>CM056817.1:48961981-51377814 GCA_029852735.1 Persea americana | reverse complement strand
ATAAAATATACCCTCACGTGAAATCTCATACTATGGGCATCAGCAATGCCCTTGCCCACTAGATAACCTACAGCTCTACAACCCAAAATTAAATGATTACAACATAACTTGAATGAAATGCAAGCCAAAAGATTTTAAGCAACCAACCCATCCCATAGTTTTCAGCCATTGTGTAAGGTATCTTATGATCTAGGCCATGGTTTTAGAACACTATAATGGCTAAGGCTGAAACCACTACAAAAAATTTGATACAGAGATTCTGTCTCAAGTGTTCCATCTATTTTGTTTTCTCCTTGTTTCTCAAAAAGAAGGAATCTGAGATGAACAGATAGAAAAGTAAAAGAATAAAAATGTTTGGTTCTTTGGGTGTTAATTTACATAATAGTCTGAAAACAAAAGATCAAGACCATTATAATCGACTGAAGGCTCGTAACATTATAGCCCAAAAATTTGGATTACTGTCAAAACCATTATGTAAATGTGGAGTTTTAGAATTGTGATCAAGACCATTCATTTAGAGGGCCAATTACAAAACAAGGATTTTCCAATCTGAATTGCTTTGATACACAAGTGGGACCTTTCAGATCAAAGACCCCATGATATAGAAAGAAAAGTGACAACGCACATTTTCTATACAAGCAAAGCAGGGCCACATGTTCAGTTGATATGTCCACCATGAACAATCCATATGGTCTTAAAGAAGCCCTAATAAAATTGAAGGACAACAAGAGAAAACCATTACTCCTATCAACCCATGGATAGTGGGTTTTATACATAAAAACATAATCTACCTAAACCCTCCACTAGAAAATCATTATTATAACAGAATTCCCATTAAAGACATTCATGGCAAATAAAACCCAAAAGAGCCCACAATGGAAGTTCAGTGCTATCATGACTCTAATCTATGTCACCAATTTTTGGACAAAAAATTTTCTTTAAAAAAGCCAATTCAGCTCAAAACACACACAAACAATAAAAAAAAAAAAGAAGGAAAAAGAAAACAAGGAAAGGGGTCTTGCTAACCATAAGATCAAAATTTTGAGGAGGTGTTCTTGATGTTTTTAATTTTTGAAACATTGCTCAAATTACTCTTCATATCCTGAAAAGAATTGGATGCCCGTAATATTGTTTTGACTTAATCAGCCAAAATTGCTCCCACTGCCTTAAAATGGGGTAGGGTTGTACCTAGGATCATGTGTAAGCACAAAGTTTCCAGTTGGCCTATATCTGTTCCTGATTTGACGGTCTGTATTTCTTTGTCCTAAACGCCATTATAAAAACAAGCAAGATGTCATGCTATTCCTATTTCTCTTTTATTACTCCCTTCCGTTCCCACTACGTGTTGATCTTCTCTTCTCAAGGGAAACGGGAAAGTCCTGGCCATTCCAGATTTGCAGCGGTTTCCAGCTGAATAGGTACATTTCATCCCTTCCTTCAATCCTTCTTTTCTATCTGGATTGTGAAATTAGAGTTTCAGAAGTTCAATGATATCGGATGCAGATCGATCTTATGCGGAGAATGCTTGTATTTTTTGTTTATCTAATTCGGTTCTTGTCTTGTTTCTGCTTTTCTTATAAGAATACCATTCGCGATCTTAATTGTTTCAGAGCTGATGATTTTTCCATTGTAGCTTGTTTTGTTCTGATTTAAGTTTATTTCATTTTTTTAGAAAAAAATGAGGATAGTTGTTGCATCTTTAACGGCTGAAGTTTAAAAAATTCTGACAAAATCATTATATTGCAAAGGGGGCTAAAAAGTTACTAATAAAGGAAATATTATGAGATATCTCGTGTAGATAGGATATCCCATGGTGTACTATCTCAGGGCCAACGATATCAAAGAATACCTTTGTGGGAAATTCTCAAACTTCCAGAAATGACAAGGTGGATGTCAACTGAAAAAAAAAAATAAAATCCAAATGTAAAATATTTTTGTATACCGAAAACATTCATGTGAAACCTAGGGTTCAACTCCAAATATAGAGAACTCATGACCAAAAGACCATGCACTAGGAATAATTTTTTAGCGGTTTAGATTCCACTGATATTGGCCCCACTGATGAGATTGCAAGAATGCATTTGGAAAAGTGTTTGTGAAGACCTACCTAGTGGTATGTGGATATGGACCAAATCAACATCCAGCTAAACTTGGACATTCAACGGTTGTGGGCTTTAGTTGAAGGGGCCATGTGTTATCTGTCACATGTGAGTGGGCCCCAACCCACATAAAGACAACATCCCCACTCCCAGCATAACAAGGATTGGATATATTTCGTTTTCACTCTTTGAAAAGTATAACCATTCCCTCTCTCTCAATTACCTAAGATTATCCCCCCAAATCATAATTTATTTGAGCTGTATTTAAGGGTTCTTGTCTCACTATTTAAGGCAAGTGAAAACGGCCTTCACTGCATCCTATTATTCCAACAAAATCCATTTAGAGAGAAAGAAGAAGTAAAAGAGAAAGATTAAGAGGAAAACACTGCATTTTTCTTTTTCTTTTTTTTTTTTCAATATCTTTCATATTTAAAATCCATCATCATCTTCTATGACTAGGGTATTCATAGTCGATCGATAAAAGATTGAAAAGTGAAATAGATGAGAACGATCTCTCGCTACTAGTGCCTGATCCTTTATAAAGACCATTTTCAAGCTTGCAATTGTACCTCTTATCAAATAAAACTCTCCTAAAATCATTGTCTCAATCAAATATTTCAATTTAGAGTTTCTCATGATCATACCATCATGAAAATGTTGTGGAAAATAAATTAAATTGTAAGTAATAAAAGATAATAAATAAATCTAAGCTATTGTCTTGAATATTTTTCATATATTTTCGTATTTCTCATAATCTAATCTAATCTTCTCAAAATATTTTATTTTCTGACCTTATACTGAACTTGCCACATATTCAAATCCATTTTCATATTCTAATCTAATTTCCTCAAAATATTTTTTCTTTTGAGTCGAACCTGAGTGTGTCTAGGTCCACCACAATTAGGTCCTGATCATAAAGGCTATATACATTAGATTCATATGGAGTGCAAAATTGGGACTGAGGTACCTGAAATTAGGGGTGGCAAATAGTTCAGGTCATTTGAAAATGGGTCTGGAAGTTCAATTTGAATCCAACTCATTTATAAAATGGATCATATACCCTAATCTTCACCCGATGTGGGTCAACCGGATTTCACCCAGATAGCCCGCAACCAACGTGGGTCAACCTATTTCGCCGACCGGCCCCACCAAACTTGTAGAAACTGGCCCTAAGCCCAAACTATTTCAAATATTAAAGTTTTATGAAAAAAAAAAAAAAAAAAACTAAAAACAACCCTAAACTACAACAAAACTAAACCACTAAACCACAACAATATTAAACCTATTTAAATCAATTTGATTTGGATTATGCCAGTTATGTGGTCAACCCCTACTCAACCTGTTTTACCACGAGTCAGACTTTTCTTTACCTACATAAGCTGGAGGCCAGGTTATGTTGGTAGATATTCATACAAATCAATCGTGGACTAGTAATTTAATGGGTAAAATCATAATTAATCATGAATTTTATTTATTTTTTGGATAACTTGGGTATCCCCTACCCAACCCTACAATGGAGCCTCTGGGCCCGAGGGACACTTGATTTTATATAACTAATAACTAATTCTTAAGGTTACATGCAAATCTTTCTATCCACATTAACCAAATAAAACTATAGGAGGTGCCCAATGAAGATAGATGTCGAAAACAAAGCCTCTCCACTTTGCTGAAACACAAAGTCATTCACCAATTGAGCTACCACTCGTTGGTTATGAATAATCATGATCAATCATGCAACAACACAAGAAGCAAATCAATGTATAAGATCATCATCTCATCCCTTAAACTGCTTCTTCAATGATTTTGCATGATTGACCAACATTGATCCTTGTTTGCCTCTAATTGCCACGTAACTTTCTCTTTTAAGGTAACTTAATTCAAATATTTTCTACATCTACCAATGGTTGGCCATCACCTGAACGGACGGTGTCGTACCACATCTCTAGTGCAATGTATATTATCAGATATAAGATTGTGGAAGCTTGTCAGTTGCTACGTAATGTCCACATCAGTCTACATCAACTAAAGTTAAAAAAATCAATTACAAGTCCCGTGTCATCATACACTAAAGTTATAGATGGTACTCTATCCATGGAAAAGAACCCTACACGTCGCCCTAAACTTTCAATCTGACAGTCGTATCACCCCAACCGATCAAATGCCTTCGTCTCGACGGGGGATGCAGGAACTCCGCTGTGGGCCTACATTATAATAATAATGATAACAATAATAATTTGGTTAGTTTAAAATGAATTTCGGCACATCGTAATATATATTTTTTAATTTTACTTCAGATAGAGTTGGCCTCACATCGCCGCTAAAGATAGGCTGCTAGCCAGATTAAGGCATATATTCATAAGTCATGTCCTCAATTCCATAGCAGAATTAACTCTAATTAAAATAAAATTTTAAAATATGTAATTGAAAGGGATGAAATTTATCTTGGATGGTCTGCAGGTTCAGATCACATACCACTTGAGAGAAGCGTTTTAGAGACACCTCACTGAGGTGCCTTTTTTTTTTTTTTTTCATTTAAAATAAAATATATGTTTTCCACTTATAGGCACCTTGCTGTTATTCCTTTGGAAACGTCCAGTCAATGAGAGAATTCTACGACAAAGAGAAAAGAGGGAAATTATTTTAATTTTTTTGTACAACCCACTAATCTCTTGTTTGGTATGATATATTCTCATGTGAAAAAGCCAAAAAAGAAAAAAAAAAGAATTTCCTTAAAAGGTGGGAATTTGATTTCATATGATAGGGGCAGGCTCTCTCCTATGAATATAGAAATGTAGAAGATATAACTCGTGTTGTTTGTACAAACAAATTCAATATTCATCAGCGGCATACCAACTTGAATTCATGTATAATCCAAGGGATAACCCAATTGGCCTAGGACTATGGTTTACAACCACACTGGGATTTGAGGCCAGTAGGGATTATTTTGGCCCAGAAGGCTGGCCGTTATCAGGAAAAAAAAAAAAAAAAGAAGAGAAAAAGTAAAAGAAAAGAAAACCTTGACATAAGATATGGTGCTAGCGTCCAACTTAATTAAATCATCTTCAGCACTAAATTATTTTGCATCTATTGGGTACAACCCAAGTAACATAGGGTGCAAATTTAGGCTAGATGCTGGAAGTAGATAATACATCGGCCACTCTCATATTAGAAATCCTGCTAACCCACGTACGGTAGGATTAATCAGCCATTGCCAAAAAGTCACGACTCGGGCTCGAGGTACAATAATCTCAAGCCGTGATCTCATACTTACTCCCGTAAGCCCCGAATTAACCGAAGTTAAAACGGAATCCACAATGGATAAACATTCACAAATACTTGCCAAATACACAGATTTTGCGCAAATAATTATATTTGACAATATCAATTTACGATTTTACATATTTATAAAATAAAGTTCTTTATACATGTATCATGTCTATCATTCCCTTGCTTTCATCAACCCCTGCATATTCAAATACAATGCGGGTTGATAACTATACAAGTTCCTCAAACATTATATTTCAAAACGAATTCCAACTATTTCAAAAGAATTCTAAAAAAAGAGAATTTTCAATCCACTTCGCACTCGGATAACCATTTTAAAGATTATCCCATCCGTTCTATTCGATCAATCATCCTGGAGGAATCGGAGTAGTCTCCTCCGCTGCCGCTGGGGTCGCTAGTGGACCGGCATTGGCAATCGGGCCTATAATGCCATCAATAACACCAGTGAACACAACAGTTCAATAATGTAAAAACAGATTTTGTGATAGTACATGTTAATATATATACTAAATTCATTCAATCTATTTAGTAAACAATTCTAATTCTAGACAAGTCTAGATAATTCCTACAATGACAATAGGTGAGCACAAAAAGTCAATTAATAGACATATACAAGATGGCCACTACCATAACATTCATTTCATTTCCTTTCTTTACATTTAATTTCATTTACCGTATTCCCTCAAAGGAAGGATTCATCTTCCAAATGGAAGGCATAATTTACCATATTCTCTTAAACGAAGGATTCATCTTCCAAATAAAAAACATCAATCAGTACTCATAGATACAATCGAAATGGTGGGACCTACCAGTGTCTGGGTAAGGGACAATTGGCATCACCATGGAGCTCTGGAACACAGCCAAATCCATCTAATGCAGTAGGAATAGTCATTTATTCATTTATTAATTCATTTAGCTCATTTAGAGTTTTAATACAATAGTTAGGTAGTGCTAGACTTAAGAGTCAATACATTTCAATGCTAGTCCACTTCTAGACTCAATTCGATTCAGTAATTCCATTCTTAATAAATGAAAGGAATATCAGTTACATCAATCTCATTAGATTGGAACACAACAATACGGAATATAATACAATGAGAGAATTACTAATCAATCATGATTCTACTAATTTCTATCTCAGTTCTAAACAACCATTTAGGTGTAACCCTTGGTTATCAAATACACGTGTTATTCTCGATTGACATCATATTTATATATAATATGTGCATTATAGTCCCCGTAATTATCACTTATGGAAGTTTAGTCTATACTCAATTAATTATTGGGACAATGGTCCAATCATAAATTTCTTCTTATATTGTTCTTCATTCTCAATAATCTCAAATTACCCCATGATTAATCTTAATACTAATTTAGGGAGTACTTGTGCTAACAAGAAGCACTCCGAAATTGACAAAACCAAAATCCACTTGCTTGCCTCCGATCAATCGGACCGTCAGGTCCGATCGATCGGCCAAAATTAAAATGGTTTAAAGCAACCTGGGGTACTGCATCAGGTTCGCTTGTGCGGACTCAAACAAAGAGGGGTTCGCTCAAGCGGACTAATCCAGAGAGAGGGTCGCTCGAGCGGCCACTTCGGAATTTAAACCCGAAAATTTGAACCACTCTTCCTTCTTATACTCTTCTTTGTCCATTACAATACATAACCTGCACAACATTGGAACCTCTTGTTCCCTCCTCAATGCTCATATCATTCAAACACTAATAACACTTCTAATCATTCCATCAATCCACAAAACAAATCCATTCTAAAAATTCAATGGAAATTGCACAAAACTCAAATAAATGGAATTTCCATTAACTTTTACAATAATTAACATCAATCACAAGTAAGTGTTTATACTTGCCTCCCTTGAAGACTCTTGACAAAAATCCCTCTTTCTTAACTTGATTTGTCACAAATTTCTCCCCAAACTCAAACCCTAATACATGAAAACATGCCAAATGGCTTCCTATGAGCTTATCAAGCTAGAAACCATGCAAAACCACTCAATGGAACTTCCAAAATCCTACAAAAACACCAACTACTTACTTGTAGTACAAAAGAAGAAAGCTTGAGTTCTCTCTCAAGCTCTAACACTTCAACAATGGTGGAAAGACTTGAGGAAGAAGATGAAGATCATCAACTCTCCCTCCAAATCACCTTACAAGTCTCCTTCCTATGCACTTGATGAGAAAAAGGGGAAAATGAACCTAGGGTTTGCTCTCCCTCTCCAAGCTCTTGTGTTGGAATGAATGAATGAGTTTATTGAGTTCATCTCATCTCCTTATAAGCCCCATTTTGCACAAACCCCTTTCACTTCTATTATTTATAATTTAAGTTAAATGAATGTTCATTTGACCAATTTCAAGACAAATGGATTGATGTCTATTATGCAAGTTAACGTACTATTCGATATGCACGTGTTGGTATCAAGAGTTTCCATATTCGATGAAATACGCGTATTTACAAAAAAGTCTTTGACTCTCCTTGTTTGAGCCTAAGCTCAATTTAATTAAACTAGTTTCATTCAAATCTATTCCATTATGCTTAATGCATTATTTTAGACTAATGTGTTTCTCTTTGGTCATTAATTATTATAAACCAAATTACCCCAGTTCGGGTTGGGGTGTAACACAAAATCAGCGGTGAGAGAAGACTTTCATGTGGTAATCATACGCCGATCTTCTTGTAAAGCAAGGTATACAAGAAATCCATTCCCTTTTGCCATGTTTCAAACGCTAACAGAAAGCCAACGTATAATTAGTTTGATCAAAGGCCACTGCAGAACGAATAAATTCTAACTCTCTTTTGACAACTGACATGGTACTAATCTTATTACTTACACTTCATCCTCATCATCTAGGTGGATCTCCTCCTAAGATAGCCAGCCAACTGTAGCACCAAAACACCACCAGATCTAATGTAATCTTCTTCCATTTGTTAAATTATTCTTATCCTATTGCACTTCTTTATGAATGCAGAGATTGATTGCCCGTGCACATGCAAAAAGGTCCTCCCCTTTATTGAAGATCAAGATTGAGGAAATTTAATATTTCTTTCGATTTTCCTTGATGACGCCGAGGAAGAAAGAGAGAGATGATTCGATTAGAGAATTCGAGGTGGAGGATTTGAGGGACGGAATACAGTCATCTCGGGCGAGTCGACTGAATCTGCTTTTAAATGAGTTTGGGCTAGAACGGAATCGGTGGGAACTGAGTCGTGAGAGCGTTCTTGAAGGTTTTAAGGGATGTTCAAAAGGATTCATCATCCATCCTGATAACTGGTGAGCTGTTTCTATATTTTCGCAATCCGTTTTGATTTGATTCCTATTTTTTTCCCTTCGCATTTGCAACTGTTTTCAAAGTGTAAGGCTCATTGATTATGAGCTTTAAATGGGGACAATGAATGTAGACCGTTCATTCGTCCAACTCAACTCACACATTGGGAACCCACTTGATAATATGGAAATTCTGTTTTTTTTTTTTTTCTTTTTTCTCTCACTAAGTGGAGAAAATCAGATTAGCTACAGATCTGAATGTCTCAGGGCATCTTTGTGTACATGGTTTTCCCCAAGGAAAAAGCATGAAAAATTAAAAATATTTTCCACCCACTTTTGCACTGGTAGAGAAAGTGAACTGAATTTTTTGCAATACCGTCAAAACTCGGTTTTGTGAGACATACTTTTATTAAGGGATATTTCCCACAGGCCCCTCCTTACGCCTGAGATTCACCTCAAAGAGGTCAAACTTTTAAGTATTTTTCATCGCACGGTATCTTAGAATCAGAGGATATCGCACTATTATTGTACAAACAGTTGTACATAAATTATATAAACTTCGACAGGTCAAAGCAGTAGTAAGTGAATATCCCTTCATTTAATGACTTTCCTGGACCCATTATATTGAGTAGAAGATTTCACTTTTTAGTGTACTCGAAGGGTCGAACCCACTTCTAGTCACCCGTTTTTGGCTTGTTGCCGTGCAAAAGGAGGGCTCCTTTTATTTAGTTGGAGGATTGAGATTCCCGTTCCCTGCTTTGAAGGAAAAAGAAATGGATAGTGGGGTTATATCTAGGATTACATGTCAGCACAAAGGTCAGCCCTCTATTAACACACATTTTTAACAAGTATATCTCTAGCATTTTTATAACAAGATGACTTAGGTAGACCTGGATGGTGAAATAAATGCTTTAAATATGGGTGGTCTATCCAAATCCCATGCACTGGCATGCATGGAAAAGCCCAAACTTGATTATGGGTACCTTAAAACTTAAAGCAGAAGGGGAAAAAACAAAAAAATACTTGGCCAAATTCAGTTTAAAACATTAGATCAAATATCTCTTTAATTTCATATGTGTTTTAATCAAGTGTTTGACACGCGATATGAGTACGATGAAGGTGGAACCTAATTGAAAGAGTGCAATTTGTTTTGTTTTATTTATAAGAAAAGGAAAACAAAAAAAAGGGGGGGGAAGAGGGAAGAGGCTGGCATCATCTGCTCACTGAATTATATCTGCATGGGAATTAGCAAGTCAAGCCCATGGCTTTTTCCTAGTTCTACAAGCCATGTTGCCTTGCTAATTACCAATTACCCAGTTAGCTATTGAAAGAAGTAGGCCCAGCTCATGGGCCTAAAAGTACAGCACTAACAACACACAAAGGGCAGGACTCGGGAGGGTGTTCATATCCATGATCCGTGCCATGTTTTCCTAGTCCTCTGCACTTCAGCAGAATTTTTACTTGGAAGAGCTTGTAGGACTCATTGTGCCCAATAGGCAAAAAGGGCCCCACAATTTCATTCATGCTTTCAATTTTAGATAGCACCAGCAGAGAGCTTGGATCCAGATCAAACTGCAAACACATATGGCTAGTTACCCTTTTGATTGACAAATGAGAATGTCTTAAGCCAACTCAGGCATTTCTAACACCAACATAACAACATCCGTAGTAGCCAACAACCTTCTGGTGAGTTAAAACAAAAAAGTAAAAAATATGATTCACATTTACGTAATTTGCATGCAAAAATCTTTCATACCATCTGATACAATACATGAAACAGGTGGTATGAGGTGTGGACTTACTTCATATTGCTATGGGCCATCTACTCATCCTTCTTCACGCCTGTGGAGTTTGGCTTCTTCCGAGGCCTCCCCAAGAATCTCTATTTCCTAGATATTGCTGGCCAGATTGCCTTCCTCATTGACATTGTTGTCCACTTCTTCCTGGCCTACAGAGACAGCCAGACCTATCGCATGGTCTATAACCACAATCTCATCGCCCTTCGGTTAGTTGATCTCCCACCCATTTCTTCTTCTTTCCATCTCTTCATCTCTCTCTAATATAGTAATAATAGACTGATATTGTATTGTTCTTATTTATGTTTGTGTTTTAACAGGTACTTGAAGTCGGGTTTTCTCATAGACCTTCTTGGATGTCTACCTTGGGATGCCATCTACAGGGTGTGTGTATGTGTGTTTGTGCATGCGCATTTTAGTGTAAATTTGATTTTCCAAATAACCCCCCTTTTTTTCTTGGAAAGAAAATCTTCTTCTAGTACTCCTGATTTTCTAACATAGGTCAAAATGTAAGTTGATTATTATTATTATTATTGACTTTATTCCTCTTCTTGCTAGGGATTGCTGTTTCATCCATATATATAACATCTGAAACGCATTATATGCTCTTTTACATAGAGAGACAACATGCTTTTATCAAGAAGAAGATGAATGAAATCAATGAATCAAAGATTGATTTGTCATATAATCTCATTAAGCTGACCTGTTCTTAAAGATATTTTCACTCCATCATCTGTATCTTGCTCCTAATATGCACGTGGAATATTTTGTGGGTAATTAGAACAAATGTCAGTTGTTTTATGAAGAAAATTTGGAATAGTATATTCTATTTTAGTTTCTATAGGATCATGAAATTATATACAACAAATGTTTGCTTTTTTTTTACAATTTTTTTTTTATGAAATAGGTAATTTTTTCTTCATACAATTTTTTACTAAGGAAATATGTGCTCAAAGCAGGCCTCTGGAAGGAAAGAGGAGGTGAGGTATCTTCTATGGATTCGCCTATGTCGAGTACAGAAAGTGACAAGATTTCTCAAGAAGATGGAGAAGGACATTAGAATCAATTATTTGTTTATTAGAATAGTGAAACTCATTGTTGTGGAGCTCTATTGCACGCATACTGCTGCCTGCATTTTTTACTATTTAGCGACCACACTGCCATCTTCCCAGGAAGGGTATACATGGATAGGAAGCTTAAAGCTTGGTGATTATGCTTTCACAAATTTCAGAGATATTGATCTTACGAAGAAGTACTTGACATCGCTATACTTTGCCATAGTCACTATGGCAACTGTTGGTAAATTAGTTTCTTACCTATTATTTTACCATGTTTTGCCTCCGAAATTATTCCAATGTTTTTAGCTGTTTTTTTGCTTATAGGAGAATCCTGTCTTTTGAGATTTCCAGCCAGTGATTTCAGAACAACCCAAGGGAGAAAATAAAATGGTTAATTAGAGAGATTTCTGCGTCTGGCTTGATGGAAGAACTAAAAATGTAGTTGCACATAAGTTTTCTTTGTAAATGAAATCTTGTAATTAATTTGGTTCTGTTCCTGTATGTTCATTTGTGACACTTACTTGGTACACAATCTTCATGTAAGAATGAGCACCAACAAATTTGAGAATCCTTTTATGTGCCATCTTGCATGCATGTCAACACATGGGTAGGGTTGGTCTTAGCATGAATCAGTGTTTAGTAAGATATCAGCACGATTTGAAGAGTGCTTCCATTCATTTAAGGACCACAATGTTTAATTGCTTGTTTATTTGCTTTTATAGCCATCAATTTTTTAGGCCCAAAAGTGATCGTTAGGATACTCAGAAAGTTGATTCTTGACCTCATAATCCACACTAAGACTTTCCAATCCCACCCCCTTGTGTTTGGAATGCATCAAAAGCAGGTTCTAATTTTTAATTTGGGGCTGGATCTATGCCAATATTACCTCACTTGATGATCAGATGTTTAACAATAAATATGAGTCAAACATATGGAGGGCTATCTTGCTGAAAGAGTAATAATATGTAGTTTGTCTTTCTTCAATAGTTCAATTAGTGACAACTTGTCCGTTCTCTTATAAAGGGCTCACCATCAAGGGTTTGTACTTTGTAACCCAATATTTGACATACCAATGTGTTAAAGGTTTCTAGAATTCCGAGCAAGAGTATTGCTATAAAATTTTAAAGTGTCTTTAGAGGAAAGAAATGTTTTAGTACATTTATGATTTAACAACTATGCATGAAAACTTTGCTGAATTCCTTGTTTGTCGATTATATATCCTGGTAGTTTAAACTTCTAACTGATCCTTTGAATTGATGCTAATGTACCATTATCAATATTAAGTTATTAACAATAAATTTTTTTCCACTGTGTTTATTTCCCTTCTCATTACAGTTAGGCTTTTAAAACAAATTATGAGTAATGATACTGTTTCACTCGTGTCACAGGTTATGGTGATGTACATGCAGTCAACTCCAGGGAAATGATATTTGTCATGATTTATGTATCTTTTGACATGGTTATTGGGGCTTATCTTATTGGAAACATGACAGCATTAATTGTAAAAGGGTCAAAGACAGAAAAGTTTCGGGACAAAATGAAAGATTTGATTAAATACATGAACAGAAACAAACTTGAAAAGGACATACGTGACCAGATCAAAGAACACCTGAGATTGCAGTATGAGAGCAACTACACAGAGGCTGCTGTTCTTCAGGATATTCCAATCTCTATTCGAGCTAAGGTGTGAGCATGTGACGAAGTTCACATCATGTCTCTTTCTTACACAGAGGCAGCATGTGAGAAAGCACAGTTCTGTTGATTTTGCAAGCTTATAATCTTTTCAACATTTCTTTTTATCAGTAAACAGATGCTTCATATATATCAAATGCCTTTTTCCTCGGTCTGCAGATCCTGCATGCCTCAAAATATCACAATGGTTGTGTTTATTGTTTTCTATTATTTGGATTTTATCTGCATACCATTTCGATATATAAAATAAGTTTTGTAACTTACTTTTCTGAAATAAGTTCTACTCTTAACAGGAGATAATCACTAGGAAGGGCTCATCTGAAATAAATACTCGAATGTTTTGGTGAGAGATCTTGCCGGGCAAGGAGCTGCCATGGAATTTGATGGATTTGTAATGAATCTTGTTGGTTGTTGTATATTTTACTAGCACACTGCCCTTAAATTCAATAAATTCAGTTGCTGATTTTAGGAAGAAAATTTTAGCGGCTTATGCTTGATGCAATTGGTTTTATATAAAGACCACATTTAGACAAGACTAATGATGCAAAGTAATTTAAGATATAAAGGCACTTTAATATCATCAAGTTGGTTTGAGTCTAAATGAGAAGGCAAAACTAAGGATTGATTTATTATTTCATCAGAGTTTTCAGCTTTATAATTATATTTGTTGAAAAGCACAAACTTTGCATTTAGTTTTACTTTTAAAGATCACTTTAGATTGTATCATGCATCTCATGGATGCCTGTATAATTGCTTCTGTTCTTAGGCTACTAGGTGATCAATATCATGCCTATTTCCAACAACGTAAGTACAATTATAAAACTGCATGAAGCATTCTTGCTGCGGGGAGTGGGAGCTTGAGCTTGGACATGGTGTTTCTTTAAATATTCATCTAGCTGGAGCATTTAGGATGAAAAAGGAATATCAAAGAATTTAAAAGACCTTATCCATATTGTTCATGACAGCATAAAATTAGCTTGCTTAGTGGCTATGTTGTGTTCTAATCAGCTTCCTTTGTTTTGGTTCCTATGGCTTCAATTTTGAGAACTGTGTTTTCTTTAAGATCCCATTGTGTCTTGTCTTTTGAAGGTAGATAGTTTATTCTTGCTGTTTTGAAGTGAATTAGTGAACTCTCTGCTTGAAGCTATAATTCAAGTTTGTGGCAGAAACTTCTGTTTTCTTTAACCATGACTATGTTGAGCTGATTTCTTTTTCTTTTTTTTTTTTTTTCAGATTTCACAAAATTTGTATAAGCCGTATATTGAAAAGGTTCCTCTTTTTAAAGGGTGCTCACCAGAATTCATTAATCAGATTGTGAGTTTCTTTTTTTCATGCATACTTAATTTACACATTTATTTACAGAATTTGGATGAAGACTACTAGTGTGTTGCATTTAATTTTTCAAACTGATACCCATTTGCACGGTTGCATCTCGCCATCAAATGGCTTTCATTATAATTTCATTTTAAAACTGCTTTCTTTGACCTGTCTTCTGTTATTATTATTATTATTATTATTATAATTATAATGTTTGACCTGTCTTCTGTTAATCTTATGCCATGTTGTCATGTCTCCATCGGACGGACAAACTAACATAAATCTGCAGGTTTTTCAACATAAATAAATTAAAATGTATTTGAAGTAATAAACTTGTCGTTTAGGTCTAATTGTCTAAACCACTGTATAGTGTATTCTAACAACCAGTAGGTCAATCTTGTGCTTTTACACATCCAGTTGGCCAAGTTATAGTATGACAACATTGTGTGTTCATCTTCAGGTAAAAGTAGTGAAACTCTATCTCATGGTTTCTTCTGATCTATCAGGTAATCAAATTACATGAGGAGTTTTTTCTCCCAGGGGAATTGATCATGGAACAGGGCGATGCAATAGATCAACTTTATTTTGTCTGTGATGGGAAGCTGGTATGGATTCAATATCTTATCATCAAATTACATGTCCATCAAATAAAAAAAAGCTCCATTGTCGAAGATTGGTGTTAATGTCAACTCTACTATTCAGTATTATGTAGTAAATAGTTCCATTGTGGGAATCGTTGAGGTCGACCAAAATGTAGAAATGAAATATTGGTCCAGAAAATTTCAACAAATGCAAGGAAAAAAAAAGAAAAAAGAATAGCATGCATTTATAGATACATTTTTTGGGGGAAATTACAATGAAATTTACTAGATTTAGATCTTGATCAAGGTGTAGACTAGGTCAGTTGTTTTATGTATATATTAAAGTGCTAACCCAGCTCTGTATTTTCATGTTTGATGTGGTAGTTTTGGTTGACTTTAAGCGAAAATCAAGTTGACTTGGATGAGTAGTCTATTTCAATGAGTCTGAATTTCTTCGGTTGAGAAGAGAGATTTCTGATACATGCAGCTGACTATATGGATCATACATGCGGTTGGCTCTTATGATATAATTCTTTATCCATTTCATGTCTATCGATAAGCTAGATTTCTATTTATAACATGTATGATGCAATTTGTCAACGTGAGCATTGCTTCACTTATGTGAGATGCCCACCAGTCTTTTTAGGCTTTAGTGTTTGGTCCTTTCCAAAAACATTTTCTACTATGCTGAGTCAGACCACCTTTGGAAGGAGTCACAGTTAAATACATGCACTTATGGATCAATTCAATAAGTTTTCTGGCTGAGTAGGAAATGATCCAACTGGTAGTGACCAAAATTGGAATGAGTCTACTGGAATAAACAAGAAGGGGGTAATTGTATACTAGAGAAATTACAACAAACTGACCAAGTTGTACCTGACCTCGGAGTCATATCAGTACTGTAACTGACTGACCTGCCCTCCATTATTGGCATTATAAACATTTGTTTTAGAGTATTCTTTTTGCAACATACAGTTCTACAACTATATTGCTCATTCACAGAAACGAGTCCCGTTCTTGAGATGACATATATCCAAAATTCCATTGTTGTGGTAGTTCATATAACTCTAATTTGTAGTTGATGAAATATGTTCTTTTGTCCAGGAAGAGGTGGGCATAGGGGAAGATGGATCAGAGGAAACAGTTTTGCTTTTGGAGCCTAATAGTTCATTTGGTGAAGTTGCCATTCTTTGCAACATTCCCCAGCCTTACACAGTTCGCGTTTGTGAACTATGCAGGCTTTTGCGACTTGACAAACAATCTTTCTCAAACATTCTACAAATCTATTTTTTTGATGGGCGAACGATCTTGAGCAATCTTCTAGAGGTAATTACTCGTGTCAACTAGTTTTTTATTGATCCATTGAGTTCTGCTTTAGTGTTTGGTATATGCCATCCATATTGGTAGTTTACTACCATACATCTAATGCAATGACAAAGATCCTAGCAATCCAATCTTTGGCCTATGGATGGGAAGTTACTGAAATGTTCTCAAGTACTTCGCTAAGGATTATTCAATCAGAAAATTATTAGGGAATCTCCCATCCACAGAGAGACCCATCAGCACAATATGGTCAGGTTTTCTGAACCATGAGCCTCACATGCATAGAATGGATGCATTAGGAAACTATTCATATCTTTATTCATCAGGACTATATTATTCCTCCTAAAATTATTGGTTGTCTATAATATACCTGATGCTCTACCCATGGATAGGGAAAAGAATCTAAAGTTCGCATCAAGCAACTGGAATCTGATATCACATTTCATGTTGGAAGGCAAGAAGCAGAGCTTGCACTACGTGTCAATAGTGCTGCTTTCTATGGAGACTTGTATCAGCTGAAGGGTTTGGTACGAGCTGGAGCAGATCCAAAGAAAACAGATTATGATGGACGATCGCCTTTGGTATGACATTTGCTGATGGGTGCCCGACACATATTGTTCAGTTAGTTAATAAACATTATTTTGGACATTCATGTGACTACTGGAAATGCAAATGGATTTCTCTCTTTTGATGCAGTATTATTTTGGTAAAACTGAGAAATTATATTTTCATTAACAATAAGATGTGCATACTATCCTCTGGCCTTTAGTAGTACAAGTAGGAGAAGAAGATGGTGATCCAAATTGTTGATCTGATGTGATCCTCAGTGAGTATAACTGTATAAGTATACTAAAAAATCTCCACACATGCATGGTTGAAAATCCCGCCAATCCTTAAAACATATAAGGAGTAAATAGATAACCAAAAATATCACTTCATTCATAAAGGAAAGTCTTTGGATACACGGCCCTCATGTCAATTGAGTTCACTGAAGAATAGAGGAAATTTTCTTTTTTCCTTTTTCAAAATGTTGCGAGTCTTGACTTGTGAAGCATGCATCAGTGTCAGGAATTTTTGTGTCTATCCTTTTTTTGACTCAAAGAATTTCCTTATTCCTTAGAAATTTCTTACCTAAACAGAAAAATTGAAAATTTCATTGCAGTTGATTTAAAATGTATGTCATATACTCTGATCTGATTTCTCCAAAGTATTGCCTTATCGCTGAAATGCTAAATTATTATATTTATTTACGTTCTCTTAGAACATGAAAAGCTATCTTCTATTCCTTTCAGGAAATTTATTAAGTGATGTTGATATTGTATTAACTGTATGACTTCTTACCTATAGAGCCTTTGTTCTGACAGCATCTCGCTGCATCCAAAGGATATGAAGACATTACATATTTCCTTATACAAGAAGGAGTGGACATTAACGTTTCTGGTAATTTTCTTTGTCCTTGCATTTATAAGCAAGTAATCACCTTCACCAGATGTTCATCTCATTATCACCAGGTGTTGAGTTTGTATGTGCGGGTCCCCATGGTTTAGCTACCCTGACATTTGATCTGATAATCCTTCTCCCAACATTCCTCAAAATCTCCCAATGGGACAAATATTCGATTGGCAATCAACCCTAACTAGGGTTGTTCAGATTCTTAATCTCCTCTTTTAGACCATGGCCCATAGCCGGACAATATCATGGCCCAAGTAAACTGTGCATATCATCAGGCCAAGCACCATAAGTTTTTCTGTATCTACGCATTCATGTGCTCATGGCTCCTTAATCATCTTTTAATGTTATACTGTTAAGATATCGGATCTGATACTTTATATAATCTATAAAATTCTATCATGAAATTCAGATGCTTATGTTTATGAATATCCATTTCGATCAGATAAGTTTGGTAACACTCCCCTGTTGGAAGCGATCAAGAATGGACATGATC
Organism: Persea americana; assembly: GCA_029852735.1. Taxonomy (NCBI): domain Eukaryota; kingdom Viridiplantae; phylum Streptophyta; class Magnoliopsida; order Laurales; family Lauraceae; genus Persea; species Persea americana. The sequence continues at coordinate 51,359,437 of CM056817.1, read as the reverse complement.
GAGTGGCTTCTTTACTTGCCCAAGAAGGAGCGTCATTAAAGATTGATGATGCTGGTTGTCTCCTTTGTACTGCTGTTGTGCGGGGAGATTCAGATTTCTTAAGGAGGATTTTGTCACATGGTGTAGATCCAAATGCTAGAGACTATGATCACCGAACCCCACTGCATGTAGCAGCTGCAGAGGGATTATTTTTTATGGCAAAGTTACTTCTGGAAGCAGGGGCAAGTGTTCTTTCCAAGGACAGGTACAATTTGGAAAGTTCAGGTTTTTTCATTAAGTGGGGAATGTATAAATTCATTTTTACATTTCATTTGACCCTCACATCATTCTTCTTGGAAATTCAACCCCCCTAACTGACAGAAATGTTGGCTTACTTTTTTATAATTTTTTTTGGCATGCATAGTCAAGAAGTTTTTCGGTTCTGGATTTTAGAAATATCAAATGTCCTTTATTCTTATAAATGAACCAATGCAGTACAAGGTTATTAATATATGATTGATTGGCACATGTATATGATGTTCCAAACCATCATCTTTGGGCTCAATCCTTGCTTCGCATCTAAGCAATAATTGTGTTTATTAAAATGAATGAATGGTTGGAATCTCATCCATCTCTACCCGCCCGCAGTATTGATACGAGTAGAGCTATATTAGAGAGTTTCTTCCACTTGTAAATGATTTTTTCCTGAGCAGTCAGATGTTTACTGTGTTTAATGTGCGTCTTAAGTCTTAACCATGGTTTCATGACTTTGTCTATTTAAATTCTCAGATGGGGAAACACTCCAATTGACGAAAGCCGTATGTCTGGAAGCAAGCGCATGATTACACTATTGGAAAATGCCAAGTGTTCTCAGTTGACTGAATTCCATATTTCCTCTCATGAAATCCGAGGTACCATCAACTTCCAAAGTTAGCTTAATGCAGTATCACTGATATTAGAGTATCACGTCATCCTCTATTCATATTCTACAAAGTAGTGGTTGGGCATCTGAATCAAATAGGCTGGATTCAAGAATCACCTTGACTTCCAAATATCACCTTTCCACAGTGAGTTTGGATTCTCTTGAGGTTCTAATTTAGAGAAACCTTGAGTTGAAGGGGTAAAACTCCGCAGTAGAGCCTACCTATTGAAAACCCAAGTTGCTGAAAATGGATTCCTTTCCTGCTATTTTTTCAAATTTTACTGCAATAGAAGCTAGTTCCACCGTACGATTTATTAATTGATAAATAGCTTAATTCACACGCTATTAATCATATCCATTAATTACATTATTAATTAATTGTCAATCATACAGTAGGATTAACTCCTTTTGCGGGGAAATTGGCAATACCCCATACATTAGGAGGGCTTTCATTTTGAGCAGCTTGGATTTTCAATAGTGGACTCGGTTATAGAGTTCCACCCCTCAACTCAGAATTTCTCAAGTTGGGGCCCGTCCCTTCCAAAATACACTCCATCAGTGTATTCAGATTTGCGAGAAAAATTCCAAACATAGTGGATACTTAGCAAAGTGTAGAGATTACTATTTGGCTTATTTATGTGATACTTCTTCAATATATGTTGTTTTTATATTTGTTCACTCAATTATGGTTTATAATTAGTAATAAATTCCCATGCTTGATGACCAGATAAACAACACTCAAGAAAATGCACAGTATACCCTTTCCATCCATGGGCTACGGAGGAGAGAAGAGAGGGAGTTGTCCTGTGGGTCCCAAGGACCATAGAGGATCTCATCAGTGCTGCAGAGGAGCATCTGAAATGCACTGAATGCCATATTTTAGCAGAAGATGCCGGCAAAATCACTGATATAGACATGATTTCTGATGGCCAGAAGTTGTATCTGTTTACTAATGGCCACAAATCACGGTAGAGAATGATAAGATTGTATGTCAGTATGTATGCAGTCACATTGATATTGGGCAGCTGGTTTCTTTTTTGTAACCCAATTCAAAAATCAATAAGATAGAAAATCACCAAAAGCTTACACGGATTTACTTGAACCCTGTCTCCTACCCGTTTTTCATTTTATGTGCAGAAGCCCCTAAAAATTTAAATACACTCTAGTCAGATGAGTCTGGTCTGCATATCTGAGTAATTCATTTCCCAGTTTTTACTTCTGGTCCCAAGTAATTCATCATCCCACAAGGGATGTCTGAGAAGGGGATGCATGAGAAGAGAGCAGTTTCAATAGTGTCATCATCCCACAAGGGATGTCTACCATGCTGCTTTGGCCTGCACCTTGTGGGCTCCCAGCTCTTCTCGGGTATGAGATTTCAGTTCGGTAAATAAGTCGGTCAAGCCTGCGCTTGCCCTCGAGGCAAGGCTCATCTAGATGGCCGAGCTCAGCCCATATCCACAATTTCAGCATATATGGGATAGCATTTTACTAATGGATTGGGTTCAGGATTGACTTCTAGGTCCCTGGGCTGTCTTAGAGCTTGGACATTGTATCCAACAGCTAGATGCCGTGGCCTTGAACTACCTTTGGCTAGCCCATGTGTAATCCAGTTATATCTTTATATAAGAGAGCGAGTCATGCACAAACAAGGAACATTGTCGTCAATAGGTTGTATTCACTTTGTTCGTCTTAAGTGTAGATTTGGCTTGGCCCCTAAGACGGGATCTCCTTAACCTGAATTGCACACAATCAAAGTGTGTCGTCCCTTGCGCATTTGAGTCTTAGAGCTGGACCCATCATATGACAAGGCTTTGACCTAGATGTCCAGTCCATTTAGGTCTCTGGTCCAACCCACTTGAACAAAATACCATCACAAGTTTGTCATGCCTTCTGTCAAATGTTTTGGACATGATAAAAAAATTCTGATGATGGGCATCTCCATTTTGAATGAAATTTGCAGCACACTGGTTTTGAGCGGTCAAGGTTTAAGGTAATGGCCCCCCTCAGGTGCGCTTGGTTGCACACCTTAATGTGCGCTCAGGTGGCAGCCAACCACACGACGTGAAGTCATGTCACCCATCCAATGGTCAGCTGCCACCCGCGCTCACAATAAGGTGTGCCTAGTAGTGTAACTGAGGTTTTCCCATGAATAGGCCAATAAGAGAATCTCCTGCCTCCTACCCTTAAAAAAAAAAAAAAGGGATCTGCGGACTCCCAATTAATTAGTCAAAAGTTTAGGTCCTTAATCGAAGTCGGTTCTCCTGTCCATTTGAGAAGTGAAACCATATGACCTACATTTTGAGAAAACCATGTTCTTTCTCCACCCCCAGCTATTAAATCTCATGTGACAAGAATGTTATACAAGTGGTGGCGTATATCAATCATAAATATAGTTACTGCACAAACTCCAGCTCCAAGAACATTTCTGAACCGCTCCTTCCCTCTTCCATGGCCAACCAAACCACCCGCTTCATGCAACCAAGTTGCAGACTCCTTTTACGAGTGCCGATAGATGCATTGCAGAGCTTCAAGTTCTTAAAAAAAAAAAAAAAAAAATGGTATGGGGACTTCAATCGATGGAAAAAGTGCCATCACAATACCTGCAAACCATTCCAATAATAGGCTTAAACGTCATTTCGTTAAAAATATAATATATAAACCCATAAGGCCACATCGAGGCTGTGTTCAGAACTATGCAGCTCAACCATTAAAAACTGTCACAAGTTAGCTATACAATTTGAATTGGGGGTGGGTGATGTTATGTAATTGGGGGTTGGGAGGGGTACAATGCTCTTGTACCCTCCTGATTTGTTGCTTTCTCTGTTTTTTGCTCTTTGTAAGTTGTTCTTTTTAATGGAAGTTCTCATTACTGTGCAAAAAAAAAAAAAGAGGAGTCACAGCCACAACACAAGCAGCAAAACCTTCATATCACAGGAGGGCTAGACTTGCACTGTCTTTTTTATAAAGCAAATCCACTTTATATGGCCCCTTCTTGGATGGAGGTTTACTGATCCATGATGCTCACCATCCAAAATTACCAGTTGAAATAAAACCTCCACCTTTATCTAAACAGTAAAAAAGATGATAAGAATCATCTGATCAATTTAATTGTCGGGATTTAGTTCATTTACAGTGCAGTAGATGATTCAAATGGTCTGGGACAGGGAGCATATAGGTTATTTTATGAAGTTCTCCTTTTTGAAAGACAGTCTAACCCTACTGAAAGTGTCTGAAGCATGATTCAGTAATCTTTAGTAAAAGGAACATTTTGGCAAGCCTATTATTGCATTATCCCAATTTAAGTCTTTTTATATATTGTCATAAAGATGTGGGCAGAATATAGTGGAAAAAATACTGGAAGATTCTCTTTTGAACTTTGGAATAATATAAAAATTCAACTTAAAGTTTACTACTATATTATTGCAACATTGAGCAACAGGCAGGCACCTTGAAGCAATATGCAGCCTTCAGTTAAAACAAATTCCAAACAGAGGCAAATATAACTGCAGAAAATGAGCGATAAGAGTAGCAGATCAGAGCCGTGCAATACCTGTTGCTGAACTGTTCAACGGCATCTGATGCATAGAGCAACGTTTCATTGGCTTTTTCTAGAACCATATAAAGTTCTTTCCCTCGTGTAGACCGAGCAATGATCCAAGCATTGTTGTTTGCTCTAATGCATACTTCCAGATCTTTCTCATGGCCGGGATCATCCCTTTTCGCTCTACCCTTCTCTAAGTCCACTTCTTCCCTTAGCTTACCGAGGGCCAGTAAGGACTTCTGCGACAGTACAATAGGCAAGACCCATTAAGACATGAAAAAGGTTAAAAGCTTCACTATGCTCTTTCACATAAGATACCTCAAACATAGGTGTACACATACAAAACATAAAATATGCTAGACACAAGCCATTCAATGAGGGCCCGCCAAGAAGATTCTCTAAGCAAAAGGTTAGGCCATCGACTCATCCGAGGATCACAAGGGCACAAAATCGTGAAAATGCAGGTTAAGCACATGAAGTACCTCGGCAAATTATTTCCTTAAAAATAATATGTAGCAAAGATTTTATAGAAAATATTAAATACTATTTAGCTGCATCCCTGAATTGTAAGATTTTGGTGGCCATGCAAGTAAGATACATGGACCTTTAGTCTTTACGGCTGTACCCAAAAACCTATATCTATACCCGAGTGCAGATATTGGACAATGCCTTGAACAAGTAAGAACGAGTTGACATGCTCAAACATCTCATGGCAGTATTTGCGGGAAAACTTTACATGAGTAACATAAAAATATAGTAATTCAATCATACTATTTCAAACTACAATTATAGAGCTGGCAGAACATCACCAACCTTGGCCAGAGTTGTCACTTTTCCTGGTGGAGAAGCCCTCGATGTATTTCTGTCATTATCAGCCAATAAGTAGCGATACCCACTGACATGATACGCATTCTCACCACCCCAGCCTCTTGATAGTCTCTCTTCGACTTTCAAAATCTTCAATGAAGCCTAGCAGTTCAGAAAATATTAAAAGAATTTGTCTAGCAATCAGATGACAATAACCATGCTCTGGCTTTTTGTTGGGCTGCTTGCTTGGAAACAAATTTGACTCTAAATCACCAACAAATGCTCGATTTTATGTTTCAAAGAAAAATATTCTGACATCCAGAAGTCATACCGTGCATTACACGTATATCAATTTCTTGTAGAAACTTCCTAACAAGAACTTCTCTTATTAGTGAATTCCCTAATACATAGGACTATCGAATCCATATGGAAAGGTCCAAATTATAATACAAAATCCAAAGCAGCAGAATATCCAAACATAAAAACCTGTAGAAATTAAAATTTTAAAGAAATAGAAATAGTTTGTTAGCTCAAGGGCATTGGATTGTTGGAAGGAGTAAAATCTAGGGGCCAGCTGTGGATCCCTTCCCCTTGAACACTTAGGATTCATATATATGTATGAGGATAGACAAATAATCACTAGAAATCAAGGAAGAAAAAAGGCAAACACCATAGCCTTCCTCTGAAGATTAGTGTCAATTGGTTTAGTAGATGTTTTAGCCAAGCAAGGGGTCTCTAGAGTCACTCCTTTAAGTTTGCTGACCCTGTAAATTTTGCTTCTTTTTTTTGTGTGTTGGGTATATTGCTTATATACTCTCGCTTTCCTCTTTTTACTTGGTGATCTTGTTAACTTTCTTTCCAATGCGATTTACCGTTGTCATTCAAAAAATAAAAAAAAATTACTGTCAGATTGTTGTGCAATTCTAGAGCCATATTCAAGAGTGGAAGACACAGAGGAGTTAAATGAAAAAAGGATAATGTCAGTCATTCTGCTAAATATGCCACAAAAGAATTTCAAGGAGGTGATATGGAAAATCTCAATAAGATAACAATAATAAACATTCAGTAAAAAAGGTTCACAGATTTAAATTGCTGTTGAATTTCCAAAATATGGTGGTGATTTAAAATATACAGACAATAAGGAAGTGGTGTCTTGGGCCATGGCAAGGGTAAAACACTAAATGCCCAGAGTGCGGAGCGGGAGCGCCAAAACGCTAATTTTTAAAATAATTATATGTCCAGAGCGCCTATGGAGCCCCTATACAACATAGTGCTTATGGATTTATAAATAATTAACTAATAGGCACAAATATATCTTATCCATATATTCAAGTATCAAAAATAGAGAAAAAAAAATTTACTTTGCAATTTGATCACATAAAATAGACAATAATTAATAAGTCAGAAGAAGTTTCTTCATTTAAAAGATAAATGTCAAGCTTACACAAAAAGAAAATACACATAAACTAAAGAATTTGCACGGATCGCTTCATATTCGGTTGATCCGCGCTTTGAGCATCTTCGAACCGTGCTCCGAGGACGGATCCGCTCCGAAAACGCTGATCCGCGTTTTCGGAATGGGATCGGGGAGGGGGAGGGGGAGGGGGAGGGGGAGGGGAGGTTGCGGTTACTAAGGTAATGCATGTGGAGTGAAGACACTGTGATCTGCACCATTGATATTGGACAGGAGATGTCCCAAAACTACCCCAGCATTAATCATAATGACATAACCTCACCACCTACGGCTTCTTTTATGGTTAAATGTGGACCATTATTGTCTTTTTGTTTATCTCTTAATGCTCCATTTTTAAGATTTAGATGGAGGGGATATGATCCACATGCAGGGATATTGTTGTCAGCCATCCTGTGGGGTTCAACAAATTAATGGTCTAGATCTCTGGTGGTCACACATGTACCAAGTTTAAGTGCCTCCGCAAACAATATACTTGCTGAGGTGCAGGACCCTGCAATTCTCCAAAAAAAGTAAGAATATCTTGACAAGGTGCAGGACCCCACAATTCTTCTCCAAAAAATAAGCATATAGAAGTTCCATAGCAGTCACAGGAATGATTTGTCAAAGAGAGGATTACTGACATTTTGAAGAAGTTGCTGCTTCACCCAAGATATCCCTTGCTCTCCATTTATAAACGAGCTCACAGGAATGAGGATGATTATGGTCAGATTCTTGTGCTGATAAATGGAAAGATATACACATTCCCCTGTCTGCTGTAGCCACACTGTTGGGGTGGCACAATTCAAGCAACCAGCGTCGGAACCCCAAATATCAGTGACAAGAAAACCATCCTTTCCTTTAGACCATTTGTCACGTTTCAATGGCCTTGGGACCTGATACCCTGAACCTTGTCTGCCTGGAGAAGTATCACGTGAACTGTATTGAAATTCTTCTGAGGTGGATCCTGGGTTTGGCAAGGAAGAGTGAACAGTTGCATGTGATGCAGCAGTTCCCTTGCGCAAATAGGACCAAGAATTCATGTTGTAGGAGAGAGCATGAGGGGTCAACCTCAGAACAGCATATGTAAATAGGTTTGCCGTGTCATCCTGCCATACACATCACAAGGATGGCATTATTGATAAAAGGCAACCAAGTGATTATGTTAGAGAAATTATAGTGTCCTGAAGCACATTGAGGACAATGGAGTCCATGGTTTGATAATCCAAGTTCTTAATTTAGATGGTCCTTCCATAGAGGGGGTGGTGGGAAGCCCCAAAAGTATTCCAGATAGAAGGATACTCGGCATCCATTACTAGGCCTACAAACAGATAAAGGTAAAATACCAGATGCTAAACCCCAACTGTATGGAATGGGTGCATTATGACAGTGTATGTTCTGCTGCAGCAGGACCCCATAATTCATCAATAGTGCTCCACATACTACTACACACTCATTATTTAGTTCTCATGCACACCACATTGCTTTTACAGATATATAGCATACAAAATTGAAAAACAATACTTGAAAATCAATGGAATTTAATCCTGTTTCCAGATTGAAGGATGCTTGGTATTGCAACCACAAGTTGTGAATTCAACACCAGCAGCACCATGAAAACGTAACTAAGTAACTCAACATCAATTGATATGAAGATAATAATGTACCGGGGAAAGGGTTGTGGACACCAGCAGGTCCTGGAACAAAATAAGTGAGTTGCACGGAGTGTTCCCAGAACATGAAGATTCTAGTACTCTGACAAGAGACTGTCAACAAAAGTTTATGATTTATTCATGTGCAAAAACACGGCAGAATAATGCTTACACTGTTGGAGATTTTAAAAAAATGAATGCTCTACAAAATACTAATTGCCAACAAAATTGTAAACTAACATAAACTTCTAGCATATCGACATGGACTTGCACAATTTAATGAAGTGTGCTCTTTTGATGATATCTAAGAGGTAAGTTCAGGTGTGTGCTCCAATGCATAACACAAGCAGACAGTGAATGCAATGTGGAAACCTCCACCTCCTAGGTTGTTGAAGTCAGATGGATGTTCGTCTTGCCATTCTATTGCTGATCTCATTCGAGAATCTGAATACCCAGTCATTAAAGGCTTCTATGGGTCCAAATGGGGTAAGCAATTAAGCCTGCATAATTCCTAGGGGTGACTCCGATTCCAATCCAGTCAACATGAGAGACAAAATGCTGCAGAACTAGAATATACATAACCAAGTAAACGAGATACCAAAATATGAAAAACAAAAGAACGAGAAATAATACCAAAAGGGACTTGATATCATGTTGGCCAAATTTTATCATGGTTATTTGTGATCAAAGCAATATATCTTCGTGGTTATTTAATTCTCTTGGTGGAATTCTGATTATTGAGAAAGTAGTGTATAATTGACACTGTGGCTTGACATAACCAAAGGGCATGCAACAATAGTTGCAGCAGTCTATCAATTTTTTAATCAGTCAAGGGTTTTCCCATATATCAACTAAACCAAGATACTAAAAATCTGGCCCTGAAATGAAAAGGGAAGGGGGGAAAAGATTCATAGGATAGGAGCCTCAATTCAAAGCCTTTTCTTCCAAAAGATGTGTAATCATGTTCTTCAATACCCTGCACCATCATTAGCTTTTTTCACATAGAGGGGGAAAATGACATCTATCTCACACCAACTTCGGAAAGTTCTACAGAAGACTTTAAAAGCTTTTATTACTTTATATTTCTCAAGCGTCCATTATATCCGCCTTGTGCTAAGATCACAACCATGAATAAATGCCAAAAAGGAAATGGAGTATAAGAAACAAGTAACGTCCACCATAAAACCTCACATCATTCAAAGTAATGTCTACATAAAGGAACATGAATGTCTACTGGTTAATGGCAAACAGAGAATCTTACCTTGATAAAATAACTATGATGCTATGCTATAACTATTAAGTTAACAAATCAAGCAATCCTTACACTCCTACCTGCACTTCTATGGCTGCCTCTCGCCCGATAGTCAGCATCTGAATGGTTCCACGTTCTCTTAAGCAGTCACGAAAAGATGGCAATTGGAGTTTCTTCCCAACAAAGAAGTCTGCTTCAGAGAGGAAAAAAGGGAGAAGAAAAGGAGTTATTAGCTCTTTAGCACAGACTTTAGCAGTGTCCCGAGGGCATTCATTCAAACAGTGTCAAAGAAGGAAACTTGATTGGGTTTCTTGTTAAGGAAATGATTTTATTGAGACCTCTCACAATTTAACCAAAGGATTTAGTCTTGGCCTAACAGAAAACATGGCGCAAATAGGGTTGAGTGGAAAATAGAACAGAAAAATCAAACCCAAATATATGGGATAAGGCTTTGATGATCATTTAGTCTTGGCCTACCACTTTAAGTCATGAAACAGTGCAATCCATTTACTTGCTGGTTTGCTGATGTAAACAGTTGCAGATTTAATGATATACCATACATTTGTTTCGTCTCTCTACCTCTGGTGTGATAATATGGGTCACAGACTGCTTGTAGCTGTCTCTGTATTTCATATATAAACTTCTAGAATTTTGCAGGTAACTTATTATTATTATTATTATTTTTTGGTAGAAACATCTGGGGATTTCTGGTTTCAAGGGATAGATTTTCATAAAATGTTCATACCACACGCCTTTGCTGCACATGTTGTGTCTTCCATCAACATATCACTTCAAAGCACAAAAACATTTATTGTTCATGCAGTGGAGAAATTTCCTTGAACAGTGGGAAGTTTTGGGCATTTACATGGTAAAATCTGAGAAATAAATCCTTTGATCTTGTTTGGCTCACAATAGTATGATGAAACGGATTTATGCCATGACTTCCATCATGGCACATTGTAAGAAACAATAATGGTAATGCCTTGTCATGTTATCTAACAAATAAGCCTGTCTATATAACAATATAGTTCTAACAGACACTCCACATATACAGAGGACACATATAATGTGTCAACTATTTTACTAGAAGTAAAAAAAATAAATATAAGTAATAATTCAAATCAGTTACAAACTATGACCGAAACCCTGTTTGATGATTCTTATCTTCATGACCCACATTTTTTTCCCATTAGTCTTGTCTCAACTTTTCCAATCTACACTATGTAACAGCCATAATCTTATATAATGGTGATATTCATTGGCCTTTATAATGCCATAAAACCATCATTGAACTCGAGAACTTAAAACTATTAACAGCAATAGAAACAAAACACAATCCACAGGAATTAGATACGGGAATCATCAAATGTAGCCCTTCATTTTAAAGAATATGATAGAAAAACAATTAGCAGCTAGTTACATCAACCTGCATGAGAAGCAAAGATGTCCTACCATTCAAATAATCCATGATAAAGGAATACAGATGACTACGAGCAAGCCCACCATCAGGTTGTTTCTCAAGTAATGCTCGCACAGATCCATGAAACATCGTGAAAAGTGAATGTACTTCCTTAAGAACTCCCTGTACTGCAGCACTCCGCCAAACAGCTTCTGATTCTTTGTTCTTTTCCACTACCTGCAAGGAAAACCAAAGTATAATGCCATAACTGCATTCACTAATCAGTAGTAAAGTGACAATGTATATGTACTTTAATAATAAGTATACTACTGGACTATCACATATTTTCTCATCAGTAAATAAATTGATTGATCAAAAGAACTATGAATTACAATACAACCAAGAAACTCAAGCCAAATATCCCTATTTTGCTTACCGTTGATTGGCAACAGACTACAACTTACCCCAGTCAGGTAATATTAACCATTTGGTTGCCAGACTTTTTGAGGAAAGAAACAGATGGTTAAGAAAAAAAAAAATTAAAATAAAAACCTCTATTGACTATCCAATTTTTTGCAAGGAAGCCTTCAGATGAAGAACTAGGATTGTACAATCACAATGGTTCCTAGTGCCTAAACCAATCAATGGTAGAACCAACCAGATAAACCATTCATTTTCCCCCCCTGAAAGTCATCCAGAAGATGGATTTTACAATTAATACAGTTCTTATTAGACCATCTATGGCAGAATCTAACAAGTGACTCACTTGTTGAAACTTCAAAGTGGTAATCCTATTTCTTCGACTTCGAACCTGCCTAGGGGGTCCTTGGAAGTTTCACTGCATACTCAAGGAGATTAGTCACATATTATCTTCTTGACGAGTGGTTTTTCGTCATATCATTTGTACACAAATGACTTTAGCAGACGTGTTGGCTAAGCAGGGGATAGATAGGGTTGACCCTTCTGTTGTAATCGTGGTTCCTTCTGTTTGTTGTTGCTGTCCTCTTTTTTACAAGTCTCCCACAACAAGTTATGGTGGCTGCTTGGTTGTATTGGTGCAACTTGCTGGATGAATGAATGTGAAGACCAGAGGTGCTTAATAGGAGATTAAAAACTTCAAGAGGTTGTGTGTAATAATTCCCATCGTTGCAGGCATTGTCGCAAGCACAAAACCTGTAAACTTACAGATCAACATAGGGCAAAAAGCTCAAAAGCATAAGGCGACCATTTTCATAAAAATAATCTTTATAGAACATAACACTGACACTGGAAAAATGATCAGGTTTAAATCGAAAAGAAATGTAGTTATAATAGTACCAACATAGAATTTATAGGGTCCTGTGCTGCAGCAAATGGGTATATTGCAGGGGCTCCTGCTGATTACAGATCCAGGACAACTGTTTGGTGAACTAGACTATTGATGTTATGAGCGCCATGGTTGATGGAGGATGTCCCAAAAATGTTATTGATTAGAATATACTGCTACCTAAATCATCAACCATTGACATGCAAGTAATTGGTCCAAAAATGGAATGCAGCTATGCACACTTCTACCCACACACAACCAAAACAAGATCCAGAAGGCCAATGAATGGATTGCTAGCATTTTCCAGTCTGAGATTTTTGGTCATGATTCCTTGGCAAAGCACCTCATCACATGAACAGTCTAAATCATTAAACTATGGGTCCCTACAGGTGTAGAACAGTGAGGTGCATGCACAGAAATTGATCGTCTACACCGTGCAGAACCCAATAATTCATCCCAATCATGGGACCAGTATGTAGAAGATAGTGTGGCTTAGGCCCACTTAGGCCCAGCCCACTCAAGCCCACTCAGTTGTATATAAAATCCCACGTGTGGGATTCTGTGATTAGATTATGTTGCTGATTTCTCTGTATTATTTCCTTATATAGATTAGGAGATTGATTCATTCATTATTCTGATTGTATTAATTAGCATGTTTAGACCCCTTGATTAGGGCATAATGATATTATAAATAGACAGACGATCCTCCCATTAAGGTATCGGTTTTCTCTCCAACTCGTCTCCTTCTTCCTTCTCTCATTACATACGATTACACAGTACACTTACAAGACAAACAATATACGAAATAGTAATCACTAATTTGGTAATCATTAAACGGCATCACTAGCAATTAAAAGCTTCCTCGGTAAGAAAATAAAAGAAAAGTTTCGTACCATCACCATCCATATATCTGGCTCTGCTTGATAAAACACATGGGAATGCCTCTCAGCTTCTATAACCTCACAAGCAGCCTCTGGAGAAAAGATTCTGCATATTATTGATGTCAAGCCATCTACTGATATGTAAAGAAAAGAAGAACATGATAATTTGAGGAGTAAAGAGTTACCATGCATTGAAATTACTACATCAGAAAAATGTCTTCATAATCATAGCTACAAATGATTGACTAGCACATTTGCTACTAATTTACTGTGGTGCAATCAAATATAACAACATCCAGAAAATTTTTAGTCATGGAACTTTCAGGGATAACCAGGCCATATCCGAGAAAGCATAGAAAGGCCTGCCTTGTGGGTTCAACTGCCCCAACAACACAACCACACCCCCCCACCCACCCCCCCGCATGGATTAGCAATCTAGCACTCAGCAATTCTTGACACTCGTAAGAGTTCTGCGGGCCCTTCAATCGATCATGCAAATTTGGCACGCATCCAAGTTTACCTAATGGCTAGGAATCAACCAAGCATGAGGCCTTCAAAAATGTACCTTCCCATTACCGATGGTTACTATTTTCCACACAAAGGTAGCTCATAGGGATGCCTTTCGAACCCCCTGCCCCTATGATTGCCATGCTTACAGGCGAGCCCCATGAATTGGATGGCCTGTCTAAGTAACCCTTACATATAGTCTAGTTTTAGTCAGCGCTTAGATACAAAGAGGGGTAACACCCACGTGATTATCTTCTTCTATCAATGTTGTTTTCCGCCATGAGGTTATATCTGCCAATTCTATGGTAGATAGCTTAGCTAAGCAGGGGTTTGAGAGGTTGTCTCCTTGGGTGAAGAGCAAGGGTAGTGTGCATAGGGAAGGCAATCAGATGGGCTAGGGTGAATACGGATTCGACCCAACTCACACCTGCCCCACCCTATACCCTGCTCACTCCATCACTATGACAGGTAAACTAAGGGGCAAGCTCGGTACATGTTGTCCTTAATACCCTTTGATGTAAGAGAGATATTTAAAACATTTAAGAAAAAATATAATTTTTTATTATAATATAAATGCTATTTCCATCCAAACAGAGTAGGGTTGGAATCTAAAAACTCATACAAAAAAGAAAAATAGAAATATTTCTACATACCAGAACACTTATCTGATTCAAAATTTACTTCTATCTCATCACCAATGTCCGGAAGAAGGACATCACGTATGAGGAACTTTTTTTGTAAAAATTAATATATTCAATAATTACACAATCACATTGATTTCACACTAAATTTGCTCACCTTGTAAAAGTGATAAGTCCTTCACTAAGCCCAATAACGGAAAGTTGCATTGAGAAGGAGCAATCCGCAGGAAAGAAAAATAATATCTTGTCAAGCTCTTGCCCTTCATGTTGTCCCCTTCTCAAGTCAAAGATGCAGAGCTGCATTGCGTCACTACTGGTGGTAGTGGATGACAGGCCCATGAAGAATGTTTTTTACTAAGCCTAAATAGGAAAAAAGAATAAATGAAAGAGATGCATCAGTAGTAAAAAGACCTAAAATAAGAAAGCAACAAAGAAAATCACTACAGACAACTTACTTTACAAGATTACATCTGAAATTATGAGAAATTCATAAAAATTCTAACTCAAATAAATGTGAGAATCATTATCTTTACAATAACCTTCAAATGGCACAAATTTTGAAATGAGACTGATATGTAGTTTTATTAACAAAAGCGCAAAAGATGTGACCAGAAAACACCACATGAATTAGATTGCCACAGTTCACATATAACAAAAGAACTGTCTCTAAATATTATTTGTGGACCTTCGGGAATTTGAATGTATCCCAAACTAGAAGTGTTTTAACTTTCGGAACAATGCAAGCTCTATGCATTTTGAGAACACAGAAATTGGATTCATCTTACAGTAGTGGTAGGAACTATGAGAAGATCAAAATTGAAAAACAACTAGCGACACTGTGATAGGTTCTGACATCTGCGGCCAACTATAAAGGCAAACATAGAGCTTGAACAGGATATCACAAGCAGGATCAGCACAGAAACCGCAACAAGAAAAAAAGATACACTGTTGAATCGAAAGGGCTACATTTACACAATAGTAGTTAGACATACACCATTGTATGATGCAGAGTGTTGGGCTAGGAGGATCCATGCAGTCACAATAAATACTATGTATATTGCTCGCCATATTCACATGATTATCATCTCAAATAATCCTGATTTTCTTTAATATCTCTGACTATGAGAGTATAAATCATTTAACTCAAAGTCTAACCTTCCAAAGTGTAATTTTTTTGTCAAACTAATCAACAAAGTTGAACATTTACCAATACTTCCACCACCATAAACACTGCATTTTATCGACACATGCACGCATACACATGTTGATCTAATATTCATAATTTTGCATATGCAAGCACATATACACACAACTTCCGAGTATTCTTCTATCAATTAACAATAACCCATTCATTAGATGGGTCCTGCAAATCAAATTGACCTCAGTTCCTATTCCTCTAATTATAATATGTTGACGCGCCCTTTTATTTCTTTCAAGGAGCCATACAAAATCACTACAGCTGGCTAATTTCATGAGAATTCATCAAACACGACCAACTATTGCTTGCAATGAATAATCTATGCCAAATTGGAACACTTGCAATAACCAGAAACAGGGGAAAATCTCCATTGCTACAAAAGATAATGCCGCATTTTGGGGAAGGAAGGACAGACAAGTATCAAAACCCTAAAACATTTTCAATATCTCAAAACCCTAAAACATGAAATTGCCTGATACTGCGTTTGGCTCCTTCCCAATCCGAGAAAACAGAAATTGTTTTCTCTCGATTTTCAGGATTCCAGAATTCCAAGCCTCTTAGAATTCTCGAAAATCTGAGAAAGAACGTAATAAAGATCTCGTTTGGGATGGAGAAAGAGGAGAAAAAGGATACGTGGAAACTTATATCTTCGATACCTTGGAGAATTGAGATAGAAGCTGAGAGTTTCTCTTCGGTCTGGATTTCGATCACTTTCCAGGGAAAATGAAAGTCGTCGTCTTCTTCTTCTTTTCTTCGGCAGGAGTAGCAAGAGCGGGCGGTTCGATTTTACGAGGTTGGGCTCAGTGTTCCGTGGACCATTGTTGCGTGCATGGTTCGCGGTTGGGCTGCCATTCGGGCCGTCCGGGGGTAGAATGGTTGGTGGGAAAGTTTAGGTGGGAAATGGGAATCCTCCGAGGCCAGCAATGAAAAAAAAAAAGGTCCAGCAAAATTTGATTTTGATCTACAATTTACAGTCCTAAATACTTGTATATCAATCTCAAGTGTTAGAACTGCCGTGAGCTAGAGCATATGAGAAGAGATCAATCACGTATAAAAATTTTTCTCCAAATATCCAAATCCTAGATTCTTCGGTTGTGTCCTTCTAAGGAAAGGATTTGGGCCTTCCATCACTTAATCCAAATAAGGCTCGAAGATTAAATGAGCCCAGATTACATATCTACGCCCAACCTACAATGGTTTGGGCCCAGATCAGGCATGGGCGAGCCCGGCCATAAGAACCATTTATAGCTTTACATTAATGAGATCCATTGCAAATGACCTACCTATCCAACCCATCTTTTGCCTCCGTATTCACGTTTCCTATCACCTGTTACATCCAACCCATCTTTATATTATTCAGGCGGGCCCACCTTAAGATTTGACTTGATTGTAAGTGAAAGGACATTTTAAGTAGGACCTAGCAAGTATTAAGAGGTCATTGTTATTTTTTATTTTTTATTTTATCGGTTGGACTCCGCTACTAGTCCAGGAGGTGGATCCGGGGCTCAATCCCTAGCAATTGCATGCAACTCAGGTGCCAAAATCAGGGATTGCCAAGGTGGTGACTTGCATTTTCTCCGAGGGTTTTCCAATTACATCAGAGTAGGAGAGTGTTAAGATAAGGTGATATAGGTGAGAATCAGGATCCTCTTAGTAGGTCTACGTATGGTGATAATGAGTGGACTATTTGGGTTCGCGACGTCACCATAGCTCCTGACCGTATGCATGGCGGGTTGCCCATGATGACGTGGCAGATCGTGAATAGTCCACTCAAGGTTATCGTGGGGTTTTACCTCATCAGATACAGACTCAGATGAGAATAGTTGAGAGGATGAGAGATACAGCCCGATGAAGTGGGCCCCATATAATGGCTAAAGGTGGGATCCAAATACCTAAGTTCCTAAAAGTGGGCCTAATAATTGTGATTTCTATGGGTGATCCCCTTATTATTATTGTAGAGAGTGACTCTTTCAACGCCATTACTTGGGTGTCTAATCGGAAAGCAAATCCATAGAAATTTCAATTCATCTTCAATGAAATTCGAGCGCTATCCTCTTTCATTAATATAGTCTTTCATCATTAGCTTAGATCTGCTAACCACATGGCCGATGCGTTTGCTAACCAAGATTGATAGGACTTCTTTTTGGGAGAGCATGGTTTTGTAATTGTTGTATGAGAAAGGGTACGATGCTCTTGTACCTTCCTACTCTTTCTTATTTTTCTTCTTTGTAATGTTTTCTCCTTTTTAATGAACTAGTTTATTACCTATCAAAATTTTTTTTTATCATATTGCAACACAAGTGCAACTAAAATAAGAAATTTTACCACCTATGAAGAATTTATGAAATTCACTATGCTGAAATTCTTGGTAAGACTTCTGTCCCAAACTAGGAATGTTCAGAACTCCAACATTTAGAATTTCCAAATATCCACCGTTCATCATTCCCAGAGATTACAGAAAATGAACGGGCCCTAAAGAAAGATCAAGGTGGGACACATCATCTATATTCAACGGTTTAGATCTACATTGATGAACTCAATTGCAGAGCTGCTGATTGCCGACACCGCCAACAAGAGCCCGCCCCACACGAGTATGGATCCCCTGTTTGGACCAAACAGGGAAACCCTGTTTGGTCCAATGAGGGGGTGCCACGTGGGGAGAAAAAAAAAATCTATTGGGGAGATGGGATGTGGTGATGGGATTTCCCCCCCCACGTGGCACCGCCTCATTGGACCAAACAGGGTTGCCCTGTTTGGTCCAAACAGGGGATCATACTCGCCCCACACAACCTATAAAAGGGGACCCAATCGCATGTTTTCTGTTAGTTTCGTTCTCTCTCTCTCTCTCAATCTTCCGAAGGAAGAAAACCAGTCCAAACTCGTCAGTTTTCTCTGCAATTCAAACCATCTACAATGCCTAAAAAACTCAATTCCAGGAAAAAGAGGAAGTTACGAACAGCAACATATCCCAAGAAACTCCGTTCAGATCTCCCTCGGCGAAAGCGAATTCCTCTCATTCCGATCATCGACGGATCTTCAAACCAGCTGTTCGAAGTCGAGGACACGGATTTTCCTTCGTTTCAAGCTCCTGCCTGTTCTTCTACTGGTGAGATTTCCTGCGAATCAAGCTTAATTTCGGTCGGATCCGAGAATCCGAAGAAGCGTCCGCGATTGAAAGAAAACAAGGCGATCGGAGGCTCCAGAGTGGAATTGCGTGCAGACGCGCACGGATTGAGCAGATCGGACCGTCCGATCACTCGATCTTACTACAAGAACGCGAGATTGGAGTCATTGATTGCAGAACCGTTGTCTGACGAGAATGATCGCGATTTTGGCAGATCTGATGCCGATTCTGTGGTAAGCTTGAAGCAGAGAACTAGATCTGCCCCAAAAGCAGAGGAAAAAGACGGGAAAGCAATTTCTGCAGCTACATGTTCCGAAACATCTTGCCTCGAACCTGTTTTTCAGGAGAATTTGAAGCAGAAAACCAGATCCTGTAGCGGAGATGAAAAATCACTGCAAAATCAAGCAAATGCGCCTTCTACAGACACTCGTTCCGAAATGTCCTGCATCGAACCGTATTTTCAGAAGAATTCCGAATCAAACACTAGTTTCGGTAAAGGAGGTGGAGATTCACTGCAAATTCAATGGAATGCAGGTTCTTCCACTGGAATTTCCGATTCGTCTTGCCTTGAATCACTTTCCGTGGCAAACGCTGTAAATCTCAATCGAGACGGAGCAGAGACGGAGTCGCAGTTTGTCGTCTCGGAATCGGCTGTCAACCTCGCTTGTTCTGAGCAGCTGTCTAACGGAGATGACGATTCGGAGTACTCAACGTGCCATGAAATGACACTTTCAGAGCTGGAAGAAGAGATTTTCCCCAAAAACTCATACGGAGAATACATAGATTTTTCGCAGCAGTCGACTTCGTCCTTCTTCGACGAGTCATCCGATGCCTTCTCCGAACGTTCTGATCCGAATTCCAGTCCATCGGAGTGTTTTTCTCTGTTTCTGCAATACCTGCAGCAGTTCTCGAGCTCGATCACGTGTCTCAAATTCAATGCGTCTCATGGAAACGAAGAAGAAGATTATGAAGACGAGTTTACGGTCAGATCTCAAATCCTTGATTACATATAAATTTACAGTTATGGTAAGATCATGTATTTTGTGCTTTTTGATTTACATTAGCTTTTTGGTTGTTGCAGCTTCTGAGGTTCGAAGATGAGGAGCATGAAGAAAGCTACAGGAGATTTAGGAGCAGGGAGAGGAAACAGGTGTTCGTGAATGACTACGCCAAAGAATACTGCATGACGACGGAGTACGGAAATCTCGTGGTCCAGCAGCGGCAGATGATGGTTAACTGGATAGTAGTGGTGAGTGATTCTCGAACTACGTCTTCCAAGTTCTAACCGCTTCGTAGATTTCCTAGAAAAGAAAAAGATAAAAAAGTGCTCATGAGAATCGGATTTCAAGAGGAGCAACGCGAAGTACAACGAAATGCAGACTGCATTTTTAGTTCGGTTGCTACGTGTTGGCCTTTTCTGTTGTCTGCTGAAAAGGATGCATGTGCTTGGTATCTCGGACCATTTTGCAGTTATTTGCGGCACTTCACTTGTATTCATGTAGTTGCCTTTCTATTGGTCTAGGTTGTCCATCTGGTGGGCCTTACTTGGATGGACACGATGAAAGAAAACCGCACATTTTAAAACAAGTGTACGGCTGCTATTACTTAGAGAATGGTTGATGCACCTAGTTCTGAAATAATGGGTTGAGAATGACATTTTAAATGGGCCCTTTTTTACAAATCCTGAATATGTAACGTCCGAAGCGGTTACAACCGAAAATGTTGTACTGTCAGTAGCGATTTTCTATTACGATATACCAATATTCCGAACTGTGCCCATATAACCCGTCCCCCGTTAGGATTAATCTGTGGATTGAAGTTAGGATGGCCCAGTCCATTCCATTCTATAGCATGATCTTCATGAATCACAGTTCACAAACAGTTCACCCATATAGCGAATCCAGGCCCAACCTGTTTTTTGTTCGAAGACTCCATGCATCCTAATTCGGGTTAATTTTGGGTGGTTTACAGAAACAAGATCCAACCTACCATTGATTTGATAATTAGCAGACCTTGGATTTGCAATTCTAATTGCTCTAAGTGAAGATTATTTACTCTTGCAAATCAGCTCTCTTCTTTATTTATTTTGTCATCTTGTCTCGATGACACCGACTGAAGGGATCCTATTCAATCATTGGGTCCTCTTTTTTTTTTTCTAAGATTGCTCGTGACCTTATGATTGATAGTTCCAATTCCAGTGTATTGAAAAGACACTGGTCGTAATCACTCGTGCGAGAAGAGGGACCTGCTGTGCATATTGTGTTGAGAACTGAACACCAGTGGCTCCTGCAAACCTCTCTCTCTCTCTCTCTCTCTCATACATGTTTTAATTAGATTGGTCTTTCTCTGTGGCAGCATTGTGGCGCTTACGAGTTACAGGATGAGACATTGTTTTTAAGCGTAAGCCTGCTAGATAGATTTCTAAGTCGAGGTTTCTTCACAAGCAAGAAAAACCTTCAAATACTTGGAGTCGCTTGCTGCACGCTGGCAACAAGGATCGAAGAAAACCAGCCTCTCAACTGGTAAGATATGCACGCTTCCTTCTAGAACTCCTTTCTTTGATTTTCTGCACCATTTGAGTTTTAGTTGAATAAGGGCCTGCTAATCATGTAGCCATTTACAATAAATGTGTAAATCATTGCTAATCATGTAGTCATTTACAATAAATGTGTAAATCATGTAATTTCATCTGTCAACGAAGGCTTTTTCTTAAAGTCGTTTACTTATAATAGAACAGCTAGAGTCTAGACACCATTTTTTTGGCTTAACAAAGATTTTGACTAAAACCTTATAAATTGTCACAACCTTTGTCAATTTCACTGGATTGATTAAGTAGTTGCTGCTTTCTATCATTTCAGTGTCCGGCAAATGACGTTCCAGGTTGGTGGCAACGTCTACCGCAGATGCGAAGTGGTGGCGATGGAATGGGTGGTGCAGGAGGTCCTCGAATTCAAATGTTTCATGCCAACAACCTACAACTTCTTGTGGTACGCATCCATCAATATTGCCTCTGCACTGCACCTTTTTCTTTAGATGCTGGAAGAACTAAGGTCTGTGGGACACTTTTATTCCTGTAAGTTAAAAGCCATTCATCTATTGACCTAGAGTCCGGATCCCCTGAGAGCATCCCACACACTTATGGCCAGTGGGATGTATGGAACTCCAACTTGGGGCCCACCCCACCTCTAGATGATATGGACCATTTAAAATGAATGTCAATCTAAAATTTTACTTAAATCGGAGTTAGTCTCATTATAAGATTGAGAACGATTGATAACAAGAATAGCATAGTATTTGCTATCAATCATATGCATTAATCACATCATTAATTATGTGCTTATTCTCATGATGGGGCTATTTCCAATTGAAGTAAAATTTGAGAATACATTATTGGAGAGGATGACATTCATTTTAAAAGGTCCACATTATCAATAGGTGGGCCTTATGGTGGAGCTCAATCCACACATCCCACTTTTGCGAAGTGTGTGGGAGACACTGGACTTACTACTCTGTTCCCAGTGAAGTGGTCATATAATAAAGTCTACAACGATTGGACGATCCCAACTTATGGTTATAACTGCCCCATTATCTCTACATTTTGGTTTCTTACCTCTGGAAGACTGGAGCTAGCCTAACCCAAAGGAAAGAAGAAAAAAAAGTTAGTGTAATTTTGTATTAAAAGCTTCTAATTTATTTTCCTCAAGGCACCTCAATCAAATAGTTAGTATTGTCTAATTACTGTGTTTTATATGATGGCCCACCTGATTTACGTATGGCCTCTTAATTTCATAGGCTTAGATGTGGGATCGGATGCTTGTGGGTAGATTGATTGACAACCTGACATTTACATGTCTTAACCATCCACTACGATGGAAACACAGGTTCTATCTGACAGCAGCAAGGGCAGATGAGGGAATAGACGACCGCACCAAATATCTGGCCAGACTATCGCTCTTCGACCCCCAATGCCTGCGCTTCTGGCCCTCAACTGTAGCAGCTGGCCTTGTCATTCTCTCATCCCTCGCATCCAATCGCGACTCCTCGTGCCAACATGTGATGGAGGTGAGTAAAATCAACTGTTTAAAACTATATGCATGGCCTCTGCTGATAAAACCATGGTAAGTAGGAGCCATTAGAAATTGTAATTGTAATGAACCCAATGCACTAGGTGGATTCTGAGCTGTGTGTGCATCTTTACAGCATACCCAGTTCTATTACAAGTCCTGATACTATCAATACTGTCGTCCATTTGATCAACTCACTATTCGCAGATCAAATAGTGAAAATACACAAAACAGTTCAATCATCCCATTATTAACCTACGAAACAGGTGGCTTAAATTATGCCTCATCAGAAAAAAGCTGTTCTGTTCATGATTCATCTAATTGTTAAGGCCAACATAGATCTCTTGCGACTACGAAATATCAATACCCACCTCAAAGCACGAAGCTCAACAGCCTGTTCATTTACGGTTGGTTGTTGCTCTATTAAAGTGCATAGCAGACCAAATGTTCAGTCATGATGGCTGATATGGCCTAATCCAAGTGTTCAGATGCCAACTGTAAGGTTCACCAGGCGTCAAGTGGTTGATCCTTTGTGGGCTCCTTTGGCATTTCGATGTTGGTAAAATATAATTTGAAACCTCACTAAATCAGCGGAGTTGACTGATTACTCGGCTTAGGCCATAAAATGAAATAAAATACTTAGGGCCTGTTTGTTTGCATAGAATAAAGAAAAATTGAATATCTAGAAATTCATGGTCAATAAGCTAAACAGGACTATTGTTGGAGAGGTGACCGTGAAGATGGACTTGAGATGAAGAGTAAAGGATATGAAACAACAATGTAAAAGGAATCTTTAACTTTTTTAGAATTTGAATTACAGGGGTAATAGTTAGGTATTCATTTTCTATCTCCTCTGATTTGGTTTTCATTAAAGTGAGGTAGGTCATTTGATCGAATATTTTTGGAGATTGACCTCCTTTCATTTTTAGCTATTTATATATTCCTAGGATTTCAATTCCATCAAACAAACAAGCCCTCCATTCCAACTGTAGCCTGACTCAAGTTGACTTGGTCAAGACTCATCTGATTTTATTTACTTGAACTACACTCAGTCAAGAACAGTGACAGCTCGGAAAATCATTATAAAACGCGTTTGTCAATGTTGTCTGTTTACATAAATAAATAGATTATGAATTTTAACCTTTTGAGTTGGTCATTACTTGGTCTAAGTCTCAAATTTGACGAGGCTGTCAGCTAATCCGATCACAATTCCTTTGTTTTTTAGACCAATTGCAAACGAATGTCAGATAAGCACCATCCCATTTTACTGTCTGGTGGTTTTGCAGACCCACGTGCGGACCAAGAACGACGATCTTCCTGAATGCATACAGGTATGAGTGACCCAAACATTTGACTAATACCATCCCATCGTTCCTACCAATGGGAGTGAAATTGATGTTAAGTAAGTCAAATTTGCAGAGCCTGGAGTGGTTGGTCAAGTACGCATGTTCGAGGAGACAGGAGAGGATATTGCAGTAGTATTGGCTGCTGCAAGCAAAGGTAATGGGATGGGAAAGGCCTTTCAACTTGGCCTCATTTTTACTCAAGTCATCAGAATAAAAGAATTAGGTAAGGCCCTATTGCATTCTTTTTTATGATTTTCAGCAATTTCGTAACATTTGCGTTCAGTAATTCGGCAAATGTAAAATCCAAAAGTAGGATACGACTAACTGCTCATTGTTTCAATAGACTCGAAGCAACTATTGTTGCTAAGATCTTTCAATAAAGCCTTCATTTGATGCGGCAATTTTTTTCTCGGGAAAAAAATATATTGATTTTCCTCTGTGGAGAGGACTGATTTCCTGTGATTTTTTCCTGTGCAAGGGATAGAAGTGTAGGTTTCCTCTCTCCTGCGCAGACGAAAATGTCTGGGGAGCAGTATCCTTGGCTGCACAAACACCTTAATTAATTGGGCCGTGGAATTCAGACCTGCTAGTCGGGGCAGACTTTTATGATGCCCATGTCATCATCCCAATCCCACCTAGGGTCAACAATGGTTATAAATGGGCCTATCCCAGGGTTCAGACCAGATAAAAGAAAAAAAAAAAGAAAAAGAAGTCTATATATGGATTAGGCCCGGCTCATCTCCTAGTCCTAACCCTCCTGTAGAGGATTGGTGGTTCGGACTTGGGAATTGTGAATGTGTAGATTGTGTGCTTGGTTAAGTGCAACATGAGGCTTCGTGCCCAAAAAAAAAGGCATCCCTTGCGTTCACAATCTAACATCATCTAATTTGCTAACATTTCTTAAGGAAGGATTTGAATCTAATTGGCTTCATATCAGGAGCATCATGATTCATTGTAATAGTGGGAGGACGTACAATTAGGGTAATGGTTGGATGTGAGCTGAGTGTTGGTTGCTAAAGCGTTTACCGGAAATTGTCTTTGTTTGTGTCAATTGTTGTTCCTCTTTTGGTGGGATGAAAGTAGAGACCACTTGGTGGAGTTTGGTATTCTCTTTGGCAAAAGCAAATCCCTACAAAGAAAAATGGGGAAAGCACAATTTTATTAGTTTTCTCCAGGATCCAGATAGACACCAAAGGCGGGACCCCCTGAATTTCGTTGGGTCCCAGGTGACCAATGGCACTGATGCACTATCTACACACCCCTGTTCCACTATCTACGCTCAGGAAAATATAATGTTGAAGGTGGACTATCTACACCCCTCGTCCACTAAAGTTTCTCCTTGGGTGCCAACATAGTAGGGGAGGCCCCACTTTCACTTTCCCAACACCTGTATGTTTGGATGTAATTTTAACCATTTGGATGCCCTGTTAATATTAAGGTCAAAACCCAACCCTGTCTGTTCGAAATGATCAGATTGAACCTGTACCATAATCACTTGGTTGTTTCCAACTTGGGTTTTGGTTAGTCCACATTTCGGATCCTTTGGCTGGAGCTGGGTTCAGAGATCCAATTAGTGATCGGGTTGGGTCCAGTTCATCATTGGCGAGACCTGGATCTAGCCCGGTAATGACCCTACCAGTACCATGTATTATGCAATAAAAAAAATAAATAAAGAAGGAAGCAGGAAGCATCAGCATAGTGACCCAATGACCCATTTGAATCCTGCTCAAATATGCAAATCCAAATACAAGTCCAAAGAATAGGGGTGTTCATGGACCAAGCCAGCCTGAGGCCAATCCGCGCCTATCTTCTTTGGACCGGGCCTGCTTATATAATCTCGCCTGTTAATATCTGGACTGAGCTTGGATTAAGTAATAGAAAAGCCCAAAACTCAGCAGGGCCGAATAAGAAGTGTTTGTAATTTAATGATAATTTGTTTAAATAATTTATAGAATGCCCGCAGAACTAATTCAAGGCTCTTCCCGCCTCACCCGTACTGCAGAACTAATTAAAAGCTCTGCCCGCCTCGCCCGGCCCAATTAACTAAATGGTCAAGATTGGGCCTGGCATTCATGGCTTGGGCCGGATGCGAGCCTCTATTTCCAAGCCCAACCCATCCCATGAAACAACCCCTGAGGGAGAGGGATTATAAATTACAACACTAGCAGATAAATTAGAAGGGTAACAAGGCTTTTTAAATCTTAACATATCCCATACAAAAGCAATGGATAAAAAATGGCAAGAACTAAAACAACATTCACACTTTCCCCATAAAACCAGCTTGGCTGCTACCCTACACACCTGACTTCTGCATAAATGATTTAATCTCGTTTAAAACGTAATGAAATCAACAAGGCCCCGCTTTACGAGTTGCCTGATGAGCATTTTTAGACTCCCTTTCAACAATGAAAAGTGATCACTTTGTAGCCCCAAAATTGCATGTTAAGGTAAAATAAGTCTATTTTACCAAAAAAAGGAAAACAGTCTAGACAGAAACCAACAATACAAAGAAAGAACCAAGCAATATCTTTTGAGCGCAGTTGCAGTTGTCATCGTGGGAGTCAATTATACAAACAATCAAGCAATCATGATGTAAATGCAACTCGAACAAACTATGCCATCTAAGCCAACAAACTGCAACAATTACATGGTTCCAAGCCTATCTCCATACCCACAATCAATGGACCCCTCCATCAATGCCGAATCATCATCAAGATGAATCTGAGCAAAGTTATTGACAAGCCCCGTCCTTTCCCTGTAGATGGTCTCCTTCTTCTCCTCCTCAGCCTTCTCAACCTTCTCCTTCGTCATCAAGGTGACGTCCTCAGCTGCCTTAGCCACCATGTTAAACGCATTCCACATCCATGACGCTCCTGTTGAGACATAGCGGTTGCTCATTAGTGCTGACCCGGCATTGCTTGCCGTCTGCTCAGCAGCTGAGAGAGCTGATCTTGTCTTCTCAAACACTTGGAACCGTTCATCCACCTCCCTCACCTTCTCATTCAACACAGCTGAACCAATGCTCAACTTCTCGCTCAAGCCCATCCTCCGGTCAAGAGATGCCACTGAAGCAGATGCATTCATTACGAGGTGGTGCCGCTCATCAAAGGACTTTGCCTTAGAGAGGGCATCTTTCCCCAGAACAAAGCCCTTGGCAAGCATGCTGCTGACCATGTCCTCCGCCTTCCTAACTGCTGAGTCGGTACCTGAGTTCCTCCTCTCCTTCAAAGCAGGCACAAGAGATCAGTAAGAATTCAGTAAGGAAATGCAAGTATGTGTGACGTGTATTAAACAACATGAGCCCACAAATATAGTGGTTTTCAGTGCATGTCCCTAGGGAAGGCCAGACAATGTAGATGCTCTGGCTGAAAAATCAACAGGCTAGTTATCAAATGAGCTACTGCTAGAGTGCAAAACATACAATTAAGGCAAATAGGACGTGCTATAGTTGACAACAGATGTACATGTGAAGCCTTGTATGATGTCTGAACTGGCTTGAATTATGGGCCGTAATGAGATGTATTAGAGAAACTTATTTGAGATGGTTTGAGCATGTCCAACATAGGCCGGCAACGACACCAGTAAGGAAAAAATTTAGCTATGCAGGTTGATGGCTCGCCAGGGGAAAGGGGTACGTCAAAGAGGACATTGATGGAGGTAGTAAAAATAGATCTAAAAAAGTGCAACTTATCTAAGGATTTGCCTTAGAATAGATCAGAATGGAGACACAAAGTTCATGTAGGTGACCTGAACATAGTTGGGACAAGGCTTTGATGGTGATGAATGAGATGATATAAATGTGGTGGACCGTGGATCCCACCTGATGCATAGCTGAATGTGCCAATACGTGCCAAGTACACCCTTGGATTTAGCACCCAAAAGACCAAAAGTGTTATTTGATTTTCACAAAAGCTGGGTAGAATACATGAACTCGATAAGAGTTGTGTACTCATAATGAAAATGTCTTAAACAATCCTCACAGAGGTATTCGATCATCACACTATATTGGAACATATGGAACCATACTCTGTAGTCCATACTCAAGTGCTATGGTAGGAACTCACACCATTAGGATGATTACAACTGTTTAATGAATCATTGCCCGAGAAATGAATAGAAGAAACCAACGTTGATGGGTCTGTAACACTGTCAAATCCATATGATCAGCTGTCAGACATCCATCATAGCAGGAACTTCCTTATGAACAGTCCAGATCATGTACTACTATGGCACCAAATATCTTAACCGTAACTTTGTGCTCAGCTCGACTTATAACTCCTGTAGCATTTGGCATGATTGAAGGGGAAACTAGAGACTCTGCTTCCCTAAACACAAAGCATGCTTTTACTTTGTTCTCAAAGCAGTTTTCTAGGATGTGGATGCATTTGGCCAAAAGTGGTGTACCAAATATAGTAAGCATATTTAAACATTTAAAAGAAGATTGTGCTCTATTCCACATGAGTTTTCTTCTATTGTTTGTGCAATTTATGTCCAAGTGGCCTGTTTCGAAACAAACTTGATTGGCATCTTCAGGAAATAAGAAGTCAACTTCCTGTTTATCTGTTAAGCATAGGATGCCACAAAACAGAAGCATTTGTTTAGGTTGGGAGTTTAATGCCTGATTTCTAAATGACAAGGCTTCTCATGGGCTTGCAAAATGTCATCCTTGTTGCTGCTGTATTGAAGCTTTCTTCCTGCAAAAACCCAGCTTCTAAAAGTTCACTCTAAACTTTGACATTTAGATTTACAAGGTGAACCTGAAAAATGGAAGGGACATGGAAGCCATGCAGAAACGTTGTTTTTGTTGGGTGTCCAAATCTCCCAATCCAAGACACTTTGTAGAATTAGAGAGTTCAATATTTTGCAACACACACAAATCAACTGATATGCAGACAATTGTGCAAAAGGACATGCCAATGAGGGGCTAAGTAAATGGATATAGGTATAGTCAGCAGAAAAGTCATGTATATTACGGAAGGATCTTTGAGAATATATAAATGCCTTAAATGTGAAGACCCCAAATAATGGAAGACCCATGTAACCTGGACACAGACATGATGTGTGAACATAAAAACAAGGTGTAAGACATGACATCACATCCCAATATGATGGTCCAACATTCATACAAATATATTTCAATATAAAGGTACATATCTTGATTGTCTGCAAAGAGGTACCTTTGCATTTCCCATTAGAGGAAATGGTTTTAGTAAATAGATTCCTATAATACCATTCAGAAAGAAAATCCTATAATATGAGTTTGTGTTAATTGGTTATGGTAATTAGATGCATAATAGTAATAAATAGTAAAAACTAATAGAAACATCGGGCTATTTTTTTACTATTACTGATAGTAAAAACTAAATTTTACATATGGAACTTTGTCCTGGAACATCGGACATACATGTGAAGTTAACCAACAAAAGTGCTCTGTCCATGGAGTAGTGTGAAAAGTGCTCTGTCTCCGTCCATCCTCTATTTCACATTCCATGTGAAGCTAATTTGGGTTTCTTAATTTATAATTCCTTTTCTACAATTGCTTATTTCCACACCATTCAAGTGATCAAAGTAGAAGTTTCCTTTTAGCTCCAATTCGTTGTAGCAGGGTGAAAACAAGTGATTAGCTTTCTTAAAGTAGAGAAATAGAGGCCTATAAATTAATAAAAGATTTTCATTGGCAAAGAATAAAATATTAACAAATTCTTATTGAGTTTTTAATATCATGGTGGAAAATCTACTGGAATGTCAGAAACTTGTAGAGAAAATAGGATCAATTCTTTCAGTAACAGTGATATAGTCTATGGTGTATCTTATCTCGTTCATGAGTTGGTCCAGGATAATGGGGTCATCATTACATACTTATTTATACAAGGATGTAGGACCATCAAGATTTAGTCTATGGCTACATGTGTTTGCACTCAAAATTCTTTAAATCCTGATAATACGAGCACCAACCACTAAATCCTAAGTATATGTATACATCATTGTTTGAGAAAGCCATGGAATTTACCAACTGTGGAGAAAAAGGACCAGGAGGCAGCTGGTAATTCTCTGCTGGAGTTATATTGACCGCACAATCGATTATAGTAGCTCCCTGGATCAATACATTGAAATGATTCATCAGT
Source organism: Persea americana (assembly GCA_029852735.1). NCBI lineage: Eukaryota > Viridiplantae > Streptophyta > Magnoliopsida > Laurales > Lauraceae > Persea > Persea americana. Next base: position 51,329,243 of record CM056817.1, on the reverse strand, counting down.
TAAATTCCAGACAAGAGAAAACATGTCACACACAAAGGGAACTTTCCCAAGCATAACAGCCCATTCAACATGTATGGACTTCAAACCAGACCCAAAGTCCTCATAAACACACCGACAGAAGCATTGCTGTGTCTGCTCCCTTTGAATCCTTGAAGGTTACATATGCAAGTTGAGACCTTTCAGATTCACTGCAAGAATATTGATTGCTCAAACTCAAGCAAAACAATTCTCATCAGAAATATTTAGTCAGGATAGATGAACGAAGAATGACCTTTGCATTTCAACACATTGAATTTCACCAGAAAAGGAAAAGAATTCTTTGATGTCCTGATCAGTTGCAGCTAGAGAAATGTTGCTGACTTTCACTGTTCTGATCTGTATAAGGAGACATTAAAACTTAAACAAATACTTAAATTTCAGATGAAAACTATATTGCAAGTGTGCAAAGGCAACATCAGAGAGACATGGCATCCAATACAGTGTATGCAAAGAAAACATGCACAAGGAGAAATACCTTTTGTAAGGCAAAAAGAATTTATGCAGGTAAAACTTAAAAAGTGCAGAAATGAAATATAAAATGAGAAGCTAGACAGAAATCTGATACCATTCAGTTTAATTATTTGCAGCTTCCTATTTCATAGCCCATGCAAAAACCTCATAAAGAAAAAGGAATCGTGGGCCCTATATTTGCAGAGGTGCACAAATCTTTACATGTGTGATACACTTCATTGATTCAGTCTGTCAGCCTATATGTTGAGGTTTTCCCAAAAAATCTCCCAGATGGCCAGATCAGGAGATTCTGATCCCTATGATCAGGACCCTATAAATACATGATTAATAGAAGAATATGACCATGGTCCGGTAAAGGAAAATGCCAAAGAATGGATTACTCATCTTCTGGGGATATTTTAGGTTTCCTCCATCCATGTGAGGCCCATCAGATCAACATTTTCGAATCACCAAGTCATGAGCCCCACATGTCCGTTTTGGCTGAGATACTTTGCCCAGCAGGTCCGTAAAAAAGAAATGCAAATGCATCATCAGGAAAATGGCTAATGCAAACCATGTTGCATAAATTGTGAAATACAAGCTTAGAAAAAGTGATATCTTCACTTGTACCAATAGACAATTGCAAAAAAGTTTTAACTCACATATGAAACATCGATTGTCCAATTTGAGGAGACAGTCAATTGGGGATCTATTCCCATCCTTGGACTAGTGTAGTCCACTGGGACCTGCACATAATAAAATGCCAATATCAGGGCCTTCTCACAGAAGAACAAGGCAAGAAGAATTAGCATCAAAGGGAAATGAAGATAAATGCTACTGGATCAAACGTCTCAAGATTATAGGAATCGTTGCTGTCATTAAATGGAGCAGAAAAGAAGCAGGTCGAAAGATATTTCATTTCAGGACTTCAACATAAAAGGCAAGGACATGACTGAAGACACAACATGAGATGGTACCATCACTTAACATGAATAATTTTATTATGTCGGAAGAAGAGTATATAAATAAAATGGTTATGAGAACACTCAAACAGCTACGTAACATAAAAAATTATATGTGATCCTACTATATGCTTGAAATTTGCCTCTACCAGCCAACAAGTATCAGGAGATGAGGTACGTGGAGACTTGTTGTATCATGCAAAAGGTGAGCCCTCCGACCATTACCAGGATCATTGTGACTGAATTTTACTGTGGACTTATAAATTTGCCTTTATAAATGTAGCTAATATCCCCCTTCTTTCTTCTTTATTTACAACTTCACTAAGCATTTGATTGTGGATCAACACTTCTAGTCTCTAGAGCCAGGCCTATTATGTAGCCGTATATAAATATATCATTGTTCTCCTTAAGGTGCAGCTTCTTAACCATCTTTTCTGTAAAACAATATCTTTTTAGAGCTTCTCTATCGGTCGCTGGTAAAAATCTTCCCATTAAACAGGATATGGCCGAATAAAAATATCATTCCTTGGCTACAATTAATTATTAGCTCATGTGCCATTGGAAAGGAAGAAATGTATAATGATCAACTAAAACCAGTCATTTAAATTAGCCCACCCTGCCCCATACAGGCTGGAGCCCTCCTCATTGATCGAAATAACTTATTTCTAAGGCATGACAATTAATTAGAACTTCTACAACATACCTTGTTGGACGACCCAGTTATTAAATTATTAGACTTCTACTGGATCATTAAAAGTAAAGCACAGCATTGCATAAGCAATTAGAAGCCCCACCATCAAGTAGCTGTGAAAGTTCAATGGAGGATACCTCTGTTCCCATCATCCATTCAATGTGAGGCCCCAACACAAAGTCAATCTAGAGCACAAAAATGGTGAACCCACTTGTACAAAACAGTCAACTGAAACAAAAGTCGGCCCGTTTGGGCTATGCATGAAATACTATTAAAATGAAAAGGCAATAGAAAGCATCCTAATGGGAAGTTTAAACAAGGAAAACAAGCTGCTTAAGATTTTCTTAAGCACATCCAAATTCCAATCACAATTCCCAAAGTCACTTCCAAATTTAAGTTCAAAGCTATTTACGGATTCAATTAAGTATTTTCTCTAACCCTAATCACTTCCATACTATTTCCTTCCCCTGCAGAAGCAGCCACCAAATCTACATACATATAAGTCACTCCATACAACATCATCCATCCTCCAGAATTAGTTAAATGGCACCAATTAATCCACCAATTCAAAATAAACCCATCAAGAAGATCCAACTCATGGGCAACTTCATCCTGGACACTGATTGTATGATCTTAATCCTCTGCCTTAACTTCTACCCACCGAATATGGACCATTTGACCATCTTTCACAACTACAGTGAATAATCATCGGATCTACAGTCAGAATCTTCTTCCATCTGTAACTTCCATGCAATTCATCAACAAAGGAGCCCACAATTTGGATAGTAAAAATCGATCCAAACGTTCAGCCAATTTTTTGTCGGTGATTCGCTCGAGTTGCTACAATCTAACACAATGTCGTGCAAATCTACAGATTCCTACTAATGCAGCATAGAAATCCTAATCCAAAGCAACCTAATTCAAATCCAACAGCAGCAACAACAACAACAACTTAAATAGATGTAACAAACAGCCTTTGCGCAATGTCAACAGATCTAACAACCGCTACGAAAAAAAAACACAAAAGACCTAAGAGATCTCAGATTCCAATACATTGCAAAGGAATGAGGACCAGATGATGGCGAGAAAAAGATCAAACTCACCGACATTTGAAGATTTTTGCTAAGATTCTAACGATTCAATGGCGAAATCTTCTAAGAAACAGAAATCGACATCGAAGATTTCGAAGAGAAAGAGCAGAGAATGGAGCGATAGAAAACCCTAGAATTCAGAGAGAGAGAGAGTGGGAGAGAATTCCAACGAGGGAGGAGGATTTCGGTTTTTCTCAACATTTTGTTAACTGTCACCGCGTCGAGAGCACTCCCCTCCCTCTCTCTCTCTCTCTGGGTGATCACTTGTGGGGCCCACTTGAAAAAAGGAGGGATGATCTGGACCGTTAATTTTCAGCTGTTGATGTTAAGGGTTATTCTAAGGTTTTTGCCTTCTTTTCTTGGTTTTTATTTATTATTATTATTATTTTTTATGTTGTTGGATCAATTTAGGTTAAGATTTATAATATGGATGTTCGCAATATGACTGTCATGCATGAGATACAAAGCAGGATTGGAAAACTTGCAACTCGAAATCAACTTGATTAAGAGATAGTCAACTTGATAAGAGAGTTATTGTTTAAAAAGAATTCGAAAATAGATTAAATTCTCATAAAATTTGGATATAAAAGTAAATATATGTAATAATAAAGACTACTTCATATTAGTGATTTATTATATTTTAATAAATCATGTTGAGATTGTTAGCTGTAAACCTCAAGCATTAATTTGATTCAGCTGAGTTTATACTATATTTTGTACCATGGGTCAAAATGAGGTGATTTAGCAAAGTTGGAGATTCAACTGGCTAAGTTTTCAAGATCGATATAAGAGCTTTTGTAGTAGAGGAGAAAATGGTGCGCTCCACCAATTTTGGCTTCTCACAGTTCATTAGGATTGTGATGCCATCAATAAACCGAAATTTCCATAGAAGAGAGGAGTTATACATTCTTGCTCATTTGATAGAAAACCAAAATCCCCTATATTAAGAAAAAGTAGTTCATTTTTTTCCCCTTCTTTCCACAAGAACAATGTATGTATCACATTAAAGTAGAAAATAGTGGGCAGCATAGAAAATAAGAATATTTTTTTTTTTCTCTTGATCATGCAAGATACTCTTGCCGCATTATTAAGAAAAAGTAATTAATCCTTTTTTTTTTCACAAGAAAAATGCATCGCACAAAAGAAAAAATACTGGGATGCATGAAAAATGAGAATAACTTTTCCTCTCAATCATGTGAAATCCTCTTGTTGTGTAAATACACTATAAAACATGTCGGAACATAGTTTTATGCTTTAATAGCAAAGGGAATAACTGCCTTTTATGTTTATGGAGTCACACATCGATTGTGGACCACTCGTAGAGAGGCATTTATAGGTATTTCCTCCTCCTATACTATTTATGTAGTTATGGGTTGGATATTGGGGACCACATAGGCCAGCCAGCCCTAATGCATGTGGTATAATTTATTTATTTATTATTATTTTCTAATCCAATGGCAATTTTCATAAATTATTTTCAACAAAATATGGCTACAAAGAGTTCATTGCCATTCTAGTTCATTTACAAAAATTCCACACTCAAATGCCAACACACTCATGGCTCGTGGTTGTGTGATGTTGGCATATAGTATCACATATATGTCTGGAGATTAATCCCTAAGTCTTTCAGATCGATCACGCATGAAAAAAAAAAAAAGTAAAACAAATTAATTCCACATAAACACCTTTTTTATAGGGCTAATAGCTCTTTCTCAAGTTTTTGAAATATCCTATTCAATTGTGTAGCGCTTCTTATATTCTAAATTTTTTTTTGACTCATTTGGATTCTTCAATTCCTACTCATCCTCGGATCAAACATGCTCTTTCAGACGTTTCACTTTCTTTGTTTGAAAAGCGCGTTGGATGCTTTTGTTTAAAAAGTCAAAAGACATCCGTGCAAGGGATAGTTGAAAAGATGGTGGGCTTTCGCATCACATATATGCTGGCATGACTGCAAACAACATTCATGAATTGTGTGACCCACCACATTGAAATAGCGAGTTCTTAGCATAATAAATTCATCATCGAATGAGGATAGTTTGTTTGAAATGTTGATGTAAACTAAGCTCAAACAATATTGCACAAATGACTGTGTCGGCCATATTGGTCTTATATTTTGGTCTATAGCAGCCTGTATGATATACATTAATGATAGTATGATATTCAACAAGATTTAAGGGCACATGAGGAATCCGTAGTACCTAAAAGAGAAATTCTTCATTGAGGATTTGTATAATTAAGAAAATTGGTATTGATATGTAAATTGCAAAACTGAAGATTCTCAAAAATTGGACTTAAAATCTCTCAAAAGTTCTCCTAGTACAATTCCTTGGGGTTTTTAACTGCCAAACATGGGTCTCCAAAATTATGTGAGAAATCGATAAGGAATCTCCGAAGGATTTGATTGCCAAATATGACCTTAAACAAAAATTTGATTTTTTTTTTACATGTACCTACCGCTACATTTTAGCCCATTTATAGAAAATGCTAGATATATTTTAGTAACTATTATACACCTAGGCTATTTTAGTGAAATCATGTTAGGGAACCACAGTATTAAGCTAACACTTCCAGCATGTTAGGTTTACTATGTCTTTGGCTTGGTTATCTCTCCTGGTTTTTTCTTTTCTAGACTCAAACTCAAGCACTTTCACGTACCCAAGTCTCTAGCGTGTTTAGCAATGGTTTGGGGGTGATATTGGGTATTTGATTTTTGTTCTTTTATTTATTTTCCATGAAAGGGAAGATTATGATATTGGGTATTTGATTTTTGTCCTTTCATTTATTTTCCATGAAAGGGAAGATTATCTGATGGTTGTTTTTTTATTTTTAACTTCTATTTCTTCAATGTTAAGACAATTTTAATAGAATTCATTTCATAAAACTTTTAGAAACTCAATTCCCTTCAAACAAATGGGCCCCAAAAACACGAAATTATTGATATACTTATCAATTACATTGCCGACAAGTAACAGTATAAAAGATGTCATTTTTCTTTCCTATACTGATGGTACAGTACATACAGGGGACCTCTTTTCTTTCCCCTCCTTTTTTTTTTTCACAAAATGACAATCTTGCAAACTAAATTAATACATTTAAAGCACGAATTTCTGCTTATGAGCTGTAATTAGGAGATAATTGCCTAAATTTATGGCTAAGCCCAAGTTTGATTCTGATTGCTGTTGACAGAATCAAGTCCATAGTCTTCCTGATGAAACAGTCCTGCCCCCTTGATATCTCTTATTTGAAATGGTCTAATTCCGACAGCAATAACTGATAGAGGAGAATGTTAGATGTGGCTTTCGTGCGGTGTAATTATCTCTTGTCCTCTCGAGCAAAGTTTCCTGCTCAGGATTGGGTGATTGGGTAATTGTATCTTGGTAGGGTATGGACAAATCCATAGTAAGATTCTATGCTATTCAAATTGTTATTATTATTACTTTTTTTTGCTCGTATGGAATCCTGGTGGGAAGGCAATTCTTGGGCGGCTACTAAGGTAGGACTCCTCTTTCCTCTGGGTTGTGAGGCACTTCTGGATTCATAGTTTACCTTAGATTTCTCACCTTGATTGACAAGTCGATGGTTTTTTATATCATGTAGCTTCGTAGAGGTGAGAATGGAAGTTCAGAAAACTTTATGAATTGAATTTGTACGGGTTTTGTCTGTTATGGGTTTGAATCCAGGCGGGCACCTTTTCTCACCTAACGTGGTGATACCTCACCAAAAGGGCCCCCACCTTATCCGAGGTTTACCAAAAAAATAAAAAAAAGACCTAAGGGTCTCTCACAAGAAGGGCCTCCACCTCACCTGACGTTTGCAAAAAAAAAAAAAAAGGGCTCTCTCTCTCTCTCTCTCTCTCTGAGTTTTTTCCTTTCTAAATCAAATATGGAACTATCACACTCTCACTCACACACTCAAGTCCCATAGCTGCACAGCAACAACTTGAAAACTACGAGGTCCTGTTTATCCAAATATAATATATAAGAATCAAATACTAAAAATTCATTCCGAGGGGTGAAAGATAAGGTAGAGATGTAGATGCCGATACACTAACATTCTTCATATATGAATTAAAAGTGGTGGTTATTTCTTACCTCCCTTTATTTTGCCTTAGTAAGAGTGGGAGATAATTTTATGGTAGTTTTTGAAAACTAAAATTTATTTCTTCAATTTTAAGCGTTTTTAGAAATATAAGAATATTACACTAAATATGTATTCAATTACATGAAATGAATGGGTGCTAAATCTCCTCTCGATTTCTTAACATATTTTGCCACACCCCCAATTTGCTTAGATGAAAGAATACAACCTAGAAAAAAACAAAAACAAAAACAAAGATCTTTCAAATTTGTAGATTTTTCTGCACTGACCCACCGTAATAGACAGAGCTTATTTAGATAACTCACTTGTAAGGTGAATTGAGGTGAGGGTTCAAATTAAAAGACATGGAATCTCATACCTTTTACATGACCCTTTTCTTTTCTTATATAGTTACCCTTCACCTTCACTTGAATACACTTTGCAAGTATATTACCTTTTAACTTCTGAGGCTTAATTTTGCATTATTAATGGACCCCATCTTGTTCGACCTTGACGGCCCAAAGACACTTAATATCCCCCTTGGACTGAGTATAGTTTGATACCCAGAATACAATTCTAGATCATCTATCATATATATGTATATATCAGCGGTCACAAAAGGTTTGAATCTTTCCAATATATACTCTCACATGAAAAGAAGGCATGTGTTGGAAAAAGAGGACAACAAGATAATCCACATAAAAAATTAGTGCCCCAGATAAAACAAAAGCCCATGCCAAACAAGAAGACCATTCATCATTTCCTCTCCTAGGAGCAAAATTATTAACAAAAAATGAATCATTTATTCAGTGTATGCAACTTGAATAATCTGTAATTTTGTACAATGAATTGTTAACAATAAAAACAAAAACCTGTTTTTTTTTTTTTTTTTTCACTTCTCATCAACCTACCAATCTACCACCCTCTCATTAATCAAAAAGGCCTTTTCAACTGCTTGAAATCCATGGAATCGATACACTCCCCATTTCCCCTATGAACATTCAACATCTTCAACAGATCAGTTGCCTTCTCCTTTGTTCTCTCTCCACACCCCACCTGCAAAAGCAGCAACACCTTCTGAAACACCCCCACCATCAAAGCCTCCACCAAGAAACCCCCATCATCTCCTTTATAATTCTTGCAAAGCTTCCAAAGACCTGAAACTGCAAATTCAGTCGCAAGGTCGGTTACTCTAAACATCTTCTTAACAAGAACAGGAGTAGTTAGTGCATGAATGTACGCCGCCTCTCTTCCTTTTTCATATGAGAAGATCCCATCCAAAGCACCCAAAGCCTTCTCGCAAACGCTCTTATCTGAGTCCACGAGCATCTCCAAGAGCAAAGACACAACACCCATCTCCACAAGGTTCATAACGATCGTCTCGTTCGATGCAGACGACGAAACCATGTAGTAGATGACCAGTAGAGAGGCTTTTGTCGTCATGGGGCAAATGGGTTCTCTGATTACGTTAACCAAAGCATCAACAAGCCCATCTGTCTTCGATAAGGCATCGACATAGGATTGATGAGAAGAAGCTAGTTCTCTCATGACCAAGACTGCGTTTCGCCTTCCCGCCAAGCTCCCACATTTCAAAAACCAGGCCAAACAGTTCAAGGAGGAAGGCGAGCCTAGGTTACACCAAGTCTCTTCATCATCTAATGGAAACGTCCATATGATCAAAGACAAGACCGACTCCAACACAGACGCATTGACATCTGCAGAAGCAGCCGCAAAGGTGTTAAACGCTTCAGATAAAGCTCGAGCCGTCTCATTTGATACAATGAGACGCCTGTTTCGCTCGGTTTCTCTACCCAACATTTCAACTTTCTTCACCAACTCAAGACACCCACTTCTATCTCCTTTCCTGCTCTTTATGGTGATTTCTTCAAGGATCTTCGAAACATCCATCCGGGTCACAGGAATTCTAGGCGTGGGAATCCTCTCGATGCCATACGATCGATTCACGACGCACCAGTCCTGTATCATCCTCCTCAACGTGTGGTTTGGGATCTGCTCCAGGTTATGTAGAACCTGCTTCGTAGCAGGGCAGGTCCGATTCCCTGCATCAAGCCATGTATCGATGCTCTGCCGATCATACGTGATCCCGGTGCAAAGCGTAACGGGATCTTTCATAAGATCGAGAGATATAGGGCATCTGAAGCTGGGTGGGATCGTTAACTCCAAGGTCTTCTTCCCGCCAAATGGGTTTCTCACTTTTCGAATTCTCAACATTTGGAAAGCAAAGGAGTGATCAAGACAAACAAATTGAGATGGAGATAGATGGAAAAGAAAGGGATGTATGATTATGTTTATGGGATGTTTCTGGAGGAATGGAAGAGGTGGGTAGTTTATATATGTGTTTTGATAAAGTGGAGAGAGGAGACGGGGTCTAAAACAGAAGGTTGCATTGCTTGTTGAGGTTCGGGTTTGAATATTGACCGTTGAAAGTTTGAACGTGTAAACGGTTTTTGGAAGGGAAACGGCAATAGGGGGCGGGGAGAGGAAGCAGGAATGGACCATGAAGTGCTAATTTTGAATATTGACGGAGAGACATAAAGCCAGTCAACGGGTAGGATTGACTGACGTTGGCGCGTTTGAGGGAGTCTCGGGTCTATATTTCCATATTGTAATCTGTACAGCTATTATATAATTAATACTATTAAGGTAGGTAAAAACTAGCCTGTATAAGATTGACTAAGATAGATGGAATTATGACCAGTGAGAAATGGGATGGGGCTCCCACGTGTGCCTCCTTGGGAGTTTTCTTTTTCTTTTCTTACCCAAGCTAAGGGGTTGGGATCCAATAAAGAAAACCTAAAATGGGGTCAGGGGCCCTCGTATGAGGGAAAGAGCCCTCCGTTGAGGGAAATGTGACAACGTTTAAAGTGAGAACTGTCACGTCTTACCACTATGAGCTTAGATTAAAAGCATTTATTTGGCTCTCGGCAAAACCGAAGTATTGAGAATCTGACTAATTAAAAGATAAATGGCTCCTTGACATATTGGATATCCTCAAATTTTACCCAATTGAATGTTGGTCCAAATTGAATGATTGTTTGATAGAAGATGTGAAAATGAAAAATACACAAGATCGTGTCAATAATCACACTTTATACTATATGGTCGACTTACGATGGCACCAACTCCTGCTAAGGTTAAATTTGTGGATACCCTATATATTAAGAGTGGATTTATTTTAAGTGGCTTGATTTTCAATAGGTGAGTGCCAGACGCGTTCAAGACTCTCCTAGTTGCGGTCTAGTTTTTTCTGTGTGGGTCTATCTTTCTAAGTTTTAACCGCTCAAAACCTCAAGCATTCTTGGATTGGCCTTGGGCCAAATCACACCTAAATTGAAATTGCTCCTGATCACAATTCATGGTGTGGTCAACATGATGAACTTTTTTTTTTTTTATCTTGATTAGGTAATGCGAGATAAGCCACACTGGGCAATTACAGGCATATATGGTATGGGCAATTACAGGCATATGTGAGCAGGGTCGGCAATACATGTGAGAGGTAGGCTGGTGTGCATAGATGGAAACACCGTGTACACAGTAAAAACGATCTTACCAATCTCAAATCCTAGATTTATGGGATTAGGTAAGATGATGAGATGTTGGAATAAAAACTTAATTAGTACCACCCTGTGTCAATAGGACTACCGTTACTAATAAGATATTCGAGTCCTGGTCTTCAATAAGTTCATACGTAATTACATTAAAACAGCAATCATTTATTGAAAATATAAATTGCTCAAAAATAAATGCTCCACTCTTTTAGAGATGCAGTTAATTTTCAATCCAAAATATACCCTGTTCATCAAAAGTTGACTATATCTATATGCATCCACCAAAAGATTTATTATGCATAAAATACTTAAAATAATGTTATAAAATAATTATAAATGTTATGCACAATCTGACTTTGGACTTATCTCCCGTTAGAGTGAGATTTGACCCAGAGTCATTCGAGGAGAACATTTATTTTGAGTGGTTCAATTTAATTTTCTAACGAATTCAGAATTCTACTTAATACAAACTGGGCCTAACAACGAAAAACAGAGTGGTCTCATCTCTTATTGGAATTAAATTTGATCTATTTCTTAAAAAAAGGGGATGTGATTTGGCTGTGGCGAGTGCATATGAGCTTTGCAAAAAGGTGCATCCAAACTATTCCAAAGAGATGACCTGACCCACTGACCCCAATGAACATATATGTTGGTGGGCTTTTTCTCCTTACATGTGAAACCATGTGCTGATTTGATTTTGCACCATGATGAACAGCTTGATCTTCTTGCTCGTGGGATAACAGATGAGTCATATCTGGATTCTGACATGACGAATATTATACAGCGTAGTTAGATCGGTGGGGCAGGTTGGATGTGTAAGCTCATGTCCATAGAGGGAAGTATCGTCTATTTGCAAATTTTCATAAAAAGATCTTACCAATATGAGATTGATGTAAATTAGGTAAGATGATGATGTAGGAATAAATCAAATTCCCTTTTGAGTCAAAAAGGCAACTGGCACTACCGTTACGGGCAAGATGTTGTGTGAGTCACGAGTCTTCCCTCAAACGGCCTGGTCAGACCAGCTGGAAATTTATTGATTTCCATTAAAGCAGGGTTCGTATATTATAAATGCTCCAACTTTTTTTTTTTTTTGAGACCGGTCAAATTTTAGGGCATTTGGCTAATTTCTGTTTGATATATTTAAAATGACAATAATGTCATCATATACTCTTATCTCTTTTTTTAAAAAACGGAAAGCCTAAAATGGAGGTAATTTACCAAAGAAGGAACGAAAGTGAATTAAGGATAGAGACATTTCATCGCACGGATTAATCAGAAATTCCTAACTGTCAAATTGGTGAAAAACATCCCACCCAAAACTAAAGGTACCAAATATAAAGATCTACTATCAATCAGGTGGCTAATATTGCCCAAGCAAAGCCAATGTCCCCCAAAATGCTCTATTCATTGTGGGCCACACTAGGTGAACAACCTTGATTGGAAGCAACTATGCCTCGTATCCAATTAAATTGTTTTAGAACTCAAATAAATTTATTCCAGAACATAAATAAATTTATCCAAAAACTCAAATAAATTTGTGCAAAACTCAGATAAATTCACTCGAAACTCAAATAAATTCATACTAAACTCAGATAAATTCAGAAAATGATGGATCGTCCACAGTCTCATAAAAAAAAAAAAACCCTCTCTCTCCATTCTTCCTTCAAATCTGGTCACACTAAAAATAAAGAAAAACCCTCAAGGCCTCAACTAAAATTTCACAAGAATTTTGTTTCTTTCCATTTTTAATACGATTGAGTTCCTCTCATGAGAACTTCTCATCTTAGGAACATTTCATAATATACATGTAATCAGCTGGCATAAGACCAAATCCAAGCTCATCCCAATTAACATTTGCATAGTTAGCATACCTTCTGATAAATTTCTACTAAATGCTGTTAGTTTTCTTATTATATTTGGCATTATTAAACCATGAACCTATGAAATCAAGGGAAACAAATGATGAGAAAAAAGAACAGATAAAAGATAGTATGGTCATTTGAGTGGGTCAAAACACATCAAATCAGTTTCTCCCCCTCTTTTGGAGAATTACCTGAATAATTGCAATACGTATGTGGCTTTGTTGTTCTAGTAAAATTTTTTTAGATAAAATCATTTACTAGACGTTCATCAAGGAGACATCCATGAGAAAATCACCATGAGTGTGTAGTAGAAGACGTACCAACATCATTCCCTCCTATTTGAATTTCAAAACTTGATCTATTATTTCCCATTTGAATTTCTAAACTTTATCTAAAAATAGGAAATAAAATTCGTTAGAGGGGCAAATCGGTCATGAAATATCATGTTAAGGCCCTTAAATTAAGGGCTTAATTTGCGTGACATGTTAAGCCACTTATGCATGATATATTGTGGCAGTTACAAGGGCAAATCAGTCATAAAATATGTGATGTGGCGTATATATGGACCTCTGCCTAAAATATGTCTAGCTGTGTGGACTATAGCTCTTAAAGAAAATTTTTGTGGACCAGAGCTTTTAAATGTTCCATTTCAGGGACCTTTTGCTAATTTACTCTAAATTGTTATTCCATTATGGGTTAAACCCATTAGGCAATTAATGTTGCGTAAAATCTTACTAGAAGGTTGTTTGGTAACTCTAAAAATAAGCTCTTATTTTGTGATTTAGAGCTTAGTATATATTACAGCGTTTGGTAAACTTCTAGTCGATCATTTCTAATTTAAAAGTTTATTTATAAATTAGAGCTTTTGTCATTGAGAAAAAAGAAGCTATAACTTCTCTTTTTCGAGGTATTTTTTTAGCTAAAGCGGATGAAGGGGGATACTCTCAGATTTTGTAGGTCTTTTGGATGAAAATAATCTTAAAAGATTTCCAAAATAGTGAAAATGGTGGGTTCTATATTTTATAATTTTAAAAAAGTGGGCCCCAACTATCACATGAAACAGTTTTTTTTATTTTTTTATGTTTTATAGTTTTATGTAATCTTATCAAACACATTACTATAATTTAAAAATAAGAGCCTTTGTCCCTAAAGTTTACAAATGTATCTACATAAGAATATTAATTTTGTGTAAATTCCTAAAAAGAAAATCCATCACCATCAAAATTCATGCTGTAAATTTGTTCAAAGTTCTACACAACACAACTCTCCTCCCTTGTCCAAACTTGAGATTGGCAGTAAATTGGTGGAGTTAAAATTCTTAAATAAAATAACATTATGAAAGAACCCATGAATCTTATGTATTATTTAACGTTGGTCTTATCTCTTATTTATAGTGAAACTTAACTAAAAACTTTATAAAAATGCGATATTAGATTTAAGTGATTTAGTTTTTCTAATAGTTTTTTTTTTAATAATAATAATAATTGGTCCCCACTATAAAGTATATATAACAAATTTCCAGTGTGGCAAGGACTCTAGACTAAGGAGATTCCAAGATTGTATGCGAGGGGGGTCATCCTTATTTCAATTGACTTAGCTATGGTGTCAATTGGCAGGTGAAGACCTCATTAGGGCCAGGTTAAATATGTATAAGTTTCAACATTAGGTTGGTTCAGTCAATCAGAACTACCTGTCGTGCCCAATTTTGAGGTATGGACCTTTTCAAACGTGTTAAGAGCTAGCAAGTCATCAGGGCTCGGGCCCAGTGGTTTTACTTACTAAGGGGTCAAATTCTCTTTTAAATGTGAACATGCATCTATGTATACGTCTCTACTTTAATAGGATGAACCCCTCTGTTGTTTATTTTTCATTTTACTTAGTAAGCTTAGTGTTTGTTCTTTAAATGATTTTACGAATTGGTACGGGCCTTATCTGAATGCATGTCAATCATAGAGATGAGGTAAATAAAATACAAACGATGTGGAGTAGCTGGGCTAGTTATATTTTACTCATCATTATCATCATCAAAGTCTTGTCCCAACAATAGTCTGGTTGGTTATATGCGTTCTATTTCTCCAATCTCATTTATCTCGAGCTAAATCCTCCTCTAAGGTACACTTCTTCAAATCCATCTTTATTACTATCATGAATTCCTTTTTCAACCCAACCCATTTCCTTCGTTGGCCAACTAGCACAGGAAAGCTTTTCCATTATTAAATGTTACTTACCTATGTTGGACATGTCCGATCCATGATTGGTCATTAAATCTCTATTACCTAATAATCTGAACTCTTGATTTATGGCCCAAAATCATAGCAAATTAATATTTACATCGTTCATGGTTAATCAATCCATTGGTAGATGATGGTTCGATCAAAGTGTCAATAAATGAAGGCAGGTGTGTGGAAGTATTTAAATTGATGACATGTAAGACCCATGATATATACTATTGATGTCGTCTATTGCTTTGTAGGAGCTTTCCCGGTACTATCTGTATTTTTAAATGAAATTGCCTGAGCCAATTTGGGCCAGCCCTTATATTAAATGGGCTTATGTTTTAGGCCGTGCCCCATACTGTGGGCTTTAGAAAATGGCATTAGTGTTTGATATAATAGAAGAAGTTTACAAATGGGATTATGCCATCTTGAATATTCTACAAATGTCAAAATCACAAATAGAGAGAGCTGTCTAATCGAGGTCTGAAAATCAGATTCCGTATATCAAGGCTTTTCAAGTTTGTAGAGGTGGCCCGTGGACCATTGGCCTAAATTTTTAATGGTAAACCTAATTTCAACATGGTTAGGCTGGATATATGTAATGTCCATCAAAGCCACTCAAAATGGTACGCCCCATCTTGGTATGGTATTACCTAAATACCTTAAATCGTAGAAACCACAAATGCTCAGTCAGGATCCGTTTTAGTACCCATTGGGATGAGGAGAAAAATCAAAAGTGATAAAATATTATTCACATTCAAATGATGCCCTGACTGTTCATTTCACCAGAATTTCTTATTGAATTTTTTTTTTATAGCATGTTAGCAGTTCTCACACGACCTTTTAGTATTCCATAGTTTATCCGCAGGCTTTTTGCATATTTAAAATTTTTTCGGCTTGTAGAATTTTACAAATTCTAAGATATTCAACTTTCAAAATAACGTTTAAAATTCTCAGTCATTTCTCAAACAGAATTTCTCAAATATCCTCTAACCAAACGTATCCCAAAGAATGAAATTGCTTGTCTTTTAAAATAGCTCAGCGAAAGAAAATAGATTTATAGAGGGATTTTTTTCTCCTTGGTATCTTCATCTCTATCAGTCCAAATGGGGATCGTAGAAATAGGGCAAATGGCATTTTCTTTCTCTAGGTATTTTGAGAAGATAAAGTCACATTCCTCACCATTGGAACCCTAAATAGTTGTCGGTTACACAGAGACACAACAGAGATTTGTATTTTGGCCTGTTTAATAGATGGGGCTGAGCTTGTATTCGGTGGGAGAGAGAGCCCAAGCCCGGCCCAGCCCCGCCCCAACATAAAAATATTAGTAGAGAGTGATGGAGAGAGGACTCAAACATCTTTCATCTCACACATGCATGAATGTTGTCACCACTTGAACTACAACTTGGAACTATACAAACATTCCCAAACAAACTCAGCCCGGGGCTTACTCATTTTCGGACGGGCTGGCTTGGACTTATATTTTAGAAGATGGGTCAGGCCTGAATATACATTAGCCTGGCCCAGTCCAGCCCATGAACACCCCTACACGCAATGAGAAGGGAAGAAAACCTCAGAATTTAAGATAATCTCTGGAAAAGAGACCCCAAATTGGACATTGGAGTCACTGCAGCCATATATGTATTGTGTTTGGTCAGGAATGATTCTATGTGGATTACATGAGGCCTAGCTTTCAAATTTCTTCGATTATCATAACCACTAAATCAAGATCTTGAAAAATGATCATGGGGCTGAATTTTAGACGTTTATTCATAGGCCCCTCATGAGATGGATTTGATGATCAAATGAAGCCAATTATTTTGCCACCCTCAATCAATACTAAGGCCATGTTTGGCATCTCTACTTTTTTTTTTACAGACTATTTAAAATAGTGCCATTAAAAAAAGAGCTATAAAAAAGAGGGCATTTCAATTTTAGAGGATTTGCCTCTACGTTTTTTAGAGCTTATGCATCTATTTTTCACATGCCCAGAAAATGAGCATTTCAATTTTAGAGGATTTGCCTCTACTCCTCTAAAATAGGAAGAGGATAAAGTCATCTACCAAACGCACTAATTTTTCTAATCTTTATTTGATTTAGACAAACAAATAAATAGAGGTGAAAAATAGAGATACCAAACATGCACTAAGCCCTTCTTATTCAATTTTTTCTACTATGCATTTTAAGACCTTTACATGGCCCCCAAAAGATGATTTGGGCCATTTTGTGTTCTACACAAACAGCTTTTTGAAATTGCAATCTCTTATGTAGAATTAGAGTCTCCAAAATGAGATTGAAAATGTCCCATTTAATATGCAAAAAAGGGGAGAAAGAGATTAAAGAGAAAAGGTCACCTGTCATGTTCAGATTTGTTTTTGTTTCATGATCGGTGAACATTAAAACGGACCCATGCGTTGAAAAACAGCGCAGTTATCTCATTTCTAGTTTCTGTTCCTTTTCTTATTTTATCCCTTTCTGGAAACCACATGCACTGGAAATTGCTACTCCCACCATCAACACTTCTTTTCTTCTGACATCCATGATCCACAATTCAAACCATTCAAAAGATTAGGCCCAATTCATCTCTCTCCATCTATCTAGAGTTGGCGAATATCAAGTTAGTGTTGAGCCGTGGGCTCCATCCGAAAGAGAGTACTGAAAGATATTTATGCGGTCTCTACTAACTCGATGTTTTTTGCCTTAAGATTTTGGTATGAATGATTGGCTAAAGAGCTTTAATATAAAATCAGAGTTAACTGGTCGCGAATTCGAATTCCAGGAGAAATGACTCAGTGCAAAAAAATACATGCCGCCAAAAGTGCGCCCACCGAGTTACACATGAGGGAGAGTGTTGAGGAGGGGGCTCCAACGTGATAACAGATTCCAGTTTCTTAACAAAAATTAAAAAATTACAGCTGACTTTCTATTTGACATCAATCCTCTACCTTATTCAAGTTTGAGTCAAACCAGATGTGGGAAAGCTTCCATCAACCATTGTCCAATTTCAACAACAAATGTCTATAGAATGACAAATAGGATCAACTAATCATAAATCAGATTTCGAGGCTTTTACCCATCCGGGGCCTGATGTTTTAGATGAATTTCCGGGCCTCATGAAACAGTTGAATTTTAAGGTGCCGATACAGTCAAGTGGTCACGATCCCGACAATTGTCTAGATTTGCGGTCTGGATCAGCTTATAGCAGATTTTCAAGCTATTAAGGTTCGGTCAACTGCCAACAGTCCAATGCCATTGCCTCCTTAATAACTAACTGGAAAACGACTGTTTGTATCACCAAAACATGACTACCTAAGACAGGTAGTAGTGGGACAACTAAGATGTGATAGAAATATCCACTTTCAACAGTTATGTCAAAAAAAAAAAAAACTACAGTTTTAAGGTGTTTTACAACTACATGGCGCTCAAGAAAAGTAGCCTTCATCACTCCTAACAGTAAAGAGGGATAGATTGTATACAGGATGTAAGAATAAGATACAGTGTTAGATACTAATTAATCTTGTGGTTACCCAGGACCACTATATTTAGAGTTCTTCCAAATTATATCACTTGAAAGGTTACCCACAAAAGAAAAGAGAGTTGTGTTAATTGATAGCCGGTATAAAACTTTCGTCACAATTCAACAAAAAAAAAAAAAAAAAATTTTTAGTAATGACAATGAAGACCATCCATAGAAAATAAAATTAGTTGTGGTAGAATAGTTTCCCTTGTTTTGTGTTAGTATTTTCTATAATTTTCTTTTTTTTTTTTGAGGTAGAGGCATCTGCCATGACTTATGTGAAAACCAAATTCGGACCAAAGAAATGGAAAACCATTTTCTGTGTTATCCTCATACAAGTAACCATACTGTGCACAAAAATGGATTTCTTGAAAAATTGTTGGTCAAAATAGAAAAAGATAAATATTTAATTTCTAATTTTAAAATGAAACAAGAACAAAAAAAATTAACACCCCATAAAATTGTGGGCACAAACAGGCCAAGTGATGAAAGCACCCCCACCAATTTTCCCAAGAAAATAAGCCACGAAGAAGTGAACGTGCAGCGAGTGCAGGAAAATGTATTGTACATGCAATGTATGTGGCTGCTGTTTTGTTTGTAAATCAGGCAACATGGGTTAATCTGCCACTCCAAATGGGTGATTCTGCCATTCATGCAGTTGTCCCAATCCATTTGAAGTAAAGATAAGGAACGAAGAAGAGTACATGTACATCTCCTTGATGAGTAAAGAGTCTCTGGCAAATCTGCGCCTGTTTTCTTTTCCTCTCCACCCAAAACTCAAACAAAAACAAAAAAAAAAAAAAACAGTATCATCTACTTTCTCCTGTCTTACTTTTTATAGCCCACACTTTCTGACATATCTAACGTCTCACCAGCTTCTCCCAACCTCTGCTTTCCTTCAGAAAACACCTCTCTCTCCACACCAAACTCACTTTTCCCATGGATCCAAACACCAACACTCACAAACCCATTTCCAAGTTTTGCCTTTTGATGATAGAGAAATCACAAGGGAAACATTTCAACTGTCTGTAATTCTCAAGTGGTATGAAGTCCAAACATCACTTTCTTTTCTACTTGCTGCTGATCTGATTAGTTGAACTTTATTCTGGGGATGTTCTGAGCTTGATCTGATCGGTCATGAACTTAGATTGGTGTTCTGATTTTGGTTTTTGGATGGTCTATATCTGGGTGGGTATTTTATAGATTTCTTTCTCTTTATTAATAATGTGGGTTGACTGTTCAGCTCTTGCTTTTCTTTCTATGAGTGCATTGTGTTGGATTATTTTTAGGGATGGTGATGGGTGTTATGGATGTCTGAATTTCAATTTAAGCATCTTCAAAGATTGAGATGCTTTTTGTTCAATCTGACGAAATTGAGGATGAATAAGAAAACAGGGGGATAGTTTCTTATTTACAGTAAGAGGTTTGTCCTTCAATTAAGAGGCCCCAAATCTTGTGTGTTATGAGTTGTTGTTCTTCTGAATCAGCCGATCGGTACTCTTCATTCATGTTCTACACAGCACCATTTTTAATTTGTAATGTTGATGACGGTCCATATACATGAAGGGGATACATGCAATTTTCTTTTGAACCCTTTGCTCTGTCTTAGGAAATGTGATTGTGGGGCTCATCATTTGGTAATTATAGAAAATTTTCATACAATGTGCCCTTTCAGATGTGAGATACCATTCAGAATCCACTCTTCAGCTGTGAAGGAATTGGCATTTTTTAAAATTGGTCCTCTTGGGTTTGGCTCTTTCTAGTATTTTGTGACATCTAAGATCACAATCCTTGCCTGGAGTGCTTTTTCTTTGCCCATACTATAATGAATCTGTCTTTGGAGTGTAGTCCATCAATCCTCATGAGTGGGGTTTATTTATTTCAACTTTTTTTTTTCTTCTGTTGAAGTTTAGTCTAACAGCTTCTAACATCTATAATTTTACTTTGTGTAAGCCTTATATATGGTTAATACGTTTTTTCCTGAAGTGTGAGGATAAGATGTCTTAAGATGACGTGAGTGACGTGGCCAAACAAGGAGGGGTTAACCCTTATTGAGTAGGCTGACTGAGTTTCAATTAAAACTCGCTCCCTGGCTGCCCGGGGTTTGAACCCTGGGTACGTCACCTCTTCCCGCTTGTGCTGGCCTCCTTTCCACTTGAGTGGGCTACCAGCCCTTGTGTATGCGCGCTTTCTCTTGGGTCCTAGCGCCCATGGCTAGGGTGCCAAAAAAAATAAAATAAAGAAAACTCGTTCAAACTAAGTTTAACCCTATCCAATCATCCAGTATGTGACTGGATTGAGTCAACTCCGCTGGGTTCCTAGTCAATCCACTGGGTTGTAGAACTATGATCATTGAATCAAGTTCTGAAGATGAATAGTGTGGTTTAGGCCTTCTCCAAACTGGTTACCCTGTTATTGAGCTTTTTGAAGGAAGAAAAAAATGGAGATCAATCTGAGTCACTATAAGCTCTGAAGATGAAGGCAATTGTACTTAAGAGATTGTAGATTGTTTGCCGCGCAATCACTATCAAGTTGATGATGTTCTATTTTGTCTTTAAAGTGTTGAAGAGTATTTTTTTACATCATAGTGGGGTGCATCACTGATGCAAAACAGCTTCAGAAAGTAAGGCGTACTTTATATGCACTAGGACCCTCTTTCACCTTGTTCAGATGACCCAAACTTGTTATGAAGATCCTGTGAAGTGGATCATTCCAAATACTTTTGTGAACAAAGAAATCATCAACTTGTAAAAACCCAAAACTAAGAACATATACCCAAGGTTCATATTTTACTGCAAAAATAAGTAAAAAACTAAAAAAAACTCAATAGATGATTTAGATTGTTCAGTGAACAAGAATTTTCTTCTATTGAATATTCATTGTAGCTCCTGCAAGATCTTGATTGAAAGATGGACTTGTATGGAATGATATACACACATATATAGAGAGAGAGGGAGATTATCCAGCACGTGCTCTCCATGCACTGGTTGTGTGTGTGCCGCGAATAAGAGTCTATTATCAATCATAGTGAAATCCTGATTAGCAGGGGGTTGCAAGGAAGCTAATTTTATGCAGCCTGTTTGAGATGATGTTCTCTGCAACCTGAGAAGAAAAGTCTGAGGATAAATGAGATAATTGCAATTCCAGTAGCGATGAATGGCAAATACAGTATTAAGGATGTGTTAGAATGTTGGCTTTGTTGAGTGGGAATCTAGAATTCAAACATTCCCTCCATATGTCAATTTAGCTTGTGATAGTGGAGCATAATTTTTCTTACAGTTCGAAAATGTAGAGTTTCAAACTGCTTTATGATAGTAGTTCAAGTTTTCCAAATTTCGGTAACAAAGTTGATTTCAAAGGCTGAATCGGAAGGCCATAAATATAAACACTTTCTTTTCGTCACTTTTGCTTCTTTCTTTGGCTTTAGTTCAGTTTCTTGTAGTCTGCTCTTCATTAATTTTATTAACTGTGGATTTTAAAAATTCCTGAAGAACTTATGGGAATATTTTATTCCTTTTTTTCTTATTATTTACTTGGACGGTACAGTACATCTGCCTACAGTTTTTCTGATAACTGATATCTTCCTGAATTTAGTGATCATGATTCAAGACCCCATTTTTCCTCTAGTTGAGATTTGCTAAAAAAACTCACTTTTTTGTTCAAAGAGTCCTATTATAGGATAGACAGGCACTTGTCATGCTGATACCCAAATTGGTAAAGAGTATTGCAATGACACAGTAACTTGTGGTTCACTAGTTTCTTATCGAACAAAATTCATGGTCGCCTTCATGAATGACTCCTACAATTTTGAGATGTAGAGTCATCACCCACTCCAAGCATACATATCCACAATCCACATCTGTCATCACAAACAAACATCAGATCCCACTAGTATTGTCCCATGGTGATAAAATAAAATGATTTCTTTTTATTCTTCTCTTTTCATCCATGTTTATCCAATGCATCCTGTTTTGCAGAACTGCAGTATGGGAGAATTTTATTTTGCCATGGTTCTCTTGAATGCAGGTGAAGAACTAGAAGGCCCATAACCAATTTCCGCTTTTCTCATCCACTCACCTTCCAGTCTCTCATGCTCTGCCTCCAAAACATGAAGGCATCCAACTCCAATTTAGATAGAGAAGCTGCCTCCGAGGACGAATCCGATGTCAGCAGCCAAGTCGCATCAAATATCTCCACACAAGAAACATCCCCATATCCCTCCAAGGGCCTCACCACCCCTGTCTGCCCCCCTACAAATTCCGTCAAACTGCAGTCAACTTCTGCCACGATCTCTCTTGACCTGACTTTAAGTTGCAACAGCCACCGTCATGAAGAGGGCCAGAATAAACTGTTGGAAGGATTTTCGCTATCAAGCACAAGTGAGAGCAGCAGCGAGGCCCGTCCTTCTGCAGTGGCTCCAAGAGTCTTCTCTTGCAACTACTGCCAGCGCAAATTCTTCAGCTCACAAGCTTTGGGTGGCCACCAGAATGCGCATAAGAGGGAGAGGACACTTTCAAAGAGGGCCATCCAGATGGGCATGTTCTCTGAGAAGTGTGCTAGTAGCCTTGCTTCGCTGCCACTGCACAGGTTGACATACCGGTCATTGGGGATTGAAGCTCATTCCATGGTGCACAATAGTGGACTGGGGATGGGGATGAGAGCTCATTCCATGATGCAGAATAGTGGACTGGAGAGGCCAATGATCAGGGGTGGTGCGAGGTTCAAACATGAGTTTCTTGGGATGCCTGTTTATGCAGAAGACGAGGACATGGGTTACTTCTGGCCTGGGAGTTTTAGGGAGACGGGTGTCACAGATCCCAGTTGTGAAATTTTTAGAGAGTCAAATTTGAATTTTGCCTCTGTTGGAGCAACAACAGAGGAAGATTCATCAACCCTGGATCTTTCACTGAAACTCTGAGAGTTTTTCTTTCATTTCTCTTGCTATTGTTGTTTCAATAATGTTTTAGATACAAAGATAACTGAGGGAAGATGAACTATGGAAGTGAGTTTTTTTCCTCTCTTTCAAATGTTATATCAGTATCTACCAATGCATCTGTGTTTCGAGTAACAGAAGATTTTTGCGGCAGGTGTTTTGTATGACGGTGCTCGTGATTTCAAAGACAATGAATGTAGCTTTTCTCATCTTTGGGTTGCTTGGGGTCCGAACTTATGATCCCGCCTCTGGCATGTATGCTCATTACTGTCTACAGATGAAGTCTACATGGCTCGGAAGAAACAGTAGCTGTTTTATATGATTGAGATCCAAACAAGTAAGAAAAACAATGTTGTGACCTAGGACCTATGAGAAGAGATCAAGCACCTACAAGAACACGGAGATTTACGTGGTTCGCCTTTTAGCCTACGTCCACGGGGAAGACGGGAGAATTCACTATGCAATCAGAAGAGGGTATACATCATAGAGACCCTAAGTCTCTATTTATAACATCAGCCCAATACCCAGTTACACCCAAACACTACTTCTAATCATAGTAGACCTATGATAATAAACCTACTTCTAATCACAGTAGAACATGGGCAATACAAGGGCCCGGTTTATTTATTATTTATTCAATTGAGCCAAACAAATAACAAATCTCCACCTTGGCGAACATTGAAGCTGATCCTCATGCACTAAACACGTCTCACCGTCTCCACCTGCCCCTTAGGGCATTCAGGTACTGATCACATTAATCAAGTCCAAGCAATGCTTGAACTTGACTGTTGGAATAGTTTTGGTCATCATGTCTGCTGGATTCTCTGCCGTAGCAATCTTAATTATTGCAATAGCACCCTCGGCGATGACATCTCGAATGAAATGAGCCCTTACATCTATGTGCTTGGTCTTTTCATAATACTTTGGATTATGTGTCAGATCGATCGCACTCTGACTGTCACAGAAAACAGTAACTAGCTTCTGTTCCAATCCCAGATCTCCAACCAAGCCTGTCAGCCAAATAGCTTCCTTCACTGCCTCTGTAGCTGCCATATATTCTGCTTCAGTGGTAGACAAGACAGCTTTGGATTGCAATGCTGCCTTCTAACTAATGACACCACTAGCAAAAGTGAAGACATAACCTGTCAGGGACCTTCTTCTATCTAAATCTCCAGCAAAATCTGAATCAACATATCCAATAACACTTCCAGAAGTGTTATTACTTCTATCATAAATTATCCCAAGATCAGTAGTACCTCTCAAGTAACGGAGTATCCATTTCACTGCCTGCCAATGGGCCTTTCCGGAGTTATCCATATATCTGCTAACTACACTAACCGCATGTGAAATATCTGGCCTCGTGCAAACCATGGCATACATGATACTCCCAACTGCACTAGCATAAGGAACACGAGACATGTGCTCCACCTCTTCCTCAGTTTGTGGTGACAAAGCAGCAGAAAGTTTGAAATGGGCTGCCAATGGAGTATTCACAGGTTTCGAACTTTGCATACCAAAGCGCTCCATAATCTTCTCAAGGTACCCCTTTTGTGACAAAGACAATTTGCCCGATTTCCGGTCCCTTTGAATCTCCATTCCAAGAATTTTCTTTGCAGCACCTAAGTCTTTCATCTCAAATTCACCACTCAACTGAGTTTTCAACATATTGATCTCAGACATGTCCTTTGCAGCAATCAACATGTCATCAGCATATAGCAGCAAATAGACATACGAGCCATTGGAGTGCTTCTTGTGGTATACACAATTGTCGTATGCACTCCTGCAATAACCGTTTCCAACCATAAAGGTGTCGAAACACTTGTACCACTGCCTAGGAGACTGCTTCAGACCATACAACGATTTCTTTAGCAAACAAACGTGGTCTTCCTTTCCATGAATTTCAAACCCCTCTGGTTGATGCATATAAATCTGTTCATCTAGCTCGCCATGTAAAAACGCAGTCTTGACATCAAGCTGCTCCAACTCTAAATTGAATTTAGCAACCATAGCAAGTAGCACCCTGATAGAACTATGCTTCACTACAGGAGAGAACACTTCATTGAAGTCAACACCCTCCCTCTGAGTATAGCCTTTTGCAACCAGTCGTGCTTTGATACCAGTTTGTTGTGATCTAGGGCCTATGAGAAGAGATCAAGCACCCACAAGAACACAGAGATTTACGTGGTTCGGCTTTTGGCCTACGTCCACGGGGAAGACGGGAGAATTCACTATGCAATCAGAAGAGGGCATACATCATAGAGACCCTAAGTCTTTATTTATAACATCAGCCCAATACCCAGTTACACCCAAACACTACTTCTAATCATAGTAGACCTATGATAATAAACCTACTTCTAATCACAGTAGAACATGGGCAATACAGGGGCCCGGTTTATTTATTATTTATTCAATTGAGCCAAACAAATAACAAACAAAAATCCATGAAAATGGACTGCCATATAATTCATTTGGTGCCCCTTTTCTGCCCTGCTATATCCCATGATTGGGACCTCCTTTTCTCTTTTAGTTGTAATGGCCCACAGGAAATTAATGTATGTGTTGTAAAATGTAAAGCAATTATACTGTGGAAAGAAAATACAGCAATGGTAGAAGAGAAGTTAATAGGAATAGAATAAATGTTCACTGTGGTGTCTATGACTGCATAACCAATCTACTAACATTGGAGTTGAAATTGTCAGCTTCGCCGCGCCATCATCAGTGTAAATAGAGACGAGGTTTTACAAAATAACGATCCAAAACTAACTTGCATATCAAAATCGAATAGTTAAATTGCTGACATTTCTATCTTACTGCAATAAATTTCTATCCAAACCATTTAGAAAACATGACATAGCAAGCTCAAAGAAGAAGAATGTCGAATAAAGATTTTTTTTTTATCAGTAACGATAAATTAAATTAAAAGAGAAAGCCATATACAAGAAAATCACCAAACAAAACGAAAGAGCACGATGGTATAAAAGAATTATACCACAAAAAGGAAAAGTAAAAAACAAAGAAACATCACAAAATAAAAGCCACCAAATTAGAAGACCTATCCACCCCTTGCTTAGCTAACAAATCAACCAAACATTAGCCAACCTCCCAACGTGTTGAAACTTTACTTGAATCGAGGATGCTAAAGCTCTAATCTCATTAAGGTAAAATTGAAATATCTAAGGAATGACAGCTGAAGAGGACACCTATGAAATAACATTGAGAGAATCGCTTTCCACCTCTAACTTAGAATTAAAAGAGGAAGATGCAAAAATTCTAACAGCTTCTAAGATAGCTAACACCTCCGCCTCATTAGAGTCCATAGTTCCAACATGCTTGGAAAACATTACCAACACAAGCCCTCCATTGTCACGAAGCACCCCACCAATACCTGCTGGCCCAAGCTTTTCTTTAGCCGCCCCATCCACATTAAACTTCAAGACCCCTACATTGGGAGGAGCCCAAAGCACCACCTTTTTCACCTTCTTCACCCCACAATATAATGAAGCCTCCCAATTATGCAATACACCAAAAACTTTTGAAGCGTCAAACTCCTTCTTGAAGGAAGCCCATTTCGCAATTTGAACCACCACCAGTTGCTCTAACTCTTTCATGGGCAACAAAGCCCCTCTAAAAATTCTATTGTTCCTTTCTTTCCACACGGACCATAAAATAGAAAAAAGAATCATCCTCCAGAGAATCAAACCACTACCAAAAAAAGAAGAAAGCCTCCATGCTTCAACTAGCCCAACTAACGACCTTGGGAGACTCCAAAGAACACCACATCGCGCTAGAAACCTACACTACAAAGAATAAGAGAACTCGCAATGCACAAATAAGTGGTCTACCGTCTCATTGACCTTCCCACACAACACGCATATGTCTGAAATAGCCATTGAAGTTAGTCCTCTTCTTCTAAGGTTGTCTGCCGTAGAAACTTTTCCGGATAAAGCCAACCACATGAATGCCTTTACCCTAGGAGGAGCCAAGCCTAACCAAGCCAAAGAAGCAGAAGCATTGATGCTTGGAAAGCCCTCCAATTCCTTATAAAAGGACTTACAAGAAAAGGCACCGGAGGAGCAAGGCATCCAAATGCGAGAATCAACTACATCCCTGCAAAAGAAAACGTTAGAAAGAAGATTCTTCAAAGACCCAAACTCAGCCTCCTCAAATGGACGCAAGACCCTCCTGAAAGATACATCCCAAGACCCAAAGCCCCCCTCACCCATATAACAATCTTTGACCAAGACCCACTTGTTGACCACCAATCTGAACAATCTAGGAAAAGACAACGACAAAAGGACCTAGCCCCACCCAATGATCAACCCAAAAACGAACACGACTTCCCTCCCCCACTTTGAAACCAGCCCCCCTCCTAAATAACTCTCCCCCCGCAAAAGAAGGATCTCTAAACTTCAAAATATTACCCCATAGACCCGACAAACGATGCCTAGGAACTCTACTAGGCTCCCAACCCCAAATATCTTCTCTATATTTAGCCTTAATGACTCTCCTCCATAAGGTCTCCCTCTCATCCCCAAACCTCCACCACCACTTAGCCAAAAGAGCCAAGTTTTTAAATTCCAAGTTACACAACCCTAATCCCCCATCAACCTTAGGCTTGACCATATCCTCCCACTTAACAAGATGCAACTTTCTCTTGCCACTCCTCCCTTCCCATAAAAAACCCCTCCTTAAACGGTCCAACTTCTCTTTGACTGCCACCGGCATATGTAATAAGGACATATAATACACCGGCAGATTAGACAAGGAAGCTTTGATTAAGGTGATTCTTCCTCCTAAGGAAAGATAATTTCTTTTCCACACAGACAATTTCCTCTTGAAATTTTCCACCATTGGATCCCACACCTCTTGAGATCTCACTTTGCCCCTAATAAGCAAACCCAGATAAATCAAAGGCAATTTACCAGATTTGTAATGAAACTTTGATGCTAAAGTCTGAATCTCTTCATCCGTCGACCCAACCCCCACCATTAGACTCTTGGAAAGATTTATCTTTAAACCTGAGTAGAGCTCAAAACACCTGAGAATACAACCTCCTCCCATTTTGTAGAGCTAAACAATATGGTGTCATCTGTGAACTAGAGGTGAGTAATAGCTTCTACCCCTCTGCCAACCTCAAAGCCTTCCAAGATCCCACACTCCTTGGCCTTGGACAATAGAGCACTGAGAGCTTCCACCACTATGGTAAATAAGAAGGGAGAGATAGGATCACCTTGTCTAAGCCCCCTAGAAGCTCTGAATAAGCGTGAAGGAGAACCGTTGACCAAGACAGAGAAAGAAGGAGAAGAAATACATTCCTGAATCCAAGCACACCACCTTCCTCCAAAACCAAACCTCCTTAACATGTAATCCACAAAGCCCCATTCCACATGGTCATATGCCTTTTCCATATCTATTTTAAAGATAACCCCTGCTTTCTTAGACTGTTTTCGGGTGTGAATGAGCTCATAACCTTCCACTTGTTACCTTATTGTCAAGCCATTGCTTACCTACAAACTAAAGTGTTACTGAATTGTAAACACATCGGTCAGTTAGGACCTTCAAAATCTTGATCAAAACATAATCACAACGCACACGCAAATCCAATTGATTAAGCACAAAGAAGGGGCAAGAAATACAACAAGATTTACATGGTTTGCGGTGGCTGGCATGTGGGCCATTTGGGCCCAAGGTAAATCATCAGCAATGTGCCTGCATCCATTAATTGGTGATGAGAAATCTCTCATTTTTTTCTCTTTTCCTTATATGCGCCTACATCCACAGGCAAAGAGAAATTTCTAATTCTTTTCTCTTTTCCTCTTCTTTTTCTCTCTGGTCACAAGTTACATTGTATTTATAGAAATCTGTTTTATTACTCCCAAAGAAAGCGTGATACAAAGAACAGAAATATCACTAAACTCTAAACCTGGAGCCATGAAAATCGAGAATGACTCATGGCAGAAGTATATGTTTAAGTATCTCATTGTTGTGAACATCCAAAACTTGATTTGCATGAAGAGATTCAAGCAATCTCGAAACTAAACATATGTTTTGGTTCTATGAAATATTTGATTATTGTATGGGTTTATACAAGGAAAAAAACTGTTACAATTAGAAAGCGGAGATCCTGATATCTGGGATTGAGAATCTACCTAAAACCAACAAAATCTTGATTGTAAAGAAAAAAGTTCAAAAAATGACTATATTGATAATACGGGTTTGATTGGTTCAGTATTGCAATGAAAGACCTCTACATTGAGAATCAAGAGAAATTTGGATTTATTTATTTACCTTCCAAGAAAGAAAAATAAATAAATTATTTTTTTTTGGTAGGGGGGATTTCTTTTTCATATTATATATAGTATCCTGCTATAGTGATATTAGGTCCAAACCCTAATATGATATAAGACCTAAAGCATTCTAAGTGGGCCCCATATATTCTTTGTGCGCGATCAAACGCCTTATAGGCAATGTGGGTGGAATAAATAGGTCCAATGGGGGCACTTTTTATCTCGCCTCTGTCATTCTTTGATTAATCCTCACAAAATCGCTCTCTTGCCCAATTTTGACTTATCCGATATCTTTCTCTTCTTCCTTTCCTTCGAGGTGGGTCCCACTTGCGACTTACTTTGTGATGCAGATATTCTAATCAATGGTCGGTAGTCTTTGAAAAACAGTGGGCCTAAATACTGCTGAGTTTGACCACCTACATCAATCACATCTTTGAGTCCTATTTACTGTGAACCCAAATTCTCTTATTGAATCGCTATAAATTCATTAACCAAGTCACTTCTGAAATCTAAACCGCTTGAAATCACACTTTTTACCTTAAATTGGCACCGTGACAAATTTCGATCTAGTTGAGACTGATTCTCTATCACTCGAAGTGAGATTTAAAAGGAAAGGAAGCTCCACATTCAAAATAATGCCTTCTAGAAATGAGACAGATCGGATCCACTAACGCAACCATTACATGGTAACATTGTAATAGTTCCCCCCAACTCCTCCTTGGGTCCACACATCTATAGTCCAGATCGTTTAAGATAAATCCCATCCCATCTGCGGATGAATCCTAATGCTTCAACCCAAAATGTGTGGGTTGTTATGTTTTTATTTTTATTTTATAAATAATATCATGCAATCTCATCTAATAATAGCAAAGCTACCCACAAGAAGGATCACCAATTATGTATAGGTACTTTATTGTTGGGACTTGGTACTCATGTTTGATCTCTATGCCACAGAGAACTTGATTACCTGGTGAATGTGCTGCTTCCTAAATTCATAGTTCACCTATTATAGTCTACTCAAAGGAATGCCTCATATCTAGCGTTGCAAATGGAACGGTTCCGGGTTGGAACCATATTGGACTTGGACCCAGACCCTTTTTGAAATAACGATTCCGGTTCTAGATCCGATTTTGACTCGGAGCCTATTTTGTTGGTTCTAGACCCAGTTCCGATAGAAATACGTGGATCCGGTTCCGAAACCGGATCCACCTTGAGAACTGGATCTAGTTCAAAATTTTGTTCTAACTTCACTTCAAAATTTTTTTTCTTAAAATAAGTATATCGTTCAACTTATAACAGTGCATCAAGTCTACTACCTTTAACATTATACATAAAAATGTCCAAAAAAGTTTATTTCGAGGTACAGTTTGTAATATCAAAGACTCATATGCCAGGTCCCAGGTCCACGGGTCGAAACATATATGGACCTGGAACCGGACCCATTTATCAATCTGAACCTAAATTAGGTTCTAGACCCAGACTTGTTTAAGAGTCGGAACCAAAAATAGGTTTCATACTCAGGTTTTTTTTAGTTGGAACTTTCGAGTAATCGGATACCCATTTGCAACCTTACTCATATCCTGATTCATTCAGTTCATGTAATGCAAAATATCAGGGCAAGTGTCTATTGCCAAACTTTGCTACCTCGATTTTTTTCTCCTTGATCATCAAAAGGAAGTTCACTAGATATGTACTACAAGAATAAATGCACCTGTTGATTATTTTATTTTATGTTAATGGAAATGGGAAGGCTTGCGATGAATTTGGGTACTCATGTAACTTTACTGCTGTCTGTATATATAGGTGTTAACGTCTCATTTGCAATTTTTCTTCACATGTGAGAGGAGGAAAACTTGAATTTGCAGCTATTCTGCTCATACAAAAGGCGGTAAAGTGGCATTTACAAGTTTTCCTCCCCTCTAAGCGGAGAGAATCTTGCATAGCTCTCCCTCTTATACATAAGGTGGTAAAATTGAAAAACGATATTTCTTTTCCTTGTTTTTTAGATCTTGGTTAGGTCACGGGTCGGGGCTTTGGTCCACACATAATAATGGATGGGCACGTATGATTAACATCTAAATGCAATAATATCAAATCACAATAAATACAGGCTAAATCACTTGTTTGGTAAATATAGTTTACCCGTAAAGTGAACAGTTAATAAAAGAGAGAACAAAAGTATAGGTTTGGCCCAATCAAAAGGTAAGAGAGTAGCTTTTTGAATTTCTCTTTTAAAAGGCAACGATTTTTTATTTTTTATTTTTTGTAAAGGTGCTCATGGATCAGGTCGGCCCACATTGGGTCAAGCATGGGGTTTAGGTTTTAATAGATTGGTTGTACCTAGATTTTTTTTAATTTGGACTCATTGGTTTAGATCCGGAACCCCCATCCATCGCAAATATACATATATAATTATAACGGAGGGAATAGTAATAGGG
This sequence comes from Persea americana, assembly GCA_029852735.1. Lineage (NCBI taxonomy): Eukaryota > Viridiplantae > Streptophyta > Magnoliopsida > Laurales > Lauraceae > Persea > Persea americana. The sequence goes on along the minus strand of CM056817.1, from coordinate 51,297,105 downwards.
GGGCTTAAACCCATGACCTCTTATAGAAGGTGATATGACTTGACCAGTTGAGTTGGCCTAGGACATGGCAAGAAACTCTCATTTTTATTTTATTATTATTATTATTTTATTCTGTAAGTTTAACATGGGTCAAGGTCGGGCTACAACATTTCCATGTAGGTTAGGCTGAAGTAAGTAACTTCAGGACTAAATCAAGCTTGGGCCAAGGCTTTTAATTTAGAAGTCAGACCATTTTGGACATTTCTTAGCCAAGCCATGCTTGGTCCATGAATGGCCCAAGTTCTTCTGTTCATTCAGTGGCATGAGAAAGTATCTTCTTAATTATATATTCTTTTTGTTAGAAGAAAGAGCTGATTTTCGAAATTTAGTATCTTTTTTATTTGACCCCTCTCCATATATTGCCTTGAATTAACCCTTTACTCTACTTCACTGGCAAAGTAAGTTCACGAAATATGAAGCAACTAGTTAGTGAGAAGTGAACAGATAGGGTGTGTCCACTCGTGATCAAATCCTACGGTTAAAAATAAACATCATCAGGGTTCTTAGGATCGGTTCCTTACTGATGAAAAGCGAGTTTCGTTATGGAATAGGTGGGGGCGGAATTGGCTCTCTCAAACCAATTACAGGATGGACCTAACATGAAACAATCTATCCAGTACGGGCATGCTTACCTCAATTTAAGCTCGGTATGGGTTAACCTCTCTCATTGATCTAGTCGTAACTAGGCCACTTTCCATATATAGGATAGGCATATCCCAGTTGGCAAAAACGTTTCTCAGGGTCTGATCTTGCTGAGCCTAACTTGTGTCTAGCCGTTTTGGTATTCATAAAACTTATTGGGATTTTCTTATTATAACGCTCTAGAAAGAAAAAAGAAAACCTCTCTTGCTATTTATCTATTGTATCTATGTAGTTAACATATATCTGATTGCCCATTTAGTTATGATTGTTTAGCCTTTTCTTCCTAATTGCATTTATTATTTTAGTCCAAGAATTGCACATACTTTCTCCTGGTCTAAAAGTGAGAATAATCCCATGATAATTAAGTTTGTGTTTAGGTTTCTCATGACCGTGCAGATCTAGAGATTTTCCAAACTGTGACGCTCTGGAATCCCACATCGACTGTAGAGAGAAAAGTGATTGGGTAAGTAGAGCTTACACTCTTACCTTGCATGAGGCCTTTTGGTGGGTTAAGGCCTACCAGAAAGAAAACCGTGAGGTATGTGAGCCAAAGCGGACAATATCATACATGCGTGCAAAATGGAGCGTTACAAATATCAGAGCTGACTCTCGACTAGTGAGAGTGTGGGTCCCCGCCGTGGTGCAAGTGTGTGGGCCAAGAGGACAGGATACTGCTAGGGACGTGACTAATATTATATGTAGAGCTTGCACCATTATCTTGCGGTCTGGCGCATGTGGGCTGGCTAAGAGTCCCATATCAACTATAGAGAGGAAAGTGACTCTGATTATTTGTAGAACTTGCACTCTTACCTCGCATGAGGCATTTTTGTAGGTTAAGGCCTACCAGAAACAAAACCGTGAGGCTCGTGGGCTAAAGTGGACAATATCATGCATGCTTGTAGGGTAGGGCATTACAAAAACTAAACGTCTCTTTCGTTTTATGAAAAACTTGATTCTCTGATGGGTTTTAAATGGTGAAAGACTGTTACCATCAGAAACCGGAGATTCTGATATCTGCGATTGAGAATATACCCAAATCAACAAGACCTTGAACATGCTCTAGTTGTCTACCCATCACAACTTTTTTGTGCAAGTACACATCTATGTTTTTTTTTTTTTTGTTACGGTCCTAAAAGTTATAAGGCTTGATTTGAAGTGTTCCAACAATCCTAGGGCGTGTTGGTTAGTTTCATAACATTTGGTATCAATGTCAGCCTCAACGTCTTGAGCTTGAGCCATTGAAATGGCTTTTTCTACACATGTACACATCTGTGTTGTTTTGTAATGGTTGTGAATAGGTATAGGGCTTGATTTGACGCATTCCATCACACTCAGGGCCTATTGGTTAGGTCCATAACATTTGGTATCAATGCCGGTGTCAATGTCTCGAGCTTGGGAGTATAGGCAACACCACTCAATCATGAGTGTGTCGGCTAGGTTCGATACCATATTTGGACTCCAGATTCTTACATGTGAATCAACATAGCCACACACTACCAGCATGTTGGCAGCACGAGCCCAAATCTTCTGTCTCGTTTTTTATCCCAATGCCAACCGAGAAGACCAATCCAACTAACCCATAATACGAAGGACTAACCTCACAAAATATGAAAGCATAACTTATAGAATACTCTTCCGATACAGTAATGACTCTGAGAATTTTGATATAGTTAGTTAAAACAATGACTTTTTGAGGAGTTTTCTTAGAATAGGCTAAAAAGGGCCATGTGGTACAAAGGAGTATTTCATTAGCCTCACCAAGCGGAGCGACAAGACAGAGAGATAGTTGTCCAAAGCCACATTGGTTATTCTTGGCTATGTAATTTATAATTAAATGCAAGTTTATTTTCAGGATAATTGCCCATGTATATCTAATGAATGTATTAATCCAAAGTTTTGTCCCTAAAGGGAGAAATTTTGTATTCCGAAATGCTCTCATATATGTGACGAGTACTTACTTATTAGACTCGTTTCTATTAGAATTGAGTTCGATATGCAGAAAAAGGGGCTTAGGTTTTCTATTAAACTTCTCCCATTTTATTTTATTTGATATTATTATTATTATTATTTTTTTTTTTTTGGGGGGGGGGGGGGGGGGGCGGCGCGGGGTGGGGGGGGGTCTAATTCTTTACAACATTAAACGCAAAGACCTATATTATTTGCAAACGGAGTGGACGTGCGGATTAATTTTAGGCCCATTGGCTGGAACCAAGTGAAAATATAAGGCCCATGAGCTGATCACGAACAAGCTTGTGATTGCCCAACTCGGGCTATTAATAACATCACCTAAACCCATACCCATAACCTTTCTCAACCCCACCTATTGTCACTCATAATCACCATCACAAATATTCCCCATATTTTGAAAATATCACCATAATATACACCTGAATTGTACTAGTCTCCCAACACATTCATAGTTGAGTGTTGTTGGCACCTTATGATCATACGCATGCCTAGCTTAGCCATGTGTTGACCATTAGGTCTTCAAGTTTGAAGCGTCATTCCCAAGCATGAACAGAAAGTCCAACTTAGTCCAAAAAAAAAAGAAAAGATAATAAGTCGACTTAGCCAATAATATCACGATTTTTCAAAACATAGCCCAAAAATGGGATTATTACAATTAAATCATGAGAAAATAATAAAAAGTGAGATGATAGAAAAAAAAAATCTAAAAAAGTGTTTTTAACCACATTATATGTTTATTTCATATTTATTTATTTATTATTATCTAAAATTTAGCTCATTTGTATAATAATGATTCTTATTAACCCCACGGGGTAACACAATTGGCTAGAACCACAGCTCATGAACTGAGGCTGTGGTTTTGAACTCGTGCTTTCTCCTTAGGGGTCACTTGCAGAGGCAAAAGCCTGACTTATCCAGTGCATGGGGGAGGTGGGAACTTCATGTGCCCTAGAAAATAGTTGGTTCTCGAAGAGGCCCAGCACCTTTAGAAAAAATAATTTTTTGAGTATATCCCAAAATAACCCTAAAATTGAAAATAAACACAGACATTTTCTAAAACGATAATCAGATCTGTAATAATAGCCCCACTTAATAGTAACAATTCTATTAGAAGAGCTCTTACGAGCCACATTAAAAGTGTATTAAAAGGGCAAGAAAAACAACAGCCATAAATTTTATTAGAAATAGAAATAGAAGAATTGAATTTAGTATACCAAAATTACCAGAATCAAACAACTGGACAAGCCTCTCTCTCTCTCTCTCTCTCTCTCTCTCTCTCTCCCGTCCAATCAATGCTTCAAAATCCAACGGTCAAAATCCTGCCTCTTCAACATGCCTTTTCATTCTATCTTATTATTTCCTTCCTTTAATACCAACTTGGAAAGTCTATTTCTCTCCCATTTTAGGGCCTGTTTGGTGAATCTTATATGTTTGAAACATATCTGGCTCAAATAGATCTAATTCAAATAGACTTTTTAATAAATAGACCGTTTGGTAACACTTGTCAATATCTAATTCAAAAGGATCTATTTGATAAAACTTGTTTAGTAAACATACAAAGAAGACCTTATTCCAGGGGTATTTCTTGTCTTTTCCAAAAAAGTCCAATCAATGGTATAAATTCAATTTGACATCCATTACAAATTATTTTCAAATTCAACTAGGCCATATAAAATTCATAAAATGAATTTTTAGTGTCAAAAGATGATGCCCCACGACTGTAATGTTTCAATTTATCCTTATTAATCTCCTCTTCTAAACTTTTACACCGGGAACCACAGTCTGTCCACAATCCAATGAATTATTGGATCATATGGGTTGGGCTAGGCTAAGCAAAAGCTCACCCAAGTTTGAAATCCAATTGCTTAGTAGTTGGCCAAATATTAAAGTAATTTTGCATTTGAAGTCCAATTACACACAACCTATATTACCTATCCCTCTGGGATCCAGAGACCTTCCCTGCTGGAAGAACGACTCGGCTGGAACGTGCCATTTCCGGTCTCCCATTTTATTATATTACCAAATATAAATATCACCTGTAGACCCAGACCCAACTTAGTCCCAAAGAAAAATTGGGCGGAGGGGGTCTGGATTCCGAATGTAGTTTTACCGCTGCTTGTACCTGTAGAAAGCTCGTGATTTTCGGAAGATTATTTTCGATCAGGTATCGATTCAACAGAACCCTTCTATTAACTTTCTTTGTTTCCAATTTTTTTCCCCATGAGAATGACAGGTTTGTCCCTATAATTATACATATAGAATTTCCTATGGAGACTCCTGCCCCTGTGGCATTTAATGTCTTTTTCAGCAACCTTTTTGTCAATAGATACGGTCCCGTATTCTATCTTGGGCATCAAGTTGATCGACCATCTTGCGTTTTTTTTCTCTCTACGGGACACCTCCTTACAATACGGCAACCTTTTCAAATGCTATATATACACATGCATGCAACTTACACGGCTCTTCTCTTTCACCCTTTGATTTCAGGGTTTTCAGAAATCTGGTTCTTACTCTTCTGCTTCTGGTGATTGCTATAGCTTTGGAGAGGAGTTTTGCGAGAGTCTGGTAAGTTCAGTTGATGTTGGTTTTGATGTAGTTCACTTGATGTCAAAGATTTGTTAGACTCGGTGGAGTTCTTGATTCTGGAAAGTTGGAAGTTTTGGTTTTGCTTTGTCTTTTCTTTTTCTGAGTCAACTCAGCCCGGTTTTAATCTTTTGTGGATGTTCATAATTTTTATTAATTGCTAGATCACATGGTCTTTAAGCAAGGGTTTGGTTGATAATGATAAGATTTAGTCATCAGTTGATATATTGATTCTTGACTGATATTTTGGTTCACTACTTCCTTCCTTTTTCTGAAAATAGTTTGAAATGAAAATTTTTGAGTTTTCAATTTTAATTGCATGTATAGTGTTATTTGTCAAGACAAAATTGCTTCAAGAGTGTTTAGATGTTGATAAAACGTTGAAAATATAATAGAAAGCTGGTGGGAATAGAATTCTACTGCGTTTTTTTTTTAATCTGGATTTGGACTCGATCCTTAAAAAAACCTCTCTTGCATGCAATAGGATTCAGTTTTATCCTCCTTTTTAAAATACGTTGATCAACACTAGAAAAATTTGTAACTTTTATCCAATTTCTAGACTGAGTTCCTTTTTTACACAAATAGGCCAAGATTCAAAATTGGGTCTCTTGGTTATGTAATTGATGAACTTTCCAAGTCAAGACTGATTTTTAAGCTTTTCTGTATCATGGTTTTGATGGTACTCAATATTTTACATTGAAGGGGCCCTATTGAGCGAGTTTTAAAAAAATTGCTTTTTTTCTTAGCATACAGTCTGGAATATCCATAACTTGATAGGATTTTATGATACAGCTTATTTAGAGTAATGGTACAACTCTTTAATCGGACCCCAATTCAATTATATAAGGCTCTAATGATGTTATATAATATAGCCAATCCATAGGTAAGCTCGGCGAGGCACCTCCCTTCCATGGAACCAACCAGGGATCAATGCATATGTACAGTTGACGGTGAGGGACTTGTTTGAGGGTGTGTGTGTGTGAGAGTGCTTGCTTGTGTATGTGTGTATTTATATATAACAATAATAATAAACTAAAAATACAATTAATGAAAAGGTATATATATGTATTTTTTTTAATATATAAAGGCTATAATTAGTGAGGACTGATTATTTCAAGCTTGCAACTAAGTACTAGGTGAGATGATCTTGGAAAAAAAATTGCTATACTCATTTTCATGCTATCATCTAGTTTACGCTTTAAGCGCAACCCAGATTGTGGGACAAGTCTCTCTTGTTGATAGAGATGATGGCCTGGTTTAGCAATCCAGACCGTTGAACTTGCGGACCGTTTAATGGTGGGGGTGTTCCAGAAAACATTCCAAACAGGAATGCACTAATCCTCCTGTGATTTCCCCCTAATCTGGATTCCTGATTGTTGCTAGGTTGTCTTCTTAGCCATTCCATGCCATAAGTTAGATAGAGAACATCTTTCTTGAAGTAAGATCAATGGTCTAGATCAAAACAAGGACCAGATCAATGGTCTAGATCAAAACAAGGACCCCATGTACCTAATTCTAAGATTCTTTTGGGTGGGACTACGTGCCCATCTGCTGATGTGGCACATTTGTACATCAATCCAAAGCATCCAATTTTTGGGCCCCACCTTGGATGAGGACCATAAAACCTCCATGGTGACTAAATGAAGGCCGTTCTGTCATAGACTTATATCTACCCTACATTGTGAGCTAGCCTAGTAACTAAAATGCCCCTTCTTTGCAAATACAGGTGAGACCTATAACTGATTTTCAAATTTTGGCTGAAGACGGAAAGAGAGAGAATCAAAACCTTCATGGCAAATCTCCATCTTAGTCTCTGTTTATTGCTTTTGCTCTTTTGTGGCCATGGGAACCTGTCATGGGGTTGGTTTTGGAAATCTCCTGAATCAAATGAAGGCCATTTTACCACAGCATATGTGCTGCCAGGCACCGCAGAATTCTCCATGGAAACTCTCAGCAATCCAAAGGGAGGCGAGCTAGTTGAAAATGCGAAAAGGAAATCAATGATGCCGAATTCCTGTTGGCAAAGTGCGTACATGAGTCTCTTCGCGAGCTGCTCTGAGATCATCACAGACAAAGAGAAGCAATCTAGGCTTGCTTGGTATCTTAGTGACTGCTTTCAGAAGGAATCTGGAAGACCCACATTCCCTCGATGCGATTCAGACACTCCCATGATTAAATGCCTCAAGAATCTTGATGAGTACGCACATAAAATCTATCTCGAATTCTTCCTCGAAACAAATACCATTTGCCATCAACTGCAGTAAGTCAAACATGCCTTGTTCTAACCAGTGTTTAGCTCATTTTTCATTAGAAAGGGATCACATTGTAGCAAAACTGGAAGATCTGTTTAATCCATTTGGTGGGGACTCATGTGGATGGGTGAAGGTCCAAAGATAGACCACAGGGATTATTGTGCATCCCAGTGCACAAAACTTCTTGTTAAATGTTTAAATGCCACCATTAGGACACTCAAAGGGTCCTCTGCCGTGCTTGTGTGAATATTGATAGAATGTCGAGATTTCTTCCCTCTTCATCTAATAATGAGATATGTGATCTAAATTCTGTAGGGCGGAAGCATTCCACCATCAAACGGGGAGACTAGTTAATGATTTGACGAAATCAGCTCATTTTGCAGAGAACAAGTTGGAAAAAATCGATGAGAGAGCAGAGTCATTAGTACAAAGCTCAAGTCAAATTCATGATTCCTTAACTTCAATTGATCTCAAAACCCAACAAGTTGCTCAGGCTTCCAAGAATCTAGGAGATCAGATCCATGATGTGCTGAAGCATTCCGAGGCCATTTACGAGCAATCTAAGGGAATAGCAGAATCTCAATCCAAGCTACAAGATGGACAGGAGGATATGAAGGCAAAAATGGAGGATGGAATGGAACTGCTTCACAAATCATATGAGAGCTTGGGTGATAGAATAGAAATGCTGAGGAAGGAGACTATAGAAATAGAGAGGGAGATTAGCGAAGTGGGGGACTCCATGGCTTTGAAGATGCAGAAACTACAAAGCAGAGCAGATGACATTGGGAATGTTGCAGGTATGAGCTTGGACAAGCAGAAGCAGCTTCTAGATGGACAGTCCGAGGCACTTGAAGGCCTCAACTTCCTAACCAAATTCCAGTCTCAAGCACTAGAAGAAAGCAGGTATCATTTCCATAGTTTTCCCACCATCACCGATGCCTTTGTAATTGAACTTCCAAAATCATTGATAAAATTCAATGCATCAAGCCATTTGACTTTGCCATTGCAGGGCCTCTTTGCAAAAATTAGCCGATTTTGGTCATGAACAGCAAGAGGAACTCCTCCAGAGACAGAAACAGCTACAACAAGCCCACGACGATTTGGTTCAGAACTCAAAGTCAATATTGGCAGCGCAGGTCTAATAGCAAGAACCTATTATTTAATTGAAATACCATTTCAGTTTTACTTGGGGTGGACTCATGCTTATCCTTCATTTCTCATTTGTAGGAAGCATTTGAATCCAAGCAAGCAAACATGTTTACTGCTCTAGACAAGCTCTTCAAGTTGCAAAGCACCATTTTGGTTGAATCGCGTTTCATCAAGACTTTCTTCTTTTACTTTTGTGTGATTCTGATTGCCTATTTGCTCACTAGTGCGAAGCAAACATCTGATGTGAGGGCTCGCATTTACTTGAGTACGTTTCTCATATTGTTCCATCAGCAATTGGTTCATCTAATTTATTTCCTTTATCAAATTAATACTGCTCATAAATGAACATGATTTTCAGGTATAATTGTCTCATTCATGGTGGAATTCACTTTAGTTAGGCTTGGGACTGCCCACGATCTTGGTCAGCAAATGTGGCTAGCATCTAAAATCTTCTGGACTAGATCTTCATTTCTTCTGGCTGCATCTATACAGATTCTGCACTCCATTTACACTTATAGGTAAGCTATATTTGCAACTCCTTGATGACGGAATTAATCAAACATAACCAGTTTCTTAGACGTATGCTATGAAATTTTGTAGGGACTATGATATGCTAAATCATCGGATGCTGTTAATTCTACTGGAAAAGTTCAATCACATGGAAAAAGTCACAGGTACGTAATCTTAACTATGGATTTTCGGCGGTTAGGTCTTATAAACAATAGCTAAACTTACCTACCAATGTTGATTAATGCAGGAAGGAATTGCACATACTTGAGCATGGAGAGTGAGACCCACCTATCATCTTGGATTGATTCCGATCTACCAGAAGATGTGGATTATTGTGATGACCCTGATTATAGATTTCCAGAGGAAGTCGCCGAGAACTCGGGGGCAACCAATTCAATCACAAGAACATATGATCTCCGGCCCCGCAGTCATCGCGGATGAAGATCATTAGAGCAAGGAATCACAAAATTTTTGTTCACCTCCTATAGTTTTACACATGAAAACATATTGATTTTTATACATGGAAACATACACATACAAATATTTTAAGAAGTTTGTTCGCCTCCTATTTTTTTTTTTATTCAGCATATTATATGTATAATAAAGCACAAGGATGCTAGTTGGATATGAACAAATAAATGTTAACGGATAATGGAAAAGCAGACAGAAAAGCCATAGAGGATGATGAACAGTCCAGTGAAATTGATAAGGCGGGCTTCTGGTTGGTGCTTCAAACTTGAGAAGAAAAATCTTTCTATTAGCCCAGTCTCTGCTGTGCAAATTGCCATGAGGAAGATGAAAACGCCGGCCATTCTGTGCAGTGGATGGACATTCTTCCTTCTGTGTTCTGCTGCTCCAGGGAACCAAAAGAGAAGGAACCCAAATAGCCACTACAGAGTAACCATTCACAAAAATCAAGCTAGTATGAGAAATCAAGTTTGAAGGGCTGATCTCCATAACCACATGATATTTATATTCTAATGACATGACCCAGAAGATTGAAACTAAAAGAAGTTTGCGTATGTGGTCTAAGGGTCTGCCAAAAAATCAGTCCCGCCAGATAATCCTAATTTTGGATTTAACGGCCTCAAAGTTTAATGGTATGCATTTTAACTATATTTAATTTAATTCAATCCAATGAAGAATGGAGGTTTGATGAGTGTAAAATTAGGCCTCGTGCCAGATCATGGGATGGACAAGAGTGAGAAAGGGGTTGCATGATCGAAGGTGGGCATAAGTGGGCCCCATAGAGCTGGACAGCACCTGCAGTTCACTTGTCAGAGAAATGCTGTCCACGGCAGCAAATAACATGATCTGATGATCCTGATCGTGCAGCTAAAATGTTCCCACTGGTCCATTTCTGGGCCATTGATCAGGCAGTTCAGATTGCCTAATAAGAACAATTTTCCAGCTATAGCCTATCCTTGATGGGAGTGTTAGTGTTAGGCCCCGCCCCGGACTAATCGTAATTAAGACTAATTAATCCCAATTAGTGTTACTTAAACATGATTAATTGTGCTAATTATAGTTAATGAACAAAATGAGATGGGTTAATCTCAATCGATTGAATTAAGCCTAATAAAGTGAATTTGAATGGGATTGAATTGATTAAGATGAGTTTAAACTCAAACAAGGTAAACTAAGAACTTTTTTGTAAATACGGGTTTTAAAGTATTTCATCAAATACGAAAATTCTTAATACCAACGCATGTATCTTGAAGAGTACGTTAATTTTCACAATAGACTCGAGTGCGTTCGACTTAAAATTGGTCAAATGAGCCTTGATTTGACTCTAAATGTAAATAGACTTAATGGTAAGGGGTTTTGGTGTGAAGACACCCTATATTAGAATGAAATGAATCATTCATTCCCTCATCTCCATCTCAAGCCAAACCCTAGGCTCTTCTCCCCTTTCCTTCTATTTTCTTCATCAAGGTTGGGGTTTAGAGTGGTTCAAGTGAAGAAGAGAGCCACTTCATCTTCTTCCTCAAGTCAATCTTTCATTGTTAAGGAACTAAAGCTTGAGAAGGTCTCAAGATTTCTTCCCTTTGGATCACAAGTAAGTGGTTAGTTGATTTTTAGGGATTTTCAAGTTCCATTAGATGATTGAAGTGGGTTTCTAGCTTGGTTGGCTCATAGGAAGCTAAATGAGTTGTTTTGTGAATTAGGGTTGAGAGAAAGAGGTTTTGCCTCAAATCAAGCTAAGCAAAAAGAGGGCTTTTGTCCAAGAACTCCAAAGAGAGGAAAGTATAAACCCTACTTGTGAATGTTGTTAGTATTGTAGTTGTTAAGGAAAATTTCATAGAGTGGGTTTGTATGCATTTTCCATTGAATGTTGAATGGATTTGTTGTTTATGGATTGATGGAATGGATTAGAAATGCCATTAATGTGTGTATTAATTTGTGAATGAGGAGTGGATAGGAGGTCCAAGAGTTATTGCAAGTGGCTGTGGTAATGAATGGAGAAAGGAATGAAGAAGAGAGAGAGTTGCAGAAATCCGGACTGGTTTTCTGAAGCGTTCACTCGAGCGAACTTCGAGCGACCCACTCTCTGGATGAAGGCGACCACTTTTCTGTTTGAGTTTGCTCGAGCGAACTTTGGGTTCGCTTGAGCGACCACTTCTCTGTCTGGGTCCGCTCGAGCGAACCTGATACTGGACAGGGCATTGATTGAGGCCGAAAATTTGGCCAGTTGGTTTTGGATTTTGTAGGAAACATGAGTACTTTTGGACACTTATATATCCTCAAAAATTAGCTTTATGGCTAATTAATGCAAATTGAGATTTGGTGAGGATTGGATAATGAAATAAAAACCTTAGGAATTGAACCCTTGAGTTAATAATGGGTTAAGTGTTAATTGATTATGGACTATACCTCTATGGGTGTTAAATTATGGGGACTCCAATATACATATAAATACAAATGTGATGTCCATTGAGAATATAACACATACATTGGATAACCAACGGTTACACCCAAATGGTGGGCAGGAACTAGAATAGAAATGAGTAAAATCGGGTAGTCAGTGATTCTCTCATGCCATTATATTCTGTATCACTTCATTCCAATATCACAAGATTGATGTCATTGTTTGTTTCCTTTCCATTGTTAAGAATAAAATCACTGAATAAAGTTGAATCCAGAAATGTATTGATAATGAAATTTATTAACCCTTGAGTCTGGCACTACCTAGCTACTGTATAAAATTCTAAATAAATTAATAAATGATTATGTTCATGAGGTCGGGGTCATGAATGGTGCGCCCTTCTGCCCTGAGCCAAATGACTATTCCTACTGTAGTAGATGGATTTGGGGGCATTCCGGAGCTCCGTGGTGATGCTAGTGTCCCTGGCCCGGACATTGGTAAGTCCCACAAATTCCAATCGTATCTACGGGTACGGATTGATGCTTTCCATTTGGAAGATGAATCCTTCCTTTGAGGGAAGATGGTATATGAAATGAAATGAGATGAAATGACAGGAAATGAAATAAATTGAAAGGAAAGCTATGGTAGTTGCCATCTTGTACATGTTTATTGACTGACTTCTATTACTCCTCCATTGTCTAGAATTGGAATTATTCACTAAATATATTGAATGAATTTAGTAATGTACTAACATGTGCTATCACAAGTTTTGTTTATACATTGTTGAACCGTCGTGTTCATTAGTGTTATTGATGGCATTACAGGCCCGATTGCCCATGCCAGCCAAGCAGCGGCCCCGGCGGCAGCGGAGGAGACCGTTGCGGTTCCTCCAGGAGGATTGATCGAATGGGACGGTCGGAATACCATTTGAGATGATTATTCAAGTGCGCAAATGGGCAAATGATATTTTGGGAAAATTCCTTTTTGAGATTTCTTTTGGGAGTAGTTGAAATTCATTTTGAAATGTAATATTTTGGGAACTTATACAGTCATCAATTTGCATAGTGTTTAGATATACTAGAGTTGATGAAAGAAAGCAAAAGAATGATACATGTATAAGGAACTTTATTTTGTATACATGTACATTTTGAATTAATTGTCAATGTGTATTTCCGCAAATTATACAATTGACAGATAAGTATGAATGAATGTTATTCCTTGTAGATTCTGTTTTAGCTTAGGTTAATTTAGAGTTCACGAGAGTAAGTATGATCGCGGCTCAGGATTATCGTAACTCGGGCCCAGGTCGTGACAGTTAGGATGTTCAGGAGCAATACATACACACAGCAAAATAAGATTACCTGTAAGCCATATAAGCAGAAGGTGATTATGCCGAGCCATGAATGCAAGCTATACATATTTGATATGCCGCTCTCATTGTGGAACTTGAAGACAGCATAAATGCCAATAATGCCCAAGGTGATGGCGATAAGGTGAAGTATCATGTGTATAAACTTCTGCACTTTCCTCTCTGCTCGAACTGTCATGTAAACCATCATGGCTACCCACAACACCACAAGTAAAACAAAGAAAGCATCAGGCATGAAACACCCATAGTCAAAAGTCCATTCATTTAAAATGGTAAATCTTATAGTCACCATCTGACGATAAGATGATACATTGAAATTGGTTATACAATCCCACTTGATAAGTTGAGCCCACTAAACGCAGGTCCGGATGGGTTCACCAGCCCTTATCTCAACTCTCATGCCTGATCCTGTATATTAATGTGGGTTAGCTGGGCTTGTCTATTGGACCATTAAAGTGGGCAAGCAGGTGTTTGAAGTGCGCTCCATCATGATTAAGGGAGTGTATGTGTAACACCAATGCACCATTTCCAAAAGCCATGGAAAAGATTTTACTTTTCCCCTATCTCACTTTTTTACAATTTGGTACAAGCCGTATGGCATAAAAAAGTTGTAAAAAGTCTTGCCAAAGGCTATTACCAAAGGTGTTGAAATTGCTTTTTGGTTTCGTGGAAGAGCCTACATAAACCTCCCATCATGGTGCGTTTGTACAACAAAAAATTTTTGTAAAGGAAAGAAAAATTATTCTGATTTTTCTAACAATTCACGTTGTGCAGAAATGGCTTGCAATCAATTTATCACCCTTCACATTAATGATCCGCCCTCTCGAACTCTCCAACAATTGCTACTTTTGGTCTAGGGTTTTATGATATAGGATTTTCCCTCTTTGAAAAAAAGCATTAATGAGATGATGAGAGAGTGAGAGTCTGTATAATCCTTTACATATTTTTCTTAGTAAAGAAGATCATCTTTGTGGATGTAGTAGCCCTCATTGGGTGAACCACATAAATCTTGTATATTTGTGTCTAGTTTGATCGATTTGTCTTTATTTTTCCAATGATTCATTCTTTCATCGTTCAGTGAATGCATTCTTTGCGAAAAGGAAAAATGAACTCATTTTCCTCAATTAAAACAAAACTTCGATTTTCCATTAGAGTAGGAATGGCTCTCCCTGAAAATAGAAATCCAAAGAGCAAGAAATCTTCTGGATTAAAAAACAAGTCCTAATAAATGTGCAATTCAAAACCTCGGAGAGCCAAGCTCAAAGGTAACTACGCCGAGTGTAAAAGTTAACAGTGATCTCATGGAAAACTGGGTCAGACACGAAAAGAAGCACCCAACTCACCCAAATTGAGTAAGCAAGGGGGCAAGTAAAGGCGAGTTAGAAAGAGATTTCTAAAATCTGCTTGGACCGTAATATGAACCCGAATAGGTTCTGATTTTTTTTTTTAACCCAACAAAGGGGGATAGGACCCAATTGAGAGCCCGCACACACAGGAAAACAGCCCACTCAAGTGGGAAAGGAGTCTGCATACCCAGAAAAAAAAAAAAAAAAACCGACGCAAATTGGAAAGAAGCCTGCACACGTGGAAAATGGTGCGTACCCAGAGTTCGAGCCCTGAGCAACCAACCAAGTAAGAACAGTCACTCCTTACCACTCAGATAAGAAGCCGTTCTCAAGTAGTCCTGATTTGTCGATGATGTGATAAGGTTCAAGTAGACAATGAATAGACCCTGACGTTTAGCTGACGTGGCTCCATTTTACACCAGTGGCTACAACTGGGATATCCCATATGTGGCTTTGTATTCTCCGCACCTGTCCCATTATTTATGGACCTTATCGACAAAATTAATGCGTTTCACAATAAATAGGAGTAGTGTGCAGTTGATACTCTGCTTGTTGCAGCCCTTAGATCAAATGGGCTGAGTCCAGCCCATTCTATTTTGCATTTGCGGCTTTTAAGGTGAACTGGTTGCGATTGCTAAATGAGCCATTCTGTGCTCTGTTAAAAGGCCCAGTTCAATAGCCTTCACATGGTCCTGGTTGTTTAACAAAAGTAGTAGCGAAAGAAGAGTAAAAGTAAGTGATGATATGAACTTTTTACTTCCCCATTTTGAATGAAAAAAGGTAAAATGAAAAGTAAAGTAGTAATGTGATTTATTTATTTTTTAGGAAAAGTTTGGAGGTGGCACCACTAGTCATATAACTCCGTTTCGGCCTTTTTTTTTTTTACTACAATGAGTGTGATAGCATGGAAAGAATCAGCTTTGTGAGAAGGTGTTTTTATTTATTCACAATTTGACCCCTCACTTTTACTCCTCCACAAAGCTACACAAACAAGCTTATGGATCTTTCAGGAAAAAAAAAAAAAAAGCTTGGGCCCAGGACCTGACCCAGAGGCCTGATGGCCCTTGGGCCTAAGTAAGAGCCAGTAACAATCATCACCCTGGCCCACTTACAACCCTAGTCGCATCTTGCAACGTTGTACTGGGTCAGGTCTGAGAACAGATCAAGAAAGAAGACATCACACAGAAGTTTAGCCAAGATTAGACTGTTGTTCCATTTCCATACCTTGTCCACCAATAAAGATAAACCCCACAAACATAAGAAACGGGTGCACCTGCAACAAGAAGATGATGATGAATAAAAATTCTTTCTTTATAGGGTTCTATAGAACAAAAAGAAAGGATAGCAGGAATTATCAAGTGTACATAGTCCAAGTTAATTGAGACAAGTGATGGACTAACTAACTGGCTTAAAAAAAAACAAAAACAAAAACAAAGGTATACATCATCTTTTGGTGTATAGTCCTCACTAATCAGTCCATATATCCTTGGAAAGAGCCAAGGATCAAGGTGCTTCAGCTATAACAACACATAAGAGAAAACGAGTATGAAAAACTCACATTGAAGATAAGATTTTTGTTCTGGGAATTGAGATTAAGGCCTCCACGGAAATGGAGTAACCACACGAGCATGAGGACAACAGCAGTTACACCGAACACTTGTGCGGCTAAGACAGAAGCTCGAGAGGCTGATGAGTCCATGGCCCACCTTTTGGATGGATGTGGAGAGAAGAAGATGGATTTTGAGCTTTTCTTCCCCTTGATTACTTGAAACTAAAAGATTGATGAAGACGAACGAGGAGTTACTATTGTCTTTGTGGGACTTTTCTTCGTTTCTTTCTTTCCTTCTTTGCTGGGTTTGGTATTTTCGTGTCACTTGTAGCCTTGGTTGTGGGATTATAGTTGGATCCTCAGCTCCATGGTAACTCTACAGATAGCTACGTGTCTTTATAGTATTGCATGCACGTGGACACCTTACGTATGGTGATCTTAAGGCTGATGAAGTGGGCCCACTGCTCAAAAAGAACGTCCCAAAATTGTCCGAGATGTGGACTTTCTAGCTAGCCACGTATTCTTAATTGTCTTTCTCTCATTTTAATTGTATGCTTGAATTTGGATCTTTCACTCTATGAAGAGTTGGGTTCTTTCGATTTAGAGTGGTGAATTACATCAACGGCTGGATGGGTAGATGGTGGGTCATTGGTGTAAGAAACAAAGAGGCAAGCTACATTGGCTATTTGAACCTTGGAAAGCATTAAAGGTGGGAATGTTTTTGTTCCATACCGGCTAGCTGTAGTTAGCAACTTCAGGCCTAACTCAAGCTTGGACCAAGACTTCTAATTTAGAAGTCGGACCAATTTTGGACATTCCTTAGCCGGGCCATGCCTGGTCTATGAATGGCCCAAGTTCTTTTTGTATTTCAATGGCATGAGAAAATTTCTTCTTAATATTTTTTTTTGTTAGAAGGAAGAGGTGATTTTCAAAATTTAGTATTTTTTTTATTTGACCCCTCCCATATATTGCCTCTTGAATTAACCCTTTACTCTGCCTCAAAGTAAGTTCACGAAATATAAAGCAGTTACTGAGTGAGAAGTAAACAAATAGGGTGGTGTCCACTCATATGTGATCAAATCCTACGGTTAAAAATAAATATCATCTGGATTCTTAGGATTGATTCCTTACTAATGAAAAGTGAGTTTCGTTATGGAATAAATGAGGGCGGAATGCGCTCTCTCAAACCAATTACAGGATGGACCTAACATGAAACAATCTATCCAGTATGGGCATGCCTACCTCAATTTAAACTCAGTGTTGGTTAACATCTCTCATTGATCTAGTCGTAACCGAACTACTTTCCATCTCTAGGATAGGCATATCCCAGTTGGCAAAAACATTTCTTAGGGTCTGATCTTGCTGAGCCTAACTTGTGTCTAGCCATTTTGGTATTCATACAATTTATTGGGATTTTCCAGTTAAAACGCTCTAGAAAGAAAAAAGAAAACCTCTCAGATACTTTTGAGTGCTATTTATCTGTTGTATCTTTGCAGTTAACATATATCTGACTGCCCATTCAGTTATGATTGTTTAGCTTTTTCTTTCTTATTACATTTATTATTTTAGCCCAAGAATTGCATAGAGTTTTTGCTTGTCTTTTGGTGGGTTAAGGCCTACCAAAAACAAAACTGTAAGGCCTATAGGCTAAAGTGAACAATATCATGCATGCGTGTAGGGTGGAGCGTTACAAATGGTATCAAAGCCAGCTCTCGACTAGTTCGAGCGTGGGTCCCCGCCGTGGTCTTGTGCAAGTGCGAGTCAAGAGGACTGACAGGCTACTGCATAGGGACGTAACTGGGATTATATGCGGAGCTTGCACCCTTATCTTGCATGAGGTCTAGCCAGTTGGCCAAAATGGACAATATCATTCATGTGTGTGGGGTGGGGCGTTACAAATGATATCAAAGTCGACTATCGACTTGTTCGACTGCAGGTCCCTACCATGGTCTGGCGCAAGTGGGCAAGCCAAAAGGGTTGGCAAGCTACTGCACATGGACGTGCAGCCCTAAGTGGTGTGCATTGTGACTCCCTATAGTCCCATATCAACTATAGAGATGAAAGTGACTAGGATTATATGTAGAGCTTACACTCTTATCTGTATGAAGCCTTTTTGTGGGTTAAAGCCTACCAGAAACAAAACCATGAGGCTTATGGGCCAAAGTGGGCAATATCATTCATGCGTGTAGGGTGGGGCGTTACATAAACTAAACGTCTCTTTCTTTTTATGAAAAATTTGATTCTTTGATGGGTTTATAAAAGGTGAAAATTTGTTACCATTAGAAACCAAAGATTCTGATAGCTGCCATTGAGAATATATCGAAACCAACAAGACCTGAGATTCTGATATCTGCGATTGAAAATATACCCAAATCACCAAGAATTTCTTCTTTTACTTTTGGGTGATTCTGATTGCCTACTTGCTCACTAGTGCGAAGCAAACATCTGATGTGAGAGCACGCAATTACTTGAGTACGTTTCTCATATTGTTCCATCAGCAATTGGTTCATCTAAATTATTTCCTTTATCAAATTAATACTGCTCATAACTGAACATGATTTTCAGGTATAATTGTCTCATTCATGGTCGAATTCACTTGAGTTAGGCTTGGGACTGCCCACGATCTTGATCAGCAAATGTGGCTAGCATCTAAAATCTTCTGGACTAGATCTTCATTTCTTCTGGCTGCCTCTATACAGATTCTGCACTCCATTTACACTTATAGGTAAGCTATATTTGTGACCCCCTGATGACGGAATCAATCAAACATAACCAGTTTCTTAGATGTATGCTATGAAGTTTTGTAGGGACTATGATATGCTAAATCATCGGATGCTATTAATTCTACTGGAAAAGTTCAATCACATGGAAAAAATCACAGGTGCGGTATCTTGACTAAGGACTTACTGACCAATGCTCATACTTAAGCATGGAGAGTGAGACCCACCTAGAGATGTAAAACGGGCTGAGCCGGGCCGCCAGTCAACGGCCAGCGGCCCAGTCAATGGCACGGCCCGTGCCGGATAGAGGGTACCGGGCACGTTCTGCCCGTTTGGCCCGCCAGGCACGACAGGCCTGGCCCTCTAGGCACAGCCCGCCTGGCCTGCTCAAAAATGACTATTTTTAAAAAAATTATCTATTTTACCCCCCAACCTCATCGGCTGCCATAAAACGGTCATATAAGGGGTATTTTATGTCATTTTCAATTTTAAAAAATCTATAAATACTCGAACCCTCTCATTCTTTTCAATCAAGTAGATCAAGTTTAACCAAACCACTTAAATATCTTTGTCATTCTCCGTACTTGTATTCTAATTTTTAATTTGAATACCGAAAATAAGAAAAAAAATTAATTGAAAAAAAAAAATAAAAGAGGCACGCTGAGCACGGTAGGCACGAAGGGCCGGCATGGCCCAGCCTGCTCCATCTGGTGGGCCGGGCCAGCGCGGCCCATTTCATCTAGCTGGCCGGCACGGGTGGACTGGGATTTGGGCGGGCCGTGCCGGGTTGTTTGACATGCCTAGAACCACCTATCAGCTTGGATTGATTTAGATCTACCAGAAGATGTGGATGACTGTGATGACCCTGATTATAGATTTCCAGAGGAAGTCGCCGAGAACTCGGTGGCAACCAATTCAATCACAAGAACATACGATCTCCGGCCCCGCAGTCATCGCCGATGAAAATCATTAGAGCAAGGAATCACAAAAATTTTGTTCACCTCCTATAGTATTACACATGAAAACATATTGATTTTTATACATGGAAACATACACATACAAATATTTTAAGAAGTTTGTACAATAACGCACAAGGATGCTAGTTGGATATGAACAAATAAATGTTAACGGATAAAGGAAAAGCAGACAGAGAAACCATAGAGGATGATGAATAGTCCAGTGAAATTGATAAGGCGGGCTTCTGGCTGGTGCTTCAAACTTGAGAAGAAAAATCTTTCTATTAGCCCAGTCTCTGCTGTGCAAATTGCCATGAGGAAGATGAAAACGCCGGCCTTTCTGTGCAGTGGATGGACATTCTTCCTTCTGTGTTCTGCTGCTCCAGGGAACCAAAAGAGAAGGAACCCAAATAGCCACTACAGAGTGACCATTCACAAAAATCAAGCTAGTATGAGAAATCAAGTTTGAAGGGCTGATCTCCATAACCACATAATATTTATATTCTAACGAACATGACCCAGAAGAATGAAACTAAAAGTAGTTTGCGGTGGTACTTATAGGACATATGCTTGAGAGTGGAAAATTTACCCCAAAAAAAAAAAAGGTTGATGGAAAATTTTCTCCTATAGCGGCTGACCGCATGCATTTAATATGTGGTCCAAGGGTCAGCCAAAAAATCAATCCCGCCATATTATCCTAACTTTAGATTTAACAGCCTCAAAATTTAATGGTTCGCATTTTAACTATATTTAATTTAATTCAATCCAATGATGAATAGAGGTTTGATGAGTGTAAAATTAAGCCTCCTGCCAGATCATGGGATGGACAAGAGTGTGAAAGGGGTTGCATGATCAAAGGTGGGCATAAGTGGGCCCCATAGAGCTGGACTGCACCTGCAGTTCACTTGTCGGAGAAATGCTGTCCACAGCAGCAAATAACATGATTTGATGATCCTGATCGTGCAGCTAAAATGTTCCCATTGGTGTCATCATTTGATCCCGTGCAGCTAAAATGTTCCCATTGGGTGTCATCATTTGATCCCACTGGTCCATTTCTAGGCCGTTGATCAGGCAGTTCAGATTGCCTGATGGGAACAATTTTCCAGCTATAGCCTATCCTTGATGGGAGTGTTAGGATGTTCAGGAGCATTACAAACACACAGCAAAATAAGGTTACCTGTAAGCCATAGAGGCAGAAGGTGATTATGCCTAGCCATGAATGCAAGCTATTCATATTTGATATGCCGCTCTCATTGTGGAACTTGAAGACAGCATAAATGCCAATAATGCCCAAGGTGATGGCGATAAGGTGTAGTATCATGTGTATAAACTTCTGCACTTTCCTCTCTGCTCGAACTGTCATGTAAACCATCGTGGCTGCCCACAACACCACAAGTAAAACAAAGAAAGCATCAGGCATGAAACACCCATAGTCAAAAGTCCATTCATTTAAAATGGTGAATCTTATAATCACCATTTGACGGTAAGATGATACATTGAAATTGGTTATACAATCCCACATGATAAGTTGATCCCACTAAGCGCAGGTCCGGATGGGTTCACCAGCCCTTATCTCAACTCTCAAGCCTGATCCTGTATCTCTACTCGACCATTAAAGTGGGCAAGCAGGTGTTTGAAGTGCGCTCCATCATGATTAAGGGAGTGTGTGTAACACCCATGCACCATTTCCAAAAGCCATGGAAAGGATTTTTCTTTTCTACACGCACTTTTTTACGGTTTGGTATAGGCAGTATGGCATAAAAAAGTTGTAGAAAGTCTTGCCCATGGCTATTACCAAAGGTGTTGAAATTGCTTTTTCATTTCATGGAAGCACCTTCATGAACCTCCCATCATGGCGCATTTGTGCAACATAAAATTTTTGAAAAAAAAGGAAAATTATCCTGATTTTTCTAGCAATTCATGTTGTGCAGAAATGTCTTGCATTCAATTTTATCACCCTTGACATTAATGATCATCCGCCCTCTTAAACTCCCGAACAATTGCTACTTTTGGTCTACCGTTTTATGATGTAGGATTTTCCATCTTTGAGAAAAAGCATTAATGAGATGATGAGAGAGTGAGAGCCTCTCTAATCCTTTACGTAATGTATTTTTCTTAGTAAAGAAGATCATCTTTGTGGCTGTAGTAGCCCTCACTGGGTGAACCACGTAAATCTTGTATATTTGTGTCTAGTTTGATCGATTTGTCTTTATTTTTCGAATAATTCGTTCTTTCATTGTTCAGTGAATGCATTCTTTGCGAAAAAGGAAATATGAACTCATTTTCGTCAATTAAAACAAAACTTTGATTTTGAATTAAAGTAGCAAGAAATCTTCTGGATGAAAAAACAAGTCCAGATAAATGTGTAGTTGAAAACCTCAGAGAGCCAAGCTCAAAGGTAACTGAGCCGACTGTAAAAGTTACAGCGATCTCGTGGAGAACTCAGTCAGACACGAAAAGAAGCACTCAACCAAGCGAGTTAGAAAGAGATTTCTAAAATCCGCTTGGACCGTAATACGAACCCGAACAGATTCTGATTTTTTTGTTTTTTACTCAACCAAGGGGGATGGGACCTAATTGAGAACCCACACACATGGGAAGAAGACCCGCTCAAGTGGGAAAGGAGTCCGCATGCCCAGAAAAAAAAGCCCACGCAATTTGGAAAAAAGCCTGCACAATTGAAAAACAATGCCTACCCATGGTTTGAACCCTGGACAGCCAACCAGGTGAGATCAGCCGCTCCTTATCACTCAGACAAGAGCCGTTCTCAACTGGTCCTATTTTGTCGGCGACGTGATAGGGTTCAACTCCCTTGTAGGCCGGGTTATGGCGATGTGATAAGGTTCAACTACCTTGTAGGCCGGGTAATGCAGACCATTAATGACTAGACCCTGATGTTTAGCTGAGGTGGCCCCATTTTACACCAGTGGCTACAACTGGGATATCCCAGATGTGGCTTTGTATTCTCCGCACCTGTCCCATTATTTATGGACCTCATCTACAAAATTAATGCGTTTCACAATAAACAGGAGTAGAGTGCTGTTGATACTCTGCTTGTTGCAGCCCTTACATCAAATGGGTTGAGCCCAGCACATTCTGTTTTGCATTTGAGGCTTTTAAGGGGAACTGGTTGCGATTGTTCAATGAGCCAACCTGGGCTCTGTTAAAAGGACCGGTTCAATAGCCTTGCCCTACTTTATATTATATTATATCTAACACAAACAGCCCTCACGTGGTCCTGGTTGTTTAACAAAACTAGTAGCGAAAGAAGAGTAAAAGTAAGCTATGATATGATCTTTTTACTTCCCCATTTTGAATGAATAAAGTAAAATGAAAAGTAAAGTAGTAATGTGGTTTATTTACTTTTTAGGAAAAGTTTGGAGGTGGCACCACTAGTCCTTTTAACTCCTTTTCGGCCGTTTTTTTTTTTTTTTTTCCTTCAATGAATGTGATAACATGGAGAGAATAAGCTTTGTGAGAAGGTGTTTTTACTTTATTCACAATTCGACCCTCACTTTTACTCCACCACAAAGGTACACATACAAGCTTATGGATTGGCCCAGGACCTGACCCAGAGGCCTGATGGGCCTTGGGCCGAAGTAAGAGCCAGTAACAATCATCACCCTGGCCCACTTACAAACCTAGTCGCATCTTGCAACGTTGTGCTGGGTCAGGTCTGAGAACAGATCAAGAAAGAAGACATCACACAGAATTTTAGCTAAGATTAGACTGTTGTTCCATTTCCCTACCTTGTCCACCAATAAAGATAAACCCCAAAAACATAAGAAACGGGTGCACCTGCAACAAGAAGATGATGATGAATATAAATTCTTTCTTTATGGGGTTCTATAGAACACAAAGAAAGGATAGCAGGAATTATCAAGTGTACATAGTCCAAGTTAATTGGGACAATCCATCTGATGGACTAACTAACTGGCTTAAAAAAAACAAAGATATACATCATTTTTTGGTGTATAGTCCTCACTAATCAGTCCATATATCATTGGAAAGAGCCAAGGATCGAGGTGCTTCAGCTATAACAACACATAATTAAGAGAAAAAGAGTAAGAAAAACTCACATTGAAGATAAGATCTTTGTTCTGAGAATTGAGATTAAGGCCTCCCCGGAAATGGAGTAACCACACGAGCATGAGGACAAAAGCAGTTACACCGAACACTTGTGCGGCGAAGACTGAAGCTCGAGAGGCTGATGAGTCCATGGCCCACCTTTTGGATGGATGGATGGATGGATTGATGTATGTGGAGAGAAGAAGATGGATTTTGAGCTTTACTTCTTGATGAAGAAGTACAAGTAGTTACAATTGTCCTCGTGGGATTTTTCTTTCTTTCTTTTTTTGCTGGGTTTGGTATTTTCGTGTCACTTGTAGCCTTTGTTGTGGGATTATAGTTGGATCCTTAGCTCCATAGCAAATCTACAGATAGCTACGTGTCTTTATAGACCTTACGTGAAGTGGGCCCCACTGCTCAAAAAGAATGTCCCAAAATTGTCCCAGATGTGAACTTTCTAGCCAAGTATTCTTAATTGCCTTTCTTTCATTTTAATTGTATGTTTAAACTTGAATCTTTCACTTTTTGAAGACTCGGGTTCTTTCGACTTAGAGTGGTGAATTACATCAACGGCTGGATGGGTAGAAGGCGGGTCATTGGTGTAAGAAACAAAGAGGCAAGCGACATTGGGGATTCGAACCTTGGAAAGCATTAAAGGTAGGAATGTTTTTGTTAACAAATCTAAAGTCCAATTAATCAATCGAAACAATGAAAGGAGTACTAGGATGCTAAAGTGTGCAAAAAAAAAAAAAAATGGCAACCTAGAAAAAGGGGCTGGATTCAAATGAGAGCCCGCATATACATATAGGAAGATAGCCCATTCAAGTGGGAAAGGAGTCTGTGAACACGCGGGAAAAAAACCCACTCAAGTGGAAAATGAGCCCGCACAAGTAGAAAAATGTGGCTTATCCAAGATGTGAAGCATGTACAGTCAAATGAAAACTGTCACTCCTTACCACTTGGGTAAGGAGCCATTCTCTAAAATGTGAAATTGGATCCTCAAATGTTTCTTTATTAGGATTTAATGTGGCCAGGATTAATGGTGTAGATATGCCTGATGAGGGGTTAAGATGGTTTTTGTTCATTCATTCTAGGCAATTGATTGAAAGGCTAAGATCGTCTTATATGAAAGATTGGCTCCATCCAGTCTATGTTGTAAAATAAATTGATCTTAAGCATCCATTGCTACGAGGAATAGTGATACAGACTTGGACATTGATGATATGACACTAAACTACATGGTCCAATATCAACAAGCCAAGGGTCCAAGGGCCCTTAAATAATTAACACTTACTTGTCGAGGGGCTAATTGGAAAGCCCAGCCTACTTAAAGGCCCAGCACAGCCAAGTAAGGCCGCCACTAGATGTAGTCAGGCCCTTATAACAGTCCCAGACGGCATGTATTAAAGCCCAAAAGGGTCTCCTTTAGCTCACACATCATTCAACTGATTTTAAAATCTTGATATGTTTATGCTGACTGGGTCGGTGCAGGTCCAGCATACCACTCTGATCCACAGTATGTGTCCCTTTTTTTTTTTTCAGACCTGGGCTAGACTAGAACCAATATAAAGCCCCATCACATCTAATCGGTCAAGCCCAGTAAGGACTGAAAAAAGGCCTAATCTAACCCATTTGCGGCCTAAGAGCACCTCCTTACCCAAGTGGTAAAGAGCATCAATTCTTAGCCGGCTGCCAAGGTTTGAACCCTGGGTATATCACCTCTTCCTGCTTGTACAGGCTCATTTTCCACTTGTGCGGGCTTCCATCCCCTGCTTATGCAATCTGCTTTCCCGAGTGTATGCGGGTTCTCTCTTGGGTCCCAGGCTCCAAGCCCCCTTGGCTGGGGTACCCAAAAAAAAAAAAACCATTTGCAACCCTAGGAATGGTAAAGCCAAGGAGAAGTGGTAAGCCAATTGACATGGTGTGGCAGTGGGTCTGGTTGGGTTAAGATGGGGTTAAGCAGGCTGTCAAATGTATATAAGCTCACTTGGATACCAACCATTTACTAATCTGGTTAAATATGGCGGCCTGAACCCCAACTTTAAGTTAAATTAGCTAAACAAGCACTTATTAACAGGTCAAGTTCAGGCTAGGTTGTCGGATCACAGTGAAATTAATCAGGTTGTGTCTAGTTGGCCCGTCAAATAGCAAGAATGGCAAACTTAACCCCCTCTCGGAATAAGGTCAGAAATGTCGAATTTGTATAAATTAAGAACAAATCTAGATAAATGGTCTCTTGGGGCCTTTTATTTTATTTATCTATTTTGCTACATTGAATGAGTGGTATAGGACACCATGGGTCCAACCTAGCTTACCATGGATCCACCCGTGTCATCCGAATTGCCTCCTCTACCACCAAGCTATTGAGTAGTTTGGACACTTTTAGGTCCTTTTTTTTTTAATAGAATAGATAGGAATTTATAGTCAAATGACTTTCACCGAGGATAGACTGTGGGGGAAGGATATAAGGTGAAGAGGTAGATTAAACTTTACTTTCCTAAAATTTGAAGTACTATGGTGATAGCTGGATACTCATTTTCGGTTTTCTTTAGATTCAATTTCATTAAGGATCGGTTATTTAATAGTCGCTTCAGATATTAACCTTTAGTTCTTCATTTTTAACCTCTTATATAAATAAAAGTCTTAAAATTCCAAGAAATTTAAATATATAAAACAAACGGGCCCCTAAGAAAATTTCCTTCGAATTCCAAGGATCTTCTAGAAATGAGGTTTAGAAGGGTGAAGAGGGGGGAACTCAAGCTAAAAGAGTGGATTTCTACAGCTCATTGTCAATTTCTTGAATGGAGTAAGCTCACTGAGTGAAGAAAGGGTATAAGCTCACTGAGTGAAGAAAGGGTATTCCTATATGATGGGGAGAGTCCAAAATGATGGATGGAATTTCCTCATGGGATCATCAAGCTGTCCACCATTTCTTAGGAATTGGATTGCCCAATCTCGCCTAATTAAGTCACAGGAATTGATGGTCCCCTTCCTTTTCTCTCATCACTTCACCCTTCAGCCCTTCAATATGAACAATACTGGCTACACCGCTACAGTAAGCAGTGCTCATGGGCAGGGCCAGCCAAGCCCACCCCAGGCCTGGTCCTCATTCGGTTGGATTTGAGCTATGCTTGTAGGCCTATGGCTGGACACAGGACAAACTTTCTGGCCCAATAGCTAAATGGACTACACTCGTGCCAATGTTGAGGGACAAGGGACGAGAGGAAAGGGGTACACAATGAAAACCTAATTTAATACAATCTACTAAACTAATATTACATCAACCAATATATAGGAAAATAAAGGAAGGTCTTTGGACAAATGCATAAGATAATATCAACAAATTTAAATATTGTAAAATTTCACTATCATAGGACATGAAACAAAATAATGTTATATTATTATATTGTGTCATTTATGGTGTTTGGCAATTTCAGCAAATTCTAATATACCTTTGATGTGTTTGACAATTTACAAAAAAACTCAAAAAATGATATATATAGAACAAGAAATGGAGAGAAAGCAATCATTTAACCCAATGCAGACCCATTAATTAGTAATTACATCAATAATCACTGTAGGACCCATCTCTTATTAAAGAATCGCAAAATTAAATGTTAAAACCATAAGATAAAAGCAATGTTGTTTAATTATGGTGGCCCGACCAAATTTTGGTAACCATAGTGTAATACATTTAATGGTGATTATCACAAATATCCCTATCTAGGGTTTTTTTCTCTCTTGTAAAACCTTATTTACTGTCAGACATCATTGACAAATTCATTTATGAGAAATTATTGTGGTATCCATTCGATGTTGATAGTCATATTAACAGTAGGGGAGCAATCAAATAGTAGGACTCATTTCATTTAATGATGGCAAACTAATAATTGTAATCATACAATTCGACCTTGGTAATCAGTATAGGACTCGACTAATTTGGGCAGTATGGGACTCGGCTAATATTGGTAATTACAATGAAAGGCCCTTTGTGTGACATTTGTAGGACCCACCTAATATTGATAATTAACAATAGCTATTATGTAAACATGATATGGCTATAGCACCCACACATTAAATTTATAAGCATTGTGGGGCCAATCTAATATTGAGAATCATAGTTGCACTCCTATAAGAACTATTGATATTAAAACTTATGGCGGACCACTATAACTGAAACTCTCTATTCCTATTTAGGAAAAAAAAATTAACAAACGATTATTTTATACGTCATATCCTTGAATAATCTTGAAAGAAAGTGAGATACTGTAAGATACTTTCTAACTTATCCAAGCACTACCTTTTTAGGTGAAGAGATTATATTTTAGGTAAAAAACAAAATCTCTCAAAATCTCTGATTTCATAACACCCCCTAAAATAAAATACTAACCAAAGTAAGAAACTTAATTTCAACCAAACTAAGAAAGAAATATTCCTAATAATATCCTAAGCTACATAGCATCACCGGACAAACCCCTTTGCTGAGTCAAAAATGACTTCAACATAAAGGAGTCATACATTTTTAGCGCAAAAGACAGTATAGATCTTGCAAATAGGTTGAGCCTAAGCGCAACTTTAAAGCCCGTGGACTAGATAGGCAAAACTATTGGATGCATTTCAACCTGGCCAGTCCAGGCCATGGACATTCCTATTTCCTACCAACCGACTTGCCCACATTATTACAACAACAGGCCCAACCATGGACCTGATCCATCATGTATTCTCCTCTAGGCCTAATCGTCTCCATGGACCTGATCTATCATGTATTCTCCTCTAGGCCTAATCGTCTCTGCCAGAAATCACTGCGATCAACCTTCTTAATCCATCAGATTAATGGTTAATAATCGGGGGGAAACGACAGCAAAATTGCTGAAGGATCAGAGTTGGAAAATCCAAGTATGGGTCAATATGTGGACCCAATTTTTATTTGTATTTAAGCCTTGGTGACCTGAATAGTCCATGCATTTTATACTTGAGGATCAAACACTCAATTCCACACAGGGTTGCAAATAGGTATCCGGTTGTCTGATTACCCGAAAGTTTCGACCCAAAAAAACCGGGTCTGGAACCTACTTTAGGTTCCGATTCATAAACAAGTCTGAGTCCAAAACCTAATTTAGATTCCAATTGATAAACGGGTCCAGATCTATATAGGTTCCGACTTGTGGACTTAAGACCCGGCATATGAGTCTTTGATATTGTAAACTAGACCTTGAAATAAACTTTTTTTTGGACATTTTTTTATGTATAATGCAGGAGGTAGTAGACTTGATGCACTTTTATAAGTTGAATGATATACTTATTTTAAGAAAAAATGAAAAAATTGAAGAGAAGTTAGTACAAAATTTTGAACTAAATCTAGTTCTCTAGGTGGATCCAGTTCCGGAACTAGATCCTGGTATTTTTATTAGAACTGAGCCTAAAATCAACAAAACAAGTTCCAAGTCAAAATCGAATCCGGAACCGTTATTTAGATCCTTGTCCAGGTCCAGTATGGTTCTGACCCAGAACCGTTCCGTTTGCAAACCTAATTCCACTGCCATGAATTATGTATCTGTATGTCCATTAGGGGTGTGTGTGTGTGTGTGTATGTACGTCTATTGTATTAGTTATTTAAGATCAGCCTTTAATTTTGAATTTATGTAATGGGTCTTGTAACTGGGCCTGTTTCAGGCCCAGGTTCGGGTGTCGGTCCTTAAACTCCTTATTAGTAATTTCAGATAGGGTATGAGTACACAATGGTGCAACCCGACCCTGAACCATTTTGCAACATCTTGTTTTTTTGTTTCTCATATGCTAACCTAGGACCCATTTTGCAACATCAGTGAGTCGAAGTGCTGCCTCTTTTTCTCTGCAACGGGCCCTAGGTAGCCAGCGCTGCCACAAAAATGAGAAAAACACTGCCTTTTACAAAATGTTGAGATATTTTAAGATTTGGGATTTTCTCAACATATTTGTGGAAAATATTGCAAAAAATAAATTAATTCTCAAATACCTTTAAAAATTAAAATTAAATAGGAGATAAATATAGATATTAGGATCCCACATACGATCCCATTAAGAATACTAAGAGGCATGGGTCGATCCATGAGATGGGATGGCCCCATACCCGACATGCTTTGGACTGGGTTTAGATACATTATTTAGGCCCATTTAATAGTTAGGTCGAGCTAAACTAAGTGCTAGCAAGCCAAAGCACGGCCCGACCCAATAACAATAATTTCCCCAAAACACTGCTAGAAAGCCCGTACAACAAATACAAAACCCGGTTTCACCTGACCTAGCCCAATTGATTAAATTGATCATCTTGGGCCTATAATTTACAGCCCATATCAAACTCGAGCTGGGTATGCTTTTTAAAGTAGGGTCGGGCTTGAATATTCCTCAGACTTTCAGCCCATATCGAACTCGGGCTGGATATGCTTTTTAAAGTAGGGTCAGGCTTGAATATTCCTCAGACCAGCGCGACTTGCCCATGAACACCCCTAGATTACTAGAAAATGAGTTATCTAATGAGATGGGTCTTTTCGAAAAAAAGAAGGTATTGGTCCAAACATGAAGTGGATTCTCAAGAGGGGGAAGAAAATTAATTGAAGAAGGTATTGTTTTACACATGAAGTGGGTATCCAAGAGGATTGAAGAATTTATTATTCCAAACATGAAGTGGGTACTGAGCCAAACATAAAACGGGTTCTCAGGGGGATAAAGAAAAGGGATTGAAGAAGATATTGTTCAAAACTTAAAGTAGGTTCTAAGATGATGGAAAAAAAAAAACAGAAAGAATGGAATAAGGAATTTTTCGGACATGAAGCTGGCTATTAAGAGGATGAAGAAAAGTGTTTGAAGAAGGTATTATTCCTGATATGAAGTGGGCCCTCTAAAGTTTTTTTTTTTTTTTTAAAGAAAAAATTATGTGATGTCTCAAACATGAAGGGAGAGAAGGGATATATTAATTTGCCAGCTGTGATTATTTGACTAACCTTAATTTATGATGAGGCCTTCCACCCCCTACCTCTGATTATTTGTATCCTTTTAAGTGGGGCCCACAAAGCAGGACAGAATATGAATAGTGTGGTGTCAGCTTGGAGAAGACAAGGTTTTGCATGCATGGTTGTGATCATCTAAGCAATGATTCACTGGGTAGGGAAGCAAAGAGGCAGAACTGGGAGGAGAAAGAGAGATTCTGTATTTACAGTTGGATTCAATGTTGAAAACAAAAATTACTGCTTTTTTACTCTTAATTTTGAAACCTAATACTGGATGGAAAGATGGAAAGGAATGTAAATAATGACAATTTCATTAATGCAGAAAAGATGGAAAGGAATGTAACTAATGATATAATTTCATTAATGCAGAAATATTATAGAGAAAGAGGAAAAGAAATTAAGACAGTTGTATTCATATTTGTGTCCTACATTTCTAAAAATGTAATGTTGAGTCATATACCCAGTGATATCTCTCTCTCTGTGTGAGCCAATTGAATTGCACCTCTAACAATCAAATGTAGATATGAGCATTGATTCTCCATAAAAAAATTGGCTAGCCAAAACAAATGCAGTCCCTAGCGAGTGGAATGAAAAAGAGATGTAAGTGGATGCTAGGCCAGCTCTAATTAAATAAATAGATATACTATACCTGGACATTGACCTGCCTCTCATAGACCCGACTGGATTATATCCCTACTCTAGACCCAACTGAAAATCTAGCCAACATGGAACTATACATCCCCATGTTGAGTTTTGGATTCAGTCAAACCTACTCTAGTACATATTTTAACTTAGTATTATAATATTTTATACATATCACTTCCACAAATAGATATTAACAGACCCGGATCCAATTATCAATTGGGTCCAAGAAGAAAATTCATACGCCAGATTTTTAGGTCCAAACCTTTTAAAGAAATGGATAATTAGGGACCCATTGTATCTATCTATCTATACCTCTATAGGAATGTGGTTCTCCTTCGTTTAATCACAGGCCTCCAAAACAAAAATCCTGATGTTTTAAATTATATCACAACAGCTATCAATCTCTCCACTCTCCTCTCTTTCCAGTCTACTCCACTATCGTCCCTCTCCACTACCCTCTTTGGAACTGTTCTCTCTAACTAACTTTGGAAATGCTCTCTCTACTCTCTCTCCAATCTCCTAATCCAAATACACAGAATATGAAAAAAAAAAATTAAAACACCAATCAATGAGTTATTATCTCTCTCACAACTACATTTTTCTTTTATTTCTCCGGATTCTGTTTCACCCATTTTCTACAAAGACACACCATTACTATTCTTCTTCTCTCAATTCTAAACACTAATCGAAACCCACACCATTACAATTTCCGCATCCATTCAAATGCTAATTAAACAAACGAATTCAATCACCTGTGCAATGAATTGATCTCTTCCCACACCAACCACAATATAAAGCTCCAAACCATATCCCATTTTTGTAACGCCCCGATTCTTAATACCGAAGATAACACTAAGGTACCCGAAGTTAGCGCGTTACTTTCCAGATAAACCGAGAACTTCCAAGATCGTAGTCCGCAGTGAGGTTAACATTTAAAATCTTTTAAACAACATCATAATCAATAGTTGAAATGCGGAAGCGGAATAAAAGATAGCGAAAGCAATAGTATCATGTATATATGTATCAGATGTAAAAGTGCAGAAGCCTGATAATTATCTCAAAGTGTAAGTATCAAGTGTTTATACATATCAGCCTAACTACCCATCTCACTACAAAAATGAACTCTCGAATTCCAAAATAACAATCTGCACTCAACCCTCCAGTGCAGGCTCTCCGTCCTCCGGCTCAACCACCTGGTCAGCCGGCCCCCATCCGTAGTCCTCGACTACATGCACCTCGTGGATCGCGTCACCCGCGGGATCAAGGTCTGAACCTAAGCACCAAAGATGGGTCAGATCTAAAGATCTGGAAAGGCACCATATGCACCAGATGTACACAACAAAAGAAAGTAATGACAGGTACATAATCATATGAGTAAACAGAATACATAATCTAGGCAGTTGAGCAGTAATAGCAGTTTAGAATAAAAAAGATAAAGTATCTAATCTACACAGACAACAAAGGGCACCTTCACACAAGCTAAATACACCGCGGGATATTATGCCGCGGCTCTCCCGTACTGTAAACGTCCCATACCATAAATAGTTTGCGGTAGGGAAAGGGTAATAACCATGCAAGGGATGACAGCCCTGATAATAATCATAACATACAATATACATAACACCGATCACACCCCCTTATCGCACCGATCACACCCCTTTATCAAATTAGCCCGGACTTGGTATCACACCGTCCGTCCAACCACAGCTCATCATGATAGCTCTAAGTAACCAGAACATAGCTCCTACCAGAGATGATCAGTCAAATGGCAGAACTTAAAACAACTGAGTGAATGTTCAGTGCCGACTCGGGAAACTAAGTATGGATCTGTGCCTATCTAGGCTAATCTTGCGTGAGCAAGGTCCTACCCAATGTCTCTAAGAGGTTAAGGTACAACATTGTGGAATGCAGTCTGATATCCAAGTCCAAGTCCAACAACATTGGATCCACTCCAAGGCTCACAACCGTGGCCTGAGGCAACACAATTACCATACTATGTCCATTCCTTAAACATTCATCCTATGCTCATATATAATGAGTTAACTGACCATTTATCATAATCCTCTTCATGTTATGGTTTCACATCCCCAACCTTAGGCCGTATGAGGGCCCGCCTAAACACAGACACAAGTAAATTATCTCTAAACACTACGTAGGGTCACCTCTAAGTAATCCTAGGTTCAGGTCCTCCAGTTTCCATTAATTAACAAGTTTAAGACAACAACAAGGATAAGAGAGAATAACAACTCATGAAAACCTTAAAAACAGGGAATCTAGTGGAATAGGCAAAGGACCAGTCCTAGGTAGTGGTCCACACTTGGTTCAGGCCTCATCACATGATTGGATCCCTATCTGTAGCCTCAGGTGTCCAAAGAGATAAATCTGGTGCTCCTGAGGTTGTGGACACCACGGGCTACAGTTAAGGTTCGAGTCAATGATGATTCAAATCATGAATCCTCAATAGGTGGACCCCACGAATCAAGGCTGAGCCATGCCATTGATTCGTGGTGTGGCACACTTGATGGAAGGTCATTTGGATGGTCAATTGACCCGCATGTGATCAAATATCACACTCTACAGAATTCTAAAATCCACTGATCCCAGTTTGCCCAGTTGACATCACACCCTGGGATGTCGACCGGGTGAACTGGATGTCGACCTGAGGTAGACATCTTGCTGTGTCCCCAGTCGACATCATGGCCGTGATGTCGACCGGGTCCATTGCGACCTGGTGTCAAGCACCTGGGGGGTTCTACAGGATTTCCAGTATGTCCGGTCTACATCATGGCCGTGATGTCGACCGGGTACACTACATTTCTGCTCTTTTCTGAAACTCCAGGTTTCAGCTATCTCCTGTGTCTTCCTGTGTGCCCGGTCGACCGAGACAGGGTCCGGTCGACCGGGTACACTGTCTGTGCACTGTTTCAAGAAATAACTGAGACTTGTGTTTCAGGCATTTTTAGTGTGCCCGGTCGACTGAGACAAGGTCCGGTCGACCGGGTACACGTAAATTGCAGAATTCCAGGTTTTCTGGAATTTCACTTTTTCAATCCAATTTTCATTTAAACCATTCCAAACATTCCCCATGCATCACATAGACAAGAATAAATATCAAACACTTCAATTATCATCATCCCTCCATCCATCCATCAATCCATCAGGCCATTGATCTTCCAAATGGGGAAACCCATCCATCAATGGCCATTTCCATGAAAACCAAGCTCAAAATGGAAATCTAAACTAGCATTATCAAAACATTGAGATGTAATTACAAAAACAAGGAAGTAGACCATGCATCTAATGAAATTGCATAGGGTACTTGCCTTAATGAAGAAGAAAATGGAAATTGAGGTGAGAGAAAGATCCAATAGAGTGACAGTTGCCAATGGGGAGTCTCTAGCCTCCCTGTGTTGGGATTTGGGGAAAATTGGGGTTGCTTGGGGAGGAAGATAGGTTAATTGGGGAAGATGAGAGGCAATTAGAGTTTTAGGCTAGGTTTGCAATAGTTTGGCTTTATAGCTTAGGGTTTTTGGCTAATTACCTAAGGGGTATTTTGGTTCTAAATGAAATTGAAATGGGGTCATGGGTAGTTGGGTAATTAGGTGGGTTCTAGAAAGTTCCACTCTCAAGCCCATTCCATTAGTGCTAATTATAATTAATCTCTAATCTAATCAAACTTAACATAAATTAAATTAAAACTATATCTAAAACTTAAGGATATTATAAACTATTCTACTAATTCCCTATTAAATAGCATATTAAAGATAGAACATACCTTATTAATTATTATTAAATTCAAACTGAAGGCCCACCAGGAGTGGGGCCTCACAATTTTTCTCTTTAACTGCAAATCGACTCAAAGCAGAGGAGGAGAAGGAGAGAGATATAGAATGGAGAAGAGAAGATAAGGAGATTCCACCATTTCCAATCAACGAGTTAGTATCTCTCGCACAACTTCATTTTTTTATCATTTCTCTGGATTCTCTACACAGACACACCATTGCTATTCTTCTTCTCTTAATTCTAAACAGTAATTGAAACCCACACCATTACAATTTCCACATCCATTCAAATGCTAATTAAACTAACAAATTCAATCACTCGTACAATGAATTGATCTCTTCCCACACCAATCACGGTATAAAGCTCCAAACTGGATCCCATTTTTCTCTTTAATTGCAGCATGCTTCAAAACAAAATCAAAACAGAAATACAAAAAACAAAACAAAAGAGAGTGAATGGATGGTTGTAAAATAGAGAGATTGGGGGGGGGGGGGGGGTAACTTGGATTGAGGTTGGATTGAGGGAGGAAAGCAGGATGGAGACCAGAAGAGAAGATGGGGAGGTTCCCTTTCCGTTTTGTTAGGACTTCGGAAGGTTAGGAAGATGTTGGGTTTACAAGCAGGTTTAGGTTTACATTAATTGATTTCTCATCCATCCAGCCCAAAACAGTGACAAGGAAATCAATTTCCATGAAAATGGCTCCGCCCAAAAAAAAAACAAAACGTGGTATATTTCTATTATCAAAGGCTTCTCGAGTGGGGGTATTGGAAATTGTGGAGGAGCTGTTGGATGCATGTTCATCTGTGGCTTACATGCTCAATAGGGACAAAGATAACGCTTTCTTCATTGCATGTTACTGTCGGCACTTGGAAGTGGCTTGGGAGCTGTGCAGCAATACAAATTTCCTTGCCTGTGATGACATTGGAGCATCTCTTCTTATCTCTCTTCTAAATCCTAATTGAAAAGCTAGAGGCAGCAAGAGAAAAAAAATCGAGAGAAAAAGAGAGATGGAGGATGAGATGGAGAGAAGAACAAGAAGGAAAGATAATTGGGCTCTGCCGCCATTGTTGAGAGAGAAATAGAGACACTGTGAACTGTATTAAAAGGGCATAACCTGCTTATCTTAGAGAGAGGTCTGTATTCTAAAACAGAATACGTAAATAAGAAACAATCTAGGCGACAATCTAATACGTACAAAACAAGGATCCAAGTGGGCCCCACCATTGAGTCATGAGCGAGACAGTATCTCCTCCCATCCCACCCAAATCTCAATGATCACATCCTTTCATTTAGATATTGACATTGGAATCAAGTGAAATGGGTCATGCTGATTTTAGAATAAAGAGTGGCTTTAAAGGGATCGGCTTGATTTTGTCTGTATTAAAAGGGCAGATCTGCCGCCATAGTTTTAGAGACAGAAAGGCCTGTATTCTAAAATCAAATCATTTATTTAAGAAAAAATGAGTCAAATTATTTACTAAGAAATTAAAATAATATTAAAAATTGGGTTTAACAACCGAAATCGTTATAGGAGCAATAAGAAGGATTTTTTTTTTTTTATGAAAATGGCAAAAGAAGACTCGGAGAATGTGCTTTTTTCAAGCAAATTTTCGCATACAGGATACTGTAGTATATTAGAATAAATGATTCAGTCATAATGGAATAATGAAAGAGGGGCAGTTTACTAGATTAGTAAAAAACACTTACACAATTAATCACATCAACATGTAATTAGATAATTTCATCACTGTAACATCTTATCATTTAATTAAACTGCTGATTTGATATGCTTGTATACATCATTGTACTAAGATGAATTAGGCCAAAATGCAGCCTAATTTAAGCTAGAATATGTTTTTTATTTTATTTTTTTTACACGTGCCCAAGCTTCATCAAACTCCATTTACACCCCAAGTAAAGAATCAAACATCTGGAAAAACACATAAAGATCAAATTACCAACAAAAAGGACTTAAAAGTTTACTAATTAATAATTTTAATAAAAATAATTCGTATAAGTCTGTGTATTTGGTGGTTCCGTGGTCCGTGCATAGCATGGGGTTTTGCTAGTGCTATATTAAAAGGAAGGTTTTGGTTTTAATTTTGACCATTAGTTGGAATTTTGATAGTAAGTTATTCAGTTTTTAAAAATTTTATTCCCACTTATGCAACTACCTACTATATCTCATTATAATCAAAACTACTTGTAACCACTCCCCTTTTCTATTTTACTGCAAAAGCTCCATTTCAATACAAATTCTTCCATTCATTTTCTACTCAAATTTCCCTCTTTCCGCCACTAACACTAGGATTACATAAACAGTTACTCTCATAACATTTTTATGCTTTCGTTTTTTTTCTAAAATCTATAAAAAAATTTATGTATGAATATTTATATTGCAATGTTAGCCATATCCATGGTGAGCATGGATTATTATGCTAGTTGCTTAGGCCAAGCGCTGGTTCAACATGTATTGAAACTAGAAGGTTAGACGTGTTATTGATTTTCTCAATATTGCTCTATTAAATATGCACTCACACGCATTCACCATAACCCAAATCCACAATCACGATCAATTCTTAATTGTTTCTTTAGAGAGGAAGGTGCCTCATAGTGCAACCCGGGCATTAACAGGTGTGATCTATTCTTCCATTTATTTTCACAATACCATGTAGCCTTTTTTTCCCCTGCAATAAGTAAATATTGAAAAGTTTTTTTTTTACACCACCAAATAGCACAAAAAAGTTGTTGTTAAGATCCTCTCAGTCTCATTTGATAACAAAGACACATGCAATTCGGATTTCACTGGGGTTCGAGCATGCAGTTCAAATTGAGCTGGGAACCTGGGACCAAGTAATTATTCGAGGCGCACTACCAAACCCGACTTACCAAATCCATGTGGATGCAAAGCAATGCACCAAAAAGCTAAAATCAATTCAATGGTTCGAAAAGGCTAAAGGGTCCCATCTTTCTCTGTTTGGCTACGGTTCATCTGTTGGGATATTATCTGAATTGCTTGATGCATTTTGCCAATCACTGAATTGATGTTTGATTGGACATTTTACCCTTACGTAGTTATTATTCTTGGAAGAGAATAAAATCAAATTAAAAGACTGGGCCCCACTTGAAAATAGTGGGAGGATACTCGATTAGACCTTTGAATGCGATGCAATGGATGTGATGCATGACGTTGATGCATTCTAAATTTTGATACCATGTCACTGATTTGCATTGTTTTTTTGTTTAGAGTCACTGATTATCATGGTATGTCAGACTGATGCAACATTTTGATTTTCAGTATGTAGCATGGTTTTAAATATCCATTGATATTAACTATATTAATCCACTGTACATATTGGTTTTGTGGATAATTGATACATATCCATAGATATTTAGAAAAAAAAAAGGTTACATATTATTTGTCCCTTTCCCTGTGAATGTTGTTTTGTCTATAATACATAATTGTTACCTTGCAAAAAATATATACATATATATACATATTGGTTTTGTGGATAATCAATACTACGTATTAGTAGGATTACGATTTCCACCTGTATTATCAATATCGCTATCCATTTGATAGAGCCAGTGCATGCCAATAAAATCCCATTGAGAAGGCCAATAATGTAAGGATTGCAACAGGGCGGGTTTCGTTGAACACACAATTTTATTATCACACATGCCTTAAGTTATGCCACAACACCACTTGCACAATATAAATTTTATTTATATTTTTAGTAATAAATAAATATATATTTTATATATATGGGGCGGAATAAGTTACATCAACAAAACTCAAACCTACCCCGTTCTAAGAAAACTAACATCAGTAATTAATTGATACAGACCATGCTTTCCTTAGCCGTTATACATTTCATGTGGAATCTTGAGGTTTTGCATAATTTGTCATAATTTTATTGGCACAAAAAAATAAATCAGAATTAATAATTCAATAATTTAAATTAATCCTTATACCAGCGTCATCTTTTGCTAGCCACATGAAAAGAATCTATCACTATCGCAATATATTATTTTTTGAGGTGGCGCACAATATTAGGTCTACTGTGATTATTGAGAAGCATTCAACATATAAAAAATGAGGAGATTCATGAGATAATATGGGAAAAAGGGAGGATGCCCTGAGCTTCTTTTCTTTTCTTTTTTCTTGAAGGATGCCTTGAACTTTATTCAGATAAAGAAAATGAGGGTCAACTTTCTCTCTTTACATAAAAGAAGAGAAAAGTTCAAATTAAAACTAATAATCTAAATTTTCAAACTAATCCTCGTCTCTATTCTCATATTTGAATCTTCTGGTCTATAGTTCCGCTATTTTATTTTCTCCCAGGTTGATTGATATAAAAGGAGAGAGAGAGAGAGAAAGAGAGAGAGAGAGAGAGAGAGAGAGAATTATTTTATTTTCTCTCTGGTTGATTGATATAAAAAGAGAGAGAGAGAGAGAAACCACATGAAGAAACCCATAACTCAAATGATGGGTCACACCTTTCTACAATGAGTAGGTAACAGTTGAGTAAAGCAACACAAAAGAGATTGAAAAAGAGAAGAATCGATTGAAGACTTTGAAGAGAGAGAAAAAGAGTATGTTTGTTTGAAGAAAAAGTGTGGACAATATTTTTCAATCGCACATGATATATAGGTCAAACAAAACCACCCAACCAAGTAATGAGTGTGACAACCAATGCAATGTAACTTAACTCAATATTCTAAATTTCCTTCTTTTTGTGGCAGCATCACTAAGTAATCGTGTTGACCACGGCATTGTTCATATAATCTATAAATATTCTTGTAACAAGGTCCAATGATACCGGATTAAGAGGGAAATTTTACTTGCATATCAAGCTATTAAATGTATCTATAGTGAAACATTGTGGAGGGAGGGAGGGAGGGAATCAATTTCTATGATAAATGCAAGAAATATCTGATCTTATTAGATTCCTTACCTTTAATTTGAAATTTTCCATTCACTTCTTATGTAAAGATAGTAAATATTGCATGCAAATGCAGCAAAAATCAGAAAAACTATCAAAACTTTAAAAAATGGTTTTCAGAATTACAGGAGCTAGTTTAGATTTCTGGATTTCTCCCATGGAAGTACTAGAGATTATAAGAAGCACAAAGATGGTAAAGAATATTTTTGGGAGTTACTAAACTCATGAAACTATTGATTTATCCTTTCTCGAGGATTTCAAATAATATCTTACAAAATAAATGAAGGGCAGATGGACTTGGAAATAGACCCGTTTATCAATCGAAACCTAAATTAAGTTCCGGACCCGTTTATAAATCGGAACCTAAAATAGGTTCTAGATCCGATTTTTTTCTGGACGTAACTTCCGAAAAATCGGATACCCATTTGTAACCCTTCTCACCACTGATTTATCAGTGAATATTTAACATTTGAATTAAGAAGCTCAAATTCGAGCAATTTTTAACCCCTCAATAAAAAAAGTTTACCTCTTTTCATGTTTTGAATGACAACAAATGGTTAATTCAGTTAACTATTCATTCAGGCTAGTGCTTGAAAGAGCATGCCATGATTGATCATAAGCAGCCCACTGGTCGAGGCCAAATTTAGTATTAGGAAATCTTACAGGTTCAACATTCCAGGTCATTGAATTTCTCTGAAAAGGAAAGGAAAAAAAAACGTTCATATTAAGTTTCTAATATAAAATGAATACCTCTTTGACTAGGTGTATTCCACTGACATAAATGTGCTATAATGTGATAAATGATGAAACATAATGACTGTAGCCTCTTTGTATCAAAGTGTTTTATTTGGTACCTATTTCAAAGTTGATAGGCTCCCCTATCATTTCCCCACCAATTTAAATATATATATATATATATAGATGATGATGAAAATTTTGGTGATCAATTTCTTAGTGGGCCCCATTCAAAAAAAAAAAAAAAAAGACACAAGCACCTTGATGCCACCACCAAATGCCAATCATAGCAAGCCCTCATCTTTTCCTCTTCAAATTTCCAATTTCCCAAAGGTATGAAATAATTACATAGGAGAAAAAAAATTCAATAGGACTAAAAGGGTCCGACATGAAATATACACGTAAGCACATGCAATCATGGTGTGAGGCCCAACATCTTCCAAACTCTCACATGTTCTCCCCCCTCCATCCCCCAGCAATCATCACATGCAGGGCTGGTGGGCCCCACATGCAGCCCACTTGGCCATGCGGGCTTGTCAGTGGTGGGCCCGGGCATGGATGGTTGGCCAGGTCGGGGCACGCCTGCCAACTGCCGCGTGTATGTAGATGCAGAGAGACTTCGCTGTTGCGTGGAGAAGCTTCCCATATCCCTTTTGATTGGAATTTTCTTCAGGATCCTCTGTTGACTGGCTTCAGAGAACTGTCTAAGGCAAGGCCTATAAAATCAACTGGTAGGCCACTTACAGAAATCCAAGCCTTTCATGATTAATGGCCTGTTGTGAATTTCAGTCCCGGAAGAAAGCAAAATAGCCAATCATTAGTCATTCCATCCTT
Source organism: Persea americana (assembly GCA_029852735.1). Classification (NCBI taxonomy): domain Eukaryota; kingdom Viridiplantae; phylum Streptophyta; class Magnoliopsida; order Laurales; family Lauraceae; genus Persea; species Persea americana. Next base: position 51,255,159 of record CM056817.1, on the reverse strand, counting down.
CTCTCAGCCTCGTCAGTTTGGACTTTGGTGATGCCTTTCATTTTGTGAAAATAACATCCACTTAGAATCTTGATCTCTCTCTCTCACAAATTTAGAGAAATCTTTGCATCCAAACAAGTAGATATCTGGCTTAAAAAGCTAAAAATCTGGTTGGTGCTAGTAGCGTTTATACAACTGTATAATGGTTGGATACCACAGGATAGCAAGTAGATGGATATGGTCGATGTGGCGTAAGCATAGATATGTGCACAAACTTGGTTCTTATCGATTGTAGATGGCCGGTCACACTTCACATTATCTTGACTTTTTTGTTTTATTTTGTTTAATATTCTTCATTGAAGGGAGGCAGATGATGGATAGACTCAAATGGATGATGGCAACAGATGAGGAATCCATAAAAGATATGAAATTTTTAGTATTACTTTTTATTGTAGATGTGAGGGAATCCTTGCAGAGAAATTTGTATTGTTAAAGACTTCATACATAGGTGTACATAGCTAAAAAAAACGGGTGTTTAAATTCATGACATTGAGACTTTTCAAATCTTATAAGGGAGATTTAGATATGAAAATTTTAAGATTTAAGGAATTTCACTTGCTCGGCTACTCAAGTATATACAATTCTCAAATGCAGAATTTTTATAACCTTTATTGAAAAAATAGTTTATTTTTTGGATTAGTAAAAATTATATTGCCTTTCGTATTTTTCACCATATAAAAGATTTTTCTACAAATGATGTGAAAACTTTTTTGTACAAAATTCTTTTGTCACTTTTTTTGCGAATAAAGAAATTACAGCGTGCTCTAACGTGGATTAAAAGTGTTTTTTCACGTCGACAAGCATTTTAAAACTCCCTCTCCTTGCCATTTAGCCGCTCTCACACGGATAGGATTATATCATGTGTTTGACACCCTCTCGTATTTTCTTAGAGCATATATGTTGCAGGATTGTGCATGCACCTTGGAGGGATTAGTCCTATTGGGTCAGGCCCATAGCATCCCGTCCCAAGTCGTGCGGGCTGCGTAGATTGGACGAGTCAAACACCGCGAATGATTGTAAGCCTGTTCCACAAGTCACTCGGTTCTCCCCACTCGCTTTCTCCAATGTGGCACTAGTTTGTGGAGCTGCCACCTCAGCATATAAAAGCTAGTACACGGTAAAGATCCTGACACGTGGTGGGCCTTGCTTGTGGCCCCCATCTAACGAGACAGCGACCCAACAACCATATCCTTAAAATCTAAACCGACAAACTTCCCAAAGCATCTGATCCCACAGATTCCTGCTGCTGCTTTCTTTGCTCATGATTTATCATTTTATTTAATAAATCAAAATAAAATATGAAAAGATAAGGGAAAAAAAGGACAAGGGCTTTGTCCTCAAACGGCTACATGGACCTAAACTACACATTTCTTTGACAAATGTTACCTACTACTAACACTACTTTATATGGTTTAAGTGGCTCTAACTTGCTAAGAGAATGCACTTTGGATTGTCATTGGTTGTTTTTTGAAAGTAGCCCTGGCAGTGGTTGGATCATGTGAGTTAAACATTAAAAGATTACTTATTATTATAAATGTGGTTTGTAGGTTTTTTTTTTTTCCATTATTTTCAAGTACATGTACAATATACATATATATGTAATTGACACAACATAATAAGAGTAGAGCTTTGATGATGATGAAGTACATATTTAATATAGATGAAGCCTTGTAGACTTATGTAAAAATACATTTAATTGTATAAAGACTGGTCACATCTTTAATTAAAACGACTGCATAGGAGAATTGAAAGTATATTTTAACCGTTCCACCTTCTATTTTATTTGCAACCCAACTCCGTGGGGCCCACTTGGGATCATCTTCTATCAATGTTAGCGCTTTTACACTCTCGCCCCACATAACATGTCACTAGACCCTATTTCACTTTCATCAAACCCTTGTCCACCATTGAATTGAATCTTTAAAAGAATTTATGGTTAAAAGACCACTAAAATTTATAACATTAAATAAAGGGTTAAAATGATCCGACGAGACTGAGTGTTTTTTTTTTTTTTTGTTAATCCCTATCTATAAATAAACATTTTATGTAGCCATTTGTCTTATTGAGTTATAGAAATCTAAATAGGCTCCACAAACTAGACTGCATGTGAGAAAAAAAGCAACTTGATCACAAGAGAACATTTATCTTCTCATAAGCAATTCTTAAAAATTAGTCCTTCTTGGGTCAACAATAGATCAACACTTTTGACGCTTTAAAGATTACCTTTATTTTATCATGTAATTCAATGGTCAAGATTCTCCCTCTCAAAATCCTCGCTAAGCCATGACCATACATCAAGGTCATAGCAAATGACAATGATCAACAGTACTATACGACCATGCTTTTCTACCATGTGAAATAATAAAAAAATAAAATAGAAAATAATAATTTAAGGGTATTAAAAAAAAAAGAAAAAGAAAAACCAGCTTCACTCCATTGACAATTCCCATTGGCACGCGCTACCACTAAACCAACCTCATTGGCTGCGTCGTATTGGACGGTGCAAGCCCCATGCGTCCCTTTACGAGTTACGACCCATCGGTTATCAACCACATGGACTAATACCGTGCGTGAAGATTTTTTAAGTTAGTTTATGGCACAGCTCCCCAAAACAAAGCGCGTGACGCGGGCTCCGCCCCCACTTCAAGTTCACGAGCTTGAGACGAAGAAACGGCTTCCTTGACGGACGTTAATTGGCCCTTTTCCCATCCCTAATCCGCTCCCAACTTTTTAACGGCAGAAACGGCGTCATTGACGGCGTGAAGGCCGCAGTAAATACGGGGCTCATTTGCCACGAATCGCGCGCGCCTCGGCTACCGAGGGGTGTATGTTTGCAGTGCATGACCGATCAGTGATCAGATCTTTTGCTCGCTCTTGTGCGGGCCCAGATGTCCCCAACGGTTCCTTTCTCTGACGTGGAATCGCAGCTCACGGACGCTGGCAAATATTCTCCGCCTCTGTCCTCGTGCCTCCTCCTTCGGCGAGTTATTATTTGCTTGCGTTGTTCTCATTGCTACATGAGGCGATGGACACGTGGCATGCCTTGCTGGCAATCGGTTAATTAATGCCTTGCTTTTAAATGGATAGGCGTATGGAGAAGAGCAAATGCCAGGACCGTTGCTTGAATTGAACCCGTGGCACTACATCGTTTACATCTACTCTCAGCTACGTGGGACCCACATACATTTATTCGTCATTTAAACATATAAATAGGTATTTTAAATGGTATATAATTAAAGCTCAGTAAACTCTCTAATATTAATATGAATCAATCTATACAGGCCTTTACAACATATATATATATATATATTTATTATTTGTCTGGGTTTGCACCCTCACGCCAAAATATACAATGATTTAGTTTTAGGTCAAAATTCTTCCTTCATCTAAAAATAGGTTATACCCACTTTATTAGAAAGCGGAGTTTTTCCCAAATCTAAAAATAGGTTTTATCCGCGTTATTAGACATTAGAGACTTAGATACCCAATAATGAGATATCCATTTGCAACCCTACTCTCTGCAATGCATTATGGTTTTATATTGGGCCCCATTTGACTTCACTTATCATCTCCAGACATGTTTAATGAAGGGAGATTCTACTGACGTACAAAATTTTTCCTTTTCCCACACAAGTTCTCTTTACACCCATAACTATAATTTACAAATTATTTTACTTCTTTTCACACACACCAAAAAACCCCAAACTACCCATCCTTCCATTTCCCTCTTTCTTCCCACCCACAAATCACAACCGGACCTCTCCACATCTTCGACATCTCGATCTCTCCGGCATTCCTCCAGCGTTCCCAGTTCTCTACACCATCTCATATTCCAAAGGTAAATGTTTCTCTCCACTATTACCATTTCATTATTCTTCCCCATTTATTCTTTATAATTTCATCCACCTTAAATTACCTTTTTTTCATGAAAACTTATTATGGAGGATAGATTCGCATTAAATGTAAGCTTTTACAAACAATAATAGTGTTTTTTTTGCGTGTTTTTTCACGCAGAAAACGTGACTGTTTGGTACTGTACTTCCGAACATACAATATATATTCGGTAATGTACATCCGAACATGTGCATTCGATTTAGACCTGAAAAACCGTATATATCGAGACTTGCAACTCTTTCCAAAAGAGAAAAAATTAAAAAAAGTGCCAAAAATATGAAAAAATACAAAGAAACGGAGGAAGATGGAATGAAAAACGGCACCATTTGATAGTTGATTTCTTCTTTCATCGCCCTGGAAAACCTTAGAGATAGAATGAAAAAAGATCAAGTACAAAAATAAAGAAAGATGAAGGAGATGGAGGAAGATGAGTTGCCCAAGAGCACAAAATGGAGGAAGGTGAGTTGCCCAAAACTATTGTGTGAGGGAAGTGGATAGTGAGATGGGTGAGAGAGTGGGATAGGGAAGAAGATGAGCTTGTGTGTAAAAAGAGAAAATATGTTTTAAGTTTTTGTGGGATAATGGATATTTTGGTCATTTCATAAATAAGTAAAAATGTAATTTTAAAAAAAAGACAAATTCCTTATTTGGGAAATGTAAAAATTTGTGTGCCAATAGAATGACCCTTTACGAAAGAGGATAGAAATGAAACTTTGTTTCATTGTGGGAGTATAAGCCAGTCCTTTGTTATAAATATTTATATATTTTGAATTTGGTCATTTTCAAATGTGGAATCTTATCACCATCAAGCAATAAGTGGACCCTAGTTGATATCACTGCCTTATTAAAGATTAAAAGCAATTGAGAAGAGCTACCAATCGCCTTCTTATCTTAATCAATTATTCCCACTTGATCTCATCATCTTCTCATAAATTAAGTCAAGCAAGTGAGGCCCACCTCACCTTTTCTAACTGCCCCGGGATGGGACGTTCTCAATGGTTGTTCACTTGTTCTATCATAAAAATAATACGCATGGCTTAGAGAACTTAAATTTTGTTTGGGCTGATGAATCTTGTAATCCGTTCAGACTAGGCTTGATTATTGATTTTCATTCATAGTCTATCATTTTAATGCAGTTATTCCAAGTTGGTGGGAGCAACATCTTTTCAAGTATGACTGAAATTTTAGTAGTATAAATCAAATTTTAGTTTGGAAGGATAGCTATTTGTTAGTGTTAAGATTGTGATGTGCCAAGATAAAAACACAATGTGAAATGCATTAAAGGGTATTTGAATTGATCAACACAGTATATGGCAGTGAAAGGAGCACCACTTGCATCAAAAGGGTTATTCAATCTCCTCTTTTTTGTTTTCTTAAAGAGATGATAAAAAAAGGTCATCTCTTTGACAGTCATATTAATTAGTTTATTAGCACATAAAAGGTATATAAGAAGCTACTGTCGAAAAAAAACCATCAAAGCCCACTGATCAATTCACTTTGAATGTTTTCGTCCTCAAATAACTATAGAAGAAGATATACAGTAACAGACCTACCTTACGCAGGCCTGGCGCGACTGCCCTAGGTATGATCCAAAAATGCTTATGGCGCATGTACCATTCTAGTAAAGTGATCGCCCCATCCCATGTCTCGAAAAATCCTTCGTTCTCGGTTTCAAAGATTTTCCGAACTTGGGATCCTTTGCTCAATCGTTCTACTTCTTCCATTTTAAGTTTAGACAATTCCGCTTCTACAGAATAGCTTAGCATAAAGGTCCACCCCTCTCATCATACCTTTACACAATATGTAGGGAAGCAATATGTTGATTAGTAGCGGGATATAAGTTCTTTATACTTAATTTTACAAGGAAAAAAAAGTCTTTAAACCATGTGATAAGTGGAGATTATTGGTTGTTCACGTTGATTTTGACCTTCTCAATTTTTAATTGACCATTGTCCACCCCATCCAAGTGATAATCCAGGATCCACCGCTGAAGATATATAAGTACGTATACACATTTTTCCCAAGATCACTATCTACCAAAATCAGCAAATCAAGATACTTACAAGCCAATTCTTAGATGGCTATATCCTTCCTAAGCCTTGATGCATCCATTATGTGTGGTTTTTTTGGTTTGTTAATAAGAAAATTATATTAGAAACCAAAGGAGATACCAAAAAAAAAAAAAAAAAGTTAATAGAGTCCCAATAACTATAGGAAGCAGGCAAAATGCAGTCTAGGAAGGATGCCAACCAATTAAAATCAAAATAAAGAGAATAACAAAAGTTGCTCAACCGATGCACCAAATCATTAAGGATTCTAGAAATATGAGAAAAATGAGTTTATCAAAATAAGTGGACACTCTTAATAATATATGAGATGATTGGGTTTAACACCCATTCTTCATTTTCATTATCGGCCTGAACAAGAAGTGCTTGCATTTTATTGAATGACTTTTTGGAAGAAGTGGTAGAAAGCCCGGCCTGATCTAACTTGATTGACTATAGGCTAGCTCGGGCTTAACATGTTCGAGGGGACCAAGCTTGAGCTAGACACTTAAGATCTGTGTGGGCTTGGGCTAAACATGAGCCTATAGCTTCTAAAGTCCAGCCGAGTGTGGACATGCCTCAGCCAAGATCCACTTGGTGCATAAACACGCCCTCTTAACCCCAGGAAATTATCGAAAGAGAAAACTAACAAGGAAATTTGAGTAAGAATATATTGTTTTTTAAAGTTTTTGGAGGGGCTATCAGAATAGATTACTAGTTTTAATATTTAATCAATTAACATGTAGCGGAAATAACCAATCAAATAATAGAACTAGCTATCTACCAATTACACACCACAAAAAGCCAGACACAATTTTTAGCGTGGAAATCATATCTAGGGAGAAAAACCACGAACCATAAATTAAGAGTTCACGAATAGTTACAAGATATACTCACAAGCACCTTTACCTCAGTCTGTACCTCGACGTAAGGATTGTAGTTGTTCTTGTCAAGAATCCACTAACACGATATCTACCGTACCCTATTTTCCTTACTTGATATCCTCCCACCTTGTCAGCTAAGATAAACTATCCTCTACAAGAAAGTCGAAGCAACAACAACCTTCTAAAGCAGCCATTCAGAATGGTCTCTCAATGGCTCTAGAGAACAATCTCTCTCTTAGATATATCTAACTCAGATTAATGAGAGGTGTGGTGTTTTCTAGGGTTGAGAGCAATACCCTATATATAGCCCAAATTTATTGCCTTAGACTTAGTACACAAGTAGGACTCGAATTGGGAAACCATGTCTCAAAAGAAAATAATTTCGTACAGAAACTGAAGACTTTTCCGAAGCTGCGCTGCTTGTCCGATCGATCGGACAGTGCATTCGATCGATCGGACAAAGCAAAGAACTGAAGCGCATCTACTATCCGATCGATCGGACCTAGGTTGATTTGCCTTGTCTTCAATCTTCGTCGGTTCAGCTCTATCGGTGTCACAACCACAGTCCATTCTAAAATAAAAATAGAAAATACAACTCTATGGACCTAGAGTTTCGGCCAACCCATAAATTAGCCAACATAAAATACTAACAGTTTTCGTAATGTTGTAAGTGCAGTCACATGTGAGCATGAATGGGATGTGGAAAATGAGAAGTGGGAAATGAATATACTCCTAATTCTTGAAAGAAAAATCTAGCTTCCATTCTAATAACCATAATAGATAATCATTTCCTACCAAAATGAGAATGTTTATAGATCTTTTGTGATTCTTTACTTTTAATTCTTAAATTTAGACCTTTGATGGCAAGACATTTTTTTTAATCCCTATAAGATCAATACCAAGCAAACGATATGGTGCTTAAAATAGCTTTTAAGAATTTTTCCAATTAATAAATAAAATAATAGCCTTTTTATTTAATCAAACATACCAAACGATTTATTTGTTAAAAGTCTATAATCAGGATATCTTTATCTCAAATAAATCTATATTAATCAGCTCTATTTCAAACAGAAAAAAGCTTGCAGACAAATTTAAAAAAAGTAGAAATTTTCTTTTCTCATTTTTCCACTTTGATCAATCCAACTTTGAAACTATAACTTGATTATCAAATTAGGGTGGTTACCATATCACGGGAGTCAATAACCATGACTGTTGTGCAAGGTGGGTCGCTCTCAATGAGCAGCTAAAATTGAAAGCTATCAACCAGTTGATGAAACGCACAAGTTGCACAGTGCTTTCGGTTGTGCCCATAACCAACTTCCACAACTGCAATAAAAACTTCAACTTTTTCCCACCCCATCTATCATTTTCTAATATTTTAGAGTACAAGCTTCTCAACAGATAAAATCACAAAAAGGGAAAATTTTATTTATTTATTTATTTCGAGGAAATGAAACTAATGAATTTGTCTTTTCCTAAAGGGGGACTCTTTGTGAATTTTAGCAAAAGATGAGATTCTGATCATAGTCAATCAACAGGTGGGCCTCACAGAGTAAAGCCTGTCGTGGTGGGCCCACTCGTGATACAGACTTGAACCTCCTGTTATTCTACAATGGGGTACTGTTGTAATTGGCTCCAAAGCAGGGTTTAAAGACAAAGCTTCTCCACTAAGTAAAGTGAAGGTGGTGTGCCTGTTACAGGAATTAGAATTAAAACTTAAAAAAACACCCGAGTTTAAAGAAGTTGAACTCCATAACGAGACCCACCTACTGTAATCCAAACAGTTGAAAATAAACACCCCCAACGCATTCTCAAATTTTGATTTAATCTGAGTTTTCTCCACTGTTAGATTCACTGTATGATAAAAATCATGATAAATACAATCTTATACATATTCATTATCATGTCTTTCATCAAACAATCCAACTGTTAGAGAAGCTGTGATTGAGGTATATTTTGACGAAACATCATATAAGAATAGGGCACTTATTTTAAATGGTTCGGATCATAATAGGTAGGCCCCACTGTATAGTTCCTCTCAGGATTTCTCTGGGTTAAAACCTCAGAGGAGACTTCAGTTCCGGGGGTTCGGTTTCCCTTGTCAGCGGTCAGTGGTGCTCCTCTGTGTTTGATTGTTATGCCCTCTGAGTCTGACTTTGTTTTCAAATGGAGCTCACTCAGAGTAGTCCTCGGGACCACCAGAATAAACATAACCTTCTCCAGGTAGGGTCCAGCTGTGGTGGACAGGAGCCTGACTGATCAGATCTGATTAAACAGGTCTGCTGCTTCATTCTCATGGATTGATGTAGGCTGGATTCCCTACAACAAGATGGTTCTGAAACACTTTCCCACACCCCCATCTCGTCTAGACGTTGGCCCTTTTTTTTTTTTTTTCTTCCTGCAGAGGACCGTTTGTGGGTGCTACTTCTGCCCACACTTCATCAATAATATTTTTTTCATCCCATAATCTTGAGAGTATAATTTTTTTACACTCACGGAATCTTCAATCACAGTGGATTGAGTGTTAAATCATCAGTGAGTGTAATCTTGTGAATTAAAAAAATTAGCCTCGCCAGATTTACCCCTTTAAATTCAGTTACATGTTAATTAACAAATGAGTCAAAGACTGAATGTTTTATATTTTCTTCTTTTTCGTTGAATAACAAATTAAGCTGCCTTATCCCTTTTAGAAAATACTTAATAGGAAAATGACAACCAAAATCTTCAATAATGAAAATGAGAAGGAAATTAAGGCCTTATTTGAAAGAAATAGATCTAGAAAGCGGAGCAATGGAATAAATTGCACCCAACCTTTTCCTACCAATGTATGCTTAAGCTTCTTTCAATAATGAGATAGGGTGACAACAACTCTTTACGCGAGCAATAAGGAACAACAGTTCTAACTTGCCTACCCAGAGTTGCCCAATGAAACGGGGTAAAAATAGTTCACTGATTTATCTAGTATTCTCTTTTTTTTCCATTGTATAATGAATTCGACACACAAATACGTTACATTTTCATAGTCAAGCAACGGTCAGGGACCTAGTATTGACTTTTCTGTCTGAAATTAAAGACAGCTGTATATAGGGTAGAAAGTGATTTTGATAAAATCAAGACATTATCTTAATACAAAAAGTTAATTTTAAAGAAGACACTATTTCTCCTCTCATTCATTAGAAAACTATTCCCTTCATTTTTTTTTTTCTCCAAGTAGTTATGATCAATCAAGTGTGTCCTCCTAAATGAATTCAAATAGGGAAAAACAGAATCCAATCCAAAAAGAGGAAAAACACCCACAGCCTCTCACATTTACTTGGTATGTTAGTGACCTCTCTCTCCTTTTTTTGAACCTAATAAACGGTCATATTTTCCATCCATGTTTTATTTGGAAGCTCACTGTAGATAAGTTTTGCTGCTAATATTTTAAAAATCTATCAATAGAAAAAGAACCCCTCCCAAGAATAAAAAGACCTTCTCCTGTCTCTTCTACTCCACATGTCTCTCTCTCTCTCTCTGTCTCTCTCTCTCTCTCTCTACTGAAGAGAGTTTGAGTTTAAAGCTCTCAGAGAGGAAGAGAAAAGTAATACTGATTGGAAAGAACAGAGATGGTGGGTTCTTTGGGTCTTTGCATGGTCTTCACCATCTTTGCTCTAGCATATGCGTCGCCCAAGAATCTACCCATTTTGTCATTTGATGAGGGCTACACCCAACTGTTTGGGGATAGCAATCTCATGCTCCACAGAGATGGAAAAGGAGTTCATATCTCTCTAGATGAAAGAACAGGTTCTTTTTTCTCTCTCTCTTTCTTTCCAATGGATTTGTGTGTGTTTTTGTTTTGTTTTGTTTTTTGCCTGTCTTCTTTTGGTAGATAGGCTAGAAAAACTTTCATAGATGATATGGAAATCGATTTCTTGTTTACTTCTCTTTCACATAAAAGAAATCTTGAAATACCCCCAAAGAAGGATCCTCCCTTAATATCATCCTCACACACACAAAAAAATAAAAAATAAAAAAATGTTTTTATAGGATTAGTTTCGTGAAAAATCTTATTTAGCTGTGTTTGGATGGATGGTTTTTATTGAGATTCTTCAAATGCCCAGGTGCTGGATTCGTCTCTCAGGACCTTTACCTTCATGGATTCTTCAGTGCGTCGATTAAGCTGCCTTCTGATTATACTGCTGGCGTCGTCGTTGCATTCTATGTGAGTCAATGCCCCAATAACAGTCTTAATCAGTCACTCTGTTTTGGTCAATATATGCTTTGCTTTCTCTATTTTTCTCTTCATTAGCTGTTATATTTGCGTATGAGATGAAATTACTGTTTGATTTTTTGCTCACAATCAGATGTCTAATGGTGATATATTCGAGAAAAATCACGACGAATTGGATTTTGAATTCTTGGGGAATATCAGAGGAAAGGAGTGGAGAATACAAACGAATATCTATGGAAATGGAAGCACTGGCATAGGAAGAGAGGAGAGATATGGGCTCTGGTTCGATCCTTCAGAAGATTTCCACAAGTACAGCATCCTTTGGACTGATGATCAGATCATGTAAGATTGAGAATGACTCGAAAACTTGATATCTGTTTAGTGGGATTTGGCCATTTTTCTTATCAACCCCTTTTACATGCATTTATAGAAATGGTATTGGGTCATTGATGTGGGGTTCAGTTGCTAGGAGGGGAAAGGGTTCCTGTCTTTGGTTAGATATTGCATGTTCCTGGTTTTTAGATATGGGTTTTCTCTGATTTCAATCAGAGGTGCTGTTTCCTTCCTTATTTGTGGATTTTGATAGTAGGCAAAACTTTGATCTTTACCCTTTTTCATTTATGTCATTGCTCTCTTTTTTTGCTATTTCTTTGATAAGGTTTTGTCAACTTTCTGAAAAATGGGTCTCTTCTGTTATTCTCTTCTTGATTTGTTTGGAAAGTTGTGTAGACATTAAGATATTTTCTTTGTTTTTCATTTTTTATTAATAAGAATTCTTGTTATCTAGAGCAGTGGCAGAAGAAAATTTCATGTCCTGCTAGGCAAAGAAAAATGTGTCTTCTTATTTTCTTCCACCAAATTGTGAGGAAATTAGAAGAGATTTAAAAAAAGAAGAAGAAATAATCTAATTTCTGATTTTCCAGTCATGAGTTTAAAATTACAAGTTAGTAGTTGTAAAAAAAATCCTTTGTTTTTTTTTTTTTTTCTCTAATGCTTTTCCAGTTTTTCAGGCATATTTGCCTTGAAATGAAGTTATGGCAAGTGACATGTTAGATTAGGATTGATAGCTTACCTCCAAATAGAGTTGAAAAGTAGAGTTATCATATAAATGATTTTTCTCTGTTATCTTTTCTACAACTTGAGTTGAACTTGCCAGAATTAACAAGTTAGATGATAAGAGTGACAGCCTTGCACATTGAAGTCTGGTGGAGCGTGCAAAAGTGGAAATAACAAAGCCTAGTCCAAAGAGATGATGCCAAATTCATCATCAACTAATGCTTGTATATGCTATTTAATTTTTTTCTGCGTCCTTTGATCCATAATATGACTTGAACCCACAATATCAAAGTTGCAATAGCTGATCACCTTTCACTGTGCTAAGGGGCTCCTCTTATATGTGCTATTTAACTGAAATTGCAATATGGTTTTAATGATCATCTTGGCAAAATATGCATCTAATTTCTGTTTTACTTTTTCCCAGATTTTTTGTTGATAATATTCCAATTAGAGAAATTAAAAGAAGTGAAGAAATGGGTGGTGACTTCCCCTCTAAGCCAATGTCACTATATGCTACAGTATGGGATGGCTCCACATGGGCCACCTCTGGTGGAAGATACAAGGTAAATTATAAATATGCTCCTTACACCGCTGAATTTAATGATCTCATCCTCCATGGCTGCGCAGTCGACCCCCTAGAGCAATCTACACGATGTGGCGAAGGAGACGCCGATCATAACAGTTTGTCAGAAATTGGTTTAATCTCATCCGAGCGAAATCGAAAGATGGAAGAATTCAGGAAGAAATACATGACATATTCCTACTGTTATGATCGAATTCGCTACCCAACACCTCCAGTGGAGTGTGTTCTTGACCCACATGAATCTGAGCGCTTTCGAGGCTTAGATGGGGTAAGATTTGGCGGTCACCGCCAGCACAGGAAGCGTCACCACCGGAGTCCGTCCACCACCACCACCACCCTTTAAGTTGTGAGCTGTAACTTCTATATATACTTATGTGGTGTTTTTGTGATTTCTGCCTATATTCTTCCTTGAATTCTCTTGGGTAGGTAGGGTTGTGTATAGTGGGAAATTTATGGAGGCTGGTGGGTGATATATATTGACTTTATTTGAGTATATCATAGTACATAGTCCTGTGATGTCTTTTCTATTATTGATTTTTGTACTTCCCACTCCCCTTGGTATTAAATAATATTTGCATCCCAAAAAATAATAAGACAGTTAATGATGGGGCTTTCCTTTGATGTGGGCCTTGCTGTTTCTTATGGAACTCAGCTTCTCAATATCACAGAAATGGCCATGTTATGTGGTGTTATCCCTTGTTGTTTAGGTCATTTGGGTGCGGTACCCTTTCTTTGTGGGGAATGAGAGCTATTGGTGGGCCAGAGTCATTTTCTATGAGAAAAGTGGGGAGGTAGAAAGGGAACATGCAGCAGAATCTGGGCCCTAGGTTGAGTTTGATGGATGTGTGTGTGTGTTGAGAGTGTGGTGGTGGGGACCTGAAACAAGAAACAAAATAAGAAACACAACAAAGGTGTCATTAATGAGAGGATGTTGTCTTGGATTCTCAAGTGACTGGAATTGGTGCACTTGTGACTTTGGATGGAAGAGGTTTCAGTCCTTGCAATTTTTTTTCTTTCTCAGTATTTGATCTTATGCATGTGTGGAGAAGGAAAAGACTGGAATTGGTGCAGTTGTGACTTTGGATGGAAGATGTTTCAGTCCATGCAATTTTTTTTTTCTTTCTCAGTATTTGATCTTATGCATGTGTGGAGAAGGAAAAGACGTAGGATTAGGTAAGGGAGTAGGTGAAGGGACTTTGACTTAGGGTTACCTAGATTCAAATGTATGTTTTTGTCTTCCACAAATTCTTAGCAGGGAGCACCGGACTTGTTGGAAAATTCTGTCCATCCATCCGGCTGTGGATGGCAAATAGACGGTCAAGACGAAAAAAAAGATCAATGGATCATAAGTTTCCAACCAGAGTGACTTTTAGAATTTCACTCTTACAGAGTGGATCAAGATTTAAGAATTGAGAGAGGTTTGGTGTCCATGCATTCTAAAGCTGAAGATCTGACTAATTCAGATAATCTTAGCCATTCGATCTGTGATCATCATCAAATGGATTGACAAATCTTCTGCAGGATCCACATCATTGCACTCTCTGTGGAAAATGAATGTTGCCACAAAATTAATTGTTTGAATTGATTGGTCGGTCAAAATGAGGGATCAAGATTTTAAGAATTGAGAGAGAATTGGTTCAGGCTGAGAGAGAATTGAGAGAGATTGGGTCAGTCAAGCTGAAGATCAGACTGTTCAGACAATCTCAGCCTGCGATCATTTTAAATGGATTGATTAATCTTCTGCAGGCTCCACATCATTACACACTGTAGAAAATGAATGTTGGCACAAAGTTAATTGTTTGATTAGATGGAACAGTCAAAATAAGTTATAATATTGGGGCACTGGCTGATTTTCAATGACCCAAAAATCACGCGGTATAGTTTTCATAATTAAATGAAGCAATTTCTAGTAAGTGGGCAGTTAAATGAGTCTTATCATAATTTTTGTGTAGAGGTACAATAATAATGTGCATAATAGATCTTCCTTGATAAGATTAAACTCCTATAGGTGATAAGAAGTTAAAACACCATATGGTTATTATGATTTTTACAATCCACTACCTATGTGAATAGAATTATATCGTGAGTTCTATTTCTCTACACATTGCTATTTTGAGTTGCATATTTTTGTTAGGGGCACTTTAAACCATCTTTTTATTCCATTTTTGTTTATCTGCATTCCAGTTTTTCTTTGATTGCGTACATGTAATAATTTGAAATGATTTTTTTTTCTAATCAAGTCAATTACTTATTTTTCTCTCATGTAATCGTGCTTCCTCTCTCTCCTTTGTGGATTTATTATTAATGTTAAAGCATGTTTGGCACCATGGATTCAAAATTCTGAATGAGGTTTTTGTTGGTTCTTGCAGTACTCAAGATGATTTCCTTGTGCTGAATCCTATTTTTAGTTGTACAGAATGTGCAAGTCTGAAACCAAATATTTCACGCTCCAAGTATTTGGTTTGGATATTTTTTGAAATTGCCGTGCATTTACTGTGAACCTTTCATGTTCTTGTCTCGCTAAAATATATATGAAACCAGGAAGACCAAGTTTGGGTCCAACCCAATTCATGTGGATTAAATAAGCCGGGCCCACAAGCCAATGTCCAAATGCCTTTGGAAGAAAATGCTAGGGCTTGTTTGGATTTTAAGATCATTTGATGAAGGGTGAGAATTCTCAAGAATCCTCAATTCACTGTTTGGAGGGTGAGAATTCATAAAACCAGCCATGTGAGAATGTCGCTTTTAGCATGTAGATTACTCAAAATACTAATTTCGATGATTTTGAAAATGCTACATTGTGCTTGAGCATTAGGGGAACCAACAAGAATTCTTGGTGCCATGTCTCGATTATCAACCTGATCAAGAGGTATCTTTGGCGCCCCCGATAAAGTATAGTCAATTTTGGTGAGCTTTAATTTGCTGCCCAACACAGTTAGTAATGCAGCCTCGCATTGATTCTGATTCTGTGAGACTTGATTCATGCCATGAACGTGAAAACCCTTCCAACCTCTTATCCTCCTAACTAATAGAAAATTTGTTCTTTGGTGCTGCAAATATGAAGCTACAGTTCGCTGATGACACCGTTTTATTCTCCTCGGCCAGTTGGGGGAATTTGTTGTGTTTAAAAGGATTTTGAGATGTTTTCAATTGTGCTATGGATTGAAGATCAATTTCTGTAAAAGCAATCCATTGTCAATGGCTAATGTTCAAAGGAATTGACTCAATTTTTGGCAAGCAACTTTCTATGCAAAGTGGAGTGTCTTCCTATCCATTTTCAATAGCTATTTGGGGTCCAATGTAGAAAATTTTGGGAAAAAAATTATCTTCGTGGAAGAGGTGGTACCTTTCTTTATGGGCCAAAGTTACTCTTATAAAACCCACCCTTTCAAATTTTCTAGTTTACTACATGCCTCTACGAAATGTTAAAAACTTGATCGCATTCAGGAAATTTCCCATGGGATGGCAGTGGTGAGAAAAAAAGGCCACCTTATGAATAAGAGTTGGGCATTAGGAGGTTGGGGAAAGAAAAAGATACTCTCTAGAGGAGATTTATTTTTTCTAAATATGGCAAGGATGAGTGGGGTTGGTTCCCAATAGAGCTCCTGAGCAACGAGCTTCTGGCTTGTGGTGTATCATATCATGTATTGGGATAGAGTCCAATAGGAGAGGGGGTACTTTTAGTGAGAATGTTGGTTTAGTGGTGGGGTGAGGGCAATAATATTGGTTTTTGGTTTGATGAGGGTGGTTCCATTACTTGTCTTATTTCCTAGATTGTTTAGAGCAATATCTAACAAAAAGTTGTTCGTCAAAGAGTGCTAGATGTTTTTGAGGGAAACAATGTAACTTGAGGGGTTGCGTTCAGAAGAGTCCTTCAATTAGAGGTTAGAGAATAGAGAGTATGGGTCCATGTTGAGCCTTTTTTCTAACATATCTATTTGTAGGGATGATATGGATTCACGCATTTAGATAATACCGCAGAGACTTGTTATTATACAAACCGGTGGAGGTGGAGGTTCTCTACAAAGTCTTTTTATAAGGCCTTTTGGAATCTTCTGTGTCAGTTTTGCCTCCAACGGTAGAGACTTTTTGTTGGTTTATCATTTTATTTATGGTAAGGCAAGATATATCATTAAAGGAGGAAAACAAACGAGAAAAAATAAAATTACAGATAATACCGCAGCCCAATAATCCGAAATAAAAAAGACATGAAGCAAAACTACTTCTCCCAAGCCCAAATGAAGTTGGTTTCCATTGGCTAATGATGAAGTCTATTTTCGATGTTTGTTGCTTTAATTGTGTGGGAGAGAGGAGGAGATTGCCAATCATTTGTTCCTCCAATGTGCTATTACTCAGGGATGTAAATGGGTCCCTGATTCTCCAATTTTCCGGAAGTTTCTACCCGTTATTAACTAGGTTTCAGTCCTTATTTAGGTTCCGATAAGTAAACAGGTTCGAGTCCGATTTCACATGGGTTCCAACCTATGGACCCGGGACCTACATATTACCTCAATTTGAAAAAGAAATCTCCTAAGAACTAGCTGATTTAAAATCATTTAGTTACTTCTCTTTTTTCTAAATCATTCTCTACATGACCAGGACTTAGATTCAAATCCATCCCATATACAGAATCGGTTCCGGTCTTGATTCCATCTTCTCATTAACGATTCTAGTTCAAGAACTAAGAAATTGGTTCTGAACCGTGTCTGGTCCGGGTCCATGGTGGACCCAAACCGTAAACAACCCATTTATATCCGTACTATCATTCTTACCTTCAGAGCCGTTTCCTTAATAGATGTGACCTATTTTGGTGTATGCCAGCTTTTCTTGGAGGTTTGTTTGAGATCTAAAGATTGGCTCCTTGTCACGGTTGCGGCTTGACTCTTTGGAACGTTGCATCACGTGTCATTCTTTGGTCTATTTGGAAAAAAAGAAATGATAGGATTTTTGACGGTGCTGTTTTACAGGTAGAAGAGGTGCTTGATTGGGTGTTTTTAAGGTTATCCAAATGGGTATCGTATTGGGAGGAGTTTAAAGATGTTAGGTTGGAAGATTTTTGTACAAATGGGATGTTTATATGAGGTTTAGGCTTGCTAAAGTTAAGAAAATTGATATTTGGGGTCTTCTCCTTTGTTTTGTATGTTTGAAACTCAATGTGGATGGGACAGCTAGAGGAAAGCCCGGGCCGACATCAATGGCTGAGTTCTTCGTAACCACCCAGTGGAGGTGTTGTTTTTATTCTCCAAACATGTGGGTGTCAAGGAGTGGATATGAATTCCAATTTATGTGCTGAAGTTGGATACGTATTTGTGTGGGTAAAATACCGCGATGACGAAGTTAAGCAAAGATTACGGCTAAATTCGCCGAACACCTCAAGCCTCTGTGGTAGAAGCTCTTTAGCTCGGTAGCTCGGTCAATAGCTCGGCAGCTCGGTCAGTAGCTCGGTAGCTCAACACCACGGTTCAGCAGCTCGGCATAAATGCCAGCTCCGTACAAAGGCATGCCACGGCCAAGCCATCCTTGGTCTCAGACCACAGTACTAGTCAGAGTGGGCCACCACCTTCCTCCTGGAAATACGGCGCGCCCAGAGTGATATGAGCAGGCATTTATGGCGATAGGATCGCTCATTTATGGCGATAAGAGGTGCACTTTATCAGCCCTATACGCTAACTGGCCGAAGGCGTGGAAAGAGAGGGAGGGGTGTTGTCCATTCTACCCACTGCTGCCGGTCAGGGTAAGGATCGATGGGACCTCACCTCACCTACCACCACTCACAGAAAGAATGAACGAGGAACGCTCACTTATATATACATGGGATCAGTCCCATGAGAGGTACGCAATACACAACTCACAAATACACCACATCGTTCCATTCCCCTCTTCCTCCTCCTGTTTATCTTTCTCAGAACTAACTCAGGCATCGGAGTGCCTTCGGCTCACGGCAGCCAGGGGTTCTGACTCTAGCCTTTCTCCTTCCTTTTCAGGTTCTTGGCGTTCAGCATTCCCTATCCTAAGGAGTTTTACCTCGATCTCATCTCGATCTAAGTAGGTGTCGTTTTTACCGCCTACAATATTAATCATGTATAATTCATTAACAAAAGGTTACTATGTACAAACAGGGATCGATTGACTGTGTTTGCATTCAAAACATTTACCATGAATTGGAATGGCTACCTCCTTACAAACGAAAATAAGAATAGGAGCTTTGAAACTTTCAAATCACGGGTCAGGATTCAGGATTTTTGAATTCCTCGGATTTTGAAGCTGTGAAAACATCTGGGATGAACCTTTAGAACTAGAAGTTCTTTGGCTCGGATAGAGGGGCCCACGAAATGTTTAAAGTGGGCTGGACCCACATTTAATCTGTACTCTTTGGATGCAAGACCGACACAATCTTGATCTGTCGTTTAAAGAAACGACCGTTCATTTCAGATTCTCTTTCAAAGGTGGGGGCCCTCCTTCCTGTCCACAGCTGCATTCTACCTTTACCAACAACATGTATGTGGCAGTAGCTTTCACATGAATTCCATCTTTCATCCATAAGAAAAATGAAAGGATTTTGACCCTCTTCACAGTTCTTAGACTTGACATTTTTTTTTGGACGGTCAAAATTTAAGTATTTTCTACAAAGCTATTCGCGCAATAATCTAAGATCGTGCAATATAACATATCTCGATATTGCATATATATCGCATACCTTTGACCATTGTGTTTGATCGTTGTTGTACGAATAACTCAGTAGGAAATATTTAAATTTAGATGATTTATGAATAAATGTCATAGCCAAAGATAGTTGTGCGGGCATAATCCCTTAAGTGAAAAATAAACAATGATTAGGTGGGCCTTGGCTGTCCTCCATGTTGAACGGCCTATAAACTTCATAAATGCAAGTTTTTACATGGAATCCGACTTTAATATGAGGCCTACCTGGGCCATTATGTGCATGGAGAATGGATGGATAGGATGCTTCCTATCTTAATCATATATTGGTTAAATGTCAATTTGGTTTGATAATGATGATGATTAATTTTACAGGAAAGCACACGAAATCAATGGTCGAACCGATTAGTCTTAATCATTTTTTATTTTGAAGCCCAAGGTTATGATAATCAAGGGCACACAGATAGGGCTAAAGTGGGCCCTGCGCAGTCTGTCGTACTATCGGAGCAGCTTGGGCCCAGGTCGGGTATTGACGTAGCCCAAACCTTGCTAATAATGATAATGCACACCCCTGGGCTTTCAGCTTTCTTAAGCCCTAAGCCCAGCTCATTTACCGCACTGCCGAAGCCCAAGCCCAAGTGGCACTATAATTTTATCCTAAAATTATATAATATGATATAATATTTCTAGGGGATCAATAGAGGGGATCAATAGGGTGGGATAGGGATTTGCCATGGTGTGTCCCACCTTAGCCAAATTATACTCATGCCAACAATTATGCCCACCTTACCCTATGGGCCAATATGTCAAGCCCAAACGCAAAGGTTGGACTTTTTACCAAAAAAAAGTAGTTTTAATCTCAATAGCCCAAACCCAAACCCAAGCCAGTAGTTTAACTTCTATTCTTAATTTTTTTACCAAAAATAGAAAAAAACTTTTAATCTCAATGGACTTTTTGTTTAGATGCTGAAACAAGTGGCCAGTTTGTTTCTTATAATTGAACTATTTCTATAATGTGTAAAAAAAAAGAAGAAGCATCCATTAAATAACTACCCCTTTTAATAAAATTTGAATAAGAGATGATGGGAAATGAATATCTGGCCAAATCTAGGAAAGTGCAGGTCCCATTTACTCTGCTACTTGGGTTGGGTTTAGGTTTAGGCTAACCCAAATTCAATTGGAATGGCAAATGCATTTCTCATACTCAAGCTTAATGATGAGTTTAAAGGTTAATTTTAGGGGTGCACAAAAAACTCATGAAACCACTAAACCTATCCAAACTGGGCGGTTTGAATCAGTTTTGGAGTAGATTAGTTCGGTCATAGTTTGGATTTTCTTCAAACCATTCCATTCAGTTCGGTTTTCGATTTGAATGTGCTGTTAAACTGCTTAAACCGAACCAAGCCAATTATATAAATATATATATTTATAAAATATATAAATGAATATGAAAAATTACTTGAAGAAGACTCGAACTCCCACTCCGTTATTTAAAGTCCAATGTCTCTCACCAATTGAATTGCGATTTTTTTGTGGAAAAAAAAAATAAAAAACCCATAACCGTGTCTGTTCCTTTTAGTTCGGTTTGAGCACATCGGCAGTTCGGCTCGGTTTGGGAATATAGAAAATCGATGGTTTCCCCTTTTAACCGATCTAAACCGCCCATGTGTACTCCTAGTTAATTTGGTGTGTTGGTTTTTCTTTCGACAATATGTGATTTCTCGTACCCACATTTGCAAATGCAAAAGTTTTTTTTTTTTTTGCAAAAAAATTCTAAAATCTCAGCCACCTAAAAAGGTCTCAAATGACATCTCAAGGAATTTTACTATTCTAGGCCTCTTTTAGGGATTTCCAAGTATTTGAAGTCTTTTTTTATAATCGTACCCATATAATATATAGTCAGGTAAGCTATCTATGAACATCAAGAGTCAGACTAGACCACAGATTTTTAGATGCCCTTTGTAACTCCTAGCAACTCTAGAAATGCATTTCTAAGGGAAGATTAAAATTGAGGAAATGAAGTTGAATATTTATAAATGACCATCTCTTTTATCCAATTTGAATCTAGGGGGAGATGGAAAGGATTTGCTCAGGAATAGGTGGGCATTCATTTCCTACTTTTTATTTATTATTTAGTTTTCAATGACATCATTTGATCGAGGCTTCAACTACAAAAGTAATTCATTTGTAAAATTCCGAGGGATTCAATTCCTATGCATAAAAAAGGCCCTAGGCTTAGCCATCACCCTTGAACTGTGAAAATTTGACCAAGCCCATTCCATCGACAACACTAAATATTATATTAATACATTTATAATATAATATATATATATATATATTGATTTTTATACCAATGTAATTTGTGCATTTGTTGTACTTAATTGTCGGTGTCCATCTTGACCCTAATTTCACTTGAGCTAGGGTCAATGCCAAAATTTACCAACTCCACGCTGAGTCTTCATGTGGGCCCACGCGAGCAATTGAACGAGTCCAGATCCTTGGGTCTTTGACTGAGAAAATTTCTTAGTGGAAGGAGTGGAACTCTACAGTTGAACCCAGCCCATACGTTGAAAATTCTAATCTATGAAGATAAATGACCTCCCATTATATGGTGTATCTCTAAATTTATCCCAATAAAAGTTAGTCCCACCATAAATAAATATTATAATAAATACATACATAAGATTGTGTCAATCACCTTTTTAATCAAATGATCAATTTTATCATTAGATCAACCAACTTTCTCATTTTTTCATGTTTTTTTATGCTCAGCTAGTTCAAGAAAGCCTACATAAGTGAAAAGAAGAGCGCACAAAGTTAGAAAAGTGGCACAACTAGGTGTCGACCTACTTCTATTTTTAGAATACCCATTTGAAAGGTTGTCCATTCTTTTTTTACTTTAGCATTTAAGAGAATCCATACTGATAATCAGATCCCGTAAAAATGAGTTCAAATTTGGTGAGGCAAGACTCCACGGTGATAGTGGGTGGACCAACTACGGTCCACAAAGTCACCATGGGTTTTACCTCCGAGGATCCCGATTCCATCAAATTTTCCTAATGTAAACTAAAATAATATATAAGGGTGTCCATATTAAGAAATAGGTGGGGCCCACGGTAGATTTCCATGGACTTGCATTGTTTTTCATAGAATCCGGTCTGCTAACCGGAACCCATGAAAATTTCCTGATGTAAACTAAAATACAAAAAAAGCCATCGATCGAGAAGATCTAAAAAATTACCGAAAATGCCACTCGAACGAGAGACATCTTCCTCTTACACGAGCTCCATTTAAGAGCGCTGATGCTGCGTGCTCCAAAAGCCATCTTCCCTCCCTCTCCCTCTACCGAAAACCCTAGATCTCTTTCCACGTCCGAAATCCTAATCTATCTCGATCTAATAGAATTTCAGATTTTCACATCCAAATCAGATCTAGAAAGTAAGTTAATTTCTAGACTGATTGATGATTCTCGTCGCATGATCTCATTTTTCTGCAGCTGAATCTCGATTTTCTTTCGCCTCAATCGTGTTTTGATGTTGCGATCGGCTTCTTGATCAGTTACAATTGCTGTCACATTCATCGATTTTGATCGGTTTGTATTCTAGTTTTGATCCGATCACCATCAACTTGTTCAAAAGAAGCACGGATTCTAGCGATCTGCATCTGATCAATCGCAGTTTATTCACTTTTTGATTTTCTTAGTCTGTTTGTTGGATTGATCTGAGAGAATAGACAGAGATCGATCGATTCTTACGCTATTTATTTGTCGGATTATGTTTAGATAGAGATTGATCTTCGAAATGAGATTGGTGTAGAGGAATTTAATGGAAATGCCATCAGGAAATGTGGTTTTTTCAGACAAAATGCAGTTTTTCGGTGGTGGTGCTGGTGGTGGAGGCGGCGAGATCCACCACCACCGGCAGTGGTTCCCGGACGAGCGGGATGGATTGATCTCGTGGTTTTGCGGCGAGTTTGCGGCCGCCAACGCCATCATCGACTCCCTCTGCCACCACTTGCAGTGCATTGGTGAGCCTGGGGATTATGATGCTGTGTTTGGTTGCATACAGCAGAGGCGGTGCAATTGGCATCCTGTGCTTCATATGCAGTCCTACCAGTGGACCGCAGATATCACGCACGCGCTTCAGCAGGTGACGTGGAGGAAGCAGAAGAAGCAGCAGCAGCAGCAGCATTTGGATCAGTCAAATGGTGCAGAGAAGGGTTTTAGGAAATGGGCCTCTTATAGGCAGTCACACAGAGTTGAGGTCGTTAGGGAGAATAATAAATCCAGTTATGTCCCTCATTCTCGCGATACAAATTCTTTGGCTTCATTGAGTCTTTCCGATGTGAATTTGGAGAAAGGAGTGGAAAAAGAGGTGAAAGAAGGAGAAGCCAAACAGAGCAGTGAAGTCCAAATCTCCAAAGATAAGGATTCAATGCCTAATGAAGGTGAGATTAAAATTAGGTCAATTCTGTTGCATCAAGTAATATCTTGTAATTAATGGTTAATTTAGTTTGAAAACAGATTACTTGTTATTTGCATATGTTTGGAAATTGTTGTTGCTAAAGAAATTTTACCATACCCTGTGCCATTTTGAGAAGGTTGGCCTAGTAATGATAATTGCTAGGGTATTCATTTCTCTCTTTGATGGGAGAGAAGGAAGGTTATAATTATGCACATGATTGCATTTCTGAAAATGCCTAGCCTGGTTAAGGTGATAGAGTTGCATAATTGATATATGCCTTTTTGAGAAGATTAACTTAGAGTAATGATAGTTCATAAAGTATTGTTTTGAGTTGTGACATTTATATGGCTAAAGTGTTACCAACTGAGTCCTGAAACTTGTATCATAGTTACACCAAAAATCATTCAATGCTTGATATTAGGATTTTAAATGCTTATAAAACACTTGACGTGTATGTTAATGCTGGATAGTAGTTACTCCTTGGTTTCCCAAATATTTCTGTATCATTTGACACTCTGAAACATTATGCTGCATCACTAATATTTGGTCTCCGAAGGCTACAGAGGTGTAGGTAGAAAGCTGTTTAAATTATGGAAGGAGTTCTGTTGATGTAAATGACGCATTATGTTGGGGAGAAATGTTTCTGTGCACGGTACTAATTTATGGCATTGGGTGTAGGGATTGACGGCATTGCTAATTCTCAGGAAGAATGCAAACCAATGCATGGCCAAGATCCAGTGAGCATAGAGGGTGGAAATTCAGAGTCTGAGACGAAGGATGGTTCTGACGCACAGTCGAAAGGTATGATTGTTTCAGTCCCGCACTGCTGAAGAGTATGTGCATGGAGATAGGAATGGTGACACCCATTGTTTCTTTATCATTGCTTCTAATCCTTCTAATCTCCAAGGACTGGTCTTTCATTTATATTTTCTGTAAAATATTTTTTCTGCTGAGAACTCTCTGTTTCTTGTTGTATTTTTTCATACATATGTATATTTTATTTTATTTTTTCCTTGCATATGTACATTTTTTTCTTTTGGGGATAAATTGTGATTGTTCCTGAAAGAATGAAAAGAACATCTATGCTATCATGCATTATCTGGAATGCATGTCTTATATGTATTCTATTCCTGATAAGTTTACACTAAGGAATTCATTAAGCTGTTTCTCTTCATTATCTTGTTTTGTTAAACCCAAGTCTAAGCATGACCTGATTGTCTTTGTGCACTTGGGATGCCTAATGCTGTTTCTTCTCTTTCCATCTTGTTAACCCTGTATCTGCGTATGGCATGATTGTTCTATTCTTATGTTTTTCCTAATTTCATATCCTTCAAATATTGATGTCATCAACTTATGAAGAAAGAAATATCTAATATTCATATTTATCTTTTTTACATCAGGGTCTTATAAGAATGCTGTTCCAAAGAATGCAGATGATGCTATCTTAAACCAAGATGAAAAACAGAAACTGGTTCCAATCCCTAAAACTTTTACGGGTGTTGAAGTATTTGACGGCAAGGCGGTAGGATATCATGAACAATAAAAAGCATTCTCTCTTATTTTACGTGTCATAGCTTCTCCTTCGAAATAACTTTTGAATGCCTTTATATAGTTTTGAGTAATTGCTTAGCAAGCATGCCATTTTTTCTGTGTAGGTAAACGTTGTTGAAGGGTTGAAATTATACGAGGGACTCTTTGACAGCTCGGAAATTACAAGGCTTGTTTCATTGGCAAATGAGATGAGGGCAGCTGGGCGGAGAGGAGAGTTTCAAGGCAAGTCTTCTCCTACCTTTTAGATGTCTCAATGGCATGATATACGTTTCCTTTTAACTCTGTTTGTGCCGTATTATTGAGGGCCTGCTTGTTTCCATTGGAATTGAATACATAGGAATTTATGGCCCGATGTGCTCCAATAAAAGATTACTAAAGAGGTGGGGGTGTGAAGGATACAAGGTAGGGATATAGATGGGATCTTGACTTTCCAAGGATTTGAATTTCTAGGGTGATGGCTGGATATTATTTCCCATCTCCCCTTGATTCATTTTATATTAAAAAGGGATATTTTTTTATGATCATTTTTGGATATTAACCTTTGTTTCTTCTTTTTTGACCGCTTTTAGAAATAAAACTCTTAAAATTCCTAGTAACTTAATTACATGAAACAAACGGGCCCTTAATCTCTTTCCAAGGCAGATTTTTGTCGACATCCTGGAAACCCATTATCTCTTTTATGTATAAAGTGGATTCTCACATTGCTCCTTCCAAAAAGAGAGGAAGGAAAATAAAAATTATAAAGTGTATCTTTTTATGAGTGACACATGTTCTAGCTGTCCATGTAATGTGAAACATCCACCATTCATGGTCAAGTGCTGTGTTAATCTTTTGGTAAGGGGCTGTACATGACTCCTTTCTTACCAGTTTGAAAGGGGGTGTTTGGGTCATGATGCAGTCAGTTTCTCAAGGTGGCACCCACAGTTTGGTGATCAGGACATGGTTAACCTTCTTGTCTAGAGTTTAAAACTTACTTCAGTGTAAACACATTTTTTTTATTCTATTGGTATCCATTTCTTAAAAAAAGCCAAAACATGTTAATACAATGATTGATGGTTTAAGAGATAGATTAGAACATCAACGAAATATGAAAAAAGGAAGGCTTCATGTAGCACTCAGTATATGCTACAATGGAAACGCATTTTGTGTGGTGCCGGAATGCATTTTTAGTGTAAAAAGGAAAAACTTGTCTACCATTTTTGATTATCCAAGTGCTAGACCAAAACATTAATGAAATATGAAGATTTTTTAATATATAAAATCTTTTGAATTTGAAATGATTACTATAGAATTGTGACTCTCTTTTCTAATATCCAGGATTTTTAATTTGTAATAATTTTTATTATTTTAATACGCACAAGCACAAATACTCTGTTTCCTTTACTAGGAAACTTCTACTAATCAGGCAGTTTCTGTTTCCATTTTGTGCTTTGTACTCTGGGAACCATTGTCTAGATTGTTAATTTGATTTATCCCCATCAATGGTGGTGGACGTTAAAAGAAGGGATTTGCTGAAGATGGAGAATAAAGGAGGTGCCGGTTGCCCGACTAAAAAATTTAAGTTGGACACCTCTTTATGGATTTTCATGCTTTTCATTCTTCATAGCATCTTTTGATTGGTCCCTATTCTTCCTATGAAAACTCTCCTTTTTTGTTGCATATAGTGACAAAAATTGCATATGGAAAGAAATTGATGTATATAGCTGACCAATATTTTCTAGATTGATTTTTTTATTGATAAAAATTGCTTTTTTAATGACCTCACACTCTTTGGCTGTTGTAATTTGTAAAAATTAATTAGTACATGCTTACCTAAGCTCCACATCATTTATTTATTTATTTATAATATTTTCTCTTTTGCACAAATCTGGCCAAACAGGCTGAAATCTGGACAGCAATAACTGAGCATGGTCAAACAGGTCCCCAATAGACCAAAGTTTCGGGGCCTGGTCAGCCAATATGAACTGAAATTGACTATTAAGGAAGGGTGTACAATGGGATATACAATTCCATTTGCACCTTTGTCCACCACATCAGGACATGTTTTGATCTGTTGCAAATGAAGAGCCTTTTTGTTAAACATTATTCGAAACAAAATCTTTTGCACTATTTTCCCTTTAGCTGAAATCTGGCCGAACAGGCTGAGACCTGGATTCTAACATCCTCGACCGAAATTTTACACAGGGCGGAATGCTTTATTCCTGTTCGGCAGATATGAAATAGACTACTAAGGGTCCGTTAACATGTTTAGACAATGGGATATGCAGTTCTATTTGCACCTTTGTCCACCACACCATGAAATGTTTTGCTCAATAAATGGATGTTCAAATGAAGTTCTTCAAATCTTCCACGACGTGTTTTGGATTGATCAAGAATGAAGAGCCTTTTTGTCTAGAAAAAAAGATACTTCTTGAAACAATTTTTTTTACTCCTTTTTCCTCTAGCTGAAATCTGGATTGGAAGGGCTGAACAGGTATCAAATGGACCCTAATTTTATACAAAGCCGTTCAACCTGTTCATCGATAGAACTGCAATTGAGAACTAAGGAAGGTTTTTTTTTTTTTTTTTGGGAAATGGTAACTCAATTTTATTAAAAGCCAAACAGCTGAGATCTGGATTGTAACGGCTGAACAGGTATCAAACTGGTTGCACCTTTGGCCACATTATCATAACTTGTTTTGATCAATAATGGGAGTTCAGAGATGCAACTAATTAAAATCAATCCTTCGAGTCATATTCTCAGTAGATTTTCAGTATGTACAATTTATCTTGGTTTTTCATTGCCTCTCATGCATCAAGAGTAAGAATAGCTTTGATATAAAACTCTCTCTCTCACCACAATAGTAGCTTTGGTAGAATTCTGCTGGCAATTGTTTATCAATGATGGTCAGGAGTGATTAAATGCAGGGCAAACCTATGTGTCTTTAAAGAGACCTATGAAAGGACATGGAAGAGAAATGCTTCAGTTGGGCCTCCCTGTTGTTGATGGGCCTCCAGATGATGGACATGCAGCTGGAAGCTCCAAAGGCAAGTTCTGCCTACCATATGAAGCTTCTAGTTCTAATAAAATAAAGCTTTATACCATTTCAGAAAAAAAAGATACAATTTCCTAGATGGAATTTTCTTTCTCTGACCAATTGACAAATTCTAAAATCATTAATAAAGAAAATTTATCTTTTTTTTATCATTTATAGTGTTTATACTGTTCTGATGTTTTCAAATTTTGTGGATGCATTTCTTAATATCTTATGCATTTATGAACTAATTTTACAGAATAAAATACCTTTTTCCGTGTCATTACGTTATGGTGTGGATGTATCAATATATCATGCATTTGGATCTCATACTAATGTATATGTCAACAATCCACAATTGGTTCTAGGTTCACGCAAGCAAACACTGGAGAGAGTTCTCTCTGGTGGATTGAGAGATAGATGATGATGTGACATATTGAAGCCACCAGATATATAAGGCTTTGGTGGGTTAGCCATCTACTGAGAATCAGATTCAATAGACATTCCTAGCTCTAGCTGGTCTATCTAAGGCCATCAAATGAATGATAAAAATAAAAAGTTTCCCCTTTTACACCAACTATTGATTTCATGACCTTAGATCAAACAATTAGGAACATAACATCCGTGTAGATATGAAACTTGATAGATGGCTAAGCCATTAATGCCTTTGTCTCTTTGGGCCAGTGGGCCCTACAAATATGCCATCTGTCCTAATTTTCCATCTTCTGGAAAGAATGAAAAAGCTCTCTCTAGCTCATGCTGCGGACGTTATGGATTTTTCATTACAATAAAGTTATTGTAAGTGAAATTTACATTGCCAATTACTTAAAAATTACAATCATCACAATCATCATCGTCATCTTAGCCTTAACCCACTGGCTTACAAATTACAATATTTTGTAATGTGAAAATGTCTTGGACCTTGACATTGCAGAAAGGATGGTGGAGGCAATTCCTAAAGAGCTGCAAGATGTTATTGATAACTTTATTCGCATGCAAGTTATGACCGTGAAGCCAGATTCTTGCATAATTGACTTCTTTAATGATGTAAGGAACTGTGCTGTTATGACTTACGAGCATATTTCCAAAATTATCCGGTGTGATATGTTGTATGAACCTAATTGTGCGATTCTTTGTAGGGTGACCACTCACATGCTCATGCATGTCCACCTTGGTATGGAAGGCCCTTTTGCATTCTGTCCTTGACAGAATGTGATGTAGTTTTTGGCAGAGTAATTGGAATAGACCACCCTGGGGATTATAGAGGCTCTCTTAAGCTCTCTCTTGCAGCCGGGTATGGAAATTTCTGCTTTACTATTTTGAATATATTTTTTTTTAATTTTTACTATATGCTCTCACTGCTATGACCAGATTATATGATGTTGCAATACAAATTTCATTTGGAATGCCTGGGGTTCTCTAAAACTAAAAAATGGGGTCCAGTAGAGTCTCCATCAATAGTGGGCTTTCCTATCTCATTCCATTCATTTACAAATATGATGCAAGACTTCTAAATTCGAGTAGAATATAGCATACTGAGATTTCAATGGATCATATCTCACTATTTTTCCCTTTTATTTGTCAATGATCTCATGATTTTCAACCCAGGTAATCATTCATTTAGAAATTTCAAGAAAATTCTCGGAGGTTTGCTAGTGTTTGTGGCAAAGTATCAAACGCGCAGTCTTTTTTATTTTATTTTTTATTTTTTTAAGAACGAGAAACAAGGAATTTGGGCATGTGGCTTTACATAGAGGAACATGTGATACAGGAGATTTGTATCAAACAAAGGAGGGCTGCACACATGAAGTTGGGTATTAGATTGCCATCATCACCAAAGATGCTAGTAGAAGGCATTACATATGGCTGCGATGTGAATACTTTAGGGGATGTGTGAAGTAATGAGTACATAAGAGCGGTACCATAAGTGAATCCAATAGAGGAGGAATTCAAGGAATTCCCTTTAAGAAACATCCTTTTTTTTGGCTGGCCCAAGTGATACAGTATTTGAGTAGACAGTGTTCTTTCCCAACCCCGGGTTAGGTGCAAGTAGTTGCTCTAGTCAGTTGGAACCTGACGCCGTGTGGCACATGGCATATTAAAAAAAATGAAAATTTACAAGGAAATAAAGGGGAAAGTGGTTAGAACAAGTCCAGAAGTGATGTGTTAGATTATATGAAGAGAACTAATAAGTGAAAATGTATAATTTATTGTCGCAACTACGAGGTTGCCTATTCGTATTTAAAAAATGGTACAACTAAGAAAGCCTTCTCTAGATGATGATGATGGGAGTATGTGACTTGGTTTTTTCTTTGTTCAGAAATGCTGCCATGTACTATAAACATCTCTTACTAGTTACCAGAACACTGTACCGATTGATGTGATCATGGGTCCAAAGAGTTACTCTGATTGCGATGATGATTGGGCCTATCAAAGTTCAACATGTAAGGTCCAATTATCACAACTATTGGGCTTTCAACAACATGAAATCTACACCCCAAAATTTAGCAAGCCTAATGCAATGGGATAGTGCTGCGATTTATATCCTGTTGCAATTTTTTTGAAGTCAGCATTAAACACTTCAGCTACATACCCAACTATAGCATCAATATTTAGGCAGGTTCAGACCTGATGATGGTTGGAAATATATAACAGATGTCATCCCCATATAATGCAGATTGCTCGCTTGACTTTAGAGTTGGGGCATTCACAACAAGACAACTACAAAACCCTACCCAATCAACTCCTGGTCTTGATATGTATCACGTTTTTAACCCATACACCTTGTGTTCACAGAGAACCATTTGAGGTTGGTCCAGGGTGGTACTTCTTGAACAACTCACTAAGTTGTATCGAACTCTACCTTTAATTCCGGATTTGGATTGTCAATTATAAATGAATAGTTATGTTTGGGGTAGGTGTATACATGTTAACGTTGTGGTTAACCCAAGCTAACTCAAACCCAACTTATGTATATCTACTCCTAGATGGGTCTCACTTTCCACCAATGCCAAGTTTATAGACCTTGACCTTTTGTTTTTAACGGTGCAACTTCTTTCATTCCCTACTTGGATCGAACTTTGTTCTTGTTTGGATGTTTGCATTTTTGTCATAGATTTCCATCTGCCGATGTTTTCTAACTCTTGAATTACAGATCTCTGCTAGTGATGCAAGGAAAATGTGCAGATTTTGCCAAGCATGCAATCTCTTCATTATGCAAGCAACGTATCCTAGTCACCTTCACAAAGTCCCTCCCAAGAAAGCGTGCACCAACTGATGCATCTCGCTTTACTCCATCCATGCCAGCATCTGCAGCACAAGCGTCACTGTGGGGCTCACTTTTAAGCAGGAACACGAGCCTTCCATGCCATCCATCAGGCTCCAAGAACTATGCAGTGGTACCCACAACAGGAGTCCTATCGTCCCCTCCAATCCGGCCGCACCATCTTCCGCTACCAAATGGCCTACAGCCAGTATTTGTGACCCCGATTGCACAGGCAGTACCTTATCCCACACCAGTGCCACTCCCTCCCGTGTCAACTGCATGGACAGCAGTTCCTGCAAGGCATTCTGCAGCTCGGCTCCCAGCTCCTGGCACGGGAGTTTTCATTCCACCCTCCGGATCAGGCCTATCGGCACCCTCTCCGCAGCTGCCAGCTGAAACGAATGTTTTGATGGAGGATTCATCTCCGGCGGAGAATGAGAATGTTGTTGAGACATTGAATTGTAACAGCAGTGGTTCTCCAAGGGGTAAGCCGGATGAGAAAGGCGAAATGCAGGATTGTTGTGGAAGTACGAGTGGCATTGGTGGTGGCAGGCTGACTAGCAAGGAAGAGCAGCAGCAGCAAAGTGTTGACTGCACGGTGGATGAGGCGGTAGCAGCTGCTGCTGCTGATTAAAAAAACAAGGTTCATTTTCTTTTTCAAGAAGGTAATTTCGAAACTACTGCAATATGAGTTTGGTGGCAAATGTAAAGAGCGGCAAAGTTAAAATGGGAGAGAGCTTTGACAATTGAGGGAGATTCTCGGGCATGGGACCTATTTTTCTGTTTTTTGTAGGCCTTTTTTCCTCTCATGTCATGGACTATAACCTCATACGAGACACAAAAAAAAAAAGAAGAGAAAAAGATGATATGCATCTTTAAGTTACTGACGTTGGCTCAAGAGTTTAAACTTCATCTTTTGCCAATGTTCATCAGCATCATGATTGAAGCCCTATCTCATCTATTTGGAGAGTACTTGTGCTTCTCCAGCCAACCATATTAGCCTTGAAACAATTGGTCTGTTCGTGTACGTTTAGAAATTACTACACTCTTGACTGTTTGAGCCTCATCTATACAAAGTCATAAAGGGCTATGTATTCCCGTCCTATTTTTGGAAAATAAGTAAGCTATATGGGTGCTATATGGGTACAACTCTGGAGAGGATCCTGAGCTGCTTGCATGGGCCAGCCTAGGGCTTATCGTTTGTGTACTGGCCTAGCCATTTTAAATTGGGATGTGAATCATGTGCCGAAATGGCCCTACAGGCCTAGGTGGCAAGCAGAAGCGTAGCATTGGAAAAACGAAGGGGAAGAAAGAAAAATGGTTCAGTTTTTAAATATTGGAAATATTCAAGTGAGAACTAGTTCTCACCATGCTTTCGTGAGAACTACTGGTAGGGCCCACGTAGAAACCAATCCAAACCTCGAATAAACAATGACCTCCCTTGATAGTTACTAATTCCGAGGTTTGATACCCATTCTCCATCCAAATGCAGTGGGCCATTGGATGGATGATTGGATTTTTTCTTAATATGAAGTCATTAAACTCATGGGCCATGGATGAACGGGTTAGAGGCATGGGATTAGGGTCGTTCTCATATAGATCTTTCCATCCCTTCTGGTCCCATCCTTAAATGAGACCCACAAATTGGCCCCATAAAAAGTTCTCATAGTGACTGCGTGAGAACAGTTCTCACTAGATCAAAGCCCTTTAAATATTGTGTCATAAATGGTCGATATTTCTAGTTAAATGTATTTTGTTTTGGTACCCCAGCTATGGGGAAGTGCGGGGTTTGACCTCGGAGGAGGAGAAGGAGCCCTCGGGTGAGGTAGGTCCTCGGGTGAGGAAAGGTGGAACCCCTGAGAACTGCCCCCTTTTATCACTGAGGTTTGAAATTGAATGCTTCTAACCGGGCATTATCATCTCTTTCATCTCTTTTGTTTCAATAATGGCAAATGAGCAATTTCTTCTTCTCTTTTTTTTTTTTTTTGGATGCTTCTAACCAGGCATCATCATCTCTTTCGTTTCAATAATGGCAAATGAGCAATTTTTTTTTTTTTTTGAAGGCTGTAAAGTAAGTTGCGGTCCATATTCATTAGATGAAAAGAGGTTTGTATGGAGTAGTTATCCAAGTGCATGACTAGGTTGGCCCCACTTGGATCTTCCCTTAAGACGGTAAGGGAAGCTTATACAGGAGCATTACTCCCAAGAGGGGTTGCATAGAAGTTAACGCTCAAATGAGCTCTATCTTAAACATTATTTGAGAGGTGAGATGTGAAGGATTTGAGGTGACGGACTAAGGATGGAAGGCAGTGATATGTAGAAGGGATCTATAACTTTTCAAGGATTTGAATTACTAAGGTCACGGTTAGGTTTTTATTTTTCATCTTTTTTTTTTTATTTTTTATTCTATTCTCATAAAGGTTATTTGATACTCAATTTTCATGTTCACCTTAGACCTTCATTTTTAACAACTGAGACAATACGTGACGAGCCTGGCCAGTGGACGGTCACCTGTTGGCTAAGTGAAGGGCCGGGTTGACAATCACCATTAAGCTAGGCTGATTGACTCCTATTAGTCAGGTCACCCATAGTACAAGCCAGACCATCACCTAAGCCGTGGATAGACATCTTTGGTTGAACCATAATGAGGGCTCCCTTTGTCCAAGCCAGGTCGAAAATGCCGGTCTGCCAGCCAAGGTTGATGGTCACCCATTGGGTAGCCATCAGCCAAGCCGAGTTGATGCCAACACTTAAGGCAAGTGAGCCCTGCCCATCAGCCAGTAGGCCGATGGTGCCTTCAAACCAGCCTGGCTGATGGTCACTTATCGCCCTGACCAGGCCAATGGAAACCCATAGCAAACCCATGGTTGTACATTACCCCAGCCACGCTGATGGATATCTTTTGGCGTCACTAGGTAAATGGGTGACGATTGGCCTAGACTAATCACGCCAATGGGTGTCCCATCAGCCTGGTTGGGCTATTAGGTGACCCATTGGCTTGGTTGGAATGATGGCTCCAACAACATGGTTCGATTGCCATGGCTCCATCAACATGATTCATGATTCGATTGATGGCTGTTTCTTGGCTGATTTGGCTGTGACAAGCATCCACGGGCATGGCTGGTGGTGCTGGGTTAATGGGTGACCTCTAATCCACCATGGCCCAGGACCCCTAAATTTGGGACCAAATCTGGCCCACCTCTAACCAACCAAGCCCGGCCGTTACTTTTTCCCCCGGCCCCCTTTGATGAATAGCATGTTTTCAGGTGGGCCGCTGTGTACTGATCGGGCCCGCTTTTTACATGTCTAGATGTATTACATTCCAGAGTTTTGATTTTCCAAGAACCTTGATGACCATTAAAAATGAAGATTTTCGCTTTCAATTCTATAATATATATATATATATATACACACTTTTCCTGTAAAGAAGGTGACAAGATCGTAGGCCAATTTCTCCATTTGGGTCATATACAAATTACAGCTGAAGGATTTGACTGTACCATTACCCATACACAATATGCTTTTATATTTCCAAAGATATTCGGGTGCTAGCTTTAAACTGCATGGCAAAAAAAAAAGAAAAAAAAAAAAAAGGAGCCCATTTACAATGCATGGCAACATATCTTGGTATATCTCCCAATTTAAGTAACTTGTTTTGGTGGAGGCAATTTTGCGATTTCAAAGTTCAATCTTTAAACATTAATACAGAAATTTCTAGGCCAAGGTTTCATAACATAACAAAGAACTGGCCTGAAAAATTACATACTCAAAAATAAAATACAAAAAAGGAAAGAAAAGATTACAAACTCATAGTGCAACAACAAGAGCTTCTCTCTTCTCTCTTCTCCCCTCTCCTGATTTTCATGTGTAAGGGACAGCTTCGACTAAAATTGTAGTACATCTATATAATCCCACTCTCTCCTTGGCTTTCACGGTTATAATGTAGCCACTACAAGCCAAATAAGATGTATATTTGATGGAAATGAGGGTTGCATACATGGACATACTATATATATGTTGAATTCTTGGGAATATACTCTGATCTTATGGATCATGGTCTTTGCCATGCCAATCTGGTCTCCCTAAGGTGAATTCCAAATTTGGGTTTTTGATATCCAAATGAGAGCCCGGAGAATCTTTCGAGGGAGTAGAATCGTTTCCCTGTAGCAGTTCAGATGTTTTAGCCATCCTTTTACATATGGTTCGTGCCATTTTTAGAATATTAATGTGCAAATATTACAACATGATATTTCATGGGATTCACGTAGCCATGTATGGATGCATGGAATTGCTGCAGGAATGCATGGCGACATTGCATACATGGGTATTGTGCACATAAAACAAAGCCAGTCACACATTGCATAAAACAGAAATGCTCCGGTGTGGATCCCCTTGTGATAGAGAATCTTATGGACTCCTTCTCTGGTTTTTAAATGTACCTCCTATGACTAGTTCAACCCTTAAGACTCACTAGTCACTACCCCCTCAGTAAATTGGTTGAAGTCCAAATTTGACACTCAATCAATTATTATCCACCATTTAATTGAAATCCTACTAAAATGATGCCTTTTTTGAAATTATTAAACTTGAGGGGTTATGGATCAAGGGATTAAAATGATCTAATTGAGTTGAAATCCTGCGCACATGTAGGTCTCATTCAAATCTTTTAATCCCCTACCTCCTCTAGAGTTGATATAGCCCCAGGTGGGCCCCACAATGAGATATACATGGAGAGGGTCCACTCCTAACCATGGTCCATATATATATATATATATATGGCAGATGTTCCTATTATATATAAAAGGTAACCAAGCATTTATAATGAATAAAAGGCATTACCTCACATCTCTGTTGAGAGGAAAAGGTTGCCGGTCTTAGCCTTTCCATATTATTTGAGTCAGTTTGCACCCAGGCTCCTCTACTGAAGTTATCCAAAGAGAGTACTTGATGTCAAATATTAACTCATTTGCCTTTGGGATATCAAATAAAGAAAAAAAAAAAAAAAATGGCATGCTACCAATATCTTCTTTTATTTTCAATCTGAAAAAAATAAAAAATAGAAAAAATAAAAAAAAAACCATGTCAAAAGAGTCAGCTTTAAAAATACATTTTATATACAATGATTCTATTATCACAAAATGGAACCAACTTAGCAAACCTAGGAATCGAACCAATAAAGCTTCACACAAATCTTTTACTCTATTACATCTGCCACTCATCAATGAACTAGAGTAAACAAAATCACATTACAACACTACCCTTACAGAATTATCTAACCAAGGTAGTTAAAAAAAAAACTGAAACAATGATGGTGATGGTTTCCCGCTACGAGGGTGACTGTTTGATTCATACTAGCAATATTAGGAAAAACATGGAAAGAAGGTCAGTGAAACTAGAGACTTTCACACTTTGTTCAATTTTGTCAGATGTTGGGGTGGAAGTTTTCCCACCTACTGCGAACACTGCGTCAAGGGATTTTAACTTTTGGGTCCTTGGTCTTTGCCATTTGATGCAATGCGGGCAAAGCCTTGTGCATGCTGCAGAGGTGTTGGAGGTGATAAATTAAAGGACTAAAAAGTCGGATTGAACTCGTGAAGTCTCAAGGATTTTTAGACTAAAGGATTCCTCCAAATTATTCTCAAAGGAGATTCCCCAAGAAACTAAGGAGACAAGGAGTATCAAACCTAGTAGGCACAAATCCTTGGATTTCAAAACCCTAGGGACGCACAAGAAAATTATATTTATGTATCATTCTTATATACTCGTGTGAGCATTTGTACAATAGAATCAAGCTTAACCTTCATTCAATCTCTATGGAAAGTATGTATACATGTCTATTACGACGAATACTTGGAAAAAACTAAAGGGGCTAAATAGCAAAATAGGGAGATCAGAACAAGACAATGGTTTGGGAGTTGTGTCAGGGCTAAGCTTGTGTGGGCTTCAAACATGGGTTTCTAATTGGCCTGTCCTCTTAGTGGTTGGATAGAGGTGGATGCATGCTAAGATAAATTGGGAACTATTTTCACATCTATTGGAAATTTACAATAGCAAGATTTCAAGATAATGAAGATTGTTATAGTGGTGAAGAGTTTAAATCTTCTTCATAATTAGAGAAATAAATAATTTAGGGTTGTCAAACACAAATGTTGCCTACCTCTTAATAACAAGAAACTAATGTAATATAGAGGTATCCTAGATGACAATCGATAAGGATACTAGTTGGATATGGAAACACGTAAATGACAATCTGCTAATAGAGGATCCGTTGCCATATATTGTAGATAATCTATTGATCAAGTCAATGTCTTCTGTCGACAATCGATAACCCGAGAATCCTCAAATGAACACAGCCAAATGCTTAACCAATGCGAAGAAAAAAACCCTACTCAAACTAAATAATAATCCAGAGTTGTATATACTGTTGTGTTTAAATCAAATTAATGCCTCTTGGGGATGAAGACAGACATATATATGAATGTGATGTCCATGCATATGGATTATGATATAAATTTATACAGATACATATGAATTATGAAATGGTTTCAGTTCACCAATCTCAATTACTTCTTAAGGTGTATAGTGCTCTATTTATCGAATAAGCTAGGGATGAAGAGCGGGATCTATAAGGTTTTGATGATAATGATAGGCACAATAAACTTGAAACTTAATTAACATATTTTTTAGAGTCAAATAAAAGACTGAACACAAATCTTTTAGCTTAAGTTACCTGTTTATCAATGCACTCTACGATTCTTACTGTGACATGATGATATCATTGCATGCCTTTATATATTGAAGGTTCTGAACTGCATGAATTCTTCATACAAGACTACTATCTTGTCCAACATTGTGCTTTTAATTTCTTCCTAGGCATCACTTTCCTATGCTTTATTGCTCCATTTTAAACCAACGAAAGTACACAACTAATAAGCAATAAAGTAATGAGTTATAGATGGGTCTTTGCAACTGAGTTTAATCCTTCAAAGCTGAGTCGCACCACTTCCTCCTCATTACACCGTACCAAAAGTTAAAAACAATTCACTTATGTCTTTATTGTAATATACAGATTGATTATGATACACCCACATAAAAGAAGTCGCAAGATTCTGTTGCATGAGTAAAAGACCCACATGTACCATTCCGCAGGGTTTGATTAAATGAGACCAGAAAAAACAAGTGCAACCAAAGTAAAAAAGACAAATGTGAAGGATCATACATGAGTCCATGTCGAAGTATCTAATACAACTTTGTAATATTAATCCTAGTGAAGTAGAATGTAGACATTGTGAAGCTATTTACCTTCTCGCGGCATAGTAGTATAGAAAAAAAAGAAAAGAAAGATTAAATGAAGAAGTAACATTTACTATCACAATATCAAAAGCCCAAATGCTTATAGAAGGATATATATTGTTACAAACGATATACCAAAACACACATGATAATGTGGAGAAGTATAAGAAAAAGGGAACATAGGACGAAAGATAGATGCAGGAAACAACAAGGAAACAGACAATGTGCAGATAATATAAGCCTTTGTATAATACAACACATTGAAAAAGAGGAGAGCACCTAAAAAGTCAAAGGAGGTCTTTTCGGTCATAAGCAAAAAATCATCCCTCGTGGAGAGAATAAGAATTAAGAACCCCCCTTGATAACAAACGCTAGCATAAAGAGGTGTTTACTTTCTTTCCCTAGTTGCTGTTGTATTTTTCCAGCTTTGCTTTTGAACAAGAAAGCGAATTAGCACATCTCCATAGGAAATCTCATGAAGCCCAAAAAGCAAAAGCTGCCATAGAAACCCTTTTATTCTTCAAATGTGATGGACGTGGGGGGCTTGATTTTCTAACCTTCTAAGCTACCCATGACAAAAAAAAGTGAGACAAAAGCAGACACATACTTCTCTCTCTGTAACAAGCCCGTGATAGATAGATAGATAGACAGAGAGAGAGAGAGAAAAAAAATATATA
This sequence comes from Persea americana, assembly GCA_029852735.1. Lineage (NCBI taxonomy): Eukaryota > Viridiplantae > Streptophyta > Magnoliopsida > Laurales > Lauraceae > Persea > Persea americana. Next base: position 51,215,525 of record CM056817.1, on the reverse strand, counting down.
TATATATATAGAGAGAGAGAGAGTACCTTGAGGAGTTGCTCCACAAAGTAGTAGTCGAAGAGTAATCCATGTCATGTTGTAAAGAGCCATCTGATCCTCTTCCCTCCATGAGTTGTCTGAGATTGAGATCATTTGAAGCAGCGGCTGGTGGGGAGAAATCGTCATCACCGGAACCGTCGGATTGGCCTTAAGAAAGAATAAGAAAAAGAAATTCTTATATGGAGCTTAATGGACAATAAATGTGATCTGGGTGATTGAGCTTTATGGCTGGTTCATATGGTGGTAGTGAGAAAGGGAGAAGAAATTCCCATATGGGTAGTGAATATTCGGAAATAAATAGGGTTAAAAGCTGCCGAAAGACGTGAATGCTATCTAAAGCAATGCGAATTACCTGAGGAAGCCGCAGGTTTGTCAGTGGTTTTGACAGTTCGATACATCTGCAAAAAGAGAAGCAAGGCAAGTAAAGGGAAAGAAGAGATGAGAAAAAAGAAGGTAGAGGAGTAGACTCTATTACAGTGTACTAATATAGACTTCATTTTCTTCCCATTGACAAGATTTAAAAAATTGACAAAAAAGAAAGCCATTTAAAATCAAATGCACCTACTGTTTCCTTTTTGGGGTTTTCTTGTTTTTCAATAACCACAAGCCTCTAGTTTGGTGAGGTTAGTAATGTCTTGTATTATTGTGAAATGATGGCCTTTCTCTGTGGACTGTTTCTTGTCTCAGAAAATCACTCATCCATTCATTCATTGTCAGCCAGTCAGTCATTCACTCACTGTAGCCATCGGCTAAGGTCTCTAGGAGGGGAGTTTTGATTGAGAGAGAGAGAGAGAGAGAGAGAGAGAGAGAGAGAGGAGATGGAAGAAGAAATTCTAACATGAAATTTAGCACCTTATTCTTGATATATTTACACCCTTTGCTACCCCCTCTATTTGGAATAAAGTGCAGAGCCTAAAATTATAATGTCTGCAATGTGGGGAAGGTGTCAAAACAGGGTGTCTAAATATCATTTCTTTGATCTTTACCTGCAAATGACTTTTAACATGAGCTAGTGTGAGATCTTTGACATCCATGAGCTCAAGAACTGACTTTGGAGTAGCCCCTAAAAAACCAACAGCCAACCATATCTCAACAAATTAAAAACAATCAAACCCAGAAACCCATTACACAAAATGGAAAATATTGAACTAATAACCCTCAAAATTAGAGAGAGTGAATTAGAGAAAGAGGTGAAATTTCATACTTTCATGGCCACCAAGGAGTTCCACAGCATGAACAAAGCGAGCATGAAGCGTGCTTGTCCACCGCATCCTCGGTGCCCTCATGCTCCTCTTTGTTGGGAGTTTGGACACGAATTTCGATCTCATCATGAGATGAGAAGAAGCATCCGAAGCTCCCAACCCAAACTGCTGGTGGTGGTGGTGGTGGTGCAGCTGGTGTGCTTTTAGCGGATCTGTTGAGAATTCATTAAACCTTGTCCCTGTGGCCATCCGATAAGCGACAGACGAAGAAGAGGCGTGTAATAGCCCCATGGAATCCAGACTTCCTCCTATAAGTGGAGCTGAAGGAGCCAAAGAAGATGAAGGCGATGGCGCTGATGAACATAAAGAAGAAGACCAAGAGGCATAGGGCATTTGATAGAAGCGCGTCTTGGGGTCTTTATCTCTTGAATGGTCTAATGCCACAAAGGGGAAAGAGCGATTTGGGTAGACCGGGATTCCCCTTATGGGCCTCGACCCCTCCGAGATTTCCATGAGGGAGACGCCGTGGTTCATTTGATTCAAGCGGTGGTGGCTGTTAAGGTGCTGATGACAGTGGTGGAGATGGCTCTGATGGTGTTCGCCTTCGACACCTCTCGGTGTATTTCTCCTCCATGGGGTCTCAGCGTCCACGGAGCAAATTGGGTTGGCGAGTGAGAGCTCGGTGTAGGCCGAGTTGGGTCTTGCCCCATTGGCAGTGGACTTAAAAGAATCACATCGTGGCCAAAGATCGATCCCCGGTTCATGTTCAATGCTGTTGCTGCAGACCGAAGAAGGCGTGTTGTTGGGAGGGCTAATGTGTAAGGATAGGTCTGGGGCTTGCGCAGAAGAAAGCTCCATCAAGAGACCTTTTCTACTAGGAAGCTTTGCGGGTTGCTTGTGGAATGGTTGTATGTTTGTTGGCTAAAGAAACAACCAATTCAGCTCATGAAATTGGGTGTTTGGAGAAAACCAAAAGAGGTTAAAATCTTGGGTGTTCGTGTTTTTGGTTTCTTTCTTCCTTTCTCTTATTTTTCGCGGAGACTTGGGAGAGAGCATACGTGGGAGCGAAGAAAAGAAAGAGAACACACCTTGCTATGTTTAATGATGGAAAGGAGAGCCAAAGAGATTCGAAGAAAGAGGAAAGAAATGTAAAGTAAGAACTCACTATCTCAACAAACAGACATGCTCAAGGTAGAGAGAGAGAGAGAGAGAGAGAGAGAGAGAGAGAGAGAGAGAGAGAGAGAGAGAGAGAGAGAGAGAGGAGAGGGGATTTGGGTGTCTTCCTCCTCGAGAGTATATCTAGGAAAATGACACTAGTAAGGAGAAAGAGCAGGGATCTCTCTCCTAAATAGTCAAAACACGAGCAAAGCAGAGAGAGAGAGAGAGAGAGAGAGAGAGAGAGAGAGAAGAAAAAAATAAAGGAGACTTGGACTCTCTTCTTCTCCCGGAGACGACGGGTTATAAAATAGAAGGAGGTCGTATGTGTAGGGACTAAGGATTCCTTTTCCCCCACCCGCTTCGCTTGTGGGTTCCTTTGCTGTCTCCCTTTCTAACTAAAAAGGAGATGAGAGATGCAAATGCTGAATGCAAATGGAAGCAGTACAACACCTCTCACCTCTCTCTCTCTCTCTCTCATACCAAGTGGGACCCACTGTTTGGCGATTGAGCACAACGAAGACTATATATTCTGGTGGTAAGTCATGGATTATGAGGGAATTATGAATTAGCCATGGACGATCCACCATAGTTCATTTGCATAATTTTTATAGATGGTAATCTTTTCTGATAAAATATCTTACTGGCTAATAAGGCATTTGTTAGATGTCCCACGCTGGGTACCATCACGTGTTTGAATCTTGTCACCCCTACATATATATTATATGTAAACCAAGCATTAAATGAATTCTTTTTTGTGCATCACGTGGAGGGGTGGCAATGGGGCAGGTTGAGTTTAGGTGGATTTGCGGGTAATATCCATAGGCTCCAGCCTAATTTTATCCATTTATTGAATGGGTTAGAACTATCAACCTAAATATAATCTAAAAGTTAAGAAGGTCAATCTGAACCTTTGATTAACAAAGAAAAGGTCATGGGTGATTTTTTTAAGTTTGGTTGATTTCAAGTCTGGTCTGAACCCAACCTATTTATGAAAGGGTAATAAATGTCATCTGAATCCAACTTGAAAATAAACAAAGTGACCCAAAACACTCAACTATTAGGCCGGGTCTGCGATGGGTTAGCAGGGTGGGTCAGAACTCACCATCCCTAATTAAATGAAGCTCAAATAATATGAAACTAAATACGGGAGAATGCATTATTCAATTGCTTATTGGAGGAGCCCTGTTTCATGAGATTATGACCCAAATTAAGAAAGTTGTGACCACCGCCTTGTTTAGTTTTTAGAGTTTTTTAGTCTTATCTCTTTTCATTTTCTTTTATAGGGTCCTGATTTAAATATTCAATGCATGTTTAGATAGTCTTTTTTTTTTTTTTTTTTTGTTGTGGTAGGGTAAGTTTAGATAGTTAAGATTGTGTTTAGGACTAGATGCCAGAACATAAAAGGTAATAAAAGTTTTGAAAGGTCATGCTTCTTTGTTGTATTTATTCATATTTCAAGAGTAGAATCCGGAGAAGATGTGTGGATAGACTATTTATGATCAATAAATCAGTTGGAATGGATGATTCTTGTTATTTGATTGTTGTGGATTTCATCCGTTGATAGTTGATTTCCAAAACAATAATCCAAAGGCTAGTTTAGTTGGGCTATTCATCAAATTTTTTAACCTTTGTTAATCTCATCATCCCCCTACAGAAATTAATGAGAGAGAGAGTTTTAATACCAAACTTTTTTTTATAATAATTGACCAAAGCTATAAGCTTTTAAAACTTGAAAAAGTTTCGATATCTTCTTTAGCTCCACATTTTTCATGCATGGGGTGCATGGAGGAGCATTTGTGAGATTGCGATGCAGAGGCACTGAATCATGAAAAGCTTCCTTTCTAAGAAGATAGAGATTAAAAAAGCTTCGTGGGGAACATATGTCCATTGAGCAACGTAAGAGATGATGATACCATGACGAGACAATGTATATTGGTCTCAAGTGATGCAAGCATTGCAACATATATCTCCAAAGGGCACTCCTTTCATCTATTCTTTTTTTTTTTTTTTTCTGCTAAAAAAATAAGTGATTTTACCTTATGGTGCCAATTTACAAGAGTGCTAATCCAATGGGGCCAATGAGTGTGAGGGTGATGGATGGATGATAGGTTGATTAAAAAGAAAGATGTGACTATAATGGTGGAAAACAGTGTGCACTTAATCACTTCTATGTCATTCATATCATCAAAGCCACATTCCATCTAATGAGGTTGTTTCTACGAGCTTTGCATTTTTGCTCAACCCTTTTTAACCATAATTACAATGGCTCTATTTTCCATCATTTCTTTCCTCATTACTTCATTTGGGGCTTGTTTGTGCAATGAGAGGATTTCATACTTTGTAAATTTTTATCTTTACATGAGAGAAAAATCATGCATTTCTTACCCTTCCATAGAAAATTAAAATCATTTTTATCAAAGAAAATCAATTCATTTTATTCATTTTTCTCAAGTAAATGTACTGCACCAAACAATGGTACAATGCGGTGCACTCTTAGGGCTTGTTTGTATAATGCCGCAAATGAGGAAATACCACAAAAATGGTTTCCGAATGGGGTAGGGTTGGACTCAAGTTTCCTCTTTAGAGAGGAAAAAATGTGGGTTATCATCCATTTTTTATATTGAAAATTGTCTACATTGAATGAAGGTGAGACATGCACAGAGGAAAGTCACTCTTCGCTTTAGTAGAAAGAGACATGCACAAACGTACCCTTAAGGTTTTCTTCATCTCCCTCTTTCCCTAGTTTGTTGTATGTTGATAAAGGAAGCAACTAGATATAGGTCCACAAGCATCCATGGTCTAATGGCATAGGCGCGTACATGGCCCAAGGCAATTCATGGCCGACAAGAGCGTAAACCAACCTTGATATGTCGATAGGCGCAAGGCCTGAAGATCCCAAGGCCCAAAACATCCACCTCTAGGGTTTTATTTATAAAACATATGAGCTTTTAATAGATTGTAGGTGTTGTATCTAGTCTTTTGTATTCACTCCTTTACTATTCTAGTACATTCTTTGATTTTTCTCTTTTATCGAGCTACCTACATGCTTTTTATTTTTATTTTTCTTATCCCTAATTCTATCTTTTCTTCTGACTCCAAAGATCGCTAAGACATATGTTTGTAACAAGTATTTTGGGTTTTTTTTTTATTTTAATTTTATTGTCCAACATCAATTGCCTGTTTGGTTGCATGAAGGATGGAATGCAGTAAAATTAAATAAAATTAAGGATAAAATTAACATAAAAAGAAAGAGGAGGGAGTTGAAAGTAAAAGTACAAAATGACAAAAAAAAAATACTCGTAAAAGGCCCAAAATGACAAAAACTGTACTCGTAAAAGGCACTATTTTAACTCTCTCCTCATCTTTTTCTCTTGATTTGACCCTTAATTTTATTTTATTTTAGCCCTAATGCAAACAAACAAGCCCTAAAATATAGCAGCTCAATCTCTCGCTTTATAAAAAATGCCTCTTTAATTGAAGTGACACTTTAAGATCAAATACCAATCATTTCCACTTTACTCAGGCAAAATTAATAATCATAAGAGACTAGCCCATATTAAATAAATGAGCTAGCTTGAGGGGACAGCCAGGGCCTTGTACAATCAAGCAGGGCAAGTAGAGATGAGAACACTTTTTCATATAAATAAAATAATTTACCAGAGTCACCTTAATTATCAATAGGTTTTAAAGCCTCAAAAGATCCATATGAAAACAATAAAAATGTTGTTCGTATCATTGGGAATTGATAATCACATGCATAGTTTCTGGTGAGTGATGATTTAAAAGAAATATGTGAGATTTCACCATGGCCTTCAAAAAAAACAATCACAAGGAAATTGTAATTTGAATGCGTGCAGATAAAAGAGCAGCGAAGCTTGATTTTTGGTACATGAAAAACAATTTCATAAGAAATCTTGTTGCATAAAAAAGTTGTTGAAATGTTGTTCGTATCATTGGGAATTGATAATCGCATGCATAGTTTCTGGTGAGTGATGATTTAAAAGAAATATGTGAGATTTCACCATGGACTTCAAAGAAAACAATCACAAGGAAATTGTAATTTGAATGCGTGCAGATAAAAGAGCAGCGAAGCTTGATTTTTGGCACACGAAAAACAATTTCATAAGGAATCTTGTTGCATAAAAAAGTTGTTGAAATGGCAAATTATTCATCTATTTTTTATTTTTTTTTGAAAGGTAGTTTTTTTTAAAGGTAAATTATTCATCTATTCTTATGCATAATAAGATTTCTCTCAAGCATTTTGGTATTTCTTATATCTTTCAAAAGCTACTTTTTACTCAAGTACTTTGGAAAATACACTAGTATATAAATGCTTGCATAATAATAAGGATTGTACTAAATCAAATTAACCAGAGCTTTGCCCCGGCTCACACCTAATATCACAGTTCACTGCCATGACACCAGTCCTTTAAAAATGTTACTCATTTTACTAAGTGAAATAGTTATTTAGGAAAAATTCATATGGGCACTTTGCTTTCAACTTTACTAGAAGGATAAAATCAAAAGTAGTATAATAATGTGACCTTTTTCCAATAGGTGAGCAGTAGCCCCATTGAGCCAAACAAGGGTGGTGTTGTCTTTCATATCATTATTAAATATCACATGAGAGAAATGATTATATTACATGATCATTTATCATTATTATAAGATCCTAATTCCACACACACTTCTTCTAATTCCCTTTCATCCTCCCAAATATTCCCTTTTAATCTATCAACATCCATGCCTGGGGTATTGGGCAGATTATGTCATCCCCACGTGATTTTTCTCTCCTCCATCACACAAAGTTGACTCCCATATGAATAGAGATTTCTAAACCCTAGGTTGAATCAAAACAAGAAATGAAAAGAGGGCTATTTTTTTTCATTGGGAATGCACTTGCCTTTTTAAGGGCCGTAGCCATGCTAATAAACATGCATTCTTCGGTGACTTGATAGTGTCTCCATCAGGATTCAGAGATGATTGACAGTGCCAACATCACTCCAAAACCCAAGAGTCCCAAGCCAAGCAAAAAAAAAAAAAAAAAAACGAAAAAAGTATATTAAGAAAATCCACACTTGATTTCCCAAATCTAATGAGTACACAGTGTCATTAAAATATAAAATATTTTAACCACCCTTTGTCACCTGACTCCCATACATTGCATTAATGACATGATAAAAGTCCACCCAACTCCAATTTAAAGAAGCTCGACCCATATGCCTATTTTCCTCAAGGAAATACACAACATGATCCGATGTAAGATGCACTTAAATTTTGTGTATAACCACATTTACCCTCTAACAGATGCACTTAGACTAAAACCCCGCGGTTTTTTCTTTCTTTTTTAACTCCAACAAAGGGGGCTTAGACCCAAGAAAGCTCCCAAAATTAAAAAAAAGAAGCTTACACCATGGGAATGAGAATCCCCACAAGTGGCAAGAGAAAGTCCACAATGAAATGAGTGGCATGTTGGTCCTACGATTAATTCCTGAATAGCCGGGTGATATGCAGGGTTGCTAACCAACTATGCAATCCTTTGTTGTCAAAACCTTGCAATTAGGAATGTCAACTGATAGAGTCAAATGGGTGACAAATTTTGATAGTGATTTTGGTGAATTGGATGTGTCATTAACCTATCACGGGCTTGGTTGGGCATAGAGAGAATAGATGTAAGTATGACAATTTCGGTTTGATATGATCAATACAGAACTTGGCCATTTGCCATTCCTACTTGCAATCAAGACAATACCTACTTAATTAGCTTGAAATTTGTACCAATCAGATAGTCCTAAGCTCTGATGGGAGGTCCGAAGAAGACATGATCTTAGGAGCCCAATGTGCCCCCAGCGATCTAATTTCAGTCCAAAAGGCGGCCCACCTCTTGGATGTAGGGGCAGACCCAGGAATAAGAGGGTCCACAAAACCCGAATTCTTTGGATTGGCGAGTGTATGTCTGATTTGATTTGATGATGATTAGGCCAAATAAACACTGAGTTTATGTGTGTATATTATTTAAAGTATGAGTCCTTTGAATACAGCGGGATAGCGACAAGACATTGGCAAAAACATAAGGTGTGTAGAGACTCCACATACCCTTTAACAAACTCACCCAGAGCATATGCTATTGCTTATTGAATGTCTTGCCCTTCTTTAATGTCCTTTTGCCACAACCTCTACTTTCAAAAATGGCATGTATTGGTATGCTCGAAAGTCATGGAAGATGGATTCAATGTGAGCTTCATTTCTTATCTTGTGTCACATCTTTGTACGTGAGGTTTCATACAAAAAGCAAAGAATCCAAGGGAAGGTCTTGGTTGCATTGTATCCCATTTACTTAAGATGATCTTAACATTGATTCATCCATGGTGGGACCTGCTATGGATGGGCCAGAATCAAATCACTGCGGGATCTCCAATGTATCCTGATTGGTGGGTAGGGTTATTTATGGGCCGAGCCTGGCTGAGCTGAGGCATATTCAAGCCTAGCCTGACTTTAGAAATACATGCCCGTATCTGCCAAGACCTAAAGTAGATCATAAGTACTTTGCCCGAGCATGGCCTGCCTCAAACATGACAAGCCCCAGCACGTCCATTTATTTAATCGGGCTAGCCAGGCCTGATTTACATATGGCCCCATCTTCAAAGGTGGAGCTCGTGATCATCTCAGATTGACCTCTAGTGGGGCACCAGATGGGTCACTTACGCCCTCATGAATCAATTGATATCAAAGTAGTAACACCGAACTTTCAAGCCAAGAAGAGAAATTCTGTATGCATCATCACTCAGGAATAATGGGACTGTTGCCTTTTAAGATTCCACCCAAACCCCAACTGTTTAGATTTGCCTGCAATGCAATTAGCTTGGTCCCACCAAGCAATCACTCAAATATAAAGACTTCCTAAGAGGAGAACTCTAAATTCTTAAGCCACCCTACTCTTGCTAATTGCAATATGAGTATCACCCAACTTTTCTTCTCCTTTCCATTAATATCTTTAGATTCCAAGACTTTAGTTGAGTGATGAACCCCATAACATACCAACAACAAACTCAAAAGGCATTGATTGCACCCCACATCTCTTTCCACGTTTCTCTCTTCATGAGGACTATGCATCACAATAACAATTTCCCCAATTACCTAATTGATCTAACCATCCATCTCAATGTTGAAAAGGCAACTATCAATATTTTCAAAAAAGAGCATAACAATTTGTATGATAGAGCATATCATGTGGTACATGGGCAATGAAGAAGCTACCTTTCTTGAGCTTTTGATGAATTTGTATCATAGAAGCTTAAAGTAAGTTTATTCAAGAGAAAGGGCAAAAGAGGAGGGAAAAGGAAGTGAGACCAGTCACCCTTCACCGTCCATTTATAACTCATAGTTAATGCAACTGAGGTGACCAACTTCCTCTTCCTGTTTTGACCGCTTATTTATTTCAAGTTTTTCAACATGTTCAGAATCTACCAAACATTTATAATTCGTATGCATATGTTGTGTCAAAGTACTTCCAAAGATGGGTGTATAGAAAGAGATAGTTCTTATTAATCCTTCATATGTGAACGTCTCCACATCATTAGCGTTAAACACGTGGATGTGAGTGCCCCTGATACCATCCACCTAGTGGGTCCCACTGGAAATCAATTTCCCTCTCTCTAATATATGGGTTTTTTTGTACTATAAATCATGAAAAGGGTCTCTATGGACATACTGAGGAGTGCACCACCTCTCCGCTCTAATATAGTATCTCGTCTCTTAACCAATGAATGGGGCACGGATCAAAATCTAATCCATTTATCGAAATTGGATGAAATCAAGAGCATGTTTGGTACTAGCTGAGGAATCTGTAGAATTGGTTGGATTCCTCACTACCTCTAATTTAAGGATTATCACTGAGAATTTGTATAGATGAAGATTTCACATCAATATTTATGGATACGGCATGAGATCCGTTTGTATAGCTTCGAGGTTAAATAACTATGGTACTTCCCTTCAACTTTATTAGTGGGTGGTTGGTTCTTAGACCTAGACATGATTGAATAATATGTGCATATATTCCTAACCTGATTAGCCAATTCACTTAATCAAGAATACATAAAAGGTCTTGTCACCCGACCAAGGAATGGAATTGGGGTTGTTGGGAGGCCTTGTCATACTTTTAGGAATATCTCTTGACGGAAATTAGATTTGCCTATCAAATTAAAGAAAACCCCACCTTGGTCTATCATTTTTTAAGTTAGAAAAACTCTTTTGTCTAGAAACTCAAGTGAAAGAAAAAGAAAAAAAAATAGATATTCTTCTTTTCTTACAATTGTTGAAACCACATGCACAAAGAAGCTGGTAGTGGACATACATCTCCAAATCAGGTAAAGAGAAACCAAAAGAGCAGAGGAACTGACTGGGTTTAAAGCATGCAAAGGAGAAGCTGGTCTCTGTGGGTGGTGTGTACGGAATCTCTGGCACCCAACCATGAGATGCCATGTTTCCCCACATGGGTCTGTAGACCTTGGCCCAATAATTGAGAAATGATGATAAATGGTGAGAGTCAAACTGTGGGATTTTGGAGGCTTCAGAGAGAGAGAGAGAGAGAGAGAGAGAGTTTGTTTTATACTATTTTGATAGAAAGAGAGTTGTTTGTTACTTTGTGTGATTTTGAAGAAAGGAATGTGAGGGCAGCACAAGGCCTGGAGAAACGGGTGTTCCGTGGCGGTAAATTCGCTGAGAGATGAATCAGCTAGATTCCCTCTGCCCATGTTCATGTTAGACAAACATGTCGTCACATGACCCATTTCTCTTTTTCTAATTATCAATACCTCTTCATCTTTCTAAATAAAAAATAAAAAAAACCATCTTCATCATCACTGCCATCATCATCTTCATAGGGTCCTACCATCGTGAACACCACTCTGGGGGGTCACCTAGGGCCATTCCAATTATTGGAGGAGTGGGGCTCGAAAAATCTAAATGAGATTGGAGGCATATAAAATATTTCATTCATCTTATTTCGTCAATCTATGCATCTCAAGCTTAATAATTTTAGAAGATATCATTTTGTATAATTATAATCTAGATAGCCTTTAAAGAAAAAAAGGAGGAGAGAGGAAGAGGGAGCGAGTGATTGTGCGTAGATTAGACTAATCATAGGGTCTCCCACATGCCTGAAAAAAAAGAGGATACTCATGATTGGTGCTAATATAATTGTGTTCACAAGTGGTCATACTTTCTCAAACAATGGCGTGGATGTCCATCCATCTAAATCATAGGTGCACAACAGATGAGTTAGGCCTTCAATTTACACTTATCATTCATCCGATGCTCCTGACCTTGGATAATGGATATTGTGGTGTTGTAATTGTTGGGACTTTATGGTGGGCTCACTTTCAAAAGAGGCAAAGTGAGGCCAGAAGCTGCACCATCAATTGAAGGACCTACATAACTCGGAGGGAATAAGTGTGAAGGGCTTAAATTATTCACATGAAGGCAAAGTGAGCTGCCTTTCTTGAATTGTGCTATTATCATTATCAATCCAGAAAAAAACCCAATAATGGAGGGTTTTAGAGTATCCGCATATTCTAATTTCAAGGTAATGTGGTGCCCATTAGCCGTTGCCAGGGTTATACCCTCAATTTAATCTGAATAGGCAAGGTTTAATAAAATGTACCACATGAAGTTTCATGAAAAGTTTGAAGGCCTACTTAGATGGCAACTCAAGGTGGTCAATTGAGATTTTCAACCTAAATGAGGTTTTATACCTAAAAAAAAAAACCTAAATGAGCTTAAAACTAAAAAGGCAGGTTGGTTCTTTTTTGTAAATGTCAAAGTTACAGGTGGGTTTTTTGTAAACACTTTCAGTCATCTTATTTTAAACTGTGGCTCAACAACACACCCCTTTAGCTAAAGGTATACTTTGGAAACCAGCAAGCAAATGCGAAAACACATCTCAAGAATATATTGGAGAATGAAAAGCTCCGTTGATTCTGCCCATGCCCTTTTTTCTGTTTTCTATCACACACTCTCTCTCAGCAACATTCCTTGTGGGCCCACCCCATCTTACATTGTCTCATGAGATATCTCCCTCAATCTGCCCTGAATATTTGACTTTTTCTTTACTGGCCCTTTCTTTCCATTTTAATGGAAATCTTCACGGTTTGTTTCCAAGAAGGTACCAACATTTAGAGAAAATAAAAAAGAAAGAACCCAAAAAGTGGGGCCTCATATCTTTTGCACCACTGAATCACATCCATCTGAGCCATCCCCACCCTCCATTACTTGGACAAGTGACCATGTCTACAAGACCAAGGTAATCTGTTTGGTGGTCCCCACAATTGTTTAACTACACCTGATGACAATCAAGGATAGGCAGTGATCATTATAGGGGATGGTAGGTACTAAATCAACTTGGAATTAGAATATATAGACATTCTAAAACTCTAGAATTATTGGGTTTTCTCAGGAATTTTACAAATTTTCTTGCTAGCCTTTCTTTGCAGTTTGCTAGATTTATGTTGCATGATAAGATAAGCTTTTGTGAATAATATAAGACTTTTTTTAAAGGTAGGTGCTCACACGCCTACAATAATTCACTCAAACCCCTCACCATTAGCTCTACAACCACGGACTGGTCCATGATTTTTTCTATGGAGGGAGGTGCATCACCAACCAAGCTACCAATTATGTAAGCCTTTCACACAAAATTGATACATGAAAATTTTGGCAGTCAGCCCATTTTGTCCATTCGTTGGGATCCATGGACTACTTTAAAGCCCACAAAGAAGTACTAGTTTCACCATATGGCTCCCATTTCAAGCCAAATTGTTCCAAGATTGGAAAGGTCGATCATGTTCTTATAGATTGCTCCTGATACAAACTTTTTTTTTATCTTTGATGTCACATTCGGAAATTGAATTCTAAAGACATGTTTGGTTGCGGAATTAATAGAAAAAAATGGAGATAAACAACCATCATTTCTTTGCAGAAAAACACAGGAATTTTGGAAAAATGATATCTAGTTTTTTCAGTTATATAGCATCTATAAAAAGTAATTTTTAATTATATAGTAGGAAACTCCAAACCAACCTCAAATAGATAGGATGAGGCTATAACATGATGATAATAACCACAATGGCCATGTGATACAATCAAAATTTGAAGGCTTCAATAATGGTAGGGGGGAATTTTCCAAAATCTGCAAATTTATTGTTTTCCTCCAACCAAAGAATGTATTTTCAAACAACCACTTTTAATTGCCCACAAACTCAAGATGAAACCTTTTCCTATCCATTTTTTTCCATCAAACGTGCCAAAAAAAATAAATTAGAAATTCAAAGACATTAGAGATTTTCATTTCTATTTACTATCGAGTGTTGAAATCTCTCAAAAATCGTACGTAGAAAATTAACGAAAAAGGCTGAATTATACATTTTGGAATTTGCTATCAAACATCAACAGAAATCTTGTGATTGGAAACATTTGTATTAGGAGAAAGCTCTAAAGCAGGGAACGAAAAGCACATTCCCTTTTGTTGGAGTTTTCCATGTATTTGATGCTTGATTAGGAAAACGGACAGCTATCGCTTTTTGTGCTTTCCATCATTAAATGGGAAAATTGCTTTCTCTATCAAGTAACAAAAAAGCTCAATTCCTTTCAAGAATCTCATATTTTTCCTTCAATTTTCTCATAAACCCATCTCGTGATTGAAATTTTAAGTCCATGGCCTGTCAGTGAAGGGTCTAGGTCACTTTACTAGCGACCCATGTGAAAAGATATTGAAAAACACAAGGATTATATATGTTCATAAGCCTCCAAGGCCATGAGGTCCAGCATTTGGCCATGCCTGAAGCACAAGACTTAAGATCCTAAGGTGAGTCATCTGCCACTAAATTTCATAGTTGGGCAATCCAATGGTGGATTGGTGGTGGACAAGTCTTAGACATAACACATTTACATGGTGGTTCCCAAATCATGGATGGCGTGGATCAAGAAACGACAAGAGCCATGTGGGTGCACCAAGGTGGGTCAAGATCTGTCAGTCTCAGGTGCGACTTGAGAAAGTGAATTCACGTACATCGTTGAATCACCTTTCGCAGCTCCCAAAACGTGCAAATGACCTTTTGGGAAGGAAGGTGGAGAAAGGTTCATGTATTGCTTATGTTTAGTGACGTTTCTGTAGGAGAAGACTGACCTTTTCTTTTCTTCTTTCTCAAAGTTGACGACAATGCATGCAAAAGCATGTCTGAAGTCTCTTTCCCTTGAAGTGATGCGGCTCTAGCATGCATGAGAGAATATTTCCAATTCCGGTCTTTTCTATTCTTCAAATGAGAGAGAGAATCCACATTACCCTTCTATTATTTCGAATGATAAAGAAAAACCACATGCCCACATGGGCTTGTTTGGAAATTGCCCTCGAGACATGAAATGTGTTAATGCTCAATTGGTCAAGTTGGCAGGTTGAATTACAAGTACGAACTCAACCCATCTATCAATCAAGTTAAAAACGTCAAAATGAATTCAAGGGTTTATTTGTTTGCATAGTATACCTAAGAATTAAATACATTTGAATTCATACTAAATAAGTGGTTTAATATGAAGATTCAAGATGCATATACAAAAATGATACTTAAATAACCTCCCATTTAACGAAAAGTCCATCAAGCGAAGATAGAAAATGAATAACCACCATCACCTTAGTAAATCAAATCCTAGAAGTTAAGCCCTCATTTACGTTGCCACTTTATCCTTCAACCTTCACATCATATATATTCACACTCCACCTCCTTAATAATCAGTGAAGTTTATTTTACTATGAATTCCTATATACTCTAATGCAACCAAACAAGGTTGAGTTAGAGGGTTAGATTTGACTGTTTCGGTAGGCGAGGTCAGAATCTGCATGCATCTGCTCTTAAAAATATGCCTTTGAGTTGTGACCTCATAATCTTGCTTTCTAAAATGCATGTCATGGGTCACTATCAAGGAAAATGATGCTTGTCCAGCTGTTCGCAGATGTAATCTTTTCCATCTGCCCCACTTTTGGTTAATCCAATCTTCTCAAACTTACCACCAACGGGTGGTTATCGCTTTCAATATTTGATTCTGGCCATCGTTACTCACTATATAATTCAATTACTCTGAGTTTAACCTTGTTAACTTCAATGCTTTTAATGTTGGCTAATAAGGGTGTACAAAATATCCGTCAATCCGATCAGATCCAATCCGATCCGATCCGATCCGCTGATTTTGATCCGATCTAAAGGCCAACGGATTGGTGACGGATTGGAAATTGTGTAATCCGTTAGCAACGGATCGGCAGCGAATTTCACCCTTAATCCGCGGATTCAATCCGATCCGATCCGTTGTCATTAAATATAAATAAAATATATATAAAATTAGAAAAAAAAATGTAAGGAGTTATTATCCTTATGAATAGAATAGGCATACAGCTCTCAACTCATGCCCCTTTAATTCAATGGCTTCAAAATTATGGGTTTTTTCTTTCTTGTTTTTTCCATCTAATGTATAGGAACGGATTGAACGGATTAATTCGATCCGATCTGCTCCTCCACGGATCGGATCGGATTTTAACAGTCACGGATTGGTGACGGATTCCAAATCCATCAATCCGTAGGCAACGGGTTGGTGATAGATTTTGTCAAATCCGCACCAATCCGATCCGTGTACACCCCTATTGGCTAAGGTTAAATTCAATGCTTTTAATGTTGCATATCACCATTCAAGAAAGTTAATATTTTAGCCAGACCTGATTGAGATTTGGACCTTCCCTTCCTGCCCCACACCATAATTGATGGAGATTGCATGTGAGACCCGCAATAGGCAATATATATCTTTCTCCCCATACAAAGGGGCGTTTTCTCCAATCGCTTTGTTGTGGTGGTAGGGTGCCTAGAAGAAAACCAACTAACTATGTAACTTGGATTTTTATATACTCGATCTTGAAACAGCCCCATCCATTAATTCTAGAATATTTAGAAGATTCAGGTGGATGATATGCAAGGAATGGTTCTAGGGTGGGTGGGGCTAATTGGGATCTGACCCACATCTTGTTTGGGCCATATATGTTTGTGGTTGGTTGGGAGCCGAAACAGTGGAAAAGGCATATTGTATAGTTTAGCTGGGAAGAGTAGGTTAGGTGGTCACATCACATGAATTGCTTTCATAAAGAGGAAGAAAAAAAACAAAAAAAAAAGGCTACAAATGAATATTTCTATCAAAGAGAAGAAGAAACTGTCATGCTTACGTTCGCTTTTGGAGCGCTGACTGCGAATGTGCGTTTGCACAAGCGTTTAAGTTAGATTTTAAGTTTGTTTGATGAGTAGAGTCTCTTACTATAAATTATAATTTAAAGGTAAAAAATTATTGCCAACACAATCATGGTTGACTGGTATTTGCACCTTAGTTAGTATCATACATATACTAGGATTGATCTTTGGATCTTCAAGTGTACCACTCCTGACCAGTAGTAAAACTTAGCCAAAAGAAAAAAAAAAAAAAAAACCCATCTATAATGATTAAAGAAGCACTGGCAATGCTTTAAACTTTAGGACTTTAAGTGCTTTTTCAAAATTAACATTTAAAAGTAAAAAATCAATAACGGAGTTTATAAGAACATATTGAGGATTTTGAACATTTAAAGATTAGGATTTCTCGTATTCTTGCTATGAAACCCTTAACAATAAATTAGCAATGCAATTCATCGATGTGATCCACCTTTGACCTTTATTAATTATATGTGATCCACCTTCTAAAGAAGATCTTGACTTTTGGGCACATTTGATGGTGATATTAGTTTGAAGGAAAAATATTAGAATCCTCCAATGCCTCTATAGCATCATGTTCTCCATCGCTACATAAACTAGGATACTTAACTGAGTTTCTACGACTCATTTGGCATCATTTTGTGGAAACATTTCATCATTCCTCTAGAATGAAATCTTTGCGAGTCCCTATGATTGCACTTTCTCAACCATTTGCAGATAATATTTCTTTGTAGTTTCATCCCCACAGTGAAAATTTAGGAATAACAAAAATTTATTTCTTACTTGACTAATTAAAGGTCTGTTTTCTCTATTTTTGTCCAAAAAAGGCGGTATTTGTATAAGTACAATGATTAGAGGAAATAGACCTTACAGAACATTACTAAACAAGTATAGAGCGGTCAATTCTCGAACTAGAACCATTCTTGCCACAAGAATGATGCCGAAAGCTCACTACCATAGCCTCATTCTCGATTAATGATTTCAACTAGATCAATCTTACATATTTGTCATTTGAATATTGTATGAAGTGAAAATCGTATTGTTGATATTGGTCAAATTAATGGAGTAAAAGCTAGCTTATCGTCATCCGCCAAAATCCTAAATGTCCCACCCTATCATCCTCCCTTGGAGCCCATAGAGGGCCTACTTTACATTTGTTGTCGAGTACTTTTTCCCCACATTAACAATTTAGGTGTGGCCCACATTTGTCAGCACATGGGTGGGCCCGAACATAAGAAGGACCCCTCACCTGCATTGTTTAGGTTCCTTTTCATATTTTGCGTCTTAGTACTTGATTGAGAATTAAAAGAAAACACTGTAACTAAACAATAACAGAAGGAGCACACCTATGAAGGATCATTTTTATCAGAATGACTCTCCTAAATGTGTGTGCATATTGAATTCGAAACTTAATTTTATTTTCGAACAAGTGAGTCTGAGATTTTCTTGATATATATTCCCTACATTATCAGATTAAAGAGCCTTAATCTTATCAAACTTGGTTTCTACCATTTTATGAAAGATTTTGAACACAATACAATTAGAAAGGGAGAGAGAGACTGTTGGAGAGAAGCCAAAGGTTATAGAGATCCAAACCGTCTACCGTTTGGGAATTTACTAATCAAGTTAAGGTGAAGTAAAGCCCCCATTTATCATACAAGAAAAGACTATGAGTTATATCAAAAGTACATAAATTCAAATCGTCTTCTTTCTTAAAAAAAAAAAAAAAAGAAAAGAAAAGAAAGAAAAACCCATCTTTTTCGACTAAATGATTAAAAAAACCCACTTTTACACAAAAAAGAGATTCTCATTCAAACAACTAAAGACAAAATATTATTATAACTCATTTATATTTTATTTTCTCTTCGATTTGAATCTTCATTTCACTTCATTCTATATGTGAAGTTTTCAAACAACTGGAGGTGTTTATGCTAGATAGAGTCCATCTCTCTTAGAAAACCTATCCTTAGAGTTAGCTTGATCTAAAAATTCAATGGAGTAGGCGTATTTGATCTTCTTTTCAACTCATTTGATTGGGAGTTTGACTTTGACAAGTTCAATGAACTAATTCTTCTGAACCTATGCTTTAAGTCCATATCTAGTGGCCACATTTAAAATCTAAATTAGTCGATTAGAGTCGGGCTCATAATAAGATTGATTACATGTGAGTTACACAGTTAAGATAA
The DNA here is from genome assembly GCA_029852735.1 of Persea americana. NCBI lineage: Eukaryota > Viridiplantae > Streptophyta > Magnoliopsida > Laurales > Lauraceae > Persea > Persea americana. Next base: position 51,196,667 of record CM056817.1, on the reverse strand, counting down.
CAATCAAAGTAAAATAACATGTTTTATGGATGATGAATCTTTAGGTGGGGCCCATTCTGATTGGAGTTAAATATAGAGTAAGCTAATGCATATGGATGCAGTGCATTTGAGAAGCTTGGGTTTTTAGGTTAATAAGCATCACTAATTAATTTACATGTGTCGACTTAAAAAACTATGCAAGAGTAGTTCAGTTGTAACGACAAATGGTTCAACATGAAAAGTCCACAGAAGACCTTCTAACTGAATTAGGTAACTATGATTCGGTCTTTATGATTGTAGAAGATCCTGTTTAAATGAATCAATGCTTCCACAATGAAGGCTTGCATCTATAAGGTTGTAGTAGATTCAGACTCCATTGCATGGTCATTTTGCTGTCATGCATAGGGAAACGTTATGAATACTTGATGCAATATGATTTCATCATAAATCATAATAAAAGTGGTCCTCTTTTGCCGTGTGGGTCCTGCACTATATATGTAATATACTAGTGCTGTGTAAAATCGAATAGTCTAGATGAGGCTTATCTAGAAAACCTCATTATTGTGCCAATAATGGTAGCTAAAGATTAGCATTTTTTAAACAGTTTTCTCCGCCTCTTTTCCTCATCCAAACATGAAGATCTCATTATAATTTAGAAATGTGATAATCGCTCACGATAACGGTGATTAAGGTTGCTGGTGGCGGGTCCGGTTAAACGGGTATCCAAGGCGGGTAGCGACGACCATTATGGGTTTGGGCGGGTATGAGCTTATGCATTGCATTTTGAATTGGGTCATGTTCAAGACAAATTTGGGTTTTGGTTGCTGCTCTTCATTATGCTCTATTTATGACCCTATGACCCTTTTATATAATTTATTAACAAAAATTTATTCATGATGAAAATATTTGAAGTAAAAGTTAAAATGTTAAAAAAAAAAAAAAAAAAAAAAAAAAAAAAAAAAAAAACCCTACATGGAAAGAAATGCGTGTACAATAACATGGCATGAAAATCCAACTAGACATGTAACATCACACGGTAGGATGGGAATGGAGCCAACTGCTGGGAGTCAAGACAGATATGGATTTACCTGACTCTTACGAAATCTCATCTGTTGCCTTCCTTGGCAGTTGAGAGAGAGAGAGAGAGAGAGAGAGAGAGAGAGAGGATTAGGAAGAATGAGGGAAATGGGAGGGATGTCAGTACCTCCATTGAAGACAGTTTGGGTTCACGTGTTTCATTTTCTATTGCAATCAATACACTTTATTCTTCGTTTCTCAGCTTCAAGCATGAACACTGATTAAACCATTAAAACTCTTGTAATAAATTCAAACTATTAAACCACTAAAACTCTTGTAATAAATTCAAACTACTCAAAGATCATTGTCTATTGTATTTGGATCTAATATCACTTGATCATGATCGATAAACTTGGTTTGATTCTTTTTATTTTAGTTGTGTTTAGGAAGAACAATGCCCACATAGCAAACTCCATTGACATGAAACTTAGCTCAAAATAAATATGAGTGAAACCAGTATAAGGTGAGAGTTATTTTTAGCAGTTATGGTTTGACTTCTACAGTTAAATGTGGAACAGTTATTTTGAGGTGTTTGGAATTCAAAATTAAGCCTAACTGATGGATTCATACCATTGAGGTCAAGAATTTTTTTTTGCCCCACTATGAAAAGATCCACCCTCATAAAACTAAACTGGCTCTCCTTGGTTCAACAAAGTCAACTCCCTACCATAAATTGTGTTGTGGCACATGAGATATGGCTATCTGAACCATGCATCAGGCAGGTTTTGATAGTATATTCACTGCCTACGAGCCCAAAGAGGTGCTTTGCAATTTTCAGCATGTGGCCCTCTAAGTAAATGGCCTGATCTCATTCTTATATTCGTTGTGTAGGGTAGTCGTATATGTGGCAGTGTTTATCGACAACAATCCAGTAATCCTTGCTTTAGAATATTCCAAACTGACTCGGCAATCGAGCTTCAAGGCTTCTTACGGTAGGTTCATGTGAGTGTGATCTTTTAAGTTTGGCCCCTTGGAATTACCCATCCGTCTATTCACTCACTTCTGAGTGGGACGGATATGGGTTACTTCACAAAAGAAAACGAGATAAGGAATTTAATGCACTGGGCTGCCTTTAAATACAGACATAATTTGAACTAAGGAATGAAGACATGAACGTTCCTTGAGATAGACATTTGATCATGGACAATCTACAATAGCTGGAATTCCTATTAGATATGTAATATAAAGAAATAACTAGAGATAAAAGTTAATTTTGAAATTTGTTTAAATTAGATTTTGATGATGTTCAATCTTTGTACAACTCGTGGTTCGTATTAGAAGATTAAAAAATGAGATAGCATCTGTTTTCCTACACTTGGTTTTTTTTTTTTTTTAGTCTGTTGTGGTACAAATGTCATCAGGAAAGCACTTCCCATGAGAGGTAACAATCCTTCTTTTTCTTTTTTTTTTTACAGAGGAAGTGAGTTTTTGAGATATCGGTGTACCACAGATATTAAACAAACGCGTCCTTAGTAAATATATATATATATTTTCTTTCTTTTTTGTGAATTTCACAATGAAAATCATTAGAGAATGGTTTGTGTGCGACTCTTTGTGTAAGCAGGGGCGGAACCAGAAATTTTTTGTTGGGGCGGGGGGGGGGGGGGGGGGGGGGGCGGCGGCGCTACAGTACCAAAGCTTTTACTACACTGTAGGCTCTATGAGAGCACTGATCATCTAGACCGTTGAGAAATGTAAGATGCTTCTTCTCGAATTTTATGGATTCCGCCGTGACGAATCATAATTTGCACCGAAATCTCACAATAATATTTGAAATTTTTTTGGAACAACTAAGTTTGCTCATTGATAAATATCAATGAAAAATGTTCATATTTAAAATCTAAATAGTTCAGAAACATGGTCCACTAGTTTTTTTTTATCAGATAAAAAGGGTTTGCTCTAATCATATTTATTCTGAGATAGATATAATTATAACTAAAACATAAGAAAGTAACCGATTTTTTAATTCGTGGTGGATATAACTCAATTTAGATTAGAACGTTATGTAATAAAAGAACACGAGGAGAAAATAATTTTGAGTGATTTAGATTTTATATGTAAGCTTTAATGATTGAAAAGATTAATATTGTACTGTGCACAATTATATTTACTATGTGTAAATAACTAAAGTAAGAAAATTGTAAGATCGTTATGTTTTTCTTCAACAAACATGTTACGGCCTCTAACTTTCGAGTTTTTGGAAAATCTAAGATGAGGGTATCCCAGATTTGTTACTCGGAGACGGCATGTGGGCAATACTTGGATAATCTAATACAATAGAAATTATTAGATTTTCGTTTATGATTTATTGAATAAATAGCATGGACAATGAATTCTTATTTATGTAATTAACCACTCGATAACATTTAGAATATTCTTTTTCCTTTAACTCCTCCATTTCCTTTCTATTTCTTTCTTCTACCTTTCTTCATTTTATTTTTTTCTTCACAAATCAATTAAGATTGAGTAATGCTACTTTTGGAATCAATGATTTACAAACTTAGATTTCACAATTGATTTGGGGGGCGGGGGGGTGGGGGGGCATCCACCACAAAATAGAAGTCTCAAATGATCTAAACAAAGGATATTAAATAGCCCCCTTCTTGTTCCACCCCAGTGTGCAAGGTTTTCTGCAGTACTCCTTTCCTTTGTGTCAAGTTATAAAAAACCTCTAGTATTTAGAAATATAATTAACCTTTCTATTTCTGTTTTTATGAAATGTTCTAAGAACCCTGGACCTCGTAAGTACTCCATTTGAATAACAAAAATGCCCTTATTTATTTCAAAGGCAATTCTTCAAAATATATAATTTTTGAGAAATACGTGCAAAATTCTATTGGGGACCACTAAGATGGTCAAAACTGGAGAGCAGAAGAGATTATGCCATTAACTGTTGGGCATTATTACTTTTAGATGCAACAGTTGACGTCATTTACTGGAACAATCACATGTACAACCAACACCCCAGACAGACTTTCAGCTGAGATTACCCCCATCAATTGTTCCTTTACCATCCAACCAACTGTCCTTCTAAGGATCAACCCTACTAAATTTTCTTGACAGTCCAAATAAAAGCATCATCATTCGATCATCAGATCAAAGACTTAGAAAAAAAAACAAAAAAAAAAAACAATAGGTTTTGTAACCTGATTTCTTTGTTTGAATCCTATCACATAATAAAATGTAATAAACCTGGGTATTATCAAGGAAAGATCCAGGAAAGGTAAACTTATTCTCAAATGCATAGTCATTTAAGTAGACTCTTCTGCTGTTCCAGACATGTACTATGTTCAAACTGTACAAAAGCTAGCAAGTTGTAAACTGGTGGTAATGGTCAATAGAACACATTGAAAAGGAGGAAGGAAGGAAGGAGAGGAGAGATAGTGGGGTGTGAGCGGGCAGAAGAGTCCAAGTCCTTGGAAGGAGGTGGGTGATATGGAATTAAATGGCCCCCGTCATTTCAGCAATTTCTGTGAGGGCAAGGAATATCATATTAGTGCAATGCAGCCCGGATAAAGAGAGAAAGAGAGACAAACAGTCCTTGACTGTATTTACCAAGGTTTAGCCAAAGTCAGCCTATCACCCAATCATCACTTTCCACGTGTAAATATGGTTGTACCCATGAAGTGGACGTAAGAGATGTGGGGACTGGGGGCACAGCTATTTCCCCTTCCTTTTTAAAATGAGGGCTGACATATGATGGTCCAAAGGACTACCTAGTTGTGGGGTGGAGATTGGAGAATCAAGCTTACATTTTCAGGGTGAAAAAAAATAAAAAAAATAAAAAAAGGAGAAAAAGACCACAACACCAAATGTGCTTTGGATGAATTTCTTGCATCAGAGTGATGTATTGTCTTTAACTGATTTTAAAATCTATGTGCCTAATTTGAACTCAAACATGGAGCTCCATTTTTATTACCTTTTTTTGGTAGCATTTATTTATTTCTAAAACGCTGCAAAAGAAATTTTAAAAGAAAAGTTATAGATCTTGTTTTCTAGCATATTTAAAGGTTTTTTTTTTTTTTTCAAAAGTTAGTTCAAAAGGTTAGGGTTGGAATGGAGTCCTCAAATACTTGTATATTTGAACTAGAATTACTATGAACTAATTGAAATGTTGATGTATTTTTTTTAAAATTCAAATCGAAGTTCAAGTTGAATGTGTGTAGATTGAGGTAAAACACAAATTAGAGTATGGACTCACAAATCTCATACCTGAAAATGCCACCTAGGAGTTGGGTGACTAGCATATAACTCTCCACGTCGACGTGTGCTTGTATCCTGCCCTAGGATTACTCCGTGCACATGTGTGGATTGCACACGTTCACCTGGAAGAATAGTCATGTATAGTTATCATTATAAAAATAAAAAGAATTATAGCTAAAGACCAAAACACCCTATGCCATGGCTATATTACATTTGCCTATCAAATAAATCAATATTACCATATCGATATAATATATCAAAATAAGTCTTTTTTCCCGTGATTGGAGCCCGAATACTCCAAGCTTTAGGCACGCCCAAGTTCAGACATACCCTTCTATTTAAACTTAAAATGAAACGAGTGGATCCCAAAAACGTGAGTCTAAGTCGAGTATGACACCAGAGTCTGACACCAAATAGAATAGAGGACAAATAGGTAACATGCCATTATCTTCCTCATAAAATTTGGCATAATCTCTGGGCCTAGAAATTTTTAGTATCCCTCTTTTTACAAGCCATAGAATCAAATTAATATTAACTTTCCTCATTCATCCTCAGGAAAAACCTAATCGAGATCAGTTTGCTTTGATATCATCTCCAATACACCCAAAATACCTAGGCATTTTAAAGTACATCAAACTAACTATTTAACACCCATCGTGCGTGGGACACTACTCTAACTCGAAACACACGCCACACAAGACGCGGCATGCGACCTTTCTTGATCTGTGTGGATTCAAAACTTGGCATGTTAGCTCTGCTAACTATCTTAATTTTTTTTTTTAGCTAGCTAGTAATTCCTACCAAAGCCTCGAGACGTTGGTAAAAGTAGTATAAGTACTTTTTAATAATTAATGGATTGAATTCTTAATTCGATGGTCCCCTACCAAAATATATAGAGAAATTTTTTTTATATCCTCCCTTTACGCACCATAGAATCAAATTAAGAGGGGCATGCTTGATTTGGTGGTCCTGCAAAACAGATTTTTCATGAGAGAGAGGGATGGTGGTGGTAGCCCTAGGTGGCCCTTGAATCGAGACAGGTTGGCGGGAAAAAGATTGCAATAAATGCACCTAGAGAGAGAGAGAAGAAGAGCAGCAGCAGCAGATGGAGGATGATTTTCCTTTTCCTTTTTATTTATTATCATCTTCTCTTTCTCTCTTTGTACAGCAGTAAGCCATGGGAAGAGAAAGTGAGAGGAAATGATTTTGTAATCCATTGCTTTATGATTGACGGTCTGTTTGCTTTTCCTCTGACATTGAAAAAGAGATAGGAAATAAAGAAGGTATAGATAGATAGCTATGATGGCCTTATGATGGGCATAATCCCCAACTCAACTTTTTCTCTGCAGCTCTGCCCGAGGAGAGTGTGGGGCTGCTGACCGTAGGGTCTTAGCGGGCAGCGGTCATGTCACATCAGAAACAGACCGCCCCTCTCAATTTTCAAACCAGCCCTGCCCGAAGGGTACGTGGATCGAGACATGCCGCTGACATGTCCTCCACGAACGTCGCTGCCCGCTCTCTGTCTCCTGCCCGCCATTAAAAGCCCCAGGAATTACACACACACACTCTTTCTCTCTTCTCTTTCTCTCTGTTCTCTGCACTCTGCAATACTCGTTCGTTTCGGGTTCCTACAACCCTCTGTGCATTCTTTTCAAAGTCATGGGACCATCTGGGCCGTTGGATCAGGTGTGTGTCCGTGGGTTTGACGACCCCAGTTGGTCGTTTTCAGTGTTTTGGATTTCAATGGTCATGATCAAGTCAGCGGGTGCTTGCAGGAATGTGTCTACTGACACTTCACCTCATAGGCTCATAAGCTTGTCAAAAGTAAAAAAAGTGGTTTTATGCATCTGATGAATCTTGGGGTGTTTTAGATTTGATCTTGAAGATTGTTTTTCATTTTTGAAAGTCAAGCTAACCATATAAGGGGTTTGATAATTTGTAATATATAATCTAGAAAGTAAATAATTGGTCAAAATTGTAGAAGACAACAAAATCCACCTAAGACCTTTTGCTTTATGGTATCGAGATGTCTCTCGTTCATTTTTTTTATAATTTTTTTTTCAAATTCAATTCAATGGTGAGTAAGGATTCAACGTGCATATAATGGATATGCCACATCAGGGGAATAAGAATGTAGGAGGAGCTGCATTGATCAAAGATTGGGCACCTTAGAGCTGATATCCAGATGGAGTCCGCTCGTAGGAGAATTCTCCTTAGATAAGTTGACTTGAAGCACCTATTAAGCTGGGTTTTTCTCATCTGTAGTTGCTTAAATCACAAAGCCTTCCATACATAGTAAGTCATTAGCTATAGAAGCAAAGCCACTTGTCCTATTTTAGAAAGACGTAGAGAGATTTCTGTACCTATTTCAAAAGCTGTAGAGGATTCCGATTCATCATATTTCTTTATCAATCTAACAACAATTATGTTGAACAAGTCCCCCACAAGTTGAAGACTAGTGGATTTAGATGGAATCATTTAACACTGCATCTAACCATGTGTCCTTCTTGATCAGGGAAAGAAGAAGAGTGGCAATCTATATATGTGGTTCAAAGAAGACGGTGCCATCAGATACGTGGCCAATCATCCTTCAAGTCATTATTTCAATGTTAGCTCTCTAACCACTATGAATTTTCAAATGAAAAGTCTCTCTCCCAATCTATTTGCATAGATTTGGAGTTAAAATGATGGTTGTACCATGTTGAGAGAGATATTAGACAGCTATAGCAAGAACGTCAGACAAATTGGATGGCTCAAGATTTCAAACCCAAAGACTCAGCACGTGTAAATTACAACAATTTGTCCTCACTTAGATCCATGAAACTTGGTTTCCCTCAACTCATTTTACTTTCATTTCTAATTACCTACAACTTTATTTACATATAGTTAGTTGGTTTTGACAAAAAAAAACAAGATAATCATATCTTGTAGATATCCACACTAGTTGTTGAACAAACCAAGATGCCTACGCTTAGTTTAAGAAAATCCAAAGGCCTTTTTTATACTAGTTAACTTGCTGTGTTTAAAGGGAAGACACTTATTTCTTAGTACAATCTCAACAATATGTTAACACTATGGTTGTATGCAGTAAATGGCTAGTTAATGGAGGACTAGGAACCCAAATTAAGGTTTATGTACAAGAACATACAAATGAAGGCAGTGAAAAAAGGGGGAGAAGCTTTGAAACATTGGTAAGTAATTAACCTAGCTCATCCTTCCCACAATTCGTTCTCTCTTTGCTCTCTTTATTACCACCGAAATAGTATGATAGGTAATTGTTACTTTATTATACCGAAACAGTATGATAGGTAATTGTTGATTGCCATGTTTGCTTCTGTCAATCCATTCCTATGTAAGTGCACGGCCATCTTTCACATGCACCTCCTTTACCTTCCATTTGATTTGACCCCACATAAAACACATATACATACATATACATATGGAGAGAGAGAGAGAGAGGTATGATAAGGAAAGCACGGGAATTTCTTTTGTCTATACCCTATCCATGTGAGTTTAAACAAAACACCTATTGATGGTTTTGGACGTGCCCTTTAGCTGATTTGTCTTGTACATGAGCTTGCGTCTCTATCTCTTCCCCTCTCACTCGTCTATATACCGAATATATAAAGGTGTCAAGTCATGGAATGAAAGCGGCTTTATCTAGTAAAAGGCAAGCCACCACCTTTATCTAAAATGTAGTGGCACAAGTGACTGCTCACATCTCTTTGGGACTGGTTTCATACATGATGAAAGTTAAATTTATGAGGACCACAACCTAAAAGATGATATGGGTCTTGGCCAACAAAGTCAATTGACTTGTCACCACTCCATCTTTCTTCCCTTCGTAGCCAACCACCCGCGCTAAAAACATTTTCACTATTTAAGTTAAACACAGTGGGATAGATTGGATGCTCCTCTAGATATAACCAAGACATATGCCAACTATGGCATGGAATCATCAAATTATTCACCAAACTTTGGCAACATTAGGTCTATATTGTTAGTTCAGTCGTGGATCGCACTGTCTTCAGAGGACAGCAAGCAGAAGGTAGTTTGGCGTAATAAATTATTTAGGGCTCTTTGCAAGGATGTGTACATGCAAAGTCGGTGCATTTTGTTTTGAACACCCAACTTGTTTTGTTGAGCAAATGCAAAAGAATGAAAAATTAATAAAAACATTTCTTCCAATGTTATAATTTAAGCGAAATGAAACAACTTGTGAGAGGCAACAAGAACTTTCCAAGTGCAAGTTTACTCAAAATAAAAAGAAAATAAAGTTAGAGTCTTACATAGATTTTTTTTATAGTTGTAATTGTGGAAGTCGTCTTAACAAGCTAAAGATAATGACGATGATGATGATCGAATATAAAATCTACCATGGCCCACCAATCCTATGGTTACAATTTAAATGTAATTTACATGATTAGCACCAAGGCAGCTAGAGAATACAGTTTTCTTTCCAAGAGATCAGTAACTCGCAACTGAAATCTTGAGTAATAATAGTATGCTTGTCATATGTGCACTTGCAAAATTTTCAAATGCACCCTGTCATCCAAAATTTTCAAGTGTAAACTATGATCAGAATCTGATTTCTTTTTTCATTGAAAATAAAACCTCATCAGTCATCCAAAAATTCATATAAAGTTGTGCTTAGTGTGAGTGACTTAAAAACCCTTTCTTAAAATAATATAAAACATTTTCAAAACAAATGTCGATACACGTGGGCCCGTATGTATAAAATCATATATGTTAAATGCACTAAATCTAACGACTTATATTTAAATTGATATAAGATATGACCAACCGAAAAAAGTGCAAGACACATGCTCATAAATGCTATATTGATAAATTAGGGTTGCACCTTTATGGGGTTTTACTATTTCCATGCTTCTCTTTTTTTTCCTTCTTTTTTTTTTTTTAATTTTTGGTAACCCTAAGATATTCTACAGAAAAAAGCCCAAATGACATACTCAAAGAATATTAATATTGGTAAAAATTAACAAACTAGCTTCGAAAACTATTTGGGGTTGCACTATCTCGGAATTCCCCACACCTAATTGGAGATCGGTCTCTAGTATGACCCAAATTCATCATAAAATACAAGTCAACTATCACAACAAATGGCTTTGGCCTAACACATTTTGTTATTGAAGGTCCACTCCTTGTCAATGCATTAAACAAATCAGCCCAAAGAAATCGGACTAGGTGGGGTTGGGTTGGCCTGGCTACTTATAGCCATGGTTGATTCCTTTTACTTCTATTCACTTCTCAAATGGCTTAACAAGAGATCATGACACAGTTCTACGATGCTTGATTTGAAAAGATTACCTAATAAATATAAGAGAACTGGGAAAGCAATCTATAGAAAGATTGTTATATCAGCCAGACTTCTTTTTATCTCATAAAGTACACCATTGAGAAATAAAGCATGATACGTGTTACATGAATACAAATGGCTAACATAGCCATCAACCTTTGGAGGTTGTTGCAAAAAGATAGAGCATATAAATCTAATTTATATCTTGCCTTCAAGTCATGAGATTCCATTTACACACACATATGGTTAAGCTTAAGAGAGGAGGCCCACCCCTAAAACACATATTAATCCCCAAAAGCATTGACACAATTTCCAACAAATATATGATACTCCTGGAATTGACATGCACCAGTTTCTAAGCCCAACTTCTATGAGAAATTTCACAAGTTGAATAGACGTGGGCTCAAGCCCATGTGGTGTATCCAAATAGTCCTTCAATTATTTAAAAGAACATAGCCCTTTGATTGGTCGCCTAGAAATGAATGTCTACGTGAAGTCTCGGGTCAAGCCTTTTGATCACTGAAAGATGGGCCCACAAGTAATGGGATTTATGAGCATTAGTCTTACTAAGTACTCCTGCACACATATGGGATACTTTAGTCCTTGGGTCTAGAAGATAACTTTTCTTTATACATAATCACAACTTTATATAGGGTCCATTCCTGAAAGATACTTTGGGCTGTATTGGGCCAGATGATGCACAAGATCATTTCACCAAAGGACCGTATGGATTTAATTCAAACCAACACAATTCAGCACCTTAAGGCTCTAACAATGTTAAATTAGCTCCAATTGGTAGCCCAAGCAAGGTAATTAAGCAGCTTTAGTGTGAGACATATGAGGCTTTGGTGTTGTTAAAAGGCCCTAATGATTGGCCCAGACCAACCTTTCTTGCTCAAATTAGGATTTACCATTTTTCCATTCGGCTGGTAACATGCCTGATCCTTAGGCCCATATGTTGCACAGGGTCCTAAATGTAAAGCCGGTCAAGAAATTTTGGAGAGGCCAGTATTGGGAATTTTGTATGTCTAAAGGCCCATCTTGACAAATTACACAAGTTGGGTTAGTATTTTACAAAGGCCCTCGATATAGATATGGCCCGAAATGTTGGCCCAACAACAAACGGGTTCGGAAGCAAATGTCCAGGTCATGTCAGATTCTAGGTTACCCAAAAATAGCCCAGTAATTGTTCTACCCTCAAATGCTTGCATGATCACAAAGAGAGCAGCGAGGTAAACCTAAGCTGGATCACTCAAGAAGAGTTGCCACCCTACACCCTAACGCGAAAAGCCTTCAGTCAATCCAATTTTTGGGCTTTCTGAGCGACAAGGGCCCTCTACTCTCTCCTACCAAGCTTTCCGAAACCTCCAGTGGGATCTATCTGAAAGCAACATTTCAGCTTCCTTATTCAATTTCCTTTCCAAATCCAAATCCCGTCTGTGTCTTGGAGCTCTTCCAGCCCCATGAAAAACAAGGCCCATCACTATTGTTGCATTCTATCAATTTCTTAATTAACCACAACTTTGACTCAGTGCATCCCATTCTGTTAGTTGAGTCCAATACCTATGTACGATTGTGGGAATATTCACTTAATCAAAAAGGCAGGAGAACCAAGGTTACTCTTACATTCTGTAGTTTGGCTTTGACTTTCATGTGGCTGGGACAGGTTCAGGTCTAAAGAGGTTGACCCAGTAGAGGTAAAGTCTAAGTTGTGGGTCCATTGTAATGCTCGTTCTTTTGGTCTAGGGGAACATCCACTGGCACCAAATTTGGGTGGTTGGTATTGTGATAGGTTCTGACTTCTGAATGGACACAAGATCCGACATTGATCGACCTAGAAAAATGCTGGATTCGTGTGGATCTGGAGACCCACCCTTGACAGTGCCAAAATGCCAGTGCCCCTACATCAAAACTGCCCAAGGAAGTGAAATATGATTGTTGCCTGGAGATGTGAGCTCTCTCTCTCTCTTCTCTCTCTCTCTCTCTCTCTCTCTCTCTCAAATAGCTCCCCACTGACCAACACCTCAAAATTTTTCTAAGGAATGATACAGACAGCCAGGTAGGTCTATCTGCAATTAATTTTTGGAGAATCAAACCCTTGGAAGTTTGATCAAATCTGATAAACTCAACGAGCAAGTCACCGAAATGTATTTAATTAATTATGTAAGGAAAATGAGCAAGAAACACAGTCGCAAATTGTAAGGAAAATTAGATACAGGCCGAGCAAGAACCTGTGACTGCAGGAAGTATGTGGAGTACTTGAGTGTTTAGAGAACAAGATATCAAAATGTATCCACTGGAATGATGATCCCATCCATTCAAATAAAAAACTAGACATAATTTGGAGATACTCAAAATGAGGTTTTCAATTGAGCTAGCTCCCCCTCCTGCCCCCAACCTTTTTCTTTTGAAAATGGTAACAACGATTTTATTAAAACGGGCTTTTGAGCAAAAAATTATTGAGATTTGCAAAAAAAAAAAAAAAAAAAACTATAAGTATTCTAGAAATTCATGGTAAAATGGGTTCAAGAATGGATTATTAAGGAGGGGATCAGAGAAGGAAATAAGACAGAAACTTGGATGAGTCATCAACATTCTTAGGATTTGAATTATTGCGGTGATTGACAGTTTTTCATTTTCTATTCCATTTATTTCTTTTTTAATTCGATTAGAGGGGAGATTATCTGATGACAATTTATTTGTGTTTACCATTGTTTTTCATTATTAGTAACTATTACAAATACATTTCTTAAAATTCATAAGAATTTAATTTCCCGAAAACGAATGGGGCTTTCCAAGAAATTTCTACTACGGTGTGATGAATTGGATCCTTGTGGACATTATGGGTAGCTGCCAAACATAACCAAACAGTCTCTAAGCATGGCTTGATCTGCACTATCATCTTAGAAGTGCTTGTAAGTAAAACACACCACTGCCCAAGATAAGGTTTGGAAGTGAAGCATCTCATGGTTACCGTTAGCAATTCTCTGAATAATATGGGCATTAGAATCCTTGTATATCAACAATCTCTCCAAGATCAGCTATCAACACAAGACTACCTTGCTTGCCTTGTGTGTGGACCAATGAAAGTGGTGTCTCGAGCGCACAACCCTTAAGCATGCAAATGCAATGGCAGGGTTCGAGGCTTCATGGAGTTGTGTGAGCATCATAATCATACCTGTGGTAGGACACGCTTGTAATCGAATGGATGGATGGATCTTCATGTATCGATCGAAACTTTGAAGGGTCCCAAAGATTCTGGAAAATTTTGAAATACCGTAGAATAATCTTGAATGGTGTCGTAGTATGGCAGATTAGTATTAAAGCATTGTAGAATGTTCTCATGTGTTAGGAAAAGTGACGTGTACATATATTTGTATCTTAAGTGTTTTATTTTGCAAAAGTATAAACAGATCGAGATCTTTGAACTTAATTATCAGTTTGTAGCAAGAAAATTTGTGGAAGCAACGTTGAGAATCGACACAAGGATTCTCAATGGTGTGAATTGTGGTCCAAAAGACATTTGTATTAATGTTGACTGGCTACCGCAAGTACTTGAATTGTGGTCAAAAAGGCTAGACAAGGTTTTTTTAAGTAAATATGCTAGAAGGCGCTGCAAACTTTGACTGGGCAACCAAAAGAAGCAATATTGGAGTGATTTCATGGTCAAATCTCAACCACCTTAATTTTGAAAAGGCAGTGGGGAGAAATCCCCAATCAATAAAGATGGCCATATGGAGCCCATGAGAATCTGTTCATTGAAATAAAATAAAATAAAAAAACTTATCTTTGAATTGATTGTGCCAAAAGAGCAAATTTATTGAATGACCAAGACTAACAGGGATATATAGGCATATGCTTTCCCAATTGCATTGAAATATTGATTAGAGCTTCTGTTTTCTGGATCCAAGATGAATTGAGATGGGCCACAAAGACCTGATGCATGAGCAACATAAAAACAGAGTCCAAGTGCAATGTAATAAAGCTGCCCTTTCATCCAAATTGGCCACCAATTCTCGTGTGCCGTACACGCGCTACACCAAAAACGGAAATTTGGAACGCTTTTGGAACGGTTTAACGGATTAGGAACGGACGGATTAGGAACGGTAATGCGTTCCAATTTCCTGTTTTCCGTTCCTAATCCGTTAATCCGTTCCAAAAATAGGAAATTGGAACGGTTTTGGAACGGTTTAACAGATTAGGAACGGGCGAATCAGGAACGGAAATCCGTTCCAATTTCCCGTTTTTGGTGTAGTGACGTTTGGTACAAGCAATAAAAAGAAGACTCCATGATCGGAAGGTCCAGCACATACTTTGGGGATGTGTGGAGCTCCAATGTGGGGCCACCTATTGATAATTTAGATCATTTAAACTTAATGTCATCCTCTCGAGCCAGCGTCATATCATCAAATTTTAAAAGAAGACTACATGATCGGAAGGTCTAGCACATACTTTTGGGATGTGTGGAGCTCCAACGTGGGGCCACCTATTGATAATTTAGGTCATTTCAGCCGAATGTCATCCTCTCGAGCCAGTGTCATATCAGTAAATTTTACTCTACTAAGAGTTAGTCTCACCATAATATTGAGCACATACTAATAACATAATTTGGAACAATTTTATTCTTCACGTGCATTATCGATAATCTTCCCAATCTACCTGAAACTTTAAGACCTTCTAACATTTTCAACACTTTCATCCCCACCACCAGTGTCGTCGTCTTCAACTATATCACCCAACTATGTCGTGGTCACCATCATTATCAAAGCTTTCTTCCAACTATTTTGGGGCTGGCTATGCAAATTCTTTTTCTCTATTTCAATCTATTTTGAATCAAATCCTTGGACGAATTGCACAATATTCATGTCCAACGCAAGTAAGATAAAAAAAGTTTGATTATATAAATTAATGACCCACTAAGTGAAAGGGACAGGCTGAAGAGAATGTGGATGGATAATTTAACCCTAATAGCATTGTTAACACTTACTATTTTTCTCGTCGTTTAAATTGGGTGGTGGTGCCCCAATCAGATGCCCTAGCTGGGCACATGTCTATGTCTATGCTGGTTACATTTGGGCGTGTGCCATGCCGTGCTGGGTCAGCCCATTGCTACCATTGTGGCCAAGATTTCTCCCACGACCTTTCAAGATGTGGACATTCAAAGTCAGCTACAGCTAATCTTTGCTAAGTCATATGAAATTCAGGTGGACTCTGAAGAGGTTTGAATCGATCATAGGTTAGCCACAACCCTTATCTATGATGCCTCTTTATTGACTAATTAATGTGATACACTCATCAGCAATTCGCCACATGCAACCAAAGAAGCAGCCCAGTTTCTAAGCCAAGCAAAGTCAAACTTGAACTCCACCATCTTGTCATTGTGAAGATGAGATGGCACCTTGGAAGCACTTAGCAATGCTCTTTTGTGGGCCCATTTTTTTAAACTAATCTGAACTTGCAAAATAAATATTCCATTTGGGCCATGGCCAAATTTTGGTCCAGCAAAAATTTCGACCACCATTGATTCAATGTAAAATATCACTTCTAGTGTAGAGGGAAATTTGGTTTGGACCAATTTATAAACGAAGAAATTTATTTTAGGTGTTTTCTATTTTTAATAAAATCTCACAAATTTTTTTTTGAGTCCAAGCTTAATAATGATCTAGAGTTCTAGACTCCAAAATTTGGAAAAAATAATACTTCTACATTATCAATATGAAATTTAACAGATGGGTCAAAAGGATCTCCAGTTAAAAGTATCCTATCTGCCAGGCCCACCGCTGAACTTGCAACTCTCACTTAGGAATGGTTGATTTTTTCTTGTTATTGAGCATCTAAGGCGCATATCTGGCCGCACGGTGAACTTTACAACATAAAAGAAAAGGTAAATGTGAGATACGATAAAATGATAGTAGGAGTGTGGTAAAATATTTATTTGGACAGTATAATGTAATAAAAATATCATATATTGGTAAGAAGTGAGAGAGTAAGTGTGTGCTTAAAAAATACTTTGACTTAAACTTAACTTTTTCCATTTTATCACATTTTTTGTAATTTTTTTTTTTTGGCATTATAGAGGTTAGAAATGTCACATCATAAAGTTTATTTTCTAAACTTGCTGTGTCTAGATCAATCTCAACTAATTTTAACTTCAATTTTACCCATTTACCTGCTAAATAAAAATTCCTTTAATCTTCTCTCTTATCTATATTTTATAAGTTATAATTGATATCCATCGAAATCCTTTGTCCAAGGCACCTATTAAAAAGTTAAAAATTAATGTCAGTCGTATTAATTTAACATCAAATCTCACTTTAATCAAAGTCTTACCTGTATTTTAAGTTAGACACATGATTAATAATGTACTTAGTTACATTGACTATTTAACCATATATATATTAATTATATTATTAATCTTGAAGTATTTTAAATTTTCAAATAAAATGGGCGCGAAAATCGCAAATGCCACTAACATGAAGCGTGAGGGAAGCGATACAATCCGGACCTTTTCCAACCAAAAACTCACGCCAGTTCGCCACATCCCGCCACTTGTCCATCCTCAACCAAAACGATGCCACGCGTCACATTCTCCACCGTCGTTCTAGAAAAGGAGAGAGGACTTCCTCGCCTCTCGCGCCAAATAAAACAGAATCGAAAAACACAAACCCATTCCAACCTGTGAAACCGAATCCAAAAACGGAAAAAAACCACAAACCGCTCATTTCGCCATTAAAGCTGCAGGGAGAGCTCCCAAGCCTTCCAGAGACAGGAAGATTACACTCTTGCCCTTCCTCTCTCTCTCTCTCTCTGTGCATCTGTGTCTCTGTTCTATGTTCTCCTCCTTCGCTCCTTCGCTTCTCGTCACAACCAATCCAAAACCCTCCTCCATCGTCTCCTGCAAGAGGGTTGATGAAAGAGGCTTTTCCTTCAATTATTCTCAGAAGCCCTTGAAGAAGAAGATCAGGACGGTACGATCCTTTCCGATCATGAATCCGACGGCTGCGATTAGTGCATCGGCGGCGTCCTCGTCGTCGTCGATGATGCTTACATCTGGGGCAAGCACGCGCGTTGGAGCTCTGCTGTCGGTGAGGGTGCTGAAGTCGGTTCTAGCGGTGATGCATGTGATTTTGCTTTTGCTGCTGCTGCCGTTCCGGCAGCGGAGGAGGGAGGAGAGGAGGAAGGGGGCTGTGTCGCGAGTGGCGTCGTTGCGGAGGAGCGTGGCGGTGGATCTGGATGTGGGGACGAGGCGGGCGATAGCGGTGGGGAGGGTGGGGAAAGATGGGGATGAGAGGACGGTGAGGGAGTGGTCGTTGTTCGCGACGTCGAGAGGAGAGACGATGTTTGCGCAGTCGTGGATGCCGGTCTCCGGTAAGATTAGGTATGGGGTTTTCTGGATTGTTTTTTCTTCTTTGATGTTTCAGCCATTAGGATTTCTTCTTCTGCTTCTTCTTCTTCTTCTTCTTCTTCTTTTTTCCTTTTAATGTTTGGTTTTTATTTTTAGTTTCAATTTTGGGATTGGTGGGAACCAAATTTGGGTGATTTAGACTGAATTCAGGAGGACCCATGGAGCAAAATCTGTTTTTTTTTTTTTTTTTTTTTTGATGGGAGATGGCAACCATCAACTTTAGCTTAGAATATTGTATGAGGATTAAAGAGGGTTAAATTACAGATGAAGAATATTTGTAGGTTGAAATGAAAATGATTTAGAAAGAAACATAAATAATAGAGCAGTTTGAGTGAGGAGCAAATCTGTTGACTAGTTTGGAGTTTTTGTTTAAAGAGGAAATGACTTGTGTGGAAAGGCATGAGTTGGAGAATGGGGAGAAATTTAAGCAATGATTTGTTGTGATTCTGCGCCTTTTTGACACGTGTGAGCGCCCCCGCCCCCGCCCCCCCCCCTGCTTGGATGAATGGAGAAAGCTAAATAGGAGAGAAACATTATGAATTTCTTTATTTTGGATGTAAAGACGGTAGAGAAAACTGTTCACTTTACAAATTTGAATTGGAGGACAGTTTTCTTCATGCAGAGGTAGGGAGGGGATTTTGGATCAGTTGCAATTCATGGGGAATAAATCTAAACAATGGTCAATTTTGATCAGAAATGGGTCCCATTGTGCAGATACATTCTGGTGTATCATGGAAATATCTGCTCTATCATGGAAATACAGTTGGTTGACATACTGGGTGCCACATTTATGGTATTAGCTCGAGTATGATCCAATACTCACCCAAGTATAATGTAGTTCTTTTATTTTCTAAATCTTCGTTGCATTCGCTTAACAGTATAATATATTCCGTTCTTTTAAATGATATTGTTCTCTATATTCAATGAATCTTTTCTTTCCAATTCAATCACTGTTGTTGCTCTGAAGCAGGGTTGCCTCCCTAGGGATAACAATACCCAAGGATATTCAGCCCTTTTGTTTTGGCTGTTTCTCAACCCATCATCTCTTTTGTAAGGGTTCCTTGTCTTCAAATTTGCACTATTGTTATCTTGGATTTAGAAACTATGATTTTGGATATACTTCTATTAGTTTTGTGAGTGAAGATATCTGCAAGTATGCTTTTCTGGAAATTCTGTGTGCAATTTGCAATGGCATCGTCTCTTTTGTATGGGTTCCTTGTCTTCAAATTTGCACTATTGTTATCTTGGATTTAGAAACTATGATTTTGGATATACTTCTATTAGTTTTGTGGGCGAAACATATCTGCAAATATGCTTTTCTGGAAACTCTGTGTGCAATTTGCAATGGCATCATCTATTCGTTAATTCTCCAAAAAAGGTTAAAATAGGTACATACTGGTGAGCATCATCGGGACTTGTCCGACATGGACATAGCCGATATGTTGGTCAATAAACATTGAAGTTATTGGGCTAGACTGTATTGAAGGTTTCTATGATGGTGACCAGTAAAAAGAACTCTATTGACTTTCAATAAAAAAATTCTAGATTGGATGGCGATTGAAAGAGGGCTCCATCAGTGTGAAGCACCAATGAAAATGTTTTACTGTGGTGACTGGCAAAGAAAAGTTTTCACTAAGGCGGACATTGTTACTTCCAAGGAAGAACTCTTGATTGGATGGTGATTGGGATAGGGTAGCTAATTTCCATTTTTAAGGTGGCTGTTGGATCAAGCGTGCAACACAACCACATCCACTTACCTCCCTAAAGAAATGACTCTACACCCTGTGGTCAATTTAGGACTGCAAGTGCTCAATACGAGGCTTTTGGGCTTTTATGCCATGCGCTAACCAGCTATTCTGTTCCAATAGTTAAAAACTCATGATTTTTTAAGTGCCATTTCTAATTTGTTTTGGGGGAAGCTTTATACCTTTTTTAGTAATATGTTGTATTAGTTTGGACTAGGGGTGTACAAAAAATCCGTCAATCCGTCGATCCGATCCGATCCGATCCGCGGATTTTGATCCAATCCGAAGGCCAACAGATTGGAAATTGTGTAATCCGTTAGCAACGGATCGGTGGCGGATTGGAAATTGTGTAATCCATTAGCAACGGATCGGTGGCGGATTTCACCCTTAATGCGTGGATTCAATCCGATCCGATCCATTGTCATTAAATATAAATTTATATATATAAAATAAGAAAAATAAAAATGTAAGGAGTCACTAACCTTATGAATAGAATAGGCATATAGCTCTCAACTCATGCCCCTTTAATTCAGTGGCTTCAAAATTTATGGATTTTTTCTTCTTTCTTTTTGTATGTAATGTACAGTAACGGATTGAATGGATTAATCCGATCCGATCCGATCTCGGATCGGATCGGATCGGATTTCAACAGTAACGGATTAGTGATGGATTACAAATCCGTCAATCTGTAGGCAACGGATTGGTGGCGGATTTGGCCCAATCCGCACCAATTTGATCTATGTACACCCCTAGTTTGGACACCAAAAAACCAATCCTATTAGTTTTAAGAGAATTTTATCTGAAAAAGCACCTTGGAGGTCCACTAACCAAAAGAGGTACCCATGGTTTTGATGCAATAGAACCGGTATTCCCGCCAAAATATTCTTTTTTTATTTTTTCCTTTTTTCAACAAGCGACGATGTCGTCGCTTAATATCGAGAGTTAGTGTCGACATCGTCACTAATTCGTCAAATATGCCTCTTCTCCTATCTTTATCATCTGCGATTGCTAGTTTTCTATATCAAAATGAACCAGAACAGAACTCTCCCCAACATTGAATATTCCTCGTGGAGGTTGTTGATCGCCATTATCGAGGTTGGCATAGCACAGTTTGACCTTCTTTCATGTGTTATCCACGATCTAAGTTTCATGTTTACTTTTCGAGAAAAGTTCATTAGGGTTTTGATAGATAGTTTATTCATTTCATTATCTTTGTTGTATGATTATTTTTGGGTGGCTAAATCATCAAGGTAAGAACCGTTTGTGGAAGGAGGAAAGGAAACCACTAGAGAAAGGGGGAAGAAAATGATGGGAGGAAGAAGGGGAAAATGGGGAAATGGGGTTTCGGGCGATTTGTATGGGTTTGAATGCGACGACGTCATCACACGTTTAAATCTTTAATAAAAAAACGGAAGCAGTCACAGGGAACACTTCCGTGCCATATTGACTAGTGGCGTGTTTTTCGGTTAGTGGCCATCTAGGGTCATTTTTTTGGTAGTTTTCTCTAGTTTTAATGTTTAAGAACCTTGAGGGTTAATAATTTTCTAAGTAGTCTGTAAATGATTTTTTGTGCAAGATAAATCTATTTTGAATGTTGTTATCTTAGAATTCATGTTTAGGTTGTGACAAAATTTTATGCTGGTTGTCAATCTACCTAACGCAACCCTCCTTCTTTATCCGGGCTTGGGACTGGTAGTAAAAGCTGGCGAAGTTGTGCAACTTATCTGAAGATTTGACTTAGGATAGATCGGAATGGAGAAACATAATTCATGTAGCCAACCCCAACATAGTTGGGGCAAGGCTGATGTCCATTTTAAACCCTTGAATATGTTTTTTTATGAGTTTTTGAGTAAATTTCGATATGGCTTTCTCCTCACAATTACAATGCGATTTTTTTTCTGTTATTAGTTATTTCCTTACTTCCCTTAATTTGTATTATATGTTGATGCTAATTTTGTAAAAGGACAGGATCAAACTCATTTACTAGGATTGTTCCCTCGTGTCCAAATTCTTGAGCCTACTGATTGTCATGAATATTTATGCCATAGATTCAATCAAGCAAATTTTATTTTATATACATTTTAGGTGTTATGAACATTTGTGCTGTAGCTGTATTTCCATGATCTGTTTTATGTTGAAAGACCTTGAAGACTACTATTGCTTCTTTGGAAACTTTATGTCCTTTGTTCACCACATATGTTTCAAATTGGCTGTATGTGTCTTTGACCATCGATATGAAACTACCACCATCTAAAGAAACCATGAGCCTGTTGACAAGAAATTCTGGAAGTTTTAACCATTAAAGACCATATTTGTATCCTGGATTCTCTTGAAAAAATATCAGACTAGGTTCATTCTTAAATAACACAGGACTTTTTAAAGAAATCCGATATCAATAAAACTCTCATTTCTGAGGATTTCTATCATCTCTGAAAAACATAATTTTTTGTTTTATTTTATTTTATTTTGAATGGTAACATGACTTGACCATGCGACCTCATGGTTGTGACTAAGAGCACTTTCCAGCTGAGTTATGTGTTCCTATAAAAAACATGCCTTTGGTTCCATTGTTGTGGGCATATGAAAGTTACAACTATCAAACCCATGCAACTCGCAGTAATGAGAATTCATGGCTATTGAGTGGGCCTAAAAGAGATTTTTTAGAGATTTGAGCAATATTCAAATAAATCATCTTTTGTTTCTGGAAAACTTTGACTTGAGGAGAGATTTTTAGTGCACATCCAAACAGAAAAAAAAAGGGTTTATCGGCATGAAATAACAGTTTTCAGGGATTTCATATATATTTTTGGACTAGAGAGATCTTCATTCTAGGAATCCAATCTCCAAAGGATCCCCTAAAGTCAGAGGACCCCTTTGAAGTTGGTTTTGTACCACGTATCAGTGTTATACACCAATGAATCATGCATGTGCATGTCCAAGTTAAAATAGTGAGGGTTGCATATGGGAATTTCTTTGCAGTAATAATGGGGTTAATGATGGCCCTGGGCCTTGATCATTGACATGGAAGATGTTGCAAGAATTAAGAATTTGAGCCATGAAATCATAGCATTTGTGTTCCTTGGGGTACCTTTCAGATATGGTAAAACTGAGACTGACAGAAAAGACTATCTTGGTGATGTCTAGAATCCCAAGAAAGTCTGACAGCATAATGGATGCTGTTGTTTTTTCTTAATGCTCTCTCTGAGTGTAAAATATATTATGGATTGTAACGAATTAATTTAAGAGTAAGGTGGTGATGCTTGACAAGGAAAAGAAGAAAAAAAAATTAACTGCATTCATTCAAAATTTTTTATGTAAGGCAGTTAAAATTGGACAATGTATTATAATGAATTGTGGGATGAAATGACACCTAGTATTAGTGTATTACAGAGTTTTGCCAAAGATGTGCTTTGAGAATCAAAGGAAATAATAAGATATTTTGGGGGAGGGAGGGGGAAGGGGGGGAAGCTTCTGATTTGGTTTTATGGCAGGTTAATTTACAATACAAGCCATTTTTCTATTGAGACAACTCATAAAAAAGTTTGGAGAAAAGGAAAATTTTGTATATGGTTTTGTCAGTTAAAATAAGCTATAGTGGAGTGTGGATCTGTCAATTTGGTAGACATTGAAGAAAGAAGCATCCTCAAATTATATGGAAATCTAGACATGTCCAAAGGGGTAGTTGTGTGCATAGTTATCAATTTCATTTTGTTTCGGCTATGAAGCCGAAGCGAAATGCTAAGTGCAACTTTTCGGTTTGACTTTCGGTCAATTTCAGCTGAAAACATGGATTACAGCCGAATTGACCAAAATGGCCGAAATGACCGAAATGTTATGGGGAATGTGTCCAAACGTCAATCTTAATGGTTGTTAACTTTCATTATTATGAAAATTGTGTTTAAACTTTAAACTTTATGTTGATAAGGAATGTGCTTAAATTTTACACTTATAAGTTACATATGATTTTATCATAATGAATTAAATGCATACATTATTTTTTTTCTTTTTATTTTTCTTGCATATATGTATATTTTAATTTTATTTATTTTTCTAAAACACAATTCTGAAATATTTCACCGAAACTCCGAATCGACCAAAATATGTCATTTTGGAGGCCAGAACGA
The DNA here is from genome assembly GCA_029852735.1 of Persea americana. NCBI lineage: Eukaryota > Viridiplantae > Streptophyta > Magnoliopsida > Laurales > Lauraceae > Persea > Persea americana. The sequence goes on along the minus strand of CM056817.1, from coordinate 51,172,817 downwards.
AATGGGGTCTGAAACAAAATTAACAACTATGGTTGTGAGTATGAGAAGTACATGAGAGACATCTATGTTCTTAGTTGGAGTTGAAGTCCAACTCCCCATTAATTCACCTTGGTTTTGAACAACTTAATGTGTAGAGATATATATATTTTTAAAGAATGTGTTATTAATTATTCAAACAAGAAAACAAGTAAATTAGAATGCAACCATGCGAGTTTATTGTATCAGAAAATAGGAAGAGTTGGTTAGAACAATAGGAAAAAAAAAAGAAGAAGAAGAAAAGAAGTCGGTTAGAACTGAAAAATAACTTAGTGCCGTAGTCTTGATAGATTTTGATATCAAAGCAACTATAGATGAGTTTTGTTAAAATGGAAAATAGCTTGCTTAAAATGGAAAATAGCTTGCTGCTATAGTGTGATAAATCTTGATATCTAAGAGCAACTATAAATCAAAGCAAAGAATTTGAATTGGTTATTGTAAATATGATCAACATAGGGAGGCAAAGTGGAGACAAGCTAGTGATGTGTGGTGTGATCATCAAAATATCACTTGTCTTTCTTGGCGATTATTCGTACTTTGTACTATGGAGTTGAATCTTGGGCAAAAAGGAATTGGGAAATAGCTAAAGTAGATGTAACTGTGATGCGTATGCTTTGATGTATCAATTAAGCTATAAGGACATAGTTACAAACGTGCACATAAAGGAAATCCAAGAGATTGCAAATTCAGCCAAGGGTGGACAAAGTGGAGAAAAGTTAGTGATGTGTTGTGTGAATGTCAGGTGACACTTTTGTTTAAAGGGCGTTTCACGGCATTAAGTCCTACATTTTTGCAAGGATTGAATTTTGGCAATGAAGAAATAACAAGCATCTTAAATGCATGCTGCTGAGACGTGTATGCTAAAAGTAGAGGTGAAGTTGTGAAAATGAATAGAATTAGAAATGCTTATGTAATAGGAAAACCCACATGTGGCTCCAGCCATGGTATTAAAACTTGGCCGAGTCCAAGTCGACTCAGGCTTAGTCAGGGTTGACTCATACTTGACTTGTACATTTGGATTTTGGAACAAAGTTGCCCTCCTTAGTCGTCCCTCTAAAACCACCACCGTTCCCATCTAAGCTATCTCCTCATCACTCTTCAAGTGCGGCATGACGCTTAATCAGAATACACCATAGAAGTTTCATAACTTCAGGCCAAATACACCCAACCTGGTGTTGGCTTGGTGGTTAGGACACTGGGTTTGCTCCCCAGAGGTCCTGGCATCGATTCCCCCGGGAGTTAACCGTCCCCTGTTTGTGTGGGTGCAGGCGTGGGGCCCAGGGATTAGTCTTGTCAAAGGTGGGGATGCCGTGAGATATATATATATATTAAAAAAAAAAAAAAAAAAAAAAAACACCGTCGGGCCAGATTCCATCCAACCCACAATTGCCGACTAACAGCAGTGCAAGTTTGGAGGACCAATCCAGCCTGCTTCTCTTAGGACGGCGGGTGGCTATGCAGATTGAAATGACATTATGTGGATTTGATTATTTTTTGAGAGGAAACAAGACACGATTTGTTTTTGTATCACTTGTCATATATAGGGGGCAGGGGGTGGGGTTCGGGGGGGACGGGGGGCATTCATGTACACCCATCCCTCACCATAAGGTGAGGGACACTTATATGGCTTTCCCTCTTTGTACACGAACATTCTTTTTTTGCATATGACCATATATGGCTTTTCCTCTTTTGCACATGAATATTTTCAATTATGTAAGTGTCCCTCGCCCTATGGTGAGGGATGGATGCACGTGTATATCCCCATAGTTGGGCCCCACTAAAAGTTCTCATATAATTGGTGAGAACTAGTTCTCACCTGAATAAATCCTATATATATATATATATATATATGCTTATCTAGAATATAGATAGCTGGAGCTTGTTATTCACTTGTGTGGGCATTTTTATTCAAAATTTATGCTGCAGACCTATTTGCAAGAACCTTCCGACCTGAGCTCGTATTTTACCTAATTGCCTCGTGTAGCTATAAATTATTTCCCGCTTTGTGCCATTGTCAGTGTTCATTATTTTGCTTGTATATATTTTCTATTTTTACTGAGATAATCAAATTTCATCATGACAAGAGCCTGCGGTACAGGTGGAAAGTGCTGGTTGTTGCAACCACAAGGTTGCTGGTTCAAGTCGTGTTACCTATCCAAAAAATTGAAAAATGAAAATTTGATCATAATATTATTTTAGGTATTGCCAACTAATTTACCAATGTTGTTCTCATGTTTGATGTTCCTCCGTCTTGACTTTTTATAAACCATTGGTTCCACATGGTAATGTCAATCACCTGTAGTTGGCTTTCACTTTTAGCTGTACTAGTCATCTGTGTTTTACGAGGGTATCTTCTTGTGTGTACTTTCCTGTATTTGTGATTGAACCAATTATTCCTTCTTCTACTGGAAAAAAATTTAGCCTTTTTTTTTTCAATTTAAACTTTTATCGTTTATCAGTAGGCATTTCACTGTTTTGTTTGATTGCTCACTAAAGGTAATTATTAACAGATCATTCAAAAAAAGGGTAGCTATTAATGGTTTTGTCTCTATTGTGCAGGGGACTGGTGGTTCTTTTACATGGTCTTAATGAGCACAGGTACAAAATTTATTTTTTACTTTCTAAAGTTCCTGTTGAAGTGAATTCTTTACACCTGAAGAACTGCTTATGAATTCATTTCATTCTCAACAGTGGCAGATACAATGATTTTGCAAAGCAATTGAATGCTAATGGCTATAAAGTGTATGGCATGGATTGGACCGGTAAGTGGTTGGTTACTTCTTTACACCATCTAACTGGCCTCTACCTTCTTAGTGGGCCTCTTTTTAGAGTGTTTGGGTGAAGAATGATATTACTATATAAACCCATTTCGTATGATATATGATTGCATACAGGTTGTTATGATAAAATAAAATAAAAAAACCTTACCCAAAAAATATTTTGAAATTCTCTCTTGAAACAGATCATACCAACTGTTGAGCTGCTATATTATATGCATCTGCATATCTTTCTCTTCTAGTTGCATAAATCAAGCTGGCTGGATAGTTCATAAGTCTCCAGCGTAGGTGGTTCATGAATTGGTTTGAGAGCATCATAGAAACTCGATGCTGATAGAAACAGTTAACATTTGCAGACAGGGAGTTACATTACCCAGGGTGACTGGCTTTCTCCTGTACTTTCTAAAAATACAGTACATCACTTATAAACTTAAAAAGTTCATTTCTTATGATATACGCTTTATTTGCTGCAAAGTATCTGTGTAGGCCTAGTTACATTTAGGACACATTTCTTATGATATACGCTTTTTTGCTTTGTGATTCTGGATTTGTGTTAAAATGGGGGTCAGATTATCAGCAGCTGCAGCATTAGGTGGGACAGTGTTTTTGTGCCTTTTCCATTGATTATGATTTGAGATTCATTCGAAGTACACCCTTACATATGCTGATAGAATATATGTATATATATAGTATAAATTGTAGTTGCAAGATCAATTAATAGATTAACGACTAAAATTATTTAAAAACTGTGTTCTGAGTGCTGTGACTAAATAAAATAATTTTTCATTTAGGACATGGCGGAAGCAACGGGCTACATGGATATGTCCATTCACTTGATGAAGCTGTCAGTGATACGGTATGTTCTCCAAAATAGTAATTGTCATGAGGATCATTCGACTGCATTACTTACCTGTTCTCCTTTCGTTACATCTACAGAAAGAATTTCTTGAGAAAGTACTGGCAGAAAATCCTGGTCTCCCATGTTTTCTCTTTGGACATTCTACGGGGGGAGCCATTATCCTCAAGGTAAGAACTTATTCTTCTTTAGTTCTAAAATAATTTAATGATATTTTAGCCAAAGAATTTGTTTGAAGTTTTTCCTACTGTTTGGACTTTTGAAGGCAGTATTGGACCCAAAAATTGAAGTCCTTGTAGAAGGCATAGTATTGACATCTCCTGCTATAAGAGTTCAGCCATCTCATCCAATTGTTGGGGTAAGAAAAATTGTTCCTTCTGCTCACTGCTTTAGTTTTCTACCAGCATAGATGGATGAAATTTTGAGAAGTAATACCATATTAAGAAATCTAAGTTGGTTCTCTAAGACATGTTAGTTAAATGACAACTAGTTGTCTTGCTATCTTTCTCTTATCAGCAAGATCCTTTGGGCCAAGATCTCCGAAAGAAAGAAAAATAGCCCTTGTGTCAGGTTCATTCGGTTTCAGCCTGTCTGATGTACACAGATTGTAATGGAATATGATGCCTGGTATATGAATCTTTCTCTCTAGGATTGGGTGATTACATTTGGACCCTGGTTAAACCTACCACCTTGCCATGAATTTGGATACTGCTGGTGTCTTTATGAATGTTAATTGCTAGATGGTATTCTAAAAATAAAAATAGAATAAAAGAAGATAGCACATCATTTAAAAAAGAAAAAAATAAAAATAGAATAAAAGAAGATAGCACATCATTTAAAAAAGAAAAAGAAAGAAAGAAAGATAGCTTGACCTCATCCAACTATCTAAGATCATGTATTTTGTGGTGAAGGGTAAAATATTTGTCTGGACATGCTTGATTCTGGTATCCCACTTATTTCAGTGTGAAATTCTGGGTTTTGTAGTCTTTTCGAGCTACCAAGCCCATAGATTTTAACTACTTCTGAAGATTTCAAGTTCTATCTATGTCAGGTGCTTTCTATTATAATTGTAGTATTGTGTTAATAATAACCTGTTATAAAAAAGGTAATTATTTTAAATGACCTTCTTTATAACACAGGTTATATTAACAATTGTGTATTTCATTTTACATCGCAAATGCAAAGCTTTTAAATTATAGAAATCTCCTCTCTAAGGTCACACTCAGCAACCAAATCTTTGGTGGAAAGATTTTTCATTTCCGGAAAGTCATGGAAAATTCAGTTTGGCAATTGTAAATCCCTGATGATTTTGACCAAAGGAAATCTTCATTTCTGAGGATCTTTAGATCCGACCTCCCCCCATCAAATTTGCAAATCCTCACTTTTGTGGATTTGTGCACCAAAATCAATTTGTATCACCTATTTGCTTCGATATGCACCAATATAGATGTGAAATGCCCAACTATACAAATCCTCAGCAAGGAGTCCTTGTTCCAGGGGCAATGAGGAATCCTCAGATTTGCGGGTTCCTCCCCTGAGACCAAACATGCTCTAAATGTTAGCAATTTCCAACTGAAATGCTTTGTGCAGTTATCAGATTTGGACACTTACGACCATTTCTGTGTAATGGATGGTGGTACCAAAATTCTCCCCTGTTCACCACAATTTGTAGATGGTGCATGCACATTAATGATGCCATTGAGCAATTACTTCATTATTAATTGGCAATTACTCTATAGATTGGAAAATAGTTAGGATGTTAATTAGAGGATGTGAAAATTCCTGCTAGAGGAGACCCCATATTAGCATTTTTGGCAATTTTGAATTGAAGCCATTCAAGTAAGCTGATAGAGCTGGAGCAAAGAGCTGATATGGGAGTCCGGGAGCAGAAAATATCTCATCAGAGGATAATCTCTCAATTAGGTTAGATTAGGTAGATGTCATTGGATTGCGTGGATTTCCTGATTTGATTCCTGCCTTGTCACTTTTGGACTCAATAGATAATATGTTACTGTTAATGATATAATTACATAAGTTTTTTGGAATGAAATTCTTCGCTACTTAACAAAAACCCTATCCTGTGATTGAGCACAGAGCAGTCATTCTTTAAGTATTTCAACATATGATTTGAAGGACACACTACAAGAGCCAAAATGCCTTAACGGGTGCTTTTTAATCTAATCCAGATCTCAATTGCTTTGAGTATGTTTTAGGCCAAACATCATGTTGGATAGTGCTTTCTGTTATGCTGCATTTGGGACAGTCTTGAAGTCTTTGCTGGACACTATTAGTGCTGTTTTCGCACAGGCTTTAAGTACTCATCTTATGTTTTCTGATTTTTATGTTGTTCGCAACCATATCTGCTAATATATCCGAACCAGTAGGGAAGAAGGGAGTATATCCACATACACGCCATTAGCATGTCCGAAATTCACACCATTTACCAATCTCCCTTGTATCTCTATGGTTGCATGATTAGAAGCATGCAAAAGAGGTCGAAGGGTTCAAGGATTGGTACTGACAGGGGAGACCTCATTACATATATTATAAATAAGTGAATTAAGAAAGTCATTGCTTTTGCCCTTATTATTCAGCTCCAGTGGCGGTGCCCACTCCATTTCCTATTGCTTGCTCCATTATTCCCTCACTGGCAAATGCTCGAGGCTCCTGCTTTGCCTCTCACCCATTAACAAATGAATGTGTTGTGACTTAATGAACGAATCTTTTCAATCAAAGCATGAATGTGTTGCGACTTAATGAACAAATCTTTTCGATCAAACCAGGAACATCTTCTATTAATACCTCAACCGCCCGTGCCTCTCAGGTGAGGGGCACAAGTGGTCTGGGTATTAGCATATATCCTTGCTTCGCCAATTGGCTAATGACTCAAATCAGCTAAAAACTCTCTCCGGGTCCCACGAATGGGTTCCCACCTCATTGCGGCAGCTAGCAAGGCAGGCATTGCTTGGTTCCCGAATGGATCTGCTTCCTGCGTGTGGAGTGCATAAGCCCCCGCAAGCTATGAGGACAAGGACTCTTCTTGATCAAAAGAATAAAAAATGCACCATTTTGTGTATTGCATGTCAAAAGGCCTTGGCAATTTTCTTTCAAAATTGGTGACTGTTTACATCTAGTTTTGCCTACTAACGTTATTTAGAGATGTAACACCTCTTGAAATATCTCATGGCCAGGTTATTGCACCTATTTTCTCCTTCTTCCTACCAAAATACCAATTCAGTGCTGCAAATAAGCAGGGATTGCCTGTCTCTCGTGACCCTGATGCTCTTGTGGCCAAGTATTCTGATCCACTTGTATATACTGGTTCTATCAGGGTCAGGACTGGCTATGAGATTCTATGCATATCATCTTACTTGCAAAGGAATCTCAGCAGAGTACAGGTACCTTTTCTAGTTCTCCATGGCACTGCGGACACCACAACTGACCCAGAAGCATCTAAGAAGCTATATGAAGAAGCTTGCACAGCTGAGAAATCCATCAAACTATACGAAGGTTATTTACATGACCTGCTGTTTGAACCCGAGCGAGTAGAGATCATGGAAGACATTATTGATTGGTTGAATTCTAAGCTAAATGTTTAGTGTAGAATTGCAGCTGCTGTTGCAGCAAGCATTATTTTGGATTGCTGCTTGGTGATTGCTTGATTTGGGGTGGGAAAGAATTGGTGGTGTTTGGTGGATTGGTGACAAAATCTGCAGCAACTGCCTTATTGTTACCAAATGGACTGTTAATGGTCCTTGGCAGTTGGTTTTTCGGCATTTGGAAGAAGGCCTGTGCATGGGCTGGTCTTTGAGGGGGAAAAGATCTTTTTGTTGTAGGTCTATTTAGATTTGCATTCTAATTTCATAATGTGAATAGAAGAGGAGATTCGAAATTAGAATTTGCATCAAGTTCCCAATGTTAAAAATATTTTTTGTTTTTCGGGCAAGATGTGTATCTGTTTCAGAAATTAATTGATGATGTGCTTTGTCTTTCAAACAGTAAAGAATAATTAAACTGTACTTTATTTCAATCTGTTGTTGGAAGTGCCCTCCTTACATTTTGATGGCATTTTTATAGATTTATTGACCTTCGCAGATAGATATCGCAGTGAGTCGGGTGTGGTGGGGTTGACATCAAGTGTGACCACTCAACATAAAGCAGACCTGTTATTCATGGGACTGGAAAACGCCAGCCCCAAATGACCAACCTGGTCAGGTATTGGCTTAGGAATTGGCATCTCTTGTCTTGATTAGGACAATATTTGGTTCGGCTGCCTAAAATTTCAAGAAGGCAACCTTTAATGGTGAAATACCTTGGTCTACTTTTGTTATTATCTGCAGAAATCATTAGCTAATCTCAGATTGGGAAAAGATTGATCCTTTATGATGGCTTGGTTATATAAGAAATATGATTTTGTCATTTCTTGTGGTACAATTGAGTGTGGATCTTTATGTCAGAAGTTCTATTGCGGCTTTAGATGTGTAAGATAGGGAACAGCAGCCTACAGTGAAGATCTCAAACAAGTCAGGTTGCCCCCTAACTTAGTCAGTCTGTGCTTGTCTGGCATGGTGACTACTACTATGCCTTGATTGATTCAGCTAAGCTAGGGTTAACCAGAAAGATTTTCTACACCATGATTGGCATAATGACAAAAATATAAAATCGTTTGAAACGACGTTTGCTCTATAAAGAAGAATAAACATCTACCTATGGTAGCAAGGGGTTTTCAGTTAATAAATTATCCTTGGTTAATTTTGTCATTATACGATAAATTTCTGGTTCTTTCCAGTGCCCCATATAAAGTATGGTGTTAATGCCATTTTTAAACTAATGAGACAATTGGATCAGCACTGCTCTTGCTCTTTTTTAATTGATATTTGATTCTTGTAACTTTTATGATTGACAAGTTGTGTGTGTGTGAGTGAGAGCAATGGCCAATAATTTACCACAATTTGGTGGCTACATTTTATTCTTCTTCTATAAGGGACTATCTTGATTTTATATACAACTCTTAAAATCTTTTCTGTTATTACTGTGAATGAGTTGTTTGGTTACAAAATTGTCAGCAACTGTACACATTGTGGATGGTTAGGTCACAGATTACTCATGAATTTGGTTCATCGACTATTGAATCAAGAGTAGGGCTGTCGATCCAACGGGCTTCATTTTGAACAGGTCAGTCCAGCCCTGATTTTGAACCAACTGGGCTGGGACTGACAATCTAGTTCTGCTTAAATTTTCAGTTAATCTTAAGACCAGCCTCGTCCATTTACAACCCTAGTCAAGAGCATGCAGAATGTGAGAGAGCGTTCTTGTAGTTAACCAAATGAAGGTAGCATTGCAACAATATACAATTTTATGCAGTGCCCTTATCCTATTATTTACAGTGTTCACTATTCTCTCATGGTTGTTGGGACAACTCTACTAATTTTATTAGCGGTCCTGTGTTTTTTACTCACAGTGGAATGGCACAGGAGATCAAAACCATTGACCCACAGCTCCTGCGGTGGATGAGGTATATACAAGAAGTTTCATGAGCCCAGGTCATCCAATGATGCCAAACGCTGGATTTGAATTGATGGAGCTCAATTCTCTTGTTTCTTCCATTTTATTTGATGACCATTTATTGATCTTCACTTGGAGCTTATTAAGAAAGTCTTATCAGTTTGAAACCGCGCTGATTCAAATAAATATGTTTGGAATAGATCAGCTGATTCAATTAGACTCTTTTTTACAATGGTTATACTGTCAAAGTTACACCCGCAAAGTTATCATATATTTCAATTTGGAAAAAGGCTACCTTGTAATTTTTGAGAAAAAGGCCAAAATTTTAAAGCTCATTGAATCAGATATCCAAATAAATATTGTCAAATTCTCAAAACGCTTATTCACTTGCCAAACAACACCTACTTTTCTTTAATTTTATTTCACTTTTGGAAAAGAAATTCTTTTAGAATTCGTTAAAACTCAATTCCATGCAAAAAGAAAATCTCTCGTTATTCTATTTATATCATGGATTGGTAGTCCATATCAGCTGGGATGTCATACAAGCAATCTTATTAGGCACCCTTAGATACATGGGAAAAGCCATGAAGTCTTTGACGAAGGTGATGAGGACAATGATGAAGGGGATGGCACTAAAAAGCTTGAGAATATATTACTAAAGATGATATCTAGGGCTCCAAGGTATAAACTACATCAGAGTTAAAAGGTCATTACAAAACTCAACCAAGAGGATGGTATTAAAATTTGATCAGAATATTTAATTAGTGAACTAACACATAACCTTTCTAATCTATTTGGACTTTTTGTACCATCGTCTACTACCTCTTTTGAATTGTCCAAAAGTGCGCGGCCCATAACCAATCGATCCATTTTTCTTTGTTCGTGGCCATCCAAGAGACAGGTTATCACAAATTAATCTCCATGAAACTGATTGGATGGTAGAGATTATCTATTTGCAAACTGTGGTATCACAGGTAGCTTATGCCCATAATCAATTCTAATTCCTCTTGCATTAAACTAAAGATTGGTGATTTTCGTTAAAGCAAAAGGTCTAAATCTTGTATTGCAGACATTGGTTGGGCGCTTTTAAATTAGCAGTTAACTCATAGTTATGTCCAAAAGTAGTTGCATTAGCCATATAATTAAGTTTATCTCACGCTTTGCTAATATCAAATCATCAATCATTGTATGTTAGCGCTCTTCCTCCTTACTTTAAGGTATTATTGGTATGATCTTTGTCTTAATTTATCGTCTAAAGAGACATTAAAATATGGCGATTAAGGTACATGGCGTTGTGCTTAGCTAACTGTTTAAACTCTTGTAATAAAACAGTTGTCAGAAAGAGTGGCTAGTCGGCCGATTCTTTAAAGTCTAGATCCTTCAAAGAAGATACATGATAAGCTAAGAACTATAAATCTACAGTTTTATTAATCTCAATCAAGTCATTTTCCAAATAAGGAGACCAACGGAGACATGTTTGTTCTATTGGGAACAAATCAAGTTTGAATAATTTAAGTATACTTTAAAACTGTAAAGAACATTGCTTACTCTACTATAGTGTAGAACTACATCATTCATGACACGGTGATGGCTAAATTAGATGATTATTATACTAAATTTAAGTATTTCCGGCCATTGAATAAAATGCTAGGCCCATTAATTTTATGGCTCATAACCCCGACCATGGACCACTTCTAGACTTTGCAATTGTCCAAAATCATATGTCTTTTATTGGGGGAGACGTTCGTCTAATGGACTCTGTTCTGAAATATTCTTATTGTTACTTTAATGACTGTCTAATTAATGTTGAAGCACAAAACCTACTATCAACTCACAATCATGATATGCATATAGATCTAATTAATCAAGTAGTCACATGAAAGGGAAAGACGAGTGAAAAAGTTTCATGGTTTAACGGTATGCTATGTCAACGATAAATAGAACTCTCTTTTGTTTTCATCTCTCCCTTCCTTTTTACTTCTTAGATTAAAGTTACAAATTACATCAATATTCATAACATCTCCTTCCTCAAGTCCCAGTACATATGACCATATTCACAGATCCTAAATTTGGGTTCTGACTGAACTTGAATGACCAACCTGATTTACTCATAATAAAAGACATAAACCAACAATTAACACTCACTAATAATACACATTATTCAAGATTTTGATGATTTAAGGGCCTTGTTAGTGGATGTGAGTGCTGTGTATTCTATTCCCTCCTAATGCCAGTAATGGCAGGCCAACAACAAAATAAAACAATTTCTTTTTGTTCTGATATTAATTTGTGCAAATGTGAAGTCATTCAATGTCAATGTTCATGCACAATATAAAGATTACAAAACATACATAGATGTGACCAAAAAAGTGAGGATCATTAGTTTGCTTTATTTGGAAAGTTCCTTGTCATAGTTTGAGAAAGATGGGATTATTTAACACCATAAGGATATTATAAACAATAAGCTCTCTTGAATGGGATCCAACTTATCTTGGTCTCCCTGCCACCAAAATGAAATAGTCCTGGCCCCCGCCCACAATCTTTCCAAGCACGCCATATTTTTATATGAAAACACTGCACCAACTTGGCTATATTAAATTGTCATTGAAATGTATATGGAAATGAGATAAAGACATTGGTCTCTATATTTGGAACGAATTGATGAATCATTTTTAATCTTTTTAATTTCCATTTTGTCGGTAGGAATGATAATATGGGGCCCATTATGAGATATCATGGAACCCCATCAAGAGTAGGCCTGATCTATATATAGGCCTTTATAAAATGAGCAAGGCTCTCCTAAGCTCAAGCTTAGGATAAAATTTTGTAAACTCCATGCTTGGGGGGCCCGTCTTTGGTTCATCCAAATGGACCAAACACATGACTCTCCTAAATTGCACATGTCCGCCAACTTTCGGTTAGATCCAAATTATATAAAATGGTTGGATCGACTATGTATCAATTTAAATGGACCGTTTACCATTAAACTTTTGGGCCCGTATGGAGATGATAGAAATCACGGTTGGAGCTGATTTTTTGCAGAGATGATGATCCCACGGAGTCCTTAAAATCCTCCCATCCCCATCCTCATGTGGGTCCCCAGGTGGGCCCCACCACATACTTGAGCTTACCTTATCCTAAGCCTAAGCTTAGGAGAGCTAGCCCCTTATAAAATTCCTATATACTGTTGACAATTCTGTTCCATGTTCCAGGTGGGGTTACAATCAACAAGACATTTGTTTATGTGGATTTTTCCTATGGATTCTCAATGAATGAACAAATGGATATAAAGAAGGGTTTAAGAGAAAAAAGATGACTGGGGAGTTTAGGTAGCTACTGTTCCAAGGTCATAGGCTCTCTCGGCTTCTATTGGCACTTTGAAATTTGCTCTTCCCACCGCATTAGAAGACAAAAAAAATAATCCTGAACTACCCCTCCCTCCCCCCTCTATTTTCTTTCCCTCCTCTTCCTCTCTCCATTCCTCTTCTTCTCTCTCCTTCCCCCCCCTCCCCCTCCCAATCCCAGTCGCCGGCGTGGATCTCCCTCCACGCCGGCGACTGGGATTGGGAGGGGGAGGGGGGGAAGGAGAGAGAAGAAGAGGAAGGGACAGAGGGAAAGAAAAGAGCGGGGGGGGGGGGGGGGGGGGGGGTGGTGTAGTTTAGAAAATGTATGTATATATATATATTTTCTTGTTGACCACAATAGAAGCCCTCCTTCTAAATTCTAATATATCTTATCCAACCACTTTCTTGTTTTTCTTCATTAAAAATGTGCTTCTGATTAAATTGTGGCCCTCCCCCACCCCGCCGCGGATAACACCATAGTTTTAAAGTGACATGGAAGAGCATCGAGTCAGGTTAGCTGAGTTTTTGGGAGACTTGATCAGACTCATTCAATTTATTGCCCCTTGAGTGGAGTTAACTCGACTGAGTCAAGTTCTTACTTTATGCAAAAGACCTATGGAATTGAATATTAAGAGTACATACAAAAAGGAACATCTAGAATCCTCTCCTCTTCGTCTAATGGTTGCCAAATGTGATGCTGGCCCACTGCTTAAACTAACTGATAGTTGTGGCCACAAATGCATCAGTTTTGTGGTTCCTAAATGCCAGTCCATTCAAAGCAACAGGGCTTATTATGTGACACATAAGATTATGGTAAAGAATAAGATTGCACTAGCAGATTGCGGCAATGCACCATGACATCAGACCACATATGAATGGGCCATGATGCCAAAATACAAAGAATAAACAAGCCAAACCATCGGACCCATGGCCCATTGAAACAAGAATTCCTCAAAGAGGATTTGTATATTTGAGGGTTTCACTTGATATTGGTGTATATCGATGCATATATTTGAGAAAAATGGGGTTCTGTGTGCAAATTCAAATAAGTGAGGATTTTCAAATCTTATGGGGGGGGGAGAGGTCGAATCTGAGAATCTTAACAAATAAAGATTTCCATTCATCCAAATCATCAAAAATTTACTAAGTGTCAAACATGATTTTTTATATATTTAGGAAAACTAAAAATCTTCTTCCTAAAGATTTGATTGCCAAACATGACCTAACGTCTTTTCGTCATGTCGTATCTGTAAGGGTTATTATTTACAATCTCAAAGTAAATGTGTGAGGTCCGCTAAAAGAAGATCCGCGATATGTAACCTTTGCCTAAATGGGGTCCACCAGAAGCAACCCACTTACCCAATCCATCCTTTGTCTTCAAATACATGGGACTCATCACTTCAAACCCATCCACCCTTCTATCTATCATTCAATATTTCACGAATGGGTCTCATATGTGGATAGATTAATTGGGTCTAATGTGTATCACATGGGTCCATCATCATTTAAGAGGGCCCACTATCAATATAGTGTTTACATGATTCCACGATGATGATGTCATTTAGCTGGCCATTCGATCTGATTGTTGCTCAAAATGAATATTTACAAGTGAATATTGTTTACAAGTGACTATTTAACTTAATATGTTTAAGAATTTCAAACTTAATATAAACATTTAATTTAGGGTTACCCTCTCCTGAACACCTCTCGTGAGCACCATCCTTTAGAACCTCCCTTTGATGCCCACCTACCCACCTAGGGATGTGTCAATCATGCGAGAGGTGGGGGATCGAAAGATCTAAATGAAACCTAGGGGTATAAAAAAGATCATCCTAAAACTTTAATTTATGACCCTCGAGTTTACTGATTTTAGAAGATATCAAAGCACCATCATGGTGGTGGTGGTGGTGGTGGTCATAATATATAATAATATTATTATTATTATTTAAAGGGGCCAACATTAATCGAATAATTGAATCATTTACAAGGTTAACTAAAACCCTATGGTCCATGAAGTGATTATGTCATGCTCAAGGTTTTCTTTAATTCTACGCCAAGAATGCGTAAACTGATTGAAACGAAAGTGGCAAAAACCATATTAAAGTGGAGTTCATGACATATTTAAAGGGTTAGTTAGCACTTTGTAAAGGAGAGGACGTAGTTGTTTGTGGATCATGTGCATATGAAGGGTCAATCCTGTTTAGATCGTTGTTATCCATACAATCAATGACGGCATTGGTAAGTTCATTGCTCGTATTTTTATTATTTTTTTCCTTTTACGTTTGACACCACCAGCATGTCACGTATTTCACTCTATTTTTATGTAGACTTGTGATAACTGTTAATGAATTAAATCATGGGATCTTAATACATTTTTTTGTGGATAAGTAAAATTACTTTGGTCATGTTTGTACTGACGTGTTTTCGGATAAATGGCGAGGAACATCTACACACTTTTTTTTCCGTAGGAGATTTTAATATTTGTTGTGGCCACTTTTTGTGAGGAAAAGCACAAGATGCGCTAAATTTTTGCAGTCCCACATAGAAGCATTTTCAGTCGGGGTTAAAAACAAATTTTCTACGAAAGAGGAAAGAATTGATTTTTTGCGTATGCACACAAACGTGCATTATAGTAATTTAGGCAAACTCGATAAAAGGTTTGATTTACATCCAAAGTAAGGGTTCCTCACGCTATCCTGCAGACAGCTTTATGGAGCAGTCACCATATGTTACAATTGTTTGATTCAGATGACATCAATTGTAATTGATTTATTTGGGTCATATCCTTCTCAAATTTTAGGATAAGATGAATCTAAAATGGGTTCATTTTTCTTTGATTCAATCCATCAACTCTAATTCATTATTCTTTATGCATTTTAAAGATGATGAATGTTTATATGCATCCATCCTTCGCCATAGGTTGAGGGACACTTACAAAATTAAAAAAATCCATGTACAAAGGAGGAAAAGTTATATATGGTCACATGCAAAAAGACGAATGTTCATGTGAAAAAAGGGAATGCCTCACAAGTGTCTCTCACCCCACCATTTCTATCAGAGTCTGGATCCTGTAAGGCTTTATTACCCCACAGTGACTACATCACCTTGAGCAACCGGCCATGCATGCGAGCAGCCAGCTCTTGTCAAAAGTAGGTACTGCCTACGGTAACGTGGCGGACCCTGATTGGTCCATTCATTGTCACCGTGGGTCAAAATACTCAGAGCTTCCCGTTTCCCACCATGAGGAATGGATGCATATGAACATTCCTCTTTTTAAAGATATTTAACTTTTTTCTTTTAAATGTGTGACTAGTGCACTTAATTACCTAATCTGCAGTATCAAGGCCTGCCTTTCACACTTAAAACCTTATAACCATATAATAATCAACTTCCTAATTTTTAAAAAGTTAAATATGGTATGTTTATTGCCTTGAAAGGTATTCTTTGGATTTTCCATTGGTTGCAAGTGAGGGAATAATAGTCTCCCAAGTAGCATCTAGCATTATTGAAATATCAAGTTGATGATTTTATACGTAGCCCTAGTGAGGTTAGTACATTAAGCTCTCCTTGGATTAGTTGTTAAACTAATGACCCAATGACCTAATTAGCAACCAAAGGAAACCACACATTTTTTTTTGTTGGCATCACCAACGGTGTTGGTGGGCTGCAGTTGTAAAATGGTTGGACTTGTGGAATGGTTGATCGAATCATGTTGTTCAATGTTCTCTAAGCATCTGATGTGACGTTTGATTTGTAATTGCCCATCATTGAATGGTTTTGTACATAGAGAAATGTTCTTTTTTTGTGGTAAAATTCAGGGGGTTATAGATACCAAACCACTATCTTCATTTGCAACTTCCTTTCTTTGGCTTGGGATTTTGGGTTTTTGCATCCCAGAACTGACGGGGAGAGGAACGTGCCCAACCCCACCATAAGAACAACTTGCCATTGACAACATATTGTATGCTTTCAGAGCCTATCCCATCCAACTGCCCCACCATAAACAAATCTCCAAATAAAATCTCAGCCAGCAAATCAAATCAATGAAAAGTACATTCCAGACTGTAGACCCATGTCACCCTTCCCTTACCCTTTCCCTTCTCAACTTGCCAAACCGTATCTTTTGCTCCTTGGAGGGGCATGTGGAGCCCACCCCTCTCTTTGCCTTCTCTGTTCCATCTCAGTCATCCCTTTTTATCCCTCCTTCCTTCGCTATGCACACCTCTATGATTCTCCTACGAATACCTATAAGCAAGGAAAGTGAGAAGTGAGTCTCTCTCTCTCTCTCTCTCTCTCTCTCTCTCTCTCTCTAATGAAGGATAGCATGATCTCTTCTATATTCTATGGCAATGCAAACATATTTTGTTGGTGACATGAAGCTAACTAAAGTTTTTGTTTCAAGGTCATGTGGCCTGGATTAATAGCTAATAAGGTACTAAGGAAGAGCTTCGGCACTGATAGATTTGCGGCTGACGTTCCAAACACTGAACCAATAGTTGAAGTATCAAGCTCATCTCAATCATTCTATCCCATAAATCGCTCAAATGATCCCAAGGTCACATACAAGTAAGCTTCCAAAACTTGGTCTATTGACACTTATTTTTCACTTCCTCTTGCGATCCATTGCCTCATTCATTCATATCTTTCTTTCTTTTAAGCTTATTGGATCATTCAATACCTGAAAGATTATCATATTTATCCTTTTTCCTCACTTTGTGTTTATTCATTTATTTATCTTTTTTAGAGTTTGTGTTGGTACATGGAATGTTGGAGCTGTAGCACCCCCTGATGATTTGAAGTTGGAGGATTGGCTAGACACATGCAATAACCCATGTGACATCTATGTTCTTGGGTAATTTTAGAACTTAGACCAACATGGATTAAAAAGAACCAAAAGAAAAGTAGATGACCTTATCTAATCTCTTGTTTTTGGATTAAGGTTACAAGAGATTGTGAAGCTGAGTGCCGGAAACGTTCTAGGCCGAGAAAACAGTAGAATTTCCATGAAATGGAATTCTTTGATTCGAGCAGCTTTAAACAAGAGCATGACCACCTCTAAGAAGATTCAAGAGCCCAAGGTGGGGGAGAAACAAAAGGTCTATCCAGTAAAGGATGGTGATCCAAGGGAAGGCATCCCTCGCGTCTTCAAGTGCGTCGCCAGCAAGCAGATGGTCGGAATTTTTATCACTGTTTGGGTGAGGGGTGATCTCCATCAGTTCGTCCGCCATCCAAGTGTCTCTTGTGTTGGCTGTGGGATCATGGGGTGCCTAGGAAATAAGGTGCAAACTTTATTTTTTACCTCAACCAAAGTTAGAATATAAGATGACACAGTTTTTCTCGAGTTATGAACTGAGTATCTTCAACTAAACCTCAAATAGATGATAGGATAAGGCTAAGATGATAATAATCATTATTATTTCAAACATGGTGCTTCTGAATAGTATTAACATGAGCTTTTCTATGGTTACATAGCGAAAATCTTCAAGCAGACCCAAAATAGATGATAAGATAAGTCTCAGATGATGATGAATATTATGTCTAAAATGGTGCTTTTCAAACTTATTAACATATTGTGTTCATTTTCTACAAAAAAGAAAAGAAAAAAACATATTGTATTTATTACATCTACATTCCAAAATCTTCTAATTATTCTCAATTCGTTAATCCAATTTCATTGCAGGGTGCAGTGTCTGTCAGATTTTTCTTACAGGAAACAAGTTTCTGCATTGTGTGTAGTCACTTAGCCTCGGGAGGAAAAGAGGGGGATGAGTTGCATAGAAACTCCAATGCCATGGAAATATTGTCGAGGACAAGCTTCCCTCGCGGCCCATCTCTTGATTTGCCACAAAATATTCTAGATCATGAGTACGTCAATTTTACTGTAGTTACTTAGACCATTGATTTTTTTTTTTCTTCTTTTGACTCTTAAAAGCAACAATTATTAATGAATCTGTTATTCTAATCTAACTAGACTATGATCTAGCTGGGTGATATCAGTAGTTTATTAAAAACTGTTTTAGATGTCAACTAATTGAGTTTAATTCCATGCAGTCGGACAATCTGGCTAGGGGACCTGAACTACAGAATCTCTTTATCAGAGGACAAGACTAGAGAATTAGTGAAAGAAAACAATTGGGATATGTTATTAGAGAATGATCAGGTACAACTTAAGTGTTCTATTCAAGTGTTCATATTATCTTGAAATGAATGATTTTTCATTCCCAACATGACCCACAAATCTTTCACACACACACCCAAAAAAAAAGGAAGAAAAACATGACCCATAAATCAATTTGATCTTGAAGCTAAGAGTCGAGCGAACCAAGGGAGGAGTATTTGAAGGTTGGCATGAGGGGGTGATCAAATTTGCACCCACGTACAAGTATCATTCTAACTCAGATGAATATTATGGTTGTGGGAGCTGTGTTCAACGTAAGAAAGGAGAGAAAAAACGTGCTCCAGCTTGGTGAGTAATAAATCATTCACTATGTCTTCAATCTTTCTCATCAAGTCTTTAAGAAAAAACAGGAAAAACTAAAGATTTTGATTGATTTACAGTGAGATATTCCTGAATTTTGCAGGTGCGATCGCATTCTTTGGTATGGGAATGGGTTGAAAGAAAACCAATATGGAAGAGGAGAATCTAGGCTATCTGATCATAGGCCAGTTCATGCAATTTTCACTGTGGAGGTTTGAGGTCTCAAGGAAAATGAAAGCCTTGGAAAGCTTCTCCACATCGGATATGCTTGATTCTACGATGGATCATCTCAGTATCTTTTGAAGAGATTGAATTCCAAAGTAGTGATGGAACAGGCTTTTAAAATTAATTAAGAGGTTAAGTGATATTCCAGTAATGTTTCACTTTGGTATGGTGTGATCCAATGTCAATAGTAGCTTAAGAGGCTTTTGTATATCTTGCCTGATAGTGTATAGTAACTGTGTTCAATTTTTGCTCTAGGGTTTGAGATTCTAGGTACTTTTGAAGGCTCTACATGTGAACCATCTTTAATCCGGGACAAAGATAAAATAAGAAACATTCAACAGTTCTAAGATTTTGTAGAATTAAGCATCCATATTAACCAGTTATATATTACACACCGTTGAGCATGCGCGCGCACAAAAAGATGATCGCCTACTAGGTCAAGATTTTCATGGGTCACCATTCCTTGATAAGGAAGAGGACTCTAGTAGCCCTTCATGAGGGACCCATGAGGCTCAAAACAAGCAAATCCAATCATGGTTGCGAAACTCTCTGAGTCGACTCTTGACTCTCCCTAGTTATCTTGTTTTAATGAATGACCGAGTAAAAAATAGGAGAGACTCAACCGAATCATCTCATTTTAACAAGTTATTGTCATTCTGAAGCATTTACTAGGCAGATCTAATTTTAAACCATTAAAATCTATTTACAAGTTTGACTCTCACGAGTCATCTCGTTTTGATGAAGGGCCGAGTAAAAATTAGGGGAGACTCGGCCGAGTCATCTCGTTTTAACAAGTTATTGTCATTCTGAAGCATTTACTAGGCAGGTCTAATTTTAAACCATTAAAATCTATTTATAAGTAATTACGCATGAGATTTAGAGTAGGTAATGTAAAAATGATGACTAAAATGTAATTTGAAACGTATATTTGATCTCGTTTTGATGAAGGGCCGAGTAAAAATTAGGGGAGACTCGGCCGAGTCATCTCATTTTAACAAGTTATTGTCATTCTGAAGCATTTACTAGGCAGGTCTAATTTTAAACCATTAAAATCTATTTATAAGTAATTACGCATGAGATTTAGAGTAGGTAATTTAAAAATGATGACTAAAATGTAATTTGAAACGTATATTTGATCTTTTACGTTAAGAATTTGGACTAACAATTTGTGTAGTACGCAATTTCTTCTTTTATTTTCCTTCTTATAGAACTTTTCTTGCGTATACAACTTCATTAATTTGAATTGATTATTATGAATGTAGGTAAAGAAATGTATTTTTATGTTTTATAAGTAATGTGTTCATTTTTAAATACTTAAAAGAAAAAAAAATGACTCTCATGAGTCTCCGCGTTGACTTTATCCAAGTTAATTTCTTTGCATCGGAAGAGTTGAGTTCAAATCAAGGGTTTTCCAACCGTAAATCCAATACAAGCAAGTGCAATACAGGTCTACCCAGTTGGTTGGAACTGGACCCATCTTTCACCTAGTTACCCAGAAATTGATCTCTAGATTTACTCTTTCTCCGCTTGTGTAAGTGTTCCTTCATGCGTGTCAAGTGAAATACATCTAGGAGGCCCTAAATTTTCTTCAAGGTCTTTTCAAAAGAATTCCAAAAAAAAAAAAAAAATCCAACGGACCCTAAGATTGCAACTGCTAATGGCCCCAAGAGGTACACCAACCACTCCACCCCCTCCCTCCTCCTCCATGGGAAACGTATGAATATTTCATCTGTATGTGTAATGGTTCAACAAATAAAAATATACAAATTAAGAGAGGACAAATCTTGGAACAAGTGGAAGTGGTCCCTCTTTTATATGTGACCAATATTATTTGGTTTTGTGCACTCAACTTGAAACCAATGAGAGGAGGCTCCTAATATAAATCATAAGCAATCCACTAAACAACAACTTTGATTAGGAGTTAATCTTACTTTAAGAAAGGGATTATAATAACTGCTATTATTGGGAGTTGCATTTCTTTTCTCTTCAATGTTGACAGCCAAAAAAATATCTTCACCACGAAAAAAAAAAAAAAAAAAAACACTTTGATTTTTAATTTTATATTAGCATAATCTGTTGTCACGGTAAGTTGATGACTGAAATATGGTCCTAATACCAATACGTTAAGAGTTCCATAACTTGGTTGCCCCGCACTTAGTTTATCTGTAAATCTAATTACAAGCAACTCAAATTAGTTTTGATTGATTAGGTCAAAGAAAAGAATGACAGTGACTAACATGAAACTCAAAATTATCTTAGCTCATGATCATGAACCCTTGTGCATGACTGATTTAAATGCAGTTGGTTAATGAGGATCCAAAGGGGCCCATGGGTTTCACTTGTAGATTCTTACTAAGGCTCCTTTGATTATGCAATATAAAATGATCTCTCTCCTTGCATTTTTGTCATATCAAGTGCATGTGGTTCCCATCCAACCTCACCAAATAAATGGAAAGCTCTAACTTCAGCAAATGTGGGAATTCAATCAAGTGACAAGTTTCTCTCCCACCTGACTAAACATTATCCTTTCTTTTACTGACTGGCCAATTCATGGCCATGGGTAGGAACTTCCTATAAGTTCATTTTTTTAGGGAGTTTGTTTTCCTATGGAATGTAAGATTCCCCGCTCTCTGTTTCTCTCTCTTACAATAAAATTAAGTGGAATCTTCTTGCTACACAAACACACAGAGGGTATGTTTCTCCATGGTGCAGGAAATCAGATCACAGAGAAGCTTTTCCGCATTACGAGGAAATCAAGGCTAAGCACTAGGTTCATGGCCCGGGCTAGGTTAAGGCATATCTAGGCCTGAGGCTAGCCCAAGCCGATGCCTGCCCAATTAGTCAATTGAGCCTGGCTGGGCTGGGCTTTCTACTTATTGTTTGGTTAAAATACAGTATGTTACAGGCACTTATTACTAGGGCCAGGCCTAGCTTTGAACTTTCCATCACTTAATCCACGCTTACTCAAATACTAAACAAGTGCAGATTATATATCTAAACCCAGCTCATGAGCACCCTTACCAATCAAAAAGGTTTTTCCGTAGAATTGAGGAAAATTAGTTCATTTTTTTTATTTTCCACAAGAAAAGCGGTTGCAGCAAATATGAATTTTACTATAGCACAAAAATGCATTTTACTTTTCCATTTGTTTTTCCACAAAAGAAAAAAAATAATTGTCCCACAAACATGACTTAAGAATCCTCACTACTTGTGAAATAAGGATTCATTGCCAAGAATCTTACATTGATATATGTCCATATCCTAAGAAAAATTGGTTTAAATGCGCAAATCCATAAAAGTGCATATTCCCAAATCCTATTAGGGGAAGCTGGACTTAAAAACTCTATAAAGAAAAATAAAAGATTCTCAAAGTTCAAAGTCCTTGGGGATTTACAATTACCAAACATGGGGTTTTCAATAATTTTGCGGAAAATAAAAATTATTTTTCTCAAAATTTGGTTGCGAAACGTGACCTAAATATACCCACACCTATGCATACTATTATTTTATAGCTCCAAGCCTCCCTGCATCCGGCTCAACCCAACAAAGAGATGGCTATAACCTGAGTGGCCGAGCTACTAGCAATTCGACTTTTGGGCCTTTAATTTTCTGTCAAAACTTAACCTGACCCATCCCTCTAAATTTCTACAAGATCGAAGGCAACTTTTAATGGGCTGGGCTTAAAAGTTAAAACCCAACCCTTGTGTTTATTTCTGCCCAAAAATTTCAAATCGGACAGCAACTTTTTGGGTATTTCAAAGAAATAATACACATGCAATGCAAGAGTTTGATTCAGGGAGCTTTCAGCAATGGAGTCCAATAAGAAACTTGACAGCAGCAACAAAGAGAAGAAGCTCAAACGAAAAGAGGTCTGGATCTAACCTTCTCTATTCCTCCATTTCATTGCTCTTTCTGATTTGGGTTTTCTTTAAGCTTAGATCTCTCGCCCTTGTTTTGAAATTTAGCCATTTGCCATCAGTTTTTGGAGAGTTGATAGGGGAGCATCAAGGGCTTTTGTATTTGAAATTAGTGGCAATAACTAAAAAAACAAGTCATGGGTTTTTTCTTCATGATCATAGGGATTAATGGGGTTCTTCACTTTTTTAGAAATTTGTTGTACTTCAGTTTCAATTTCACTGACATTACTTGTTGGAAAGGCTGAGATTAAGACATGATTTTGTATAGTTTTTTTTTTAATGAAAATATATGGAAACTTTTGCTTTGCCAGATATTAAGAAATCTTGCAGGTTGCGATTTTTTTAAAGAAATTCAGAAACATTTAGCATGGGTTTATATGAGGATTTTAAAAGGAGAGATTTGTGCAAGAGACAAGGATAGAGTTGTCCTAACATCAGTGTTGAGGCCGAAAATAGTGTCCAGAACATGAGACAGATGCAGGAAATAAGTGAAGGAAATGCCTGACATCTGTTGATATTTGTTAAAATGAAACAGATGCAAGACATATAATCATAGGGGAAGTAAGAGAAATATAGGCATTTTCGAGCGAAAACAAGTTTCCTAGTAAGTATGGACCTATCACCTGACCATATGAAAATAATACAGTCCAACACTAGCCGTCATGCCCAAATTGACTGGTGGAAGAGTGAAGCTTGCTTAAAATGTAGGTATGTTGTTCCTTAAGGAGCACATTTGTAAATATATCTACTGATTTGTCTTGAGACTTGATGAAACAAGGAATTGATTTTTCATTTCTCAACTTTCCCTTTATTAAAGTGAGAGTCTATTTTATAGTGTTTTGTTGTACTATGAAAGAGGGGATTTAAGCTTGGTGGTCTTCTTTTTGGTAAACTGTGTATCCTTTCTTAGATTAGTGATATCTTGAATTCATTCAAGCTCCACTGTATTGATGGAGGAATACGATATCTTTTCGGACTAGGTATTGGAAAAGAAGAAAGCTGTTGATGAGGCTGTAAAAGCTGCATCTGCTATAAAGGATCATCTAGCTTCTTTTCCACCCTTCTGTCAGTATGATAGGAATGGTAAGCATTCAAATCCTATCCTCTATTATTGGAATAAAAAAAATCCAATCTCTCTCTCTTCCCCCCGCCAACACGCCCCCCCCCCCCCCCCCCCCACCACCACCGCGAAAAAAAGAAAAAAAAAAAAACTATTGGTAACACGCATTTCTGTGCTCTCTTTGGCGATCTTCTTTTTATTTATTTATTTTGTTATTTTATCATCTTGAACTGCCCAGACCCATGTTTGAGTTTATTTCTTTCACTTGTTTCCTTCATACAGTTTTTGGTTCCACAATGTAAGTTTCGTCGAAGTCTAATGTTCTTATTTATTTGTTCGTTTTTTGCAACTCTTGCACGAAACATTACCCCTTTTGGCATACTTTTTGCCAGGTTCATTGTTGGGAAAAAAGTTGATTCCCATCTTTCCAAGCTTTTCATTTTGCAGGGAGAAATAAGTAAAAGATCTATATATTGTCATGGGTCTCACAAAATCAGGAATTTAAATAAATAAATAAATAAAAGAAGGATATTAAATGTTTGAACCAGTACTGCATCTCGATATCAAAATATTAGTGTTCATTTATTCTTGTTCTTCTTCTTCATCTAGATACCTAAATATTAATGTTCTTCTTCTTAAAGACGTGGAGATACAATTCCACATTTCCAAAATCTCAAAACATGTACAAACTACAGTCATACAAGTATTCGCTATACTTAAATATCTTGAAAACTTACTAGAAGTTTAGAAAATTGTGAACCTTATATGATAGGAGACTGTTAAAGATAACCTACAATTGTCCTTATCTGCATGCAGTACCTCTACCTGAAACATGTACAAGCGTCTGAGTATCCTGAGAAATGCCACTCCTCTTGATGTTGAATGCTCTATTAAAAATAATAATCCACAGTGGATCGGTGCTCTTTGTTTTGTAGATTCGAGTCAGCTCACCTTTCCCAAAAAAAAAAGAAGACAAAAAGATTAAAACAGAAAAGAAATAAAAAAGCAAACTAATAAAGAGAACATTTCAGTGGGAAGAAAATGGATTGCCTGTTCCTTTTTTTTTCTGAATTATTGTTGCTTTCGATCTTTGGTAAATTGAGTACATACCATTTCCTATTCCCTTTTCTTGTTTGCTCACTTTCTATAAGCCTGTATTATGTGATTCTATCCATTCTTCATATGGAGTCTCCACATGAAAATATTTTCATAGCTTGTGATATCTGGCTTTTGTTAATGCGTGGCAATTTGATATTCAGGTCTGTTTGTATACTTGGAGTCAGGATCTGGTGAACAACTCTCTTCTGCCATGAAGCGATACATTCAGGACCTTCTCAAGGTTGTAAAACTTAGTGTTGATGCTACTTTTCTTTTAACTTCAGCAACTCAGAGACAGTCTTTGCCTGCACACAAATCACAAGCAGCTAGACTGCTAGAATCTTTTGCAGAATGGATAATTATCCATTTCACCATGCACTTGGTGCACTGTTGAAATAAAAGAGGCCATAGAAGGTGGAATACTGTTTTTTAACTCTTCTACCCCAAATACTTATTGACATTTATTGTTAAGCTGGGGCTGAGAAATAAAAAATTGCTGCTTCCCATCATATGCGAAACCCATTTTATGATATGCTCTAAATGATTATTGGAATTGACAACAATCCATCCTGTCAAAATACTCGATCGGACTGTCATATGGGGTAGTAAAATTGTACCCCAAGTTTGCCTTTACTCTTAGACCATTTGTAACCATCTGTTGTGCAACACAAACTTTATAGGTCAATATGGAGGGCCCTTATGGACCTGAGTGGCCAACAGAAGAGAAGGTGAAGCGTAGAGAGATGGTTGCTCCAGAAGCTCGGTATATATTTGTACGAAAAACTTCAAATGCAAATACAAACGAAACTCTTTCAAAAGCAGAGGGGGAGATGACTTTTACTCGTTGGATGGGTGATGGAGACCCGGTTGTTGGTTTTGTGCACTACCGATTTGTCATAGAAGAAGTTCCAGTTGTTTATGTGTATGAGTTACAGCTAGAGCCTTGTGTGCAAGGGAAAGGATTGGGGAAATTCCTAATGCAGCTGATTGAGCTTATTGCTCGCAAGGTTGTGAATTCCTATATGCTGATCTCTAAACATGTACATTGTGTTTATCATTTTAAAGAATGTTAATGGTATTATATGATGCTTCATAGAAAGAACATTTTTGAAGTGTCTTCCTTTTTTCTATTTAACAAATGGTACAGGTGGTGACACCTTTTGGTATCGTTATTCATTAATCTGGTGGGCCCCATCTTCAAGTGGACCATGACTCAGTTTTTTTCCTATCAAATGGTTATGTCTATCTGATGAAAACAAATAATTACTGTTACCGTACAATTAAAAGAGGTCCAATTCATCTACCCAAAAAAGGAGTGCCGATTGGATGGTTGAATTCATCTGATTGTTTTTTTCAAAAAAAAAAAATAATAATAATAATCTGATTGTGGAGATTGTTGGGTATCTCTCATCCTCAGAAGCCAGGAGTTCATCAAAATGAATAATTTGGATCACCAAAATCTGGCACTTGCATGTGCACTTTGCTGAGCCAGGCAAATGCTTGACCCAGTGTTGTTTATCTTCATTCCCAAATGCATAGAACCAAATTATCTTTAATGCATTGTTGATCACAATTGAAATTGGTGTTTTGCATCTTTGTTACAGAATCATATGGGTGCTGTGATGCTGACTGTTCAGAAAAGAAATGTATTAGCCATGAGATTTTATACGAGTAAGCTAAGGTCAAATCAGGCCTTGCTGCTACCTTTATTATGATGTTCAAACAATGGCACATACTATCTAGTTATCTTATTACCAGTCCATTGATTGAAAATGCATTTGATGATCTTGGCCAAGCAGATACACAATCTCAACCATTTCACCATCAAGAGTTGATCCACTGGTATGCCTTTTTTGGCCTTGACCCTTGGAAATAATATATATAAAAATATATATATGATTTTTCCCCTTTTCTTCTTCCTGTTTTTTGTCTGTGATGACTTGCATAAAGTTCCACCAATTTGCCTGCAGTTAGGAGTTGAGAAGAGCTATGAGATACTCTGCAAAGCATTTGATCATGAAGCCAAAGCCAAACTGGAGGTATGCTTAGGAGCATTGTTTCAAAAATCAAAACAAAGTTTCAGACACTATAGTGGCTAAAGCTGAAAGCTTTATGCATTGACCAATGTATCAGGTCCAAGACTGATATCTCAACTCATCTTGGTCCCCTTTTCAGAGATTGTTTTAAATTGCCTTTAGTTGGTTTAAATGTAGATAAAAAGAACAAAATAGAATATACCAGTGGAGTCTGAAAATCAGCGGTCGGTCCTGTTTGAAACCTTTGTCCATGACTTTTGTAAATGTCATGTAGGACACGTGTCCATGATTTTTGTTAAGATGCATATCGCCACTTCTAAGAGAGGAAAAGAACTCTTTAGTTATCTATCATCCTTACCTTCGCATAATCTATGGATGGTTCCATCTGGTATCTTTCATATAACTTTTTTTTTAATCTCACCATATCTGTGTATGGACAGACCTATTGCGGTGTTGTATTTTCTAAGGACCATTGACACCTCAGTTTTACATCTAATCCAATACGCATTTTGGTGACTAAGAGCTATTTTCCTATAAGAGTTTAAGCCTAATGTCATGTAATTAGAACGTCACTGATTCTTGTTTTATATATATATATATATATATCTATCAAAGATTAAGTCATCATCCAAAAGTAAGATCCAATATTTCAACAATCATACCATATACTTCCAATCTGTTGCTTGTGTCATGAAAATCCTGCCTGAAGGAAGGAGGAGCTCAGGATTGGGGAGGTGTCGGCCAGTTTGCTCTGGAGAAAAGGTTAAGGGTAGTGTATGTTTACATTTCAATTATCCACCCTGCTCACTAGTGGCGCAGCCAAGATACACGATCGAGCAGTAGATCAATCTCCCGAAGGATTGATCGAATCCAAGATGGATTCTAGCCACAGGGCACAAACATTACCATATAACAATCCATGACTCACGATCAACTCAAAGAAATTCTTGATTAATTGAAATAAGCATACCTATTACAATTGGGGGGGCTTCTCTATTTATAATGTATTAAGGCTACTAAAATAGTAAACTATAAGAAAAATAGAAAACTACTAATTCTCATCAAATAACAAAACAAGAAACAATTCCTAATCAATTCTAAGATAATTTAGAATTCCTTAGTAGCTTTCTCAGCCAATTTGGGTCTGTGGACTGAACCCAAAGGCTGGGCTGGATGGTTGGGTCCATCATGTGGGCCCAGGTCCCCTTCTAGATTTCTGTATGCATCAACCAGGGGCAGGATCAGGGTCTAGGGGTTCTTCAGTCCCATAGAGACTGAGCAGGGGAGAAAGAAAAAAAAAAAAAAGACAACAAGAAATCCTCTGAGAATTTGATGAGTCTCTAGTGGGGTTCTTGCTGCCAGTGTTTGTCAGTACTCTGGTAGTCCTTTCTTTCAGTTTCAGGTTTCTTATTGCTTGAATTATGATGCCATTTTTTTGGTCATATCCAGAAATTTATTAAATTTCTTTCTAATGGATTGTCAGTTGGTTTCTTAAAACTACATTTAAATGTCAAATATTCGCAAAGCTGGATAGTTCCAACTTCCAACTATACCAAGTCGCCAATTCACCTATTCTTATGTTGGTGTCATCTTTACTACATGGCTTCACATGCCATTGTCACTGCTGTAGCACAGTGCTCACTTTAAGCCATTGATGGGACTGATCTAGAGGTTTCGTGTATTCTGTTACTACTTTACTCGGTCATAGAATTTTGATTAGTTGTTGTCACTGTTGCAGATTTATTTATTGGTGTTCTAACAAGTTCAGGATGATGACATAATTAAAACAAGAAGCAGTATATGAAATATGAACTATTATAGCTACTAAAAAATGTTGTCTAAATTTTATGCAGCTCAGACGACTCGTTTTATATTCTTCCATGGAGCAAAGAATCCTTTCAAAACAAACTGCTCACCAGGAAAGTGAATGCACTTTGAAAGAAGTCTCTTACTACCTGGACTGCCTTCTTGGTGGTTGTCACAATAGTCACCATCAGCATAAACTGGGATAGGCGCCCTTTACTAAATTTAAACAAAAGCAGTGAACGGTCCTTCTACTTTATTTAAATAAAGATGCAAAAATGACTGTTGAACCTGGGAAAATGTTAGGTTGTTAACTGTCTATGTCACATACATTTATTTTATTGGATCAAGCAGCTGCAGGGTTCTCTTTTGGAATCCGATAACACATTGGCGAGTAGTTTCATCCCATCTCATCCAAATTTCATATAATATGAATTTACATTTGCAAGTGACTGTTCCACCCATTGTCGCTCCCACTATAGAACTCATTATAGCTGTAGCCTGTGGGTATCATATAAAGTATATTATTCTCAAAATCTTATACACTGTATCATACACAAATCCTTTTCTTTGAGCTTAGAAGAATTTTATACTTGACACTATTTTTGGATTCTGACACCATCTTATGCAACTTTTGCTAACTATCAAGTGGTTAATGTTTGCAGGATAATAGCTAAGTTGGAGAGTAACTGCTGGTTGATCTATATCTGTGGTAAGGAATCATTGCCCTTCTCAAGGTTGATCCAGGAGGTTGGCCATTAGAAAATCTGTACAAGGCTGATTTCTAACTCAATTTTTCATTTAAATGAAGCATTGTTTTTCCTTTTTGTGGGCAATTTTTTTTTTTTTTTTTAAAGGTTACTGTGGCCAATATAATGCAAATTTCATAAGTATACTTATAGTTTGCCTGTCATTCTTATGTTATAGCTATTTTATTTATTTAAGTTTAGCGCGGGTAGTTTATATTGCCAATAACTACTGCATCCGTTAATGCTGGAGTGTCAAGATGACCAAGTTGGTTGAAGCTTCCAATTCTAGTTTCTTCTCTGTAAGGGCTTGTGTAAATCTCATTAGTGACAATATTTAAGCAATAGATGTGATAATGGTCCAGTGATGTTGATGATGATTACCAAAATTAATTACATAGCTGGACTTGGGCTAGATTTTGAATGGACTATGCTGGGCTTTGCGGACAGGCCTATTAGAAATTTAGGTTTTCCAGCTCTGTTCTGAATTCTGGTCCAGTTAGGTTCAAACCCAAGTACCTGTCAATGTGGGTGTATTATATATAGTATGAATATATAACAATAAATAATATTCATACTGTACCAATAATATGTTAGATTAATACTATTATTTATATATGGTAATTTACTGAGGCTTTAACCCAGGCCTAGAGTTGGTCTAATCAGGTCGTCAGAGATGGGCCAGGTCATAGACATTGGTCCTTGTCAAGTTCAAGCCCAAGTCCACCATGGACCTAGTCTGTCTACATCCTTTTATCCAGCTGCAGCAGTGTTAACATAAGAATTTAGTAAAATGTCCATTTTAACTTCTTCAAATATTAATTTTGTATACAAAGGGCTGGCCTGTTTTATGGTATGGATCAGAATTCATGGCCAAATGTGTTTCGCGAATGATTATTAAAGAGGCAAGGGGTAAAGGATATAACTATGTAAGGCAGAGGGAAGGGGTAAAGGATATAACTACGTAAGGTGGAGATGTAAATGAAACGTTGACTTTCTTAGGATTTGAATTATGAGGGTGATTAATGTATTTAATTTCTTTTCTTCCCTTATGTTCAATTTCTATTTAAGGAGAGGTGATATGATGCTCCTTTTTAGATATTCACCTGTGAAACTTTGTTTTAACAAAGTCCAAGAATTCTTAGGAATTCAGTTGCGCCCAGAACTGATGTACCTGGACACAAACCCAAATATCTTCTGATCCAATTCAGAAATGGCCTCAAATACAAAATCAAAGCTCCCTGAACCTTTTTCTTCACAGGTCAGGTGATGGTCGTACAATTGGGTCACACCCATACGCATGGCCTATGACCTAACCTAACTAACAATCTTCCAGTTTTCCAAACGGGTATAGCGTACAACGAACGGCTGGTAAATTTGTCAAACGTGTCATTTTCACATTGATAGCGACGCAGAAGCACAGTGGAGAAAAGTGGCAAAACAACGTACACCTCCGGAGCACCGAGGCAACGGGATTTCCAATGATAAAAAACACGTCTCACACATGAGTCTATCCGGACCGAGCTTTTGGTTCCCTGGTTAGGGGCATGGTGGGTTCCTCTGGCTCTGGAGGGGGTGTGTGAGCTCCAGTCAACATTTCAGCAAAATAAGGATTTTTACATATTATTTTTTATTAAATTTGATTTTTTTTTAATTTCATGACCAATATTTATATAATATCACAGAATGCTTAACTCGGGTCAACATTAGTTTTAACATTTTTTGTGTTATATACGATGCAGTATCATATACTTTTGATACGCTTTCTACAACCGGCAAGCAAATATGCTCTTTTGTAAAACATGAAACATGACTTTTTGTAAAATGTAAATACACATCTGACCATTAGATCTCGGATTTTATTATTTACAAGAAAAAATTCTTAAAATACTGTATAACAGCCATAACATCCTGGGACAGTCTCGTGATATAATGGAATTTATCGGTTTTTATTCTAATGATATTATAAGATCTGGGGCATAAAAGTTTTTAAAAAAATGTTAAGTAGAGGCAATTGATTTTTGTGATATTATCTGGATTTTGATCATGAAACTTAAAAAAAATGAATTTAAAAGAAATTAATATGTCAAAACCCCATAAAGAAATAAATATTGACGGTATACACTAGATAATTGAAAACATAAAAAAATGACAATTGTTATATTCAAGCCCACTTGGGCTTGTCCCTTGGTTGTAGCTCAACTCGAAAGGGATAAAAGGGTGTGAGAATCCCCGGATGAAGAATGGAAAAAACACGGGTTATACATGGGCTCCCTTGATCATTTTTCTACTTAATCAAGACATATTGGTTTTGACAGCACCCAAGCAAAGCTAAAGTGAAGCTGTAAATTTGTTATAGTGTGCCGGCCATTAAAATTCAAGTCCCTCTCTTACCTTTTCTGGATGTAGTATTATGACTATCTTCAAATTAATCATGTGTAAGACATGTGATTTGACTCTTATATTATTAGTTTTCTCCACCTCTAGATGTGAACAATTTGATAGTGGACATAACGATGAGAAATGAAATTTGTGGCCCAAATGTGAAAGAGGTGGTGGTAATTTTGAATGTTTGGATTTTAGATGTAGACCTTAAATGGGTGTTTAGCAAGGGAATCATTGCTTACTGCAATGGGGTGAATCAATGTGGTAAGTTTTATATACATGTGATGCAGAATACTCTGATTAAGGTATGATTCAGTCAAATTAATCAAAAGAAGCAATTCTTTTCCTAGTGCTGTACACAAGGAGTCCAAACATTTTGGGAAATTGAGATTGCTGGAGGGCAAGGACTTTCCTTGCAGGTGGACTCTTGACGAAAATTTCCTATTTGGGGAAATTTAGCATATATCATTAGTTTTATCCACCATTAGATTGATCGTTTGATAAAAAATAAATAATAAAATCTTATTCATGTTCATTATTATCACAACGTTCATCAAACAGTCAAGATGACATAAGATTCGACTAAATTTATATGCTTAATCTCGATTTATTTTGAATAATTCGGGTTTTAACAGGTAGACGCCCAGGGAGAGCGTTGGATTCCTCTATGTTACATAGGCACCCTCGGAGCATCCGGACTGTTAGGCCTCTCGGGTAAGCCACGGTTGCGACGCGTAGAAAATTTGCCGTGTGTGGAAGACTAGCAGTTGAAGAAAGCAACCAAGAGGATAAGCATAGAAACTGAAGTCCCGAGGAACGAATATTTTCTACTATACTCCCGCGAACACTCCAGTTATTATCCTAAATTTGTAAGGGCAAAATGGTAATTGTGTCTTCACCTAATCCGACAAGCAACTGGAGTACCTATAAATAACTCAAAACTATTGAAGAAGAAGAGAGCGCGCGAGTCCATCTCTCTCGTAGGGTTTTTCTCCTTCTCCATCTCTCTCTGAAAGAATCCGTTCTTTTCGCTTCTCGAATGCTCGATCTCTTCATTTGATCTGATCGGCAGCGAAGTCGCACCAGGAACTCCTCATTCGATCATGTCTTTCCACAAGAAGAAGCTCATCAACGATCCAAACGGTCAGATTCGAAATCATCTCAGCTATTTCTGTTTGTGCATGTTCTTCCGATTGAATATGCTGCATGCAGGAATTCTAGATCGGAAGGCTTCGAATTCCGATTTCTGGTTCTGTGCTTGTGCAGAAGAACGGATTTTGGTGTTGAAGTAGCCCTGATGCCTTCTCTCTCTCTGTTTTTTTTTTTTTTTTTCATGATTTGGTGTTTCTTTTGTTCTATTTGCAGATGTAGTTACGGAGTTTATCGAGGGCCTTGTCGAGACATTTCCGGGCTTGCAGTACTTGGATGGATTCCCTGAGGTGATTGGATTTCTTCGATTTCTTGTTGTTCTAGGGCTTTCTTGATGTCTTTGAGTTTGGAATTAGGGTGCTGTGTGGTTGGGCCACATTGGGTGGAATTGATGATCGGGCATTTTGCCTAATCGCATCCGTTGCTGATTCTTGGGCGCATTTCCCATCAGCACAGGACAATCGGGATAAGGAAATGGATCGGGTTGTTTAGGGTCTTGCATTGTATCATACCAGTTGGGAGATTCTTAAATGTGGTGAATTTTTTGGCAGCACAGGTTAAGGTTGTTTTGCGCGCTGATGTATCAGGCATGACCAACGACAAGGTTGCTGTCATATCAGGTGATAACTCTGGCAGTATTTGAAAATTTCTGTATAGAATGTACAAATAAATAAAATGTGGGAAAAAGTTCTTTCTTCACCTTTGCTGTGCCTTTAATGTACTGAATGCTGGTTTAGTAAAACCTGGTTGGGTATTGTATGGTGGCGTTTGTAGGAATGCAATGGTTAGAAAATATATATATATATATATCATTTTGAATTTATACTTTATGTTTGTATAATTTGGAAAGGGTCCTTGCTTTTGTGCAATGGTAAAAGTCTCGGGTGCCATGCGTGATAACGCAAGTTTGAGACCCATGAGCATCCACTTGTGTAAAATTGCCAAATGCTAGGTCTGTCTCCCACTCTCCCGTCCGGACCCTCCCCATAATCCTACTTCGGTGGGACCGCATTGGGTGATTACCTTTTCTCTTTTCTTTTTCTTTTTTTTTGTTTAGTTTGGAAACCATGGACTATTGATACTTATTCAGGGAAGTACACTGTAAACAAGGGAAAAGTGAACTTTTAGGCCATGCAATGGAGCAAATGCTATCAACTCAAATTATTTGTAGCATAATTGGGCAGAATTGCATCCACTCTCAATTGCATTTCTTTTCCACTGCCCAAAATGGTTACATTTTTATTTTGAGTTTCATATTTTTTCCCCTATTGAGAATAAATAT
Organism: Persea americana; assembly: GCA_029852735.1. Classification (NCBI taxonomy): domain Eukaryota; kingdom Viridiplantae; phylum Streptophyta; class Magnoliopsida; order Laurales; family Lauraceae; genus Persea; species Persea americana. The sequence goes on along the minus strand of CM056817.1, from coordinate 51,138,120 downwards.
CAAAGAGGCCAAACAACCCACTTTTAAAATTTAAAACAACTTCTTGTGATTTGATTCACTAGTTTTCACCAAGTTGGACTTCAAAACAACACCTTGTGATTTTTGTTCAGATGCTCGGGGTCATCTCCAGATGAAGTGTTATCATTTGTGATGGTATGGATTAATAAATGATCTTTGGTATGGCATCATCTCCAGATGAAGTGTTATCATTTGTGATGGTATGGATTAATAAATGATCTTTGGTATGGAAGGAGTTTTGGAGTTCGTCTATTGACAACATTTCGTAGAATTAGGAAACTTGTTTGAGGTGTGGTTATTTTAGCAAGTAATGTAGGGAGGTGGTGCCCTCCATTAGCCACTCTTCTTAAACAGCTAGGGGCAAGCCTGGTCCGGCTGGAATTGGTGGCATGCTTTGTAATACTGAAGGGGAGGTTTTACTTTATTTTTTTTAATCTATTGACATCAAAAATTCTAATGAGGCAGAAATTTTGGCTATCCTTGAGGCTTTGAGGTTTTATTCCCTTTCCTACCATGAGGCGCCTATTGCTGAAAGTGATTCTTTGCGGGCTACAGCTTGGGTAGCAAACCCAAGGAAGGCTCTCGGAAATTTCAGTATATCCGCAATGAGATTACATCTTTAGCTTCTTCTTTCTGTTCATTCCACAAATGATTTTACAGATTTGTTGGCTAAGCAAGGAGTAAATAGAGTTGAGCCGTTTGTAGTTCTTTTGGTTTAATTTTTTTTATTTGGTGTATTTTAGTATAAGCCCTGTATACCGCCTTTTTCTATTTTTCTTTGTTAATGAAGTTTCATCGTTATCAATCAAAAAGAAAAGTAAAGGCTTCTCATTTACTCTAATTGATTACTTCAATTTTATGTGAATTCGTCAAACTTTGAGAACCCTTGACTCTCTCTCTCTCTCTCGCTCTCTCTCTCATTGGTAAGTTCAGCAATAACACAAACCTTGTTTTTTTTTTTTTTTTGTGAGATGAAAAAAGATTCTGTGATTGAGAAGACTCTTAACAGAAGGCTTTGAATAAGAATTGACATTTTCTTGACTAATAAGGCTGCCAACTGATTGGTCAATCCATTGTTGACTTACTTTTTACTTGGATCTTGGGCCGGATCTAGTTTTACTGTTTGTTGAATTGGATCTGATTATAGGAGTATCTTGGACCACTATTGGGTTTTCTGAAAATCTTTATGAAGCACTACTGCAAGATGACTTTTTCCCCCTTTGAAGGGTGTTTGCTCAAGCAAGTATGCAGAAGATGTTCGTGAGTTTGTTTATTGTAAATGAGGGTTTTTTTTTAATAGATTGAATCCAAATTCACATTCATATACTGATGTACATGAAAATTTTATTGGAGCGAGGATCATCTTTTATTCTCTCTGCAAAATGACTTCCAAACCCTTCAATGTCGTTTGAAAATGGAAAGTAGTGATGCGCCCTATGTTTCTATTTTAGTTAGAACATTAACCAATATAACGAAAAGATGTTGTTAATTGATTTGAGTAATTAGACGTTTTACAATTAGTGAAGTGGATTTATTCATTTTATTTTCTTGAATAATAATTCTGAATGATTCATGACTTAAATTTTTGTGGGAACAGAAAGAATCTTTCCATATAAAGGACATTAGAATAGAGGTGGTTATAATTTATTTTTTTCAGAAAATTCATTAACTAGGCAAAAGATAGCTATACTACAGGGCAGAGGTCCATGAGGTTTAACTCTTTCATAACCCTCTATCTAGCAAGCAAGTCAATAATTTGCCTCTTAAACATGGCTGGAGAAACATTGGTGATAATGAGAAATATGTAACCTTCTTCCACCCACCCACGACAACCTTCCATCTTTGCTAACTATAAGGTCCCTCACTAGCAAAGAATCAACAATCCCTGCCTGGCAAAGAATCAACAGTCTCATTTGCCTCTCATATCGCTCTCCCTTTCTTCTTTTGCCACTATCATTCTGAAGAAGAAGAACGCAACATGAGAAACATGTATGTAGATGACAAATGATTGCATCCTATTATATGCGATTGTCATGTAAATGATGTTTTCTGTAATGTGATTGCGATGCTGGTTGGAGTGCTTTTAACTTAGTCAGCTAATGGACTGCTAAAACTATTGTCTTATCGTTCAGGTGGTGGAAGTGGCCATGAGCCTGCTCACGCTGGATTTGTGGGAGAAGGGATGCTCACTGCAGCTATTTGTGGGGATGTCTTTGCCTCGCCTCCAGTTGATTCCATTTTAGCTGTATGGTTCCTTGCTGCTAAAGATAGAAGTGGATGAACATATCCATAGACCATAGGTTTTGATGGTAACACCCATTGTTTCTTTTTGGCAAATAGTAGTACATTCCGTGCTATTTGTACGCCGAAGAATAGAAATAGTACTTTGATTCTATAAAAAACAATGGGTGTATGGATCATTTGATTTATTTTCCTATTTAGATTATAATAGTTAGGGAAATTTTCAAAGAAAGTATAAAAATTTTGGTTCATTTTCAAAAAAGTACATGAAGATTTGAATATTGAATATTTCAAAAAAGTATAAAAGTTTTCCACAATTCTTTCAATCTAGTCCTCTCCCTAAATTTTTTGCGAAATGACAAAATTACCCTTCCTTTATGAGTGGTTATTGTCTTTTATTAACCTCTCTCTTATCCAAAATTGGCCATTTTGATTTTGATGATTATAACCATTTAATGAAGCCCCTGTCAGTATAATTCTCTTGTACTGGCTCTGTTTCTGTTTGCTTTTAATGAATTGCCATTAAAAAAAAAAAAAAGATTTAATGATGCTAGATTTTTAGTCATTTGGAATCCCCTTTTTCTAATCATACATGCATAAAGGTAGTTAAAGTGGGCCCCACTAGGTCATTTGGGTTGGACTTGATCATTTCTCTTAAATGATTTATTAAAGGGGAAATTTGAGAAATGAGGGTATGTTTGTCATTTCTCGGAACTTTTTTATGGAGAGAACTTGATTGAAAGAATTGTGGAAAACTTTTGTGCTTTTCTGAAATCTTTATGTACTTTTTTTTAAAATGAGCCAGAAGTTTTATACCTTTTTGAATATTTCCCTAATATATGCCTCAGGTTTCAAGTGTCAACTCTTTCCCCATTTTTCTTGTTATCTAATAACTTGCTTTAGAAATCCATAGACTAACTTGTCTTGTATTTAGGGCATTCGAGCTGTGACAGGTCCTAAAGGATGCCTTCTAGTGATCAAGGTATTATACTTTTTATAAAGTATTTATGAATAACTTTTTTTATTACTTATTTAAAAAAAACATGATTATTTATACCTTTAAAAAATGGTTATTTATGATTCTGTATTTATGGATTTTTTTGAATGACGGTAGTAATATTAAAAGAAGAAATGATACATTGTATGTATTCTAATTTTCATTAAAATGGAGTTTTTGTTATTTATTTGAGAGACTTCTACCTCTGATAATTTAAGGCGATAAATGAGTCTCACCATTGTGTATCCGGACCTGCCTGTTTCGTTATACTTGGACTTAACATGTTACCAAGGTGTGAGACCTATACGCATACGTATGTATACCAGATGCAAGTCTAGCAGATTCATGCCTGATTCTAGGTTTCATTGATGTTGACAGATGAAAGAGGGAGGTGGAGATTGGTTTGTGTATATACATACATTAATATACTTATGTGTGCATGTGTGTGTATGGAATGAATTGCCTTATACGACCCATCCAATGGTTAGGACCTGGACAACTCATATATATTCTTAGTAGGTACTTGTATACATACTTGTGTGTGTACAGAATGAATTGCCTTATAGGACCCATCCATTGGTTAGGACATGGATGACTTTGAGGCCCTCAAAAACAATACTGCTCATGATTAGATGATTTCCATTTTCTGCAGATAGATAGCTGATGGGTGCATATCTCGATTATGATGGATTCGTTGGACCTGAAAATTCATACTTCTATTTAAACCTACACCAATCCATCGGTACTAGACCTAGCCCCCAAGGTAGGCCTCAAGGCCTCTAATAATAAATGTGGCTGTAGATGCTTAGTATATCTCTACATACATGAACATATGCAAATTCTCCATAGCACCCCGCTTTCTGGCACACTTTTCTTTCATATAGGCACTCACCTATAATCAGTACAATCCCTTCACATGTAGTTACTCCTTTGATTTGGCACTGATCCTAATTTGACAGTGATCCGGGTATTAGCTACCAGTGGTTTCACTATGAGTTTGCACAATGTATAGCCACTAAAATTTACGGCCCTAAAGCTAAGGGCTAGGTTGATTTTATCAGCAAGATACTTCATGTATTGCTGAACCTTTCCCGGTTGACCCCACTAAAAGTAATATTTCTGTGTATGCGAGTGTGTGTGCATGCGCACTAGTGCTTGTGTGAAGGAGATATAACTCTTAGAACACAATAATAAAAGACAAAAAATTCAGTAAGTATAATTCATAGTACACAATGATAAAAGACAAAAAATTCAGTAAGACTATTGTTCATACTTCATACCCTATATGCGCAATTCATGAGAAGTAGTCAGTAGAAATTCATCAAAAGCAATAAGTAGATTTGTACTCCGAAGAGGCTAGAGAGGCAGCCATGGCCCATGGGCAAAGGACATGTTCAAAAGATCAGGCATTATGAGTGTATGAGCTCGAACAAAATGCCCATGCTTCTAACTTCATATCGTGATTGTGTGCATGAGAGAAAGAACTTCATATCAACTTGTACCCAACCTGGAAGTTGAAGGAGTTGATCCAAACCATCAATTATTCAGTTAGGTCGGGGGATCATAATACAACTTGTTGGGTCGGGTGCATGTTGGGCTGGTGGGTTGAAAAGCCAGGATGGACTTAAACTGAATTCAACTCATTTATTAATCGGCTCAGAAATTTCAGCCCGCCCAACCCGAAAATAAGAGGAGTTAACCCAAGCCATGAATTACTAGGTGGTGTTGGCAGGGTTGGGTCAGAAATTGCCAGCCACTAGTCCATGGCCAATCGTGGGTCCATGGCCAACCTTATGCAAGTTAATCTGTTTCTAGTTCAACCTGAACATGCATATGGTAGAATTATCACCATGTCTTCTGACGATCATTATACTTCTGCTATTTGGTTGATGCTTTGTTGATTTGTGCTGTTGTAATATGGAAATTGACAGAATTATACAGGTGATCGATTAAATTTTGGTTTGGCAGCGGAGCAAGCAAAATCTGAAGGCTACAAAATAGAGGTGTTCATTCCTTTAGGCTTTTCTGTGCAACTATTCATTTATTCTTGTTTTAAACTGTATAAAATAAAGAAAGATTGATATGTGCAGTCTGTCATTGTGGGCGATGACTGTGCTCTTCCACCACCCCGGGGCATAGCTGGGCGAAGAGGTTTGGCAGGGACTATCCTTGTTCACAAGGTGATTTTTTTCCTCCCGAGTCTCATCTGTCTCTTAGTTTATGGAAGCTACTGTGACAAGAGCCTGTAGCAGCACAGTTGGAAGGTGCTCATTGTGGCAACCTTCTGGTTGCAGGTTTGAGTCCCTTTGCCAATAAAAAAGGGGAGCCTGCCATTGTTTCTGTTTTATCCACAGTGAAGCTAGTGAACCATCATATGTGGGGACTTAAGTTGCACCATCTTCACAATCCATGATTCAAGTCATGGCTATCTCGATCATGGGATGGTTCATTTGTGAATGGTTAATGATTTATATGAGGTTCCAATCCAATTCTCTTTAAAAGTGATACCTAGTTCGTTTTGCTTCACAATTCAGTTTACTTCAGTTGTGACCCTTTGAAGCCATCATGATCTAGTAGGGACTTAGTTGACAAGGGGCTCGTATGCGAGTCTTTTGGAGCTATAGGCTGTTCCATACATGTGGACTTCCCTATATATTTTAGCCACATAAGACAATTTTAGTTCACATCAATACTTTGTTAATTGTTTGTTTGAATGATGCTAATTAGACTTCTCTGATCGAATTCTATGGGGAGAAGACCAAAATTAATATTTCCTCCCATTTTCTTGGTGTGAGAAGATGTTGGTGGTTTTGGGGGTCTTTTTGCAGTGACTTTGAAAGACCAAAACCACATTTTCGATAAGATCCAAGCATTAAAAGATTGGAGGTAATGTTCATCCCAATAAATGAAAATAAAATTGCACCACCTATTATTACTTGAATTCATTCTAACAGATTAAAACACACATGGCTTAAATTCATAGTTGTCATTTAAAAAAAAATTTACCATTTGTTCACAATTTTAAAGGTTTTATGGGGCTCTAGGGTGTGAATCAGGACTCAGCCGACTCGACATGAGGGTGATTGAGTCACAACATCCTCCCCTTAGGAGCCCGAGTTTTAAAACCTTGCTCCCCTGATTATCATGCATCAAGGTGGGGCCACACAGGCTTTTCACAAAATTGAAATTTGCGAACTTTTCTTCTCAAGAAATTTCTGCAATATAATATAATGTATAGATTGGTAGGTGAAAACCTGATTTAAAAAATTAGAGTTTCTGTAATTTTTAATAATTTAGGGATCAATTTTAGTTTGTTGCATGGTTGCCCATTAAAAAGTATTAAAGTGCTGGCATTGTTTTATGCCTCTTATTTTAATTTTCAGTGATCCTTTTGTGTTGTGTCTAGGTCGCGGGGGCAGCAGCTGCTGCTGGTCTCTCTCTTGAAGATGTTGCTGCAGAAGCAAAGTATGCATCTGAAATGGTTGGAACAATGGGTGTTGCCCTTTCTGTTTGCACACTTCCTGGCCAGGTGACATCAGACCGTTTAGGCTCAGGGAAGATGGAGCTTGGTCTTGGAATTGTAAGCCGATAGTTTTGCATTTATTTAAATAAAGGCCATCGTATTAAATATTTTTTTAATTACTATAGTTTACAGGTCATATTACCTAAAACTCATGCAGTTTCTTGTTGATTTTGAGATATCCTTATACTATTCAGTCTTCATAACATGCAAGACGACCAAACTGTTCTATTTGGCAGACAAAATATTCTATGGTTCTTCACCCAAGGATTATACAAAGCACCCTTGAGCTTTTTCTTCTTTTTTTTTTTTTTAATCAGCAACAGTAAATCCCATTAGGGGTCATTTGTTTTCACTCATTTACTATGGAAATGATTCCCATGCATAATGGTTACTCATTGTTAAATTTGTTTGCATTAGTTTAGGATGTGGTGCATAAATGAGAATATGAGATGTGGAAATGGTGTGTAAATATGGCCATTTACTCACTTGTGTAGGTGTGAAAGTGATTCACACCCCTCAACCAAAAAGGCGCTGGTAGAGTGAGTTACACGGTATTTTTCACACTGGTGGGGTCCATTAAAGACCTTTATTTTTAATTCCTATGGGCCCCATATTTCTAATCCAAACAGTTCAATTTGTTTATTGAACTAATGAACCCCAAGTTCTTGAAGTTGATTATCTTAAATCTTCATGGATTTTGAGTAATATGTAAAAAAAAATCCCGATCTATAGATCTAATTTTCTGGACTTCTTTGGGCCTCCAATTCATGATCCAAATCAGTCAGTAGTCTTGTATTAATGGTCAACATCAAGATAAAGTTTCCTATCTTAATTCTTCATGGATTTTGAGAAATTTGTGAAAAATTCAAAAAATCCAAAAAAAATCTAAAACCATTGGATATACTCCTTTACAGCTGATTTTGACAAACATGGTAATATGTTTGTAACATTTGCATATTGCATATGTAAAACCCTTTTTTTCTATTATATGTGCAAAAGGCAAACAACCCCTTAGAAAAGAAGAAATACAACAACAAAAAAGAAAGGGAAGGGTACAAGAGTAACTATACGCCCACCCCACAACACCTTAATAACTACAACAAGGATCCCATCCAAAGAGAAGATCTGAAAATCCTTGCGTTGCTAGTGCATCCACCATACTATTCGCTGATCTAATATCATGATGATAGGCAATGTCCATGTGCGAAAACAGCCCCTTAAATTGGCGTCTTAGGACCACTGTGGGAGACCCAACCCACTACATTAGAAGAATCACTCTTCACAATTAGCTTATCTTGAAAAGAACCCAAAAAAAAATACAAAGGGCTTCCAAAATGGCCAAAACCTCCTCTTCATCCGAATCTCAAATTTAACCAGTTTTGAGAACATCAACACTTCACCCTTGGAATTGCGAAGCACACCACCGATTCTCGCCAGCCCTGCTTGCTTCTAGAAGCACCATCAACATTAAACTTTAACACCCCGAGCGAAGGAGAGGGCCACCCGATAACCCTCTTCCCTCTACCCTGGCCATAACCCATACAAGCTTTCCAATTGAAATGAATATCATTCAAATACAAATTGGAAAAAATCCTTTCTAATCACCACGCACTTTGCAATTCTCAAATCTACCCCCTGATTTTAGGCTTCAATCGTAGACAAAGAACCCCTGAAGATCCTCTCATTTCTATGCCTCCAAATATACCACAAAATGGCAAATGAGATAATCCTCCAAAGCATGACCCCACATCCTTAAAAAGTCCCCCACCCTCAATACTCCGCCGCCTCTGAAATAGAACCTAGAACACATCAAGTTACCCCACGCTTGGAGAAGAAATGGCTCCATATAGAGGAAGCCACCTCACAATGTAAGAATAAGTGATCCATTGACTCTTGTTGCACATCACACAAACATTAGAAATTCTATCTACCATCAGTACTCTTCTTCTCAAGTTGTCTACCGTGGAAACCCTCCTAGGCCCCGGCTATCGCTAACCAACAGCACGCCTCCAAATAGGTTGAGACAGTCCCTCCAGAGTTGAGTATAAAGCTTTGGCTGAGAACATGCTCGAGTCCTTGAGCCCTGAATTTGAACAATTGGGTCCCATGGTTTTTGGACAAAGGCCGCTGCTCTGATGCTTTGCATTGTGGTAAGACCTTTCCTGATTCCTGAATAATCCCCCTGATGTCAGATAATTCCTAACCATTGATATGGCTGCTAATAGTTGACTGTTGGAAATGAATTGCAGTAATGGTCTATAGAAGACAATATAGACCATACACTGAATACCTTGATCTTCCGGTCTGCATCAATCAGGTTTGTAGCATGGCCCATCACATCAGCAGTTTGGGACACTGAACCTTCTGCTTTAAATGGACTGGCTCAAGGCCCTAGGATACCATCAATACTTATGTCAAGGACCTTATAACTGCTGATGAAGATACTAACAGATAGTTTCTCATATACAAGAAAAAAGGGAAAGATCATATAGTTTTACAGAGGCAGATATTCTCATGTAGGTCACCTATATTTTTGTTTACCTTTTTGTTTAGTTAAACAAAATCAGTGAGCTAAATGTGTCATTTTCTTTTCCAGCATGGAGAGCCAGGGGCTGCTGTGGCTGACATTCAGCCTGTTGATATTATCGTATCTCATGTTCTGAATCAGATATTGTCAACGGTTAGTCTCACTGGATGGTTGTTGCTATGCATTCTCTCACTTTGTTCTCACTGCTTCAAGTCTAATGTTCTATTTATTAAACAAATTGGAAGGAAAGATTATAGATCTTGATAAAAACATTGAAACTCTGTTGCTAACTCCATATAGTTTCCATTTCTCATCTTTTCATCCCTATACATTGATTAAACCTTTGTTTGGCCCTGATAGTTATTGATAATAACAGGAGATAAGATTGTATTGGCAAGTTTTTACCATTCAACAACCAGTGCCCTAGTCTATAATCTAGGCATGAGAGAAAACCAGTACCATGTGAAAGTTTTAGACGGTATCAACACCTGTGATAAAAAAATTGTTCGAGAGTTGTAGAAGAGGATATTTAGTCAACTTGAAAGAAACCCAGTAACAAGGAGTCAAAGTCAATGGAAATAGGTAGAAATAAAAGACATTATTTAATTCAACGAAGGAGCAACAGCATTTGCGGTGTTGGTTATGAATTAATTTAAAATGTCATTGAAGTGATAGAAGCTGCAACAGAACCAAGTCGTAGCATGTTGGAAATTATTTTATCCATCACCATTGGCTTGATTGCAAAGTGCCTCTTGTGCTTGTAAATTGATGCAATCCGGGTCTATGTATTGACCAGGTTGGTACTCAAATACCTAGAATCCAAAGTGGAAACAAAAACTATGAGGGAAGTCAATTAGTCAAAAAAACTCTGTGAACCATCACAAACATGTCAGAAATCAAATCCAAAGGATTTTTCAGGTGTCCAAAGCCTAGCCGGGGATACTATTCGAAGAAAAAAAATCCTAGCTTGAGATGTGAAAATATGATAGAAGTCTGAACATATAGAGAATGCATAGTCAACGCCTATTGTAGGTTAATATAGTGTTTTATACAAAAAATAGCCCTAAAGCATTATTGGTCTTGAGATTATATTGTATATGTTTTAATCTTTGCCACACTAAATTGAACTTAAAAGTCTATTAACAACCCTAGAAACTAAGTGAAATATGCAAAGCAATTAAGACAGTCTATGGGATGCCCTAGCCATATGTCTGTCCAGTGTGCATTATAACACTGGATAGCTGGTATTGGCATGGTTCTACAACCATGGGCTCAATCAAGATGTGAGCCACGGCAATCAGTGGTAGATCTGGCCCCATCTTACCCTTTCGTTATTATTCTAGTGGTTCTAAATGCTAATAATCATCTGCTAGTTCTAACATTTGTTGGTCATCCAAATAATTGTCATAAATCTGTTTTTTGTTAAACGCTCAAGGAACTAGGGGAAGGGGTGGACCGATGAAGACCTAGAATGAACTAATTGCAAAAGACATCTAGAATATGGAGTTACAGTGAACTTGTTTCTTCATAGGTTTGAGTAGAAAGTAAAACCCAAAGTGTCAGCCCTAAATAAGATGGGATAAGGCTGGTGTAATGATGTGAATTTCTATAGCTTTTTTTTTCTTAAAAATATCTTAACTCGTAGTTTTTACTTAAGCTCAAAACTGTAAGTTCATGTTTGGTTATAGCATCTCATGAAATGCATTGGTACCAGTGGTTGATTCAAACTAGCTGATGAAAATGACATATGGAACGATATTCAAATGACAACCAAAGGTAAATGTTGATGTTTAATATAATCCTGAATGATAGAGATGGAGAAAGTAATGGAAATAAGAAGGAACCTGGAGGAGGCACAGAGTTCTTTCTCCCTTTTCATTCCTAAGATTCCTGATGGATCTGCAAGAATAGATGTTGTGAGAATTTGTTATCTACCTGGGTAGATGATGAGTTGCTTTGTGCCAACAGCCAAGGGACCACATGTCCACATCTATGGACAGAACCAGTGTTTACATTTGTTTGATTTAGGACAATGCTCGAAGTTGATCACCTAGTCAAGTTGGTGAGTGGTAGAATTTGAGGTGACAAGAATATTTAGCTAGGTTTGGACTTGGTTTGAAGAAAGGGAGGTGCCATGGGTTGTCAATGATAAGGTATTCATACAGGGTTTGGTATTAAGAACAGACTGTGCCCTGTTGTTATAAGCTTGTTCTATTGATAATATGGTATACAGTGTCTGCTATATTGACAAGAGTAAGTAGAAATAAGCATGATTATTCTTAATAATAACATAACGCCTTCCATTTGCAATTGTGCTTGGATGGTTGGTTGCGTTTGTTATTGTGGTGGTTATTATTATTATAATCATTATTAAGTTACATTTTCTATCCACAGGAAACTCATTATGTTCCAATTAAGAGGGGAAGCAGGGTTGTTCTCATGATCAACGGGTGAGTTCCTTTGTTTTGTTTGTATGTTCAACATTTTAAGCTTTTCATCAACCTTTAGATTAGACTTGGGTTAAGTCAGCTTGGATCCTATTTATGAATTTGATTGAGTGATCTCCTTTGGGTGTGCAAAAGATTTTCAAAAGAGGGATGTTCCTCAAATAAGCTACATGCGGATCACCTTGTAGTGCCTGCCTTTTCTTTTTTATTTTTTTTCAATCATTTGTATCATGACTCAAACCACAACCTTGTGGTTGTGACAGTGAGCACCTTTCAAACTGTACCGAAAACATTTCTCCATGTGAACCGCATGGCCTGTCTATGATCAATCCAACCCCCTCACACTCACTACGCCTTACCTCCTCCAGAAAAGGTACTCATCACATATTGGCACTCATCCGACTATTTGGATACTCCCCTTTTTCAAAATTTTGAAGATTGATCTTTAGGGCCTTAATATTTATTCTTGTGATGGCCCGAATAGGATGATTATGAGGGCATCCCAAATCTATCTATAGAAGTTATAATCCCCTTCCCATGAGTTTGACATGCATTTAGGTGGGCCCTGAAATGTGGTACCAATGTGCAGGGAAATTATAGGGGATTTTCCACCTGTAAACTGGTTCTTATTTTGTGTGGTGTAAACCATCATGCATGATCCGCTTGTTGCATGTAGGTCCAAATAGGATATGGTACTTGTAATTTGTGGAGAATGTTTCTCGTATGAAAATTCTCATGATATGTATGTGTTTGTGCAGATGCACTCGCATATAGTTATTGGCTCCCATGAATGCATCAACAATGTTCTTTTATTTACGTGATTATTCTTTCGGCTTCTTTCAGTCATTCATAAGGCCATCACCTTAGGGATTGCTTCTCCTAGCCTCCTTTGGATTTCCCCAATTCAATAATTGATACTGCTGTTTCTTCTTCTGAAAAAATAAATAAATTCAATGCCTTTCAGGACTTCTTCATAGCCGTTTCTGTTTCTTGGCAACCATTGCAGGATTTTCCTTGCATTTAAAGAACATTCTTGTGAGCATAGACCTATATAAGTATATATCGGCCATATCATGGAACCCAATTCATATGGTCTGTGGATCGGTTCCAGTCTTCAATATTCTGTTGCCTACATTTAGGCTCCAACCGGAAACCATATTTGCTCGTGTAAATTTAGAAAATTGCCAATTTCATTTCACGAATCAGCTTTTTCTCTTTTTAAAATAACATAGGCCCTAATCTGGAATCAAAGTACTCGTGTACAAGCCTTTGGAAATGTTCAATGATTTGGTTAAGGGATTCATGAATGACAAATTTTGGTGAAAGTATTCTGTAACTGTAAAGCAGAGCTGATGGCACAGTTTAAAGTGCTCATTGTTGTGAGCACTGTGCTCATTGTTGTGGGCACTTGGTTGTGGGTTCGAATCAGCATCCTCTGAAAAAGGTTGCAAATAAGCTGTGTTGGGAAAAATATGTCTGCTGCTTCTTGTGGGAAGAATGTAGTAAACACCTTCTATTTAAACACGCCTTATATTTTTCTTGGGGCATTTGTAATTTGAAATATGATGCTTCCATTTGATTACTCTACTTCTCACTTATCTCTGCGAAATTTATCCAGTCAGGCGGAAAATGATTGCTTTAACTTATGCTGATGCAGATTAGGTGCCACCCCCATAATGGAGCTGATGATTGCAGCGGGTAAAGCAGTTCCGCAGCTGCAGCTGGAACATGGGCTTGCTGTTGACAGAGTATATACAGGATCATTTATGACTTCGCTTGATATGGCAGGTTAGTTATAGTCACAAGCAATTTTCTGCTTCACGAACTGATTAAGAATTCACTTTCTTCTTTCCATCGTTGTAGGATTCTCCATTTCTATTATGAAGGCAGATCAATCAATTTTGCAACGTCTGGATGCTCCAACTAAGGCTCCATGCTGGCCTGTTGGTGTTGATGGTACTCTCTCTCTCTCCAAAAAAAAATCCTCTTAGTATTGCTAATATTCTCAAAATATTGCAATATTCTTGTAAGGTTTTGGTTGACCAAGACAATCCTGATCCTAGTGCAAGGGTTTTTTTATGAATATCAACAAAAATGAAAATGTCGTAAGATTTATGTGACATGTTTGCAGGTTTATTCCTAGCATCTCTAATTTTTTGAGCCATATACTTTAAGTGCTATTTAGCATATATTTTAGATTTATTTTAGGCCATACATTTACATTTTTTTTTTAGAAAGTTTTATAGGTTCCACCCCATGAAGAAACCCTAACTTTTAAAAAAGCTCCCTGTATGTTCTCAAGAAGTGGAATTTCTAAGAATGAGATTTTAACAATGTTGTAATCTATATAAGCAACTGGGATCTTCTGTAGTGAAAGGAATGTATTGGGTTGGTCAGTGTTTTAAAACTCAAGACTCTGTGTGCTACTTGATCACCCTCAAGTTGAGTCAATTGCATGGGATCTAGCCGAGTCGGACCAAGTAGTACCCAAGACTCAAAATATTGTTAAAATAAGAAAACTTCATTAAAAATCTAAAGAAATGAAAGAATTTCTTTTAACTATATTATTTAAGGACTTTTGTTTTAATTGATGTTAATGATAATGAGTTTAAGTGATTATAGATTGAATTTCATTTTTTATGTTCAGATAGATAGTGACCTCAATCTTCCTATCATTAAATCTTGAAAAAGAAAAAAGTTTTGATCTTCAGAACTCACCCCAAATATTGCCTAACTAAACAGAATTGTGCCTGGTGTTCTCAGTCAGGCCCTCAATAGATCGGTCAATCCTATGCCCCAACCCAAATCTGTTTTGGCTCAATGCCCGTGCTTATAATCAGGCCCAGTGGACCAACATCGCTCATTACAAGTATTAATTTGTACCTTTATAATACCATTCTAGTTCTTTAGTGTTAATTAAGTTGTATTGGCAATAAAAAAGTATATAAAGAATGAGTCGAATCAAAGTTATAGATCTCCAAATGGAGACTACTTATAGGGAATGCAAGCACGAACTAAGCATGTTCTAACCCATGCCCCTTCCCTCCATAATAGAGGGTGTGTATCCCCGTTGAGCCAAGCACTAGTAGTATCTAGCGGACTTGTTCACACCCTGGAACGATACTTTTTTACAACATTATCAAACTTGTTCCTTTTATTTCCAAATCTCCCACAAAATGGCAAGCAGCACAAGAGATCTCAAGACCTTCCCTCTCTTATCAAATGAACCCAACTATCACACAACACTTGGCTGAAGAGAGTTATAGCTCGCCCCAAGAGACTTGGAAGAAGAAAATAGAAAATTTCTTCCATTTTATTGACAAGATCCCCTAGGCTGGTTGGAGGGTGCTCATTGTCACAACTATAAGGTTGTGGGTTGAGTTATCTTAAATTATACTAAGAATTTTTTTTTTTTAATGACCTTAGCTAGTTCCTTATTACAAATACCACCTGTTATTTTAGTGAATGTATATGAGCTCACTAAGAGATGGTTTAACCTGCAGGTAATCATCCTCCTGCTAAGATCCCTGTTCCTGTCCTACCATCACGAGCACCAAGAAGTGAGGAGGTAATAATCATTCAAGGATACTTTATGATTTAGCTTTCATTTTCTTGATCATCATGTAAGAAATAAGATTCACCTGGGAGGAAACTTATCTACTTGAATGCTGGATATTATGCATTCTTTCTCTACTCGTTATGTAATTCATGGAATCAGTTAGAGTGGTATTCAGAGGCAACTTTTAAGCCTGGGATCAATGGCTTATGCACCATGCACATATTATCCTCAGCAATCGGTAATCTTTAGATGGTATTGACATCAAATGGAACAAATATTTCACTGGTCTACTAACAACAAGAGTAGAAAGGTAAAAAACAGAAGATAGAGATGCTAACTTATTTAGAATTTAACATCTCTATCTTATTTGAAATTTAACCAGAATTTTAAATTTGTTGTCTATAAAATATTGGTTCATCATAATCATATAAATTTAGATTTGGAGTTTCATCTGATATTCGGAGAAACGAGAGCATGAATGTTAATGCTTAGAATGAGTTCCTGGAAATGTTAATGCTCTCTCTTATTCGATGAAGATGTGACAGCTTAGAATGAGTTCCTGGAAATGTTAATGCTCTCTGTAGAGTAAATACTACTGATTCAACCGTTCTTATTATCAATCAGCATCATAGCCTGACCCAAGAATCTAGGATCTATCATTCTATATAGTTAAAGTCTTCTTTGAATGATCTATATGATTTGTTTCGCTGGACACTGTGATTAGGCAACAGAACAGGATTCTCCTCCATTGGACAATTCCAGTCATCCAACTGACACTCTTTTTGCAATTTATTTTGAACCACTGCTACTTTTAGCCATTGTCCTTTTGCAAGCGCATTTTGCAACATCAGTGGTCGGCTATTCCCTGTGACAGCCACCCAGTGTCACACAAATTGAAGTTCTAGATCACTGATAAAAGAGCCCTGGTCAAAAAAAATGCATGGCCTAAACAAACTGTATTTTTTCCCTTCATCTTTTACTGAAACCTCTTATAACTCTTATCATCGGTGCTACTTATATGATGTTGGATAGGCACTGAGTCGACCTCGAGAGCTGGATGAGCAAGGCTACATTCTTGAGGCTTCTATAGAAGCAGCAACTAAAGAAATCATCAACCTTAAAGACAGTTTAAATGAATGGGATAGCAAAGTAGGTGATGGTGATTGTGGGTCAACAGTAAGTTCACTTACCAAGTCCTAACCTAGTGTTTATTAGCTTACCACTTCCTTGGTGCATTTGATTGGTCATTTATTTGGGATACTTGGTACTCTTACAGATGTTTAGAGGCGCAACAGCTATCCTTGAGGACATGAAGAAACAGTAAGTTTACTTTTCAGTCAATAGGTTATTATATGAATTTGCTAATTCAAGGAGAAACTGCATAATTCAAACCTCACAAAGTCTCCAGCCTGATTCTCAGCTTACATCCATTTGTCCAAAGGGTAGACGGGCTCCATTGTAAATGGGCTGAAGTTCCCAAACTGTCTATTATTAGATCATATGTGTTCATTCTTTATACTATTTGGATCACTGAATAATAATGTGCCTTGTATGTGTGTGGAATTTGGGTATCGAAAAACTGTACATCTACTGAGGTGTAAGACCCTTTATTTTGTTTTCTATGGGATGGCTTTTATACCATGGTCGCATACATTTACTTGATGTTTGAATACTCTATACTCTTTGCTTGTTCATTTACTTAATAGTGTAACAAAATACTCACAAAATGATGCTTTATATTTTGCAAATTGCTTTTTTTTTTTAATTAGAATTCTTTTTCTGGTTCACAGTTATCCTCTAAACGATGCTGCAGAAACGGTCAATGAAATTGGAGCTTCTATTCGGAGGGTCATGGGAGGAACAAGTGGGATCATGTATTATATTCACTTCTCTTTGCTTTGTTACCCTTTGACTTCTGTTCTATATTCCATGTCCATGCTATTCACTATGTAGAAGCATGCAATGTTTGATCGACATTTCTAGGCCCAATACAAGGTACAATCATACATGTCAGGCCTGCCTTATGGCGGTGCCCATAATGGAGTTTAGATCCCCAAAGATCTCAATTATCTGTTGATCCTAAGTCCTAACCATCCAATTAGGCTCCTTTCAACCATTGGTTATAATCACCCATTTTCATTGAATCTGATCATATGATACAAGGGAATATTGGTCCATTTCATGATTTCATCAATCTGGCCAAATTATTATATTACTTAAAGGTGGGCCACAGTGATACCATTTCCAGGTCAAATGGAAATAGCAGATCATGCAATGAAGCATCATACTTTAATCCCATAAATTACTTTTTTTTTGGTGGTGGTGATTGCTGGGGAGTGAGGAGAGCTCCAATGGTTTTCTGGCTTGGTAGTGCATAATTTATATTTAAATATAATCTAGTTCTTTTTAACCCCAGCTGGTAAACCAACTTCTGTTTGACAGATATGATATATTCTGTAAGGCAGCATATGCTAAATTGAAAGAGAGCACCCAGTCAGGCATTACAGCAAGGCAATGTGAGATGGTCTTTTGTTATTTTGCACATTAATATTTTCACATATTTCTTTTGCATCATAAGGTTAACTTTTCTTGGTTCAGGGAGCGATGCTTTTGAGGCATCCATTGCTGCAGTAAGCAAGTATGGAGGTGCAGTTGCCGGTTATAGAACATTGTTGGATGCTCTTATTCCAGCATCAGCAGTCCTTCGAGAGGTGTAGTTATTTGCCAATTTTGTTGTAGAGGAAGTGTTTTTTTTAACATTATGACTAATTTAATCTTCATGAACAGAGGTTAGATGCAGGGGATGATCCAGTGAATGCTTTTGTACTTTCTTCTGAAAAAGCATTAAGTGGTGCACAAGCTACCAAAAATATGCAGCCACAGGTAATATTGAACCAGAAGTGTAGTCTCCAGGAAAGCCTTATGCGTTCTTTGACATGGGGAATAATAGAACATAGCAAGGCTTCTTGCTCTTATTCCCTGCAACTTGGCCGTAGTATACCACATAGGATGGAGGAACTTTGTCTGGTTTTTCCGATGGAAGCCACTGCTTGAGAGACATAGTTCATGGTCATCTCCCTCCTTCCCTTTCTCATGAGAAACCCAAGAAGGTTGATCCTCATTATTTGGAGGGCAGGATATGACTCTTTTAACTTTTTAAAGTTCCGTTCATGCTATATTTTATCCTTCCGAGGGCCAGTAAAGCCTTCTGCTCGGTTATTCATTTTGTGTGACTTTTCAAAATGAGATGCTGTCAGAAGGTAGAATTTTGTGTGAAAAGGGGAAAAAGGAAATAAAAAGTCCATAATGATAAATAGGAGTATTAGTCATGGTAGCCATTTGCTCAAAACTGTGTCTTTCGAATATATGGTCATTATCATGTGGGAATGTACCTGCTTCTAGGTTGATGGTCCCCATGGAACAAAGGTTTCGAGGCCTGTTTGTGTACTTAATAAATTCCTCAGAAATTCACAGTGAAGGGGGTTTTATTATAGATGTATTGATGAGTTGAATGATGGGTCTAAGGTGAAGTAGATGGGACACCTTCGCCTTCCTAGAATATAGTTCACTGGGATGATGGGCAGGTAATCATTTCCTAATCAGAAAGGAGAGATCATTTCATAGTCCCTTGTGGAGCTTCACCTTTAATCCTTCATTTTTCACCCTTTCTATTGAAAGACATTGCTTTGAAGTCCTAGGAAATCAACCTCAGTGATTTACGAGCTAGTTCCTATAGTATCAGATGCTCCGCTGTGCTATTATTTGACACACAAATCCAACAGAGCCATATTTTGCTGTTGACCATGTAGTGGGCAATCATGGAATGTCATGTTTCAAAAATCTCCACATTACGGATCCAAAACTGGTTTAAGGGTAGAGATTTTGCCCATCATATGGTATCTTCTACCCTAACGTTTGCCATCCAAAATTGGATCACCATCGCTGTATCAAGCTTCCCTCTCTGAAGGAGTTTGCATCATTATAATGCATTAATATTTTAAAAAGAAATTCCCAAGATTGCTGTAGGCGTCATTGCCTCTTTATTAACAATGGTTTTTACTCGTATGTAGGCTGGTCGTTCGACTTATATAGCAGGTGAGATCCTTGCATCAGTTCCCGACCCTGGTGCCATGGCTGCATCGGTATGGTACAGAGCTGCAGCACTTGCCGTTAAAAGCAAGAAACAGACTTCATGAACTAACCAGGGATTTACTGGGGGCTTCTGCATTTGTCACCTCTCATTAGCAGCATAGCTATGAATATTACGAGTGGATTTTGCAATTTTTTATGCGACTATAAAACCAATTTTGTTTTCCGCTTATGCAGCGCATAAGCTGAGAAAGCGTGTTTTGAGTTCATTTCTTGCCATTTTAAAGTATCTTTTTTTGAAAAATAAAAAAAATAAAATAAAAAAGAAACGTCTTAACCCTGTAGCTGGCATGAATAAAGTTTCAGAATTCAAAGTGGTAAGCACTGCACATCTCTGGGGCATTCGGAAGTGGATGATTTCATAAATGCTCCATGCGGGACTCGGCAATATTTGTGAAAGAGAGAACGAGTACCGAAAACGTTGGGCTGCAGTCTCTTGCCAAGCCAAGTGTGATCCAAAATTTGCCCACGTGGACCTTGACTAATGAGCATTTTAAGTACTAACTTGTGGGGAAGGAGTCATCTGTTGCTTGGCTGTTATAAATCACAGCGAGAGGATTCTTTGCCGAGTGCTCTCTAGATTTATATTTCCACAAGACAGGACTCCTGCAATTGAAATCCTGTGTCAAGGGAAATTAGTTCACTTTTTTCCCTTCGTGCTGTTAAGTGCTCGAACTCGATTAAGTTATTTGCTAAATAATACATGAGATTTGTGTGAATCATATTGTTATCCGTAGTGCACAATCTAAACATTAAGAGGGTGATCTTGATTATCATCATGTGGGCCGCATGATGGAGTTCCATCCGTTGGAGGCTCTTGACCATCTGTCTCTTACCGGTTCCGTTTAGTTGCCAAACTTAAACATGCTTTTCGCAATCTCAAAAAAATTTAGAAGAGCCACACGGCCCAAATTTATTGCCACTGCCATGCATGGCAGGATCATTCATTCTAGAATTCAAATAAACATCCAAACTGAACTAATACTAAACCTAGACGACCAAGATATGCAAAAAAGAATAAACTATTTCCACTAGAATAGATGCATGTTGCATCCTGCTTATGAACAAATGTCGCAGCTAGAATCATTAAATCGTCAAGATTTTTGAGAATCCACCACATCCAGGGCTGGCCTCACCTGATCAGTGGCTTGAATCCCATACTAGTGCGCCCTACCAGTTTGAGTGTTAAAAGAATTAGGAACATCAACTGGGTCCAGGCCTAATATGACCTACTTACAGGTAACTCAGCTCGCTCCAAGATATATACAACAAGTGGGACATGTACTCCGCACAGGCACTTCAGCATAGGCCAGTTATAATCTGAATTAGGCATGTCAAAATGCTACGCTACCCATTAACTCGATACGAACCTACACAACATTAACAAGTTCAGATGGCCTCTTAATGGATTCATTTCTTCATTAATGGGTCAGATCTGTTAACCCGTTAAATTAGCAGGTCGTTAACAAATAAAACCGGTAATCCATTAACATACAACCCGCCAAATGATAAACGACATAAATTATTAAATGCATGAAGGGTATTTTGATAAGTTTGAAAAGGTTGAAGTGATACCATAAAATCCACATATAAAAGATCATTTTCTAACTCCTTCACTCTCCTTTCATTAGTAAAAGACTCTCCTTTCATTAGTAAAAGGTGTTAATTGAGATGGTCCAAAATGAACAAAATTATTTAACTGATCGTGTCGTTTAACCCGTGAAATAAACAGATTGTGTTCGTATACCTATTTATTTAATGGGTCGTATATAGGATGAGGTGTTTCTAATATGAATTTGTTAACATGATACAATTGACATCCCTAATCTGAATTGCTCGCATTGTAAGCTAAAAAAAAAAAAATTTGCTGTACAGTTGACTAAACGAGGCAACCACGGGCCTGCAACTGCAAGCAACGGCTCCATCGCTTGATGAATAGTCCATACAAAAATTACGAATAGCCCCTACATGCCACTTTCTTGGATCAAATATCAGATAATTCATTCCTGCTTGAAAATCATGCCAACAAGAAGGGCTTCACAAAGAAGCGGCAATTCCTAGTCCCACCCAACCTGAACAAGACCCAGAACTCCAGGTTCAGTTGACCCTTTTACTTCTGGTTGGGTTCAGGTCAAGTCCATATACACGTCATTCAACCCTACTCCAAACTAAACCCAACCTAGTAATCAAGCATTAGGTTGACCAAAAAATTAAAAAAGGGGTTAGGTTGACCCTGCTTGGGTTGGTTCAGATGACATGCACAACCTGATAAATAAATAAACCAGGTTCAGGTTGGGCAAATACATCCCACCTTGTTCAAGGGTCGCAAACAAAAACCCAATATTAACATTATTGTCAGAGTAAGAAATTACCAAAACATCTTTTTTGTGTCGCACAATCCTATCTATATATAACCATTCGAGGTAGCCACACCATCATTTGACAAGACAATGTTCTTAACATCTAAGATTGATTTGATAAGAGTAGCATAAGATGTTCGCTGGTGCCAAAAATCTCAGATCAGAAAGCAAAAGGAAAAGAAAAAGGATAAAGAAGTGCCATCAAAATAACCTACAAAATGTCTGCAAAGCAAATACTGCAAGGCAAGGCAGAGCAGAGGGAAAGGGAGGTAATTGAATCTCACATGATCAGTATCCTCCCTTGAGATCATTGACAACATCATATGGAATGGGAGTGACAGTCTCCAAGGTGGCGCCTTCCACCATGAAACCAGGTTTGGGACCCTCAGGCTGCCTTTTTGTGCTGATGACCTCCCCACGGGCCTTTGCTTCCGCCTTCAACTTATCATTCTTCACCTTCCTTAGTCGGAGATCCTCAGCACACCTTGAAGGCTGAACGTGCTCCACACGCACATGTATTCTCTTCTTGATTATTCTATTGCCAACCTGACAATCGTATACACACGCGCTATGTTACAAACAATCATCAAGGTGTTGGGGCATGGCATAACAGTCATCTAATCATTTAGTCCTGCTCGAAAAATCAGTCCTCATCAAAGAAAGCAATTTATGGATAGCAGCATCTACAAAAGTAGGTGTTTAATCATAAATAGTCCATACGGATGGCTCTATTAATGCTGTCCCCTTTGCCTCACTGTAAAATGAATGTACATAACTAAAGTACTACCCATTTTGATATTGGTTAACCAAATTCAGGTAATGGATCCAAACAGGTGTACTCAAAGTTGCATAGTTATATAGGTATAGAGAACTCCGGCTCTGATCACTAGGGTGAAGAAGACCCAATTGGACCCCCCACATTTTATCCTTCAAACCAAGACATGAGACAATTTAGAATGGCTATTCTATGATGGGTTTCTCCGTTTGGATGGCTTAAATTACCAAAAAAGAAAGAAAAGGAAAAGAGTCCCACATTGTCATCTCTTTATAAAATATTAAAAATAAAGTAGCAACAAATCAGTAAGAGATATCAAATTACAAGGTTGTAATACAGTTTAGTAAACCACCATAAACCACCACCCAACATTTACATACAAATGGAGAACATAATACAATCAATCAGAGCAAACCATGAACCAAGATATATACACTACTGCATAAAAGTCCTCAATCAAACCATCACAACCCTCTGTTTTTTGTCCCATCGCAAAATGAATTCTTTACACTTCATCAGATCTAACATTACTACTTTCTTCCAGGTCCTTCCTTTAGGACTTAGCACCACCATCAACTTAAATAGAGATGTTTCTTTCTCACCGGCACCGTTGCTGGGCATGCATTTGAGATGTCCAAACCATCTCAAACAAGTCCCACTTGATTTATCCACTCATTTCTAAATACCAATTCTATCTTTCCTAGTTTTACCGTAGAAATCCATCTC
This sequence comes from Persea americana, assembly GCA_029852735.1. Taxonomy (NCBI): domain Eukaryota; kingdom Viridiplantae; phylum Streptophyta; class Magnoliopsida; order Laurales; family Lauraceae; genus Persea; species Persea americana. Next base: position 51,114,798 of record CM056817.1, on the reverse strand, counting down.
CCTACAACCATACATCACAAACCCAACCCAAAGGCCATAGATAGCATCACCCCACATTAGAACCAGAAAAATAACAACTGTTCGCATCCTTGATTAGATTACAAGGAAACCACTATCTATGACGGTCTATCAATCACACCCCCATATCATCAAATACAAAGCAAGCAGAGGAATTGATATACTTAACATCCAATCATTTCAAAAATGCTAGAAGAAGAGGGAAAACAAAGATTAGTATGTGGGTGTTTGAATTGAATGAGAGAGAGAGAGAGAGACCTGCTTGTTGATTTCAACGCCAATGGCTCGCTTGGTGACGTTCCAAACCCTACCAGTGCGGCCATGGTAGAACTTGTGTGGCATGCCCTTGTGCACAGCTCCATTGACCTTGATGTCGACGTAATCGCCGATCCGATACGTGCGAAGGTAGGTCGTGAGAGCGATGTAGCCCTTCTTCCTGAAGGGGCGAGCGAAGAGGTCCCTCGTTCGAGATCGAAGACCATGACCTGCTGGCATCTCTTCCTTCCTCCCTGTCTAGGGTTTGTTGGTTTGTTTGTTGCTTCTCTTCCTTTCTAGGGTTTTCTGGCTTTTATAGGCTCTTCCTTTTGGGATGGGGTTAGGGTTTCTTGGGACTTTGGAGGGTGTTTGCTAAGTTGCGCTTTTGGGTCGGGCAGGGTTGTTAACGTGCGCAGCCCAAAGTTGGAGCAATGGGTCCGGCTAGAACATGCGTGTTGTCGGACCTATCTTCCTTATTAGCAGTGGGTTTGGCAGTGGATTTGTCGGATTTAAAATAAATATAACTTTTTGAGTTTGGTTTCAAACTGTTAGATCATGGGTTTATATGGTATTGGTCAAGTTTAAGTCGTCATGTAATTGAATTCGACTTGTACAGTTGCTAGCCCTATAAGCACAAAAGAAATCCAAAGTATTATTATTTCGCTTTATAATAAGATTCACTTACAAATAGGTCATGCATGAAACATATAACTTAAGTTCATGCAATTTGAAGTGAGTGATACATATAATGAGAACATAAATATGTATTTTCCATATGTGAATACCTAAACATGTAGAGGTGTACAGTGTGAGCTACTTGTGTATAAAAGTATGTATTTTTCTTAGCTATATGTATTGATATACGGGGATATTGATGTGGATCCTCATGTATAAATATCATCAAAGAGGAATCCCTATTCTAGAGACACTGAGGAATTCTCGCATTCGTAGATTTTTCACGTGTTACCAAACACACTTTAAACTATAGCAAAAATCCTGCTTATCTTCTTTTTATATATGACTTTAACTGTAAAGTGTTCTTCCCATGGAACTAGCTTCAAAGGGGTTTGTTTTTTTTTTTTTTTTCCTCGCTTACACAGCTAATTTCATGGGTTGGATGGTGCCCACCAAACCCAAAAAAAATGCACGCAGGGTAATTTAGGACAAGATTTTAACAACAAGTAATGGAGAACAAACTCACACCTTATGCCACTCCATCAACTCATAGGTGGTAATTTGGAAAAGAGATTAAAGAAACATGAGATATTAGGTCAATCATGAGGCTCGAGCCCCTTGGCATGTGTGCCCAATAAATAAAAATCCCAACCCTTAAATTTTAATTTTTTTAGTTCCAATGGTGAATAGCATCTAAACAGTGTATATTATAAGCCTGTGTCAATTCACATAGCGTTATAAAAAGAAGGGAAATTTTCAAATATGGCCTTAAGTCTTTGTCTTATTTCAAAAAAGGACACAAGTTTTAAAACTTTTCAAATTCGTCCCTAAACTTTCCAATAAATTTTCAATTAAGGACATTTGGCAATTTAAAGGTATTTTCTTGTGACTTTTTCCCTCAATATTTTGAAAATACCCAATTTACCCTTCATTTAAAGTTATGACATGGTTTCGGCAGCCACTACATGCAGCCAATCACTGTGGGAATACTGGGTGTCCTTGATTACCATGAGGATACCGGCGAGGGAAATGAGGAGAATATAGAGGAAGTGAATGAAAGTTTTATTACATTGAATGGTAATATGGGACGAGTCTCGATCCTGGTATGAATCTAGGTAGAAAATGATATTTAAAAAATATGGTTTTTGGGAGAGATTTTCGAGAATTTAGATAATTTGTCAGGTGTAAGGTCCAAACCAAGGTGGAGCTAGATCCAAACTCATTTACATATCAAGGCCTAGATAAGGATCCCGACCCCCGTTTTTAACGGATCAGAACATCCGAATAATAAAAAAATGGAGACACACCTACATCCCTAATTGTGATGCATTTAATTAGAACCAACCCCAAAGGATTGGCTGAGTAGTCAGAACCACAGTTTCTCTTGCTTTTAAAGCTAGAGGTTCTGGTATCAATTTCCAAAGCCCTCCTCTTTAAAAATTAAATATTGAGTTCACTAGTGTTACTGCTGCCCTGAGAGGACTAGTCATTCCCCGTCGCGTTTAGCAAAAAAAAAAAAACACTTACAAAATATCAGATATCAGCCCCATACCGAACTTCCTCAGCAAGTGGGGAATAATTTTCCCCAAAGCAAACCGTGCCCTCTCTCTTTCTTCCTCACACCAGCCGCTCTCTCTCCTCCGCCTTCCTCTATCATCTCTCTACTCTCTCTCTCTCTCTCCCCTTCAACTTCACTGCTATTTCTCTCTTCTTTTCTCCTTCTCCCCCTTCTCTCTTCTACTCTCTCTCCTCGTTGTACCCAGAAACTCTGCAACACCAACCGACCCACCTTTTGTTTTCCTCCTTCTTTACCCCCATTTCTCCATTTTTCCTCTGCGCGTTTGATTCCGTGAGTTTCCTCCTCAAAACCCCAATAACCCACTCTCCAGCAGAGATCGGTATCTGAATCGTTGTTTCTATGAGCCCCATGTGTTTGTGAATATTCCCCAATGACAATTTTGCGACATTGATCTTAATCTCGATTTGTAATTGCAGTTTGCCTTTTGGGTTGCTGCAGGGAACGTAGTTGGAGAAGAAGATGGCTACCAAGGTCGAGCAGTCGTCTTCTGTTGAACCCGGAATTGCGCAGAGCCCCATTTCGGCGCCTGCTTCGTCTATTAGTCCCAAGGTTTCCATGTTTGGGGCAAAAAAATCTGGGTTTGTTATACCGAAGAATAAATTATCAGGTAGGTTGGTCCCCATGTTTCGGGGCGGCGGAAAGGTGGATGCTGGCGATGCGGCGGCCAAGGAAGACAGTAGCAAGCAGGTTCAGAGGAAAACAAAGTGGGGCGTTGATCTGAATCAGGATGCTTCTGTCAGAAGAGGAAGAACATTGGCATATCAGGTTTGATAAGAACACTGTTGCATTTTTTTATTTTTTTCAATATTTGTTTCACTTGGATTTTGTTTGTATTTCAGAAAGGGCATTTGAGCGTTTGTAGAACTTAGATTTGAACTAGAAAATTTTCCTTAATGTAAAATTCCCCCTTGATTTTTTTTCCGCTTCTCTAATTTATTGGTTTTCTGAAGAATTCTGACCGTCTTTCCATTGAGGTATTATAGGCCTCTCGAGTGACAGGAAAAACAACTTTTCCCCCATCTGGCTATTGGAAAGAGGAAGGGAAATTAAACTGTTCATTTGACTGGTCTGGGTACCAGATGGGCAATGCATTGATATGGACAACTACAACAATTAGAGGACATTTTGATGAGTGGAAAATCAGAGAATTAGAATATTCACAGGAGATATTAGGGACATGAAATGGCTTGGATCACCCACCAAATGTGGCCTGTGCACGTATTATTTTCTTTTTTCTTTTTAATTCCAGGTGAGTTAATGGTTTTAATTGAATATGATCTATTTATTTTCCTTCGGGAGTTGTACGCTATGATACCTGGATACTTAAAAGTAGGCAACTTATCGTGTTGTATTGTATCTGATGCTTCACTTTTTGTATAAATACGAGTCCACCTCATATACATGGGATATCCCTGTTGTGTCTGGGCATCATAGGTTGTATGGGAAAGCTTGGATGGAGTACTTTGTGATAACGCAATGTTTTCACTAAGATGGGCACCAAACAAAAATTTCAAAATTTTGGAATTGATGCTAATTTCTGCCTGTCATTTCAAAATTTCAATGTTGGGACCTCCAATCTAGTTGAAAGTTTGGGTGTGTAATATTTAGCAGAAGGTTAAAACCTTTTGATGCAGTTTTTACTCCCAAAGTTTGCATTTTAGTCTCTTTAATTGCTGTAGGCAGATTCATTTTTCCTTTTATCTTTGAATTTCTATTTAGGTAAATATTGACACACGTTTGGTGAGAAACCCCATGAAACAAAATGCATCACTAATCACATTTATCCCTATGGAAGAGGGAGACCTGTATAAATACACATTTTTGTACTTTTTTTGGACCCCTCATTCATGTCTCTTACTAAGGGCAACCAACATTTGATGGGTTCCACTGTGATTGGTATATTAGACCAATATCACTAATTCACTATATTTTCATTGTTTAACATGTCTCACTGTACCAAACAACACTGATGGTTCCCACATTGACCACGAATACTAAATCAATATTGTCATCAAATGATCCCCCATTAAGTACATATGTTAGGTGGTCCCACTATGTTAAGTCTATGATGGGACCCATCTAGTGTTGGTAATCTCAGTGGGACCCAACTAATGTTGGCAGTCCATGATTGTATGCACCCAATGTTGCTAGCACACTGTTTGACCTTTGTAATACTGGTTTTCTGGTAAACCACATTGCATATTATACAATGTGAATTTTTCACCATCCAAACAACAATTATAACCACATGTTTACATGATAATATGCATATAATGATCTTTTTCATATTTAGCCTGAACAGCATTATATACACACTCTTCATGTCCAACTAAACTGTGCCTTAGCATTTGCTTTCAGCTTTTTTTAATTGTAATAGATTTTATTCAAAAAGAGAAATACGGATACAATGATGGTGTCATGATGGGATAGCCCAATGCCACGTCTAACACAGAAGCCAATGCTGCAAACCAGCCCCTCAAGCGCAATACCACCTAACAATGTTACAAAGAAAAATTATCCCAAATAACAAGGCCTAGAAACACCCTGTCTGGCTTAGGCATTAGCGTCACCTTTTGCGCTCCTGCGAGTATGGGAGAACAATACCTGAGTCTGTCTCTGAAAATCCTTAATCTCATCCACAGACCCTGCCCACTGCCAAGGAAGCTCTCCCAACTATGTGTAGGGTGAGATTCATAGATGCAGTTCTATCTTAATGCTCGTCTTTAAGCTAGATCTTTATTGTTGCATTTTAGACGCCCCCTTTCTGGTAGTCTGGTAATGAGCATTTATAGCTCCTCTGTGGGAAGGAAATCAGTTGCTCCTCATCTGGGAATTGAAGTTCTCCTTTCCTCATTGGTTGCTAAAATGCCAGTATCTTCCTTGTGAATTTCTCACTTGGAAGCTTCCAATTCCAGGTGGCATTAAGTGATATTGCTACCTGTGTGGTGGTACAATTTTTGAGCAGACTCGAGTCGATCAAATCACAAAGCAGTTGAAATCCGGAGATCTGGAGATTGGAGAAGATCAAAGCTCTCAGTCACCTGCTCAGGCTTCAGATCAGGATTCTTCCGGTCATCAGATTGAAGAGGTACAGTTGTAATTAATTTTATTCAAATGCAACTCTGCCTGTCAGCGCCTATTCATAAAGGGCCTGTCAGGTTGATCTCTGCATGCCTAAAAGTTGGGCTCAATCTCTGCCTGTTAACCGAGTAGTTAGCCTGACTGTGATTTAAAATAGATCAGGTCTGGCATGGTCAGCTTGTTGCTGTTGAGGTGGTCAAGCCCAGAACTGCCCGTTTAACAACGGGAAAAGATAACTGTTATGCTTGGACCTAGCACATTTCCCTATGACTCGGTTCCTAGAGGCCCCTAATTATGCACCCCGAACTATAATTAGCCATGCAAATGGTGTTATGAATCTGTTGTTTCTCCTCACTCTGAGTTTTCAACTTGAAAATCTGCAGTTAGGGAAGCGTGAACTACTTGAATTGGAGAAGCAGGAAGCTATTGGTAAACCTTTGCAGAACCCCAGTTTTTTTGTTTTTTGGGTTGCCATGTTCTGAAGTAGGTGCTTTACCCTGATAGTAACTTGGGATTTACAGGTGAAATATTACGGTTGAACCCTGGCTACAAGGCACCAGCTGATTACAAGCCATTGCTGAAAGAGGCCAAAGTTCCTATTCCTGTAAGTATCGTGGCCATATTGTTTAAACCCTTTATTTTTTGGTGGTCAGACCCACTGGCTGGTGTAATTCAGAGGGGCAGTTCTAATGTGTGTTCGAGTCCTGATTTCATCTATAGATGTTACATGCATGGGCGTTGTTGGCTGTTACCACCTTTTGAATTGTTGACATCGTTATTTTTGAAAAAGTGAACCACAGTGTCAGCTTTGGTAGATTATTCATGTTGGGTTTTAAGGTTATAATTTATCGGACGTAAAAAAAAAAAAAAAAGAAAGGATTTGATAGAGACTTTGAAAGTGGAAAGACCAAACAATGATTGGGTTGGATTGCATGGATCTTCCAATTTCAAAAGCTTGATTATAGCCTCAATGCCATCAAATTTGTAAGAAAAAAGGCTTAATGAAATCTTGACATTGTTACTAAAAGTAAAAAGGATATTTAAGTCTTCTTAAATAGAGGTGATACCCTCTTGAGCTGTACTCTCTCTCTCTCTCTCTCTCTCTCTCTCTCTCTCTCTCTCTCTTCAAGAAAAAGTGGAGGATAAACCTTTTATTTAACTGTTTACAACATTATTGAGTTAGTGGTTATACTGTACATGTATTTGTATTCTATGTTGTGAAAATGATGAGTCCTATTTGTATCCCCCGGTCCCCATCATGGCTGACAGCCTGTAGTTCATTTACAAGTTTTTGGTTAGATATTAAAAAGATTTGATGTATGTTTCTATTTTAGGGAAGTTGGAATAATCAAGGGAGGGAGGTTAGAATTATCAGAGGAGGAAATAAAAAATATGAGAGATGAATATGGAAAGCTTGTGACTTGGATGGGATGGTTATCATAAATTCATTATTCTACAGACTGTATTTCTGTCTGTTCTGAAGTTGGAATTTCTCAGTTTTGCTCAGTTTTAGTTGAACTATTGCAATGTTTTTGCGCTCAAGTGTCTTAGAAATCTTCCACATTATTCTTGATGGTTGCTTTTGTATGAAAAACTTGTGTGCTCAAGTATTATATTAAAATTAACCAACACCTTCCAATTCTCTGTCTCTTCAGCTAAAAGCATACCCTGGATACAATTTTATCGGTCTACTACTGGGGCCTGAAAGCAATACTCAAAAGCGTCTAGAAGAGGTACAGAGTTCTTCCATTATTACCATATGATAAGCGTTTTCAGGTTCTTCTGTGATTAGATGTTTCCTTCTATCAAGTTAAGAGATTTTTTGAGATAGAGTTCTCTTATGATGATTTAATTATACTTACTAATATTTTGTTTTGATAATGGTACTAATTTTTTTCCCTTTCTTTTTGTTATAATATTTCTCAGGAAACTGGGGCTAAAATACGCGTTCAATGTACTAAAGCAGGTACAGGAGAGAAGGTAAAGTATCAGATACATAGATTCTTAGAGTATTTTTCCAATGCTATGCATGAATGTTATAACCATGTGGTTTCAAAATATTTTTTTTTCTTCTTCCAATGTTGAATAGCTGTATGTTACCAAAAGGAAGAAAACTATGCAGTATACAATGGGATACTGAAAGATTATACAAAGGCCCACACACAAATAAGGCCACCAAGAAAGCAAGGAATCCCCCCAGAAAGTGAAAAACCAAAGCTACCAAATTAAGACATAAAAAGGATATGCAATCTGGAAAGCTTCAGCGGAGAATCAGCCTCCTCATTCTACTTAAAGTAGTATGAGAATGATAGGTTGGTCCCTTGACAAATCATGAATTCCATTGATCAGATCGTCCATTCTCCATAAAGCCACAAAAACCCTTGCACTTGCCTGATGGCAAATAGAGTCCCCTTCACTAACAAGCTCACAATTTTATTTTTTTTCTTTTAATGCCTACAAGAATGGACTTAACTCTTATCTCATTAATCAAAGCAAAGTTCATCGGGCCTGAGAAAGTAAATATTTTTTTCCAGCTGATTTCTTGAGGATGCCTCTAGCTTGTCTTTCTGAATTTTCCAATGCACTTCAGTTGAAATCTAATTTAAACGCCCCCTTCCAGGGGAGACCGTCTTGGAGGGTCAGCCTCTACCTGCCTAGCTATTCTTTGATAACCTCTTTTGTAGCAAGGATGTAGAATATCCACTGACACACCTCTGAAAGGGGATAGGACTAGCATCCACTCAATTACAGGATAACAGAGCCCAGCCACAGGAGATACAGGTGGAAGCAAAGCATCTTTCTTGTATCTTTCCTTCAAATTACCATATACTAGGCAAGAAAGCTAAGTTTCAAAGAAGCTTGCCTTTCCCTGGCATGACCATACCCCTCTGAGATGCAAAGAAATAGTCAAGTTGATTAGGAAAGACGCAAGAGCAATCAAATCATGCTAACACCGACTGTCTGACTGACTGAGCATAGGGCATTGAAGTAGAAAATCGGTCACCATCTCCACCCTCATGCAAAGCGGACATGTATTCACAGATTGGTGTGTGTTTATACATTGTTTAATTTTTTCTTAATGATTAAACATTGCTTAATTAAGGTGTTCCAAAAGTCATGGTAATGTATCATCAATTCACCACTACCACCATCATTGTTGTCGTCATCATCAATATCACAATGTTGACCTTATCCCATTCAACCTGTGGTTGTCTATTAGCTTCTCAACGATATATGGCATAAAGAAACATTTATCCTGAGACTGTAAAACTTGGATTTGATCAAATATATGCAAAAGACTCCATGGCTTGGAGTGAAATTTAGATGCTCCAGTATAACATTACTTGAATCCTTACTTACAAACCTCCTGGAGAATGAGTTAGGAAAAAATCCCCAACCACCCTGGGCTCCACTTTGTTGATTCTCACTGCATTTAGGCTACTCCGTGAAGCTTGTGAAACCCCATGGAATTGTAGGTGTATAGAGCTTTTCGTTAAGTTAATGTTTGTATTTCTTAGTTTGTCCTATGTGAATGCCTTCTGGATTTCTGTACTGGTTTTAGGGATGATGCCCTTCTTAGTTTGCTCCTTTGCTTTATCTTCGCAGTTTTTGTTCTCTCTTTTTTTTTTTTTTGATCGGTAATGGTAAAATTTTATTAAAGAGAAAGAAGGTACAACTCAGGAAAACCATACAATAAACCTTTCATAGGTGTACCGGTACAAGAGAAATATACAGTCACGAACCACAACTACATTATAGGAGCACTAAGATTACCTGACCGATCTACCCCTTTATATTTGCAGCTAGCATTTAGTTTTTTGCATTTGCATTGTCTCCTTAGGCTTGGTGCCTTCCTTTGTACACTTCTTGATGGCCGCATGCTTAATTCCCCCAATTCCTTCAAGGTCTACCAAAGGAGGAAGCGTAGGATGGTGGATCAAGCTATGATGTGGATGGATGATGTGTATCATGAACTCATCCACATGATGTGTATCATGAACTCCTCAACAAGGGTTTCATTAGGGAGTGCTTAAGTCCTTGTGCAGTTCCTGCACTTTTGACTCCAAAGAAATATGGAACTTGTTGGATGTGCGTGGATAGTCAAGCGAGCAACAAGATCACTGTCAAGTATCGGTTTCCGATACCCAGGTTAAATGATATGCTCGACATGATGGCTGGTGCCACTATCTTTTCTAAGATAAATCTTAAGAGTGGCTACCGTCATATTCGAATTCGTCTTGGGGACGAATGGAAACCACCCTTAAGACAAAGGACAGGTTGTATGAATGGCTAGTGATGCTATTCGGGTTGTCCAACATGCCAAGTACCTTCATGCGCATCATGACACAAGTATTGAGGCCATTCATTGGAAAATTCTTAGTAGCTTACTTCGATGACATTCTCATCTATAGTAATACTAAGAAACAACATCTCAACCACTTGTGGCAAGTTTGTGGTACTTTGCGAAAGGGGCAACTATACGCAAACCTTAAGAAATGCACATTCATGGTAGATCGTATGGTCTTCTTAGGTTTTGTAGTCTCTGCGATAGGTATGTCCGCTGATCCTGAAAAGGTGCGTGCAATTGTTGAATGGAAGACTCTATCCAACATTCATGAGGTACGTAGTTTCCATGGTCTAGCCACGTTTTATCGTCGTTTCATCAAGGGATTCAGTACCATCATGGCTCTAATTACAGATTGTATGAAAGGGGAGAGTTTAATTGGAGTCCAGCTGCTACAAAAGCCTTTAAGAAAATCAAAACCAAAATGACAGAAGCTCTTGTCATATGATTGCGTGACTTTTCTAAGGTTTTTGAAGTAGCCTGCAACGCATCTAGCGTTGGAATAGGTGTTCTGCGTAGGGGGTACACCTCGTTGCTTATTTAAGTGAGAAACTGAATGAGGCTAAATGGAAGAAATATTCCAATTACGAAAGAGAATTCTATGCAATAGTTCAGTCGTTGAAACATTGGCGACATTACCTGTTGCCACAAGAGTTTGTTTTGTACTCGAATCATGAGGCATTGTGGCACTTGAATTCCCAATCCAAGCTAAAAGGGGAACAAGCGAAATGGGTCGAACTATTACAAGAGTACACTTTTGTTATGAAACACAAGGCAGGAGTGGAGAACAAACCCGCTAATGCGTTAAGTGACAGAGTCAATTTAATCCACTCCATGAATGTGGAAGTCACTGGGTTTGATCGTTTGAGAGATGATTATCCATCATGCCCCGACTTTGGGGACTTGTTTGCATCTCTTTCTAATAATCCTCTGTGGAGCATTGATAGATTTACATTGAAAGATGGATATATCTTTCGAGGAAATCAGATTTGCATCTCCCGTACCTCTATGAGAGAGTGTCTCATTTGGGAGCTCCACGCTGGTGGAGTAGGCGGCCACTTTGGCCGTGACAAAACCATTCTTCCTGTGGAGGACCGTTTCTATTGGTGAGTCTTAAGCGAGACGTCGCGCGCATCACTGAACGCTGTCGCATTTGCCAACTAGCGAAACAGCGTAAACAGAACACGGGGTTGTATACTCCATTGCCAGTGCCTCATGCCCCCTAGCAAGACAGCAGTATGGATTTTGTGCATGGGCTTCCGAAAACCAACAAACAACATGATTCCATACTTGTTGTCGTGGACCGTTTTTCTAAAATGGCCTACTTTGTCCCTTGCTCCAAAACATTTGATGCATCGCATGTTGCGAGAATTTTTATGGAGCGAATTGTTAGTCTTCATGGTGTCCCAAAAACAATTGTGTCTGATCGGGACGTCAAGTTCACTTGTTACTTTTGGAAGACGCCGTGGAAAGTTTTGGGAACAAGACTGCAATTTTCATCTGCTTACCATTCACAGACCGATGGTCAAACGGAGGTAGTGAATAGGAGTTTGGGTAACCTTCTGAGGTGTCTAGTTGGTGAGCATGTCCGTTCATGGGAGTCTGTGTTACCGATTGCGGAGTTTGCATATAATAGTTTGGTAAATAGATCCATAGGCATGAGTCCTTTTGAAGCTGTCACTGGTTATAAGCTTAGGATGCCTGTAGATCTCATCCCCATGTCATCCATTCATCGTCCATCTGAGTCAGCTGATGCATTCATCCATCACATTCATGCATTGCATAATGAGATCGGACGAAGAATTAATAAGCAAAATGAATATTACAAATCATCTGCTGATTCACACAGTCGATACATTGAGTTTCAAGTGGGAGATGAAGTTTTGGTCCGTGTAAAACCTGAGTGGTTCCTACAAGGAATTGCCAAGAAATTGCAGGCCCTTAGTACTGGTCCATTCAAAATCTTGAAGAGGTTGGGTCCCAATGCATATGTTTTAGACCTTCCATCTGATATGGGAATCAGCTCTACTTTAAATGTAGAGGATCTTGTTCCTTTTCGAGGGTCTTCAACACCTTCTGCCAACCTGTCTCCTAATGCCTCTCCAACTCATGCACCCAATGATTTTGATCCATCCTTTTCCCAAAGCCAATTCCCACAACCTACCCCACATCCCCCTCCTAAAGCTCATAGGAAAGAAATTGTGGAAGACATATTGGATGACCAATTGATTTCTACCAGGCATGGAGGCATTCAAAAATTCCTTGTCAAGTGGAAGAACTATCCGCAACATGACAGCACATGGATCACACGTAATGAGTTGCAGCGTCTCAATCCGGACCTCCTGGAGCGGTATGATAGTTTTATCTCACCGGAGGTGAGATTTTCTTAGCTGAGGGGAATTGATGGGGACATCATACCTAATTCCCCCAATTCCTATCAAGGTCTACCAAAGGAGGAAGCGTAGGATGGCGGATCAAGCTATGATGTGGATGGATGATGTGTATCATGACTTTGTTCACCAAGATGTTATAAATCCACTGTTGGATAATCTCTACGATGATATCTGACGGTTGGATTTTGGCGGATATACCATTTAAAGGAGAGAAGGCCCCATGTGTGCAATCACATAGAAGGCTCCACTTTGGGAAGTGCCACATGGGTTGAAATAAAAGGGTTTTTAAAGTTGAGAGGGGCCTAAGTTATTTAATGAAGAATAGAGTCATTAAACGGGGCCCATGTTCATTAAAAAAGAGAATAAAGAATAAGGGGGCGACCACTTTAGAGAAGGGTCTCGGGAGTCGTGCTCACAAGTCCTCCCTCATCCTTTTCTTTTTTTTTTTTTCCTTTTTTTTATTTGATGATGTCATCACTTAGGGCTAATAATAATAAACTCTCTTGGTTTCTTTCTTCTTTATGCTATGCTATCTTGTAATGAAACTTTGAGATTAATGAAAGGAATGGATTTTCCCTTTTCTTCTCTGTGAGTCTCTTGGGTTCCCCTTGCTCAAAGGACGTAACACCTCAGGATCAAAGTTTGGTGAGAGCCCAATCAAATGTATCATCTTCTCTTTTTCTATTTCTTTTCCTACGAGCAATCTTCCTGCACTAACCTTAAATCTCCATTTAAGAACCTAATCGTCAGATCTGCAACCCTTATTGCTAGATCTCAACCCCAGGTTTTTCCAATAGTCCATCTCATCAGCCCTTGCCCAGATAATTATAAGAAATACGAGATCTACACAAGTGGGCCTTCTCTAAGCATTTTGGGAGTTCTATCTTCCATTGAGATCCTACTCATTCATTTGAGCAGGACTTTTACTGCAGGACTGCAAGCCTGTTTTGGATCAATTACTGATTTTCCCATGAGGTTGCAATGTTTATCAATAGGAATGGTGTGTTTCAAGTTCATATTAATTTTAATTCTAAATCTGATCTCATCATACCATATTAGGTTAGATTTCATTTTGTCCTGCATCACTTCTCTTTTTTATTTGAATAAAATCAGCCAACCTTTAAAGAAAAAAAAGTTTTAAGAAATCTTCCGAAAACTTATTATACATTGATAAGCTATTACATTACACGGCCACAACTACATATAAGAGTGGTATACCATATTTGTTTACAAATGGTAGTACCCAGTGGCGGGACCAGGATTTTATTCTTGTTGCTTCCCTTAAGAATTGCTTGCTTAAGTTAAGTGGGGGAAATTATCAAATTATTGCTGTTATGAGCATAGTTTTCAAAATCGGAATCGTATTGCAAATCATTCGTACCCATGAATCGAATCAAATCGAATCGCAAATCGTATGATTTTTTATTTTTCTAATAAAAATGAAAAATAATTAAAAATTAAAAGAAAACGACATGAGCAATTATTCATAACCATCCATATTTCCATTTATAGTAGTATAAATATAATAACAAGTCAGTCTATCATACAATCATATCAAGAACATCATAACATATATATATATATATATGAAATAAATGATGTGTAAATAGTTAAATAAGTTTAAAGTATCAATATATATTTTTTATTATCTTTAAATTAAAATAGAAAAATAAAATAAAATCCAGACCATCAATCTTACAAGGTAGGATATCTCTTAAAGTTAAGAAAGTGCTCATGAAGAAAAAAAAACCAAAATAGATTAAAAAAAGAAGATATAAACAAGCACCATACATATAGTCGAATACTTTAGTTAAATGCATGTTCTTTATTCATCTTTAAAACCTTAAAAAAGCTGTAAAAAATTCTTACGAGGTTTCGTTAACTGCTATATAACTTTTTGAAAATACATGCGATAAAAGAAAGAGAGAATAAAGAAAGAAAAAAAGGCAAAAGATTATTAATATTAGCTTATTAGCTATAACCATTCTCGCTTAGTCGAATCGCTTGAATCTTAAGATTCAATGAAACGAGTATCGAATCTTAGATTCACACCTGAATCCTAAGATTCATTTGTAAATGGGATTCATTACATAGATATGAATCGTTTTTCTTAAGATTCGGGATATGAATCGGGATACAAATCGTGGGATTCTAAGAACTATGGTTATGAGAAATTTATCATTCAGAATTTTTTTTTTCTTTTTTTTTTTTTTTTTTTGTGGGGGGTTGGTTGGGTTTAGACTACAACACTTACGATGACGCTATCAACCAATCTTGGTGTATTCTAGGCACACATGCACGTAATCTAGTCCATTCAGTGCACCATCTCTGAACCTATTATCGATTCATTTCACTTATTTCCGAAAATGAACCCACTACTGATTAGGGGATAAGTGTAAGAGAACCATGATACTGATGCTATGGATAGACTGAATGGCTTCTATTGTGTGTTCACGTGCAGAAGGAAATTACTCTTTCAGATGGGAATGACGTTCAGGCCGATTACGAGGAACTATATGTCCATATATCAGCAGAGACATTTGAGAAAGTTGATGCTGCAGTTGCTCTAATAGAACTGCTAGTTACTCCAGTATCTGTGAGTCAATGCACCAAATGTTTATTTTTTTCCCTTCACCATTGTCTTTTTTTTGTTTTTTGGGTATGACCATGATCATTTTCATTTAAAATCTTACACTGCATTGATCTTATTTATGTTAGGGAAGTTTGGTATCTGTTTCAACGACAACATCTTCAGGTTCTGGGGATCATGTAGGTGTCATCGATCAAGTTCAGAGCTCAGCTGCCAGTTATATGATGCCTGTGTCTGCTGTGAATCAGGGTTTAGTGCAACCAATGGGATCTGTACCCTCTAGCTATCCATTAGTTCAATTTCAGTCGTTCTCAGGTCCTTGGGTTCCACATGGCCCACCTAACGCCACCTTGCGTCCACCCTCTGGCTTCATGCCCCATCCCAACCCTACTCATATGCCGATTAACTCCATTCGATTTCCTCCATCATCTGTAAATCCTTTTAATACAATTCCATTTTTTGGGGTCCGGCCTCCTGCTCCTGGATCATTTGGGTCAGTTCCAAGAAACCCATCCCTCGCTGTCTCTGGTCCACACCCACCCATGCAAGTTATGCAGCGACCTTTCATACCAGAAACACGGCCTCCTAATCAAACTACCCTACACCAAAATCATCCCATGCAAGGCCAACAACCACAACCTGCTTATCCTGCTGCACCCGCCAGATCCAGTTCTTCCATTCCAGCTCCTTTTACTGCTAACCAACCAATGCCAACCGGACCCATGTCAGCTCCCAGACCCCCAGTAGTGCATTCAATTCCACAACCAGTGTCTGCAGCTCCATCAGGGCAACCACCCAATCAGCTATCGACATCCATGCCTGCTGTTGGAAACTCATCTGGGTGGTCAGGCATGCCTAACATTCCACCCCCTTTGAGGCCATCCAACATTGTGCAAATGATTCCCCATCCTGTTCCTCAGAGTTCTCATCCTATAGCTCCACAATCTGCCAACCCTTTCAATGCTCAGTCAAATATGCCTGGAACAGTCGTTGGTAGACCTCTACCGGGGAATGCTGTTCCTCCAGGTACTTTCCTTCCCCGACCTTCAACTCCCCAGTTATCTCCTACACCCATTAACCATCAGGCTACAGCACCAACTTTTGCTTCTGGCCTGCATGCTGGGGCCCCACCAATGACACCAACATCATCACTAAGCATGCCTGCACCCCCGATGCTAACGAATTCTGTAGCACCATCCTCAGGTGCATTACTGGGGCCCACACCGCGGCCCTTGTCCATGCCGACACTGAAGCCAGCTGCCGCACCTGTACTTTCTCAAGCACCGACATCAGTAAATGCATCTTCTCCTTCAGTATTAGGTCAAGCACCATCCCTTATCCAGTCATCCACGGCACCAATGCCGTCGGTCATGGCACGAGGACCTGTATCAATTTCATCGTCACCACCACCATCATCGGCAGGGTTATCTGCACAAGTAATGCCAGCATCCCAACCTCTGCTGCCATCACCTGGTTCGGTTTCTGGAAGCATGCCTAGTTTCTCTTCTATGAAACCACCAATGACAAGCTCAGCAGGTATTCAGCCGGTTCCTGCTCCAAAACCCCAACGCCCGAGCTCAAGCGACTTCACATTTCAGCCTCAAAGGCCACAGCCTCCTGCCTCTCAAAATGTTCCAAGGCCAACTATTCAAGCTGTAGCTCAGAATACTCCAATGAAACCTCCACCAGCAGTCCAGCTCCCTTCTGCACCTAAGGCACAGTCCTTCAGGCCTGCAATGAACAATTCAGCACCACCAACAGGCATACCGGGTTTTCCAAGGTTGCCCACCGTTAACCAAATGGGTCAGCCTCAGTCTTCCATTCCACCACCACCACCCAACTCTGTTGCTTCCTTCTCCAGTAATCAGGTCATTATCCATCCATCACCAAGGGTTCCATCATTTCCAAACCCACGCCCTGGCCTGCCTTCTCCTCCGTCACCTCAAATGAGACCACCAAACTTTTTATCAGCTCCTCAAGTTTCCAATCCACATGGTCATTTGCCTATCCGCCCGGGGAATCAATTGCTTCCAACAAACCGGCCCGGGAGCCTCATGGTTCAAAACCAACAGTCAGGTTATGTGGCTGGAAGACCTGTTTCGAGTCCCTCACGAGGTAACCAGATCTATGATCCATTCTCACCCACCTCGATACCATCAGGTCCACAGCAGCAGGGAGGTCGCCCAGTGAGGAAACAGGAGACAGATGCTGAGTATGAAGATCTGATGGCATCAGTGGGAGTCAGATGATTTTATATGCTGCAGCATCTTGGCTTAGGAGGGGTTTCAAATTGGTGTAGGACACCAAAAAGAAGAATTTGGGATTCTACAGCTCAAAGTATGCCTGCATGCTGGATGTAGTTGATGGGAAGAGCCCCAAATAGATGAAATGACCCGTAGCACTTGTATTTAATGCTTGATCCATCTCTGTTTTGATGTATTAAGCTTCCAGTTTTGAACTAGGAGTTTTTAAAGCTTGAAAGGTGCCAGAGATGATCTCTTGAACTTGTCAGTTTTTCCTTGGTATGTTGTATGACTTAGGGCTTCTATTTGCACCATGTCAATGGCGTGCTGAATTCTATAGCAGTTGATTAATTTTGAATCAGGTTGGATTTGAATCTGCTGCAAGCCAGGTTAGTGCCTTTCTGTGCCTGGCTCATAAACATTTTTGGGATATTTGGGGTGTTTTATGATGGAAGATTGGATTATTGCTTTGCATATGTTTCTTACAGACTGTAGGGAGTTTTGCTAATGAAACAAGAGGAAACTCACAAATGTTGTTCCTAACAGTTTGATTGGTGACCTGTGGATTGACTGATCTTGCTTGATGGGACGAACTGTGTCCAATTGATTGTGTAGTCAAGGCCCCACTTGTATCCTTAGAACTCAGTTTATCCGAGACATGAATCATTAGTGCAAAAACTGATTTATCTGCACTTGGTTTGTGGAGATCCAAATGGGCTCTGAAGTTGCTGATCTTGATTGGTCAGTGGTCGATGTTCTCTCTTCATTCTGCAAGGAAGATACAGGAATACTATGCCATTTAATTGGTGATGTAGGAATACCGGGGCTAATAGAGAATTCTAGATGGAGATGCATGAGGGCCCATCAAGTGTGCCCCTTTAAAGGAAATGATTGCCTGCCTTAAACCCCTGTAAACCAAATCCTAGGAAATTGATAGTTTCCTTTATAGTCTTAGTATATGTTTGGTATCTCTATTTTTTACCTTTATTTGTCTATTTGCCTAAATCGGATAGAGGTTAGAAAAATTAGAGCGTTTGTTAGATGACTTTATCATCTTTCTATTTTAGAGGAATAGAGGCAAATCTTCTAAAATTGAAATGTCCACTTTCTGGGCATGTGAAAATAGAAGCATAGGCTCTAAAAAATGTAGGGGCAAATTCTTTAAAATTGAAATACTCTTTTTTTTTATAGCTCTTTTTTTAATGGCTCTATTTTAAATGGTCTGTTAGAAAAAGAGTAGAGATGCCAAATATGACCTTAATCATTGACGCGCTTATTCTACGCTCATTACCCATACATGTCCCTTCAAGAGTTTTTACCAAATGAGACGCACACACAAGTGCCTTAAGAATATCACCTTTTTCATATGAATTTTTAGGAATCCCAAATGGTATTCATATCAAGATTCAATTGACACAAGGATCCATGGATATCAGGTTATGGGATCCAATCAAGCTCTTAAATTCCTTTGGATCACCATTCAATGACATTGATAATGCTCCAAATTCCCAGATCTAGTGTGCTGAAGAAATCTCAGGGACAAGCAACATCAACACTGCATCATTAACAAAGGAACAAGAAGCAGAAATTACAAAGGTCTTCTATGAAGCCCCATTTGGCAGGAACTACCAAACCAGCGTCCTTGCCAGTGTCAATGATCAAGATGCTGTCAAAACTGCTGGAAGAGGTATGAGCAAGCAAGCGTGTAAGCAGCATGAAACAGCCCACATGAAGAACCGGTTTTCGCCATTTTAGAAATAATTCACTCACTTGGAATTACTCATCATTTTCACCAGACAGCTGACGGACTTTGGACCAAACTCACTGTTTTTGAAAACATAAAGAACTGAAAGTGGAGACAGGGTCTAATTTCAGAACCAGAAGATGATCACTGTCTGCAACTCAGAAGTGATTTGGTAGATTTTAACGAGTTTCACAGCAACTTACAAAATTTTGTATTCATGTTATTTACAGATGGAGGATAGTTATACACTGTCAGAAATTAGAAATTCAGATGGAAGCACCAGACCTAAGCACCCTCTCAAGCTTCTCGGGCCGTTTTCATTTCGTTTTTCTCTTTTCGTTTGCTTTTCCAAATGTCCAGACACGAGCGGTTCGCACACTCCAGCTGACGATAATATACACTGCAGCTGAGGAGAGCCAGCCTCTTACATAAAACAGTGGAAATTAGAAAACCAACTGCCAGCATAAACGTTACCTTTTATCATGAAGTTAGATCATCCAACTCTAGTTTGGATGCATTAGACAAGAAAAGGGTAGATAGCTTTGTCTCTTTCGCTAGGCGTGGTTTTTTAATTGGGATTGGGGATGGTATGACACTCTTGTAATTTTTCCTTTTTTCTCATCTTTATTTGTGTTTTCGCTCTTTGTATCTTTTTCCTCTTTTAATGAAAGCTTTTTTTACGGTTTAAGTAAACAAAAACGATGAAAATGACGTTGCATGGAATTATCCTCTCCGCCGTGAATTTCTCTCATCCCACAAAATGCAAATCCTACTCCCTTTCTTGAAAACAGTTTTCTTACATTTTTTTTCCATCTTTTGTGAAAAAGAAAAGGCACCATGGATGATAAAGGTATTTTAACGCTATCAAGATATATTTGAAGCTTGCTTCATGTTGGGAATTCGAAGCCCATCAAATATCATTGTTTAGTGGCAGCTGTAGCAAATCCAAGGTGTCGTTTGGCAAATCTAATTCGAATAGACATTAGAAACCATTTCAAAGATATAAAAGTGCATACATAATTGAATCAGAATTAAGATAATTTTCCGTGCATGGGATAGATTCCAAACACACTTCCTAGGTTTTGATAAGAGTAGACATTGTTCCGTTTTTTGAAGACAAGTTTGCCCCTGTAAGTTTCATAGAATGACACTCTTGCCCACAGAGTATATAGGTGTTTTATTCAACAAGTTTAATGCTAATAGGGCTTTTTTTTTTTTGTATAAAATACATAAGAATTGAATACACAGAAGTTCATTCGATAAAAAAGACTAAAAATAAAAATTCAAGGTGCTTACCTACAATGAGCATTAAATAACTTCCCTTTTGGGAAATGGATTCCCAGCCATCACCCTAATATTTCAAATTGTGGAAAAGTCAAGGCCATCTACATTGCTATATTAAATCTCCCCCCCCCCCCACCTCACTTTATTCATACTTATCTTTTATAATCCTTCAATGGATCTAATTTGACTATGCGTTTCTAGTGTTCTATTCCTTTGCATTGTAATACAAACGAACACACCTTAAATATCATTATGTGGAGAGAAAACTCTAAATTGGGACAAACCCAATGTAAGAGCAAAATAATGATCCCTTCAACTTAAATTATCATTTTTATGGCGGCTAAACTTACACTGTTGATTGTAAACACAAGGGGGAAAAATTAAATGTGCTTATTACCGAAGATGAATTGAATATCTCTATGATCTTTGACATGATAGGGTCATGGCATTTACACTTTACAGGCCCCACATGCGGGTCCATATTGATTGTTCATGTGACCTGCTATTCAAAAAGTCATGTGGTGCCAAAAAATAATATAAGATTGAAACATTGCATCCAGGATTTTTTATTTTTTTTGTCTTGTTATTATTGAAAGTCCATCACCTCTTCCATATATTGGCACTCTGTCTAATGCTACTTTAGGATTTATGAACTTTTAGAGAGATTTTTTTTTTTAATCTGTGGTCTATGGCAACTGTCTAAAATGTTATTTTTTTTTTATTAAGACGGCATTTTAACATTTTAACCTTTTTTAACCACTTTTCTTTTTTGCCTTTTTATTAAGATAACATTATAACCTTTTCCGAAGAGTCATTTTTTTTAATCTTTGGCCTATCACCAATGGCCTGTCTATAGTATTTTTTTTTTTCTCTTCTTCTAAAAAAGGTTTTTCCGTGGTATTTACCCAACAGGACTATTCCTCCGGTGGAAAAGTGCTAGCCCACATAGCTGGGACTGGGAGTCTAACACAAGACTTTGGAGCAAATTCAAGTTTTATTCCAACACACCATTACCCAGCTGGGAAGACTATGGTGTTTATTGATAAGCATATAAGACAAATTACACTAAATACAACTTAGTGGGTGCTCAAAATCTTTTGTGGAGCTATATATTTCTTTCCCAAACAATGATTGTGATGACAACGATGATGGTTCCCTCGACGACCACTGTAGGTTATCAAGGATTTTCTGTAGTATAGTTGATCTGTGATTGGGCACAACAATAGTAGTCATGATACGTACAAATGTAATTAATTAGTGTAGAAGTGTGTTTTCTACATAAAATTTTTAGTTTTTTTACCCCAGGGAAAGGGGACTTAGAGCCAAGAGAGCCCATACAAATAGAAACAATCGTATATAAAGGGATCAATTCCTGGGTAGCTACCTAATTGAATAATTTGTTTTTAACTTGGCATGGTGTATGCACAATTAACAGAATAATACAGAAAGAGTTGTTGGTATACATAAATGCAAGGGTACAAGCAAATATACAGGAAGTAGAACCAGTGGTAAGGCAAGATCAGGGTTTAAATCCTAAGATTACAAAAAATAAAGAAAGAAAGAAAGAAAAAGAAAAAGAAAAGGAAACGGCTTATTTGTGGGCCTTTAAGCAAATAAAAAGGGTAAAGGGAAGAATTTAGATGAGAAATGAGACCAGAGGGAATGTCAACCTAAGCTCCTAACCTAATAGGGCCTTACAGTTGAGGAGCAGACCCACATCCACTAATTATTGACATTCAAAAGATAAGAGATGACATATGATATGAGGGGGGTGACGCATGTGGGTTACACCCCAACAATAATACAAACATTAATAACCTAAAATTGATAGGCTCAATACAAAAATGTAAAAACTATGCACTTAAGTTGCATATGCAAGAAAAGGTTGCGAGGGTGACTTTATATTTGAGTGTTAAGAGGCATCATTTTTCACATAGCGGCCTAGGATTTAAACATGGACATGCCACCTTCCCTCACCCAAGTGCTCCATCATCTTTCCCGAGGGAGGGGTCTCCCCGCCCCCGCCCCCCCCCCCCCCCAAAAAAAAAGGAAAAGAAAAGATTGCAAAAGCCAAAAAAAAAAAAAGTTTTTTTTAGATTTGGCAAAAATTGATGGTTACAAAAATAATAATAAAACCAATAGATACTAACATAAATATTTAGGTGATATGCATCTGGGATTTGTTCCGATTGTTTGCCCAACCTTTATTCACTCCCATTAAAAATGGCCTTAAACCCATGGCCCATGACTGATTTTTGTAAGTCACGCTTGTACTGTACTTTGAGGGCCATTTTCATCCAAATCAATAAAACTATAGAGCTTTATAGATAAAGCCCAAAAACTACAATATTTTAAGCAGTGCAATTGTTTATGGGAACAGAAATTTATCGTTCAGGATTTTCTTCTTGTTGTTTCCCTTAAGAATTGTTGTGTTTGTTTACACTACAACATTTACGATGACGTTATCAACCAATCTTGATGTATTTTAGGCACACATGCACGTAATCTAGTCCATTCAGTGCACCATCTCTGAACCTATTATCGATTCATTTCACTTATTTCCGAAAATGAACCCACTACT
This sequence comes from Persea americana, assembly GCA_029852735.1. Taxonomy (NCBI): domain Eukaryota; kingdom Viridiplantae; phylum Streptophyta; class Magnoliopsida; order Laurales; family Lauraceae; genus Persea; species Persea americana. Next base: position 51,092,010 of record CM056817.1, on the reverse strand, counting down.
GATTAGGGGATAAGTGCAAGAGAACCATGATACTGATGCTATGGATAGACTGAATGGCTTCTATTGTGTGTTCACGTGCAGAAGGAAATTACTCTTTCAGATGGGAATGACGTTCAGGCCGATTACGAGGAACTATATGTCCATATATCAGCAGAGACATTTGAGAAAGTTGATGCTGCAGTTGCTCTAATAGAACTGCTAGTTACTCCAGTATCTGTGAGTCAATGCACCAAATGTTTATTTTTTTCCCTTCCATCATTGTCTTTTTTTTTTTTTTTTTTTTTTGGGTAAGACCATGATCATTTTCATTTAAAATCTTACACTGCATTGATCTTATTTATGTTAGGGAAGTTTGGTATCTGTTTCAACGACAACATCTTCAGGTTCTGGGGATCATGTAGGTGTCATCGATCAAGTTCAGAGCTCAGCTGCCAGTTATATGATGCCTGTGTCTGCTGTGAATCAGGGTTTAGTGCAACCAATGGGATCTGTACCCTCTAGCTATCCATTAGTTCAATTTCAGTCGTTCTCAGGTCCTTGGGTTCCCCATGGCCCACCTAACGCCACCTTGCGTCCACCCTCTGGCATCATGCCCCATCCCAACCCTGCTCATATGCCGAATAACTCGATTCGATTTCCTCCATCATCTGTAAATCCTTTTAATACAATTCCATTTTTTGGGGTCCGGCCTCCTGCTCCTGGATCATTTGGGTCAGTTCCAAGAAACCCATCCCTCGCTGTCTCTGGTCCACACCCACCCATGCAAGCTATGCAGCGACCTTTCATACCTGAAACACGGCCTCCTAATCAAACTACCCTACACCAAAATCATCCCATGCAAGGCCAACAACCACAACCTGCTTTATCCTGCTGCACCCGCCAGATCCAGTTCTTCCATTCCAGCTCCTTTTACTGCTAACCAACCAATGCCAACCGGACCCATGTCAGCTCCCAGACCCCCAGTAGTGCATTCAATTCCACAAACAGTGTCTGCAGCTCCATCAGGGCAACCACCCAATCAGCTATCGACATCCATGCCTGCTGTTGGAAACTCATCTGGGTGGTCAGGCATGCCTAACATTCCACCCCATTTAAGGCCATCCAACATTGTGCAAATGATTCCCCTTCCTGTTCCTCAGAGTTCTCATCCTATAGCTCCACAATCTGCCAACCCTTTCAATGCTCGGTCAAGTATGCCTGGAACAGTTGTTGGTAGACCTCTACCGGGGAATGCTGTTCCTCCAGGTACTTTCCTTCCCCGACCTTCAACTCCCCAGTTATCTCCTACACCCATTAACCATCAGGCTACAGCGCCAACTTTTGCTTCTGGCCCGCATGCTGGGGCCCCACCAATGACACCAACATTATCACTAAGCATGCCTGCACCCCCGATGCTAACGAATTCTGTAGCACCATCCTCAGGTGCATTACTGGGGCCCACACCACGGCCCTTGTCCATGCCGACACTGAAGCCAGCTGCCGCACCTGTATTTTCTCAAGCACCGACATCAGTAAATGCATCTTCTCCTTCAGTATTAGGTCAAGCACCATCCCTTATCCAGTCATCCACGGCACCAATGCCGTCGGTCATGGCAAGAGGACCTGTATCAATTTCGTCGTCACAACCACCATCATCGGCTGGGTTATCTGCACAAGTAATGCCAGCATCCCAACCTCCACTGCTGCCATCACCTGGTTCGTTTTCTGGAAGCATGCCTAGTTTCTCTTCTATGAAACCACCAATGACATGCTCAGCAGGTATTCAGCCGGTTCCTGCTCCAAAACCCCAACGCCCGAGCTCAAGCGACTTCACATTTCAGCCTCAAAGGCCACAGCCTCCTGCCTCTCAAAATGTTCCAAAGCCAACTAGTCAAGCTGTAGCTCAGAATACTCCAATGCAACCTCCACCAACAGTCCAGGCACAGTCCTTCAGGCCTGCAATGAACAATTCAGCACCACCAACGGGCATACCGGGTTTTCCAAGGTTGGCCACCGCTAACCAAATGGGTCAGCCTCAGTTTTCCATTCGACCACCACCACCCAACTCTGTTGCTTCCTTCTCCAGTAATCAGGTCATTATCCATCCATCACGAAGGGTTCCATCATTTCCAAACCCACGCCCTGGCCTGCCTTCTCCTCCGTCACCTCAAATGAGACCACCAAACTTTTTATCAGCTCCTCAAGTTTCCAATCCACATGGTCATTTGCCTATCCGCCCGGGGAATCAATTGCTTCCAACCAACCGGCCAGGGAGCCTCATGGTTCAAAACCAACAGTCAGGTTATGTGGCTGGAAGACCTGTTTCGAGTCCCTCTGGAGGTAAACAGATCTATGATCCATTCTCACCCACCTCGATACCACCAGGTCCACAGCAGCAGGGAGGTCGTCCAGTGAGGAAACAGGAGACAGATGCCGAGTATGAAGATCTGATGGCATCAGTGAGAGTCAGATGAGTTTATAAGCTGCAGCATCTTGGCTAAGGAGGGGTTTCAAATTGGTGTAGGACACCAAAAAGAAGAATTTGGGACTCTACAGCTCAAAGTAAGCCTGCATGCTGGCTGTAGTTGATGGGAAGAGCCCCAAATTGATGAAATGACCCGTAGTATACTACCAGTATTTAATACTTGATCCACCTCTGTTTTGATGTATTAAGCTTCCAGTTTTGAACTAGGAGTTTTTAAAGCTTGAAAGGTGCCAGAGATGATCTCTTGAACCAGTCAGTTTTTCCTTGGTATGTTGTATGACTTAGGACTTCTATTTGCACCATGGCGCGCTGAATTATATAGCAGTTGATTAAATTTGAATCAGGCAAGTGCGCTTGCACTTGGATTTGAATCTGCTACAAGCCAGGTTAGTACCTTTCTGAGCCTGGCTCATAAATGTTTATGGGATATTTGGGGTGTTTTATAACAGAAGATTGGATTATTGCTTTGCATAGGATTCTTACAGACTCTGGGGAGTTTTGCTAATGAAACAAGAGGAAACTCACAAATGTTGTTCCTAACAGTTTGATTGGTGACCTGTGGATTGGTAATCTTGCTTGATGAAACGAACTGGGTCCAGTTGATTGTGTACCCAAGGCCCCACTTGTATCCTTAGAACTCAGTTTATCCAAGACATGAATCATTAGTGCAAAAACTGATTTACCTGCACTTGGTTTGAGGATATCCAAATGGGAAGTTGCTGATCTTGATTGGTCAGTGGTCGATGTTCTCTCTTCATTCTGCAAGGAAGATATAGGAATACTATGCCATTTAATTGGTGATGTAGGAATACCGGGGCTTATAGCGAATTCTAGATGGAGATGCAAAAGGGCCCATCAAATGTGCCCCTTCAAAGGAAATGACTGCCTGCCTCAAACCCCTGTAAATCAAATCCTAGGAAATTGATGGTTTCCTTTATAGTCTTAATCATCGACTCGCTTATTCTGCACTCATTACCCATACATGTCCCTTCAAGAGTTTTTACCAAATGAGACGCGCACACACAAGTGCCTTCAGAATATCACCTTTTTCATATGAATTTTTAGAAATCCCAACAAATGCTAATCATATCAAGATTCAATTGACACAAGGATCCATAGATATCAGGTTATGGGATCCAATCAAGCTCTTAAAGTCCTTTGGATCACCATTCAATGACATTGATAATGCCCCAAATTCCCAGATCTAGTGTGCTGAAGAAATCTCAGGGACAAGCAACATCAACCTCTTGAATTTTGTCGGTAAGGATGGTAATTAAACAGTCACACTATCTAGTAACATTAATAACGTAGTCAGTCAGGAACATAGAGGAAAAGGTAAAATTACTCACTGGTAACCCTGTCTGCAACTTAATACGGATCACATAGTACGTTAGACTGAATTAATACTAGTCGGATGGTCAAAAACTGGTAAGGATGCTACCTTCCTCCAATCATGAATGTTAAAGAACTTTTTGGAAAACCAAAAAAAAAAAAAAAAAAACTAGACCACTGATAATTTTGGCAATTTCCGATACCTGGTTTGTAAATCATGACTTCCCAATTCCTTCTTGGTATCTCACAATATTGAGCTCATTAGATGGTAATTTACCGCATTTATCCGACATCAATTTCATATAATATTAATTAATGCCAATGGGCCTATTTGCCCATGCTGAAATAAGTAAAATGTACAGTGAAATGGAAAAAACTAATAAATGTTTTGATGGACTTGCTTCCATGTGGGGACATTTTCATGTGCTTCCTACATGGACACCCAATTCTTCTTCTTTTTTTTTTTTTTTTTTGATCTTTATCTTCTTCTTCTCAACCCAACCAGAATTGGGATCAGGTACATAACACCTGCATCATTAACAAAGGAACAAGAAGCAGAAATTACAAAGGTCTTCTATGAAGCCCCATTTGGAGGGAACTACCAAACCAGCGCCCTTGCCAGTGTCAATAATCAAAATGCTGTCAAAACTGCTGGAAGAGGTATGAGCAAGCAAGCGTGTAAGCAGCATGAAACAGCCCACATGAAGAACTGGTTTTCGCCATTTTAGAAATAATTCGCTCACTTAGAATTACTCATCATTTTCACCAGACAGCTGACCCTGGTTTGGACTTTGGACCAAACTCCCTGTTTTTGAAAACATAAAGAACTGAAAGTGGAGACAGGGTCTAATTTCAGAACCAGAAGATGATCACTGTCTGCAACTCAGAAGTGATTAAGTAGATTTTAACGAGTTTCACAGCAACTTACAAAATTTTGTATTCATGTTATGTACAGATGGAGGATGGTTATACACTGTCAGAAATTAGAGATTCAGATGGAAGCACCAGACCTAAGCACCCTCTCAAGCTTCTCGGCCTTTGCATAGTCCTTTTCTGTTAGAGGCCCAGCAGGAAAAGCTGTGATTTCTACAACAAGGTGTGGTGTCGGGAGTTCATCAAAGAGTGCTCTCACATTGTTGCAGCACACGCTCTCTCCGTGGGCGCTCTCCCTCCTAATTTGACAACCCTAAACACCCACAAATAAAATCAACACAAGAAAACATATTGCTGAGAATCATCATTTACCAACAGAATGGGAACAAAAAAAAAAAGAAGCGAAAAAGACAGTTTGCAAATTCCACACAATTCCATATGCAACAACTTTGTTTGGGATTTCTGGGCCATGATGAAGCCCAGCCACCGTGAGATGCCCTGAACAAACTTTAGGATCGTCATAAAATCAAGATTGTGTAGTGTGGACAATGTATTTTATGTTGTCTTCCTTTTGTGGTACACCGTAAGAATTGATTGTCATGATTTTTGGCCAAGATATCTACATCGTCGAGTCCACCTGTTGTATGGATCACACTTGCAGTGGCCACTCGTGGCGATTGGATTGGGATGACCAAACCCACCGAAGATCATCTAAAGGAACTCTCTGATTCATACTGACACCTCTCATGGTTGGTTGCTACTGATGTCAACACGTTGTTCTACAAGCAGCAACCATCCATCTGTTGAGCAAAATCTTTGATGTCCATAGTACTAAAACCATACAAACTGGACAATTTAAACAATAAACAGTCCATTACAGAAGTTATAAGTCGACTCTGAAGGTCATGTTCACCACCCTCTATACAGACACACAATGAGTGTCAATCTTAATGAAACAAGATAAGAGCTTCTTTGTCGGGTCCACTTGCAACACATGCATGGTCAGTTGAAGATGGCATAGGAATGACCCAAGTTCGATTATAGATGGTCCAAAAATCACAAATGTTGGACAATGAAGACCTTTACACAAGCGGGATGCCGTTTTTTACTAGATAAAAATAAAATACCCTCATGGTCAGTGGAATTTTTTCACTGCCTGTTTGGAGGACCGAACCTGAACTTCAACATTACGCACATTCTTCATCACCAGAGAAAGTGCTTATCTTCAAAAAACCAGATTTCTGTTATCAGAGTGACCTATCACCAATGGACCAGCCACAGAGATCAGATTAAAAAGCCAAAATTGTAAAGATGCTTTCATGGTGCATGGTGGAGGTGTGGAACAAGAAGGTAACAAGACAGGTTCATAGTACAGTGACCTAGAGTGTGTTTCGTATCACAAGAATAATACTTTAGTTAGTAAAGCACCTTATGAGAAGTGGCATCTCGAAAATGATCATCATCAGAGAGTAGAGAAGCGATCGCTTTGAGAAGACGACGTCCATCAGACTTTGAAGGGACCCTGTAACTCCTCTTGAGAGTGCCCTTTGTTGTGGGATGCCATTTGCTTACAAGTTTCCTTTTATCACTCGCTTCTTTTTCCTCTAATAAATCAAACCGAAATAAGAAATGCAAATTCAGGCAGATGCAAATGAATTTTCATGACAGTATAAGTATCAACAAAAAAATATGTTCTGCAAAGAATCCTTGATTTTCTAATTTCATCAACCTGGGGACTGCTCTTCGAGGGACTAATCTAATTGAGCCTAAAGAAAAACGAGCCAGTGTGATTATACTGGTTTACTTTCCTGTGGGCAACCTTGAAGTTTCAAGACAAAGTAGATGACTTCTAATAACAATGCAAGCTCCAGATGCAAACTGGGAAGGAAAATAAGAAAGAAAACGTTGCACCCTTTCCATAATTACCAGAACAAAGCTGTAATCATGAATTCATAAATGCTGACAATAGATCAAACAAACTGAAGGGTTTTTCATAACTTAACTTAGGCTCCCCCACCCACCCCCCCACACACGCACATATATCCCAAGTTCTCTCAGTTTAAACAGATTCAAGCTGAATTAATGTGGATCCAAATATCCAATTGCAAGCATATTTAATGGGATCTTGTCCAAATAATAGATCCATGCTTGATCCCACATTTAAAAGATCAATTAAGTTTCAAAGTAAAAGAGTTGAACACTACATAAATTCTTCTTAATTTCAGAGCTCAATGAGGATATCAATTTAAAAATAAATAGATGGGTCCTCACAACATCGAAATTCAAGCTTAAAGACTTAAAGAAATACAATTTTTCAGTGAAGGAAGATGGGGTTGTTATCATTTCACAACAAATTACAGCAATTTCAAGCAAGTAAATCCACACATGAAGAAACACACCCAAATCATCAAAAAATTGACAAAGGAAGTAACTAAAAAGAAACCCGCAAACCTGATGTCCCCTGCAAGCTCTCCAGCCACTTAGAAAAACCCAAATCCTCATTCTCTGTAACTAAATCTAATAACATGAAATTCACAGAAAAAAAAAATAACCCATTAAAATTCAATTCTCCTCTTTCATTTCTAATTTAAAGGGGGAAACAGAAGAACCCAATAATGGAAACCTGAAACCAATGGATTTTGTTGAGATCCAGCCAATCCAGCCTTGAGGAGAGCATAGAAAATGCAAAGCCTGCTTGCCCACAACACAGGTGTTTCCAGCATGAAAGCTTGTGTTGTCACCCTTCCATGAGTGGTGATCAATCTCCCTTGCTGCAATCCCTTTCCTGTCCTTTTTATACTTTCCAAAGAAGGAAAGAAGATGGTTTTGGTCAGACCGAGCTTTCCCTTGATCTGGGTGTCTTGGAAAGGTGAAGGAAAAGGGTTTGGATGCAGTGAGAGAAGCATTTCTTAGGCAGAGTGGTGGCAACAGAGTAAAGTGCTTACTTACTTTGTTCGGTCTGTAAGTGTATATTCTGAATGTATGGTACAGTGAAACAAGCAAGATTGGAAATGAAATGGGTCTGATTGAACTATTGAATAGAAATGGGGGAAGTGCAGTTGTTGGAAAAGAGTGGATGGATGAAACATGACAGAGACGGAAAAGGACGACAAAGGGGTTTGGATATGAAGAAGTGTGAAACTCCCAATTTGGCCCTGAGTTCTTCAATCTTATCCTCAATTTTATGAAGTGGACCCATTAGACCCACAGATTCTGAGAAGTTCATTCTGCTTCAGGGTTCTCTCTGTATCTATCAGCCGTTTGTGGCATGGGATTCACCTCTCCATTTAATGCCATTTGAGCTAGAGAGAGGGTATCTTCCATTCCTACACTTCACATGGAAGCACAAAATTTTCTATGTAAATAAAAAGAAGGTTATATTATTATTTTTCCACAAAAAAGATATATTACATAAAACAATGGAAATTAGAAAACTAACTGCCAGCATAAACGTTTCCTTTTATTATGAAGTTAGATCATCCAACTCTATTTTGGATGCATTAGACAAGAAAAGGGTAGATAGCTTTGTCTCTTTCGCTAGGCCTGGTTTTTTAATTGGGATTGGGGATCGTATGATGCTCTTATAATTTTTCCTTTTTCTCATCTTCATTTTTGTTTTTTCTCTTTGTATGTTTTTCCTCTTTTAATGAAAGCTTTTTTTACGGTTTAAGTAAACAAAAACAATGAAATGACGTTGCATGGAATTATCCTCTCCGCCATGAATTTCTCTCATCCCACAAAATGCACTTTCTGTTTTTTCCCCACAAATGCAAATCCTACTCCCTTTCTTGAAAACAGTTTTCTTACATTTTTTCCATCTTTTGTGAAAAAGAAAAGGCACCATGGATGATAAAGGTATTTTCATGCTATCAAGATATATTAGAAGCTTGCTTCATGTTGGGAATTCGAATCCCATCAAATATCATTGTTTAGTGGCAGCTGTAGCAAATCCAAGGTGTCGTTTGGAAAGTCTAATTCGAATAGACATTAGAAATCGTTTGAAGGATATAAAGTGCATACATAATTGAATCAGAATTAAGATAATTTTCCTCTATTTGAAAAGGGAGCGCATGGGATGGATTCCAAACAGACTTCCGAGGTTTTAATAAGAGTAGACATTGTTCCGTTTTTTGAAGACAAGTTTGCCCCTGTAAGTTTCATAGAATGACACTCTTGCCCACATAGAGTATATAGGTGCTTTATTCAACAAGTTTAATGCCAATAGGGCCTCCTTAGGAATTGAATACACAGAATAAAAAAGACTAAAAATAAAAATTCAAGGTGCATACCTACAATGAGCATTAAATAACTTCCCTTCTGGAAAATGGATTCTCAGCCATCACCTTGGTATTTCAAATTGTGGAAAAGTCAAGGCCATCTACATTGCTACATTAAATCTTTCACCCCTCACCTAACTTTATTCATACTTATCTTTAATAATCCTTCAATGGATCTAATTTGACTATGCGTTTCTAGTGTTCAATTCCTTTGCATTGTAATACAAATGAACACACCTTAAATATCATTATGTGGAGAAAAAACTCTAAATTGGGACAAACCCAATGTAAGAGCAAAATAATGATCCCTTATACTTAAATTATCATTTTTATGGCTGCCAAACTTGCACTGTTGATTGTAAACACAAGGGGGAAAAAATTAAATGTGCTTATTACCGAAGATGAATTGAATATCTCTATGATCTTTGACATGATAGGGTCATGGCATTTACGCTTTGCAGGCCTCACATGCGGGTCCATATTGATTGTTCATGTGACCTGCTATTCAAAAAGTCATGTGGTGCCAAAAATAATATAAGATTGAAACATTGCATCCGGGATTTTTTATTTTTTTTGTCTTGTTATTATTGAAAGTCCATCACCTCTTCCATATATTGGTACTCTGTCTAATGCTACTTTAGGATTTATGAACTTTTCCACAGAGAGATTTTTTTTTTAATCTTCGGTGTATGGCAACCGTCTAAAATGTTAATTTTTTTTATTAAGACGGCATTTTAACCTTTTTTAACCACTTTTCTTTTTTTCCTTTTTATTAAGATAACATTATAACCCTTTCCGAAGAGTCATTTTTTTAAATCTTTGGCCTGTCACCAATGGCCTGTCTATGGTATTTTTTTTTTTTTTTCTCTCTTCTTCTAAAAAAGGTTTTCCCGTGGTATTTACCCAACAAGACTATTCTTCTAGAGGAAAAGTGCTTGCCCACATAGCTGGGACTGGGAGTCTAACACAAGACCTTGGGGAGCAAATTCAAGTTTTATTCCAACGCACCATTACCCAGCTGGGAAGACTGGTGTTAATTGATAAGCATATAAGACATATTACACTAAATACAACTTAGTGGGTGCTCAAAATCTTTTGTGGAGCTATATATTTCTTTCCCAAACAATGATTGTGATGACAACGATGATGGTTCCCTCGAGGACCACTGTAGGTTATCAAGGATTTGTTGTAGTATGGTTGATCTGTGATTGGGCACAACAATAGTAGTCATGATACGTACAAATGTAATTAATTAGTGTCAAAGTGTGTTGTCTACGTAAAATTTTTAGTTTTTTGCCCCAGCAAAGGGGACTTGGAGCCAAGAGAGCTCATACAAGTAGAAATAGTCGTATATTTAGAGATCAATTCCTGGGTAGCTACCTAATTGAATAATTTGTTTTTAATTTGGCATGGTGTATGCGCACTTAACACAAGAATACAGAAACAGTTGTTGGTATACATAAATGCAAGGGTACAAGCAAATATACAGGAAGTAGAACCAGTGGTAAGGCAAGATCAGGGTTTAAATCCTAAGATTACAAAAAATAAAGAAAGAAAGAAAGAAAAAGAAAAAGAAAAGGAAACGGCTTATATGTGGGCCTTTAAGCAAATAAAAAGGGTAAAGGGAAGAATTTAGATGAGAAATGAGACCAGAGGGAATGTCAACCTAAGCTCCTAACCTAGTAGGGCCTTACAGTTGAGGAGCAGGCCCACATCCACTAATTATTGACATTCAAAAGATAAGAGATGACATATGATATGAGGGGGGTGACGCATGTGGGTTACACCCCAACAATAATACAAACATTAATAACCTAAAATTGATAGACTTAATACATAAATGTAAAAACTATGCACTTAAGTTGCATATGCCAAAAAAGGTTGCGAGGGTGACTTTCTATTTAAGTGGTAAGAGGCATCATTTTTCACACAGCTGTCCAGGATTTAAACTTGGACATGCCACCTTCCCTCACCCAAGTGTTCCATCATCTTCCCCGAGGAAGGGGTCTCCCAGCCCCCCAAAAAAAAGGAAAAGAAAAGATTGCAAAAGCCAAAAAAAAAAATAGTTTTTTTTTAGATTAGGCAAAAATTAATGGTTACAAAAATAATAATAAAACCAAGAGATACTAAGATAAATATTTAGGTGATGTGCATCTGGGATTTGTTCCGATTGTTTGCTCAACCTTTATTCACTCCCATTAAAAATGGCCTTAAACCCATGGCCCATGACTGATTTTTGTAAGTCACGCTTGTACCGTACTTTGAGGGCCATTTTCATCCATATCAATAAAACTATAGAGCTTTATAGATAAAGCCCAAAAACTAAAATATTTTAAGCAGTGCAATTGTTTATGGGAACAGAATCAACAAACAATCTTCACTAAATTGGTGGTTTCTTGATACAATTATCAGAATCAACAAACAATCTTCACTAAATTGGTGGTTTCTTGATACAATTATCAAACAATCTTCACTAAATTGGTGGTTTCTTGATACAATTATCAGGTAAGTTCTGCATACATTCAAATAAAAAATGGACACACCCCCTAAACTACTAGCCCCCCACACCCACACAAACCAAAGCTTTCATACATCAAAAGGCTGTACTTCCACCATATTCATTGGTTTTGGAAAACCATTCTTCAATCCTAAACCAAATTTGATTTCCACAAAAGCAAGGTGGCACATGCCTAACAACCAAGAATTCTTATTCATCTTTCCATATCTATGGGTGCCAATCCTTTCCCCATGTGAATGAAACTCTGTGACTCCTCAAGCTTCTTTCTCTGAGCCTCCACGTCATCACCATCGCCATCCCCATCGCCATCGCCATCGTCTTCCTTATCAAGGCTCCTATACTCTGCAACCTTCTTTTCAAACCTTCTAAGTAAAACCAAATAAAGGACCATCGCGAAAATTGTGATACAAACCAAGAACCAACTAAATTGAATGTTGACAAGTGACTTGGCCCTGTGAAGAGCTTGATCGCCAGTGCATCGCACAACCATGTGGTCATCTTCCGAATTCATGTGACACCCTTTTGGGACTAGCCCCGGAGTCCATAGCACAAACCCCATGACTATGAGCCACACACCTTGGAATAAAATGCTAAGGGACCTAACAAAGCTAATTAAGAAACTGCGCGAAAAAGCAATAGTCAATAGTGTGGTGGCCAGGGAAACAAGAACTACAACTTGGAGGAGCAAGTGGTATTGCCCTTCGACGCCGAGGTGGTCGGCCGAGTGGAGGTGGAAGAGGAGGAGCTGCTGGCCGAAGGCGATGGCACTGAGCAATTGGGTGAGTTCCTCGCGAGCCTTGAGCTTCAGGTAGTCGAAGAGGAGCGCGAAAGCTGCATAGATGAAGAAGGAAAATGATATCAAGGAGTGTTCAAAGTTGTGGAGATGGTTTGGGGGGATGGTCCAGTCTGGGTCTAGTGGTTGGTGGCGCTCCGGTCCGATGAATAGCTCCATGGCTATAGACATGGTGCTCCCTCCCATGATCAAGAAGAGTTCAAGGTACCTTAAAATTGAGGTTGGGAACCATGCATAGGTTGTGTAGGAGTTGGGGTTGAGGGAGTGGAGCTTGATGTGGTTAAGGAGGTGCCACAGGCCTATGAGGAGGAACCCGGAGCCAGGTACTACATGGCCGACCAAAGTGCCCATACTTTTCTTTGTATTGGGCTACTCTGTTGTGTATTTTCTGTTTGTGGTGCTGGGGAGAAAGTGTTGTATGAGGTGGAGAAGCTTTAGGTGACAGGAGGATCCTCTTTGGCTTTGGGACAATGAGAGAAATGCGTGGAAATGATGGGTTTAAGAAGGTTGGAGATTGGAAATTGGGCTTCTTGGAAGTCTGGAGGCTTCCATATTTTTCGTTTGAACATAGAACCTTCTATTGAGGTGGATTGGGGAATGAGTTACTTATTTGACCAAAATAGCAGTTTGCAAAGGGATCATAACGTGTTTGGATAGGCTGTTAGCTACATATCCAATTTATAAAATGCTGAATACCCCTCATTTCGCATGCTTCCTCTCTCTCTTGTGTCTGTCTTGTTTCGTGCGGAAGGTAGTTGCAAATGGACTGGGCCCAGCCCTTCAGTGATAAGGTCCTTTGTTGTTCGATATGATGCACTTTGGGGCCCATAGGAAAACACAGCCCAGGACAGCTCTATTTAGAAATGGGTCAAAAAGTCAAAATAGACCCATTTCAAAGCCCAGCATCCTTTGGACTGCCCCATCCTAGTGTGACCCACCCTCATATGGAAGGAATTAGAGTACAATTAGGATAGTATCACAAACGAACGTATTCGTGGCAGCGGAAAGCAGAGGTGTTCATGAGCCGAGCCAAAAGCTTGTACAAACCCAGCTTTCTTAGTTATTGGGATTTTCACTTGGACCTATGACTAGCCCACAATCTTAAAATTTAGACATGGTAAACATAATTTCAGGCTGGTCCTATAAGTGGGTTTTCAATTATACATAAGCTAATACTTTGTTCCAGAAAATATACCTAGGTCTAACCCAAAGTCCTAAAAATGTGCATCAAATGTGGACCACTACCAAAGGAATCACTGCCATTTGATTCCTTAAACTGTGTATTTCATGTGGAGCTCTGTCCAAACTGTGCTTTTTGTAGAGAACCTGATCTTTCTCTAGAAATGAAATCTCATTCACTTCTTTCCTATGTCCCGTGTCCTACAAGTTCCGCTCATCTCACGTGATTGCGTGCTACCATTAATTAACTCTATTGTGTGATTCGCGTGTTGTAATGTACTCGGCCTTTTACATTTTTCTTTTTCGGTTGCCCAGCTTGGGCCTGGGACCAGCCCACGAAGGAAGTAGCCCTTGGGTGAGAGATGTAGGCATTGAAGGAGAAATGACAGCCCTCAAGTGAGGGAACGTCGAGTGAGGGAACGAGACGGCTTAGGTTCAGACCCTCGGCAGTTGGGCAAAAGCTGCGCCTCTTACCATTAGGATAAGAGGCCGTTCTTCAGTTTTTCTAGAAGTTGAGTTATTGCATCTCCAGTAATAACTCAACTTCTAAAAGGATTCGATTCATCTTGCTAAATAAAGGCCTAAACCAAAATCACGAGCTAAGATAGATTTCGGTAGATATTACTACGTGGATCAATGGATAGTCATTTTTGGCGGTTGGTGGTTTTGGATGCTCTCATTGGCAAAGTGAATTTTGAATCAAAATAGTATAAGTTTGTTTTTGTATGTGAACGATTAAGAAGTTGCTATCTGGATCGTTTTGATGTAGATCGTGGTTTTAAATCTAAATTCAACTAGTGTACCCACTTTGACCTAGAAACCATATAAACTGGTCTAGCAAAACAGTTTTAAGAATCGACCGATAAAAAAAATTGGAAAGCAGAGTAAATTTAAGATGGAAGTTTTTACTATTTTTATTTTGAGGATTTTACCATCACCTTAGATGCAGACCACTTTGAGGGGCGATATCAACGCAGATCTCATTTCACACAAAAAACCACTTTCGTGTAAGGAAAATTAAGAAGGGCTTTTTAGTATAATCCGCATCTAAAGTGATTTTTCCAGTAAAATACTCTTTTAACTTTTGAAAGTTTATATCTATATATATATAGATATATAATCTTTTATAAGATTTTTATGAAATTGACCCATATTTTAAAATGTTATAATCATTTTTAAACAGCTATACTTTGTAATTGCGTTTGTGCAGGTCAGTAGGTGTCAAGAATTTAGTCCTTTTAATTAAAGACATGAGGTCTCACCCATGTCATCATATATGTGTGTGTCATCCAGTACGCAACACAATGTGCAAAGTGCCACCCATAATGGGACCCACCTACTGAGGTACAGCTTGGAACAATTTAAATATAAAATTTCAATCATCATCATCCGACTACGCTAATTGTATTCCTTTCCATTGTAATTTAAAACTTGAAATCATATAACATCTTGATGATGCAGTCGTATTCCTTTGCTCAAATACAATATATTCCAATAAAAAACTTTGCACGTTCTCTTTTGCTTGCATTCTGCATATTGATTTAAAAAAATGGTGCTCAGATATTGTGCAGATTGGGTGTCTTTAGCCATCTGATAAGAAAACCAGCCTACAGAATAAAACCACTTCCCATTGAAATCTTCAAAATTGTCGTGGTTTCTATGGGAAGTAGAGAATTGAAGGGGTTAGAGCAATCAGCTTTCGCTCAATTTCTCATCCAACAATTTAGATACCAGCATTGAATCTGAACCCCCATCTGTTGAGCAAAGAACCAATACCTATTAGCTGTATGTAAATAGCTGTGTTGGTGTGAGTTTATTTTCAGCCCAAATAGTGGGGTAATGGGGTTGTGGTTGAGCCGTAGCAAGTCTCACTACCAGAGTTCAGAAACTCGAAAACTAAATCAGTTGACGTAGTGCTCGGTCAGACTTACCCAATTCACCTGACTTGTGAGCTTCCAAATCAGAAGTCACCTTAGATGAGCCAAAACTAGTCTAAGGGCCCTATTGTTCATATGCAATTAACTTTCTGGGATTTTTAAATATTAGGAAAACCGTTGAAATTGAGAGTAGACAGCTGAAGATAGTAAATTGAGAGTAGACAGCATAGGAGAGGACGGATAGTAAATGAATATCCACCCATCATCTTAGTAAATTAAATGTATATCCCATCCATCTGTCTAGTAAATCAACTGTAATGTTCCGCACTTTAATAATCCTTTCTTAGAAGCCATTTTATACTGACTTCCTAAGAATTCAATTACATTGAAACAAAGCCCTGCCTACGTCAGTTTTATGTTTGTGGGGATCGTAACGATACCAGGCAAAGAAACTAGTGTGCTTTTTGGCCATTCGGACCACAAATTATACACATGACGTGATATGTGACATATACATGCTAATCTACAACATTAATTTTATAATACCCGCCACATAAAATGCATAACTGAAAAAAAAAAAAAAAAATGCTATGCAAAAGATATTGATATAGTGGAGCTTAAAAGGGCATCCAAAGAGAGAATCGGCAAAGGCCCTAACACTCGAACCATCAAAATAAGGGAAGAGAATCCCCTGTTTGGTCCAATGAAGGGGTACCACATGGGGAGAAAAAAGAGAAAAAATTTTCATTAGGGAGATGGAATGTGTTGATGGGATATTTTTTCCCCCATGTGGCACCCCCTCATTGGACCAAAGGGTTTTTGTTTGGTCCAAACAGGCGATCCACTTTCCAAAATAACTGGGTTTGCAATGTGCATTAAATGTCTGACGCATGAGCTGACACAATCTTCTGTTTCCTGGAAGACCCACAGAAGTTTCAAAATGCACACTAATTGAAAAAATGAATCCAGCCTGGAAGTACTTTTCCAAGGAAAGCAAAAGCAAGCAAAACACACTACTTTCGAGCCGGGCCTGCCCCAGCAAAATCTGAATTTTGAATTTTCCTGGCCAATCACTTCAAAACCTGGGTCTAACATACATGCATCCCCTTTTTTTTTTCTTTTGCTAAGACACACCCCTCCCTTTCTTTTAATCCTAATAACTCATGTAAGCTACTTTATCTAATCCATTCTTCTTAGGACTCCATTGGCTCATATTCTATTGGGGAATGATCAAACGTAAGCTACCCTGCATCCCCTCGAGGACTATGACGTCCCTAACCAGGTGAGCAAGAAACTTGCACTTTAGCCAGTGCTTTCAATCCCTGTATACGCATCAGGCAGGGCTGAAGTCGGAATAGATTCTCAAACGAGGGGCAAAAGTAGAGATTTTTGGGCGTGATACAAAGCACAAGACTGCTAATCCAATTTGTTCAACCTAAGCAGTCTTTAGCAACACTACAATTGTGTTGATTATTACTATGAGTCGTGGTGGAGCCCCACCATGGATGGCAACACAGCAAAGATCATCATCCTAACCCTTATTATATGAGTAATTAAGCTATTTATTATGAGTTCTTATTAAGGGACCACATACCAAAACTCAAGACTATCCCAACACTTCATCCAAAGGACTTATTGTAAAGGATGGCTGTCCAATTACTGTGATTTTTTGGGCCCTTCTACATCTAAAGTATGGCCAATTGCACGATTGACTAGGATCATAAAACATTTAACATGCATGCATTTTTTTTTTCATGATTAGTTGTTATGCATATAGACAATTCATCACACGATGAGAGTCATGTTCAAAACTAGTTTCTCCCTAGGGGTAAAAAAAGTTCCTCAAGGAACTAAAAATTCTGTTTAAATTCTGTCTGCTTACAGTTAATCATGGGGCACATACACTCCCGGAACAACTTTTCCTTCCCTCTTTTTATAAGGAAAAAAAAAACACAAAAGGGGGCAGTTTCGAGCTTTAAAAGTTACAGAACTCTGCAAGTAGGTAAATTACTCACTCAAAACTATAGTGGATAAAGATTAGCTCCTCTCATTAAGAATGCGGCAGTACATACTGTGATCCGCTGTATTTTTGAAACCCGGGATAAAATCTGAGAAAAACCTCAAAACTGCAGCCAGATGTTGTGAGTCATTGGATGACAATGCTGCTTCAAGAAATAAGGATGGCCGAACTGTGGCGACCTGTAACTCCAAGAACAATCTCAGTCATTCATCTTTATACTGCAATTGTTATTTTGGAAACAGAGTATATACAATTACTGGAGTGTTTGGGATGTCCCAAACATTTTAACTGAACGGATAGGCATATATTATTGCTGGATTCTTTAGGAATGGCTGTCCAGCTGGGGTTCACCTATAAGTATAACAATCATGGGGAACAATTAAATGAAGGTTGGATTTTGGCCAAATTTTGCTTGACAACAATGAAGTATAACAATCACGGCGTACAAAACACAGATGAGCGTCAAATTTGGACTGGTGGCAGTTCACGCATAAAGAGGGAAGGTGACGTGGCAGGTGGGGTCCAGAGGCAAAAAAGCTCCTAGCATAGGAATGGCAATGTGATCCTGAAAAGATTTGTGTATCATTGAAACTAAAATCCATATTATGTGGAATTCCTTTTTCCCACTTTTGGCCTACCTGTGACCTATGACCCACCTGTGTGCAAAAAATAGGTAATATTTGCATATCATTGAAATTAAAAACCACATTATGTGGATTGCTTTTACCCACTTTCAACCTAGAACAATATCAGGACTGGCAAGATGCAAATCTGAAAAGTTGGAAAGGCAGATACAGTATTCCACCTATGGTTGTTCCCGAAGAACGTGACAGTAGTGATTAGTTTCTTATGTCACATGTGACAGAGGCAGACTAGACTTCCCTTTTCTTTTTTTCTTTTTCTTTTTTTTACTACGAATTTGATAATGGTTTCTGCCTTTTGAACTTCTTAAATTAGTTGTCACTCCAACAAATGTAACAGTGACTAAAATATTTGTCATCTTAGTGAGTGGGAGAGGCACCTACCTTATTCTTCCGCGCATATCGTAAGGCTTCAAGATAATATCCATCCTGCACCAGTATCAAGACATAATCATGATGTAATGAGAGCTGCCTTAGCATATCCAGGCCCAACTTCCGAATTAGGAAATTTTGGCGACCTGACTCCAAGAGTTGAAAAGCTACTTCTTTCGAGGGCTCTAGGATCTGCATGGGAAATAAACAAATAACCCCAATAAGCTAATTATCCTTGACTAGTAACTCTGACTGGGCAAGAGTTTGTGGAGATAACCTTGTTTATAATGAACAGCGCAAGTTCTGCATAGCGCTCATTGCGGGCAAGTAGCTGAACAGTCATCACATATAGATTTGGAGGAATTCTGAGTTTTTCTGAAGTAGCACTGCAACATAAATGTTTAAAAAAATAGACAATTTATGACGAAATATATTAAAATAAAATACTAACTAGTAAATGAAGCTAAACTTCCATCATTCTGCTTTATAGTTTAGTTGCTAAGCTTACCTACACCTGCTTACTCGTATGCTACAAGCACATGCATCGATATGTGCAAGACCCATGCTGGTCAAATGGGCTAACCAGTAGTTTCACATATACAAATAGAATTACATAGAATATGAACCAGTAGATTTTTTTATAACAGCCCATTGTTTCTATAGATGCTGAGCAGTTTGGACCTTGCACATGCCTTAGAACACAATGTTGGCACACATTTACCTATCTGAAGTTTTGTAGCCTGAGAAGGCCAAGCAGAACAACTCCTAATCATAGATGGCATTCATATAGAATATATCAAATAGTATACCTTCTAAGGTACTCCACAATAATAGCACACAAGTATGCAGGGTCCCCGGCCATCTCATCCTCAACAAGAGCAAAGACGAAGCTGAACATTTCATCTGGTGATATTGCTACACAAGCAACTTGAGAACCTTGTGGGCCAGAAGTGTTAGAATCCAATGCATTGCCACTAGCTCCAAGCACTTCAGACTGCAAAGGTGTTGGCAACATATCAGTAGCAGAAGTTTCAGTACTTGTTTGATTCTCTCCACCCTCTTTTGCAGTCAAATTATGCTGATTGCCTGATTGAAACTCATCCATATGGGCACTTGGCTCGTCTGAGTCGGAAAATAAAGATGACGAATTATTTATTAAGGAAGCCATGTCAAGATTAAGAGCTTCATTGTCCACAACACTAGTCGATTCTTTTCCAATGGATTTTCCATGCATCTTTACTCTACTGATAGCTTCGTTTGCTGCTGTTCCAGAGATACCTGCATCCTGGATGTCAGAAGTTGGAGCCCTCTCACTTCCAGAAGAAATAGATCTATCTGTACATATATTCCCACTTTTCATTGAGTGAGCAAAGGAAGAAACAAGCACATCAAACGCCTGGGCTACCATAGACACAGGTCTCCTCTCTAGAATTATGGTACGCATTATCACCAAGCATAACTGCTTACCCTGAAAGAAAAGGAAAAAAGAAAGAGCAGAGCATAGGGTCAATGCCAGAACTCAACTCATATCTGAGTGTTCTATATTTGAATATTTGCTATAAGGCCAATAGCTTGTGATCTCTGGCTGAAAAAATGTACCTTATGGGTACATTTCGGTGTCTCAAGTTTCACATGCGAGTGGGGTTCTCTTCCACCAAGACCCCGATAGCACATTTGTTTTGGTGGGAAAGGGTACTGAGATGTCATAAAATAAGTGTAATTACGCTACCATGCTTTCCCCAAATGACTAAATGATGGGTTAGGTTGGTAAGTGTTTCTCTGAATCTGAAGCTAGGTTTCAATTAACATTGTCAATTCCATGAAGAAAGTTGAAAAGAAAAACCCCATAAATTTAACCAGTCACCATTTTTCAGGATCTGGTATTTTCAATCAAATTGATGATGTCGGTTGTGTACTTGCTAAAGTCAGTATATGGCCCAACAAAAGTGGGTTCCAGGACAGGATGAGTCGCTTAATTGGAGACAGCCAAGTTTTGGTTCCATAATCATCCATGCGAGAGAGGAAAAGGAGCTTCGCAGTTTGGTATCTTATAGTGTAGATGATATAAATAAGAAGCAAATTTGATTGATTGCTTGAATTAAGAACAATAACGTTCTGATTATATGAAAACCATGTACCTGAAGAGGCAAAAGAACTCAAAAATATTTCCTACTAACTGATTAGTGTACCTTAACAAGATAGCCCCCATGTGTTTATGTAAGAAGATAGAAGACATTATCCACACAGAAGACAAAACTCCCTATAGGAGGCAGTCAACCAATATATACAAGTACAATGGAGGAAAAACAAAAAAAAACTTTACTCTAATGACTGCCAAAAATGATTCGACTAAGTGATCCCCAAACTCACGACCTGTTTCTTTCATGTAACTGAACACCTAGGATTGTATTTCTATAAGTGGTTTAAAATGAAGAGCCAAAGGTGAATATCCAAAAATTGACCATCAAATAACCTCCTCTTTAATGAAAATTGAATCAAGGGAAGATGGGAAATGAATACCCAAGAATCACCCTAGTAATTCAATAACTAGGAAAGTCAAGGTCCCATCTACAACACCTTCATCCCTCAACTCTTAAATAATCCTTCCATGGAGATCATTTCACAATGAAATCATATGCATTTTATGCAAACAAATAGGCCCTAAATGCATGTCCAAAGGACAAGAATGGTTGTTACCTTCTTTGATTCAAGGCGTCGCCGCTGCAAAAACTCTAGAACAGAAGGCACTTCTGAATTGCTGGCAGCTATAGCCTACAAAGCATTGTAATATATGATCTTAACAAAAACATATATACATATATAAGAAATACTGACATCACATCGTCCCAACCCTTGATCTTCGACCCTCAAAGTTTAATGGTTTGAGGTTTTCACCTTTCAATCAATTGGGAGAATAACATCCGAATGTGTCAAACTTGGATGAGATGTCAACTCTGAAATACTTGATTAACTCCAATGGAATAAATGACATTTTTACACGTGATTTAACCAACAGTGGTTATTCCTCCGATTGGAGCGAGTTCACAATGAGTGCCAATTCACTAGGGAGTGGTGCAATAATAAATCTAGGCCGCCCAGATCACACAGACGCGAATATATAGGCACGATAAAAGATTTACTTCAATGACAGTGGGAACTACCATTGGATTGATCACATCTGAAATACTTGATCGACTCAAATGGAATAAATCATGTTTTTACATGAGATCGATCAACGGTGATGCGTGGTTGGACACCTTACTTTCACATCAGATCAAAACTATAAGTGCATGAACTGATTTTATCTCCACTTTTTATAAAACACATGGAATGGGCCACTCTATGATGAATCCAACCACTCATACCACATGCTCCCCTCCCCAATGAATTAACCACTCATCCAAAATTCACTCCTCAGAGGGATAACCACATTTAAATTGCTCAGATGTAAAAACGTGATTTATTCCATTGGAGCTCATCAATTATTTCAGATGTGATCAATCCAATGGTGGTTCTCGCTCTAATTAAAATGAATCTTTCATAATGCTTATATTATATATTCGCCGTCATGTGATATGAATAACTTATACTAGAGAATAGTGGGCCCAACATATGGGTCTTGAAACATAAGAGCAAGATATAAGACAAATATTCTACTGAATATAAAACACTTCATGCCATATTTTTTCCCTTTATGACAAGAAAGTAGAAAATAATTAGAACTGACTGCTCTAAGAAACCTTACCTCCAAGTCTAAATGGATCCTCCACAACATACCATGAGTAACATCACATATCAAGTCAGGAACGAGGAAAGTCCAGCCATCGCCATAGATTTTTCCCTCATCAACACTAACTTCAGTCACTTCCATATGTAGTGCTTGTGGGCTACAAATTTGAGAGGAAGAAGCAGCCACCCGAGGCAAACTCCTCGATAAGAGAGGAAGCGGAGCAGATATCGGTGCTCGTGAATTTGCAAACAAGTCATATAGTATCACAACTTTCGCATCAACTTGATGAACAAGAAGCACATTATCTACAACACTGACTGCAATCTTGGTTGAATACATTGGGAAAGAACCCTAAAATGGCAGTAAGACACATTTAGTAAAGAAGAAAATACAGATAAGGTAATTTGTAATTTGTAATGCGTTTATCTAAATGCTTAAAATATATATAACGCAACTACTTGAATTTGGGTGCATGTTTAGTGTAATGTACAGTGCAAATATCCATTTTGTCCTACTGAGAAAAAAAATGCACCACCAGAACAATTCTAATTTCCAACCTTCCAACCTATAACCTTTTAGTGTGCAAAAAGATCCTTTTAATAGATTAAGCCCTATCATCAATTATTATCAATCAGGGTAGTGTGCAAGGAGAACATTTTTATTTATGCATAACAATGGTTGGGGGCCACAAGGTAACATTGGTCGACTGGCAATATGATTTAGTGGGTATGTATCAGCACTTTGGTGAACAAATTTACAAAGATGACATAGATTTAAACATGGATTGGAGGCATACACTGGCTGAGATAAGAAACTTATTGAACAAAATCTTTTTACCAGTAAATTTTGCAAAGGATCACTTATCTAAGCTTCGTGAATTAAAGCAAGGGATTCTTGTTGCCTGTTGCTAGGTACACTAAAGAATTCTTCTTGGCCCAAACTAGGTGTGACCTAGAGGAATCAGAAGATGAACCAATCCACAGGCTGGAATTAGGTAGCCAGAATCTGTCTTCAAAAAAATTTCGGTCGTGTTGCTGATGTTATCTAGCATGCCACCAAAGCTAAAGGCATTGCTAATCATCAAGACCACAAATTGTTTAAAAAGATCGAAACCATCCTATCTACCAATGTTCCTGTGGATGTTGGGACAATTGAAGATAGTAAAGGTCCAAGAAAAGGAGGGTGGGTTTCCAAAATGCTTTGACTGCTGTCAACCGAAAAACTATTCATATGAAAGCCCCTGTCCATGTGTTTGACGAGGAAGAGGAAAAATTCAATGACGACAGCGAGGATCAAAATGAAAAGGACCAAATAATTGAGGGAGACAGAAAAGAGGTAGGGAGCAAGTTCTTTTTATGGAGTGTCATACAAAGAAAAATTAGTAAGGTAGCTAGTAATGTTTACAGCCCCCGCATGGGTCAATAGTAGAAAGTGGATAAGATATACAAGATAGAGTTCTATAAATTGCATGCCATATGTAACAGACAGGTTTGCAGAATAAATTTTAACATTAATGTATCAATAATGTCATATATCAAGCCATGGTTGACAGGTTAAAGTCAAAGGTGCTCCCTTGTCCTTGCAAGTCTCCGCAGCTTATAGAAGGAACGAGTCTTTACAGGTCTCCCATTTCACCTAGGCCCTTGAACTTATAACCCTTCAATATGTTGCCAGTAGTTATTTCTGGCCTACTACCTACACACCCAAACAATTTCGAACGACATTCCTTAATTTTTTACCCCTTCTATTGTTGAAGCAACTCATATGTTTCTCACGTACACATATTACTGCTTCTATCCTTTCTTGCAACTCCACATCCATCTAAACATCTGTACATCTCAACCACAGGTATCTAAGATTCTTTTTGTTTATTTGTTGTACAACATTCAGCTGCAAACAAAAAATCTAGTATAATAGCTTTCTTATTAAAAATGCCCCTTTAATTGAGGTGGCACTTCACGATCGCACAACACTCCATCAGCCTATCCCCACATTGCCCAGATAACCTTCTTTTTTGTTCTATAATTGCTCTTACATAGTAGAAATCTATAACACAGTGGCACCAATCTCCAACTCTTGCCACTACATCCTCTCCAGTTAATACTCAATACTTTCAGATCCACTAAACTTCCACTCCAAATATAGTCTTTATATGCTAGTTTTCAACCAATTAGACTCAAATACCTTTCTCCAGAATTCCAACTTAACCATTTATTTGTTTTCTTGTCTGACTATGAGTACCACAACATCACATAACCTATACCATAGAACTTTATCCTGGATCTGTTAAGTAGTCCATAATCAAGGCGAAAAGTAGAGAGTTCACACAGGCCTGATAGAATCCAACTCTAATTGGAAACTCAGTCATCACCCACAAACAGTTCTCATGCTCACCACTGCCGCTCTGCATGTGTCTTGTATAATCTTAACATACTCATTATAGGTGTCTTTTTTCCCTTCAATGTCTACAGCATTAGCTGCCTGGGCACCTTATCCTGATCTACTGGCTCTGTTGCCATCTCCTTTAGTTACACAATGTGCACATGGCAAAATCGCTAAGATTAAAGTGTAGACATTGGATTCCTTTATCTGGCTTGTTGCTTGAATATCTCCATAATAGTTTTAACAGCGGTTATCCAAATAGGAAGTTGCACATCAGATTTTTCAAGTACTGTAGTTTGGAATTTGAGTAGGTCAATTGATCAAGTAGGTTAGGACTTAGGACCAACTTGGTAACGCTTAAACTGCCAGATATCCAGATGCAACCAAACACATGCTGTTATTCCTCAATTAATTTAACTTTCAAGTAAAGGTATACCTGTTGCACAACAGCATCTCGATAGAATCTATACAGGTAGATTAGCATACCAACTCTATCAACTTGCAAGCAATATATCCTGCCATAGCTGTAAATATTGATAAAAGCATTTATCAGAGAAACATGAATATGTTACGCTTACATAAGATACGAAAATTTGTAGTTGAATTGAAGCAACATGAACTTGACTGGAGAGAGAAGCTTTACAGAAAAGCGTACATTGTGACTATATGTACATCATCTGCATCGAGGACAGGTTTGTTATTTGCCTCAGCTTTTGTCATTGTCATCTCAAACCTTGGCAAGCGAATGACTCCTCCAGAAGAAAACTGAATCAGAAAAGAATATATAATGTGAAGTGTGAACAAAAGAATTCTGACAATAACAACAAAAGTAATAGTACCAATTGGAAAGTGAATAATATTGTGTGCCCATATTCATAAAGGAAAAAGGAAAAATTATATTTGCACTATGCGATGCCACAAAATGAAGGTAGAATATAGGGTCCTTAGCTGCAACAAATGTACACTTTTCTAATGATAGGGGCCATAGGCCACGGCTCAGTAATCTGGATCATTAATCTGATGGGCATCACCATGAATCAAGGGTGACACGTATAACGACACTCAAGAGAAAATGCGACAAAATGATGAATTATGCTCTTCAAGTCAGGGCATTCTACACCCTTATGGCCCATCATGTCCATTGCCTGAATTTTATCACCATGCTTACTGCTTGTAAAGGAATGGTTGCCTAAATAAACTGGCACTTTCTGAGACATGAAAGCTGAGAGAGAGGAATGTCAAAAGTGGAGTCTTGTACTAAAATCTAGTTCGAGAATAGGACACATTCTTTTTTCAATGGATCGAGAATAAAACATAATGAATTGAAAACACCAGAATATACACAAAATTTGGCACGTAACCAAAAACTAAATACTTAAGTTTTTCTCTTCTTGTAGACTTGAAGGCTTCGGAATCATGTCAAATTACCCTGCTTTATGCATATATGAAATTATACTGATGTAAAAGGTTGGCAATGTATTATATATGTATAGGGTGCAAATGAAGTAGAAAAACGTTGACACAGTTATACATACATCCACAGTTGAAGGGATATCTACAAGGGAGCTTAGATTCCATAATTGTGCTTTGGTGGATTTGGAGAGAGCACGGTAAAGGAGTGTTTAAAGGGGTCTAAATGTACACCTAAAATACATCAAGGAACTAATATCAAGTTATGGTAAAAATATGTAGCTTAAATACATCAAGGAATTAAATATCAAGTTATCTCCTGCGTCTAGTGACAGGAGTTTAAGCATTTTTCATTTACGGGTCATGATAGGTGATGATCTTCAGTTCCATGCCCATTGGATGTGAGAAAGGTGGGCGCATACCGTTGTTGGAGTCCTCCTAGGGGTAGCCTTAAGCGAAACTTTGGAGATAGTTCAACTAGGAATCCAGAACAAATCAGCATAGAAGCTATAGTAAGAAGCCATGATTTTAATCATGTTAAATCCATCTTAAAGAATCATGATAAAACCTTTTCATCTTAAAAGAATCATGCTAAAACCCTTTCATCTTAAAAGAATCATGTTAAAACCTTTTTTAGAACAACAAAGGTATTCTACAATTGTGTAAATTCTAGCAATGTTAACAGGTGAGTAACACATGGCAGCTCCCTTTGCAGCACATTCTTACTTCTGGGAATACTGCAGCTGGTATCCTGTAAAAAGAAAGGTTGACCCATGCCCATCAGAATGTATTTTCAGATCTACCTACCTAATTACGTATTTCTATGGCGCTGTTTTCATGATTTTTTGGTCAGACAAATGTCATGGTCATGGATGAGACAATAGATCTGGGTAACATGGGACAAGTTTCTTTTCAGCATATTCTTAAATTGGGGAATTGTGGGGTTGATATCCCCGACAAAAGAAAGGTAACTTGTCATAGCATACTGTCAATTGTAATTCTTTGTTGTTATTTTCATGATTTTTAGTTCTAACAATGCCCTGTTTTGTACAGATACTTTCTTTAGCATCAATTAGGATCATACTTTCACTTTTTTTTAAATGTTCGAAAAAAAAAAAAAAAAAAACCATTCTGGAAGATAGACAAGGACATGGCAGGGACATGGATTTTACAAATTAAAATTTGAATTATCAGAGTTATGATAAGTTGCCTATTCTGAAGCATCTGGTTATCATAGATTGAAATAAAACAATTTTAGCATATCACCTCTATCTATGAACTATTTTTTACATTAAATGCTTTAACAATCTGCAGCACAAACCCACAGAGGCCCTGATCAGTTGATCACACAAGATCCGAAAGTAGACAACTAAGAATCAACATTTTCATCACAACAGGGCCTTAAAAACCCAAGTAGCCTCTATCAGCTTCTCAATTACATTATTTTGTTAATCACACTTTTTGATTGGGTTCAACTTCATACCCAATCAATTAAAAAAAAAGTTAGGTTCTAATTCATGACTATTTCACTGACATACACTGCCTATATCTAACAGCTCTTAAAATGCATTCCCTATCAAACATAGATCACATCTTTCACTTGGACCTTTAGATTTTCATCTTTAATAAACCTTAGATTATGGAATTTCCTGTTTTCATCACATCAGGTTTTCAAAAGCAAAGTAGCCTGTGCCAGTTTCTAAAACTACATTATTTGTTAATTGCACTTTGATTGGGTTCTAAATTTCTAATTCATACCAATCAAAAAAACAAGTTGGATTCTAATTCATGACTTCCACTCACACATATCTAACAGCTCTTTAAAATACATTCCCTGTCTATCATAAATACCATCTTTCACTTGTACCTTTTGATTTTCATCTTTAATGAACCTTATATTATCAAGTTTCCCACTTTCCTTTCTCCTCGATTTGCAGCTTATAGATGCCCTTCTCCACTTTGTTCTAAATTGGATGTGCAATTTATTGGAGACTTCATGCTTAACTTCCATCTTTTAGTCACTCAAGTCTAAAAACCATTCTATATCATTCAGAGATTGTAATTCTTACCAATCCTTGAAAATTGTTCTTCTCGTCGTTAGCCTTTTGAACTGCTTTCCACCACCACCAGGTTTTGTTGCGCATACAGACCATCCCCCTGGACTCTCCAGGTATAATCTGCTAAATACAACCTACCATTTGATTCTATAACCCTCTGTTTTCAAGGTAAGCTGACTTGGACCCTCAACCTTGTGGTCATGGCAATGAGAAACCTTCTGTGCTACAGGCTTTTGTCAGAATTCAAAATTGGTTCCAATCTCCTTGTCCCTAAAAGTTTTTGGAATTCTTTTAAGTTGTTAATTTTCCCGCTTCACACCCCATTACCATAATCTCAGAAAAAGCCAACACTCCTTTAATAGTTATCCAGATCTTAACATGAAAATCCAAGAGCTCAAAAAGCAGTATGCAACCTCTTCTAAAGGCTGAAGCTGAAGTTAGTTAGTATACCTGAAGAGCAGAAAAACTTTTGCATTGCATTCCAGTAGACAGTAGAACCATCCGACTTTCATGAGTGTAGACATACCAGCTCACGTTGAACCACTTTGCTTCAACTAAGCGGAGTTTCTTCAATTCTGCTTCGTAGGAAAACAAGTCCAATCCACTGCAGGTTGGGCACAAAATTGGTGCAATTAGAGTTCATCATGGGGGAAAAGGTAAGACTTGACAAGAAACAATAAAATATGGCCAAGAGCAATATGGGAGAGAATATTAACTATAAAAATGCCATAAATTAAATTCTCCAGAAAAAGGCTTTACATATCTAAATATTTTCCCAGATCATCGTCGTCGTCATCAAAGCCATTTCTCTTATCAAATATCATTGATCCATTACTTGTCTACCTTCTGTTTTTCAATTATGGTCTAAATAAAATGATCTTGCACCATTTAGATATCACTTACACATGGAACATAGCCTTCAGGATAGAAAATGGGAATACACCCCGGAACATTTATCACTACAGAGGGCTCCATCAAGATCTCTTTCAACTTACTGTCCTTGCCTGCACTCATGCCTTCTCATCACCATTTTTATTAAGAGTCCTCATTGTGGGAAAAGGAGGAGAAGACAAATGACCCTCATCATCAAGTGGCTTTAGTAGCATTATGTTCTTGTATATATTATAAAGCATTGCTAGAAAGTTTGAATGGGGGAAGAATTGAATGATGCAATTATCACGACTTAAAATATATATGCTCCAATATTTCACTAAAAGAGGGAAAACAATCTTCAATTTTATTGATTTATAAATTGCACATGTCAAGTGTTCTTATTTCTTGCCTGATTACATAATTCACAAACCATTACAACAGAATCCATTTAGAAACATATAAGTCAGAAAACTAAATACAATGGATTATATAAAAGCAATAAAATTAGCAGTTTCTTGCTATTAACCAGCCAAAATGAGTGATGTATACAAAGTTATCAAGTTATCACACAATATTAGATTCCCCAATGGTCTCAGAGTTGGACTACTACTGCCATAAGTATTAGGAGCAACACTCTAACTAACAAAGAAAAAAATTAGAGAAAGAAAATTCCTATTAAGCCAAAAAGATGAGCATGGAATAGCTTTGCATGAACAATGCACACAAAATAAATAGTTCAAACATCAGTTTTTTTGTTCTACATACCTAGTCTTTATTAACACAAGATCACAGGATGGGCAGTCTGTCCAAAAAAATCCTAGTATGCCCTCAGACTCTGATGTACACCTCTGACTAAAACACTCTCCAGTTTCTCTATTCCTGAACTCAATCTCATGATTTGATCTCTGAACCGCTATTACCTTTCCATCCAAAGAATACCGAATGGACAACACAGGCCCTTCTCCTAGTGTATCAGAACTAGGAGCATCATGAAATGAAGTAAAGGGGCTAGTTTTCCATGAAAAAACCTGCAAAAGCAATCTCTATCAAAACAGTTAGTTTAGTCCTGCCTGCAGATAATTTTAAAATTGATACACAGCTATCACAAATGTTAAAATGGAACTCTATGCATATGCATTCATCTATGCCAAATCTAAGCACACTATAAAGTGTCAATATTGCACCCAAGTGCAAGGTTAGGCCTTTGATCTTAAAAAGCGCTTAGCCTCAGCATGTAGAATGCACAACTAGGCATTGCATTCCTCTGTATTACCTCATTCAACACTGGAGCGATTAGTAACTTATTTCCATCATCATAAAACAGACCCCGTGCTCCAGAAATACTGCAAGTTAGTGGTGGATGTTGAATATAAACATGGGATAGTGCACCAGCTCCATTGAAACCAACCCTAGGCTGATCATCAGACACTTTTCCAGACATGTCGATATTACCTCCTTCTGATCTCCAACAGTAGAACTCAGCAAATTGTTGTAAGTACTCTTCTACGCAATCTCAAACCTTGCCTCTCAACTTTATACGCAGCACAAAAAAAAATTCTAATTAGTGAAATAGTGGTGTGAAACAAGGATACTTCAGAAGCATTCTTCTAAATAAAAGAAGTTTATGGTCCTCAACTTGAGAGCATCCATCGCATCCTCAGGCCTTGGGTATGTAATAAAAAGGCCTACGGTTCATTGGTGGGCCCACAACAAATAGACCAAAACCGCAATAGTTCACTGATAACCAGCCAGCCACAGGACAGGTAAGGCAACGTATAGCAATAGTCCACTCTCAACAAATAAAAGACTAAAAACTAGATGACTAAGTTCACCTAATAATTGACCGAAATGGGCAAACCCACGGCGAAAAGATGCTACGCATGGTCATGGTTTAAACCATATAAGTCTTCATCAAAGAAAAAGGTACCCTGCAGTTCACGCATATATTTTCATGCCTTTGGTCACATATAGGAACTTGATTTGCGCTGTTCAGTTGTAATCAACCTTAAACCTTGCTGTGTGTTTTAGAAGCAGCAAGGGAAATAAAACATTTACCAACTGGAAAACTGAGTACCGTATTCTCCATGCATGTTTTTAGTGCAAGAAACTCCTTCAAACACATGTCGCGTTCAATCTCTGGAACCTTTCCTGCAATGCAGGTCCCATAGTCTTTTGCCTGCACAGAAGTTCACAAACATCCTGAATAGCAACAAACAAGCGGATAACCTCTATATATTTTGATTATATTCCTATATCACACAATAAGGGGGTCAAAGCTGCCAAATCAGAACGTAGTGCAATGGCAAGGCATATTCCCATTATGGGAAAGGTCATGGCATTGAATAACATGAGAACTAGTTTACGATTACTTAGCTTTCCAATAAAGCAAAAAATAAAAAGTGAAATAGAGCTGATTCAATCAAATATGTTTGAAATATAGATGCTTCAATTAGACCTTTTTTACAAATAGACCGTCCAGTGCATCTGATTCAATAAATAAATAAATAAATAAAACTTGTCATATTGTAAAAAAAAAAAAATTATATGGGCAAAGTCATTTAATAGTAGTACTGGCAAACTTGTCATATGGTAAATCAGATGGAAACCTCAGACAGTACTGCCGATGCATTTCAGTTTAAAAAATCTCACATTCCAAACCTCATATCACCTCAAAGGTCAAAACAACTAGAATTGATCAATCCATCATCAGAAGATGATAAACCATCAAGACTGGAACAAACCAATGAATGTTCTAGACCTTGTGCAAGAACACTGTGCCACATCTCCAACTTTGGATGCAGCCCAAACATTTTCATGATAAAATCCAACGGTGAAATGTAAGGATTGGATTGTGTGAGGTGGGCCCCGCAGTGTAGAGAGACAATTTTAAAGGGGCATTTTGTAGAATTGATATGTATATGTGTGTGTGTGTGTGTGTCTTTTTAGGTGAGCACATGCTCATCTAAGCAATGTGTGGTTGGCCTTGTGGGGACCACCTAGGGCCACGTCAATTCATGGGAAGGAATAAATCAAAAGATTTGGATATGACCCACAAGTGCACAAAATTTCAAGTCCATTAGATCATCCTAACACCTTGATTTGTGGCCCTCGTAATGGTCTTAAAATGATTGGTTTTTTTTTTTTTTTCAATCCAATAATCAGTCCATTCGGGTTGGTGTAAAAGGAATGAGATCAGTGGTATTCAGTGCGTCGATGTGTGTGTCCCATTCGGATTGATCATAGAAGATTGGCTCACAATGGTCGAGCTCATTTAATACATTTGCGGTTGAGCTCCTCTAAAACTTTTCCTTATCAGCGCCATTGTTGGCCTGCATTAGACGTGTCCCAACTATTTCAAACAAGTCTCTTTTAATTTATCACCGAGTAATAATACCCCTGAATGCTCCCCAGAACACTCATTTCTATTCTATCTTTCTTTGATTTGCCACACGACATCCATATCAACATTCTCATCTTAATGCAGTAGAAAAGGCAAGTCAAACAGTCAATATTCTGACTTCAGACTGGAATAAGTAACAAACCTGGGAAGAACAACTCACTAAAACGCGCTTGAGAACTGAAGCCTTTCTTTCCTTCATTTCCAGGCCACTGGAAAAAAAAATAGAGAAAGAAGCAAAATAAAAGAAAGTTGGCCAATCAGTGTGAATTCATATGTTTATGCATGATGCCACTCAGTTTTTTTTTTTTTTACCCCCAGATCCGCCAAAACGCAAGAACGTTACAGAATCTTGAAACCCCCCACCCCCAAAAAAATTAGGGTTAGAACTGGATTGGAGGATGAGAAGACACATCCAATCATATATGCAAATCCCAAACGGGGGAGACAGTTCGTGTTTGTACAATTGCAATCAGTACCGAACGAGATTCGAATCCCTAATATTCCTCCTTTCACTTCTTGGAAGTTCTGATGTTTGGATTTTGATTTTAACTAAAAGAAACGCAAAAGAGGGTGAATCGCATCGTGATGTAAATGAATAGAAGAAAACAGAAATAGAAGTAGAAGAAGAAGATGAACTGACATTCCGATCTAATCGTTCGTCGTTTCCATGAGTGTAGAAGAAGATTGGGGGAGAGTTCCGTCGCGGTTTGGTTGTTGAAAGTGCGAAATTTTTTTCCGTCTCTCTCGCGCGAGCGCGCTCGAAGTGAGTGTTGTGAAGTTGGTTGCTGTGAGCGAACTACCGAGTTGCGACGTGACCTACCAGTCCCAGTCCGGACTCTTTGAGGCTTTGACTTGCACAAATCTTGAGCTGCGGAATGGAAATGAAGAAAGGCCTATTGAAAATCTCAGGGCTTGTTTGGCAAGTCTTATATGTATGAAAGCAGAACTAAACGAAGTAGAACTATGTTGTATAGATTTTTATGAAAGAGATGTTTTCCAAAATTTATCGTTTGGTAAAATGAAAAGACTATATGAAATAGACACTTTTTAATCTAATGGTTCGTAATTTTTCACAAATTTCTCGAGATTGATGATGAATCAAGGCATAATATTTGACGTCTTAGATGTTTTAAGCCTTTCAAAGAGGATCAACGATTCAGATTGTATTTTGGGGCCCACAGAAAATTAAAAAATGCAGATCTAAAGTTTTTTCATTTTCACCAATATCTCAAGATCTGTGACAGATCAACAGTTCAAATCTAATGCCTTGGACATGCTTGAGGCTCTCCAAAAATACAATGGTTCATATCTTATTTCAATAGGGCATAATTAAAAAATTAAAGAAAAATAAACTGATAGAGTACACAAGTGGTAACACTATTTCATGCATTTCTCAAGATACATAACAGATTAGCGGCACAAATTTGGTTTCATAGTCAGGTTTGAGGTTGCAAAGAGATATGCCTGTTCAGATCTCATTTAATTTCCCATCATAAAAAAATGAACAAAAATCTGACTTGTATCACGTGAAACCCAGCCAAAGTGCACATATAGAGAGGATCAATGGTTCACAGTATTTTAAGATAATCTCATTATCCATGATGAATTAAAGACCTAGATTTGACCCAGTGGCCGCTTTTGGTATGCCAAAGCTGATCGATGGTTTTGATTTTGATATTGGGGCCCACAGAATTCAAAAAATGTACATCCAAAGGTCTGTGGTTTTTGAAAAGTATCTCGAGATTCGTGTTGAATCAACGGTTCAAATTTTACACAATGGTCGTGTTTGAGTTGGCTAAGATATCTAACGGTTAAGATCTTGACTAAGTGGCCCACAATTTAAAAAAACAAAAGAAAAGAAAACAACGCACCATTCCTCCTATATTACTGTAGCAACACGTTGTCTATGCGCTTTATATAAAACGTCAGTTTTGGAAAGCCTCATTTCTGCTACTTTTTCCTACAGACAAAAATGTCCATCAGACAGGTTGAAACAGACATTCATAATGCATTTGCCAAATGGTCTATTTGCATAAAATGTTTATTTCAATTCGGTTTCAGACATTTAGAACTGAGAAATAGATATTCCAAATGACACCTTAGACGCTCAGTCCTCCCCATATAGATGCGATGAATGTCCCTAAAATTTATCTCATTGAAGTTGATCCCGTCGTAAGATCCACCACCATTATCAAAGCCTTGTCCAGTTATGTGAATTCTGTTTCACCATTTAAGGGGTCGAGCCTCCAAATAGGTTGCACCTTCCACCTACCTCTTTTTTCTCGAGGATAACAACCTATTTAGAAACACTTTTAATGACGCCTCAATTGAAAATTGTTCTAACCAATATCAAACTAGGCTCTCTTGATATATTATATATAATTGATCCCCAATGCAGTTGGTTTTTATTCTACCTTAGTCGGTCATACTACACATCTATCTCAATTAACTCATGTTTTCTACAATCGTTTCTTTTTCTTTTTAGTGTCGCTTTTAACTAACAAACATTCTGCATTTGCATCGTAAAAAATTCCCCTTCTTGTTAGTACAACTGATCTAAAAACACTCAGGGAAGTAAGTTTCTGCTTCAGCCATCAAATTCTTATCATATGTTCTAGCACCATCACCACTCTCCCCATCTTTGGTAGCTATAAACCTAAGTAGTGGAATTACTCTCTTTGTGGTAAAACTCCCCCAATTAAATCTTATTTGACATCATCCAGTTCAACCATCTAGGCCTTATCCTAGACAGTAAAACTCATTCACCATTTAACCCGGCCAGAAGGAAGGGGTTTAAGATAAAAGACTACCACCAGCTAGAAGGAAGGGGATTAAGATAAAAGGCATTGGTAGTTACTGTAAGTTAGGGTTGGAGAAAGATTATGAACTCAATTCTCAATTGCAAGGATCTTGAACTTATACTGTGTAAATATGCTGAACAAAACTGATCGTGATTAGGCTTGTCAATCCAGTCCTTAGACGAGGGTGCCCGGCCCGGCCCGGCCCAACATTTAAAAAATCTTAAAATGATGGCTTTTATTTTTAGGAAAAAGCTTGTGGGCAGGGCTTGTACAGATTTGTTGTGGGCCCTGAAAATTGAGGGCTGGACATGGATAGTACTAAGCCTGGCCTAGCCTGACCCTCCTATTTTCCATTATTTTATATATAAATGTATATAACTATAAACCAAAATGCCCTTCTAATAGTCACTCAACGGCAATAAAATCGATGTTTCCCATTACAAGCTGCCCTAAAACAAACCCCGGATAATTTTATCTCTATTAAATTATTTAAGCTACGTATTCTACTCAATGCACAAGCACTGAGTGCTGCACACTATATTATTTCTTACTTAACCTTTTTATTCTTTTTTATATATTATTTCTAAAGAAGATATATATTTATTGTGATATAACTATTATAATATTTGGGCCCAAGCTTGATCCATCATCATTGCATTAGGGTCTTTCAGTCACTATGCTCTAGACCGTGCCTCAACCATCAAGTCTAAATTGGACCCATCCGCTGAACTTTTTGGGAGATGAGATGACCCTCGGAACGGGTTTGACTTGACCCCGCTCAACGTTAAATTCCCAGATGGGAAGGAGGATGTCATATTTGAGAATTAATGGGCAATCAATGAATTATTCTTGTCGATTGAAATGAAAATGCATGGCATTCCTCTCTGCACGACTGCACAATACTCGTGATTTTCGCATAAATTCAAGAGAAAATCATGCAGCTCAATCAGGGTCCTACAGAAATGATTAGCTCTAATGTCCACGTTTACACAGGAAAATTTAATCCGGCTCTCTCTCTTGGGCCGTAGAAATTATTTTAACCCAAAGGGCTGGACGTCTTGCGTTATAAAAAGAAAAAAAAAAAAACATTTGTACAGTAAATTTCTGCACTAACATTCACTTGCCAATGCCAGGGGAAAGTGCAAGCACTCGTTTGCAGAGATGTAATGGCTTACTCTTTACGCTAAGAGCCCAACACCACACATCTGGTTTCTCCAAACTCCAAAGCCGGTAAATAATATTCTCCTCCATGGCCAAATCTCATCCGAAGCTCATTACAGTTAAAACTAGCTATATTTTCCTTAGCAATGTCTCTTTAACCCTCCTCACCAGAACCTCTTTCTAAATTGTTTGTTGGTCTAATCGAACGGCTGAAATTGAAGGAGGAAAAGCAAAAATCAATGAAAGGCCATCACACGGTAACTCGCTTGGTAGAAAAAAATTACCCAATAATCGCCCTAGTAAATATATCCGTTTGGAAGTGAGCCTTCGACTGACTTTTCCATGTTAAATTCTTCAATTTCAATCACCCTAATGCTTCTCCATTTGACCCTGCGTTGTTATGAATTCTTAGGAATTGAATTCAAAGCATGCTAGTTTGTCATTGCGATGATGGGGAGTGCACCGGAATCATCCTAACCCTTGATTTTAGTGCCTCAAAGTTCAGCTGTATTGTAAGATCATTTTACCAATAGTTCAATCTACAGTGGATAGTCAAAGTATTGTCTATATGAGTGCGTTGCATCAGGGGATTTCAGGCGTGCCAAACTTTATGTATAAACCATGTTTAAAGCTTCCTGCGCAATTCGGTGAACAAGATGTCAAGCATTGTATCAAGAATGAGGGGTTGCATAGTTGGCTCACAACCCTGCCTCTCACTTTTCTCTCCTCATGTGTGGGAGTCTCTCTTCGCGTGTGTGTGTCGGTGCTCTCGTGAGTACCAACCCCCTACTATAATCTTCGGCCCGCAGCAGAAAGGGCACTACCACTGCACCAGCTAACTCTCTTTTTTTGAAAAAAAGAAAGAGTACAAGGGGCACGAAATGGAAATTGAGCAGGTATTCAAATCAAATAGTTAGTTCCATCATATTAACATATAATTGGACAAAGTATATTATATTATTGTCCCATGAACAGTTCTAACCACTCAACTTCATAAACAATTTTTGTGCACTCCTTTAATATTGGAGACCTACCTCATTATCATAACCGCCTTCTCATCATTGAAGACCTGCCCCAGTTTGGTGTGTTGACTTTTGGGTCCCTTCCATATTTTTCATCACTTGTTTTCGTTTCTTTTGGGTATATGCATATGTGAAAGACAATGGTCCAATTAGTGCTCTCAACTGATGAGTTATATTGATATTATATACAGTTGATCCCCTGCATGTGGTGTGCATGGGAACTCCCATGCGCACCTTGCTATGGGGTCCACCTGGGCCTCATTTGATGATGGGATTGGGCGATCAAGAGAATTTCTTGGGGCCTACTCATGTACAGAATATGAGGTTCATCTAACCCTCCGAACTCTTTGATCCAACGGACCATTGATCCAATGGTGCAATCCATTCATATGGGTATAAAAATTTTGAGAATAGTGACTAATAGGAAGAAGCCATGTGTGCGGTCCATTTAAATGGGTGATTAGGCTATGAAGTGTGCATGGTAACATGATTCCAAAACGAAAGGTGTGCAGGTGAGCTTTACTGTATTATATATCTGTAAAAAAAGAAAATTTGGGGAGAGAAAGAGAGACGTCAGAATGTGAGATGGGTACAGCTCACTTTCTTTGGTGTCATATTACTCAAACGCTGGAAGAAGACGACGGAGCAGCAAAGTCCCTTCACACATCAGTGCGCTAACATGCCTGTCGTCAGTCAAAACACTGGGACACGTGCAGCGTTTTTATTGGCCATGGGACGGGCTGCTGTTGCGGTCTTACGGAGTAGCATGCGAGTCATGTGATCCTGGCTTGTCTGTTGCATGAAGAAAGAACGGATCCGGATTCCCTGTTTCGGATCCGGATTCCGGGCGACACGTAAAGGGGCGGAGAGGGGGCCCAGGAAAGAAAAACTGTATCTCTTTTCTATGCTCCTCATGTGTCGCCCCTTGATACATTCAAACAAAGTTATCTGTTTGGACGAATTAGGGGATCCGTTTTCAGGAAGAACGTTAGGTTAAACTTAAAAGGTCAAACAATTGATTTGCCAAACTCGCATTCCTATAATTAAATACAAACAGTTGTATTTCCGTCGATATTTATATCTCTACATTGTATTTAATATCTCTCACCCATCTCTTTTAAGATTACTTCACCACAGTGAGATTTTATGTGTTTTCTGTAAACAAACAGGCTTTATAAGTGAACTAGGTAGTTGTTTTGTTGAGTTTAGAGTGAATGTGGTTTTGTAAAATTTTAACTCCCGTCGATTAAAAAAATAAGAAAAAAAAATAGATGTTTCAACTTTCATGGTAGACTAGATTTGTAAAAAACAAGAAGGATGTTCACAATTGAAGCTCAGATGGTTGGACTTGTACATGTAAATGTGTAAGTTGAAGTCCTCCAAATAGAAAAATAATAATAATTAAAAAAACAATACCAATGCTTAATTCCTTAATGAAATAAATAAAGTGGATTAGAGAAGATTGTAGGCACCAAATAATCCAATCAAAATGATCTCGAAAATCCAATTTGGAAATTAAGATGGATCAAATAATGAACGTCTACTTTGATTAGGCCATAACAACTCGCCTTGGTGTTAGTTCGTCGGCATAAGGCGTGGTTTGCTACTATGCTCACTGTTTATTTAACCCCACAATATTTACCTAGCATGCATGTGTTGTGCAGTTGTGCTTGTACCATGGGAATTGACCTTGTGGGTCAAATATCACAAGGACACCCATGTCTGTAAAAAAAAAGAAAAAAAGAAAGAGTCCATAACAATGAATTCATTTTGTAATAGATGTTAAATATTATGAGGACGCCCATGTCTCGAAAAAAGAAAAAGAAAAAAAGAAAGAGTCCAAGACGATGAATTCATCATGTAGTAGATGTCAAATATTACGAGGACACCCATGTCCGGAAAAAAACAGAAAAGAAAAAAAGAAAGAGCCCATAACAATGGATTCATCTTGTAATAGACAAGATTACAATGTTTTCACCATTAACTAATCTTCTCCATTTTTATAGACATTAAATGAGCTATTGTAAGTCTCGATTCAAATGTGGTTGACATCATGCTTCTATCAACATAGGGATGTATATTTTTTAAATGGAGCCCTGATTCTCTAGTTAGTCGGAGGTTCCAACTCTTTAATAATCGAATTTGGGTTCTTATTTAGGTCCCAATAGGTAAACGGGCTCGAGCCCGGGTCCATCTTTTGGACACGTTACCTAAATGGGTTTAGATCTGCTTCTGCCTTAGGTCCGATTCGTGACCTGATATATTACCTGACCTGAACCCGGACCCCATCTCATATATGGGACTGGTCTTGGTTCCAGTTCCATCCTCCTATTAACGGTTCCGGCCCCAAAACCAAGAAACTGGTTCCAAACAAGTTTCGAATCTTGGTCAACAAATGACTCGAACCGAGAATCAACCTGTTTACATCTTTTTTTATTGTCATCATTCTATTAATATGCTATTATTGTTATTTCTTCTTCAGCTGGCATGACTACACGAGTAATTTATTGGTCATTAACATCCTCAGCAACTGCAAAATGGGGACTCAACAAAAATACAGTTAAGCATTGACCGCAATTGCAATCATCTTACTAGTCAGGCACATATGTAGATGGTCTGGATCAGCCGGTCACGCACGTGTACGATGAGAGGTAGCTCTCTGGTCTTCTGAGTGTTTATAACATTCAACATACTGTTAAGATGTATCAATCATGTGATTAATTTGAAGCAAAATTAGTCACTCCACAAACAAAAAGGGCTTTCCTTTTCAGCTGTTTGAATTTTCTAAACCATTTATAAATGGGCCCCCTTCAGCCGAGCACTGGTGCTCAAAATAAGATGAGCACCCTTTCCTGTGAAACCCACCTGGAGACGGGACTAGGGGATTAAAAGATCATGCACCTACCTTTTTACGGTGATGGAGGCCTGAATCACTATCTTAAACACTTGATTAACAGCCAATAAGTTTTTATTGTCTAAAAGAGTACAAAATTAATTTAACGGTTCAATCTATTCAAATGGGTGTCAAACTAGAAATTGATGACCATGGAATCCTTATTTTATAGTTTATTAAGATGGATCATATGGCAG
The DNA here is from genome assembly GCA_029852735.1 of Persea americana. Classification (NCBI taxonomy): domain Eukaryota; kingdom Viridiplantae; phylum Streptophyta; class Magnoliopsida; order Laurales; family Lauraceae; genus Persea; species Persea americana. The sequence goes on along the minus strand of CM056817.1, from coordinate 51,051,738 downwards.
GCGACACTAGTTGTTTAGGGACGCTGTGCTCACCTTATTACGAGCATCGGGTCTTGTCAATTCCATTTTGGTCTAGCATCCTAAATAGAATATTTCGGTCTTCTAAAAATTTGGCAAAAAATTTCAGAGTAACTTTTCCGAATATTTTTTTTAAAAATATATATATATATATAAATAGAAAAAAGCAAAACAAAATATAAATTATGCTTGTTATTTTATATGAATATTGAAAGTTTTTTTTTTTTTTTTAAGTTAAAATCGTGCTATAAATCGAAATGGACCGGAATGAACAGCTAAAATGGACCGAAATATATTAAAATGATAATTCAAATCGATTTTTCTTTAGGCCCATTCCGTTTCGGCTGGAGGATCGAAATAAAATTTTTCTACCCAAACGTAACGGAATTGACAATAATGATATTGACGCTTTAGAAAAGTTTCTGATTTTATAAAAATATATATTTTTTGTAAACACAACATGCTACCAATTTTAGCCGCAAGTGGATCAACACATGTATTAAAGTGAAAGTAAGCTACTTGATTAATTTTAAATAGTTTAGATACTGATGTATTTATTTAAAGTAGTTTAGATTTTTAACCGGTAAACACGATGCTAATTTAAGCCATGCAGTCCAAAAATATGTTCCAAAATGCTGATTCGTGTCAACGACCTTATCAAAACTCTGATTTCGCCTCATCGAAGTCCGGATTCGGCATGGAAAGACAAACGAGGGGAAAGAGAGACACACGAAAAAGCGAGCGAGAGGCATCATATCGTTTTCCGCGTGATCTAAGATAGAAAATGCCATCTCCTTTACCTTTTTTAACAGCAGCGCATTGCTTCTAAGGCAAGCAGAAAATAAAACCCTAGAATCTCTCTCGCTTTTTCTGATTCGTCGTCTACCTTTCTGATGTTTTTCCTCTCTCAGATCCCCAAAACCCATCCATTTCAACTGTCAATTCCGCAATGTCGTAATGATTAGCTTCAAGTAATCTTCGATTCTTCTCCAACACTCTACATTTCATCCTACATTTCAGCTATTTTACTCCAATTCTCGCTTTAATGACGTTAAAAGCTGTTTAAAACGGCATCTCCTGTGCATCAGACAGTTTCTCTTCTGCCGACTACAGGTTTTGCCGGTAGAAAGTCGAATTCCTGTTCTTATGGCGTCTAAAGCGTCCAGATCGACATGATTTTCTTCAGGTAAGCTTAGAGTCGTCTCCAACACTTCACATTTCAGATATTTTGCTTCAATTCTCGCTTTAATGGCGTCAAAAGCTGCTTAAACTGGGAAAACGTTATCTTCAGTGCATCAGACGGTTTCTCTTCCGGTAGAAACTCGAATTCCTGATCTTCATGGCGTCTAAAGCATCCAAATCGAAGAAATCGAGTCCGTCATCGAACTCAAAAGGCCTTAGTTCGCCTTCGTCTTCGACGGCGTCGTCTTTGAGGCTGAATCCGGAGGTTTCGATGGACGGTCAGCTTTCTCCGGCGTCGTCTTCGGCAGCGAGAAGCAAATCTCAGTATTTCTACTCTGAGAACATGCCGTTGGATTTAGAGCGATCGAAGGAGAATGTGACGGTTACCGTTCGGTTTCGGCCGTTGAGGTTTAGTCTGATGTGATTTCCTTTTTACTGTGTTTTTGGCGAATGTGTGTAATTTTTATCTAGATTCAACCGTAGCGCGTGGATGTTTCAGTGCTCGTGAAATTCGGCAAGGAGAAGAAGTGGCATGGTATGCAGATGGAGATACCATTGTCAGGAGCGAATACAATCCATCTGTTGCGTATGCATATGGTAAGTTGTACGCCAGGAATGACAGGTTGCAAGGTTTTAGGTTGATTTTTGCTGCTTTTTTTTTTTTTTAATTGTAGATTGAGTAACTTGTTAAGGTGTTTTTCTGCCAAAAATCATGAAATTCAGATTTCTTTATCCAGAAATCTCAGAACATTTTTTTTCCTCTCAGAATATGAAACTAAATCTGATAGAAATTTCAAGTTCATCGTGAAAACAATATATTTTTTTATCAGACATTGGAGAGAAGATGTCAGTTTATGTGTCTGGAAAAGTCTAATAATTCACTCTTTTGATGTTTCCATGGAAATATTTTTAACTTTGTTGTCGCATTGTTGGTTACTGTTAGAAGTCCATTCATAATGCAAATGCAAGGAAAAAGATTTGGTATTGATTTTGTTGAATATTGCATTGCTAAATAAATTTTCATCCCTGAGGTGAAATAAATTTATCAATCCAATACTCAGCTGAAGGCAAAAGCCTTGCGAAATTAGACTTTTCTTCAATTTTTAGTGCTCCCTGAAAGTGGATTGGTGGTTACGCATGCTGCCTGTTATTGGGTATTGGTTGCGTATCAGGTCTGACCTTCATGTAGTACACCCATTGTTGTTGATTGTCAGTGGGAAACGTGGAGTGCGTGGAACTGTATCCTGCATGTAGCAGTTAAGCCATCTGTGCAGTTCCAGACATACAGCTGAAATAATCTCCAATTGCCTTATTGAAAATCTAGATGCTTGGAAGAAAGCTGAATCTGCAGTAAAACATAATTATTTATTTTATTATTGACCTAATTCTCTGTATCAATTAGCATTTCTTAGTTGTCATTCTCATCCATATCTACATGAATAATAACTAAAATCCTCACACATTGCCTGGTCCTAATTTCCCGTATTTGTAGGGCTAGCTCTTTTTATACATGCATTGAATAATCCATCTCAGCAGAATCGACTGGATTGTTCTTCAAACACCCACAAAATCTTAAAAAAAGAGCTATTAATGCAATTCAAGTCAACTCCTATGAAACTAGCCACAAAGTGTTAATTTCCACACCAAAATCAACCCCCCAAAAGGTCACGACCTAGTTAGAACATGCTAAAACTTACCATTCAAAAGAAAAAAAAAAAGGAATTTGGAAAACTTGCGAATATATTTGCAAGGCAATGATGACCCTTAAATGAAATATCAGTTACAGGATTAACCTGTGGATGTTTTAATGCCGGTCATTACGACTCAATTGGAGGAAAAAGACTTTGATACTTGCATAACTTAAGTGAATAGCAGCAAAAAATAACAAAAGGAAAAAAAAAATCAATATTAGTATAAGTGGACACCTTAAAAAAAATGCTATAAGTGGATGCCCAATGTGACATTTGGAGCCAGTCATCTAGCTCTAAATTGATCCTATGTTGAGCATGCCCAACAGTCGATTTTACCCTTCTCAGTTTCCTTGTGGAAGAATAACAATTAACATTTTATTGTATTCTTTTGTTATTTATCTTAGTTTCTTTTGTTTGCTTTATATGCCTTTTTTTTTTTTATAATGTGTTTGCTTTATATGCTTCCAGATCGAGTGTTTGGCCCTACAACCACAACGCGTCATGTTTATGATGTTGCCGCTCAACATGTCATCAGTGGTGCTATGGAGGGTGTTAATGGTAAATACATAATATTGCTATGCTTTGTTCTTGAATAAGAAGTACCTAGGGCAAGTGCCATCACTGGGAAAAATGTGTTATCCAATGTGTCAATTGTGTCTAGTAAGGTGTGGATTTGATTATTTCAAGCTATATATATAGGGAGATGCACCTATGAGAGATTGGGTGGGGGCGCTCAGACCCATATCCAATATATATATATATATATATATAGGGAGATGCTCCTATGAGAGATTGGGCGGGGGCCCTCACACCCATATCCAATGCCAACAACTTAAATGTGAGGGCCCCCACCCCAACCCGATCTCTCATAGGAGCGTCTCCCATATATATATATGGTTAGCCTATAAATGTCCACATGGCGCATTGTTCCTCCTTTTGGCTTTATGCTTGTATTCTTCTTGGATTGTATATGGTCTCAATTGTCTATTTATGCTGTCTCCTTATATATGTAAACATGTGCGTGCGTGTGTATAGAGGTGGTGAACCTCAGGAAAACAACCAAACTTGTTGACCTCTGTCCTTTGTTGCTCACATGAGACTTGAGAGTCCCACTATGTGTTTTGTTGTTTGGAATTGACCCAATCTGAAAGGGTGAATTTGTTAAATGCTTAGGACAGCCACCCTTTGATAAAAGGGCAGGCTTTGCTATTTTAGTGCTATTTAAGCTTGCATGAACTATTGTGAACCGTTTATTGCAATGGCTTGATTTGTTGCAGTTATCCTGGGCAGATTATTATTTGCCCTGTTCTTTCTTTATCATGACAACATACCAATTTAAAAGGCATTAGGTTGCATTAACCGAAGGGATGAGGCAAAAATACTTTCTTTCTTTGATTCATGCTTAGAAACACTGTAAGAAGGAACAAATATGCTTTTGGCACCAGATGTGGTTTTTGGCATACTGTTCAGAAAGCATCCCATGAATTCACTTTTATGCAATGACAGGGCTTTGATGATGGGGCAAATAATAGCATTTGAAGTTACGCGATGGCGATAAATTGTTTTCAATGTGGGATAAATGGAACGGTTTTTGAACTTTAGTTGCATATTGGATTGCTATTAAAAGAAGTGGTTGCTAAAATATCACGCAACATTTTGTAGAAAGTTTGTGATACTCTTTAAATGGTTCTCTTACATCATCGAAGCCTTCTTTCAAGATATATCTTCACTGACAACCTCTCAAAGTGGATGACAATGACTGGGGTGTAACAAATGATTAACCATCTACAATTCAAGATTAAGAGAACACACAATTTCTGGTATAATTATCATTTATACATATTTTTGCTACTCAACTCCATACTCATTGCAGTAGAAGTTGTTGAATTAAGAATTTGAATCAAACTTTTTTTTTAATATTTTTATATGCTGTTTAGTTCTTACTTCTTAGTTAAAAAAAAAAGTGTCGGTTGCAATTATGTTCCTTTAATATTTGTATCGCAGGCACAATTTTTGCTTATGGTGTGACAAGTAGCGGGAAGACCCATACGATGCATGTAAGGATTATAGTTTATGTATCATCCCGTATTCTCTATTGTGGTGCTAGGCGACGACCTTATAGTTCCCTTTACACTTGTATCCATCATGATCATATGCTTTTAATTTTTATGATTCCTTTTTTAGATTTGCATAAATTTTATGAACTGATCATTCAAAGTACACAGTAATCCAATTTATAAACTTTTTTTTTTTCACTAGATTTAAGTGACATAATTCTTGTACTTATACCATAGCATTAATAACAGCCTAGTTATTTTGCAAAACGATGTGAATCTGTATGAACTCTGAACATCTCATAAAATCAGCTGTAATTGTCAGGCAGATGGGCTTATGATTGAGAAAAGGAAAAAGAATCAGGAGCCAAGACCGTATCTTGTCTTTTGGTTCTAGAATAACAACCATTGTGATACATCACTGACTAGAATTAATTTTTCATATGTAAAACAAAGGACATAATGTAGGTTTTTTTTTAAGAATATGTTCTAATATCCTTGACACAAAAATGACAGGGAGATCAGAGGTCCCCTGGAATTATACCATTGGCTGTGAAGGATGCATTTAGCATCATACAGGAGGTACTATAGATGGGCTATTTACTTCTTGATTATTTTCCATGTAAATATTCGAATAATGAAAGTGACTACTTCATCTAACAATCTGTTTTTGTAGACTCCAAATCGGGAGTTCCTCCTTCGTGTGTCATATTTGGAGATTTATAATGAGGTGAGTTTTATCTTTCCATATGAGTTAACGAGTATAAATTTGTTCTCTCGTTGGGCGTTAGTCAATCCAAATTTATAAACTCTGCATTTTTTCCCTCCTGCAAATCATATTATAAATGTAATCATTGGGTTATAAGTATAATTTTGCTTCCTTGTTGGGCATTAGTCTATCCTAATTTATAAACTGTGCACCTCTATAATGTTCATATACATTTAACTCTGTACCCTAATTTATTTGTCTGATTGTCTTTTGGCTTGTCTTTGGTTTCAGGTTGTTAATGACTTACTTAATCCTGCTGGCCAGAATTTAAGAATTAGGGAGGATGCTCAGGTGCATGTCTTTTCTTTTCTAGACCATCATTTTATATCCATTATTTTTCTTAAGAAAACTTATTTTTTTCTTTTCATTTTCATGATTGTGTTTTACTTCCTCTTCTTCTGTTGCTTCAACTTTTTTAATGGCCATGTTCCTCTCACCAATTAATGCTTATTTTGTGATGAAGTTCTTCAATTGCAAGTGCAAATATGCTAAATAAGCATATCATTCAGTGCTGTTTTTCTCCTATCACCGCAAATGTTTGTGGCGTCATCATTGAGAATTCTTTAAATTTGTTGGACCTCCAACATTTCTTGAAGACACATGCAACAAGTGGGTCTAAAAGTTTTTACTTTTTCTATTTGTTGCATGGGTCCTTGCCCTTCGTCTACTCTTACAATAGCCAAATAGCCCCAGATGGATGTGATTTGATGATTTTAACCATCTGAATATGGGCTCTGAATGGTTATGATCATTGGATGGTGCTCCTGTGGTACCCATTTGCTTGTACATGGGGAGGTTTTCCCACCCCCCCATATCCTAGTGATTTGCATGCATCTTGGTGGGCTCCATATTTGAGGTTGCAACTCTTTAAGAGTTGCATAGGATTTGTAGCTGAATATTATTCTCATATCTATTTAAATGAGGTATGAGTGGCAAGTTTTTGAATTTATTTTGTGATGATTCTTTAGCTTTTGGCTATTATATCTGTGTTTTCTCTTATTCTGTGATAAGAATTTGTCATCTTCTAAAAAAAAAGACTTGATATTAAATACTGTGATTTTATTTCATTCCTTGGATAAAAGATTTGATCCTTTTTGTGGCAGGGCACTTTCGTTGAGGGTATAAAAGAAGAAGTGGTATTGTCACCGGCTCATGCACTCTCTCTTATAGCAGCTGGAGAAGGTAAAATTTTTACCTTTTTATTTCTTGTTTAATCTCGTAAGAGCTTCTTTCTTTAGATGTATTGGTAAAATGCATTGTTGTTGCACAAATAGTTGTCAATTCTATTTTGTTATGCTCCATAGTTGTCAATTCCTTTACATTCAGGCCAAAATGGTCAGATAATCCATTTCAGAGGCTTGACTGGAACGGAACACTCCCTAGAAAAAAAATTTGGCCAAAGTTCTGCCTTGTTCAATCCTGCTCTGGTCATTCTGGCTGGAATATGCCTGTTTTGCCCTGTTCCTTTTCCAATCTTAGTGATTTTTAAAGGGTCCCCATCCACTTTAGAATTCTTAATATTCAATGGTATCATCAATAGTGGGCCTTGCATGTACACATGCTGTGAGATATGAATTTGTAGTTTGTGATTTGAGGGATCTTCGCCAAATAAATTGTTCTTATAATGTTGTAATTACTTCCTAAAATAAAGGACCAAAACTATATATATAAAAAAAGAACCCATGTTGGGTTTTAGTAAAGCAGGCGCCTTTTCTGTTTCATATAATGGGGCCACCAAATACCAATGATCAATTCAACCCTTCCGTACACCTACCTCCATGAATTGGTAATTTGGTACCCGTCCCAGTTCGACATTGTCCAGCTATTTTCCATCCTTGGATTAAAATGCAAATAGAAATGCACTTAATATAGTTTAACTTTGAAATTGAGGCCCTAAAATCAAGGGTTTAGGATGATCTGATTATACTGACTTTTGGCCAACTCCAAATCCACTCAACACCCTTCTCAACCCCTACACCGGCAATTGGCATGCATACTGGTGGGCATCAAACAAACTGGGGTGCACTTTGGAAAGAATACCCAAGTTTTTTGTAGCATGAGGCACCCCACAATGAAGATGTATGATACTGCACCCTGCAATAAAGATGCTCAGTGTCTGTATTTTACCAGGTGTATATTTAATCACTACTGGGCATTCTCCGGTACATAATATATGGATGATATTTATCAAATAATATATGAATGACATATTATTATAATAAATCAATGATGTTTCTCATATTGCCCTCTTGTTTTCCTTGTAATGCATGAATGTCATTCATCTAATAATGAAATATGTTTACTTTCTGATCCCTGATAATTAGTGCTTTGGTCTGATAACAGAGCACAGACACGTGGGTTCCACCAATTTCAATTTACTCAGCAGCAGAAGCCATACAATATTTACATTGGTATTTGTACTTGTATTCTTAAGCCTAATTTTAAATTCCTTTATATATAGCATTCTCTGATTGGTGTCCTGTATGCAGCTTGAGAATGTATACACTATGGTATAAGTGTAATTTCAAACTCAATTTTCATTTTTTAACAAGTTTTTTCTTTATATCGCAGTTTTCTAATCAAAGATTATGATTTTTTAATGTTTTTTTTTATAATGATGATTTTTTTATGTTTAATCTTTGTTATTAAGTTTACGTTATGCTTCTCTTATTTCTAAGTTCTCGTTTTCTTTTTAATCCTAAATTCTGCACTTCCCTGTAACAGACAATCGAGAGTAGCCCTTGTGGTGAAAACAGTGATGGAGAAGCAGTAAGTTTATCCCAGCTGGTAAGCATCTACATGAGGCATTTTACTTTCATGCTACTCTGGCTACTTCAATTATACCCTATTTTACCCTTTTCCCCCATTCTCAGTATGTTTGTCATATGCCCCTTAGTATTATGAAATACTCCCAAGTGTTTGCTGTGTCTAACGTCTTTATGTCTTTATGTTGATGTTTTCTTATTAACTTATGATAAATTTGTTTCTTATATTGTTTGGTACTTATACATGCAGAACCTCATCGATCTGGCAGGTTCTGAGAGCTCGAAGGCTGAAACTACTGGTCTAAGGCGAAAAGAGGGAGCTTATATCAATAAAAGCCTATTGACTCTTGGCACTGTGAGTACTAAAGTGATCTGTAATTATGCTTCAATAGAGTGCTTTATCTCCTGAGTTTCTTTGTCTTTTCCCTTTCAGTATTTTTACAACTCGAATTTGTTTGCATCCATCTTCCCCATGAACCTTTTAAGTTGGAATAGCGGATAATCAACTTCATGTGCATGTTATTGTGCCTATTATTTGCTGATTTTGTAATTTTGTGGTCAATTCGATGTGAACATTTGGTTCTGACCTTCTTTTATATCATTTTGTTGTGTTTTCTGACAAAGCATGGAGCACCAATAGCACCCTGAACTATAGTAGATCTTCCAACTCCTCTTGAGAATATGACCTGAATGGAAGTCACGAGCCTTTTTCATCCATTCTAAGATTCTGTGGTATGCACTTGTGTATGGGAATTGCTGACCAACAAGGAAGTCCCATCAAGAGAGCGAAAGCCTTAAAATGAAACATTGTTCAGCACACAGGAAAGCAACGTTGAGCAAACTTACTATGACTTGCACTCAATAGATTTAGACAAGTTTGTTCTGAATGACATTCTCCAAACCAGAACAACCCTCCCAACCAACTACCCACCCACAACCTGGTAAAAAAAATCATAATAGTGATGGACTGTATCAGTCTATCCCCTTAGGTGACACGGGCAACCTAATCTCAGAGACTCATCCCCTGCCCAGATATCCTCCAAAAGGCACTCTTGTATCTTCTCAATCTTAAAAATGAACCCTGCATCGAAAGGCTTCTCTCAAGATTAGCCTCAACTTCCTCACTAATGACATGCAATTCCTCACCTTGGAAGTAATTGCTGCAGGGACTCTAAAAAGTTACCCAAAAGCTTTTCTATCCACTGGTATCCTAGGCTCTTCATTAATGCAACCTATCTGAGAATTTGGCCCAAGATAGAAAGACCCGAATGGGGAAACAAAATTCATGCCAAGATAGTTGGGACGAGGCTCTGATGATGACGACGACGACTGGTATCCTAAATAAAGATAAATAGTAGAGTGGAAGGTTAGACAAGGGTGCCTTAATTAGCACTATGTGATCCCCTAATGGCATGCAACTTCTTTTAATGTGGCCAACCTGCACCTTGCTATTTATGCCAATTCCATACCTTCAAATGCACTCCCACTCCAACTGTTGTGCCTCTTATAAGTTTTTGTCTCTGCAAATGCAATTTAGATTGACAATGAAAGCATTCATCATGTATAGGTTGGTGTTCTAAAGGGGAGGAAACTTAATAAAAGCAACAAAGCCTTTCTAAACATTGAGATAATGAATTGAAAAGCTCAAGATGTCAGCATGTATGGGGCTAACATGCTTAATATTGATGAATGAACTTGCAGGTTTTGTATGTTCGGATTTAGGTTACTTTGTCATCTTGATACTTGAGTGCAATTGGTCATTTTGACTATGCATCGTCTGAACTGAGGTGTGGATATTGTGACAAGTCTAACATTTGCCAGTTTGTGGGCACGTTACTGAAACATGGTTATGGGTTCCAACCTGTTTGGCATTTGTTATGAATGTTTTGAATTTTTTTAGCTTTGATCTATTTAGGACTTATGTAAATTATCTTTGCCTTGCATTGCTTTTCCTTGTAGAGTCAGAATGAGCTACTATATATTGTTGTTACAGTTCTGTTAACTATGTTTGCCTTGCCTTGTTTTTTTTTTTTTTTTTCCATTATAGTGTCAGAATGAGTTCCTATTTCTTGTTTCTACTGTTCTGGTGACAGTTATCCAGAAATTGGCTGAACATTTGATAATTGCAGGTAATTGCAAAATTAACTGATGGAAAAGCTACCCATATACCATACAGGGATTCTAAACTAACCAGGCTTCTTCAGTCCTCTTTAAGTGGTCATGGGCGTGTATCTGTATGTTCCGCTAACATTACTTTCATACTTATAATGCTCTATTTTGGATGAGTTGTGAACAACTTTTTGGAAGGGAAAAACTCAGTGTTTTATTTTTGTCACAGCTCATCTGCACTGTGACTCCTTCATCAAGCAATTCAGAAGAGACACATAACACATTGAAGTTTGCTCACCGTGCAAAACACATTGAGATTCAAGCATCCCAAAATAAAGTATGCACCTCTGAGTTTATGATAGCCTAAATGCAGCTTTGAATTGTGATTGATACGAAGCATTTTTCATGCAGATAATTGATGAAAAATCTCTCATAAAAAAGTACCAGTATGAGATTCGTAGCTTGAAAGAAGAGCTAGAACAATTGAAAAGGGGTATTACCACTGTTACTCCATTGAAGGATGATGGGGATGACATTGTCCTGCTGAAACAGAAGGTATGTGAGTAGCAAATTGGTATGTGGTCATATCGACTTGCTGCGAACCATGCAATTTATTCTTTTAATTTTTAATTTTTTTTGGATCACATGACATATTTTTCCAATTTTAGAATTATTTGGCCTTTTAGAATTCCTTGTTAAGAAATTATTATTTTTTAATTATTTTATTTTTTGAAATTGTAACCAATTACTTAGTAAGAATTTTTTTTTTTTTTTAAATTAAAGAGCATGTAGCATCATTGGAAAGTGCTCATTGGCGCAACCATGAGATTGCGGGTTCGAATAATTTTGCCAATTTTGAAAATAGAAGAGAAGGGTTTTTTACAGGTAACATGGCTTGAATCCACAGCCTCATGCTGTGGTAATGAGCACCTTCAACTTGCTATATGCTGTTGTCATTTTACTAAAGACTGATTTAAGAACAAAACCTAATTGGCTTAAGAAAGCATCCAGGCATCCTAAAGCAAAAGGAACCTCCCATTATGCTAAATGGGAACACCACACCATTTTGTCCATCTCTTTGAAGGCCACAATTCAGAAGCTGAAATTCTAGCAAACTTCTTTGCAGAACAAAATGTCCTTAACTTGTGCCTTAATAGCAATATCTTCCACCATTTCCTGGTTATATTAGAAAGGAAGACTGTTTCTTTTTAATCGAACTCTCTATACTACAACAACTAGAGATGTCCTGGTTATATTAGAAGGTAAGACTGTTTTTTTTTAATTGAACTGTCTATATTACAACAAGTAGAGATCAACTTCACCAAATATAACCTCAACAAGTATAAAATCTGAACCTCCAACTCTCAAAGAAAGATAATGCTGTTTTTGGCATTACAAGAATCACTCCAAAGAAAGGATATAATCCAAATCAATTTTGCTAAACATGAGCAAATGGTTCGCATCTTCCATGTCACTGTGGCGCAATATAAGAGGATTAACATAATTCCAATTGCAATTTCTAAGATGATTAAGAATCAAGATCTTATCGAGTGCTGCACTCCAACAGAATGCTGGCTTGAACACTGGTAGGGGCCTTAATTCTTAATAGGTTTACAAAATCATTGGAAGCCTCCTTTTTATTTACCAACTGATCATAGGATGGTTTCACTTCCCAAGCACACAGGATTTACTTGACTGACTGAACACACAACTTTCCCTGTGCATCTACAAACTTCTCACCTAAAATAGTCGCCAGCTGAGAGGCCATCTCAATGAGGATCATTTGGTGATGACAAATGATTGGACAAGGACATGTAAATGAAATCAAGGAAAGGCTCAGTTCAGGTGCAGCTGGGTGGCTGTTGTTGATCAACAAAAGGGAAGGTGATATTCCAGAGTCTTCCGAAATTGACCTTCTAGTAGTGATTCAGAACAGCTGCATGAAGAAAGTATAGAAATTCTATGAGAGAGAGAGAGAGAGAGAGAGAGAGAGAGAGAGAGAGAGAGAGAGAGAGAGAGAGAGAGAGAGAGAGAGAGAGAGAGAGAGAGAGAGAGAGAGAGAGAGAGAGAGAGAGAGAGAGAGAGAGAGAGAGAGAGAGAGATGCTTCAATCCACATGGTCTCCTGCAATGCCCATCCACTCAGGTGGGACAGCAAGTGTTATTGCATGCTATCTCATGCAGGCATCATTGCACCTGATCAGAGTCCTATGTGTTTGTAGAGCGTGGTAGGACGTAAGTTACCAAAAGCTTTAGAAATTGGGAACAGACAATGAAGTAAGCTAGAAGTAGGAAGTACTGAAATTGGAGTGCAATAAAATATAACTATAAATTCTTGCAATCATCAGGGACAGGTCCTGCTTAAGCGTTTGGTGAAGATCATAGTATACTTGGCTACTTGCACAACGTCTTTTGTTTGAGAAAGGTCTTGATTTTTATCTATATAAAAGTTTGATCTACTTATGTCTTTATGTGGTTTTATTAGGTTACTGTTTTATGGCAATCTGGATTGAACAGATACATTGTTTATTTTGATTACCTGTGTATAATTTAAACACATTCATTCCCTATTATGTCTGAAAAGTTAGAAGATGGTCAAGTCAAGCTGCAGTCAAGGTTGGAACAAGAGGAAGAAGCTAAAGCAGCATTGCTGGGACGGATACAGAGATTAACGAAATTAATTTTGGTTTCTACAAAAACTACACAGTCAACACGTTTTCCTCAACGTCCTGGTCCAAGGAGAAGACATTCGTTTGGAGAAGAGGAGGTTTGTCTATATTAATTTCAATGTACATATGTTTAACTTTCTCTAAGATTCGTTAACCTAAAAAGAAAAAGAAAAAGGATGTTTGGTTTGTTCAGACTGTTCCTGCTTGACCTGATTGTACACACTCATGGAAACATACAGCTTGCTTATCTTCCCTACAAAAGGCGGGACTTGATATTGGATGAGGAAAATGCCGACGGATATAGCTCCCTAGAAGGCAATGCTGAGACAAGTAGTGACACTTGTAAGGAGAAAAAGAGCCGGAAGCAGGGACTGCTAAATTGGTTCAAGTTGCGGGTATGCATCCATGGTAATTGATACTGGTATTTATGGTAATATATGATGTGATATCTGCACCTTGTGGTCTGTGCATTGAAATGCTAGATTTCAAACAGTGTTTTAAATGGCCTGCATTCTTTTTATATCTTCCCTTTCACATTGTGAAATGCATTGATGTCATGAAAACACATTGTTGAATTCAAAGTTTCATATATCCCTCATGCAGAAATTAAATGGTCTGCTTTCTTTTGTATATTCTCTCTCACAATATAAAATTCATAGATGCTTTTAAATGAAAACATGCTGGGGAATCCAAAGTCTCATATATCCTTCATGCGAAAAATTGTTGAGAATGTGAACTTTTAAGATTACATGTTCTCAATGTGAAAATTGATTATTTAAAAAATTATTCTTCACACAATATCTTTTGTTTAGAATACTGACATTTGGGAATGGCTATCATTTAATCCTATATGTGTATCCAGCTAGCTCTTAATTCATTATTCACTACTTGGTACATGTGATGCTTGTTATGCGATATATTTATCAATAATGAGTTTGATAATGAATACAAAGTATCAGTCTCAAATATAAAATTCTAAAAGAGCTCATAGTTAGGACAAGAGCAAGAAATGGACACGGCGTGAATGATGATTTGAATTCAGTGTGTGGTCAACATCTAGAACTTAGGGTGAGGAAATCAAGTTCAGGGTCTGAGATTGTGCTGCAGCCAATATCTCGTAAGTCTACTGGCAACAGAGAGAAAAGATGGATAGATGAAACCTTTCCACACAATAGACCTTATTGCCCCGGAGGATCCTCATGTATTTGTGGGGGTTGGAATAAAAATCTAACTATTTGAGCAAGTTTGCAATGGAATTTATTTTATTTATTGGAGAATAAATACTGTTTTTGGGCTATTGATATGAAGTTTTGCTTTACTTTAGCACATTCTGAAATAAGAATTTAAGTTTATATTTGAAGTGCTGAGATTTGAGCGGGTGAAAGCATTTATCTGATTTTTATGTTTCTTTTGGATGTATTTCTACCGCAGCAGTACTCATTCCTATGTTATATATATATATATATATATCTTGCCATTTCCAGCTTTTGATTTCCTTTATGGGTAAAATTCAGTTACCATTTAAAAAAAAAGAAAGAAGAAGAAGAAAATAAATAGAGATTGACCATCATGTTTATATCGTGAATATTTTTTGCATCTCAAGATGTGCTGGCACTCCAAACATTTCTTTCATTTTGGGATTTGAGGTTTTGCTATTGTTTAAGGCCTTTAAGGTATTTGCATCAAGCAGGTTTAAATAAAGGCAGGTACAGTTGTACGGAATGATGTTTATCCTTATTGGTCCCTAACGCGACACAATGTGTAATCCTTGTGTTTTCCTTTCTTTAATATAATTCACTGTTACCGACATAAAAAAGAGAAAGTTTCGGCTGTTTTGGACTCATGCAGCTATCAAGTCAACAAGAAAAACAAATTTCTCTCATTTCACATTCCTTGATTATTTTCTCATGGTGTAAGGACACCATTTTATCTATATCTCCTCTACCAAATTTGGGCTGCTAAAGCTTGAACCAGCTTTGATCCTTAGGTTAATACAATTAGGAGAATTTCTGGAAAATGTTTTATTTTGTATAAGCTTTAACTTCTTTCTTTTGCTTTAGTTTTTTTTTTTTTTTTTTTTTTAATATATTAGTTTTATTTTCATTTCTTTCTTTTACTTTGACCTGTCTGATCACGTAACCCATCAGATAGATCACATGGAAGGTTTGAAATGTGCAATTTAAAAAAAAAAAATCATTTCTCTACATAGGACTAAGTGATTTGTTTCTTCTTCAAAACCTAGATATTCATTGGCATGAAAGAAGTGGACCAGCATCTAGTTTATCAGATGTTCACTAATATCATTTTACCTTTTGAATTTTTTTGGGATAATGTCAAATATGGTATTAAGTGCAACAACGATGGAAAGAAAAGTTTTCTTTAGTGGATGCAATGGGCGCATGCATCAACATATGTATGTATCGATGCATGATCCCATCCCCGCCCCCCCCCCCCACCCCCCCGCCCATGTTTCCATGTTTAATTCTAAATAAGTGATTCATCGATTGCTGTGCGCTTCAAAGCATATCAATTTGCCGCCACACATGCCTGCATTGAAATAAGGATGTATGCGTACTGTTTAGTTTTAAGGTTATATGCTTTTTGTTCCCTTTAATGTATTGTAATTTATCATTAAATAAATGATTTTGTAATTTTAAAATTCCTTATCCAGAAACGCGAGAGTGGCTTGTCTACATTGATCAGTACAGATGGTGATAAATCAAGCGAAATAAAATCATTTACGGCACCTTCAACACCTCAAGCAGAGAGCATAAACTGTCCTACAGAGTCCAGAATTTCCAATTCTTTAATTACAGAAAGCAATCCTTCATCAGATCTTTTATTGGAGGTAGTGCAGACCAGGGAAGTTCCAGATGATCATTTTTCTGGACAGGAGACACCTTTGGTGAGTGAGTTGGTCCTTTTCAGTGCTTTTAATTTTTGTATTATGACCTATGATGCCCAGATACAGCAATGACATGCTATGGACATGGCAGGGACTTGGATTTTATACATAAAAAGTGAAGTATTGGATACGATATGACATGATATGTCCTCATTTTGAAGTATCCATGCACCATAGATTATGATAGTTACTTGTGGATGTATCTTCCCATGAATCAGTTGACACTTCTATGCTAGGTTAAAAACTTGGACTCAGGGAGCGATTGGGTCCCCCTCGAGTTCAATCCAGACAGCCAAGTCACATCCAACTCATCATAGTTGGACTGAGTCAGCCACAGCCACAGGCCAAGAAACCTTGAAAAGAAGGCTTACATAGTGGTCAGGTCGTGTTTATCCGACTCAGTCAATTGCATTAAAAAGGGGGTATTGGACCTTGACTTGACTTGGTCAGGGACCAAGTCTGAATTAGTCGGCTGGATTTTAAAACCCTGGTTATATGTTAATCAAGTTATACGGACTAATGCAAGCATATTTTTGAATCTTTCCTGTATAGTCCTAAAAAAAGTTGTGATAAAAAAATACAAAATAGTTAACTTACAGTTTTACTTGTTGAGAAACTTGGCTTATGCCGTATAGTTTTGGTCCTTTCTGTTTCTTTTTCTTAAATGAAAGCTGTTAGTTTTTCAATTTTTATATTTTTTTAAAGACTTTCTTATGCCGATGAATGCATAAAAAATGGAAAATTATGAGAATCGTTTACAGAAATTGGTTGGCGGTCACTCCGCTTGTAATCTGTATGCGGTCCAAACTGTTCATAAGGTAGGCCTGTTGTGCATGTGCGCAGGTCCAAAAAAGGGGCAACTCCCTCGTTACAGGTCAACAGATAGTAGCGAGTTTTTTTTTTTTTTTTTAGTTTCTAATACAATCAAGAAAAGATAACATCATTGTTTTGTGGATTCTTTTCTATAAACATCCTTCCTATATTTCCATCAACAATCATAGTTTGAAATATATGCATATAGGGATATATATCTTAAATTCAGATTTGTATCAAACACTAAAGGTTTGCTTGTCTGAAATGTGTCTGTGCCATCATGGCTCTCATGTGGAAGATGTGAGCTGTCTCAACGTTACTATATAGATGCTCCTGCCCAAGTATTGGGTTTGGCTACTCATCCGGTGATGGCAGTAGATGAGACAAACAGAAGTTTGTTTAAAGAACAAGAGATTGGCCGCCCCTGCATGACTCGTATTATAAGTTGACCCAACCAGACACATGCGTGGCTTAGACTGCGGCACGCATGGGCCACATTTCACATGCTGCTTCGTTACAATGAGTATATTTAATTGTGGTTCAAAAACAAGGTAGTTTTGCACATTACATAGCCGTTTTGTATTTATATTTACCATTATGTAATACATTTGTCTGAAACATAGAAATGTAGAAAAACTATATAATATGTACTGGCGATGTACTTTTAGTTTTTATTTACATCTTGAGCACCCTGAAAACCCTTAAATATTTTCACATTTCATTTTTTAAGTTTTTATATACTTTAAAATTAGAAGCCAATGAATCTCACAGACACATTAGTTAGTGCCTACATGTAATGGTTTCAGTCCTGGCTGTCACATTTACACGGTCCAAAACCATGTTTTAGAACCATGATGTTAAGACTGGCATGCAATACTATCAAACCTGCATTAATATAATGCTGAGTGTATTTCGTGGCTTCGTTTTTGAAGTTCCCTTTTGCATCTGTTGTCAGAATGGCGCCAAAATGATAGACCATATTGATCTGCTAAGGGAGCAACAAAAGATCTTGTCTGGAGAAGTTGCATTGCATTCAAGTGCTTTAAAGCGCCTCTCAGAAGAAGCAGCAAATAATCCAAAGAAGGAGCAGATTCAAGTAATGTCTTGACTCCTGAATCTTCTGCTTAATTAGACATTATTCATGAGAAAATAAATGTAGGGCCTGAAGTGCAGAGATTAAATCTTTTCAGTCCAGGTATCGGTTCAATAAACTTTTCGTTTGGTGAGAGCCTGCTGTTGATGGCAACGAGCCAAAAATCTCCAAGAGTGGGTTTATTGGGACCTTTCTATTAATGCCTAATAATAGAAGCTATGGTGCACTGACCCAGCAGTTGCTCCAAAAATGAATTTTTGAGGACTGAAGGAATAGATCATCCCCTCTCACAAAGTTTTTCTCTGCATCCTACTTTAATTGTTCACCCATCATATCTACAGTCTGAATCACCAAACATGGAGTCTCGTAAGTCTTCTATTGGGTGTCTGTACATTTGCTGATAACAATCATCGTCGTGCGAGCCTTTTTTCATCTACCTAGGATTGGCTTTGTGAATTCTACTTTTCAACTGATTACTATTTAGGGGGCTACATTCTTTCCCATCAAATCTAGCATATTACCTCTTACCGCTCATTCCAAGTCTTTCACTATCTTCCCTTCTAATTCCTTGTGTTGCACCACTTTGATTCTTTATACAAATTTGTTTCTGGTTTTCTACCTTCATGCCTGAAATAATCTCCAATAACCCTGTAATTTTTATTTTTAGAATGACCATGTAATTCTTTGGTATCAGTATACTCTAACCCTAACGGGTTTAACTTGCTCTTGAAGATGGAAATGGCAAAGCTGAATGAAGAAATCAACATGAAGAATCAACAGATAGCTTCCCTTGAGAAAGAAATGGCCACGTCCTTCTCTGGTTCTCTTCTGAGAACTCAGAACAAAACAGATGATGTAATGGAGTTATCGCAGGTATGGACCAGTTGGGAATGGAAATGCTACTTATTTTTGTTATGATTCCATTACTTAAAAAGCTGTTTTCCACGTATCTTGCAGTCTTATGCTGAACTGGAGGCACAACTAAATGAGAAATCTTTTGAGCTTGAGGTAACCTCTTCTGAGAATCCTTTTGCGCCACGTTTCAAAAATTACAATTTTGATAGTATTGGAAGTTTAACATGAGTGCACACCCATACACCAACAGGAACACACACCAGCACAAGTTCAGACGAGTGTAAACAAAAAAAAGGAAGTTTAACAGAGGTCCCCATTGTCCAATTTAAGCAAGGCCCTCAAATGGAAGGTTAGATCAAACAGCTCAAGTCTCCATTTGAACCAATTCTTCCTACATTACTAGATTCCAAGGGCCTCTTGTATTTGGTATGTCTACTGCAGCTCAAAGACTGTAGAGAGTGGCACCGTGGAGTGTTGACACAGAAGACAGTATGGCGAGGGATGGATGTGCATGAATATTTTCCCTTATATAATATATATATATATAGGGGAGAGGGAGGGAGGGAGGGAGAGAGAGAGAGAGAGAGAGAGAGAGAGAGAGAGAGAGAGAGAGAGAGAGAGAGAGAGAGAGAGAGAGAGAGAGAGAGAGCTAGTGCTTCCTCTTATGATTTGTTTTAATGAATCTTTCAAATAGGAGTCTTGCATTTTCTAGTTACAAAAATGCTAAAGATCTCTTTAAAAGAAGCCCTTAAATTATGAAAATGCCCTCATTGGAGGGGCAGTTTTGCAATAAAAAAAAAAAGAGAAAGAAAGGCCCTTTGAACTGTTTCAGCCAAAATAGGCCCATTTCAGCAGACTCGGGCTGAAATAACCCCAAATAGTGAATGAATATATGTTTTTATACATACCTACCATTTGCCAAAGCAGAACAAAATTGTCAACTCAGGATATCCCCCAACACCCACACCTGAAATCAATGTTCTGAATGTTTCAAGGCTCAAATCTGACGGTAGGCATAGTCCAGTCTAATGTCAAGTTGGGTCTAGCTGCAATTCATGGAGGTCGGGTGTGGGGTCAATGTTAGGCCCCTTATGGGCTCTTGGTCATGGGTTGTCGGCCTGTCACCGAGGAGATTGCATTTATACAGGCCCACACATGTACATAAATTCTTTTTATAATGAACAATTGGATCAACAACCTAACCCGTGGGGTGCACCTGGATGAGGTAGGTGAGGAAATATAAAGGGTCTACGGATGAAAGCTTGTACAAAGAAAATGGAGAATATTTTATCATTTAAAACCTTGATTTAAGGGCCTCAACGTTGGACAATTTTTAACCTTTAGAACGTCTGCTACATGCCTACATGATCTATTCAAGAGTGAGTGAAACTCAGATTGGTGCCAAATTGTGGAGTTCTAATTCATAGAGGGGTTAATCAGTGTGAGGAGTGGAATCGGTCATAGAGGGTCTCCACCTGGCGCCACTGGCTTGGCTGTTATTTTCTGTGGAAATGCCAAGCCATTCTGGAAAATTTGTGTAATATAATGTTGCGGAGGGAATCAGTTCCTTATTTTAAGATTACTTATTATCTCAGATTTCTTTAATTATCATTTTGAAAGTTTATATTATAGTAAAAATTTGCATGCCTTCTTTTCAGGTGAAGACTGCGGATAACAGAGTAATTCAAGAGCAGTTGAGCCAGAAGGTTTGTGTTAGAACTGTTAGTGCACACTTCCAAAAAGCCAATTTGAATCAAACAAATAGCTTTAACATCTTGTTTCCTTATCTATCAGATCTGTGAATGCGAAGCATTTCAGGAAACAGTTGCTTCTTTAAAACAGCAACTTGCCTTTGCATTGGATTCAAGTAATTCTGATTCAATTGTGGGCCACTCACAACATTATGCTGGGAGGACAAGATTTCAGGCAGAACTTTGTGCAAACAAAGGATATGCACTTTCAAAGAGTATTAGTGAGCAGCCGCAGCTACAAGCACAAGTAACTATAGACACATGCTTCTCAATTTTTATAATTTTGTTATCTAAATTGATTCTTCACATTTGGAGATGACAAAAAGATTCTCCTAGAAATTAAAATTACACTCATAAGAATTATAAGGAGTACATTCAACCTGTGAATGTTTTGATAGCCTTGCCTTGAGTATGTACAAGTGAGACCCATGGTTCAGTGATCCAAGCCATTGACCTAAAGGCCTCTTTAATGAAAAACTGAAAAACCCATAGCCTGAAAGTTCCCATTTTGATGATCCTAATTCAGGGTTCTTAAAATAAAACACAGCCACAGTCCACATTCTTTGTCAGGGCCTGATACTGCTAGGAAAGGACCTTCAAACATGGGTTAATTTAACAATCAGCCCCTGAGGTAAAACCTCAAGACTTAATCTCACGAGGTTAATGCAAATGTGGACCTCATGCAACCAGTTATTTCTAGCAGTCCTTTCAAAGGCTGACTTAAGGGGAGCATCTATGTGGGGTTAAGAAGGTCCAGATTATATGAATGCCTCTGTTCATTCAAGCCACCAGTGGGATCTTTCGGTGATCCAAATCTTTCATCCGGTAGCCCGTTATGTATTGTCATGCCGGAACCAGTTTCCTAAAGAGGTTCTTAACTATAGCTGGTAAACTTCTAAGTGTCAGTTCAGCATGCTGTCTGCATTATTCGGAAATTGATCTAGCAATTGTATGCTTTGTTACCTCACCCAAGTTAGGGATCGTGAGGTCAGGGTAAACTGAAACACACTCCGACTCATGCCTACCCCGCTCTATACCCAACCTGATCCATGGTGGCTAATTAACTCACTCTTGCTGCACAAGATAGAGACATCAGATAGACTAAGAAGAATGTAACCCTTCTAGGATTATTCACCAGAGACACTTTCCCAGCTGCCACCAACCAACAGAAGACCTCTACTGGGAGGGGCTGCCCATCCACAAGTAGGGTATAGGATGAAAATCTCCAGAGGCGTCTAAATAAAGACAATGAGAAGACTTCACGAAGAAGAGCCTGGAGGGATTTGGCTTCCAAATACACATCCTTGCATAAAACAGTGTCAAAAAGCAAACTCAATATACACTCGTAGTCTTGACTCGTTAAACTGAAGCAGTCTTCTCCTAAATGACACTTCCCAAGAAACACCACTCATCCACAACATAACACTCTCTGACCGAGGACATTTTATTTATTAGATACTACCCTAAACACTCTAGGGATAAACTCGACAAATGACCTAAACCCATGGAAACCACCCCCTTAATAAAAGCCTACTGACAAAACCCAAGACACATCCCTACAAGATATGTTAGCTCAACACCCAGACCTTCTGTACCTAGGTACCCTGCTTGGGACCTACCCCATATCTTCACCATATTTAGACACACTAATCTTCCTCCACAAGGCTTTTTTTTCTTCTCCAAATCTCCACCACTGCGTGGCAAGAAGCACCCTATTTTTTCAGGGCAAAGCTCCCTAATCCCAAACCACCATGTGCTTTAGCCTCAATGACCCCACATAATTAGAACGCTTTAAAGTGACCCCGGATTGATGGGATAAGCTTCAACGATGATGATCAATGATGATGACATTTGGTGGGTGCTTTCTGTCTGTGAAATGATTCAGACACATTCTTTCATGATTCCAGCTATCATTCAACTGATGATCTCAAACATATTCCTTTCTCAAACCAGGCATCAGAGACTGAAGAACTGAAGCAGAAAGTGATTGATCTAACTGAAGCAAAAAACCAACTAGAGGTCAGAAACCAGAAACTGGCCGATGAAAGTTCGTATGCCAAAGGGTTGGCCTCTGCTGCAGCAGTGGAATTGAAGGCATTATCAGAGGAAGTTGCCAAGCTAATGAACCAGAATGAGAGACTGACTGCTGATCTGGCAGCACAGAAATATAACCCACAGCGGAGGACCATTAGTGGAGGGAGGAATGGTAGAAGAGATGGTCACATTAAACGACATGACCGTGACCAAGGGGGACCAACTGCAGATGGAAAGAGAGAAATGGCAATGAGACATGAGAGAGAGCTGTCACTGGAAGCTGCACTGATGGAAAAGGAGCAAAGAGAAGCAGAACTTCAGAAAAAGGTGGAGGAATCTAAACAGAGAGAAGCATATCTCGAGAATGAACTAGCCAACATGTGGGTTCTTGTGGCAAAGTTGAAGAAGTCTAATGGAATGGACCATGATAATAATACTGAAGGTAGATATAATTGATGAAGAATTTTCACTGGCATCAGCATATTGCCTTAGGTTTGTAAAAAAAAAAAAAAGGGTTGCTGTGAATGTCATGTCTGTCTTCTTAGTGTGAGGTAGGCTGTTTTGATTGTTTTTTCTACTGTATGTATTGAGGGGCTATTTTTGTTTTTTCTTTCTTGTTTTTGCCATGGTCAATGATCCTAAGTGATGAACAAAGATCTCCAACTGCTCTCATTCCCATAATGGCATTTACACATTTGATGATCGAGAAAGAGACTACAAATGGCATCAAATTTGTTTAGAATGGTCAGGTGTGTAGGTGTTACTTGCTTTCCTGACATCTTCCCTTTTGGTTGTCTGGAGGTTGATCCCTTTCTGGTATTTTTTCTTATATAAATTGCAACATAATAAGATCATTATGGGGCTGGTTTTAGTGCTGTTGGTATTTCATTCATGGTTGCAAAACTCTCTGAGTTGACTCTTGAATCTCCTGAGTCATCTCATTTTGACGAAGGACCGAGTCAAATATAGGAGAGACTAGGCCGAGTCATCTCATTGTATTAAGTTGTTTCCATTTAAAAGGAGATCAAATTTTAAATAATTAAAGTTTATTTATAAGTAATTATGCTTGGTGTTTGGACTCAACAATTTAAAAATGATGGCAAAAATGTAATTTGAAACTTATATTTGATCTTTTACATTCGGCATTTGGACTAACAAATTATATAAAATGCAATATGTTTTTATTTTCTCTATTGTAAAACTTTTCTTACATATATAAATCTATTAATTTAAACTAATTATTATGAATGTATTTAAATAAATGTTTATTTATATTTTACAAGTAATGAATCTATTTTTAAATATTTTAAAAATTATTAAAAAAACATGACTCCAAAGTTTTCATGTTGACTATATTTGAGTTTATTTTTTTATTTATTTTTACATTGGACGAGTTGAGTCTAAGTCAGGAGTTTTCCAATCTTGATTTCATTGACATTTTGCCAATGTATATTATTGACATCGCAAGTTGTCTTTTGATGACCTTGAGATTCTTATTAACTCCAGATTGAGGATCCAGGTGCGTATGCTACCATGCTGCTCCTTGCCACCTCCATTTGAGTTTCCATCTCTCATAAGAGCAGCTTTCGTGCTGATTGATTTGTTGGGAAATCACGTGACACTTGGTTGGATTCTATTTTAGTAGTATAAAAAACTGAAGGTGGCTGTTTTGCAAGGCTATTTCTTAGGTCTATTTGACTTAAAATTGATTGATATAGATTTTCTAATATTTTAGACTAATTCGAGAAAGTTCACATGAATGTCTGATTGGATCAATCTTCAACTTACCTCGTGTAGAAAGTACCAAAAACTTTAGTTTCCCAACTTGACATGAATGTCTAATTTCCCCTTCTCTTTTGGTAAACTTGGCCAAATAAACATACGATATGACAAATTTGTTTACTAGTTTTAACTATATGCCAAGTTTGCTTGATATAGCAAACAGTCTAATTTGTAAAAGGATCTACTGATGAAATAGCTCTGTTCCAAACAGATGTTATTGAATCAGCTCTATTTCAAACACTTCAGTCATAATTTTGGGGGTTACTCTCTCTCACACTTTGATGAATAGCCAGGAAACGCCTGAAAAAATCTTCGAAGGGGTCGACCATGTGTGCTTGCCTTCCATTAAAATGGATAATGCCAAATTGGTGCGCTAAAGTCATCATTTATTCATCACTAAGCTTTACTAGATATTCAAACTCATGTGCGCATGCACTATACTACATTGCTAACCAGCTGAGCACCAGCCAGAATTGTGAAAATGGTACAACATGCCCAGATGCATCACAGCCCACTGATTCCTATTTATGATTACAAGAGAAGCTGATAATGCCCAAGGAAGACAAAGGTTTTTGGAAATGGGGAATTCATTTATGCAAGACAGGATTACTTCCATGGAATCATGACAAATAAATGAGAGAAAATTAGAAGACATTTTCATATGATTTCATCAGCACTTCTCTACTCCCATTTATATGATTGAAAGTATTTCTTTCTCAACGTTCCTAAGCTATAGCTCAGCTGATAAGGAACTTGAATGTGTAAGTAGGATTCATCAGTCAGGTCAGGTAGTGCCGCATTCAAAACCAAGGAGAATAATAATGTCATTCATTACGTTTTTATATTTGTACATGATTGAAATGTATACTAGAAATTCCAATTTGTGTTGGCTCAGGCCTACTAAAATTCAGGCTAATCAAGCTTTAGACTAGAAAAATTTTGCGCTTCTCAAATCTCACTTAGGTGGGCTCAAACCTATGCATTGTATGGTATCTTCAAGTTGGTTTTGGAATTCAGCTCTACACCCAGCCTGCTGAATGGTGAGTCGGTGACACCCTATGGTGAAAAAACAAGTTTCAAGCATGACAGCCATGTATGCTCCTTTGCTTCAACAATGACAACTCTGCACGACTTGGAGTCCATTGAAGCCTATAATCTGCAGGGACAAACGCGATGACTATTATGATTCTGCTTTGGGCATAATCAGTTCACTAAGCAGCTCATTTTGTATTGACTCTGCTGCTTCTCTCGCCTTTCTCCGACCCCAAAATCCACCTACAATGGTACTCCATATACCTTCATCAGGAACACAACCCTCATGGACCATCTCATTTACAATACGTGCAGCTTTGAAAATATCTCCCTTCTTGCAAAAACAAAAAACAAGAAGCCTGAATGTTTCTGGGTCAGTAGAAATGCCTTGACTGCGCATACGCAAATACATCAGAAAAGCTCGATCCAGAAAATTGTCAGTACAGAGTCCTTGAACAACTATATTGTGCATCTTAACATGAACACTACGAGTAACACGGTTTGGAGAAATCCCACAGAGTATCATCTCATCAAGGAGGTTTGCAGCTTCCTGGAATTTATGATTGCCACACAGACCATTTATGACCTTGCTATACAATCCCGCATCTGGCTTACAACCCTGAAGCTTCATCCTATCAAGAATTTCCAATGCTTCCCAAATCTTTTCTTCTCGACAGAGTCCATCAATTAATGTACTGTAAGTGATCCTGTTTGGCGAATGATGCTCACTGACCATCTTATCCAACAAGTCCATGGCTTGTGAAGACCGCCCACCTTTACATAGGCCATCCATCAAAGAGCTGTAAGTAACCACATTGGGTTCAATGCCATCAGTCCTCATTTCTGCTAGCAGATCCATGGCTTCATCCAAACCGTTCGACAGGCAAAGACCATGAATCAATGAACTATAAGTGATGACTGTAGGTGAACAACCTTTTGCACTCATCTCTTTGAAAAGCTCTTTTGCTTCACTAATCTTCCCCAATTTACACAGCCCACTAATCAAAGTACCATACGTATAAGAATCTGGAATGCACCCATATTCAGGCATTTGCTTGAAGACCCTAAAAGCCACCTCCAAGGTTCCGCTGCTCTTGCAAAATGCCTTGATCAGAATATTTAGTGAAGCTACACTATGTGGAATACCCTTTTCCTTCATATGGTGATAGAATCTATGGGCCAACTTCAACTGGTTTTCACCCACCAGAATGGCGAAGACTGTAATGTACGACTTTTGGGTTGGCTCACACTGGAATTCCTTCATCTTCTGGAAAACCCTGAGGGCATCCAGAGGCTTGTGTACTTTCCCATAGGCTCTGCATATGGAGAGGAAAATGTCCTCTGAGAAGTTGCATTTATCCTCCTTCATCCTATTCAGGAACTGCTCAGCCAATCTAAACTGGTTCGCATCTGCTAATCTAGAAATGATGAGGCCAAAGGTGTTGAGATCATGTTTAAAGCCGTTCGCATACTCCGCTGTGGCAGAATTGAATATAAGGATGGCTTTCTGTATGTCTTTTTCAGCTCGTATCAGCTGCTCAACTTGGGATGCTGTAATGTTCTTCGACCATTTGATCAGTGCTTTGCTCCCCATTACTGCAACGCCTCTTCTGTCAACAATGCGTTTTAAAGGAAGGCAGCAAACAAATTCCGAGACAGGAAAACTCTGGATAGAGGTAAAGATGGATGAAATACAAATATAGCTCACTCCTAAAACCAAAAGCAGCAGCTTGCTTTTCAAATGACAGAATAACTTCAGCACTCCACAAATCTAGTAGAAAAAACTGCAATGTAAATTTACAATAGGCTGTCATTAACCCATGGAGAATGAATTAGGAAAACGAATTAGCAACCAGGCAACCATGAAACAATTGAATAAGGCTTTCTTAGCCTGAACTATGTGATTCGGATATGGAAGACCATGAATGCTAAAATGCATTAAACGTCAGCCCCTGATGTCAATTAGAAGCAACATGTGTCTTGAAGAAAACTAACCAAAAAATAAACAAATAAAGGAAAATTCGATGGAATCCCAGGATCCCTGTTATGCATGTCCCTTTCCAAAAAAATGATGAATGCTGCATCCTAACTTATGCCATGGGGCAACAGTTTTAGAAGTTTTCAGACTCAGATTTCTGTTTCCTCCTCTTTTTGAAAGTAAGCAGCACTATTGTTGGTACGCCACTTGATCTAATTCAGGCACAAATGCATGCATGAAAATTTGTGGGGAGCATATGCAGTTCATACACACAAAAATTTATACACAACGGAAACAAATGGTAGTTCAAATGTTGGTACAAGGCTGCCAACACCGCTGGATCACTATTCTAGTGAAAGAAATCAAGATATAGTTCACCCCTGTTCAACCCACATCCGTAAATACTGGATTCACAGAGAACCCAATTCATGTAATTTTCAATCACTTAATTCAACCAGTCCCACCAATTCACCAACTTTGACACTCTTCGTATTTAGTGTTAATTCATTTGCTAGCCAAACATGCTTCAATTCTTATTTCTCAGCATTTTATTCAGATTTTCCCACATTCAATTACCACCATGCGAAGCCAAGAGGTTTTGGTCTTTTTTTTTTGTTTTTTATAATTCTTGAATTATGAGTCCCTGATGAACTTGAGTGAAATAAAAATCAATGAACTAAGAACTGTATCTGAGTGAATGTTGGGTTCATCAATTGGAAGTTAAAGAGTAATTAGTTATCTCTGTGAGATGCTCAGTGTGGGTGTAAAGAAGTGCCTGATTACTAAAATGGGGAGCCCCATATCAGCCAGTTATTATTTGGGCTTGTACCCACCTGTACTAGCTACCTTCTAAAACCCATTTTCTCCCTAGAACTCTTGATCATTGTCAGTTTGTCACCCACACAAAAACATCATGTTTCCTCCTCCTCCTCCTCCTTCTTCATCTTCATCAGCATCATCATCATCATCATCAAAAGGGCAAAATAAGAAAGCAATTTATACTTGTTTACTTCATCAATGTCCAATAGTGATGATGATGGTGATTTGTAAAAAAGAATCTACGATTAAGATTATGAGCAAATGGTAGATTGTTAGGGTTTCTTAGTGAAAAAGGTGCCGTCGAATGTACATTGAAGAAGAAGAAGAAGAAACCCAAAAACAGAAGCAAAAGAGAACACACCCACAATCTACAAAAATACATTACCTGAAATGGAGAGCTTGATCGACTAAATCTGTTGTGCGGTGTGAAGGGATTTTTGCTCCTACAGAGAGTAAGAATTAGGGCTGTGAGCCCATTGGCACTTAGCCGGGCTTGGAGTAAAGAAAGGCTAAAGAGGAAAGTTTGATCTTTTAGGTTCACCCAGGTTAGGGGCTGGGAATTGGGACCCGACCCTCCGGTGAGGGAAGTACACCTCAGGTGCAGTCGAACAAACCTCGGGTGCAGTCGAAGGGGCCGCCTCAGGTTGAACCTTAGACAGTCAGATAAGAACCGATGCCTTTTATTACTAATACAAACAAAGTCCAAAAGGAGCCTTAACTTTTCTCGTGAGCCTACTTATTGATTTTACGCTCAAATGGGGTTGTGTTGAGCTCAGGCTATGCAGAACTTATAAATAAACTTATTTGACAACATCAAGTTTAAATGTTTTGATGATAACGTACTGTGTGAACTTGTTTGGTTAATTTAGGGGTAGCAAATGGGTCGGGCCGGGTCTTCAACCCGTATCTTATTTTTTGAACTTGCACATGTGGCAGGTCAACCCGACCACACGTTATCTTAGGTGGTGGAGAAATTGGGGAAATAAGGGTGGGTAGGGTTCTGGTTTATACTTTGAGAGAGAGATAGAGGGTCTACGGTTTAGGTAGCACATGGATTGAGAGAGAGAGATGATGAAATTTTCTAGAAAGAGAGGATTTTAGCAATTTCATGATGGTCAAAACTGATGAATGAGAGCTTGAAAAAAAGGTACCTGTGTTGCAATTTTTTCCCAACTTTCCCATTCAAGCAATAGGGCTGTGTGGCATCATTGTCTACTAACGTTTTCATTGAGAGAATGGATGAAGAAAAACTTATTTAATTGTGAGAGAAATTAGCTTAGAGTGATAGAGACCGAACAAATTTTTCTTCATTCGTTCTAAGCAATAGGCTTGTGTGGCATCATTGTCTCCTAACATATCATTTGGAGAATGAATGAAGAAACACTTAATTAATTGTGAGAGAAATTAACTGGAATGATAGAGACCGAACAAGTTTTTCTTCATTCATTCTAAACATTACCGTAACGGTGCCAAACATGCCCTTATAAGATCTTGAATCTTGGGGTCTTTTCCATTGAGATTAAGATTGGGAACATGGAAAAGTGAGAAACATGTTTTACATTTATAACAAACATATTTTTCATGATTTTATTTCATAGAAACTTGGAAACTTCCAAATGGGTGATGTCAAGCGCACCGTGCTTTGATTTACATCTCCACTTTACCGCGAACCCCTATAATAATCTTTTGCCTCTTTAATGCTCTTTAGTTAGAAACCATCTTATAATGATTTCCTGTAATTCAGTTCCAGGTAACGAGCCTTCAGTATCGTTCTTTTTTTCTTCTTTTTATTAAAAAAAATTCAAGAGGATTTTACGAGTAAAAGCCCCATAGGACCCCATACGACTAATTAGGTCCCAATAGCACTGTATAGACGGAAGGGGTCTTCTTGGTGTGTCTTTGTCATTTTTCTGCCATCTAGCGATATGGTTGATATCGATCATTCTGAGCATTGACTTACAAATCTTTCCTTCCAGAACCAAAATCACAAAAATTGTCCCTAAGAAGGAAGATTTCCTTTCTTTTTGCCACTATTCATATGTTAGTAACAATGCTATTTAAGTTTATTATTATTTTTTTATAGCATAGGGTGTCCCAGTTCTTCGGGCAAAAATAATTCCTACGGGCCCAGGGGAGCTGGGTAAATCCCCTGTGGCTCTAGTGTCACAGCACAATTTCGAACCTTCAACCTCTGGGTGCAAACAGTGGTCCTAGGCCAATAATGTTATTTACGTTAGACATAAAATTATGTGGATGATCTGTTGCTTCTAAACAATGCTATTATGCTAGACATTGCTAATTTTGTATTTGTCAACAATTAAAAGATGTTTTTAAGCCATATATGCACATGGTGCCCAATTCAGGCTATTTATTGGTGAGCCAAGTTGGGCCGAAAAATTGGTGGTTAAAAAAAATTGTTTGGCCGATGGTCTACCCTATATTTATATACTGGACACAATTAACAAGCTTAGTTTTCAGGTCACAGGTGAATGTGAGATGGGCAGGATGCTACATGTAGTTTTGGCACATTTGGAGTTGTGTCATATAGATAGAAATTTATATTACATGAATGTGGAACCATGGCTTAGCAAAATAAAACACCATAGCCTTGAGTTTCAAGAGGTGGGGCTTCGACTTCATAGACACTGGTAAGACTATATCAAAAGTTAATTGGCAATGTTTTTCTACAAGCAGACTGCATATTATTTATATGTAGTTTAGCTCGTGGGGCGCACGTAGATGCCTCCTTATTAGTGGAAGTGGGGTACATGGAAAGGTGTCCTTACGGGTAGTGGTTAAAAAAAAAACAGTCCCGTCAAATCATCCTAGCCTTGATTTAATAGCCATAATGTTTCACGGTGTTTTAACCATTGAATTTTTTTAGATTTTATCCAATGGTGGATAAAAGGTTTGATAAGATTGAAATTGGGCCCGGTGCCAAACCATGGGGTGATGAGAGTGTGAAAGGACCTTCATTGATCAAAGCTGCATCCAAATGGGCTCCACATAGCTAGACTGCATATGCTATAGCTTGTAGGATAATATTTTTTAATCCCGCAAAAAAAAAAAAAAAAAAAAGAGGATAACATTTCTCAAACTTAATTAGGGCAATTTGTGTACCCTCTATTGAGTTCTTTTGACATCTTGGCGACTTTCCTGAAAATGAGCTTCTAAAAAAAGAACTAAAGAAATAAAAGATGAAGATTTAGAATTTATTTGTGTCAGCGGTTGGTACTAGGATGGTAAACTTCTTTTTTACAAGGCCGCATTTAAACTAATAAGAAATTGAAGAGCAACTTATAAGTGTTGAGGTGGGGCTTTCGTTCCTTTAAAAAAAAAAGGTGAAGATTTCAATATCCAATACTTGTGAGTGATGACCAAGTGGCCGAAGGCATTCACAAACAAACTTAAGTGAAGAATGCTCATCTTCCAACCTATAAAATCATATATTAGAAATTCAATGGACCCTTTTAAGGGCTCATTTGTTTGCTCGTAATCCAATAGAATCTTAGGACATGCCCAATGCCTTCTTATGGGGGCTAAAATTAGAGGACTTTAATAAGTGAAGATTTAGATATGGGCATCAAAAGGTCTTTCCTTTGGTAGAAAATGAGTATTCAATCATCACTATCATAAATCAAATCCTAAAAAAGTAAGGGTCTCCTTTGCATCTACATCTCATTTCCCTTCATGCTTGGAATTCGGTCAATCCCTAAGTCCTCTTCCCAGTGTTAATCGGGTCTAAGCCTAACTCTTTAATATTGATTCGGTACATACCACATTATTAGAAATTCAATATAAACTTGGCAATCAAGCCCTAACCTTTACTTTTTTATAACAGATTAAACTCACTCTCGCCTCTTGGTTTAAAAGAAATCTTAACTTTCAATTTCTAAGAATTTTGGTAGAATTAGCTTAACATTATGTCAATAAGGAAGATCATGGAAATGCTGCAAATGCATTTTTCAATGCAATTCTTGGTAAATGATGATTGTCATGCTGAATGTGAATAAATTAGAGGTAACTGATGAAAAGATTGAAACTAGTTCTATATATGAAACCATTTTCCATGTGATAGAGTCAGGTATGCAAATCCACTGCACAAGACCCCTGGTGGAGTATCACTATCATATAATACCTCTTTGTTTTATCAGTCAATGCAGGTGAGGGAATTATGAGATTATGATGATGCATGCATGACCCATCACTTCCTTCTCCATCAATACAGGTGGACATATGAAAGAATCCCAAGTGCCCTTTCCCTTCTACTTGTGGACATAGATGCCAGAATAACATCTCATCATCCAACATTATTGTCCTCGAAAGTTCATTGATTTGGTACTATATATGATTACCAAGACAGGTGTCATTTAATGCTTACAAACAAACGGTTGAGATTACATGGACTGGGTCACTTGTACTGCCACAGTTTGGGAAGCTAAACCTTTTTCTGTAGCATCACACCTTAATCATGTGGTTTCTTTTCAAGTGGGCCACCTAATTAAGTAGGCAAAGAAGAAAAGGGGGAGGATCCAATGGTGGCGTCGGTAGATTTGCTCGGCAGGTGATGCGTGATTCTTGCTGGATGGCTTCATTTTATTTGCTCATACCACATGCTTTTATTTATACATAAAATTAGCCTAAACTTCACATTAAGTGATTATCAATAGAGTTGGGTGTGTTATTGTGCGGATGTCTTGCATCGAACCCCATGCAATCTGCCCTATAGGGTCCACTTGAAACGTCAAAAATCATGGATGAATTGGGAGATTGAAATATTTGAGTGTGATTTGTTTGTGTGCAAAAATTCAAGTCCATTGGATATTATTAATTTTGTGATCTATGGGCTATGGCAATTAAGTATGATAATTTTTTGGCGATATCATTTTTTTTCCCAATCCAACGGCAGTAGGTCCCATTGAAACTGATGTAAAAAATATACATAGAGACTATGGTATGTGAGAGGATAGATGGATCATAGAGGGCATAGGTGGGCCTTGTGGTTTTCTCACATGGTGAGAGACATCAGCACGGACCGCACCTAAGCAAAACATATATATGTTCGAGTAAAGTGATTTCTTTTAAAGATAAATATTCACATGCATGCTCACCTAAGTTCCTCGCCATTAGCACTACCACTAAGAATTGATCTATAATTATTTCTGGGAAAGGGACATGCCTACCAACTACTTCAAAGAAAAGTGAAGTTTGGGGCACAGCAGGTCCAATAAAAATACAAAGATCATTGCTACTAATATTGTTATCAGGAAATTATGCCATGAAATATCTTAGATTTTCTTGAGACATTATTGGGAAAATGCCGTGAACATAAATTAGCTTTTCAACTATAAAATGTAATAAATTAAATGCAAATAAATATGAAATACTATTAAAATGGTTTTGTAGGTTTTTCTATTGTTTTCCTATTTTTACTTTGTTATCATCGTAGATCTCTCCCCGTAGTTTAAATTTTGATAATACTCTAAATATATCATGATATCATCAAAAGATACCATCAAGAAATAGAACTCATTCTATAGTGTCATCTGTTTTATATTAATGATCTAATTTTTAATGAGCTTCAACTCACCTTTGCTTGATTTAACCCATTTATATCTCAACTACATATACAGAGGGTCTCAAGTTCCACTCCGATTTGGAGAGATCGAACCCATTGGATTTGGTTGTGTAAAATATGCAACATGATTAATCCCATATTACAATTAAATACAGTTCAACTCTTAATATGTGACACAAGCAAGAATGACTTAGGATAGGTGGGCCACACTCATGAAAAATCATTTAACATTAGACCCTTCCACAAAACCTAAACAATGGGCATGTTTGTGTATTTCTGCAAAAAAATCGAGTCCACAAACTTTTTCACCTTATGTAAAATTTTTCTTGATACCCCTAATAAGAAATGCTTTCCCATGAAATTATTGAAAACTCAGTTTTTTTTTTTTTCCTTTTTTCTCATAAAAATGTAATTGCATCAAACCAAAAAAAAATATTTTATTGTGCAAAAGCAGCCAATTTTTATGCTTTTTTCTGAAAAAACACACCAACACCTATGCGCCCACGTTGTTAGGAAAATGACTGTTTTTTTTTTTTTTTTTTTTTTTTTAAGAAAAATAAGCATTAAAAGCGATCAAACACAAATAACATCCAAGAGAAATCAGTTTAGGGCAAAATGTCATGAACAACAATCTCTGTTTTTTTTGTGATTATTCGCCGAAAGGCATCCGAAGATAATGTCATGATGTCCCTCTCTTGCTCCATGAATTTGACATTTGCAGCTGGTAGGCCACAAAAAAAAGATTCTTGCTGACCAGGACCTCCATATGAGCCAGAGATGGGGGCCATAGCAACTAGGCACATTTGGCAGTCACAACTCACAGATGTCTTTCTTTTGTCTATCTCACATCACATCACATCACATCACATCAAGACCATTTCAATAGACCCAGGCAAACCCACTTAAGATAAACAAAGTGGTTACGGTACTGGTTCGGTAGTCCTGGGAGTAATATATATAAATATATATATATATATATATATTTATGGAATGTGCTTTTAATGAGAGGTAACTCTTCTTAAGTTGGTGAAAGATGGGTGGAGACTTTCACATTTACGTTGGGGGTCATTGCATTTAAGTTGGTGAGAGTAGATATGGAAGTAAGGGGCTCCACCCATCTCTCACCAACTTGGTGAGAGTGCCTCTCATAAGAGCACCTCATATATATAAAAGATGTTCCTATAAAAGTATTTTTCACCTTACTATGAGAGATAAGATGAGGGTTCTCATATTTATATTTAATACTAACAATTTAAATGTAAGGGCCCTTCCTTATCTCTCATGGTAAGGTAAGAGATGCTCTTATAGGAGCATCTCCCCATATATATATATATATATATATATGTGGTGAGCTCTCCTAAGCTAAAACTTAGTTTATTATAAGCTGAAATAATGTGGTCCCACAAATCAAAATCGATTATCGTTGTTTTTGCATTATTATCGTCTCCAAAATCAAGATAAATCCAATCAGAACTGGATTTTCCAGTTCCATCATACAAAAAATAGATGTAATCAACTTTGATTTGTAGTATCAGCACTATTTCAACTTAGAATATGTTAAGCTTCAACTCAGAAGAGCCTTGCTCTCTCTCTCTCTCTATATATATATATTTATAGCTCCATGAGCCTGGTTTGAAATTGGAGGTGGGAAAGCATTTTCCCCTGCTAAACGCTACTTGCTTGTAATTTTTGTTGAAAAAGGGTGGGGTTGACTTGGCCTAGTATTTTCCCCCTTATTAGGAAAAGCCAAATTATAATATATTAAGTTTTGAGTTTAATTTTGACCGTCGATTATGATTTTGACCGACGATTATATAACTACTCTTGCAACTACCCATTCATTTTTTCATCAAACCACTAATGTTTCAGTTGATCCTATGTAACTATACCATTTTGCTCCAATTTTTATATTTCTATTTTATCCAACTTGTCTTATGAAAAGATGTAAACTTTTTTAATATGTGATTATTTATTTTATAGTGTAGGGAGATACTGTGCTGAGCACTGGTTATTGTGCTAGTTCCAATTAAGGAAAATAGAAAGAACCATTTAACTTTCTTTTTTCTTTTTTTGTTTGAGTGCTCTCCACCTCCATGTCTCTATCCAATAGGCTCAGGGACCTATTTGTTAATAGAGAAGCGCGCCGCCCCCCCCCCCCCCCAACACACACAGATTTAGTACCTCCTCTTTATTTTTACCCTATACGACATGCAAACCAAGAGTAAAGTAAGGAATTTTCCCGACCTCCTTAGTTTTTAAAAGTTTTCTTCTATGCAAAGAAGGTGTGAGCTGCCATGTCCATTTCATTATAAATTGCACAAAGTTTGGCACTTAGAACTTGATGGGCTACACATGTATACATCTTGGTAACTCTCCTCTGACTTAATGTGATAGCAAAAGGGCATCCATAGTTTGTAAAAAGAAATAGAGAACAAAAACTCTTTAAGCCTTTTTCTCAATTAGACATTAGTGAAAATGTTCCATAAACAAAATGTCATAGAATAAGATGGTAGTGTTGGCATTAGTGCATGTTGCACAAATGTATCTCAATTCACAAAAAAACCAACAATCATAATATAATATAAAAAATAATATGATAAAACTTACTTAAAGCTATGACTGAATAATAACCATCCTAGCTAGCATAGCATTTTTACTTGTAGGTTCGGCTGTTTGGGAGGTGAGACTGAGTAGACCGTCGTCGTTGTCAAAGTGTTGTCCCAACTATGTTAAATCCAATTATAAAAAATTTGTTTTTCCATTTCTATTTTTAACAAGACCAAGTAGATGTGGGATTCAAATCTAACAATCAGTACTAAAAACATATATATAATCGGTAAACCTGATCAACCCATCTTTTTCTCAGTTCATGATCAGCCCCACAATATACATATCAAATATTCATCAGCAAGCGCCAAAGAATCTTCTTTGTTGTGTCCCACCAAACTTACATGATCTGTGAGGTCTACTATGGCCGTCCAGATGGTTACTGATCAGCAACATTTAGAGGAAATACAGATTCAGGCAATGGGGAGAGAGTATTCAAGCCAAATGAGGAAGACCATGCGGACTACAAATTTATATAGACCGCAAGTTACCTTCCTTCTTCTCTTCTTTTGTTCAATCCTTATTAAATTACAAAACAAAGACCGAAAGAAGATTAAAGCAGGTGACATGGACCCCACTACTGGGTCACTTTCCATATTACACTCCAGCCTTAGCTTTTGCTTTAGTTGCACCTCCCAAAGACGAAGCCCATGGTCGGTGGTACATGGCACCCCCTTGTTGGCTATTTCACCCCACACCATGAAATCCCATGTCAACCGCCTTTGGCAGTATCCCCACGAATCGTGATAGGAAAGAATCCCATAATGCAAGTAAAGCTAACGCCCTCCATCTTTCATGTTCTCCCCTCCCCAAAAAAGCATACAAACCATACAAAGCAGCTCTCTATAAAAGGACCTCTAACAATCACCACATAACAGCTGCACTAGAATTTTCTTCACATTTCCCTTCTCCAAGAAAAACCCAAGTCACAGAATCACCCAACACTTGCAGTTCTCTCAAGATCATCAGCAAACATGGCTGGCAATAACTACTACCAAAACAGGCCTTTTTACTCTCACTTTGAAGCCCCTCCTTTGCACCTTTGCTTCTTCCTCCTCATTCTCTTCTTGTTCATGGGGTTTTCTTGGTACATAAACTATGAGTCAGTCTTCGAGGACATCGTCGATCAGTTCAAATTGGTGGTCATGGTCTCGCCGCTGGTGCTTCTGCTGGTGGTCCACTGGTTGTCGAGCGAAGCGAGGACGCGGGTTCCTTTCCTTGTCCCCTTACCAGAGAGAGAATCCCTCCATAGAGCTGGGAGCTCACCCTGGGGTGTTGGGTTTCTCCTAGTGTTCCTTCTGTTCATGATCTCTTATCAATCATCCTTCCATGAGCGTTGGTTTCCTTTGATAAGCAGATGAGGAAGAAGCAGATGGTTTAAAAAGCGGATTAGATTAAGAGTATATTGTATAATTATGTATCTGCAAGAGTAGGCTTTGTTTTTATTAATGTGAGACTTATTACTTGCTTTTATTTCGCCTGTGCATTGGTTTTCAGCTGTGTTAAACAAAAGCTTTTAAGCGTTTTTTTCTTTGTTTTCTATGTAATATGTTGCTTTTTTGTAGTATGATGAATGACCAAAATTCAGTCATTTTAATCCTTTTGTGTTTCATTTAAGGAGCCCTGGGAAAACCACAGTTCATTAAACACACCCCAATCACCTATTGCAAACAAGAGGGGTGTAAAGTTTATAAAGTGAGAGCATATTTGATTAATTGCCCAAGTCTCAACAATAACCTTGATTTCATGTTCATCGCCATCAATTGCGGACCACAAAATAGATGCCCAAAATAATTGGTCCAATCATTAACTTTATAGTGTTGATTAAGGTTATAATAATAAAATTAAATTAGATTTTAAGCCATATGCAATCTTTGAAAGTGACAATAAGATTGTAGTATACTAAGTTGAACCTAGAAGCTAGAACTTGTAGTTGTATTGTTTGATTCCAATAGGTGGTCCCATGTGTGGAAAGAACATGTGGCTCATTTATGTTTGTAACCTGAGCGATGCAACTTAGATTTGGAAGTAAATCAGGGTTCGAAAAATAAGATAACCTTAGCATTAAGTGAGAGCTGTCTAGTTCTTTGCTACAACTAATTACAAGTAATCAAAATTACAAGTAAATAAATTGCTGGAGTAAACAGGGTGACAGTTTTTTCTTCTTTTTCTTTTTTCTTTGTGGGAAATATGTTTCCTAGACCATTGTGAATTATCAGATGTAAGCAGTGGAAGTCATACACCTCTGCGTTACCATTTTTCTGTCATTCAAAACAACCTTATAAGACCTGCAAGTGTATGGTTCTACTAAAACTAGAACAAGCATCCATTTTGAATGAGGATAGTAGGCAAATGAGCACTTAAAATGCAAACTAAAAGAAAAGTCCCTTTCTTGTCCTGTTTTCTTGGGAGAAAGCAAAGCTTCAATAATAAACTTCAAGAAAAGAAAGTACACTCTTACTAGACACAAAGCCATTTTTAGTGCCCATTTGTGGGCTTACTCTCCCTCCCACAGCAAATCAGTACAACTCTTTGAGATAATGACTGATATGCATGGCATAATATAAATAACTACCATTTTATTTGAATTTGTTAGTTGTTTATTTTGTCTTCAATGTTCTACTTATAGCCTTTTTCTTATTACGCAGGAATTAGAAGGAGCTGAGAATATTTGAGCTTAATTCGGAGAGGTTTAAAGCTAAAATCCCATTTGAAAAAAGTTATACACAAAGAGCATATAGGCTTGTTGAAGGATAGTTGGAATTTCAAGTTAGAGGTCATGAGTTCAAGACTTGGCACAATCAGTTTTTACTTTTTGTGAAGACCGAATTTGGTGGCCCCCACCATATCTAATGCTTGATAATGGTTGTTAAAACTTAGCAATCAACTTTGCAAGAAATGGAAGGAATCTCATGGACATCAATAAAAAAGTTATTGTTTAGCAAGTGATCAAATCATGAAGGAAAAAAGATTTTTAGAATTGTAGCCATTATGCGCAAGCTTTACTATTTTGACCATAACTTGTGACTCAAGACTCCGATTAAGACAAGGTCAGATGCGTTGGAAAGAGGACTCAAATGAGAGGAATATCATGTCTCACGAGGATCTCCCAATTCTGATGTTTTGAGGGTCAAAACAGGCTGTCAAGTGGAAGGATATGAGGGATGACGAATTTGAGTGATTTCTCTTCCTTTTTCTTCTTGTATTTTTCTTCTTTTTTAAGGGGAGGCTCTCTTTTGCTCTAGGGTGAATCTTATTTTTCTTCAATCTTTGTTAGAAATTGAGGGTGGAGATTGAGTAGTGTAATAGACAACTTGAAGGCTTTCAATAATGACAATTTGCTTCATTGTTATTGTTTGTTCTACAATGCTTGGCTAATCCGTGGATTATGGTGGAGGAGGAACCCAAAACCGGTGAGTTCGTTCCTTATTATTCTTCTATGTCTTTCCCTCATTATGCTTAATGATTTAATAGGTTCTCCTTCATGAATGTTATTCAACTTCTGGTTTTGTAAAGGTTATTTGGAATGTCTTTTACTTTTTATGCTTGATCTTGACATATCACGTTTAGGTTAAATTCCTTTAATGATTTGTGCTTGATCTTGACAAATAGTTATTAAAGTTTCAACATATTGAAGTGAATGGAGTCTTAGGTACTATTTAGATAATTGGATTTTTTCAATAAAAAGGATTTTCAAAGCTAAATCTTCCGATCCAAGACAATTGTTTGCACATTGGATTAAGTTTTATTAGGATAAGACTATGAAATAATTTTGGAATGATTAAATCTGTTTTGGTGAAATCCCATACTCTAATCTCTCTTTCTCTGATCAAGTTTGTGTTTAGATTTCTTTTGATATCAATTTAGTTATTATTTCCTTGACTAATTGTGGTTTTAAAATCTCTAGTGTGAAAACTGATTGAAAATTTTTGGATCTTATTTCTACAAATTTCTGTGGATCGACTTGTATTTACTATTATCTACTTAATAGAAATTTATGCGATTCCGGTTAACTATTTTGAATACATCACTGACCATGACATAACTAAGAGCATTTACATATAAATCCTAGATTGATTGCACATACACTCAAAGAAGCCAAGAGTATCCCCCTTTTATAGAGTAAACTTGGGAAATGGTTGAAGCAACATGCACCAATGAAGACAATTATTCCAAACCAGAAGCTCCAAAGCTTTGGATCAAGATCTCCCTGTTCACTAACTCCACTTGTTGAGAAATAGACCCTGGTGTTGTCTTAGCCCATTAATCTGCCACTAACCACTATTGCACAAAACAGCAATGAAAGAGGACATAAAAAAAACT
This sequence comes from Persea americana, assembly GCA_029852735.1. NCBI lineage: Eukaryota > Viridiplantae > Streptophyta > Magnoliopsida > Laurales > Lauraceae > Persea > Persea americana. The sequence continues at coordinate 51,010,913 of CM056817.1, read as the reverse complement.
ATGGAGAATCCAATGTAAGAACAGAAAGTACAATGATACTAACTTTCTTTCGCAGGGCCATAAAGCTTTTAGTAGTCAAGAAAACCTTGCAATCTGGCATTCTCACAAATTGTGAGAACTTTATATTGGCAGGAATGTATGATTCTCCGCTAATTTAAGAAACAATAAATTAAACACAAAACTTATATTGAGTGAGAGCACAACCTGATTATGTGGCTCCAGGCTTGTCACACAGTTGGAACAGTTTCATCAAAGCATAAGTGGCCAAAAAGGTCCACATAGAATGCAACAAGCAATATAAAAAATGGATGTCCCTCCCACAAAGGACAATAGTCTGGAACCCACAATAGATGTGGGAACAGGTTTTAGACAGATACATAACGATATTGAGTCCTAAGTTTATGCCGGAAAAGATCAGACAGGTATATAGAATATAGAGCAGTATGTATATGTCCGAAGATAGATGTTAGAACTAATACATTCAAACAAAACTTGTTACTTGAGTTTTTCAAAATAGGCCATGCCAAATAAAACCATTCTTCTTGATACAGGTATTCTAGTCCTGGCCATACCACATGTATCCAAGGAATAAGCCCTACTTGGATTTTGAAAAACATCTTAGCTCAAATGTAACAATCAAAAGGCACTACCGAACCAACAAAATCATTAGCATGTTATGAGTTATCCCTGAGAATGGGTGCACAAGGTGGTGCAATAAAAAGTGCAGAACACCATGTAAGTAAGATGTTAAATTATTGTTGTCAGTTTTACCGGTTTCAGCTCTACCAAACCATTACATCAGATTCCGTTCTAATCTAATCCAATTATGTAATCCAGACAAAAATGAAGTCAACAGCAGAGGTTTCCCATGAGAGAAAAATCCTTTTGGTTCCCACTGAACTTTATCATCAGGACTAGGAACACAGGCAAATTCCGAAAGTTTGCTCCCTGATAAGGAGAAAACCAACTTGGGGAAAAAAAAGAAATACTCTTAGCAAACGAATTTCAAGCAAGAGAGTAGACCATTGTAAACCTTTCTTGGAATCTGACACTCATTTTTAATCATTGTTCAAACAGAGAAGCAAATTGTTTTCATCGAAGCATGTGGGGGTGTATGAAGTCTAACGAAGCAAAAGTGCTAGCCATTTTAGAAGCTCTTCGGATCTTCACTTTGTTTCATTCCAAGTTAGTGGTGGAAAGTGATTCACAAAATGTGGCATCTTCATCCATCTTGCCCCCCTTGGAGCAAGATCAATGTGCTGTCCTCTTCTTTGTGTGTAGAGTTCCGACATGTTGGGCGGTCAGCTAATTATTTTGCTAAAGCATTGGCTAAGCAAGGAATGGTTAGATCCCATCCATTTCTTGCTTATCCGTCGTAGCTTTGTCTTCTCTTCCATTCTAATGCCTTTTCTTCTTTTCCTTAGCTTGGTTATAGCACTCCTATACCATCTATGTCCACTTCCGCTTGTGGTTGGGTGATAGTTCATTTGTATTTCTTCTTTTCCAAATGAAAGTTTTTGTTACCGATCCAAAACAAAAAACAGAGAAGCAAATGATCATATGAGATAGCTTGTGGTGAGGTTTTTTGTGCAAAATCACCATGATCATATCCAATTATGGAAATTATTTTAGAAGCTTTAAGTGAGACAAATTTAAACATAACAAAAAATTTATGACACTCATCCGCTCTTTCAAAGCTATAAGAATCACTTTCCTAGAATGGAAGTGTGAAAACATAAAGCCAAAATCTTGTAATGATATTGAAATACCTTGGTTAAGTAATATGCCAAGGTTGAAAGGAGAAGTTATTGGGCCATTCCTGGGGATATGTTTCATCAAATGAAATGAGGTTTTTACAGATTAGTGATTCAAAACTTGGACTCAGCCCCGACTCGGCAAGGGACAGGTTGAGTAGGGTGTGTCTGAATTTGGGCCTTTCTCCCACAAAAAAATTTTTGGAAAAAACTTCAAAAGTAAAAAAAGAAAATGGCTTGAAGGAGTTGGGAATAGGGAAGTGGAAGGGGTTTGATGGAGTAGGATAAGTGAGAAGGGATTTGATGAAGTTTCGACTTGGAAAGCAAAGGGAGTTTGATAGAGTTGATAAATTGGAAGTGGTATGTGTTTGAAAGTTGGAAAATGGGAAGTGGAGGGAGTAATGGAATTGGGAGCTGGGAAATGGGAAGTGAAGGATTTTTTTTATCACCAAACCTTGATGGAGATAGGACCTGGCTGAGTCTGACATGGCCCAACTTGCTGATGGTTGAATTGGAGTCGAGTCAAACTCGGTTGAGTTTTAAAACTAGGGTTTTAGAAAGCAATTATAAACCAGACTCATGCCCTGACTCAAAAGGGGTCAGGTCAGGACTCAATTGAGTCAGGTTGAATCCCTCTTTTGTTTTATATTGTGGTGCAGTTTCAAATTGATATGGCCTTCAATCCAATGAACCCAATTCCAAGATTTCAATGAAAGAAACTTCATATTCTCAAACCTCCCAATAAGCCCATTTCACCAACAACACTTCTCATTTTTTTTAAACGAACACTTGAAATGTTCTCTAGTTTTGAAAGACCTCCCATGCCTTTTAAGTTTTAAAAGCTCCAAGAATAACTAGCCATTCCTACCAAAACCTCCAAGCATTAATAGAGACAACATAAATACTTTTTCAATACTTGGGTGGAGCTCTAATGCCATATTAAATTTTCCCAGCAAGTCATTCCTACCAAAACCTCTAGGCATTGTTAGAGATGCCAAAAATACTTTCCAATTTGGGCAAACTTGATATAAAGGAACAATTCCTTTGGTCCCAAGGAAAGCGAGGAATGACCAAGAGGAATGTTGAAAGGAATGGGAGATCTAGAGGGGTTCTCAAGTGAATGATCTCAAAAAACAGAAAAGGGCTGGGGAGAGGCATCATAGGATTTTACGAGATAGAAGAAGAGGAAATAATGGAAGATGGTTAAGAAAGTACAAAAAAGAGCTTTTCTAAATATTGAATCTCCCAACGATAAGTTCTTGATCTAAAAAATGAAAGAGGAGGCTGGAGGAGGTTTCTCAACTAAGAAGAGGAGGAAACAGGGGAGTCCCATATGAACCAGCTGAAATTGGACATGACCCAGCTCAGGCGAGTTTTAAAACATTGTTTAGAATGTCGTTCCAAATCAACCTAGCTAATGTAAGGCAAGGGCCAACATTTCACCAAAAAAAAAAACATTGAAATCATCAATTCAAACATAGACTAAATAAATCAGATTCATCATAGCAAACCACACAGAAAGAAGTAGGCACACCCCAAAATAAAATTGTTATCAAGTCATCCCAACCATCCCACTTTCTCATGGTGGGTGCATTACCAATCAGCAAGTTTGTAAATGTGAAATATTCTATTATGACATGTCATAGAAGACACATGGTAGATCATCCTCTACTTTTCATTTAGATCCACCAAGCAGCCAATTGATAATGAAATATTCTATTAAGATTTGATTTACTAGGTTGATGGCTGGGTATTCATTTTCCATCTCCCCATAATTCAATTTCCATAGATGGGGAATTTATTTGACAAACATTATAAAGATCTTCACCATAAATTCTTCAATTTAACCGCCTTTAGGAATACATTCCTTAGAATTCCTGCAAACAAACAAACCATAACAAATGGTAACCACATGACAAACTTCATTAATGAGACAATCTCACCTGCCCATTTCATGCAGATGATGAGAAACAGAGCTATCCAATTGTACATACAAAAAGGGGAAAGTTTTCCAATGAAGATAGGTTCTTCAGGGCAACATAAATAGCAGGCGATAAGGAACAGAAATACCCACTTTGATGTATTCATTATCATCAAGATTATAATGCAGTCTCTTCGTTTTCATTTTTGTACCAAACAAAACATGCATAAGTAAATGCATAAATAAATAAAGATCTAACCTTAAAAAAACAAAAATCAAATGATCTGCAACTCTACAAATGCTTCTTGCTTTTCAGCATCTGAAGAAGAATAATTCTTCGCAGAATTCTAAAAACAAAACAACTTTCAGGACAAATTAAACAAGGATAAACAATACAGAGATGACAACAAAAGAAAAAATAAAGAGATGACAACAAAAGAAAAAATAAAGAGATGACAACAAAAGAAAATATAAAGAGATGACAACAAAAGAAACAATAAAGAGATGACAACAAAAGAAACAATAAAGAGATGACAACAAAAGAAACAATAAAGAGATGACAACAGTGGATATTTTCTGATGAAGATCTAACGAAGCTCCTCATTTCGGATGGAGAAGACAGATTTCATGTGCTTTAGAAGATCAAGGAAGGGAGGGGCCTGAAAGCAGTGAGTGTGACAACGGTGATGGTAAAACTGAGTGACACAGTTTCCGAATAGAACCAAGTTTTTCTTCTACTCTCACATTATTGCAAATCCTTATAATCCTTTCTGGAGATAAAAGGAATATAGGGATTTGTACAGCGATGTAGAGGTGATGAAAATCTCAGTTCCAATTAAAAAAAAACCGCATCACTCTGTTTTACCATCGCCCTGTTACATTCGGCTTCCACGCTCCTTCCTCGTTTTTCCAGAGAACATAAAATCCGGATTTTCCATCTAAGAGACCATCCTCCGCAGTCGTCCTCTGATTTCATCTCCGATCTCTTACTTAAAGGGGATCATTTCGGCGGCAAAATGAAAACGGAGGAGGGAGAGATGGGTGGAGTAGAGCGGGAATGGAATTGAGGGGGTTTATATAATAGAATTGAGGGTTTTTTTGATGTCCGGCTGGTTCGACCTAAAGCCATTAAATGCGGTGGTCCCCGCACTCAGTAGGGTGGATTGGTGACGTACATTAAGTGCGGTGGTCCCAGCACTGTGGATTGGAAACGTATAAGATGGACGGTTGGAAATGAAGGTAATTATACCTCGACGAGGAAGAAAGTGACAAGTGACTGCCCTTTGATCTTTTGATCTCAGAATTTGGACGGTAACCCCCAATCAACGAGTGGGCCAGTCAGAATTGATTCTTGCGAACCTGCATGGGCCCCGCAACTATCACTTCGGTTCAATGTACGCAAGCTGGTTTTCTAAATTCATCCACCTCCAATTCTTGCATCCATTTTCTTTTGCTCTTCGACCGGGGGTAGGGATGTAAACCCGTAAAATCCTAATCTCAAACGTCAGGGGGCACACGTTTGTGTAGCTCATTTTGTTAAATAAAGAAGGTTTTTTCTTTTTTCCATAAAAGCCTCTTCTCATGTGTCTGGTGAGAGAGTTTTTCACGGAATTATTGTTTTGTCACGTTAGATTTTTCCTTTATAGCCTTGGGATTAGACCTTTTATTAGTGGTATGGGAAGTTTATTTTCACACACCAACCCACTTTATTTACTCCATTTTCTCTTTACTGGTAGTTTTAAAAAATGAATCATTGGCCGCACCAAACAACATTTACACCAATTTCATTGAGGAAAAATATTTTTCCACCAAACATTAATTTATAACTTCTAAAGAAAACATTTTTTAAAGTATTTAAAAATCATGAAATTTGCTGATGTGGTAATTCCTTCTTTCCATGTAAATTGCTTGTACACAAAAGTGCCCTTAATGAAAAAGATGGAAATGGAACCATAATTGGTTTGAAAATTGGTTTCTTAGTTCTATAACCGGAATAGTTAACGAGAGAATTTGGTTTATATATGAGACGGGTATGGGTCGGGTCTAGGTACAAAATTATATGGAGAAAAACTATATTTTTAAGAGGGGATTTTCAAAAGTTGAGCCAATATGTCGGGTCCCTTGTCTACAGGTTGGAACCGGACATAGACCTGTTTAGATCATAGGCCCCAAAAAAGGACTAAGACCGTTTACATATTGAGGCCTAAATAAGGACCCAAACTCGACTTTTAATGGGTTAGAATCTCTGAATAATCGGAGAATTGGGGACTCATTTATATCCACATTTGAAATTGTTCATGGGCTAGGGCAGCTTAGGTTGGATATGTCATTAGTCCGCCTTGGCGGGTTTGGATGTATAACTTGGGCCCATTTAATAATTGGACCGGACTCGGATTAACGAAATCAGCTACTCACCATCCCAAACAATGAAAGCTTAGTGATAGTCTCTCCAAATAATTTCTAAAAATATGGTACAATTCATAAAAAAAATATGATTTAAGCATGACCAATTGATTAAATGGGCGAGCTTGGGCCTGACATTTACTATCCGTGTTAGGCTTGAACTGGATACAGGCCCACCGAGGATATAAAGAGAACAACCCTAGTGGCCATCCACCTGTAAATCCTCTAATATATAAAATATATATATATATATATATATTTTGAAGTGGAATTTGGTGGAAGCTTCACTTGAGAGGAGTATTTTCTCCCACCACTCATAGATTTTTCATGAGTCTATCGTGGAGCCAACGAAATCTCTCGCGCACGAGAGCCTCAGACGATTCGGACTCAGTCTTCTTGACCCTTGTTCCCAACATTCATCCACTCGTTTGGTTGCTCGGAAAGAGTTGCTACCATTTGGACTAAGACTCACTGTCTCACATCCACACCCCAAAATCACATATAAATATAAAGCACGCGAGATCAGTCTCTCTCGGACACAAATCATCATCGTTTGCGGAATTCCAATCTCTCTCTCAACAAGTAGGTATCTTTTCTTCTGGTTTTAATTCAAAACCCTAGAAATGAAAAAGAAGGATCCAATCACAATCGATGAGATCGTATCGTGTTTTGATTCAATCTCTTTTTTTTATCGCAGAAACCTCATCTGAATCCCCAATTTCATCCGTGTCTGAGAAATGGGCGAAAAGTCGGATTTTTTCTGATGATGCAAGGAATCCGAATCGTTTATTATTCGGGTTGTATGGGTGAAGAATGCCGGAGCTGCGCAGGGGAGAACGCAGAAACCGTGCGCCTTCTTTAGATCTCCGGCGAAAGCCGGGTGACCGGGCGGCTGTGGGGAGGAAATCGGAGCATAAGGTTGGGAATTATATTCGGACGAGGGCGGCGGTAGCGAAAGAGGCGGCTGACGCGGCAGGGGCAATTGTGGTGGTGGAGAAGGAAAGAGGGAAGAACCGAGCGGGGAAGAAGACACGGACGAGATTGGGGGTGGGGCGGAAACGGGCAAAGGTTGCAGAGGGAGCTGCTGCTGCTGATAAGAAAGGCGTCAAGGCTGTGTGTGTCGAGGAGGTTGGAGTGGGAGGAGGAGAAGGTGTGCAGTGTGAGAATCCGAGGGAAGCAATGGTTGGGGACAATAGCGGAGGTTTGAGCGCGAATAAGGTGACTGGACAGGAGGAGGAAGGGAGCACTTCTCCATTTCCAGAGAGGGTGAGTCTATCTATACATCTATCTATTTATCTGCATGTGTGAATGTATGTATTTGCGTATAATATCTTGAATTATCTTGATTCTAACAGGATTTGGTGTTCATCATTATTTATGTGTCATGATAGTTATGCTTGTTTTGTTTTTTGGTTGTCACAATGACTTGTTTTTGGTGTTCGTGCAATGTGGAATTTGGAATGTAATCATTTTCAGGTTGGGCGCGAAACACAATGGACACTGATGCTAAATTGGGTTTGGATGGTTCAAAAGATTCAATTTCCTGCATTACATCATGTTATTGTTTTCATTCAGCAGTTGGGTCATGTTTTAAATATACGCTGCTGCCGCTGTGGAAAAGCAAAAGCTAATGTTTATCTGGAATTATTAGTAAGGATATCTAATTAAGATTCCGTGTTATGCTGAAGGATGCCTTCCTTAATTGATGTTGTGATTATTATAGATATTCCGTTCTCTATGTCCAAGTAAAAGAGTAATCTATTTATGCCATGTTGGGCGCACTCTTAAATGCCATGAGGTGTTACATATTCTTCTCAAAGTACGCACTAGCTATTGCAAAATCAAAAGCCACTGTAAAGCCAAGGATAGCTTTTCCTACGTGGCTACGTCATTCTTTTGTTCGAAACCATATCCTCCATTTTCTTTGCTGTAACCGACTTCTTTTCACCCTACATGACTATTGAAGTCTCCTCAATTGTATGACAGTAAATAGAACTGTATAGTGGTGAAAATGAACAACTTAATTGGATCGTATATGTTTTTCCTAAATAGCTCTCGGTAATTTCTGAAAAGTAATTGAGGGCATGTTTGGTAACGGGAGAAGAATCCTCTCTTCAGAGGATTCCTTGCTGCTGCTAGAATCGGGCTTTGCTCAGTGAGGATTCACGAGAAGAGGATTCATTGGAAACCAATTTTTGCTAGCACAAGAAAACCAGGAATGATTTCTTAAATTAATGTTTGGTAAGCATACCAAAATCCAGAGAAGCTGATGGATGTTTCATATTTGGGGTTTTGGGAATCTTGACCTAGAAAAACAATCCGAACAATACACACAATCGACATTCGACACCCAAAATTTACAAGAAAAACGATCAAAACCGGCTTGGCCAATGTTAGGTAACGAGGCAGACAGATCCATTTTATGCGGAGCCTCACTTCACCCTCTTCATCGATTTCTATCTCCCTCCTTTGTTACGAGAAAACACATAAAACCAGCCATCGACTGGGTTTGGGTTTTGGGCGAAAGAGACAAAAGGATTGAGAGAGATGGAGATAGACAGAAGGATTGAGCGAGATGAACAGAACTGATTTGGGCGCTGCACAACAGAAACGGAGGGATACAGGGGGAGTGGGGAGAAATAGAAAGAGAGAGAGAATGATTCGCTCTGATCTTCTATTGCGACCAGTGCCGGAGAATACGCAGAGAGCAGGCAGGATTCAGTCAGGAGTAGGTGGAGACTCGTTGGGAGAGAGTAAAGGGGTTTCGATCGGGAGTAGGATTTTTTTTTTTTGCCCCTACAAGGGGGAGAAATAGAAAGAGAGAGAGAATGATTCACTCTGATCTTCTATTGCGACCAGTGCCGGAGAATACGCAGAGAGCAGGCAGGATTCAGTCAGGAGTAGCTGGAGACTCGTTGGGCGAGAGTAAAGGGGTTCTGATCGGAGCAGGAATTTTTTTTTTTTGCCCCTACAATGAAAATGCCTTTTATACTCCCCCTTTTTAATAGAGAATTTATGGGATCCTATGGGGGGAGGTCGGACCCGTGAAATCCTTCCTTTCATGACTTTTTAAAACCTGCAGTGATAAATTCATTGATTTGCCAAACATGGGTTTTCCTCACTAGCGAGGAAAACCAGATAGGATTCCTATCCGTGGAATGCCTACCAAACATGCCCTAAGTATTAACTTTTTTCAACATGTACTTTATAGTGGCGAAACAAGCAAATCAGACTGATATGTTCTTTTTTCAACAATTTTCACTAATTTCTGAGAAAGTGTAGTTCCAACATGTCTAACTGACTTAGCATATCTAGACATTTATTCATTGTTTTGTTATTTTCATTTTGATGATGGGGTTTTAACTGGATTAAATATTTGGATTTCCATGTTCTTGGCAGTCTCGAGTTGGGAGTTTATTTGTTGGTTATTACCTTTTTTTTTGTTTGTTTTTCAGGTTCAGGTAGGAGGGTCTCCTATGTATAAGATTGAGAGGAAGTTGGGCAAAGGAGGCTTTGGTCAGGTTTTTGTTGGTCGCCGTCTCTCTGGTGCGAATGAACGCACAACAGGTTCTGGGGCTACTGAGGTGATTTCTTAGCTTAGTTTATCCATTTACTCTAATGTGGGAGGTATTTTTTCCCCCATGTTGATCAACCCTTGTTTTTCTTTTCTTAAGTGGTCAATTACATATTGGTTGCTTCTCAATAAATAAAATATTTTTCCTACAGGTTGCTCTAAAATTTGAGCATAGAAGCAGCAAAGGCTGTAATTATGGTCCTCCATATGAGTGGCAAGTGTATAAGTATGTCTACTCTCTCTCTCTCTCTCTGTGCATGCGTGGGAAGTTGAGATGTACCATTCGTTCATTCATTTCTAATCTACATTTGCCTGTCATGTTTCCTCTATGTATAGTCACCTTGGTGGAATTCATGGGGTCCCAAGGGTACACTACAAAGGGAAGCAAGGCGACTACTACATAATGGTATCGATTGGCCGCCCTTCATTTCCCTATGGATACTCTTTCTTGGTTGCTTATTATTATCATATTTGTTGGACTGTTCGCAATTTTCCGATGTTTTCTCATGCGGTTTGCGTTTTAAATTCCTTCAGGTTATCTGGTAACCTTTCTCATTACATTTTGTAGTTCACTTTGTTTCTGTCCTTTTCTTTTCCCTGCAGGTTATGGATATGCTCGGTCCTAGTTTATGGGATACGTGGAATTCTTCGAGTGAACCGTGAGTCTCCTTAACATTTTGAAATCTGAAAATCAAGTTGTTATAATGCTTTAACGCATTTATTATGTCAAATGAAGTTTAATGCTCATCAATTCTTTGGACTTAATTAGTCAACAAATAAACGTAGAAATTTAAAGTTGTCTGACATTTTTTTTTTCATGATTATTCTTTTTGAGTATTGCTATTTTGCAATTTTCTTTTTTCCCCTTTATTCATGCACCATGTTTTCCTTTTAAGTTATAATTAAAATTAATACTGTCCAGTTCACTTGAGGTTTCTTCTATATTTACCAATCCAGCATTGACATTTTCAATGGAATGATATATGCATGCAGTGGTGGAATCACGGATTTCGCCTTGAGAGGGCCAGTATGTAAAAATATAATTTTTTTGGGGGTAGGGGTGTGAAATTGTGTGTGTATATCCCCCTCTTCTCTTTCCTCCTCCTCCTCGCTATTGCTGATATGCCCAAAAAGGGAAATTGAACAAGATATGATTTAATTTTTCTTCTGCCGAGGCAGTATTATAGTCATCACATTTGCTTGTGTAGATTCATATATGGGGTTGTAGTGCCTTAGGTGGCTGCTTCCAAATGCTAATATTCTGGTGTGGCACTGGTCTACTCTATTGGTGATGACGCGTGGCTGTGATTTACCATTTATTATTATTATTAAATGTATCCATGCTATATAATAAATTGTTCATGTCTTTGATAGATGTACGTTGCTTGATGGTTGTTCTGTGTGTCAGTTAACATATTCTCATGCATTATTTTTTTATTTTGCATTTATGCGTCATTAACGTCATGTGGCATGACTTTTTTCACTTGATGTTACCATCGTGGTAATAATAAATGCTAACTTTTTGTGACATGACTGACATGACCGTTATATGCTATACAGAATGTCTGCTTATTTAAAAGTATTAAGAACTTTGAAACTTACTCTTTTATTATTAAGACACCACCGTTTCTTTCCTTTGCTTAGGACCAAAAATATGGTACCCTTTAAAAAAAAAAAACATGATGCTAATACACTGACTTTTACGACATGCTATCCATTGCTTTGAAATATCTTGATGCTTCCCTTACCATATCAAGTCTGCTGCATTGGAATCCTTGGCACCCAAGTATTGGTGCTTTATTCTCGTGACTATTTAACATGATTATATTGAAGCTGAGACTTTGTCGTAGTGGTGATGTGAATTAACTCTGAGGTAAACAGTTAGAACTACGTCATCTGCCTCTTCGTGAATAATGTGGATCTTAGTTCTTATGGTGGCATTTTGGTTACATTCCGTTTCAATCTTTAGCCTTCATGTTGGCTAATGTTACTTCAATGTTTAAACATTATGTACTTGTTCTTCTATGATGTGTCTGGTTTTGTCAATTTTGCAGTATGTCGGCCGAGAAGGTAGCTTGCATTGCTGCTGAGTCTATTTCAATCCTAGAGAAAATGCACTCTAAAGGGTGAGTCTATACTCTAAATCAAATGACTTCACATAAGAACTTCCACCACATGCTTCTTGTTGTGCATGTAGTTGAGTTATCCTGTGTCTTTGTTGAGATTTAAATACATATATATATATATGTATATATAGGATGATCATGTGTAACCTGAAAAAATTGTTCATGGGTCCACTTATGATAATGAGAGACCATTGGATTAAAGGCTAAAGCTACTTCCTTTGTCTAGAGTTTCGGTTTGGAGTGATTCACCATTGGATTGAAAGTAGGTTTTGTAATATGTGATTTAAAATTTGTTATGGGGCTGATGAACATCTTTCAATCCAATGGTGATACCACGTCAACGTGACTAACGTTTGGCAGGCAAAGCACTATTTGCTGGAATGATTTTTATCCAACAGTTTACCTTGACAAGAAGTGGGCTCCTAAGTACATATTTCTAGATTTTGCTGGATAATAGGAATCATCATCATCATAGGAGCGTTATCACATCAAATCTGGATTTGGCCATAAAACCCCAACAAAAAGAAGCACATGAGAAGTCATCCAGGAGTGTAGCGAGTTTTTGCATCTGTTCCTGATTTGACCCAAACCTCATCCTTTATCATGGCTTGTGACCGGGATGTGGCGGAAATTGAAACATTGTGGAGGAAAGCTGGCTACATAGGGATGTTTCTTATGTCATAGTATTTGCATGCATATAATTCTGAGGTTTAGAGAACTTGCTTTTGGAGTACTGATGTTTTTATTGCTATCATTCACATGATGTCTTTGTGCTGTTGTTAGTTATGTCCATGGAGATGTGAAGCCTGAGAACTTTTTGATGGGTCAGCCTGCCACACCACAGGAGAAGAAGTTATATCTTGTTGATTTAGGATTAGGTGCGGAACCACTTGTCATTTGCCTTCTGATCCTTTCACCATGATTGATTTTTCTTTCTTTCTTTTTTAAAATTTTTTTAATTACTTCCCTTTAAATGATCTTTCAGCGTCAAGATGGAGAGATAGTCCTAGTGGCCAACATGTTGAATATGATCAACGCCCAGATGTATTCAGGTACGCTGTAGTGTGTTTTAGACTTCTAATATTCTAGTTTACAAGCAAGTTCTTGCCTTCTGTCTTTTTCTCCTTGTCCTTTTTTAATTTTTTTTTCCTGATATTACTTCCACTACTTTTCATTTATTGTTGTAGAGGAACTGTTCGCTATGCCAGTGTTCATGCTCACTTGGGAAGAACCGCAAGTAGAAGAGATGATCTAGAATCTCTTGCATATACACTCATATTCCTTCACCGAGGAAGGTTACCATGGCAGGGATACCAAGTAAAGTATTGCTTACAGTGCAAATGCATGCTGTAATAATCAGGTTTTCCAGATTTGTATAAAATATGGGTCATTTTACGTTTTTGCACAAATTTGTTCTCTTCAGGGTGACAACAAGTCTTTTCTCGTTTGCAAGAAAAAGATGGCCACATCTCCTGACATGTTGTGTTATTCTTGCCCACCGCCTTTGAAACAATTTCTTGAGATTGTCGTGAACATGAAATTTGATGAGGAGCCAAACTATTCAAAGTTAATTTCATTGTTTCTGGGGTTATTAGGACCAGATCCAGCTATGAGGCCGGTTAATACTGATGGAGCCCAGAAGGTAAGAAATACATTTTTTCCCTTTCCTCCTTTGGATGGCCATTGTTTTAAGAGTTATATCTTTCAATCACTTATCCTTCTCGTCCTTCTCCTCCTACTCCTACTCCATCTCCAGATTATCTATCAGGTTGGGCAAAAGAGGGGTAGGTTAACCATTGAGGAAGAAGACGACCAACCAAAGAAGAAGGTGCGTTTAGGAGTTCCCGCTACTCAGTGGATATCAGTTTACAATGCCAGGATGCCAATGAAGCAGAGGTATTATGTTCAAAGTTTATTTTCCCTTGTACTTGTTTTTTTTTTCTTTTCTTTTTCCGAACAGTGTAACTTAACTGCTTTCATTTTGATTATTATCAGTAGTCCTTTTTTCCTTGTGGGCATCCAATTGATGTTACCATTCATTTCTTTGTTCTTTCTATTGTTTTGCTGTGTGGAGAGACGTGGCATCTGCCGTGAATCCTAAAGCTTCCCTCGAGAGACTATTTGCCCAAATTCCACTTTCAAGGAAGTGATATTCCTATTTTACCAAAATAAAAAGGAAGTTATACTCAATGTTGGATAAATTTGTGACAGGAGCTTATCGTAACTCCAAATCTTACATAGAGAACCACTTTCCTTAAATTATTTTCCTCAAATATTACTTTCGAGAGAGTGATATAACCATTGGATTCATCTTCTTCTTTTTTTTTTTCTTCCTTTTTAATTATGAAACTGAAAAGTAAATATCATCGTCTTCAAATTGATTTACCAAGGCTTGCTACCTGTTGACTTCCCTAAGTTTCTGATAGAAAAACTCTTCCTTGGGTAATTTTCACACCTATCAGTGTCTGTAAGTTGACACCTAAGAGTTTGCCACAATTAAAAGTGGGCCCTGCAAGCATGGACTTGAATCGACCTTATCATAAGGTGGAGTCTATCGTATCATTTCTCTTGTTTGATTTTCTTATGGACTTCTTTTTTTCCTACCATCAGGTACCACTATAATGTGACTGAGTCTCGATTGGCACAACATGTGGATAGAGGAAGTGCAGATGGTCTGCATATAAGTTGCGTAGCATCCTGTTCCAATCTTTGGGCACTCATTATGGATGCAGGAACTGGTTTCTCAAGTCAAGTTCATGAGCTGTCCCCGCACTTTTTACATAAGGTATGAACTGTTGTTACCATTTTTCTGTTTTGAAAGTGTTTGATGGAATGCTGCTATAATTTTCAAACATTGTAGGAATGGATTATGGAGCAATGGGAGAAGAACTACTACATTAGTTCAATTGCAGGTCTTAACAATGGAACCTCTCTTGTGGTGATGTCTAAAGGTCAGTATCTTTACTTTTATGCATTGTTGTGATATTTTTTTTAAACATCAACTGGTGCTGTGCAAAAAAAAAGAAGAGGAAGGGAGCGTAAAGCACCCTCAAGTTGACTTCCTTTGGCAAATATGACCAATGGTTTTCATGTCTGTAATCATGTCTTTGCCTGCAACTTCATGTTTTGCAATGAGCACAGTTCCACTTTGCTAAGGACTCTTGTCAAGTCTATGGTCTTGTTTGAGAAATAGAAAAATGTCCCATCGTTGCTTCTTATAAAAAAAAAAAGAGCAAGAGCGAACCTTCTTTTTTTTTTTTTTGTGTGGTTTCGGGGGGGTTGGGGGGGTAGGGGATAGGACTAACTAAAAATTCTCACTTAATTAAACTAATTAATCCAAATAAACAAACCCATAGGTTCGCTTGAATTTCACAACAATACGTGTATAACTATGTAAGACCAAGGTTTTAAATATCGGACTCGGACTTGGACTCGGCTCGGGCCGAGTCCGAGTCGACTCGGCCGAGTCCCCATATTTAGTAAAAAAAAAAAAAAAAGGAAAAATTTTGTTTCTCCTTTTTTCCATCCAATCCATTCATAATTCCATATATAAAGTTTCACTCTCTTTATTGATCATTCTAATACGTTATTTAAGGATAGAAATATAGAATAATAATAACAAAATCGCAAGCCATTTTATAATTTAATTGCAATTAAAATTTGAAATTTAAAACTAAAAAGTAAAAAATACAATTTACATGTTTCCAACTTTCAATATCCACTCTCAAGTCTCAATTTAGTCAATTATCAAGTCAAATAGTTAGATTAATCATCAAAGATGTAACTAAGCTTCAAATTTCAATTATATTTATAGCATATAAAAATGCAAAACCATAGTATACCTTAGCTCTTTCTTGTTAAAATTTAAATGCTAATTCCATGTTGAATGCCTTGCGGGTTCTGGATCTTCATCTTCGTCGTTATTTTGACTTTGACGATAGTATTGAGCAACATCAAAATGAAAAAACCCTTGCCCCGCTCTTGGAGTTATAGGACCTTCTCCATAGTTTGATGATGGAGCCATAACTTGAAGTTGAGGATATTCATATGGTGGTTGCACTTGTGGGGGTGTTAATCCATACTGTTGTTGCCCATACCCATGCGAAGGACCACCGTATCCACCATACTGATGCGGCAGTCCATACTCAGACGAAGGATCATGAAATTGATCTCCATATTGTTGCCCATATCCGTATGAACTATCAGAACTTGTGATCCAAGGGCTTGATGCCATTTGATGCGGCTGAGGATATTCATCCGTTGGCTCACTTCCTTTTCCTTCACCTCTGCCCCACTCACGTGACCCACCAGTAGGCTCACTTGGACTATAATATACATTAATGTTGTCATGTCCACCACCACGTCTATCATCACTACCTTCGTATGCCTCCTCGTTCTGGCACTGTTCACCTCCTTCTCGTGAGCCACTCTTGCTAGAAGGTGATGTTTTATGCTGTTCCACTTCTTCTTCATAAGTGGCCAACCTTTGGCCTTGTCTTGTCTTTGCATGAGTGCTCTTAGTCTTATCCTTTGACTTTCGCGTGTATTGGAAAGTTGGTTTTGATCTTTCTCTAGCCCCCTCGACATGTTCTGAAGTAGAACGTGTCAACTCTGGACCACGGTTATGACCACGTCTCGAGCCTTGCAATGATGAGGTTGCTACACCCTTACCCTTATCGCGCGCTAATCGCGCTGTAGAAGTAGACGTAGCAGATCTGGAACTCGGCTGCTGCGGTGGGGAAATATGTACTTCATTCGATTGAAATTCTTCAACATCAGCCATTGCTTCATCGAGGAATGTTGTATCATTTAATACTGGCTCCTCTCTTTCAGCCAACCATTCATCAAGAGGGTCATCTTCCTCGAATATATAATCCAAATTAATTGGTTCGTAGTCGCCGTTGTCTCTTCTCATCAGGTTCCTTGCCCGTAACCTCATGTTGTAATGGACAAAGACCAACTTCTCCAACTTAGCCATAGTAAGGCGATTACGGGTCTTAGTGTGTATCAAGCTGAATGTGCTCCAATTCCTTTCACATCCCGAAGATGAGGCTGTTTGGCTCAATATTCTTTTTGCAAAAGATCTTAAATGGGGAACCTCATCACCAAATGTAGCCCACCATTCAGCTGTGTTAAAAGACCAAAACAATAAAATCAATTGTTTGTTATAATTCATAAAAAACTATATTTCATCTAATTTAAGTACTGAAATTTGAGAATAATACCTGGATCTATCTGCTTACGACCCAATATGGCTGCGTCTGATCCAAAACTACCTAGAGCGCCCTTGTAGTTTTTCAATTATAAAAGTTAAGACTTAGAAGTTAGCACCTAGCAGTTAGCACTTTTTCAAATTTCAACTAATTTGTGAATAATAATGTCATGATCTATGACATCTTTATCTGGTTAAGAATTGTAACTTGATATTGCGCGTTATTTGTCATAGCCTCTAACATTTTTTTCAAGCCACGGAAAACTTCTTCATGGTTAGAAAAGTGTTTGCTATAGAAGCAGCTTGGGTTCAAGTAGTACGCTGCATGCCATGACGTCATTAAGTAATAAGTATTGATTATTAGATTCCAAAATAAAGTAATAAACAATAACTAGTTAGTATTCTATTTATAATAACCATAATAAATTAATAGTCAAAAATTGCCTGCCGCATGTATGTCTTGATGCATCTGGTTGTCCCATCGATTATCAATGATTTTCCATATCTTCTTATAATAAGTCCCATACTTTCCTCTGGACCTTTGCTCTATAGCTAGCTTTGCTCTATCCATGGCATCATACACAAAGCCCATTGTGGGCTTCGTATCAGCATTCACTAGTTTCAAAACCAAGACAAGAGGCTCGAGTAAGTCAGTAATTCGTTCTGCCCTGTTCCAAAAATCCTCCCCAAGGACAATCTGTTGTACTTTGCGTGCCAAAGGTTGACGTGAAAATTTTGATTTCACATATGCTGTACTGGTCCACATCTGCATTATGTTAGCCTTGGCACGACAAAGACTCTCAAGGGCTACGAAGTGCGTAGCAAAGCGTGTGATACCGGGCCTCAAAATCTCACGACCTTCGTTCATTTCTCTTAGTAGATCTGTCATGAACTGATGGTTATAGATCAAAGATGTCACCATCTTTCCCTCATCAATAGTCTCACGGACATCATCTAATTTGCCAATGTCCTCCAGTATGAGATCAATACAATGTGCCGCGCACGGCACCCAAATAATACCCTTACCCTTTTCACGCAATTTCTTCGCTGCGGCCTTAAAGTTAGGCGCATTATCTGTCACAATTGCAACAACATATTTGTGCCAATTGTTAACCATGGCCAAGGTATCATCAATTAAACTGTACAAATATTCAGCATCCATTCTATGTCCGCTTGTATCTACAGACCTGATAAAAACTGTTCCCGTTACACAGTAAGCCATGAAATTAATAATGTGCCGCCTATTGTTGCTTGTCCACCCATCACACATAAGCGTGCACCCATACTCCTCCCAAGTTTTGAAGTGATCTTCCAAGTATCTCCAATAATCAGAAACTTCCATGTCAAGATACTTTCCACCAATCTCATAAGCGGATGGAGGTTTAACTCTGGGCCCCACCTCAGCTATAGTATCAACCATGGAGCGATAGTATGGTGAATTAGCAACATTCGGTGGAATCCGATTATAATGGAAGAACTTTGAGATGGCTCTCCCCATTTTCATGGCTCTAACTTTCATATCGCCCATGATAGAGCTACTAATCTTTGGTTGTTTTGTACTTTGAGACCGATGTAAGAATGGATCCATTGTCCCTCTCCTTGCTGTGTCCCGATAAGGGTCAGGAGGAGCTCTAGAAGAACCAGCCCCAGCCCGTGTCTCATCCATACGAGCCTGCTCAGAAGCAAATTGTTCACGGCTCGCTCTAAAAGCCCTCCTTAACTCCCTCGTCTCAACATCACCATCACCGTCAGAGTCATCCTCAGAAGTGTCAATCCTCTGCATATTTACAACCCTCTCATCAAATTTTTTCTTCTTTTCTTTCTCATTCTTCTTTTCAAGCAACATGTCTCTCATTTCTTTCCTCACTTCAGTGGGGACATTTGCACATGGTTTAGCTTCCCCTTGTATACCTGCTAGGTGTTGTTTAAATCTGTGGATCCCACCACTGAGAATCTTATGACACCATTTGCATTTAACCTTATGACGGTCTCCTGCGACCATCTCATGTTCCCATCCGGGGTCAACTTCTTTCTCTTTATTTTTTGGGGCCATTTGTGATATAATCTAACTATCTGAGTAATAGTAATCTGCACAATCATGAAAATCACATTCTTTTAACCAAAAAATAGTTGAAATTTCATCTACAAACAACCCACACATGTAATCATCTACTCTACATAATTTAAGAATGTAAAATGCAAAAAATCCATATTATTAATAATTATTTTTACAAGAAAAAGTAAGGAAAATATTATTATTGCACATATATGCATAGATCTAGTGTTAGAACCATAGATCCATGTTATACAAACCCAAAATAATAATTTCATACAAAGAACATAAGTAAATAATAATAAAAAATTCGGATTTCTCATTATTTCTTTTTAAAATTACATCATAATCATGAAAATCACCTTCTTTTAACCAAAAAATAGTTGAAATTTCATCTACAAACAACCCACACATGTAATCATCTACTCTACATAATTTAAGAATGTAAAATGCAAAAACTCCATATTATTAATAATTATTTTTACAAGAAAAAGTAAGGAAAATATTATTATTGCACATATATGCATAGATCTAGTGTTAGAACCATAGATCCATGTTATACAAACCCAAAATAATAATTTCATACAAAGAACATAAGTAAATAATAATAAAAAATTCGGATTTCTCATTATTTCTTTTTAAAATTACATCATAATCATGAAAATCACCTTCTTTTAACCAAAAAATAGTTGAAATTTCATCTACAAACAACCCACACATGTAATCATCTACTCTACATAATTTAAGAATGTAAAATGCAAAAAATCCATATTATTAATAATTATTTTTACAAGAAAAAGTAAGGAAAATATTATTATTGCACATATATGCATAGATCTAGTGTTAGAACCATAGATCCATGTTATACAAACCCAAAATAATAATTTCATACAAAGAACATAAGTAAATAACAAAAAAAAATTCGGATTTCTTAATTTTTTTTTTAAAAAAAGACCCAAAAATTAAAAAAAAAGCATTTTTAGAAAAAATAATGATCCTCCAAACCATCTTCAAGTAATATCTTCATCTTAGCATCTTCTCTAAACCATATATGCATGTAGAATCAAGAAAACAAACCTCAAAGTTGAGAAATAAAAAAACCCTCTTTGATGTGAATAGTGGTTGGATTCTTTGGTAGGCTTGATCTTCAAAAATGGATGGATTTGATGATGTTTGATGCTTGAAACACAATTTGGAAGTAGTCTCCTTCACTCTCCACAAAGTAGAATGCCAAAAAAATGAGCATTTTAGGGTTTAAAGCCCCCCCCCCCCCCCCCCCCCCTCGTCAACAGGGGGACTCGGACGAGTCCCCCTGGACCTGTACCGAGTCCAGGGGACTCGGTTCGGTCCCTGCCGAGTCCGAGTCGACTCGGACTCGGCCGATTTTTTTTTTCCTTGTGTAAGACCAAAACTTCAAGTGAAATGATGCAAAATAGGGTGTACGCTAATCAATCAAAGATATACCACTATGATCAATGTAATTTAGCACAAGTGTATGTGTTTCAAGTCAATCAAAGATGTAACTATCTAGCCAAAACATAATAGAATTTCAATGATGCATAGAGAGATAGATAAATGATGACAAGGGATTTATAGTGGTTCGGTCTCAGACCTACATCCACTTCTCAAGAGCTTCCACTCTTAGTTCCACTATGTCGAGGCAACTACACAGGTACACCCCTAATTACATACACAACTTGTTTTTTGATACGGTGGTTCAATCACACAAATCTAGTCCACTAACACCCAAATTTTTTTTTTTTATTTTATAGTGGTTCAATCACAAAGATCTAATCCTCTTTACAACTCAAATTTTGAGTTACAAACAAGAACACTTGCCTATTGACTTGATCTTCAGCTAGGAAGAACAGACACCTCTTTGGGGCCGGGTCAGACATGGACACCCCCGGACAGGTGTCCGACACGCCAAAAATTGTGTCCTTATTTTTCTATATTTTATTTCCCGGACACGCCAGTTGTTTTAGTTGGAGAAAAGTATTAAAATTATAATAAAGAAAAGAGAAGGGCGTCGTTTGTAAAAAAATCTCTTTTAGTTGGAAGAAAAAAAAGGAAGATAAGACATAGGCTAGGGCTTAAAAATTAGAAAAAGAAAAAAAAGGAAATAGCCTAAATGCAATTTTGTTAACTTAAATAAAAGATAAGGCAGAGGCTAGGCCATTCTGTCTTAGACGATCGAAAGGGGGAAGCCGAAACAGCGCAGCGTCTTAGACGTCCGGCCGTGTATTTTTGGAACGGAGGGAAAATTGATGATCCTCCCTTTTCTTTGTATGGATTTTATGAAACTATGGATATTTCATGTTTAATAATTATTATTTATGTTTCAATTTTGTATTGCTATTTGATAATTTGATATGTTTGTTAGTTGGTACAGTTGTACATTGGTACTTGAATTTTTATATATTTGATTGCTAAACTGATTACAAAGTTAAAATGATATTATCTTTTAGTATATGATTAGATATATTATCATTATTATTATTATTATTATTATTATTAATAAATATGAACGAGTCCTTGACGGGTCCGTGTCCTACTTTTTTGAGAAATGTTGTGTTGGCGTGTCTGTGTCGCGTCGTGTCCGTGCTTCTTTGGTCTTGAGAGTGTTCCCTGATGCTTGAATGGTGCTCCAATCTTTGACTCCTTCCTTTGCTCCTTGGTGATGATGATGCTCCAAGATGTGCACAACCAAGAGGGCTAGGAAGTCTAAATCTAGGGAGAAATAGACTTAACTTTGAGGGCTCAAGGTTCCCTAGAGTGATTCCACTAAACACACTTAACTAGAGCTTTGAATGCTCTTAAGTATGCCTAATATAAGCCTAAGTGTGCATGGAATTGGATTTTGGGAGCTCTTAGAGTGTTTTACTATGAGGGCACAATGTGTGGGAAAGAGGTCTCAAAATCACATTAGTTATAGCCCTTGGAATGAGTTCTTGTATATATAGAAAGCTCTCCAATGGCTAGCTAGTTGGCGGTTAGCCTCCAACTTTTTTGCGGTTAGCCGTTAGGCCCCAATGACTAGTTTGACCCTACTAAAAGATAGGGCATTTGTTCTACGGTGAGCTTAACGTCTTGTTGTAGGGGACTTATGGCTCGCCATAAGCTAACCTTAGAGTCCACAGAAATGGATTTTCTACTGTTTGCCTTTGTGACCACGAGTTGACCGTAATGGTCCACGATTAGCTGACACCCTACACCCAGAAATGAGTCAAATTGGCCAATTAAACAATATTAAATTTATCAATTAATCTAAGGGTTCTAGGGGCCTTTTCGTGGTTGGTTTGGAGTCCAATGTACCTGAATAGGTTGACACAAACATGGAGATCTTCTTGGATTCATCCGGGCCTTCCAAGCCTTGAATCCATGCCTTGAATCTTGATCTTCCTTGAGAGACACTTAGAGGCAAGGTCTTGGACTAATTGACATGGAATTGACAATCAAAGGGCGGTGCATATATGACTATGGCACTAACACTATGGAGTATAAATGTTTATATTCTCTTCCATATCTTATTATAGACAAATTGAGGAGGCATTGTTTGCATGGTAGACACTTTGTGAAATCGTTATGTTATATCTTATCAGAAGGGGATGTTTGTAATCATCAATGGATCAGATGGACAGTGCTTTTTAGTGAAGGTTTTATATGACCTAAGCGCCTGCTTGGAGCGAGTATTTGAAAATGAATATCCATATTTGAGAATGATGCCCAACCAAACTCTTGATTTGCCCCATTGCAAGAATACGGAGGATTTGAGAATCCTGCCAAAGTACCAGCTATCAAATAGACCCTAGGGTCTCTCTCCTTTTACGTATGGAAATAGATTGAATGTATAGGATGTGCTGAACTGTTCCTTCTCACTTTTGGTTGACTAGCTTGTGCCAATTAACTGAAAAACTAAAAACCAAACTTTAGTCTAAGGGGCCGTTTGGAAAGCTTAATCTCATTTATAAGAACTAATTATATTATGGTCTAAAATTAAATCTCTAATTTTTCAAGTTCTAGTCTACATTAGCGTGTTTGGTAAAATAAAAATAAAAAGCTCTTATTTTAATGAGGTAATTGGGGCCCACATTTTGCAAATGACAATGCCACCATTTGCGTCATTTTGAAAATTTCATAAGGTTATCTTCATCCAAAACACTTTTAAATTTTGCGTTGTCCACCTCCATCCGCTTTAGCTAAAAAAAGCTCTAAAAAAATTCCCTCTTGGGTTTTTTTTAGAGGCAAAAGTTCTAAATTGTAAATAAGCTCTAAAATTAAAAAATATAATTAGTAGTTTACCAAATGCTCTAATATGTAAAATAAGAGCTTATTTTTAGAGCTTACGAAATGCCCTCTGACTCACATTTTAGAAGGATGCAAATTGGTAAAATAAAAAATGCTTCTGTTGCTAGAGAACTCCCCTGCAACCCCAAAGTGGAAAATGATGTTAGGTACTTAGATTACGATGATGTTATTATGGTATCTCAAGGGAATCTGGATAGTTATTTGTTTCTACTGCTGTTGCCTCTTCTTTGCTCAGATTTATCTTTAAAGCCATCTTACTAAATTTAATATAATTCAAGGGAATCTGGATGCTTAAAAAAAGGGTTACTTAAAAAATGGAGGAATCATTATTTTACAAGAATATGAATGCGTAACTGCTCCATATATATATATATATTATATTACATACATATGTATGTAGGTACATTTTTGTTAGGACCCATCCCTAGATATTATTTCTAAATAATTTTAAATAATTTTTTTAATTAAATAATGAATGTTTACAATTCTATCCCTTTGAATTAGGGCACATCAAGGTTCAATTAGGGGAAATCAATTCACATTTGACAATTAGGGCACAGTTAGAGCGCAAACAAGGATTAGGGCACGATTTGGGATTACTTAGGATCTAATTGTAATTTTCAGAAAATATAAGGTTTTTTTTTGTGTGATTTTTAGAAAATAGCAATATTAGACTCATTGGATAAAAAATAATTAATTGAGAAACTTTAATTAAGCATGTGGGCCCATTTGGTATACAAATAAACTTAGATAAGCAATAATCTAATCATATGGTACAAAGCAAAACTAAAGAAGATGTGGGACCCAACAATGGGTCCAACAGTCGTGTACAAGTAGAATATAGGGGCTGGCTTTGATATGGCTGGATATTGGTTTATAATTGTTGAAAGAAAACCTCAAATAAACTTAGATAAGCAATAATCTAATCATATGGTACAAAGCAAAACTAAGGAAGATGTGGGACCCAAAGATGGGTCCAACAGTGGTGTACAAGTAGAATATGGGGACTGGTTTTGATATGGCTGGATATTGGTTTATAATTGTTGAAAGAAAACCTCTTAAGAAGTAATATCATGTGAATAGTGAGCCTGGGTCGTCACAGTTTTGATCAGTATTATGATGATAGATATGGCTGTTTGTTTTAACTGGATTCGCAATGTAGACTTTCATAGTTGAGGTGATGGGATGAATGAACAGATGGCGCTTGGCAATTGCATGCATGCTACTTCAATGCCTAGGTTCTGAGAATAAGTTGAGGAGGGTAAGGTTGTGATACCACCCTTCCCCTTCATTTGTGCCCCTCCTTCAGGTTGTTTTAGAGTTCACTTTGATGGTTCCTTTGATGTCATGAAGCATGCTTCTGCCTGTCTCTGTGTTAGATACCTTCGCTCACCCCTTTTTTTGTGCGGGGGGTTTGATGTGTATGCATGTGATCATATGCTGCAATGCCATGAATTCTTTTTTGTATGAGCCCAATGATGGATGACTGATTATGTCCCCCATTCTAAGTAGAGGACCTACTAGTCTAAAGTTTTAGTTTAAACATGCCATATTTACAAGGTCCCTCGTAACCGAGGAAAAGAAACAACGTTTTAGGTTTTCAACTGTGTGTTGTACATCAGAGTGTTTACTTCTGTGTCATTGTTGAATGTGGCTCTGTTTTCTTCAGTAAATCCAAGCATTGATTTTTATTTGTAGTCACTAATCTATAAAGTTCTAATCAACATTCTTCAGGTACAGGCTATACACAACAGTCTTACAAAGTCAGTGATTCCTTTCCCTTTAAATGGATAAATAAGAAATGGAGAGAAGGGTTTCATGTGACTTCAATGGCAACAGCTGGAAGCCGATGGGGTGTTGTCATGTCCCGCAATTCTGGCTTTAGTGATCAGGTTGAATTTTAATTTTATGTGCTTGGCAGTCTTCCAAATTGTTTTTCCCCCTTTAAATATTCCAATGCTGAATCTTTGCTACAAAAATTGTGGAAATTGGTGAACCAGTAGCAATAAGAGTAATTTTGGATGCTCCACAATTTGTGACCTGGTATGTATTTCACAGAATGGTTAGTCATCCTATGCGTTTGTAGGCCTCATGGAAATCGGTGAACACGGAGTACATTGACACTGTTTACTTCTGCACTATTTTCTACCATTTCTAGCTCCATCGTCAGTACTGATTTAAATTGGGAGCAGAAAATTTGAGAAACAGTGTACACCAAAATGAATTTCCTGCCTGCCCTTGAACATGCAGCAGAACAGATGACCACTCATTCTGCCAAAACATTTACAGTTCTGATTTTGGGGCACCTGAGTACACCAAATGTTTGTTAAGTGTTGCCAAAGCCATTGTATAGCAACTGGTTGGAATTAAACCGAAAATGGAGACTTCACTTCGGTCTTTTATGAAACATGAAATCTCATTTACCTTCTTTCGCTAGGTTTATTCATTTTAACAGCAGCTCACTAATAATGAGGCCTTTTGTGTGTTATTCTATTTTCTCTGTTTCTGCAGGTTGTTGAACTTGATTTCCTGTATCCTAGTGAGGGCATCCACAAACGCTGGGACAATGGTTACCGAATTACATCAACAGCTGCAACTTTGGATCAGGCAGCTCTTATCCTCAGTGTGCCGAAGCGCAAAACAGTAGATGAAACTCAGGAGACATTACGCACTTCTGCCTTTCCAAGTACCCATGTCAAGGTGGAGATTGCTCTGTTCTCTCTTACAGTTCATATTTTGCATATGCCCTTAACTTGACCTTTTCTTTTGAAAGTTGAAGGGGATCAGTGTTAAGTATGCATGAATAATATGCTGTGGATTTGGATGCTCAATTGAATAGAGTTGTGTTAAGTTCGTCTCAGTAATTAAGAAATGATCAACTGGTCCTTAGCTCTAGTCCATTCACTGTGAATGTACAGATGTATTGCTTCAGTATGACTAGAAGCACGGTGCTACTTGCATTATTAAATCTAGAAGCATATTACTGCCTGCATTGGGGCTAGCCCCTTTCTCTGAGCAGTTTGGTTGTCTTCAATTTCATTATCTATTTACTAAGGAACTGCGCAGGTGCAATTTATTCATTACAGCATCGAAAAACAGCCTCAATAAAAATTATCCTAGTGTCATATGCACGATATAGTGTACAGCTATATGCACCAGAATATGTTAGATCCTCTTAAACTGTTCCATTCCAGTTTGGAAGTGACCAGAATGGCAACTGCAACTGTTTTGAAAAAGTCACAGCAAGCAATGAGGGCATGCTTGAATGATTGCCTCCTGACTAACATGTTCCAGGGCAGTGACATCATCTTTCATACTGCTTCTATCCTATGCACCGTGAAAAGCAGGAATCATGCACCTTTATAATAGTCTCTAGTTTCTATACAAAGGTACACAGACTGATGTTTTTCAATGGCTGGCAGGAAAAATGGGCGAAGAATCTTTACCTTGCTGCCATATGCTATGGGCGCACTGTCTCATGAAGCAAGCTGCGATGGCAAGACTTGTGGGGTGCTGCTGGAGGATGCATCTCATGAGGCAAGCTGCGAGGGCAGGACTTGAGGGCGCTGGAGGATCTTGTTTCTGTACCCGATTGTATGTACTCTTGTATGGAGGCACACATGGAGGTTTTGGGCAGTTTTTTATCTGCCCTTTTCGTTTCTATTCATTTTCTTCTATTAAGTGTATATTTTTCTTTGGATTTCCATGAATTATATATATATATATTAACTTTATATACCGTGAAATGCATAGACAACAATTAATTTTTAAAGTGACCATTGAAACTAAGCATATTAGTTGCTGCCCCTATTCCTGATTATGTGATATAATTTTATCTTTTCAAAGAATTTTTTTATGCATAACCTTGTGGTGCCCTTTGCACTCGATAATGGGGGTCCACCTTGAGGGGCCTAATCTTGGATCTCTAGGCTTGTGGATTTTTGTGTATATCACCCTGTAACAACATTTGCACAAAGTTGTCGTTCATGTCTCACCTGCTGGTCTTCTTTACCCGACCGACTTCACAATCCAATTGCTTCCCTCTCGGCTTCAGGGACCAGCGTGGAGACTTGATCATTTCTCAGTAACAGAGTAGGCCATATCATATATGTAAAATTTCCATACAGGGTCTGAATTTTGAGATCAGATTTTCAGAGGAAAATTCCTATATGCTAGTGTGTTCAACTTGCAGAGATGTTGGGTACCTCCTCAATGCATGCTCATCATAAGATAGGGTGGGTTGGCACGAGTCCCTATGTCGATTGATATATATATATATATATATATATTTTTCATTCAAGTTTAAAGAAATAATAAAATTTGAATTTTCATGATTTTTCCCCTCTAAACAATGAGTCTCACCATACAGGGATTCAAAGCATCCAAGAGATCTCATGGATGCATCTTTGTTCATTAAGTTGGGTGAACGTTACATTTTGATGTTTATAGTCCTCTGGATGAATAAAGCAGACTTTTGGGGTGCCTACCAATTTGTTCTTGGAGTTTTGGAGAGTGATGTGCAGTGGGCCCCATCCAACTAAGAAATTTCTAGTAGTAAAGAACGGTTCATCCTCTATTTTCTGATTGAATCACTTTTTCAATCCAATACCCGTTTGTTTGCGAGCTTTTGGAGATTTATTGTCTCTGAGTATTTGAAATTCCAAAATGCTCGGAGGTTGAATTTTTGAGAATTTTGCAGGCCATTACATTAGGAATTCCCTAGAAGGAGAAGTCTCATCAGAAATGCCCCTAAACAAACAGGCCCGTCCAAATGTGGGAGGAGAGTGAGATTAGATTAAATAAGATAGCTATTGCATCTGGCTGGCTTGTTCATATCCCAGGGCCAGGTTCACTCAGTTCCATCCATTGGGGTGGGGCTTCCAAATGCTAGATTTACTTTCAAATCATCCATCCATTAGAAAAAAATCAGATGCACGGAGCCTTTTCTGGCCTTCGAATCCATTAAAAAGCCATGACTTCAGCTGTTAACTCAACTGTCGTTTCTTTCTTGGCGTTTTTATACATTAATCATTCTTAAAATCTATTTATGAATGAAATTCAAATAATGTCACTACAGTCGCTTGACTTTGGTTAACATTTTTTTTATTACCTTTTGCCCCGGATCCCACGATATTATAAGAATACTGTATGTAACAATTACATGATATCATGGCTTTTATATAACATCTATTGGAGAAGGGTTTTTTTTTTTTTTTTTTTTCAAAAAATAGAATTTGATAAATGGTGGTTAGATGTATATTTAATTCTTAAAAAATATCATTTTTTTATATAAAAAAAATTTACTTACTAATTGCATAAATTGTTTCCCTGGTTTTTTCTTTTTGGTAAAAGGGTTTGAAGTCTAAACACTCTAAAATGATAGAACCTGAACTTTTAAGACATAATTAGCAAAAGGTTCCTAAAGTGGAATGTATCCAGCCTCTGGTCCATGCAAAATTTGTTTAAGGGCTCTGGTCCACTCAGCTAGATCCTTTGCAACCAAAGGTCTCTACATTCACACTATCACATATTTCGCGACTAATTTGCCCTTTCAACCGTTTTAGTTATAAAATTTTGAAATTTCAAATTTCAAATCTTTCATTATCCCTCATTAATAGGGCTTGGTGGACGTCGTAGACACGAGGAGGTTCCAGGGCTGCTGGATGTCGGAGTCGCGAGATGGAAACTCCTGTTTCATGCTCATTAAAGATCCACAGTGCATTTTGTTCGTTTGATAGAAACAAGTAATGGAGAAGTTTTAAGAAAAAACAAAAGGTCTTTTGACTTCTGAAAAAAAAAAGGGAGGTTCGTGTCTTGCTTGGTTCTCATCGCAGGAGCCATCGCCGGAAGAGACAAGGTGCAGAGAATGGATTTCTATGCAAACCGATCACTGGAGAAGGCTGCTTGCACGCCACCATCATTGCCGGACGAAGCCGGCCACGGTCGTCAGGGTTCGCTTGTCGCCGGAGAAAAAACAGCAAGGCGCTGCAGCATCCACATTTATGTTGCAGAAATAAAGCCTATCGAGGGAAGAAGAAAAAGTCCTGGGCCAAGTTAGGTCTAGACTTGGGTCAGTTCGGGTCAGATCCAGCCCGACCTATTGGACCTGGTCTGATCTAATCTGATCTCCTTTACCCTCTATTGATTTGTCAAATTTATCTGAGTTTTTTTTTTTATCAAATTTATTTGAGTTTTGTACAAATTTATCTAAGTTCTGGAACAAATTTATTTGAGTTTTGAACAAATCTAGTTGATTTTTGGCAAATTTATCTAAATTTTTGGCAAATAAATTTCCATTTTTTTAAATTTATTTGTAAATAAGAATTTTATTTACATATTTTGAAATTTATTTGCATCTTTTGAAATCTATTTACATTTTTTGAATTTTATTTGGATCTTTTGAAATTTATTTGCGTCTTTTGAAATTTAATTATATATTTTGAAATTTATTTGGATCTTTTGAAATTTATTTATGTCATTTTATTTACGTCTTTTGAAATTTATGTTGCTTCTTTTGAAATTTATTTACATTTTTTTAATTTTATTTGGATCTTTTGAAATTTATTTATATTTTTTGAAATTTATTTGGATATTTTGAAGTTTATTTGCATCTTTTTAAATTGAGGATTTTACCAAAATTTTGTTTTTGTTTTTGGGGGCCAGTGGGCCTAAAAGATTAATTTAATCGACCTTGCACCAGATCAGTCATTTTGCCTGAAAATGTATTTATTTTAGCACTTTCAACTAGCGTTTCTAGCGACCTTAGTTTTATGACGCTAAGGGTCTTTAGGAACTCTGCGGTGTACACAAATTAAAACAAATATATGTGTGTTTCTTCGTGTTTCATTGTCAATAAGTTTATTTTCCTTCACTACGTTCGTCAATGCCCATTTCTTCCGACCCAACCATCCAACTGTGGTCCCCTTCAACATCCTCTCATCTACTGCTCATTCTCTTCGCCCTCCTACCAATTGTGATCCCCTCTCATATCCTCTTTTATCAAAGGTATGTGCTGTTGGATGCTCCCCTTTCTGAGTCGTCTGGGCTGGATTGTCGTCTAGGTTGAGCTCTATAGGTCATTCCCACCTCTTGAAGACCATTAAAGCCACATGCCTTTATTTGGTGAAGAACATTAAAGTGCATATGATACTCCATTTGGGGCATAGCAATTGAAATATGAAGTTTGTACTTTGCCCTAAAACATGAATTTTCTACTTTTGATAAACCTTTTTTCATATTTCCTAGTTGCATGTGACCATTTATGCATGCATTTCATCGTTTTCTTCCCCACAGTTGGACGGCTGGGTCGGAAGAAATGGAAGCAAACGAACGTGGTGAAAGAAAATAGACTTGTTGACAACAAAACACGAGGAAACACACCTATTTCATTCTAATTTGTGTACATCGCAGGGTCTTTAGGGACCCTTACCGTCATAAAACTAAGGTCACTAGGGACGCTAGTTGAAAGTCCAAAAAAAAAAAAAAAACACATTTTCAGGCAAAATGATTTGATCTAATGCAAGGTCGGTCAAAATAATCTTTTAGGCCCACTGGTCACCTAAAGTGTTTTTTTTTTTTTTTTGTAAAATCCTCTTTTAAATTTATCTTCGTTCTTTTGAAATTTATTGCTTTTTTTTTAATTTATTTCATTTTTTGAAATTATTTTGAAATTTATTTGCGTTATTTTGAAATTTATTTGTTTGTTTTTAGAATTTATTTGAAAATCTTATTAATGAGATTCTATTAATCGTGACCAATTAAATAGTAGTTGACCATTATTAATGTGAAATTTAAAGAAAACGTAAATTAGACACTTCAGGTATAAAAAAAATGTGAGAGGGAGTTTAGACTATCTACTGTGCAATAAAGTCACGGAGTGAACGACCTCTGACCAAATGCCTCAACTTTGAATTAGTGGGCGGTACAACACAAACCCCTTGCATTGGTGGGGCCCAACTGATCATTATTGTGCCACGTGTCAGCTCTGAAATCCCATAGATATTATACCATCGAGAACAGGTATGGTCTGTTCATTTGGAAGTGTGGAGTCCTCACAAGTAGTTTGAGGAGTGAGGGTTCCTCAACTGATGATTCAGTAATCAACAGAGAGAGAGAGAGAGAGATGGGTACTTCAGCATCTCCGTTTTTCAGTGTTCTCTTCCCGCGCGTCGTTCCCGCTAAGAGCTACGGCACAAGCAGCAGTAAGTTCCTTCTCTTGTTCCACTTCATTCCTATAATTCTGTAATTGCTTTCTTTGGTGATTCTGTTTTAGTGGTGCTTGCATCTCTATCTTATATTCTTATGTCGGGTAGTTCTAACTTCTGAGTATTTTTATATTAGAATCTCTAAATGTTTATATATATTTGATTGATGAACATCTGATGGTTGCTTGACCCTCTCAAAGTCATAATTTGGTTGTCATGTAATGACCCAGAATTGGTTCTACTCAATTTGGGAACACTGGTTTCTTTCCCCTAATAAACTTGGGTCTGTGTTTCATCAATGTTTAAGACTCTCTTTTTTCTTTTTTTTTTGAATGGTATCAATGTTTAAAGACTTTTTTTTAAGGGTATCAATGTATAAAGACTCAGAAGCTTGAATCGAGTCGACTCGAAAGGTCGCGGAGATGGGGTGACTGTTTGGACTTGGGCGAGTCAATGAGTTTTAAAAGAATGATTTTTGGATGATTTGGTGTAGTACCCCAGATCACTAATGGATCAGATATATATGTGGTCAAATAAGATAGCATCTGTTTGGGGGATGCCAGGTTGGAGAGAGGTTGGGAACTTCTTCTCTTTTGGAAATGGGTTATCCATTAGGATGGCGGTATGGGCAGATGCATTCTTTCCTAACATGAGAGGACATCCATTAGAACTTGAAGAAGTGATTCTTTTTTATCAAATGTAGGATAGAATTTTGGATTTGGATTGGATAAAAATCTTGGAAGTGAAAGTATTGTGATTATTACTGAAGAAAATGACAGAGTAATGAACAGCTGCTGTTTGGTGAAACTAAGGCTTCCCAATGTTCAAATTACTAGCGGATCGTATTGTTTCAAACAACTACAGATGCTGTAATTGACAGTGAACCACTAGAGATGTTAGGAGGAAGAATGGTAAGGGAAGACAGAGAAGTGGGTTTTATTGAAAGAATGCAATGAAAGAATAAAAGAAGCAGAGGAATTACCTTACAAGAGGAAGAGAGAGAGAGATCCAAGAAAAATGAATCCAAATTCCATTCATTGATCCAAAACTCCACTACAAACTCACAGTTTAAAGGTCAACAAATTCCTATGTCTTTCCAGAAGCTACCAATAAACATAAAAGAAAGGGGAAAAAGGGTTTTTTTTTTTTTTTTTGTCCCAAATGGACTTATGATCAACCTAATCACTTACTAGTTAATTGCAATTGAATGACTACTGTCCACATGGGTAGGCCCCTTTAGCCATCACCGCGATCCGCATCCCTCTATCCCATAGATCTGGGATCTGCTTTATGGGTTCTAATTTAGGACTCTAGTGTAAACTATTACCCTAGTTCCTTTATTTCTGATTTTGATACATGCAGGAAGTATTCCTTTAGGCACTTAATATAAAATGAAAAAACTTCGAAACTCGAATAAATTATATTCATTGGAAGAATGAAAGAAGATTCACCCTTAATAATCAATACAATTTCCATCGAGAAAGAGTTTAGTAGCGTCCATCCACCTCCTACCCACTTCATATCCTAAGAATGGAAATCCAGATAGGCCATCTGCATTAGTTTGGTTTGACTTTATTTGGATTGACCCCGTTTAGTGAGATTTAAGCAGCTTACACCATAGCTCATTTTTCATTTAAGGCAGTGTCTTGTTGTCATGTTCTCTATTTGAGCCCTCAAAATTTTGTTTCATCTCTTTCATTCTTGTCAACGTTACCACCATGGTGAATTCTTCGATACCAAAAGTTCTGTAACAGTGCTAAGATGGTAAAAAAATAAAAGACAATTTTAGCCTTTTTGAGGTGGCCATCTTCGAAAGGAGATTTCAATTTGCAAATTTCAAAAACATTTTCATGTAAGATATTCTATGATTCTATACCTTGCCGTGCCTTCTCCAGATATAGATAAGGCTTCGAGGATGATGACGACTTTAATTGAGTCTTCTAAGTCATTTGATATCAAGCTAAGTTGGGTTTGTAATGAGATGTAAAAATGCATTCGTTGATGCTGGTATATGCTCAACGTAATGACATTTACATGGCACAATGTCAATACTTGTGCTGGATAATTTATTAATATGTTTACTGTGCAAGATATGGTTGGCAGTATGAAGTTTATTAGGATACTTCTTTTCTCCTAATGATTTGATACATTTTCTCTATGCACTCTATGTATTCCTGTCTTTTGTCTTGAGAACTGTAAAATCACATTGTTTACTCAATCCATATCATATCCATACCTAGAATCATAAAGTGCATGTTGCATGCATCTCTGTCACTTTGCTTCTAATTTCACTATGCTGCTTTAATTCTTGTGATAAAACTAAATTTCTAATTTTTCAATGAATGGCAGTCAACTCTAGGACAGTTGGGCTTTGTGTCAGATCCAGTTTGGAAGATGAGAGTAGTACATCAAGAGATCCTGACCATTCATCAGAAACATTAAAAGATAAGGTAGCGTATGAATTATGATAGCATGTTCTGGGTATTTTCCTGCCTTGATTGGCTCCTGTTTTCTGTGTTTTTGTTTGAATTAAAGTGAATTCCATCCATATGTATGCCTCTCTTGCTGAAGCAAGTATATTCTCAATCTTCACAATGAGGAAAAAGGTTTCTTTTGTCATACTCATTTATGAAGTGTGGCTTACCCACAGACAATTGAAAAAAAAAAAAAAAAATTCTTGTTGAGATAATTTAAAACCTTTTCCTATTTAGTGTTTTATTTAATGGACGTGGTAGCTTAAGTAGGAAGTTGCTTATGATTTTTTATATATATTTCAGTAGTATCTGGGAGGGATTAAAAGGCTTTGAATCGACTATAGGGTTTTGCTTTGTTTTTATCTAATCAAACTACTGTAGGATTGTCATCAGTGCTATTTATGAAACAATGATTGACTTTCAACAGTAAAGCTAAGCTACGAGGGCCCTTTTTCAAAGTCTTAGTTTCTCCCATGGTGTAAGGCCTTATGACCCAAAGAGCAGATTTGTGAATCTGATTTTTGAGTTACTTATTGATGGATGTGGCTTGCATGCATGTTTACCAGCTTTTTCCTCATCATTCATCAAAATATAAGAAGGTAAGACGAAACTTTTCTTCAATTTCAATTATTCGATATTATATTCAAGTTGATAAATTAGGCGAACTCTATGGCGGATGCTTTAGCCAAATAGGAGGTTGAGATTGTCTCCTTGGTGGGTGTTATTATGTAAACGGGGGCTGGGCGGGGTTACAATGCTCCTTGTATCATCTTACTTTTTGGGGCTTTGTTTCTTTGTAAGTTCATTTCCATTTAATGGAAGCTTATGTTAGGGATCCAAAAAAATAAAAATAAAAAATCCCCTCTTTCCTGACATCGAAGATAAAAAGCTTAGTTGTCAATATAGTCTCATTTCAGTAATCAGTAGGGCTTTGAGTATGAGTCTTTTGATTATAAATTATACTGTTTTGGGCCAAAATAGAACAAAATGACTGACATTGGCCGAAGCGGGTTCATGCTTTATGAAGATATACAACTTTGATTATTTTCCCTTTGTTCCTGTGAACCTCTAAATGTAGCTTTAAAAGCAGATGAGGTATTTTTAACCCTCCCAAGCAAATGAAAGGGCTTAAAACAAGTGATTTCAAGTAGCTTTTAATACTATTTCCTTTTTTGTAATTTTTATCTTCTTTAGATATATTTTTATTTTTTTTCAATAGTATCTTGAGGAATTTGGCCGAAAAATGACCTTAGATGGCCACTAAATGAAAAGACCTCCAGTATTTTTTATGATACAAAAGTAGTCCCCTGATATCACTTTCGTTTTTTTACTGAAGTTTTCATTGAGCGACTCGTCGCTAGTTTAAACCTTACAAAACCCTTGGAATCCTATTTTTCCTTTCTTCCTCCCCATCGTTTTCCCCCGTCTGGTGATTTTGTTGACTCCTTCTTCCTCAATAGTTTGCAACATGGTCTCAGAGGTTGTTTTTCAACCTGTTTTGGATTGAAGCATCATATATTCAAGCATCATATCATGTTGAGGTATTCTTTTTGTTGTCTACCCATTGTTTGTTTTTCAAAATAACGATTCTTATGGGTTTCTTCATCTTCTTTCAATTTCCTTCAACCTATTTCCAATATAGCATCATAAAACTATTAATATTCATGCACTACACGTGTTTTTTGCAATGAATTAACCCATTAATCAGTCCCTCCATTTTCCCCTTCTTGACTGGGCTTCTGAATGATATAGTAGCAGTGTGCATAACCCTGTTGGGGATATCAGAAGGATATGTGGTCAGAAGCCAAGATTGAATCATGTCATTGCATCTTTTCCATGGTGAATGACTCGAGAAGTAGTTGATGGTGTAGTTGAGCGTA
This sequence comes from Persea americana, assembly GCA_029852735.1. NCBI lineage: Eukaryota > Viridiplantae > Streptophyta > Magnoliopsida > Laurales > Lauraceae > Persea > Persea americana. The sequence goes on along the minus strand of CM056817.1, from coordinate 50,975,004 downwards.
CCATAAACAAAATATATATATATATATATTTTTGCACTCATAGTATTGAAGGAATAAACGAATGACGCCCCCCAATAATACCAGACATCCCAATTTGTGTTTAGAGATCCATTGAAATGCAACAAATGATACCCCCATCGATCCTTTTCCTGCCACAACCACTTTTAATTGCGTATAAGCCATGGCAGAGGGCTCCTAAAAAAATAAAATAAATAATAAATGATTTCCTTTAAACAATTTTTGGGCCATGAGAAAAGGATACAAACAGCTCAAACCAAGTGAACTGAACCATCAAAAGTTGGAATGGTGAAGTGAACTCCCTGAAGCTAAGTTTGGTGGACTCTAAAGTCCAAACCTTAATGAAACAGGACTTTTAAATGGAACATATCATTTCCCAAAAGCCTTCGATATTGATGGTAATATATCCCAATTCCTTTACAATTTACTCAACTTCAAGCCTATAAATTCATCGATTGATTCCCTTCAAAGACCCACCAATTTTCCTACTTCTGAACGCCCCATAAGATGATAAATAAAAAAAGCAAGCATCATTAATAGGAACCCCACAAAAAAAAGCAATGTAAAAAGGGCAAAAAAAAAAAAAAAAAAAAAAAAAAAAAAAAAAAAAAAAACGCACACTAAAAAACTTCATCCTTTTCTTTTACTTTAAAAAAGAACTTGGTCATCTCCCCCTCGACACCACATATATCAAAGAAAACCTGGTTTCTTTGAATCATGTAGTGCGCGTGCACATAATAGTGGATCTAATGATTTTTTTTTTATCAAACTAAGATTAGCATCGACATCGTTGCCCAACCGTTTATGAAGTCTTGCTGAAGGGGTAGAATAAGTGACGACGTCGTTGCTCTGCAGAGTCTTGAAACACTTGGTCCAATTGAAATGAGCGACGACGTCGTCGCTCCACAGAATCTTGAGATGCTTGGTTTCATTGAAATGAGTGATGACGACGACGCTCGTCGAAAAAGGGCAAAAAAAGAGGAGTCTAGCGGGAAGACCAGTTTCGTATCATATGAACTACTAGAGGCTTTTTCGTTTAGTAGCCATCTAAGGTCGTTTTTCGGGTAAATTCCTCTAGCATCTTTTAATGGTATTTCCTTTTCTTTTCTTTTTTTTTAACTTTTAGATTTATTTTTATTTTTTCCAATTGCATCTTTTCTTAAACGGAACCCAAAAATGGTTGGAACAAAGAAATGTACCATTTTAGAAGCAAGGAATGGCCTCTTTAGTGAAGTTGAGGACAATAGTGCAGCCACATCGCTGACCGTGCAACCAATCAACTGATTGTACCTTTATTTTTTTTCGTTGAGGGGCTTGGAAAATGGTTGATTGATTTATAGATTTTGTCTATCAATGGGGGCACTTGGTGGGTGGTCTTGATTGGATGCAAGCTTAGGGAATTCACGTCCTTTGATTTGCATCCATTTGGTATTAGAACATGTCCCAATCCCTTGGCAAATTCTAACAATAGCCATACTTTCCAAAATCACAATTTAAGAATATCTGGCACAAGTTGTTGCAACCTCAGCCCAAGTCAGACACAATCCACAAGTCCTCCCAAGATGCGGATAAAGATAATGTAGACAAGATCTTACAATTACTGAACCCATAGTAGAAAATTCAACAGAAGAATTCATCTAGAAGGTTTCAGTTATAAAAGTAAAGTTTTGAATTGATAGGTTGATATGGACGGCTCTTTTCTTCATATGATATATGAAAGTAATTCCTTTTTCATTGCAGGGAGCTCCCTTACTAGTTTCAAGACGCTGGTGTCTATGTACAACCCTATCTTTGATAAATGCTGCTGGCAGTTTAGTCTTTTTATCAAAGGGAGATTGTTTGGAAATGATGGATGGTTCAAGTGGAAAAGAAAGATCAGGGTGTCGGAATTGTGGTGGTAGTGGTGCTATCATCTGTAAGTATGTATGGTATTTCTGCATTCCTTTTCTTCTTTTGTTCCTTTATATTTCTTATGGTGTGTTTGGATGCGATTCAAATTTGAAGCTGTTAATTTTTGGCAGAACAGTTTGTTGTACATTCTGCCATGCATTTGGGTAGGCTTAGAAATTGGAAATCACATTAGATGATCCAACTACTGTTATTTTTAGAGGTACTGGTGATTGGCATAAGCACTTGGAGAAAAGGCTGAAGTCTGCATTCCATTTTAATTGTGAATATCTGATCCCACTTATTTTACACATAAAAATGAAGTATCAGATACAATATGATATGCACATGTTGCTTATTTTGAAATATGCAGGTACTGTAGTGGATGGTATTGATTATGCTCTTCTACCATGACAAATGGTTAGATTGTAGAAATATTGGAACTAACACAAATAGGTACTTATATCTGCTAGGGCTCAGGACCTTTGTTTCATCACTTCATAAACCGCATTGTGGATTTGCACATCACGTGATATGGCTAGTGAGTTTTAGATTCCATAGAGATGTTAGATATAATTCTACTTTTTCCAAGTACCACCATGCTCTTTTAATATTGATGGTTGCATGTGATAGAGTTGATTTGTCTTGTGAATCCTATTGTCACCGGGCCTTCTAAATCTGTGCAAGTGGGGGCCATTGTCAAGTTATCTAGATTCCATTATCCGGTGGTTGCCACTGTTAGTAGACCTTCTCCAAAAGTCTTCTCGATGGAACTGTCATCGCTGTTTGGTTGATGACCTAATAGATGGATGGCTATGCAAGAAATGAAGCAACTGTCTGCATCTATTGTAAAAGAATCCAATCTATTAGGATATCCCAATCTGGGTTTTTTCGTCTATCTACTGTCTGGCCCATTAGATTAGTAGTTGGGAACACCGAACTATGGGTGTCACATGGGCAAACTTAAGAGATGACAACACAATCCTCAAATAAGGATCATAGAATTCTTCATTGTACAAAATTTTCATTATGAAAGATATCTGATCTCAGTTGAGACATCCTGGCTATGTCTGAAGTTGCTTGAACTTACACAGCAGCATCGGATGCACTTTCTTGGATTCTTGTAAGTGACTAATATTTTATGATAATTGTAGTTCTGATAATTTGATGTGGTCTTCAAGATAATTCTATGTTTTTTTTTTAGGTGACATGTGTGGTGGTACAGGAAAATGGAAAGCACTCAATAGAAAACGGGCAAAAGATGTATATGAATTTACAGAGTGCCCGAATTGTTATGGTATGTACTTTGGTAGTCATTTGCTGTTATTATTGTTGTTGTTGTTTTTTTTTTTCCTTTTCCTCTTCACGGCCATTAAATACTTGATTGTTCTTAAAATGTATTCATTTGAAGGAACAAAATAAGGTGAGTGGTTTGTGAGGACATGAATCTAGTTCATGGTCTGGGCCATGTGTTGTGTAGTAGAAAGCCCCGTCATCCACCATGGATAGACAGACCAGGTCTGGAACTGTAGTAGAAAATCCAATTCTCGTTGATTGATCAAATCCCTCTGTGATTCAATCCAACCTTTAACTCCGGAATGAAAACTCATATTTTGTAAATCAAACACAAGTATTCAAGTAATATCTTCACACACATATCTCTCTTGCAATGAACCAAATCAGAGAAAACCATGAATAAGTCTGGATTCAGCAACAATATGCTGAAACTAAAACTCCAAGGGAAGCACTTGGTTCTTCCAGTCAAAGGGAACAAGAAAAACTTGCAAAGGCCAGTTTCTCCAATTAATGAAGGCATAGGTTCCAACTTCCAACCCAACTTTCAAACAATGTAAGAAGGTAGAAACTTCAACTAATCCAGTAATCCTAGGCTTAAGTCTAGCCATCTATCTTCGTCACAGGTTCTGGTCATCCTGCAAAGCAAAAATGAAAGAAAATTCCAAGTTTAACACTTAAGGATTTTAAGAAGGAAAATAGGTGTACCAGATTAACTGCCCTTTATTTAAATTAAAGGAGGCGTCCTATAACAAGTGCAGTTTTGGATTTAACACTTAGACAAGGTGCGAAGATACAAAGATGCTATTTATAATCCTGCCCTGAACCCCTGCAAGTGATTTTTGCCTGAGCTCTGTGCAGTAGACTCTAATATAACAGATTAGCAGTGCAGTCGCTTCAATGATACAACCTAACATTTTTCTTTCTTTATTATGCATAATCACAGTAATGCCAACACGAAGATCCACACCTGCTGCTGTGCCTGAAACCAAAAATAGAGAAAAGTGGAAGAAGAAGAAGAAGTTGTGCATTTAGTAAAGGGAGAATCCAGGGAAACCTTATTCGATAGGCATTCTCTAAATGATCATAAGAAATTTGACTAGTGGGCTGCCATGGGATGGAATTGATTACATGAAGTAAACACACAATGATATTAATTCCTTGGCAAAATCTCATAATAATGAAAATAATAATAAATAATAGTTTGTTATTAATAAATAGGAGTAGTAATGTAGTAGTAGTAGTAGTAATAATAATAATTTTAGCTACATCTTAGTGTCCTCTGTATAAGAGCCCTGACCCCACCTGGACTGGGATTTGTATTCCCCTGCTCGTGTAATGCATGTAGGATGCATTCTGAGGACACATCCCTGATTAAACTTTTTCAGATCTGGCCGTGAGGCCGATGCGTGACTTGAATGTGCGTGTACCAGATGTGGCGAAAGTTCTGGTATAAGTTTCCAAGTCTTAGTGCATGGGAACCTTTGTAAAGCCCAATCCAAGTATGCAAGTTTCCATTGCAACTCTAGTTCCACCACCAAAAGAAAATAATATGTTGCATAGAAGAGATGAAGAAAAAGTTGCTGATGCTATGGAAAACCAGATTAGAGGTTTGTCATGGTAGAATTGAAAACTAATGCTTCTGTTGAAGTATTCATAGCAGTTGCAGTTATGGATGATCCTAACACATTGAGACATGACTTATTTGCTGAACTCGTCCTTGTCAGACTTCCTTACTCTTTTTCTTGTTTCTTTCTTCTTTTTTTTTTAAATCATCGTATCGAGTGAGTGGGTAATTAGTCAACATATATCAAAATTTGATCACATTATGTGTGTGTGTGTCCTCTCTCATTTGTGAATGTTGAACCATAGAATAACATTTACTTAAAACATTATGCATTTGCACTTATAGTCTTGCCTTGACCATATCCATGATTGTGCTAATAGTTCTATTTTATCTTTCCATGTGGTGCAGGTCGAGGAAAGCTTGTCTGTCCAGTTTGTCTAGGGACCGGTGTGCCCAATAACAAGGGTCTTCTCCGGAGGCCCGACGCACAAAAATTACTTGATAAGATGTACAATGGCCGCCTTTTGCCAAACTCTTAAGTGAGTTTTCTGTATTGAACTATTCACGTATTTAACATTCGAAGTGCAAGCTCTCAGTGAACTCTGTTTTCACTCACATATTCAATGTTCAAAGCTGTGTAAAGAAATTGTTTCTAGGGTGGATGTTCGTCTTGGCAAAGTTGACCCTCTCACGGTCGATCCCATTTTATGTTTCAGTATAAACAATGCGACAAGTATGTGGCGATCCCATGGTGTTTTGTGTGATGATGGCAAGGTGCTAATATTCACTCTTGTTTCTGGGTTCACACGCAGCATTCTAATGGCTTCACTGTCCATACAAAATTCAAGGGATCTTGATTGGCCAATTGCCAAAAATCAGTTTTCTATGACATTTAAGCCATCCAATCCAAGGCAATAATTGTGAGCCGTGCATTATTATTGTTTTTGTACTTCAACCCTACTATATGATGGCTAAGGATGTGTGATCTACAACTCTTTTCTTTCAATTTCTGTTTCAAGTGGACACAAGGGTCATGCTGCCTACTATTCCTATTTTATTTGTGCCACGCATGTCCATTTCTTGACAAACTCATGGCGTCCATGAGCCCACTCATTGAAACCTAAGAAATTGGAAGATTAAAATACATCCATTAATCTGCCTCTTATCAGTACCCTTTTTTTTTTTTTTTTTTTGTCTCTCCTTTTAACTGTATTTTGATAAACGATCCTATGGGTTACAGGTATCTCCCCACTGAAACTCCCTCTTGCCCAATCCAAACACCGTGCTTGGAGAGGATAAGGGATAGCCTAGTGGTTAGGAATTCCCTTCTCATTCTCACCTAATTGCCTAGAGTTCGATACTTCGGAGTTATAAAGTGCAGTTTTTTCCTCTTCTCGTACAAGTGGTTCTTTTCCCAGTATGTTGGAGTTCACTCCCATGTCAGTCGGAGTGTTTCAGTGGTCAGCCACCTTCGCTGGTGAAAAATAATAAAAAAAAACTCACTTGGAACTATAAATAGTTAGGAGCTTAGTAGTCGGTACTCCATTTATATGTAAATATATTGAATTCATCAAAGAACAAAATAATTGTCACTTAAATCACAGAGATAACATACTTTTTCTAAACTTATGAACCCTTATACACGTAAACTAAGTTTTAACTTTTTATTTATTTATTTGTTCTTGATGAGATGAGTATTTCAGAGGTCTTTGACCAAACAGGGCTATTCCCCTGTGGGTGGCATGGCATCCACCGGACCAAAATTACTTAAAATGGCAAATCAAGTTTCCCATAATCAATCTATCAAGTTTCAAATGTGCCTTAATCCTAATCATAAATCTTAAGAACTCCTAATTAAATCTCCAAGCCTGTCTGGCCTATGGGCTGTGCCCAATGGACCTGAACGACCCATGGGTCATGGCTCTAGCTGCAGCATCTGGTAGGAGTGGGACCCACACACACAAAGAACCCCAATCATGAATCAAACAAAACCCAATCACAAACCAGGATCACCCCCATCAACTGTTTATATCTGATGCACGGCTCAGATGATCCAACATCAATCCAGCAGTTGGTGGGCCCGGGAGGCGGAATTCCCAATGTTAGATCCACCAACACCTCACAAGGCCACCACCCAAACGAAACACCATCGAAGCAAATCAAACACAATAAAAAATGATGCTAGTCTTCCATCACATAAATATAAATATATGAAAGATAGTATACACAGAAGCAAAGCAGAAGCAGCAGAAGCATCAGGAGAAGAAGAGGAATCCAATCCAATCTCCTTCCATGGCTTCTGCAATTTCATCTTTCAAATACTCAGACTCTGTAACGATCGTCTCCATCTCCATCTGCACAGCTTTTCTCTGCGAAGCAATCTCATGGCTTCTCATCTACCGCACTTCCTCCTACAAATCCCTCCGTTCTTCCATCGACAAAGCCTCCAAAAAGCTCGAGCTCATGAAAACCTCCAACCCCACTTCTTCTTCTTCTGCGAACCCATCGTCCCAGAATCTCCCCAAGAAGCCCAAATCCAAGAAGATGGATCGCGTCGAGACGACGCTCAAGGAATCCACACGCGATCTCTCGCTTTCCAAGTTCAAGTCCGGTGCCGTCGTCGCCGCCGTTCTCTTCGTCGTGTTTGGATTTCTGAACTCTCTCTTTGAAGGGAAGGCCGTCGCCAAGCTCCCCTTTTCGCCGGCGGGCCTCGTTCAGAAGATGAGCCACCGCGGGCTTCCTGGCGACGACCCCACTGATTGCTCCATGGCGTTTCTGTACTTCCTTTGCTCAATTAGTATTAGGACTAATCTGCAGAAGTTTCTGGGGTTCGCCCCGCCGAGGGGGGCCGCGGGCGCCGGGCTTTTCCCCTTGCCTGATCCAAAGACCAGTTGATTTACAGGTTTGCAGTTTGTTGCTTTTGATTTATGTTTCTCTGTCTATGTCCTGAATTTTAATTTTAGGGTTTGGTGGTGGTTTGGTAGTTAATTATTGGTTCTTTTGCTATTGGGGTTTCTGGTGTTTATGGGTTTTCATCATAATTGATAGTGTAGTTTTGCTTGGACTGAATTGTGTGATGGGGGTTTTTGGGTATGTGTTTTTTGATCTGATCTTTAGTCATCTTTTTATTGTGACTGAATGTTTGGGAAGAATTGCTTGTTATTTATTGTTTTCTGAATGTTTGATTAGTCATGAAAATTGAAGGTTGGATTAGGTTAGATTGTTATTTTGTTCCCTCTCCACATCAAACTCAGAATATGAAACCATGGGGACATTGAATTTGGATTGCTAATTGGAGAAAGAAACATATTTCTGACCTGTTGTGTTACCTAAGTTGGCTACCTTGCAGTTAGGGGTACATCACATGTTTTAGAATATAGTTTTAGGATTAGGGATTTTTTAGTAGTCGGTGATTTTGGCAATGGTAACAATAGGATTGTTCCTGGAAATATGATGGAATTGCTCCAAGACCTGGGACAGAGGACTTATTGTAGCATTGTTTTATATCCAAAATGGCTTCATACCCAACTAGTTTCATTGAAGCCAAATGGATCGGTTGATTATCTCAAGCTGAAATAGTTTAGAGGGGAGGTGCTAACAGCAGAACCATTCTGAATCTGCATCACTTGAGACCCCTTGAAATTTCAATTAGCTGACACTTTGGGCCTTTTTCTCCCTTCTTCCTTGTTTTTCTTTTATTGTATTTGTTGCCATTTTGTTGCAGTACATATCTATGATTGGATATTTGGATGTTATGAACGACCCAACCTCTTCTTTTTTCAGCTCGGCTTCCTTTTCCAACTCCTTCCATTTTCAACTCGACTTCCTTTTCCAACACCCTCCATTTTCAACGCCATTAAACCCTCATCCTCCCCATTACTTCCCAATGAGGCAACCTCTTCTAGCAACAACTCCATTCCCTTTCGCAACTCTTCAATCCCTGTCACTTTCCAACTCGATCAAAGCCTCATTCTTGGATTTCACTTTCCAACAATCCAACATCTTCCATTTCCAAATCAACTCCATTTTCCAACTCTTTCAACCTCTTCCACTTCGCAGCTCCATCAAACCCTCATCCCTCATTGCCCACTTCACTTACAAGATGATCCAATCTCTCCTAATTATAACTTCCCTCCCCCAAATGCAACTTTGTTTGCTGCGAATTTTTCAAACCCTGGTTTGGATTCCCACAGTTCATAAATGAGATGAAAACAGGCACAACCTGAAACTATTTCAGTTGTGAATTTGGCAGATTCTAGATAAGGGCAACGCTACAATGCAAGGGCAGCGCCTAGCATATGCACATGGGTGGGGCCCACCTTTAAGAAATCCAATCCGTTCATTGGTCCTAACACCTACTTTGGGATATACATATAAAATATTATTCAAATCAGCAATATGCACATCGTTGGATTAACTAAATTTTGAACACATGATCCAACTTTATCAACTTTCGCTCTCTTTCATGATGGAAAGAGAACATGGGCACATGTTTAAAATCAACTGGTCAATCTAACGGTAGGCCTCGAAATACACTTTGAAGTTTTATATGCAAAGAACACGGTAGGTGTAAAAGCTGATAAACGGATTGGATTTCTTAAAGGTGGGCCCCACCCATGTGCATATTGCAGGCGCTGCATTGTAGCTTTGCCCTCTAGATAAATGACTTTTGCTTGCTTCTTTGTGGTTTTCCGAGGATACAAATGGCTCCTTTTTGCAAATTCTCCAAGTGTTGTAACTGCATGTTCCAAGCTTGGATAAAGGAGCGTTGCGTCAAATACTTTTGTTTATGTAATGGGACAATAGGCGATTTGGAATCCGGATACCTTGCAATTTACTTCGGACTTCAAACTGCTGGTCAAGTTGTTCCAAGAAAGAGAAGCTCTAATGCAAAACAACCATAGTTGTGAATTTGCTTCGTCTCTGACGAAATTCTCAAGAAACTTCGTTTCAGTCCACATAACGAAACGAAACAACCCTCCACAACTTTTCGGCCAATCAATTTTTGGTGGATTTCAGCAAATTTCAGAAAATTCGGTCAAAATTATTTTAAAAAGGACTTTCTGCTATCTTCTTCCTTCTAAAAAGCCCCAACCCTTGCCCTAGCCCCTTTTCAAACTAAAATAGAAGGATGAAGAAGGAGAAGAATTTCACTTAAAATAAGTCTCTTAATCAAATTCCACTTAAGTTAAATCCTTAATCAAGTTTCTTATGTGTATGTATATATATTTAAATTTGAGCAAAGGCTCTACTAAGCTCAAGCTTAGGATAAAATCTCGTAAGCTCATGCTTGTGGGGCACACCTTTGGTCCATCTAAATGGACCAAACACTTGACCCTTCTAAATTGCACATGTCCACCAATTTTCGCTCAGATCCGAATTTACTAGACCGATGGATCGACTATATATTGATCTAAATGGACTATTGACCATTAAACTTTTGGGCCCATATGGAAATGATAGAAATCACGGTTGTGGCTGTTTTTTGTAGAGAGGAAGATCCCAAAGAGTCTTGGAATTCCCCCCACCCCCATCACTATGTGGGTCCCCAGGTGGGCCCTACCACAAACTTGAGCTTACCTTATCCTAAGCTTGAGCTTAGGCTTGAGCTTAGGAGAGCCTTCCTCTTTAAATTTATATTTTTTCCAAAATGTAAGTCCGAAAAGCTTCACCAAAATGTAAGAATCGGCCGAAAATTCTCATTTGGAGACCAAACGGTGTCTGAAACGAAATTCACAACCATGAAATCAACACAAAATTGAGTCTTTTTTCCAACATAGCAGAGTTATGTATAAAGACTAACCAGACCTGGACCTTGCCTCTCAGTTATAGGTTTAATATTCCTACCTGCGATCCTTTAAAAGAAAATCCTACTCACAATATTTGGCCAACAATAATTTTTTCTTCCTAAAAATTACTTGGTTGACAAACTTAAGAAATAACTCTTAAAATAGAATCTCAAACAGACTTCTCACACAAGCAAGGCTCGGAGGACTTCGCAAACAAAAGACCAGAGCCCGTTCAGAGGTTCTTGCACCAAAAAGCGTTGCCACTTGCCAGCCCCCTTTGCAATTTTCAAGCTTACTGAAAACTGCATGACATCACTTTGATTAGCTCTCATCATGTGGTATGAGGTTTTATAGGTTAGAGTTTTATTCCTTTCTTTGCTGATAAATTCTATTTATCTTTGTTTTGTGATTGCTGCAGATGAGATGAACAGCCTATGCGCCTAGTTATTTGCGTAAAAGCCGGGCAGTGCCATATTGGAAGCAGTTGAATGGGATTTGATAATGATTACTTCCATCTTTTCAATTTTAGGGTTTTGTCATTTTTTAAACTGATTGCACTACTGGAATTGTGATATACTTGTTTTCAAATTTACGTACTGAGCTGTGGTTTAACTTGTTATAATAGTACTTTTATTCCCTATTATTTCTTTCTATGACATTATTTTCCCTCAACTAATGATTAAGATGCTTTTGGATGTATCATAATTTGGTGCAGCTACAGTGCAAATATTTGATAAACATTCAAATTGGACGTGACATGCATAAAAAATAAATCTGGCTGGAAAAGCTGCCTCCTACTACTTGCTTGCCTTTCGCAGAATTTTCATATTCTACTTTTAAGTTTCCAGCAAATTAAGAGAAATGAGCAAAACAAGTTTTGCCAGGCCCTTAGCTTGGAATTGAATTTGTAAGAACTCATAGTAAATGGGATTTCAACAAAAGGAAAATTAAAGAATGGCCTCTTACCCATATGAGGCATCTGTTCTTAATTACCTGCCTCACGAGGAACTGAGATATTGGCTTTCTTAGGATTTAATTTACCGGATAAATTAAGGGAGATTTTTTTATGGTCATTTGTGAATCGCGTCTTCAACATAACTACTTTGATAGGAATATGTTCTCTAGAATTCCTAAAAACTCTGCTCTAGATTTATTTATACACTGATTTGCTCCAAGAAATATCTGGTTGGTTCCACTTGGAAATATTCTCTTGCATGCTTCATCAGCAATGACTAGTCCCTGGCTAGTGTGGTTGTGGAGCCTGTACTGTTTGTTTTTCAGTAACTGAATACATGGTAATTGTAATGGCTAAAATTGAAGATGATCCCCCCTCTAAAGGAAATAAATCTACAACTGGGAGTGATTAAACTAGCTGATGTCAAGGACTTGGAAACTCAGAAAGCTGAAAAAGCAAGGAAAAGTTCTTAACCCCTGCCTCGTGAGGCTTGGAAAATTTGTCTTCAAGCAAGAGGGAGTAATAAGTCCTCTTGAGTTTTTATGACCACTCTCTAATTGTAGAGGAGTGTTATGATTCTCCTGATTATCCTAATGAGGGGTGAAGAAGTCGGAAGTAAAATTGGGGATTGCTGAATTCTTACAGGATGAGTTCCTGGATTGGTTGAGTGCAGTGGAAAGGGTTTCTGACTACAAAGATCTGTCCGATATTAAGTAGACCTGTTGGGCCTAACCTTCAGAAACGGGCAATGGCTTAAGAGGTGCGGGACAAACCACATTTAGGACACTAGCTCAACATCTTTAATCAGTGGTAGGGATGCTAGAGTATAGACAACTTTATTCAGGAATTCTATTAGTATTATCTTAGGGTCTAGGGTGGGAAATGAATGACCAGCCATCTCTCTAATAATTCTGATCACAGGAAAATTAGAATTGCATAGCACATTCAGTGTATAGCTCATTTGACCTTAAATCAATTCTAAGCCCTTGAAGAAAATCTCAAAACAGATGGGGTGCCAGGAAAATGCTACACTTTATTTACTGCTTTACCTGCTTTACTTTCCATGAGTTCCCCTAGGCATTATTTCACTGTTTAACATCCCAACTAATCATTCTTACTAAGGAGAAGGAGAATTCTTTAACAACATGGGTTTTAAGATTGTATATGCCTCAAGGGGGTGTTCTTTTCTGGTTTCTTGTTTTGCTTGAGATGGAATCCTTTGGGAAGAAGAGTCTACTTTTATACTCTTAACCTTCTTCACAAGATATAAGGGTTTCTTCATCCCAATATACAAACATCTGTTCAATTTGATCCCTAGAATGTAAGTATTTATCTGCAATGGCAGCAGACAAAGATCGACACCAATAAAGGTTAAGATAGTAAAAGATCAAGGCGATGATGATGAAGAAAAGAGAAAACATATGAGCAAAAGATCGAAACCTCAAGCAACAGAAGCACATAGGTATATATAATAATGTCCGGGCATCTGAATGCAAAAGCCGCGTAAAAGCTAGACGACAATTGCCAGAATCTCAACCCGATCTCATTTTTGGCAGCGTAAAGCACTGAAAACGCTATGGAAAGATTAAAAGCGCATCAGAGACTCTAATTTACTGCCGTTTTTTCATTCCTCATTCTTCATTCTTCTTCAACAAACCATCAAACAGAAAACCACCCAAAAAAAAAAAAAACAATAGAGAGAGATAGCAATCGAAAAACATGTGTACGACAAACAAGACTGAAAAAAGAAGTTTTTCAAAAAGAATTTCTTTCTTTCAAGGCTCAGACTGATAAAAACATCAACATGAAGAACCCCAATAAAAGGCTTTTCAGCGTTTGATGGTATTTGTATTTCATAGTTCATCATCGCCCCTCCAATCCCTCCTCCTCTTTCATTCAGAAAGATAAAAACAAAAGAAAAGGAAATCAGAGATCAAGCACGAGAAGAAGAATCAGACATCTAAAAGAAAAAAGAGAAACGACCTCAGAAAGGTAAGAGTATGAACAGATCAAAGACTTTTTTAACGAGTCTCAGATGGTACGGACAACTTCTCAAATCACATCACTGGTCGTCAGAAGAACATGACCAACAAGAAGAACAAATCATAGAGACAATCAAGAGAGAGAGAGAGAGGGAGAAAAAACAAAAATCATCTTGAGATGAAAGGCTGAGGGGAAGATGGAAAACCCAAAAATTATAGGGTTGGAGAAAGGGGAGGAGACGATGAAGGAAAGGGGAGGAGTTAAAGCGGTTTATATAGATGTGTTCAAAATGTCGAAACCCTAATTTCTTGCAGTGTCAAGAGAAAGTGTAGGGTCATGTGGTTTTTTTTTTTTTTTAGGTTTTGTTGAGTGCTTGGTAATCGGGGCCGTTGATTGATAGCAAACGGTAGATGTGCCACTGATTATGGAAAACTGATGGCTCTTACAGTTTCAACTGGTGATCCTGACCGTTTATCCAGTGCCGATGACCAGGCAACACACACGTGCTCGGTGCACATAGGCAGGTTCCGGACCTCCTTATATATTCTCAAAATCAAAGGAAATATGGTGGTGCTAACCGATGACCCACATGAAAAATACGAATGGGGCCCATGATTTCAATTATAAAAGGATAGGGACCCTAGATCACATAAACCATCCGGCAATGATGGGGCCTGTTTGTTTAGATAGATTACATGCAATTGACTCAGTAGGAATTCATATGGTAAAATGAGCTCCATATTTAAGGTTATTGGAGAGAGAGAGTGATAGACTTTTTTTCATTTTTGAATTATTTTGGGTATTTATTTCTCATCTTTTATTGATTCATTTTTCATAAAAGAAAAGATTATTTTATATTCATTATTTTAATATTCGCCTTTTTATCGTCAATTTTAACTACTTAGTAGGACATGAACTCCTATATATCCTATCCTATGCAAACAAATTGGCCCATGGTGCTATGGTGATCCAAACAGCTCAACTAGATCCCAGTATGTCATCTTGTAATTGCTCGAAAGTGATTCACAATCTGAAGAATTTGCGCCAATTAGAACACAACACTCATAATATATTGGGCAATTTTATTTTCAAATCTACCCATGAAAGATTACATAACAACATCAAAACATAAACTAGCAATACTTCCGAAGATGTTTTAGATACAACAATCGGCCCATATTGGACTGAAGTACTAAAAGATAGGAGTAGAAACTGAAGTTATGATTGGACGTCTGGCCCAACTGGGTTTAGACGAGTTTAGAAAAGGCTGGAGAACGTTGCTAGATCTGATGTCGCGATGGACAATTGGAGGCTGAACTTTTTCATGGAGATACTTCAAGACCTTTAGCAGCACCATGAGTTACTTCCACTCGTTGGTTCCAACTGAGAACGGGACCGGGCTCTGCCCCCTGTACTCCTTTCCTCCTTGTATCAAAAGTCCATTATCATAGATTCAGCATTGAGTCATGAAACATGAAATCACAAGGTCCTGATAGAGAGAAGGTGATGGGAATCTCAAAATTGGAAGTAGAATATAAAGAGAGAGATGGTTGTGATCGTCTTTGCGCTAGAAATGAGAAGAAGAGAGGAGAAGATAAGTGAAGATGAAATGGGCTGGATTTTTAATAAAGAATGCAGAGAGAGAGAGAGAGCAGTTTTCCTTTTAATTTTTAAAACAGACTTGATGGACAGTAGGGATTGCATTTGGTTATGTGATCCATTATATATATATATATATATTTATATACATCCTGGTTATCAATGATCCACCTCTTTTATTACCAAATGGCTATGTTTGTAATACCAAGGTCTGAATTGTTTAACCACCCTCATTCATAGGATTTCATCATAGCAAAAGGAACCTTATTTGACATGGTTATGACTTTACTTGCATTTCAAGTTTTCAACCATTATTTTGCAATGCACTTGAAGAAATGACCAAGAAAAATGATGGCAAGATTTTTAGTAGCTCAATTACATCAACCTTCAGTCAGTCATTTTAGATTCTAGATGTGGAAGGTGTCCAACAGTTCTCATTCTCTTCGGCGGCGTTCACTGCAGATGTTTTAGCTCATCATTGTGTACTTTTGCTGTGACCTCCTATATGAAGAATGGAGACTTTACATTACTTTTACTTCAATAGTAAATTGACAATTGAGCCCTAAAAATATGTAATTTGCATTTATGCATCCCATGTATAGATGCCAAACAATTCCTTAACTGTCCAACTCAATTGAGCTCCACCCTGCTTCCTTCCCCCTCATCATCTCTTCCACCAAATTCGTGCTAGTTACAACATCCCACCTCTCTGCAGCTGCATAAGTACTCAAAAGGAGGACAGAAACTGCAGGATTCTTATCATCCAATTCCATCAACGACCTCTCTGCTATTTCCCCTAGTTTGACATCTCCGTAAACACGGCAAGCTGCGAGCAATGCCCGCCATGCAGTTACGTCCCTCTTTATAGGCAGGCTCTTGATCAGTTCATGGGCTTCTTCCAGCAATCCGGCACGCCCCAAGAGATCAACCATGCATCCATAGTGTTCAATCTTGGGCGAAAAGCTGCAGTCATGAACCAAGCTCTCAAAGAGCTGCTTTCCCTCAATCACCAACCCTGCATGGCTACAAGCACTCAACACTGCCAAGAAGGTGATTTCATTAGGTGTCACTCCTTGCTCAACCATCTGATGGAACAGCTTAAGAGCATCTTCTCCCTGTCCATTGACTCCAAAACCAGAAATCATCGCTGTCCACGACATCACATCTTTACGAGGTATCTGATTGAAGACATCTACTGCCTTGTATATCAGTCCACACTTTGAATACATGTCAACAAGACCTGTGCCAAGAACAGCATCTAACTCCAGATGTTCCTCTTCAATAAACTCATGGACGCATCTGCCAATGCCTAGTGCTCCTGCAGATGCACAAGCTGAAAGCAATCCTGCCACTGTAGCTGAATTAGGCTTCATGCATTCACCTTTCATTGCTTGTAATAAAGCCAATGACTCCTCTACAATCCCATTTTTAGCATACCCATCAATAATGCAATTCCAAGATACAACATCTCTATTGGGCATCTCATCAAACATATGGCGTGCGGATTCCACACTCCCACCATTCACGTACATAGCCACAATTGCAGTCGCCACATTCAAATAGGAACAGAGACCCTTCTTCACGCACAAACCATGCAGCGACGCCCCTCCTCGGATATCTTCCATATCGCCCGAAGCCGACAGAAGGCTCATCAAACTGATGTCACTGACCTCAAAGTTTCCAACACGCATTTGTCCGAACAATTCAACGACCATGGCAGGCTGAGATACCTGGAGATAGCCACTCATCAAAGCATTCCAAGAAACCACATCTCTCAAATGTGGGATTTCATCAAACACTTGGTGGGCATCTGCGATTCTCCCACAAACGCAATAAAAATGCAAGAGGGTGTTCCTAAGGTTGATGAAAAAATCGAACCCAGATACAATGATGGCGCCATGGATGCACTGCCCAGTCGAAAGGGCCAATTCACGGGCGCAGGATTTGAGGGTCGAGATGAAAGAGAACTGGTCTAGTGAGATTCCTGTGGCTCTTAGGGAATTGAAGAGAGAAAATGCTTCTCTGGGGCTTTTGCTAATGGAGTAGGCTCGGAGGATGGTGTTGAAGATGAAGAGATTTGGGGATGGGAATCGATCGAAGATGGAGCGGGCGTAGGCGATGTCTGGTATGGAGGAAGCAAGGAGCTTGCTTAGAGGGAAGGTGATGAGATCGAGCCCGACCTTGATCATGCAGGCGTGGATTTGGGTGGTTTCAGAGCTTTGAGAGCAGGATTTCAGCAGAGAAACAATGAGCTTGTTTTGGAGGTTGGGATTGGGAGGATTGGAGAAAGCTTCAGCCCGGGAACAGGTACACAGAAATTTGAATTTTTTCCACACTCGCAAACTAGCCGTTAAGATCATCAGAGACTCTAATTTACTGCCCCTTTTTCATTCTTCATTCTTAATTCTTCTTCAACAAATCATCAAACAGAAAACCAATCGAACACTGAGAAATTCTAGGGTTTTCAGCGTTTGATGGTGTTTTATTTAATATATACTACTATGTATCCTATGTATCATATACTACGCAAACAAACAGGCCCGTGCAGCTCAACCAGATTCCAGTATGTCATCTTGTAATAGCTCTCCAAACTTAGAAAGTGCATAACAAGCTGATGACTCTGATACAATTAGTACATAACACTCTTAATGTCTTGGGTAATTTTATTTCCAAATCTACCCATAAAAGATTACAAAAACAGCATCAAAACATATAACTAGCAATGCTTCTGAAAATGTTTTAGATACAACAATCAGCCCATATTGGACTGAAGGACTAAAAGATATGAGTAAAAACTGAAGTTATGATTGGGCGTCTGGCCCTGCTGGTTTAGGCGAGTTTAGAAGAGGCTGGAGGGCCTTGACAACAATGGTCATGTTCGGCCGAAAATCCGCTTCATACTGTACACATAGAGCTGCCACTGCTGCCATCTGATCCATCAAAAACATACAAATTCAAATGCAAAATAATACCAGACTGTTACTTTCTCAAAAACACTTTCGTGTTTGTTCCTTCCTACTTATTTTTTGTGGTCTTGTTCTCAAAATAGACCATTGTACTGTTGTTCTCTCTGCCATAATCAGTCATTATTGACATTCATTTGTTTAGAAAAGAAGAGACTTGACTCATGTTGTCCCAATTTTAAGTCCTGGCTGGGTTGGGCACTGATACAGGGTCTTAAAACCTTGGTCTACATAGTAGAACTGCCACAGTTAATCCTCTATTAGTATTGCAAAATAAAACAATATCATAAGTAAAGAAGGGAAAAGACACCTTGGCAATGGCCTTTGGCGGGTAGTCACTGTTCAGCTTGGGATCCACACACTGCTTAACTTTGTCCTCGCTTAGTCTTGGAGTTGCCTGTATTATCGTCAGCGTGAAGTTAGGGATGATAAAAAGAGAAGTTGTAGCAGCAGAAGCAATTACAAGTAGCCTGGATGACAAGGATGAAGGAGGTTGTGGCAGAAGTAACAAGAAAACGAACCCATGTAACAAGACTCTGTTGCCCTTTGGGCATGGTGTGGTCTACTGGCTTTCTTCCTGTCAACAGCTCTAGAAGAACAACCCCGAAGCTGTAGACGTCACTCTTTTGAGTTATTTGCCCAGTCATGGCATACCTGGAACATGATTTTGCAGGCATTTGGAAACAAATGTTCAGTGTAAATAAACAAGTGTCACATGTTTTGCAGTTAGAATATGAGTTACAATCGTGCTTGTTTAAAGTTAAATGATACAAGAATGAGCTGTGCCTGCACTTAAATCAATAATTAAGAATCGTAGGACGTCAAAATCCTCCCACTAGGAGGGTGAGAGTGCAGGTTCAAGCCCTGGTTGGCCTAGGAGCAAGGAGGTTATCTGCCAGTTCTCTTTCTAATGTTTTGGAAATGATGTAAATTAACTGATTCTCTTTCAATTTCATTTATTCAGTTCCAGAAAAAGAACATACAAAGATTATAGATAGCACCTTGAGAAAGCAATAATCACTAAGCATATTACATATAAAGAGTTAATATGATAAAAAAGCATACAACCACCTCAAACACTACGTATTTCAAAAGAAATACTAAAAAGAGGATTTGCTAGAAATTAGTTGTATTAATTCTATATAGCTACTAGGTCTAGATTTCACGATTCCAACAAATTTGGAGTAGAAATCCTTAGGAAGATTATTTAATGCTGTCAAGTATCCAAATGATCAACTATTCTAGTTTCAGTGACTCTAAGCTTACTCTGGAGCATGGTAACCAAAAGTTCCCAAGACTCTAGTAGAATGTAGTCGCGCTGCTGTGTCTGGAGATTGGTTGGTTAGATTGAAATCAGCAATTTTAGATGTAAAATCATCAAACAGAAGAACGTTGCTAGATCTGATGTCGCGGTGGACAATTGGAGGCTGAACTTTTTCATGGAGATACTCAAGACCTTTAGCAGCACCATGAGCAACTTTCACTCGTTGGCTCCAGCTGAGAACAGGACCGGGTTCTGCCCCCTGTACTCCTTTCCTCCCTGTATAAAAAATCAATTATCATAAGAGTCATGAAACAGGAAATCACAATGTCCTCATGTGTTGCTTCCATACAACTAAAGCCTGTTTCAATTATGATCATCAATATGATGGGCCCATCATGGATGGGAGATGTGCCAAAAATATCACAGGCTGGTAGAACAACTGATCCAACATTTTTCCTTCTCGTGTCCATTGCATTGTTTTTTATGGACCATCTGTTTTGCAGGACTTGCACTGGAGAGTCTTATCAGTTCAATATTTGGCCCACTGAAACATGGAACCCACAACAGCCCATCTTGAATGGGTAACAGAAGTTGAAGAAAAACAAACCCAAGTACTTACCATGTAAAACATCATGTAAAGAACCCATTGATGCAAACTGATACACCAAAATTCGATTGTTTGCCTCCAAACAGTAACCCAAAAGCTCAACAAAATTGTCATTTTTAAGTCTTGAAACTGTAGATAACTGCATAAAAACCATGGCACGAAGATAAGTCACTGCATCAGAGTAAGCTATAATATAAAACATGCTTATCTTGGGACAAGCTTGAAATGTCAAAAAAAGATTTGAGTACACAATTAAGCTGGAAAAAATAAGTGCATTGCATATGTGAAAAGCAATATGGTTTTCTTATTCCATTCTCTCTCCCTTTTCTTTTCATTTATGCTATTCTATTATGCATTCAGATTTTGCAAAAGTTACAGACCAGTGAGTCAGTTCATTTCAGCATTTTTTTACTTTCAAACCTGAAATCGTATAATAACTAGTATCACATAGATTGATTTGGTCCGTTGCCTCTCCTGGAAAAATATTTTCCACCCAACATATGTTCTATGCTCTCCCATCAATGCAAGCTTGACCCAAACCAGCACATTGTGCTTTGGTAAGGTATACTCCAATTATGGGAGAGGTCCAGGGTTCAAGTCAGAGAAGGATCAGTTATTTCACTGTTGGTTCCCGATATTAAAAATAAATAAATTGCACAGTTTGACAAAAGAAAATAATCCGTTCTGCTAAAATACATAAACAGGAGATCTAGAGTGCATCTAAATGAGGGGAAATTTTCTCCTGCAGGCGTGTCCGCATGCAGACTTCCAGGTTGTCATAGTGGGGGTTCCTGGTTTTTTTATGGGGCCCTGCCTCTTCAAGGGATCAAGACGTTGGCATGTGGACATTCCCATAGGAGAAAATCTCGCTCTAAATGTAGCCTAATAAGCACAACAAGATTTCTATTTTCAACTGAAAGTTTCTCTATGGAAAAGTCACCTGAGCTGCAAAGTCAGAGTCAGGCTCTTGTGATGAATCCAGCTTCTTTATTGCAGCAGCCTCACCTGTCTTCAAAGTAGCTTGGAAAACTCGACCATAGGACCCTTCCCCTACCAAAGCCTTCGAACCGAAATTACCAGTCAGTTTGTTCAGCTCGTCCAATGGTATTGCTGGTATTTCTATAGGTAAGATCTTGGCAGGAGCATTGCTCTTGGTGGGACGAGTAGACTCTCTTTCATGACCTAAATCACAAAAATGCAATGACACATCATGAAGCCAGCCAACAAGAGAGAATCACTAAATAAACATTGAATGTCCATGTATTGATCAATCCCATGGTTTTGTGGACTTCACAATAGCCCAGTGAAAAAAGAATTCAAGATTTTTATGGTGTGTCTGGATGTACCCTAAATTGCAAGTACATTTTACTACTATAACTGACCAAAAAAAACCCCACATTTGACTATTATGGTAGAACAGGAAGGTTTTTTTTTTTTTAATTATTACTTTTAACATTTGTGGATGCAAGGAAATTTGAAACCACGTTATATGGGATGTAGACTTCTCCACTCAACATTGATTTGGGCCAAAAATAATAGATGATACAGAGTTTCTGGTTGCCCAACATTGCATTGGTAGAGCAGAAAATCATCTTTTCTGCCAAACTGTCCAATGACTTAGCAATTTGGAATCCATTTCAGTGCATCCTTGGCTGTGAACATCCATATGCTGGTGTATAACTATCAGAAACTTTCATGTACATTTTTATGAATACATGGATGAGCAAAACTGTCATTTTTCTTATAGATCAATCAAATTATAGAGTAATTTACGAAGTACTGCAAACTTAGATGCGGAATAACAGGACAAATTGCAGCCATATTGCATGACTCTTATATATTTTTTCTATGTTGCATGTTATAATTAGAAATTATTGCCTACTGATCATTTTTTCAGTGCTGATGAAATATTTTAAAAGTGCTAAAAAAGACAATGTTACTGCAGATAAAAGGATCTATTGATATTCTGGGAGTATTCCTTATAAAACTTTGATTCTTCAATTGAAAGACCACTGTTATTCTCTACTTTTAAAAGAAGACTAGAGGTATAAGAACATTTATACAGAGAGAGAGAGAGAGGGACTTTTGGGGTCATTAATCTTATGCAATGATAATGTGCTTCTTTCTTTCACAGCCAGAAAATTCAATGGCAAAAGTAATCCCCCGACTCCATATCACATCTGGAATGCTTTAAATTAAACAAAATCAGATAGATAAAAATGAATAATTCGATAGTCTTATCTATCTTTCACATATAGTATTCTTATGAACTAGTGTGAGCCCCAATTGCATTAAGATCACCTCTCATATCAATGATCTTAATCGGTAAATATTAATAAATGGTACATTTTTATACTATACTACACGTTCCCATGACTTCTCTAATCGATAATCCGCATCCAAATACATACCAAAAGAGGCAATAAAATGCATTGTGAACAACAGAAATAGGAGGTGGCAAACTACCATGAGGGTTTGGCGGGGCGGTGTATTGGTTGACTGGTTGGCCATAGTTCTCCTCTTCTCCACCTCCACAGCACAACATGTTGCGATGTCACAGCGGCAACAGATCTGGAAGGAAGCTACTCAATTGCCCATGCCAAGCAAATCCTCCCAAATTTTAATCTGAATTTTCCCAAATCACTTTATCATTAATCTTTCTACAATCAACACAATTCTTACAGAACAGACTATAAGAACATTTGAAAGGAGTCCTTTACAAAACCAACAACCAAAGAAAACCTATTCATTGGGGAAAAAATCACGTAAGAAAATATTAAAAAAAAAAAAACCCACAACCCAAATCCTTTAATTATTGTCAGAACATAAATAATCGGATTCGTTTATCGATCCATCAATTAATACCCAATTAGAAAAGAAAAGAGAAGAAAGTTTGGGTTATGTGGGGAAAACCGGAAGAAAAAAAAAAATGAAAGAAGAAGAAATGCAATTGAATTGGATATGATTACCAGTTGAATTGAATTGGGTTTTGCATTCGACGACAAGAAAGAGCAGAGGAATCGGTCAGAGAGGGAGAGAGAAGAGAAGAAAAGAGAGATAATGGGTTTTTTTTTAGAAGGGTAACGGTGGTGGTGGTCGTTGTTTGTATGTTTTCCCGCGAAATGCGTTTTAATATGTAAAGAGGGGGACTTGAAATTCAACCGACTAACCGACCATACTAGTACTAGTAAATAAATTACAACCCTTCGTTCGCACGTTCTTCCACGTTGCACGTTGCATAGCTGGCTGGAATTATGGAAATGCAATGCCAATTTCCATGCCAGGCATTACTACTATTACATTTATTTAGGTCATCTCGCTACTATTAGCAGTAGACTACCAGTGATGGACCCAAGATTTTTATTTAAGTGGGCTAAACTTTTGTTATATTTTGCTAAACTTTTTTACATTAATAATATCAAAGGAGAAAATATATTGTAGCTAAATAGACATAAAATTTTTCCATGCTCAGATCTCTGCCCAATTGAAGGTTCTTTCCACTTCCTCTCCCACATTCACGTGATCATCAATTCATCATTATCAAAGCCACATAAGATAACATTTTATTTAATTCTAGGCATTTGGATGCCCTAAGACGATAATTTGGGTGAGCACCCAATTATCCTATTTGAGTTCTCAAAAGAATTCTATTTGGATCTAAGGAATTTGGTTGCCTATACTTACATTAGGCATAAAAATAATTACCTATAGTTGGTCGTGGGCCAATGGCAAAGAAGAACAATTGCCACTTAAATGTAACTCAAGTTATCCAAATATATGAATCATAAGGCTTGATTACTTTATTTAGGGTTATTTGATGATAGAGAGAAACTAACCACAAGAGGCACGATCTTCGTAAAAAAGGATTTTGGACTCTTAGTAAATAGAAGATGTTAAAAGAGAACGTTTTGTGACGTGGGGCGATCGCATGATTTATATATGGGGCAATTGTTCATTAGTCATATAAAAGGAGAGGTCCAGGCACATTAAAATATGCAATTTCAAAATTCAGGTCACCTCTATGTAAGTGCACCACTGACTACTACATAATCCCTATATAAATATATATATATATATATATTTATAGAGCAAGGCTCTCCTAAGCTCAAGCTTAGGAGAAAATTCCATAAGCTTATGCTTGTAGGGCCCCCACCCTTGGTCCATCCAAATGGGCAAAAAACACAGCCCCCATGAAGTACACATGTATACCAACTTTCGGTCAGATTTGAATTTATTGGACCGTTGGATCGACTTTGTACCAATCCGAATAGACTTTTGATCATTAAACTTTTGGGGTCCAGATAGGGATGATAGAAATCGCGGTTGGAGCTGATTTTTTGTAGAGAAAATGGTCCCAGGGACTCCTTGAAATCTCCCCCATCCCCATCCCCACGTGGGTCTCTAGGTGGGCCCAACCAAATACTTGAGCTTACCTTATCCTAAGCTTGAGCTTAGGAGAGCCTTGCTCGTATTTATATATATAAACATACATACATATAATCTTTTGGAGGATTTTCATCTGAGAGACATGATGATCATATGAACACTGGCCAATTTTGGTGAGGTGGGTGGGACTCACAAATCATCCCTATAATCCTGTCACCCACAATCCCACCTTATGTTACCCGTCCTCATTTTTTACACTCATCCATTTAAAAATCCGGCGTTGGATTAAAGTTGTCATGGATCAATGGGTTAAGATGCTTTGATGATGGACCTCAAATTTTACAAGCAGTAATATGCAGATGTTTGATCGGGGTGGGCCCCACCACCTACCCCTCATTGTCTCGTCCCTAACGAAAGCATCCCTCAAGTGATCAGACCGCCCCATCCGGATCTTGTTTATTAGTAGATTAATTAAAAGGTGAAAATATGAAAAAATGAAATAGAAAAAAAAAAATATTCGTCGCCTGAGAGATTCGAACTCTCGCGGGGAAACCCCATGTACTTAGCAGGCACACGCCTTAACCACTCGGCCAAAGCGACGTTGTGTACACTTACTACAAATTATATTAATTAATATCTCTTTAGATAGTGCACAATGCTCTGCAACCACGCCTCATTTGATTTTGATTTTGATTTTGATTTTAAACCCATGAGACATGATTGAGAAATGCATGTGCCAAGATGAATTTACTGGTAGCCTCCATAAAAGAGAACAGAAATGTAACTTGAGATGATCCTAGTCTTCATATTGAGGCTTTTCTGTTTATGTATTATAGTTTGCACTTGTCCAAGTCTTCCATACTATGGACCATGCCTTACCACTTCTGCTGAATTCATATATGTTTTACATCCCATTTTTTCATGTCTTGTAACTCGTTCAAAACTCGGCGAGTCCAAATTAACTTGACCCGAGACTGAGAGCATACCATTACCAATACCTATCTGGGTGGACTTAAACTGCTTATTTTTGCTCAAATTTCAGTCACAAAAACAAATTTTGAAAATCAGGTGAAGATCAATGGTCATGATCTGATAATGTAATGAATTATTTTAGACCATAATCCAGTAGGACTCTTTAGAGTTTCAACCGTTTGAAAGTCATATATGCCTATTCATGCCGACAAGCCATCCAATCATGCACCAATAATGCTCAAGCCCCATCCAATCAGATGGTCCAGTCACTTACTGTGTATTATATTTTGGACTCTACTAATCAATACTGTACAACAGATCAAGATGAGCAAGAGGTGGGCCCAGCATGTAGAGAATTTTTACTATGGGGTTAAGGGCTCTATCAAGTAATCTCCTTTGTTCAAAAGTTCCTTCAATACTATTTAAAGAAGTCTGACAATATTGACCTGCCTTGGAACTGTGTGATTTGACAGAGTTGGTATTTGTGTTACACTGATCAAGTAACAAAATTGATGAAATAAATTACAAATAGAAAAATTGATCATCAAAATAATGGTTTCGATAAAAATGTCAAAAACCTTACTGCCCATAGTTAACTAATTGATGTCATTAGCTTAGTCAATATGGAGGAGAGCTAAAAACTACGAGCCGACCAGCAACTCCTCCATTACAACACTTGCCCCCTTTTGTGAGGAATTCTGAAACAACGACGACTCTCAGGATCACAATAAAAGAGATTTGTGGAATTCATGTCACTATGGGAGACCATTCCCTGGACCATCAGCAGCCAATTTACAATCATTCCATATACTCAGGATGTTGCAGCAATGTCTACATGTGACCTGGTCTCTTCGAACATAGGTTCCTGTGCATTCCATTCATACTTGTGACCACTAAGGAACACCTTAATGACAGAAGAGCTTGATCACAGAATCTGCACCCGCAGTAAATAACCATGGCTGTCTTGGATGGAACTTGCAATCCATTACCCCTACAAGCATAACAATGACCTCATCAATTAATTGCACTATTAAGTGTGTTTCAGATGCACCCAATATCATTAGCCAAACAAATATTGCACCTGCTAAGCATTGAGGCAGTGGTGAAAACTGGAATTGCATTAATTTTTCATTTTCTGTCAATTCCACCTAAATCAGCATCTATTGTGCGTACGTACGCCCAGCAGATTAGCACAAGGGGGCAACATTTTTCAAATAAGTTGGATCCAAGCCCAACTTTAAGGCCTATGAGTTGGACCCAAGACTGAATATTAGGCTCAATAACTAAATGAACTGGCTTGGAGGAGCTTTGGCATGGCCTGACCCAGCCCAAGAACACCCCAACTCCCAGGCGATTTTTATACTACTCCGAGGAAGTGGATTGCTTGCTGGAAATACAAAATTAACCAAGGTCCTTGCGCAAAATGATAGGGACTTTGACAAATAACTCTTACTATTATTGTGATGACGATGATGATGACAACATCAGCTTAATACAGACTATTCTTGTACAAAGCAAGTGTATGAAATCCAAACCAATACTCCACCCGACCACAGCTCTAAGTTGCATCAATCCGGCAAATTCAACCAATTGATGGTGGATAAAAGATAAATTAAAAGGACTCAAAAAGTGACACCCTAGCATTCGATTTTTTACTGTGGAAAAGTCCTTGAGTTCAAAGGTTAGGATTTTACGAGTGAAATTTAGACTATGGGCTCCTTCATGATAGGGACCAATATGACAAAATAGTCACCTTTTGCCACATCAACAAAGAGCGTGCACCTCAGTTTTTTTTTTCCTGATACTGATTAAGATGTACTTCAGCTTCGAGACAATAGAACGTTTGTGATGATGATGTACATAATCAACAATGATGGAGATGGGGACGACACATGAAGAGCTGCAAGACCCTTTCACATAACAAGGGCATCACAGTCAAAAGGTTTTGTTGTAGTACAGACATGCGTAACTGACACTTTTATAGCATGACTACATGACTACAAGACTTAATAGTGGTAGCAAAGAAGGAAGGAAATGGTACTGATCACATGAGACTAGTTTTATGTCCTCTTTTTTTCTTTCTGAGAAATGATCAAGCTACCTGATGCCAATACAATACAATGTAACCCAGCTTCTGCCTGGGCCACCTGCATGCATCAATAGCTGGATAGAAAAGCCCCCATGGAGAGCATATAATCATGATTTGGTAATCACAACTCACAACCTCCTAATGAAGAGCTTCCACAATAGACAACTTAAAAAATGCATGTTAACCTCATTGCATTTTCTCAATTTGATGGCTGTGATTACTGATTAGCCAACCCCCCTGGCACTTAGGCCATAAGTAATCCACATCAAGTACTTCCTATCCAACAATGAATCATCCATGCAGCAAGCTCAAGTGGGTCCTAAGTAGTAGGTAGCACTGTGTCATGACCCAAGGAGTTAAAATTTATTATTATTATTTTTTTTTTAACTTATGCACGCACTCAGACATACTAAAGTCCCTAACCAACAGCTGGGGATTGATCTACGGTCATCCTGATCCAACAGTAGAGAAAGGAAGATGCCTTACCACTGATCCATCACTAGATTGGCAAAATATTAATTGCGAGTAACTTCACCACTCTTCAATTTTACTTTCAATTTTTTTTTAATGGTAACATCACTCTTAAAATAGGTGTGTACTATTTTAAAACATTAGCAAAGATGTCTCAGCATGTAGGATAGGAGTAGCAAATCCTAACCCAACCTGTACCTCATATGGGTTAGTAATGGGTCAGGAAACCCTAACCAGCAATTAATCCAGATGGACTGGGGTGACCCACCTAACATACCCAGTCACCCATTCATATGAACACGGCTGCTAAGCATGCCTTATGATGTATGATGCAATTTAGCATGCCAAATTAAGTTAGAAAACATTAGGAAGTCATGTTGTAATTTATGACAGTAGCATTGCTGTTTTACTACCCGTAATAATGATAATGTACGTCTGGTTCATCCTAATATTAGAAGTAACAGGATTTGCAGTACCAGGGGACTCGATCATTTGGATTAGAACAATCATTTATCCATAATGAATTTCAACTGTTAAGAATGGGGTCAGTACAGCCAAAAGAAATAGGTCATCATGTTACCAATAGAGTGCACATAGAAGCAACACAAAAGACTGCCAGAGTATGTTACTATTAACGGGTTAAGTCGTCTGATTGGGTTGACCTGCGTCAAGTGCAAGGTTGGTGTATCTGACGTTTAACAAACACGCCCGATACAAGATGGGCCTCAACCTCCAATACCCACATCTCAACCAGAACCATATGGACCCAACCCAACCTGTTCGCACCCTAATGTTAAGTTCTTGAAGCTTCCGAGAAAAAAAATATTTATGTTTGGCACCACGACTTGGGCCACATCAAAGTTGCAGTCACAGATGAAAAAGGAAGTAAAAGTTCATTCAATTCAGTGCAATCAGGATGAACTATTTGTTTATGGATCACAAGGGATAAAACACAAAACAACACTCACCTCTACCATTCGTACTTGAATGCCCTCGCAAAATTTCCAAGGGAACGATGAGAGGATTCTGGTTGAGATCAGAGTACACCATGCCATGGAAGACATATGCTGTGCCATCTTCAGAGGATGAAGCAAAAAGAGGGTATGAACGATGGAAGGCCACATTTGTAATGTCCTTGGGGTGACTCCTGCAGAGTTCAATAACATATAAAATCATCGATCACATAGAGCATGCAAAACAAAGGAACATAACATCTTGTGAATGGATCAACATAATAAGACATTGCAAAAGTTTGATCATAGAGCTTTGAAAATTCCATTTTTACTAGTGCGGTTCTGCCAAGATTCAGTTAATTCTCCAGCAAAATGCTAAGGATAAGCATGGTATTTAAGCATCATAAATTTATACATGGAGCCTTTTGGTTTCTTTTGTTCAAAGATGAAGTGATTGTTTGGTGAGCAAGCCATCATTGAGTGGCTCAGAATGTGCCTAACTATATTAGAAGTAAGTTGTATTCACTCTGATTAAAAGATTCTGATACCAATTATTTGGCATTTTTCACCTTCAATGTGGACCACAGCTGTTTCTTAACCGTCTACCTGTACAACATTGATAGAAAGATTTGTTATAAAAAAAAAAAAAACATTGATGGAAAGATCAAGATAGTCCCCTCGACATATTTGGGGCACCGTCTAGCAATAAGTGCAGCTCATTGGATCAGAGGTCTGAATCAGTTTACTGTTTACCCTACATCTATAAAATCAAGGCTCCAGGATACCATCTATACATCAGGTCAAGCACGAAATGGTTTTTCCCCTTCTATTGAGAACCCAGTGTTTGATGCAGAATTTAAATACCAAAGGCAAGCTCAAAGTGGGTTGCCAATCCAAAAAAAAAAGAGGCAAGCTCAAGGTGTCGTGGCAATTCAGCCATTTCTCAAAGCAATAAAAAAGGAAAAGAAAAGAAGGGCTATTTCAAAGAAAAAGGAGAGGAACAACAAAGAGAAGAAAGACCAGTTACATGGGAAAGAACCCCCTCCCAAAAAACCGAAAAAGAAAAAAGAAAAGATTTTAATAATTGACAATTACCTGAAAGGATAAACAAATGTCTGTTCACTTTTTTATAATTTCTTAATAAATCCTAAAGTCACCAGACCATTTTGTTCTGTTTGTGTGTATAAAAGGTGACTGCCCAACAGGCCTTACTCTGGACACGCCATATCCTAAAACTCACTGTCAATCCCTAACTCCTAATAACTCAATAGGAAAGCCTTTGGCGAATACTCATGGAATTGGGTGGTTAACACAACCAAAGTTACTCTTAGTAGATTCTTGTCCTTCACTAATCCTTCAGTTGAAAGGTGAGACTATCTTGTGACTATTTTTTTTTATTTTTTTATTTTCATCCATGCATGGCAGTGCCCATAAGAGTACACGAGCAACCAGCATTTAGGTTTTCTCTGTTCGGTATCAAAATATCAAATACTCCCTTATGCTTTGAAAAAATCCTCTATAAATGCATTATCACACTTTATAGGAGTGATCTGACCACATTCTTTGGTATTTCATACTAAAGCTGAAAATCCAACCTGTCCCCCATGAGGAAACCAACCTGTCCCCCATGAGGAAAGTGGGTGTGTCAATGGGTAGAGATCAGCATGAATGCGCCATGTTCTTATTTATTTATCAGGCCTAAGCTTCAATCCTGTCCTAACATTTTTCTGTCTTGCCCAAAGTTGGAACAGCTGTAGCCAGATTCCAAGTAAAGGTACACATATCAGAATCTGCCAATATTAGAAGCCACAAGGGGTCTGATTTGGAAAATAAAAATAAAAATTATTTAAATATATGTGGATATTGTTATTTTAAAAACTAAAATGCAAAAAAAAAGAAAAAAAAAAAAGAAAAAAAAGAATGATGAATAATGTAGAAGCTTACTCTAAAAGGTCAAGTAATAAACATTTCAATAATATATTTAGAGTTCAAAAGATATTATGTTAACAACAAACCATGCATAAAATGTATAGTAGTACTAGAAGAATCTGACACTGTGCCATGAAGAATCAGAAACGTTAATACATGCCGTTATTCATTTCAAAGAATCTGTCTGGTACAGGTTACAAAAGATAAGCAGGATTGATTGGGCCAGTCCTCAGTGGAAAAAGATCATATGTTGCCTTCTTATTTTCATGCCTAAAAATTCAAATTTGAGCCTCATCTGTTGGCTTTAAAATGAGGTCCAAAAGCATCCATAGCGAACTACATGCAGAAGCACAATCACCAACCAATCAGCTGACTGCTCAAGATGGCATTAATCAGAGGTTTGAATCAGACAGCTCAACGGTCACCATATTGTTGCATCCGCCGTGGGTTTTAGTAAATTTTAAATATCAATAAGATATCATCAGCATTTTCTTAAAATAAATTTACTATTTTTATCTTTTTGAATGACGAAATTTACTAAATTTTTAGTGACATACTTCAAGATTCGGTATGGTTTAGAGGAGAGGTCCATGTCAAACCAACATAGTTTCCCTTCTTTGCTTCCCACTATCAAGTTATCACCTGCAAATAAGTTCCCAGAACATTAAAAATGACATGTGCAAGAAAAGGCATTTCTTTTAAGAAGCTACTGATTGATGGATGGATGTCAAAATTGTGATCAAATGGATTAACCATACACCATCATCGAGGGGCAGCATTAACCACAGATTTCAGTAAGTGGGATACTGTTTTTCTGCCTTTCCCACCGGTAATAGTTATCACTGCAATCATCCTTTTTGGTGCAGGAAATCAGGGAAATAGTATTCCACCTAATGCCATTTTTGATCCTTGTACCACCCTCACAAATGCGCAGCAGAAAATACAACCAATTCTGCCAAACCTTCCCAGTGTGATTGACATACATCGAAAAACACCATAGGAACCTTTTCAGACCCTGGAAAAGTCAAATGAGAAAGGTCCTTATTTTGAATTATGCTGTTTGTCAAAAAGAGAGATTGGAAGATAAAAAGTTCCCAGACAAACAACTCTCCTTTTTGAAGGAATCAGATAATTTCGTGCTTCTCAGAAGAATCAGACTGAAAAACTTGATATCATGGATGTCATGCGTGCCTTGTGCTCCAGATACTCTTTAGAATACCAAAAGGGTATGCAAACAGCAGAATTCCCTCAATAGAGTTCCATAGATCCCAATAACCTTAAAATAGCAACACACAGTATTACCTGCAGGATGAATTGCAATGGAGGAAACTTCGCGAAGCCCTGTTTCAAGCTTCTTAATGAGGCTTAGTTTCAAAAGATCATAAACACGGACAGTCTTCTTTGTCGCAACAAAGAACATGGATCGAGATGGATGGAAAACAGCTGAAACTGGAAGCCCATGCAACTTCTTGAAAGGATTGTGCGTAAGCTTCTTTGAGAGTTGGTGTAACAGTATTGCTCTTGTATCACGTGCATCGATAGGTCAAGGATTACTATACAATAAGAAAATATAGAAAAACTAAAGGCCTTCTTTGTTCTTGTTTCTCCTAATAAAATCATAATTATGGGGACAGGCTTATAAAATTTCAAAAAAAATAATTATCAGTACAATTCATATATGGCTGGAAATATCATACTTTCAGTTTTGCCCTTCTCATTTGAATGAAAAAATAATAACTGTTTGCATGTCAGAAAAAGCTCTAATTCAATATTAAAACCAATAAAAAAAAAAAAGAAACATGAAGTATACATTGTTTGCAATGTTTCGCCTAGCAATGGTGCATTTAAGGCACTAGGAAACATTCAAAACTAGCAGGGAATTGGGATCATGAGTAAATAAGAATAAAGAGCAATTAACGATATGAAATAATAATAAAAAATGCTAGACCTAAGGTATAGACAATTCTGTTGGGGCCAAATCATACCAACTGATTAGATGTTTGCAGTTAAGTACAGATCACTGTCTACATTGTTATTTAAGCATCCATTTGCAAATCGTCCATCAGATGACTAGGATTTTCAGATGCACGAATTCCTGGCAGCATTGGCCTTCCATTGGTCCCCACCAATTTCAAATAAACAGTCAGGATGGAAGGTGAAACCACTTACAAATAGAGATGGGCCAAATGAATTAACTCTCTGAGCTAAG
The DNA here is from genome assembly GCA_029852735.1 of Persea americana. Classification (NCBI taxonomy): domain Eukaryota; kingdom Viridiplantae; phylum Streptophyta; class Magnoliopsida; order Laurales; family Lauraceae; genus Persea; species Persea americana. The sequence continues at coordinate 50,942,070 of CM056817.1, read as the reverse complement.
CATTCTATGCTTTCCCTTCATTCTCTTGGTCATAAAGGATGTACCACTAGTAAAGGAATCAGTGGTTTACACTATACAGAAGACGGGTAAAAAAAAGAAAAAAGGAAAAAGAAGACTACGAAATCTCCCAAAAGATAGTGGCCACTAATCAAAGGATATCACCAGGTACAATCGTAGTAAAGTAGTCACCTTTACGATGCCATTCCACTGAGGAAACTGTCTGCAAGAGACCATGAACATTATCCATCAACTCTCAGTAAAGCAAGTGCATTATGTTAATCCCAACAGTAGTAATGAGTTATCGTGAATTTGCGATAACAGAAACTCATAAACATTATAGCCATAGAAGCACTAAAGTACCTTATGATGCTTCAATCTGATGCCCTCATGCTTATCATGCTGCAACCAACTGACGATAGATGTGCTACCTACACCGAAAGACTCTTAAGGTTAAACATATATTCATTTGACCCATATCTGGAGAACTTGGTGGCTCGACTAAAAAATTGTCCCAGTCAACCCAACTCAACTGGGTCCAATGAGTCTTACGTGTTGGAAAAAATCAATATCTTGAGTTCCAGAAAAAAAACAACTTACCTCTGTTATTGTTCACGTCAACTCGAAGAGTCGTTAAGGGCTCTCGGTAATCTGGACTTTCATTGCTTTACAATGGTTTTATATTAAATATTAATAATATACTTTTTTAATATGAATAGAATCCAACCTTTGGCAAAGCCTTCAACATGAATTGACATGGGGGACTCATAGAATTCAGTTTCCTTTGGCTGAATTGGCTGAATTGGCTTAAATTATTCTGTTTGGTTAGTGTGCAAAGCCAAACAACCCTCCCAAAAGATATTTCGTCCAAATTTTGGACATATTTGGTCAAAATATGTGTTTCCATTTTGAATTACCTAAACCAGGCCAAATTTCCCAATTTCAGCCGAATCACATGCAAATTCTTTTATTATTATTATTATTATTATTACTATTATTATTATCATTATCATTATTGTTGCCAAAACTTCCCTCATTAGCGTAAAATCCCAAATATGTATAGTTTAGATCAATGGGACTGAGTTTACTAGAGTGACAGTCTGCTTTCTTCTTTAAAATATAGTTTGTTTAACTTTTTATTATTTTCAACTATATGTGCATTTTTCAGTATTTAATTTTACAGAATAAACTTCAAAATGAAACCCCAAAATACCGAACCAGATGATCATTTCAATCTGGAATCAAACCAAGACAGCATCCTAAACAAATTAAACGACCATGGGTGAGCTTCTGACTCAACTTGAGTTTTCATCTATTAAACTACGATGAGGTAAAAGAAAAAAAGATATTCAAATTGACCCACCTGACTCATCTGGCACTGCAGCTGTCTCCACATGCAGCAGTTCTTTAATTTTCTGTTGCTCTTCATCATTTCCAAGCCCCGTGTTCAAAAGAAGAACATCTTGTCCCCTTGAAGGTGTTGGACGCCAAATTTAGGGGGAGAGAAAGTTCAAAAAATGTAAACCAGCATTTGGAAGCAATGCAATTGAACTTACACACAAGCTGCCAAAATGGGAAGCTCAGGTAAAGGATTCCATGCAACATGCTGGACAGCTTCATCAACTTCCCAGACTTTACGGCAGCGGCCAGTTTCAACCTCCCAAATGCGAATAGTTGCATCCATAGAACCTTTTGGGCAGTAAATAATAGATAGGAATTATGAGAACTAATGAAAATGTAGCATGCAAGCCAAGGAGGCTAGTCAATACTGAAATATTAAAAGCTTAAGAAGGTGTATGGATGTTCCCATGTGACCAGCAGTTTAAATAATTCACCAAACAGATGATCATCCTTGCTACTGTTTGTCTGGGTCACAGAAGAAACTAAAAACTGCACCGGGCAGGATACTGATTTTGTAGATTTTCTATCCCGAATCAATACCGTTGACCATGTAATTCTTGGTTTCGGTACATGGTTTCGGACTTAAAGGTCGAAAGGCAGTTATCCAACCTTGACCAAGTTCAGACTTCAGACAACGAGATGATCCATTCTGCCACATTTAAACTGCTTGCAGTTTGGGTACACCATCAGCACCCTAATAAGTAGGAATAGAATCAAGAACCTGAAGCAATCCACTGTCCTGATACATCAATGGAAATTGACATCACAGCACCACTGTGGCCTCCATACTCAAGATAACATGTCATTGGGTATGGCCTTAGATCTTTCCGACTTGGTAGCTTGGGTTTTAAAGATTCAGGATCGATATTAATCTGAGAAAAGGAATTAAAGAATAAAAGGTGAGAAAACTGCAACATGAGTAAAGAAAACTACTAGAGGTCCTATAAAGGCAGTTAACCCAACAAAGGATTAAAAAAAAAATTTATAACACCAACAAAGGATAATATTGCACGTGGATTTTCACACTTACTCGTTTCTTACGAGTTCTAGGGCATAAGTAAAGGTCCAAACAGCGATCAAAGCTTTCCTTGAGAGCATTGTCATAGGCTGGGACGGTTCTAAGAGATTCAAACCTGTTAAGATGCACATGGGTAAATAAGATTAAAAAGCTAAGAGTATCGAATGAAGCCAAGCAACACTAAGCAAATAGAGCAAAACCTTGTACCTTCTTGGAATAAACTTAGGGCGGTCTTCTTCATACATCAATTGGTAAGAATTGATCTCTTCTTGAGTAGGGATATACTCTATAGAAGGATTATATGACTCTTCATGGCCTGCAGATAAAAATTAAATTAAAATTCAAAACTAAAGATTCTTAAGCTATGTGGGTGGGTGAGGTGGCTTTGGAATTTGGATACATTCTTTTCCTGAAGCAATCAATAACTATACACCTACAAACCAAACAAACATACAAGATCCAAACCTATAATCAGGTGGATACCACAGATGAAATCCCAAAAATCACTGGGATCAGACAATACCAACCCTTAAACAGGAAAACATGATGTCTTTTTTTTCTTCTTTTTTACTTTTATTATTACTAAGGAAAAAAAAAAAACAACAACAACAAAAACCCAACCCCAACCACCTCTTTACAGCAATTCATTACAAAAAAGAGTCTAACTACATTTTTCATTAAAAAAATAAAAGGAGTAAAACTACATCAGAAAAAATATACCTGCCAATTTTGGTTTTGGTGCCGGAATATAACTCAATCCATGACCTGATTTATCTGTTGAGCTAGAATCATCTCCCCACAATAGATAAAAGGGTGGCTCTTCCTTTGGCTTGTCAAATTTTATCAGTCCCTTTCGAATTGCTCTGACATACTCAACAACCTAAAACCATGAAAAACGGTTAGTGCAATATGAAGCATTGAAGCAACGCCAAGGGCTAATGAATCTCTACATACAGCTAAAAAAACAATGCAACCAACATGAGAATTGTATTAATTGATCCATGAAAAGAAAAAATATATACATATAGGCATCTACCTGCACATCGTCAATATAGAGGTTTATGTGATGCTCAGTCAAGAGAAATGAATTTATTATCCAAACAGAAATGGAAAAGGTGGGGTAACAGAAGTCACTCATCTCAGGACCCCATCATGGAATAGGTCATGCCCTAATATCTCAGCAATTGGATCAAGGTAGCTATCAAATCTGGGGCTAGCAAGTGGACAAGTATAGGACATGGAACAAACTTCAACAAGAGGAACTTAGGAACGGAAGAGGAGAATTTGTTCAATCCTTATATAGTTCATAGAGATGAATAAGTACCCAAACTATGTTACATGAGAGTGGGACGTGTATTAGAATCCAACACTGCTAATGGGCTTCCAACTCGGCAAATCCCAAAAACAGAATTCAGGGATTCGGCATAATATCTAAATTAGTTTAAACAAAATACTATTTTAAGCAAAAATAAAATGAGGAAAAAAACCAAATATGAAATAATGTAAAAGTTCTACACCAAAACAATCAAGTAATAAACATTCCAATTTCCAATAAAGCTTGAACCAGTGCTGGAACAATCTGTATCAAAGAAAATGGCAACAAGTAATATATTGTTCAATTTAAAGAATTCTATAAAATATGTTCAAACATTTTTATATTTCCTCCTTATATCATGCAGAATATTGAACAAGATATTCTAAACCTGACGTGAAAGATTACCTTTTTACTTTCCCATTTGGAAGGAATAAACCGCCTCTTCGGCTCTGGAGCATTTGATAATGGGTGCTTTTTGTCATCCCACACAAACCAATCAACATAAGGCTGCATAAGGAAAAAAACAGCACAGAAGTGACGGGTATTTAAGCTCCTTTGTGCAAAAATGAAGAAAGCAAATTAATCATCATACTAATGGTGCATTTACGCAAGACTAATGGCCTGTTTGGAAACTCTAGTCCAATCTATTTAGAGCTAGGAAGATTAGGTCTAGAACAAATTTCCCAAAATTTTAAGTTCTAACTTATTAGTCTATTTGGTAAAAGTATAAAAAGAGTTCTTATCTGACAGTGTGGTGGTTGATAAACATACAAATTAGAGCTTATTAGAGGGGCACTTTTCTATCATTTTCAAAAATTTGATTGGAATTTGGATCTGAATAGATTGAAATACACCTATTTCCTTGCACATGAAGTGATTGGGTTGATCATAAGAGGGCCACATAAGTCAAAACAAGAAAACCAAACTCTAGTACTCTACTTCCACCTCAAACCCCTTTAGACAAAAAAGCTCCAAAGATAAAAGTAAGATACCGTTTACTTATTTTTTTAAAGGGCTCAAGGTCTATGTCTAATCAAATGAGAAATGCAGTTAGAGGTTTATCAAACAATCTAAAAACTGAAAAGACTCCAAAACATGAAATAAGAGCTTCAAAGTTTGCAGACGACCCTAATATTGGAATATTTTGATATAGTAATATTGGTCAAAGGCAAAATTCATGCATGGTCCGTTCAACCATTGAATGTAGCAATAGGTTGCAACAATAGAACATTCAGCTTAGAAAATAACATTTTTTTATATGCCAAATTCTTAAGAACTGCAACCTATCGAAGGATTTGGCCCACAAGATAGACTAGAATGGAAAAACAGAATTCAAGTAGCCGAACTAAACATAATTGGGACAAGGCTTTGATGATGATGATGATGATAAACGCTAAATTCTGCATCTGTAAAAATCCTGCAATATTCAAGCTTGCGCCCAAACCATAATAGATTATCTAAATGAAAAGAACGATAATAACCAACTACAGACCGCATATGGATCAACTTCAGCATGAGGCGTCCTTCCTTTCAACATACGACGAATGAGTTTAGTCTCCTGCTTTGTCAACTCCACTTCTTCATCATTATATTCATCATAAACTTTCCGCCTGGATATGAAAAAACATGCAAAAACTACTTAGCAATAAGAATGTAAGAATGATTTTATAAAAATAATAGATGCAGGTAACCAAGTAAATTTTTATATAGTAATAATGGTAAACGTAAATAGTGAGAAACAATGTTCAAGAACATCTCTGAATCTGTCCATAGATCTCCTTTAGTGATAGCAAATGAAATCATAGTTCTCGAACTCAGCAGGTCGATTAGGAACTCAGCCAGGTCGACTATGCTACGTCACTAATTGGTTGACTGGGTTGGCCATAACCTGGTTGGGGCAAGTTTTACCACAAAATTGGTGAACCTGCCAGGTCAACTAGTTAGACCCTGCCTGGGACGAGTTTGCCAGTTCGAATGCAAGTATCCAATACATGGACATAGATAGTATACAGAGATACAGAAACAAGGATGCAGCTCTACACTTCTCAAAATCTGAATGGACATGAATACAACTACAAGTATGAAGTATCCAATTTATTGTAAGCTTTTCATATTTAAACTAATGCCTTTTACTTGCAACTCATTACAAACCAATTCATCACAATCACATAAAATTATAAGATTGCAATAAAATCATGAATAGAATCAGGTTACCAGACAAAAATAAAATAAAATAAAAATATTACTCTAAGTATGGCACACCAAGCTCCTAATCTTGAGCTTTCATGAAAAAGTTCTATCAAATTTTACTAGTCTCTGAAATTTTATCAATTCAGATGCTGCAACTGGTATGAGACAACAATTATAAATATAATATGAATATCATTATCATCACCATCAAAGCTTTGTCCCAACTATGTTGGGGTCAGCCAGAATATTATATATATATATATATATATAAAACTCACCAATTTTTAGCATCATCAGCTCCTGCTAGAAAAGATTCAAGCTTATCCTTTCGAGCCTGCTTCTTTATCTTCTTCCCAGTAATGTCATAGCCAATATGCTCTTCGTCCTCGTACCACTTCAGGGGAACATCTCCAACTGTATTCCGGCTCGGAACCTGAAGAGGTGAAACGAAAAGATGTCATACACCATAAGCAAGTCATGAGATTAAGGGCATGTATGTTTGTGTAATATGAGGAATCCGGCTCCATGGAATTCCTTTCTACAAGATCACAGAAACCCATTCTCCACCTAGCCCCATTGGATTTGTGGTCCTATTTATCATGGAAATCAATTAAAAAATGTGCTTCCTTGAACAAAAGGAAATCATCCCATCAAATGGCAAAAACTTCATCTGGGTGGAAAACCAGAGCAGTTTTCCTCTCTATCATGGAATCCTTTCTTTACATAAACATGCCGAACCCTTTCTTTAAACATGTCCTAACAGTGCATTTCGATCTCCCCTTTAATATGTTTAAGGTTGCATCTAGATGTTCCCCAAACTCTAATGTGCTTGAACACTGTGTCAAAATGGATAGCGGTCCATCATGTGTTCTTAGGGAGGTTCAGAAATCACATAATACAGGATTAAGAGTAAAAACGAGCCAAGCTTAAGCTCAAGCTCAGCTTGCTAGAACCTTGCCTCCGGTCAAGCTTGAGGTTGGCTTGATTTATTTATTTACTTATATATACATAATGTAATAAAGTAATATTATAATATTATATCAATTATACAAACACTAATACAGTATTATAATATAACATAGATTACTATATTATGTGCATGTATAGCATTGATATAGAATCCATATAAAGAGCTGAACGTCCTCATTAATCTAACATATATATATATCATATTTATATGTATATATAGTATATAAACCTGTATGCATACTTACCAAGCCAAGTTCAGCTCATTCACACTCTTATGTACAATACTGTTCTCTGCCAAAATACTGCTTGTCATGTACCAAAGCACCAATAGGGTCTCCTTCATTTGGTGCGAACAGTTTTTTTGCTGGATAAAAACGATTTTTTGGCTAGATTTTCCGCAAATCTACACAAGCGTGCCCATAATGGTGAAATGCCATGTATAATTCCACTCAAATGGGAATTTTGGGAATTTAATTAAGTTGCTAAAATCAGATAGGATATGTGGCTATTTCACTGAAATGGAGTGATTCAGCCTAATTTCAAAAAAATAATAAAAATCTATGGAATCATTTTATTGAAAAAACTTTAAAATGGCCACTCATGGGAATATAAAATTGACATTGAAGTGGTAGCCAGAGAACATTGCTTTCTCCATTCCTATGAAATAATGTTAGTTACACTATATCACATTCCATTAGGCAGACCCCGAATGCATACAGACCTCATCTTCCGAGGAATCGCTATCTTCAACAGTTGGAGGCGCTTCACCAGCTTCATCATCATCTCCCAGAAGATGACCCTCATTTGAATCCTTGATCTCCTCTGTCCTAGTAAAGTCCTGCACCAGAAGTTCCTACCTCTTATACTAAGAATAAAAATTATAAAACTGAAAACAGAACAGACATCCAATGCAGCTTAAAGACAGACAAAAGGGACTAAGGGAGAATTCATTCACGACAGAAAACTATCATGTACCTCATCTTCTGAAGACTCATTCCCTTCGATGCTCTGATGTGTTTCATTATCTTCAACTAAGTCTTCATGGTTCATTTCATCTTCCGAGGATTCTTGTTCGATCTTTTCATGCTCATTAGGACCCTGCAAAAGGATTTCAGCATTATCTCATAAAGGTGCATAAACTACTACAAACAAAACAGTAAAAGAGGATCCATGCTACAAAAAAGATTGCAACGTTAAAAAGAGACGGAAATTAGCATTAATAAATGTTAATTTCCCTCCCTGCGTCCTTGCCAGAGTCCAAACAAAAGAAGTGGCAGCACAAATATCACCAAACTGGACTATCTGATAGAAGGGCTGAAGGAGAGAGGTGGGTTTTCCCTAATTAGCTAAAACCCATATAACAAACTCTCCAAAGAGACAATTGGGTTTACCAAAATCGTCTAAAACCTAAAACCCATGTCACCAAAATCTCCCAGAAGACACTTCTCTCAATCAAATTAGAGACACAGAAAAAACTAATACATTTTCACAGTTAAATTACCTCGTTTGCGGTGGCAATGGGTTCCACTCTTCTTCGGCTTTTTCCCTTTACAGACGTTTTCGCCCTTGATGGTGATTTGCTCTTCTTCTTCTTTGCTGGGTCGATCGAAACAGACTTCTTTGGAATCAAAACCTTCATGTTTTGAGCTGTCCTTCTTATATTTATAAGCCCTAAGAAGAAGAAGAAGAAGAAGAAAAAAGAAACAGAGATAAGTGAAACAGTGCCATCAAAAGCTCAAGGAATTGAAGGGGTTCCTTATCCCCATGAAACATCCCTTGGGGTACTTTAAAAATCAGAACTTTATGCTGTCTTTATCGGGAATTCGTGTAAATGGTGTTGAATTCCTTGAAATCATGACAACAAGTAGAGAACACATGAAAAAACATCATAAAAAAAAAAAATACCCAATCCACAAAGGTTGAAAACAGTGGAGAGATTTTAGAAGTTAGAGATATAGATGATTTCACATACCACAGAGAGAGAGAGAGAGAGAGAGAGCTTGAGTTCTTAGAGCCTCCACTGCGAGAGAGAAGAACTTGCTTTCTCTTTCTTCCCGGTTTTTAGTTGTGTGGGGGAGAGGGATTGGTAGGGTTTTGTAAACGGGCCAACCCAAGGATCCGATTAAGGTTTGTTTTTAATCCGGACCAGGACAGATTACATGAACGGTCCATGGCTATTGACCCATCTGGCTCAATTGTGAAATGGGCTATAAAAACAAACCATATTTCTGCTCAAGAGAACTGGGCCCGAGCCTAATTTACATTACATAAATATAAAGCTAGACCCATTCAAGTGTTCAAAAAAAGTGCAACATTGAACCCAACTAGGCTGGAACTAAAGCCAAGTAGCCGACAGGGTCCATAGAGAACTGTTTATTGAACTGGCCCATGGACCATATGTTCATTTGAGAATTGAGAGGGAACATGGTGTGAGACTCATGCCCGGCCGGGATCACAGTCCCGCTCAGCCGCATGATTCTTAGGACCACATGGTGAGACCGAAAATAAAAGGTTGAACCTAGCTTTGGTGCCAATTTTCCGCACAATTAATTATGGCTCTTACCATTTAGTCTTACCCAGTGTGTATGGTTTTTTTTTTTTTTTTTTTTTCCTTTGATGAGGGTGTTCGGCTTATTTGATGACCTACTGTTTCCCCGGACACGTAAAGTCCATATCTCCCATGCAACTGATAAGTTAAGCTATTTTTTGAACAAGTGGGGGCAGGAAGACAGCGCAAGTTCAAAGCCGCAACCCATTGTGTTAGTTAAAAACAACATTTTAAAATGAAGAGGGAGGATGAAATGGTGGAATAAATTATCAATTCCAATTTTGCTCAAACGTAAGGTTTAACTTAACTCTCCGATGTCCATGTTTGTGTGGGTTTAGCGAGCACCACTCGAGAGATCAATCCTGTTTGATAAAAAAATCTCAGGAATGCCTGCATCATATAAATAAATAAATGACTTGGCTTGAACAAAAAGTTCCAATTTCTCTTCAATGAAATTCGAACTTTTTCTTCTTCCATCGGTATCAACTTTGGTTTGAGCGTAAACGGCAAACCAAATTGCCAAACAGGGTTGAATGGGTTTCTCCTTTGGATGGTCATTTAATGGGCACAACACTCTTGTATTTTGTCCTTTTTATTTATCATCCCTTCTAGTTTTATCTCATTTTAATGAATTTTTCAGTTACTGATATAAAATCAAATAATAAATAAAGTGTTACTTTAAAACATTTTATGATGGGTCATGATTGGTTCATCCAATTATTTTTTATCAACTTTGCTCTGTTTTTAATGAATTTGAATGATATTTTGTTGATGCCCTAACTTTTTATCTAACAAGGGCAAAGATCCAGTTCATGTTGAATGTGATCAGATCAACCGCCCAGCCAAATTTCTAAAACATTAAGGGCCTATTTATTTTTTGAAATTTTTTTATGCATATTTGGGAATCCCAAAACTGGAGTTCTGGAATGTTGTCTGATTTCATTCATGTTTTTAATATATGTTTTCATCCATGCTATAAATTTATGCTGAAACTACCACATGAGAATTTCATTGTGCCTTCTAAATTTCATGAATTCCTTCGTTTATGGGTATAAGAATTTCTAAATGGAAGCATCCCTTCTTATTTATTGTAGTACATGGGATTCACCTTTTTTACAAAGGTGAGCATGAGGCCTGCATCTAAGAACTACAATGTGGGCCCATCTTTGGGAACTACAAGGTGACCCCATGTTTAGTAATCGTTGTATGGCGCCCACTTTTAAAAATTTACAACATGGATTCCACCTCAAGAATTAGAACATGGGGCTCTCTAAATTATAATTTGGGATCTACCATTAAAAATTACTACATTAAAACTAACTTTAGAAATGACAACATGGGCCCCGCTTGCACAGGAATGTCAACACTGACCCACCTTTGTGACCGTGAGTATGAGATCTTCTTTTAAGAATTAAAATGTAGATCCACTTTTAAAAGTCGCAATATGAAGTCTGCCTTTTTAAAAATTGTGATACTTAACCTTCATATGCACGGCATGGAATCTGCGGATTTAAAATGTGGGCCTCACTTTTAGAAATTATTATATACGGGTCCACTAAGTGCATTGGAGTTTCTCACAAAAAATTCACAACCCATAAATGCTTTGGGGTGCAATATGATTTGCAATTGCGTCATTTTGAAATTTTGAAAGATTTGAAACTTCAAAATTCTTCAAATTTGCCCAAGGTAGAGTGAGTTCTTGACAGAAATTTTAAATTTTCCATCATGAATCCCAGCAAAGAAACAAATCCCAAGGAGTCATTTGTTTAGCACTTATTTACCTAAATGATGCACATGCACACCCATTTATGCATTTATGATGGTGCAAATGAGGCAATAATCATTTTGAAAATTTACCCACCCAAAGAGGTGATAAAGATAAAAAAAAGAAAAGAAAAAAAGAGGAGGCCCCAGTATGGGTTCCACAAAAGTGAGCATATGTAATATCATTTTTTTTGAAAGGTAGTATGTGTAAATTTTACAATATACATACATGCCATTTTCACTTCACATGTAAAAAGACAAAACCAATATACCTAAGCAGGACGGCCTGACTTCGACTTAAGGATGACAATTACTGACCTGCCCCACTAATCTAGATTAAAAACTAACCAAATAATTATGGGTTCGAATCAACTTATTTTACTTCTCATGTAAGTTTTGATTAACATTTCGAACCAGTTGTTGCAATATACATATATTTCGAACCCATTTAACAAATGAATTCAGTTTGAATCAAATCCATCTTTGCTGTTTGACCCATCCACCCATCCTAAGATGAATAAATAGATTAAGGGATCACTTGGAAATTCTAATACAATTATTAACAGCTAAATAGATTAAGGTCTAAAATAGAAACTCTGATTTATAAAAAAAAAATCTCTTATTTCATGAGAAAACTGGAGCCCGCCTTTTGAGTTGTGAGAACAGGGCTAAAGTTCTAAAAATTAGAATGCATAATCCACCATTTGGGTCATTTTGAATATTTTATGTGATTGTTTTCATCCGAAATACTTGTAAATTTTAAATTGTTCATCTCCATTTGTTTTAGCTAAATAAGTTAAAAAAAAAAAAAAAACCCCACGTAGCTTATTTTTTTAAAGGCAAATACTTCAATTTGTAAATAAGCTCTAAAAATAAAATATACAAGTAAATATTTACCAAAAACATCTAATAAATAAATAAACTCTAAATCATTATTTTTAGAGTTACCAAATTTCCTTGACTATATTACAAGCTTACAACTTACCCACTAAAATTCAACTTTTGGGTTTCACTTCGATCATTTATTTGCATGATCAATGGCTAAGACAAGAATGATTGATAAAACTGAAATATTAGCTAAACTGATTATTAAAACCATCTAAACAAAGCCTTCAAAATAGATGACTAGAACAATTTGGTCCAATTCTTTCATTTTGCATGCTCCTGACTCGTTGATTAGGATAATCAAATCAAATCTAAATATAAAGCACAAGTCAATCACAACCCGTCATCCTTTACCCATCATTTATCATGCATGTATATGGGTGGACTGCATAAATTATCAACAGTACTAGTCAAACTCCAAAGCCATTGGAAGAGTTGTTGTGCTGGGACACCATGGTTAGCCCACTGCCCACACCTGAACTCATATTAAAATCTAACCGTCCGATGGGAAGAATTAAAACATCATGAACAGAAGGAAAGATGGTCAACGAAGTTGATAATATTGACTTTCAAATTCAAACCTGGTCGATCAAGACCTGATGGACGGCCGGATTTCACTGCCTAACTTTCATTGCACTTTCCCGAAAAGGGTAAGCGTCCTCGTCACATGCAAGTAAGCAAAAGCAACTCATACGTGTAAGTAATTTAAAATCCTAACCGACCTTATCCTATACAAGATGTAAGATGCATGTGATGATTCTGACCCGGTGGCTGTGCTCTAGAATAATGTCCTCTGGCACTGGGTCAAGCAATTGCCAGCTACATTCCTTGATGTGCTGTCCAATTACCAAACCACCCATGTTCATTGAAGAAATTTTCTTGTTGAATGTTGGGTTGGTCAAACGTCCCGGTATTTTTTTCATACCCAGGAAGGTTGGCCCGGTCCAAACCCATTATGTTATGTTATACCAATTGATTCAAAATCTCAATTTTGACCATCCCTCTCATATTTGCTACGTTGGATGAGTGGTATAGTACTATGGGTTTCGAACCCTCTATCTTTCTCTCTCTGGCCACTAGCCGAGGTAAAATTGAACTTGACTTACTCTATGCGTGGGGGAGGCATGGACTTCATGTGTCTGGGAGAATAGTCAGTTCTTGAAGAGGTCAACGCTCTCGTTAGCCACCCCACCCCGCCTCACGAAGCTATTAAACAACAAATTCTCCCTTTTCAACTCTTTGGGCATGTTTGTGTAACACTTTTCCTCGGAAAATTTATTTTTCATGCGTTTGGTGCGAAACAATTTCATAAAAACGCTTTCTTGCCTCGTCGGCATTTTCCTTATTAATGCTGGAAATGAGTTTCATAGAGGAGGGTATGAGAAATGGATTTCCTCGGAAAACTTCTTACTCTTTTCCATTTCAATGCAAAACCCTACACTCTTTCATTTTTTATTTTTTTAAAATAAATTAGTATTTGATGTTGAATAAATAATATACATGTTATGTTATTTTTATTCAAAAAAATTATTTCACCAAACAAGAAAATTTGATTTTCTATAAAGAATCTACGGGCACACCAAACAACATTAGCACTAATTTAGCGAAGAAAAAAAAATTCACACCAAATATGAATTTTAAAATTCTATAGAAATCATTTTCTGAAATTTTCATTTCTATGGAATTTGCTGACGTAGCAATTTTTCCTTTCAGCGGAAAAGGTGTACACAAACGTGCCATCTAACATCTCTACAACCATTGCTTTCCTTCCTTCTTTATTACCGTACACGCTTTCTTAAAGAGTCCAGACCTTGTCAGGTTCTATCCCATGGTGACCATACCATAGTTGGTCCACTTAAGATCACGGTGGGTAAACCCCTTAAAAAGATTCCGATTCTTTCTTATAGTCTTTTTCATAGCTAGATATTTTTTTGTTAAAGAATAGGTCATTACTGTATCAGTATGCAAGATGCATGCAATTGAGTGCTAGTCAGAGTATACCTCGACCCGACCCATTCCCATCTCTTTCCAGAAAGGACAAGGATAGTTTGGACATTAGATTTGATACACGTCCTCCAAACAGCTGACTTCTTCTCCTGTTATATGGAAAGCTTTTTTAAGTGGTACACGCAAGTCAATAAGAGACGGCATCTTCCTTAACAGATCCATCCCTCTCCTTGTATAAAAAGGCCTCCCTAGCCTATATGGTCATCAAATCACAAACCCATCTGAATTGAACTTCATTTGGATTCTCCTATATAATTTCTCCAATTTCCCCTTAGGCCTTAGTGTTATTCAAGTTCAAGCCACTGAAAATGGTGATGGGTAGCTTATCTTCGAGTTTAGGAGATGTTTTAATCAAAGGAGGCATCTTCATCCTAGTACAAGCACTTGTCTATTTCATCCTCTCCAATTCATCCAACATCTTCTCCACCAATATGAGATCCTTCAGCTTCAAGACGGTCCGCTCCGCCAGCATGCGTCGAATCCTCGCCGCCCTTTCAGACTTACCGGTGGGCGGGGAGCCATCTCCTACGTCGGAGAATTCAAGGACCCCCCGCCAAGATACCCCAAAAGCTAAACTCAAGAACTAGATGGTTGTCTCAGCAGTTTCAGTTGTTTTGAGAGTGATGTGATATTCATATTCTCTTTCCTTTTTTTTTTCTTTCTTTTTTGGGTGAGGATTGGTATTCTTTTGTTGTTTGAGAATTTGAATAGTTATTTGATGAATTCAGTTGTATAGATGTATTTGATTGCTTAGTTAATGGATGTGTGATTTTATTGTAACAGTTCATGAACTGTGACCATGGCTGCAAATTTGAGGAGTATTTCCTGTTCAATATCAGCCATTGATAGATGTTCATTTGTCTGTTAGAATACTTCTCTTTGCTTGCACGGTTTGGACTTTGGAAGCTTCGTTGAAGCCGGATCCTTTCAGACTTTCAGTTCCCAGCTTGCAAGGGATAAGGTCTGTGATCTGTCAGAAATGATTCAAGTCAAACTTTTTAGGCGACATTGGTAGTAAAAAAACATGTTGTGGGGCCACTGCTACTATGATACGAAGAATAATGTGTACATGGGAGTGGTATAGCTTTCAATTAGTCACTGGGGAATTTTTATACAAGTAGTTGTCTTTATTGATTTTGCAACTGTCACCTGTATTTCGCATTTTGTATGTTGAATCAAGAGGAAATTTCGAAAAAAGCAGAGCGTGGAAACTTGGTTTTTCTTATAGAGAGAATGTAAACTACACATTGGCTTTTCCAACTGCCCACCCCATTGCCCACTTTTAAAACTAGTGCCGGCCTTGTCGCTAGCTATGGTCATGTTCTTGGTGTAATTGTGTCCATTGTACCTAGTCGAGGGAAAAAGCAGGTACAACTCACATGCATAATGCACCTAAGATGAAAGACCTAGGAACTTGACCCAATAAAAAATGCAAATGAGATTGGTGATAAGAATGTGAATATTATAAAATTAAAGAGAGAGAAACGTTTTCAAGATGTGTGACAATGCATGTATTGATATTTAAAATTGAAAATAGCCAGCTGTGAACTATTTTGCAGCATGATTCCGAGAATTATTGGTGAGGCCCAACTAGCAATCTATTCAAATCATGTATAAATAAGAATCTTTTGGCTATGATTAATTTTGAAATTTGATATCCATCTAAACGGACTGGACAGATACTTGATGGGTTGAGTTTATTTTGAATATAGAGCCCTTAAATTTTTGGATTTAGGATGAAGAAATTAAGGACATGGAATTAGTGTTAAATTTGATACTTAGAGTGGTCCTATATAGATCTTTTGATATCCTGGTCCTATCCTTAGATGGGACCTACGGTTGGGCCCAATAAAAAATTGTAACAGTGACTATGTGGGAACAATTCTCCAGAGAACGAAGTTCATTTATTTAAAAATATCACCTATATACTTATGACCAACAGTCTTTGAAAACTCGGATTTGACCCCACACTCGACCATGATTGAGTTGAGTCGAGTCTAGTTGAGTCGGGTGTGATTCGGCCAAAAGAGAGAGAGAGAGATGGAATGAAATGAAAGCTTAGTCTTCCTCATCCATGACTTCCCCGAGCTCTCCGTGCTCTGCCATCCCTTGGGACTTAGAAGTATCCATTGATGAAGCTAGGTTTTAAGAGAGAGAGAGTTTTTTATGTTAGTTTGTGAGATTGTGGATAAAGAAGAAGACTTTCAAATAGATGATTTGTTGGGCAGTTTTTTAGTAGAAGCTATCCCCCAATACCAGGTTGTTCTGTGTTTCCCATTTAACATCTTCTATTTATTTCTACCCTTACATTGTGGTGATGTTCATGTAGATTCTGCACAGAGTTCTTCTTTTTTTTTTTTCTTAAAGAAAATAGCACGTCTGCTTTTTTTTTTTTTTCTAACATTATGGAATACCTGAAAGAGATTCATACGGTAAATAAATTATCACCATGAAATGGATTCTCAAAAGATGGACTCATAGAGAAAGCATTGGAGTTTTATTAGACTCTAACAAGTCGTTCCTGACCAAATTAGCGTCAACTGAGTCAGAGTTGACTGGTCCAAATTTTTTTACCCCAATTTATGAGGCCGAGACCCAAGAGAACCCTTACAGGCACAAGTCGGAAGAGTCAATTAGGCACTTAGGTGACAAACGGGATTAAGATTGCCAACCAACTTATCAATCTTTATTTGGCCACTTGTCCAAGTTTTGAAACACTCCCTATCGCTAATTTGTCCCAAGTATATTATATTGTTTTCATGCAAGTTAAACAAACATATTGTTTTGTTTTTTCCCTTTATTATATAAAAATTGGAGTTTGAATACTTTCACAAGCAAAAATGCATTACATCCAGCCTGTATTTTCTCAACAATCTAATTATATGTACTTTGTATACTCATATACTTTGGTCAATAGTTATGATCTTGGTTAGGAGTTAGGACAAACCAAAGTGCAATTCAAACCAATTTCAGGAAGGCTATAAGAATAAATCATAGAGGATTTAACCAGAAAAATCCCCTTAAACTTGTTAAAAGAAAAAAACGCCACCAATGTCTTATATAAACCAGTTCAGTTCTCCAGCTAGTTTTTTCTTCTTTTTTTTTTTCTTTTGGCGTTGAGCGGGGATATCGCAGTTCATTCTAAGTAAATGAGTAGGTATATCCCCGTTCATAGTTCATTACAACATAAGGAATGTCGAACTCCCTTTTTCACATTTACCTTTTTTGGGATTCGAACGGATTTTTCTGTAACGTCATTCGCAACACTAATTTGGGTGGGGATAGCCCCGACTCAACTGATACAATTCTGAACCATAATACTCTAGTGGGCGAGGATATCCCTGCTTACAACACTAATATAGGCAGGGATATCCCCGTTTACAGCACTAATTTGGAAGAGGCTGACGACGGGGAAGGCAAAGAGGCCTACTATATTGAGATCCTTCTTTCCGTAGTTTCGGTCCTTTTTCCATTATGGGTGTATGCTGGTATATACCAATTATTAGGACTTCCTGTGCCTTTCAATTCCAATTCCTATCATCATCGTAGTAGCTTGCGAGTTTGAGGAGGATAAGGAAAGGGAAGATGAAGTCGATTTGAATTTGACTTTGGCACCGCTTTAAAGCTCAAGGAGTATTGCAGATCCTCTATCTTATTCGAACATCCACACTTTGCTTCTTCTTATTTTAGATCAAGTGCTGTTTACAACACTCCACATAGGGACTCCGATAGACAATTTGCACTCAGATCCACCATTGAGACACAACAATGAAGAGAAAAATTGCACACCCCCGAGAAAATACCAACCACCATCCTCGAACCATGGCTTCCAAAAAGTAAGCTAAGTCATCTGCTCCTCAGGAACAAAACCCTCTAAACTTGCAAATTTCTCAAAGAAGTACTGACTTGGCTGATGATGAAGTGCAGATTGTTGAAGTTTGACACAATCCATTGGTTCCCCCAGGCTACAATCTTTATCACAATGTCATCAGAGGCCAGAGAGCTCAATGGCTGAAAAATAAGGCCAAGTATTGAGGCCTGAAACGAAAGATGAGGAGGCTCCAACGGATCTTTCGTGATGTCAAACAGAAGGGGAAAAAGCCACTAGAAGGGAGCTCCACGGGTTGCGGTGTGTTTGATGTAGTATAGGGATTGGAAGACTTGGATTCATCTTTGGTTTTTAATAGAGCTTCAGATGTGAATCGTTGTGGAAGAGAGAAGAAGATGGGAGAAGAACGAAAAGGAAAAAAAAAGAGTTTTGAGACTTTTTAAAGTAAAAGGAGTAGAGATATCCCTACTCAGTGAAGAAAAGAAAAAAAAAAAAAAAAAACCAAATAAAGCCCTTGAGACCACTATAGTCTTTATAAAATATTGAAGGCATTTTTGGCTTATAACGAGTCTTAGGGTTTTCTTTTCTTTTTTTTTTTGATAAAATCCTCTAAATCATAACATATTTTTATTCAACGAAAGCACTCATTCGTTAAAAAAAAAAAAAACTGGGCAATCCTTGGACTTTGGGCCTAAAGGAAGAGCGTGTAGTGTGTACCATCATTTAATTCTCCATGTATAAAATATAAATCTATTAGTACCAACAACCTATAAAATTCAAATCACTCACAAATAAGAGCATTGGTTATAGGGGAAGCATCGCTCCAATCAAAGTGGCCTGCCATTAGATTTATTACACGTAGAGCACTGTTATTTTACTTCATTTAATTTGCGCATTTCAATTACTTTTGGCAATTGCTAATGATTTGACTAACTTTGATTGGAGCAAAATATGACTCAACACTAACACACATGGTGATCTTGATTCTTGATAGCGGACAGTTCGGATTTAATAAATAGACCCCATTGAGTTATTTTTTTTTTGGGGGGGGGGGGGGGGGGGGGGGGGCGTGTTGGGGTCTGCTTCAGCTCGTTTCTCACAAAATGAAAAGTTGCTTTTAAAAGGCCAGGTAGTCAATGTTTGCTTTTATTTTTGACTTTTACCCTTTTTAAGTACGGGAGGTGCTCCTATGAGAGACACCTTCACTAAATTTATGAGAGATGGGTGAGAGCCCTCACTTCTATATTTAGGATCCTTTCATTTAAAATGGTGAGAGTGGATATGGAAGTAAGGACCCCTACTCATTTCTCATAAATTGAGTGAGAGCGTCTTTCATAGGAGCAACTCCGGCCCTTTAAGTATCATTCAAAAAATATAATAATCAAACATGCTTTTAAGGCTTTGGGGTTTTCAAAAGACCCAATATCACTTTGGAAAAGTTAAACCGGACACACCTAGCTTTGGGGTTTTCAAAAGACCCTGAACCACTTTTCAAAAGCAACCACTCTGCAAAAAAGGACTTTCTTTTTTTTTTTTTATGTTGAAATGGACTGCATGTCCTAAATCTTGAACTCCATGTGTATCCACAAAAAAAATCAGCATTATGTTTCAAACAGGTTAAGGTTGGGTGTTGAGCCAACTTGAACTAGCTAAAATTAACAGGGCAAATTAGACTAGCCACAAATATGACATCAACCCAATTTCACTTGACCATCCCACCCAAACTCGACTCAGAATCTCCAAAGGCTTACCCAAATCACGACTTGTATCAGATCACACCTATAGTCATTCGAAGATTTTATCTTAACACTCAGTGCCGGTTGTCACAAAAATGAACACATGAAATTAAGGGGTACTGCCTTCGGAGATGGTCAAGATGGGCACTCCCCTAAAATGCCACGTGCAGGAGAAAATTCCCCATGAGTTAAAAAAAAATTACATTTGGCCATGCACCTGAGCCAAAATGGCACAACCCAACTTTGAGTTTTGGTTTGTTAAAACAGTCAGGACTTGGTTGGGCTTCCCCCCAGGTGCAACTCCATATTAGATCACGATGTCACCTCTTTGTGCCCCAGTGAATGGTAACTGGTAATAGTTTTGAACCATGAGAGGTAGCTTAGTTGAGAGGTAGCTTAGTTGGCCTAAAACCACGATTTATTTTAAAAAATTAAAATTTTAAAACCGTGCTATCATTGAAACGGGGGAATTTGCCCGGCTTTTCTTGGGCCACAAGGATTAGCCTCGCTATGGTGACATCATTTGTTATAAAAAATAAAATAAAATTGGTATTAGCCTTAGAATCAACAAAATCATAGATGGGGCGTAGGATCCAAAATCATAGCACAGGGGTCTGTACCACAGAATTTTGGCATTATTGAAAGACACATTGGAGCCTTCCATGTCCAGACTCCAATACAAAATAGAGTAGAGGATAAGCGCCTCTCTTCTTCGTCCTTACACTTTTGATTTTGATTTTGATTTTGACTTCAATTTCGATTTCAGAAACTGAAGTAAAGAT
Source organism: Persea americana (assembly GCA_029852735.1). NCBI lineage: Eukaryota > Viridiplantae > Streptophyta > Magnoliopsida > Laurales > Lauraceae > Persea > Persea americana. The sequence goes on along the minus strand of CM056817.1, from coordinate 50,921,629 downwards.
CTTAGAGAAATCGAATAAATCGAAGAACCCAGATCCTAAAAACAATGAGTAGTTCGAAGACAGTGAGGAAATTGGAAGTTGTTTCACCGGTGCCTACAGATATCGACATTGCAAACTCGGTCCAACCGTTTCACATCTCTGAGATTGCGAACGAACTCAATCTCAATCCCAAACACTATGATCTCTATGGAAAATACAAGGCCAAGGTATCCAAATCAATCTCTCTTTCTATGTATGTTTCATTAAATAAAAAAACAGTTTTGTTTTTTAATGGATGTTGGGTTTTAGGCAAGGTATCGAAATCTTTTTCTCTTTCTATGTATGCTTGATTGATTGGAAAAAGATTCTATTTTTATGGGTGGTTTGTTGATATGGGGTGTTGGGTTTTAGGTGCTTTTGTCGGTGATTGATGAGCTTGAAGGATCTGGAGATGGGTATTATGTTGTGGTTGGAGGTATTACTCCAACCCCACTTGGAGAAGGCAAATCTACTACTACTGTTGGTCTTTGTCAAGCCTTGGGAGCATTCCTGGATAAGAAGGTAACTTGCTTTATTTAATCTTCTTTTGGGTATCTATAGATGTGTTTTGGGGTGGTTTGGATGATGGAAAAAGGTGGAGAGAAATGTGTACTGTTCAGATCTTTCAGTTTAATTGCCATGTAGTTTGTATTTGATTTTTCTTAATAACAAGAATCTCTTTTCATTGATTATTTTGCAGGTCTTTCCTTTTCTCTTGTTCATCTGCTTTCTTGTTCCTGTAGCGACTAATTTGGTTAATAATGCTTAGGTTGTGTTCTAAAAGTGTTACTGTTGTTCTATCATATCAATTAAGTTTGACATTTCCTTTATTGTCTTATGCAAATAAAATGAGTCCGGATCATCTGAGGCTATACCCTAGAGAAATCCAGAGTTAAAAGGAGTTGAACTCCAGAGTGGGTCCCACCTATTGAAATTCGGACCATTCAAAATAAATGCCCTCCACATATATGTGGTATCCTCGGGTTTTAGGTCAATCCGAGTTTGTTCCACCATTGGTTTGAGTGTTTGATGAAAAGCACAATTAACTATGTCTTATGCATATTCATTGTCATGTTCATCATCAAACAGTCAATCCAACGGTGGAAAAAAAATCTAGATTGACATAAATATTGAAGATACCCATATGGTTCCGATTTTAATAGTGGCCCCACTGTGAAGTTCCTCTACTCTAACACATGATTTTTCTAGGTTAAAGCCTCAAAGGATCCGGATTCAAATAAAATAAGCTTATTATTTTTCCATTGTTAACTTGCATTGCAACTATTTATTAACGCTGGGGCGCTGTCATTTTGAGCGCGACGCATTGCAGCCGCTCTCAATTTCAGTGGAAAGTAGGCAAGAGTTCTTGTACCCATTTGAACGAGTGCTTGTAAAGAAGTTAGTTTAGAAGAAGGGAAGGATTCAACATTCTACTTGGAATATATGAACTTTGACAGACGAGAATGGCATTGGTTGATGTAATGAAAAGTAGAGTTGACAAAGTGGAAAATGGATAAAGCTAAGGGGCTCATTGGTAGCTATAAAGTATAAACTCTTCTATGCAGGAAAGAATAATGCAAGAGATGTAGTAAGTATAGTTGCAGATAAGGATTTGAAAGGAAAAATTATGGGGGTTTTGTGTTTTTTTTTTAGCCTTTTTTTTTTGTTTTTGTTTTTGTTCTTGTGGTGTTTTTTTTTTGTTTTTTTTGTTTTTTGCGGGGGGGTGTTAAAGAGGTTGGGTGATAGAAGAGGAAGACATAATGCATATCTATATTGCCTTTGCAACCCAAGATGGATTAGATGAAAGTGTTAAGAGAGAATTTTGGAAGGAGATGGATGGTTTACTATGAGAAATTTCAAGTAGTGAAAAGATTTTCCTTGAAAGGGACTTAAATGGGCATATGAGAAAGGATAAGAGAGAGCATGAGAGAGTGCATGGAGGAAAAGGATTTGGAGAAAAGAATGAGTTAGGAGATGCTATATTGAATTTTGCGTTAGCATTTGACCTTGTAATAACAGCCACATGTTTTAAAAAGAGAGAGGGCGATTTAATTACCTATAAGAGTGGAAACAACAAGAGCCAGACTGACTTTTTTCTGGTTAGACAACACGAATACATGACCATATGATACCCTCTTTGGCAATAAGATTTTGACTTTTTATCATCTTTCCCTCATGAATATAAAAGGAAAAGAAATGTTTATTATGTCTAATGATTCTTGTTAAAAACTGATGTCATATCTGTTTGGTTTCCGATTTCAAGATTCTCCTGCTATAGGTTTGATACGTCCTGACGGCCTTGTTTTGCTTGATTTCTTTGATTTTCGGGGGATCTACTCCCAGTTGCAGTCCATGCAGAGTCTATTGTCAGTTCTATTGATGACTAATTTACCTTCCCAAGTCTTTTATTTGTTACATTTAAATTGAGTAAGAGATATATTTTTGTACCAGAACAATTCAACATGGTGTTGAGTATGATACTGTGCCTGACCGCGGTATGTTGCTCACTTAATGAATCCATGAAATGTAGCCCCAGTGGTTTACAAGACCTTTTCCTTTCTGCTTGGCTTGGAATGTGGAACTGATTCTTTAACAACCTACTCCATTTATGCTTTTTTGGACAAACAGTGATTCTAATTCATAATAGTTAGTTTCACTTGGTATGACATGGATCTTAGCAGTAACCTGACAATGGATTTTTGTGCATTAATTGGCATCTAGGCTTTCTGAATAAACAACAAAAATTGTTGTTTACCTTTATTAAACTATCATATTGGTGGCAAAGGTAATGTGAACGGTTTATTGCGTGGTACTCTAGTCAAAACTGGTTGGAATATTTGGACCCGGTATCCATGTAATGTGATTTAACTATTTCCATACTTCCCCAGGTCTATGAAATGGACTTGAACCTGGACCAAATTAGAATCCTGGTCCAAATATTGCACCATACCGTTTTTCTTTTTCTTTCTATTTTCAAAATTACATGATCAAAAGACTGGAATGGAGAAACAAAATTCATATTGCTGACCCCAACATGGTTGGGATAAGGGTTTGACAATGATGAAGAATTTGGTTCATTTGGGTATTTGGAGACCCATTTTCACCCCTAGCTACAAACCAAACAGTCAGTAATAGCCTAATAGCATCATTTAATACGAAATAGATTATTACTAATTTTTGATTGATATGAGAGATTAGTGTGCAATCTATCTCATTATATGCTACCAGATGAACGCCAAAGATACTGAAAGGTGGTTCTATACCTGTACCCTAACGCTGATTGTACAGAGAACTGATATGGGGATGTCGTTCCTCATTTCTTCAACTGCTACTCTGTTGACTGTTGAGCATATGCCTAACAATCACAATTCCATTGTCAGGTTTTCACTTGCCTGCGTCAACCATCACAAGGACCAACTTTTGGAATCAAGGGAGGTGCTGCAGGTGGTGGCTATAGTCAAGTGATTCCAATGGACGAATTCAATCTTCACCTAACAGGTGATATCCATGCAATCACTGCGGCAAACAACCTTCTTGCTGCTGCTATTGACACCCGGATCTTCCATGAGGCATCACAATCAGACAAGGCTCTCTTCAATCGCCTTTGCCCGCCAAACAAAGAGGGGACGCGGACTTTCGCTGATGTCATGTTCAGGCGCCTAAAGAAACTTGGAATCTCGAAGAACAGCCCCATTGAGCTCTCCCCTGAAGAAGTCAAGAAATTTGCTAGGCTCGACATTGACCCAGATTCTATTACTTGGAGAAGAGTCATGGATGTCAATGATCGATTTCTAAGGAAAATCATGGTTGGCCAAGGTCCTGAAGAGAAAGGGATGGTGAGAGAAACAGGGTTTGACATATCCGTTGCCAGTGAGATCATGGCAGTGTTGGCCCTTACAACCTCCCTTGGAGACATGAGAGAGAGGCTTGGAAGGATGGTGATAGGAAACAGCAGGGCTGGTGAGCCGGTAACCGCAGATGATCTTGGCATTGGAGGTGCTCTAACTGTGCTGATGAAAGATGCTATCAACCCGACTCTGATGCAGACGCTGGAGGGAACTCCTGTTCTCGTTCATGCTGGACCATTCGCTAATATTGCGCACGGAAATTCTTCAATTGTAGCCGATAAGATTGCACTGAAATTAGTGGGACCTGGTGGGTTTGTCATCACGGAGGCTGGTTTTGGAGCTGATATTGGCACGGAGAAATTCATGAATATAAAATGCAGGTATAGTGGTTTGACGCCTCAGTGTGCTGTTATTGTGGCAACAATAAGGGCTTTGAAAATGCATGGGGGAGGACCAGAGGTGGTTGCGGGGAAGCCTCTAGACCATGCCTACTTAAATGAAAATGTGGCTCTTGTTGAAGCTGGCTGTGTGAATTTGGCCAAGCATATTTCCAACACAAGGGCTTATGGGGTGCACGTTGTAGTTGCTGTGAATATGTTTTCAACTGATTCTGAAGCTGAGCTGAATGCCGTCAGAAATGCAGCAATGGCTGCGGGTGCTTTTGATGCCGTTATTTGTACTCATCATGCTCACGGTGGAAAGGGAGCAGTAAGTAAAATTTTACCTTGCAATGCCTCTATTATAGTTTCTCAAGGACATGATAGTGGCCGGGATATTTCTTAGTAGAAAAGATGGTTTATGTGTTTTGTCCAGTACTTTTGTAAACCAGATTTACTGTTTCTCTGGCCTCTTTTGCCCAATCATATCAGTGTGACAAAATCTTTATATGTTGTTAGGGTCGGATATATCGAAGTCCTACACTCCTACTGTCATTTCTGATTTTTCCATTGGCTCAAATGCAGTTTCTGTTCTGACAAAATATTCAAATTGATTTGTAAGTTGGGATCAATCTGAACACAACCTAAAACTACCTAATAAAAACTCCATTTGATATTCTGTTGTCTTGGTTTAAACTATTGATGCATAGAATGTGCTGGATATGGCTTTTGAATTATGATTGAGATTAGTTGTGAACTTATGTCGGGACTTATTTTGGTGTTGAACATGGCTTTGCTGTCTTGAGCATAGGAACCCTTGTAACCAATAGTAGACCATGCAGTTAATTGTTAACATGTAAATGATAATTGCAAATTGTCAGTTCATGAGATCATAATGGCCGAGAAATGCAATCTTGTTAAAGAAAATAACATTAATATCCATGTATGTGTTTCTAGACTCTAGATTTGAGTCATGTTACCCCCAAAAAGAAGAAGAATAAACTTGTGTCTTGATTTTGGAAGACATTGAATCTGGTAAATTGAGGGCCTTTTCCGGCAGCTTTCTTGATGGATCTAACATGTGCCATTAAGATTTTCTAGACTATGATAGGATAGGATAGATCAATCAAGGATCTACTAAACCTAGATTATTTACCACCCTAACCTTAGAGTATATCTTAACACACTTCAGACATTGCATAACATGTTTGGTGTGAACTTTACAATTATTTTCTCGTTATGTTTCATTTAATGGTACACATCGATTTATTATTTTAGGGTACATTCTATGCATGGAAAATTCATTATGTTGGTGAAAACTGCCTAGTTTCCTTCTGCATTATCATTTATTAAAGTGAGATTTACTCATTTCCAATTCCCATTGGGTTCTAGCCCCATGCTCATGAGGGCTGCCCACACCATTTAAGTTATAAAAAGAAGGAAAAAAGGAAAGTATTATATATTTTTAAGAGTTTAGGGTTTGCCTTCTCTGGAATTAATTTAAGAAGAAAAAGATAGAAGGGAGGTTTTCTCTTTAGAGTCAAGATGTGAGCATCCTTCACTCTCCCACTACAATTGTGATCGTTGTTAAATCCTCTGGAATTGATTTAAGAAGAAAAAGATAGAAGGGAGGTTTTCTCTTTAGAGTCAAGATTTGAGCATCCTTCACTCTCCCACTACAATTGTGATCGTTGTTAAATCCTGGTGTTTTTACCGTGTATGATTCCTTCAAGCATGCTTAACATTGGTTTCTGGTGAGAAAGTGGGTTCTAGGAAGACATCAAAGAGGTAAAATTATATCTTATCTATTTGATGTAATATCTCAAGTTTTGGGTATAGACTTGAGAAGAAGGGAAGCATTGTACTCCCTATTGTTTTTATGGTGGATTTTTCGGATTGGGCTCTTTTTTTTCTCCTTTCTCTCATTGAAGGATTTTCTACTTAATTCCCATGCTATGGTTTCATATCTTGGTGTCTTGATATTTTATTTGGCTTTTCTTGATTTTCGGATACCTACTTGGGGTTTACTTTCATCTGATTTCCACATTGATGGAAAAAGGCTTCTCTTCCCAACATAATTGAAGTTGAAATCCACTGTGTATAATATGGGATATGGTGTCAAACTGAAATCCACTGTGTATAATGTTGGATATGGTGTCAAACCATATTTTCCTTTAATTTGGACCATGATCCTCTCTCTCTCTCTCATAGATCAATATGGAGGTTCGCTAGCCAGCCAAAAATTGAGGTCTAGTTGTAGGTAGTGATCTAAGGTTATAAATGTGCCAAACAAATGCACAAATCAGACAAACTTAATTACCTTTATTCCACAAAAATATGTGGCCTACTGATGGGTCAGATCATCTACAAAATGTCCACTTGCATGTGGTTGTGCATGGTGCTTTGATGTACTGTGTGGTTCTCTTCACATGCACTGGGAGAGGATTCTCTTTATGAGAGTTTGTTGCATAGTTGAAAGGTGCTCAATGTTGCAACCACAAGGTTGCAGGTTGTTGTCATCATACCTTCTAAAATGTATCCTCAGCGATCATGTCAGGCTTCTTGGCAATTTGGGTCAGTTCATAACTCCATTGGATGTATCTGTATCTAAATGCTAAACTTGAATAGCAGGTTATACTTTGATGGGTTGTTTTACTCCTCTTTTGCCAAAATTTACAGGTGGATCTTGGAATTGCAGTTCAAAAGGCATGTGAGAATCAGACACAGCCACTGAAGTTTTTGTATCCTTTAGACATCAGCATCAAAGAGAAGATCGAGGCAATTGCCAAGTCCTATGGTGCCAGTGGTGTGGAGTACTCAGAACAGGTAACTGTGGCTTGACCTGCTGAAAGCATAAACTAGTACAACTGGTTGTACATCAGTCAGGGGTTACCCCCCAACCGCACTCACACATGCATTCTGAATTTCCGAAGATGTCAGACAAGTTATTTTGGCATGGAAATGAGACCCTCATTAGGTGACCGTTTGTGTTTTACTTTTACAGCCCGCATGATTCTATACGTGCCCTATCCCATTTTGGGTAGAAATAAATCCTGACACTTCTGAATGGTTCAAAACCCAAAGTCTACTTTGAGGAACTTGATGGGCACTTGGAACAGTCAAGTAAACTGGTTCCCCCAGGATCCTGATTGAGCTATTAATCTTGGTACATAGTCGGCTTTTTCAGGATTTCAATAAGACAGATTTTTTGTTTTTGTGCGTGGGGTGTGCCTAAACTGCTGTTGATTTAAATGTGTTATCAGAAATAGATGGTTAGTTGTCCCACTGTGTTACTGGCATTATGGCAGTTGGAAAAAAACACATTAGGTGGGATGTTCCCCATCCCAACTCAATATGGGCAATTGATATTGATAAATGACTTGGATGCAAACAGCTTCAAAACCTTACCTTTTGAATGGTTTCTGATTTCCACAGTTCCACAAATACATTGGGGAATGTATTACTCCCCGACTACTTGCTACTTAACATGCTTCTAATCTGACATTCAACATCTTTCTTCTAGACTTTGCAAGCTGTTCTATCATTATCTGATTCATGGAGTTCTAATGTGGATATTCTGTTGACACAAATTTTATTTTCATCAAGGCTGAGAAACAGATTGAGATGTACAGCAGCCAGGGGTTTTCTGGTCTACCCATCTGTATGGCAAAGACCCAGTACTCATTTTCGCACGTCCCATCACAGAAGGGAGCACCAGTTGGTTTTGTCTTGCCAATAAGAGATGTTAGGGCCAGTATAGGAGCTGGATTCATATACCCCCTTGTTGGAACAATGAGCACGATGCCCGGGCTTCCAACTCGACCTTGCTTCTACGACATCGACGTTGACATTGCCACTGGAAAAGTCCTGGGTCTTTCTTAAATTTTGTGTGTTCTATATTTGTATGTTCTGTTTATTAGATCTTTGCTTCTTTAAAGCTTTTAAGGCCATTTGTATGCTTACCATTCCAAAGAAGGCCATTTGTGTGTGGTAATAAACCCATGAGAAGCCCAGTAGAGCTTCTCCTCCCTAACCCAATAAAAATGTTCATTTCTGGTATTTTGTCATGTACCTTTATCAAGTGAAAATTATATAGATCTTTTGGTTGTCTGGTGCTCATCTTCTTTTAGCCAATGCATTTGATGGTCACAAATTGGATGGATAGGATTGTCAGATTATCAACTATATGCCATGTTCAATGGGTTTTTTCTTCTTCTGCTTCTTTTTTTGGGCCCAGCTAACTGGCATGCATTTATGAGATGAATTGCCAGAGTTGTGTGAGTTTTTAGTAGGAGACGCATATTGTAGTCTCCTCTAATCGAAATCTAAACTTAGATTTATGGACCCTGATTATTGAAGACAGCCCACATCGTATGATTGAATCCTGAAAAAGAGGCATGATGTATAATGTCGTGGCCCACCAATAACGATCAAAAGGTGACATGATCCCATGTCTCATTGAACATGACACCACACACGTCATGACAGAAATGATGAAGCATAGACCATTGTACAGAAGCTTGCTTCCCACTTAGTATTATATTAGCCAGATGGCATCTAATTTGCTACCTTTCGTTGAAGGAAAAAAGCTTAGGGTTAACAAAAAAGAGATTAAGGTTATAAAAAAGATGAAATAGTAAGAGCATGGAAGGGATGCTTACGGCATGGCCTTTGTCTGACTAATTTATGGTGATGCTGTATGTGAAACTACCAATTATGCTCGGGTCTTGGCTCTTTGAAAAAAAACATAGTTGGCTTTATTTAGAAATTTTCTTTTCTTAAAATAGGGAGGAGAGGACTTTTGTTTTTTTGGCCCACTTGTTTGCATGAAATTGAATTCTAAAAGTGGCTAAAATTAAAGAAAAAAAAAATAAAAACCCATAATCTGTTGTCAAATAATCTTCCTTTTCTATTGACAAATGAATTAAGAGGAGTTGGAAAATGAATATTCAGCCACTAGTATTTATTTTTTGGTGAGAGAGATGTGGATTTATTAGAAAGAAGAAACAAACAAAACATCAAGGAAAGGAAATAGACATCCACTAGCTTAGTAATTCAAATATAAAGAAAGTTGGTTTCCATTCATATCTCCATCGATATCCTTCACTCCTTATCTCTATATATATATGGGAGATGCTTCCATGAGATCATCGCTCACCTTACTATGAGAAATAGGATAGGGGCCCTCACATCCATATCCAATGCCAACAACTTAAATGTGAGGGCCCCCACCCTTATCTCTTATATAAGGTGAGAGATATCTCTCATAGGAGCATTAACCTATATATATAAAATTAGGGGTATATATGGATGGTTCGGATCGATTTAGAAGGGAAACCATCAACTAAACCGAACCAATTGATTTTCTATTTTTTCCAAACTGAACCCATCTGCCAATGCGCTCAAACTGAACCGAAAGGAACCGACTAGTTCAGTATGGTTACAAATTTTTTTATTTTTATTTATTTTCCACAAAAAAAGGTAGTTCAATTGGTGAGAAACGTTGAACTTTAAGTAATGGAGTAAGGGTTTGAGTATTCTTCAAGTAAATTTTCATATTTTTTTATATATTTTATAAAAAAATATATATTTATATAATTGGTTCGGTTCGGTTTGAGCGGTTTAACAACACCTTGAAATTGAAAACTAAATCAAACCAATCGGTTTGAAGAAAATCCAAACCTTGACCGAGCCGATCTACTATAAAACCAATCAGAACTTTGGTTTAGCGGTTTAGCGGCTTTTTTTTGCACCACTATATAAAATTGAAATCATTTTACTAGGAACCCAATTCCATGCTTTCAGTGAAGCACAGTTTTCTTTTGCTATTTTAGGATTGTACGTGGTGCTAATAAATGACATTATATTGTCATATATCATTATGATAGAAGACTAGTTCTATGTATTGAGTAGTCATTTTGGATTTCCCTGTCTTGCTACTACCGGCTAGAAAGTCACTTCTCCTTGCATTGTGAAACATTTTTTTAGTCTTTGATGTGGTATGGATTTGATCTAGGGTTTAACATGAAAAATATCATTATAAAAAAGTGAATTAAACTAGGGTCAAGGCCCATGAGAATTAATCTCAGCTATGATTGGATAAAATTTCCTTCCTTCTCCAACAAAACAAGTTGAATTTTATTCATCAAAATCTCCTTATTGTGGGGTAAAGGCAATTAAGTTGAGCAAATACTCTTCAAAACCCGATGGGTGTTTGGACAGTGGATTGGCAAGCATAAGCACATCCATCAGTTCTTACCCCCAAAAAACCAAAGAAGCACATACATCAGGCACATTGATGATAGGGTATAATCAAATCTCAAGAACCAGTGGTCCTGATATTTATTTGGTCGTTTTCTATAATCAGATGTAGTAAAAAAAACAAGGGCCCACCTGATGAACGTTGTGGATTGGATAAGAGTGTGCTGTCAGTTGTGACTTTATGGCCATGTGCCTGCCAGTGTCAGTTCCTTTGGCACTTTTCCCACCATGAAAAACGGGTCATGTGAAAGACACAAGGCCCCAATACTTTTCTAGGTACCACTACCAGCAAGGCCTGTTCCAAACAGAAGAAGACTATGTACTCCCTCGGACTACAAAGAGGGGAAGCAATAGCAATGTCAGACTAACGGTGGCAAAGCAGCCCAAAAGAGTGGGACCCACCCCTTGAAACCAGCGCAAAGCATACAGTGCTCTCCCATAGAATATTAGGTGTCTACTGGACTACCAAAGCAGGTATGTAATTTTTAGCTGTTGGGAGTCCAAGATCCTCCTCAGCCAAGGTCTCAGAGAACCCTAAAAGGCCCAGTAGAGAGACTCCACCTTGTCGGGGAGGTTGTACCTTGTGAGATCACCACAGATTGGTGTTTGAGATGTTCAGAAGAAAAGATTAATTTAAGATTGTTTAAGAATCAGATAAGGACTAGATTAAGGACATTATAAGGAAGAAAAACCGACAACAAAATAAACAACACAGGCAATGCCACTCTTTCAAGTCCAACTCTTTTTATCTTTTCTTAGACAACTGCCAATGGTGTGTGACACATTAGAGGACAAATCTGACCCATTCTGCATAGCTACATGATACCTACCTCGGATTCATCTGCCCCTCATTGGACCCAGTAGATGAATTACTTTACCCATCCACTCATCCACGTGGGACCCACTAGGTCCAACTCATCTTCCCATAAACTTGGGAGCAACTAAGAGAAAGATTATTACCATTCAATTCATCCATCATAAGTACCATTCTTTTGTCAACAGGGGCTCATAAGAATAGTCCATGCACCCAAATGAGATACTTACTTGTAACCGGTTGCCTAATATCTGCTGGGGTCTCACCTTGATCTTACTCTTCTTTTTTCCACTTATTTTCTTTTAATTTTTTTTACTTAAACAAAGGATTTTTCTTGCTGCAATATATGATATCATACATTGGTGCTGGGAGTGTTGGTGCATACCCAAGTAAGGCCTGCAAGCAGTATTCTATTGATGAGTATGAATAGATTGCATTGAATAGGATTCCTCACTTTCAATTAACATTGGCAAATGATTGCATCATAGCCTAAGGTGGATGAGATATGATTGGATTTGCTAAGGTGTGATAGAATATGTTACACTGAGATAGTTACAAGGGATGAGTGGAGTTTCTCCTCTCCAAGCTTCTTCATTTTCTTCGTTATCATGTTATGTTGGCATGTGTGCCCGTGGTCCACACTTGATGGCCACAAAAGAGCCTTCAAGGCTCGTTGGTTTAGTCGGCCGAAAATCTCTCTTGCTCCCCACATCTTCTCATGAACATTGCAATGAATCTGGACGTCTGTTTTCCCCAAGAGAAAACTGCATTCGATCGTTGGATTGCTGGTGATAAAAGAACCTCTCTGGTTCAAGGGTTGAATATGGAAAATCAAACAGTGAAAGAGCAAACAGAAAAGGATAATATGAAAAACTGGTTGTCTCGGTGATCTCTAGCCTCGTGGCATAATCTCCGATTCGCTGCTTTGTTTTCCATCATGTTCTTCATGGGTAGCTTCATGTTTTGTTTCTTCGTTGTAATATAACAATAAATTGTCTAACCACTGTCATAGCTGAAGAACTAGGTGCAATTGCTCTTGCAGCAAAGTTTTCTCATAGACTAGCAGTACTACTGCTTCCCTTTTTCTCTACCATCTCCATCCACCCCATCTCTTGTTTATACCTTTTGGCTTCTGGGATCTTTATCATCTTCTTCTTTCTCTATCATCTGTTCCTTTTCTTTATCTCTTCCCCTCCTTTTTAAAAGTAAATTCACTCTTCCATTTGTTATCTATCTCAAATACTAACCACTACCATATACAGGAAGGAAAAGAAAAATAATAAACAACGTCCCCATTTCCATACAAGAGGCGGAAGATGCGAAATATGTATACCAACATGAGAAGAAGAGGGCGTTAGCATGCTCCTATCGACTGCTGTTTTGTTTTCCACGGTCAGAACTGAAAGACGGGGGAGAGTGTGTGAGAATTGGCGTATTGTAGCCTTGATCAGCCTTACATGCTATAATACACCTCTCATGTAGGTATGTGGTTAGTCCCCACAAGCACAGGCAAAAGGACCAGCATCTTCCCAACATATATACCTCTTTCTTTTATGAACCATATCAGTTGCACAATATGGGTTATAATATATACAGTACTCTTTCTAGGAATAGTCTGATAATACATATAGATGGATGCATGGGTCATGACTCATGAGTCATGAGTCATGACCCAAGTCATGACCCATGCATCCATCCATGCATGTCTAAGAATATGTGATGGAGATGTGGTAAAACATATGGAAAAAATTTAAAAAAAAAAAAAACCACAAGAAAGGGGAAAAAAAATCTCTTCTTAGTTGTTACACACTACCAGTAATTGTAGTAGTAGACTTTTCACCACCACCACCACCACATTTCTCCGTCTCGTCTTCTGCGTTCAAGGTCTAAAAACAAGAGGAAACCTCATTTCTCCACCTCTGACGTGAGATTAGAGAAATGGGTGATCTTCTTTTTCTTGTTCTTTTCTTTCTACATGAATCGAATGAGAGAAAAAAGATGAAAGAAGACATTGAAACTCTATCATCATCTAAAAAGAAAGATGGGTTATAAGCACCAAACCTTCTCCCCCTGGCCAGGAATTAAAGCAGTGCAATATATCCCTCTCTAAATGGACACAATCCTCCTACCAAAAAAAAAAGGCATATTCCATCTGCATCTCTTCCTTATCTGTAACATGAGGTGTAGATCTAGAGTGGCTCGATCATTCCCTTTGGAACAACTATCATGGAAACATTGGAGATCCACATTTGGGTGCAAGTGCAACTTCTTCTTCTTCATCTTCCTACTATTGATAATGATAATATTTCAGTCTCTTCACCATGTTCTTTGTTGGTATGGTGGTTTGAAGTAGTACAAAAAATGACAGATCTGGATAAGACATGATTCTTCTATCGGATTTTCATCGAGCGTGCAAAACAGATTTGGAGCTGTTCTTTTGTTGGAGGTTGGAATTCGGAATACCTGTGGTGAAGAACAAAGACCAACAAGCTGATAATAAAATGTATTGCACCCACTTTATTAAGTATAGTGGGGTCTATATATGATCGATTCAATTCATTCACAGAAGCTACACCAATGAATCAATGCTCACCTACACCAGATTTACCGGTCTGATTATATTTCACGGCTGGATTGATTGTTCAAGAAACAATTTACAATTGTAAGATGGAAAAGATTTGAGACCATTGTATCATAGTTTTTAGAAATAATTTGATGGGACTGGTTACTAATCCAAGACGAATCCTGATCACTCCTATTTCTGATTGAAATGCTTTCATGTGGGCCCCACTAAGGAGGATGCAGTAAACCGAGTTAACAAAAAGCAGTTTGGAGATGGAGAAGAAGAGCTCTCTCTCTCTCCTCTCTCCTCTCTCCTCTCTCCTCCTTCCTGGCACGTGGGAGGATCTGTACGGAAAAAGAGGAACAGGCTGCAGCCGGTTGCAGTGCAAGGGAGATGGTGACAGGGTGGAAGAAGGGATTATCATTAATGAATGGGAGAGAGTTAGAGGCTACTTTTGGAATCAAAATCAGCTGCGCTGCCAACTGCTGTTGGGCTAAAAATCGTTGCTTCCACGTGAAATGGACCCGGACCAATTTTGACTTGCACTGGACAGATGAATATGATGCTTGGGTTAATATCTCAATCGGATTGATCATTTATGTAACATTTGAACTAAATATTAGGAAAAATTCATGTGATTTCTAGTGTTCAATTTGATGGTGGTTTGAAGACCATTTTGATGCAAAATCCATTAAAGGCTTTTTCAATGAAAAGACATTTGTTTTGATGGGTTTAGATTTTAATGAGATGTCTCACAAATTTTACAATAAAGGTCATTTTTTTTTTTACATACCTAGTCCCATGGTTGACACTTTCCATATGAGCCCAACCATTGAACAAGCACATCTATGTGAAAGACTTGATTTTTATAAGAAAATGTTGCCGCACAAATGTTCTCTCAGAACATACATTCGGGTCATTTATTTATTCATATAAAAACTTTAGCAATGTTTTCATGATTGCACTTATTCTTATTTCTTTTTTATTTTTGGTGTACTCATTGTTGTAAAATTAAGTGTCTTTATATTTCAGCATCAAATGTTATAAAATAGTGGTTCTCAATTTGACACATGATATAATCCATGATAAAACCTCTCTTATGAAAACTTTAAAATTGGGTCGTCCGGTAGTGCATTAATTTATCACATTACTAAATTGGACTCGAGAAATTTCTAAAGATTCTTAGGGCTCATTTATTAAAAAATTGAACCACTTAACATAAACTCCCATGGGCTACAAATAAATTTCAGTCAAACATGAGTTGGGTCATCTCCAAGTTGATTTTATTAAAACAAATGAATTTTTATAATATTTTATTCTCCTGTTTCATTAGTGAAATTTAGCTAGAGCTCTTTCAAGAGTTAATCCAAACATATGCTTGAGTTCTTTGATTTGTTGAAAAAGTTCATTTGAATGTATGATTAAATTAGCTTTTAAGACTTTTTCTCCATTTTTTAAAAACAATAAGATAATGCCTAAAAGAGTAGGATATTCTTTTTTTTAATCATTTTAAAAATAAGTCTGCATATATAACTTTGACCATATTACAAGTTTGCTTGCACTACTTACATGATACCGTTACTCACACATAACTTTTTTATATTGGACAAGTTTCCCCTTTGTTTTTAATAATTGAATCAAATGTAGCAAAACAATCTATTTTTAAAAGGACCCAATCAAAACAAACTCCATTTAAAAACATGTCAAACAAGTCATAGTTTTGCCAAACGGGCCCTAACTACTCTTTGCTGGGCCGGGCAGGCCCAGTCCCTTCTCCCCCAACCTGCAGAGTTTCTAGTGGCTGACTAAAAAGAGGCAAGCCGGGCCGAGCCGAGCCTACAGAGTAATGTCATTACAGCTCATATAAAAGGTGGGACCCAACTTCTGTCACTAAGACCTCGGACGTGCATGTCGTCCTCGTGGTCCCCACAACCGCATCCGCCATTATTCATAAATCTTCCGTCCAACCTGGCAATCACCTCCCTCCTCCTCCCACCACCCTTCAAATCCGCTGTCTCTCTCTCTCTACCTCTCTCTCTCTCTCTTTCTTTGTGTTTCCTTACACACACGTGCCAACCTGAGTAGAAACCCACCCCCAAGGGCCCAAACCTCCCTATCTCCTTTTCCTATTCCTATTCCCATTCCCATTCCTATTCCGTGTGGTGCAAGTGCAACAAAGAACACACCACCCAACAAGAATAAAAAGGCAAAAGACTGCTTAGGGGAGAGGAAAACCCAAAACACACCCCATTATTTATATCCCATAAAAAAGCAACAAAGACGGCCAGAACAAGATATTAGATAGAAAGAGAGAAGAGAGAGAAGGAGAGATTTGAGGGGTTTTTCTCTTCTCTTCTCTTCTCTTGCACCCTCGTCTCTCCTAACCTTAGCCCCCCCACGCCCCCCCCAAGAGCCAAAAATACATCCTTCCAGAGAGAGAACATAAAAAAAAAACGCCCCATCCTTTTTCATCCATCAATCCACCCATGAGAATCAGAAAGAGATGGCCTCTCACCTCTCATCTTCCTCCTCTCACCTCTACCATCCCAGATCGACCCCCTTTCAGTGCTCCCTCAGACCACCGAAACCAACATCCACAACAGGTGGAGGATGAGGGAGGGAAGGAAGGAATATTATCAAGAGGAGATAGAAGAGAAAGAGGGTTGCACCCAAATGGGGATGCCCAACTCGTCCATGATCGTGTTCTGCACCGACCCATTTCGAATCTGCACCCTACGTTGCTGATGAGCAAGAGAAATGGATGGATCCGTACATATGAAGGCATGCCTCCACACCCCCAGGTCAGAAATCCCAATCTCCTCTCTCATAGTTTTCTAGTCTCGGACCCATTTGGAAGCAAGAATAAGGGGTGAGATTACATGGGTTTTCTACATTATACTTCCCTTTGCAGGCATTGAAAGGAAAAGAAGAAGAAGAAGCAGAAGATGATGATGATGAAGAAGAAGAAGAAGAGAAAGGAGCTAATGTGGAGAAATGGGTAGAAGGTGAAAAGAGGAGCAGCAGTGGTATGACTATGAGGTAAAGTTGATATGCTTTCATACATATTTCTCCATATATCAACGGTAAAAAAAATGGTGAGGGAGGGGAGACCCAGCAAAATCTCACTCACCCAAATGCTATTTTGAGGGGCTATTTCTTCTTACATGCATGTGGTGTGGTTGTGTATGAATTATCATCACCATGCCATGCCTCTTCTCCCCCATCATTTCATCATTATATTCCATACATGCATCCACCCACCCATCCATCTCTATCTGACTATTCAGAGAAATTACTCTATATTTTATATGTTTGATAGCACATAAAGAAATGTACATGTGTGCTTGTGGCCTATAAGAAGTGCATCTTAGCTTGAGAGGCATCTATAAAACACCCCTCGTTGTGATCTCTCCTCGTCTTCTTTTTAGGATTGGAAACAACAGCTCCACTGTAGAAATGGCAGCTAGGCTTATGCTCCCTCCATTCTCTTCTTCTCATCAAGGTATGATATGAAATGAAATCTCTTTCATTACCTTATATAGGAAATAACACTTGCTTTGATTCCATTCTAGTTTCCTTCCTTTTCTCTTTATATGTGGGGGGATGGGAATAATAGTAATAGAGATGGTATGTGAAGGAGAGAGAGTCTTTTCCTTTAAGAAGAGGAGGGGCGAAAGAGGCCACGACTACGGCGTGGCAGCAGTGAAAGAGAAGAAGATGATGACCCAGAAGACTCACTACCTTGCCGCCGGGGACGAAGATAAGGAAGTAGTAAGAGAGTGGGTGGACGGTGAATCGAAGAAGAAGGGAAGGGGAAATGGCAGTGCTAGTGATGCAGTAGCCGCGGAGGGTTCAAGGTGCAGTCGCGTCAATGGGAGGGGATGGAGGTGTTCTCAACAGACCCTCGTCGGCTATGCTCTCTGCGAGCATCATCTTGGAAAGGGGAGGCTGAGGAACATTAGCAGCGTTCGAAGTCGTTCGCCTGCAATCACGACCCAGAAGAACAATGTGGTTGGAGATAGCAACAACAGTAGTGATTCGATATTATCTTTGTCGTTTACACTGCAAGATGAGGCCTTGGGAGAAGAACAAGAAGAGGATGATGATGATAGCGACGGCAAGGAGGAGGAAGAGGAGGAGGAGGAGGGGAGTGCAATGATGGAAGCGGCGATAGTGAAGAAGAAGAGAAGGAAGAAGATTGGCATGGTGAAGGCTCGATCCATCAATAGCTTGCTTGACCAAACACACCATGCAACATATACAGTTAGACCCTAGCACTTGCTGTGGTGGTAGAAGTAGTAAGAGTCTCAGCAAGGCAATTCCAATTTCCAATTCCAATGTGATGGTGTGAAGGCAAGTCGTTTTTTCCTACAGTGGGTGTTTTCTTTCTGCTAAATTTTGGGTAATGGATTGATATTTCATGGGCTCCATAAGCTCATTTGGGTGGGATGTATTTGCATTTTTGCACCCATGGGATTGTGATTTTCACATCTGGGTAATCTTATTGATTGAAGTAGTAGGGGTTCTTAGTTGGATTACCAAAATTGCACCGAGATTGCATGCATTCCCTTTTGTTAAACTGATTTTATGGTTATGTTGATTTTCTTTGCTTGCCATGTTTTGTGTCTCTCTTCTTCTGTCAGCTATTGAATAACTCCAAATTCTTCTTTTAAGTTGCTCATGTGATTGACATAATCATGGATGGATTGACCATAGTTAATTTGAATCTCATCTTTCCAGTCCCCTACTAAACCCACTTGGTCAGAGGATTTGAGAGGAAAGAAGATGGATGGTTAGAACTTGTCGGCTGAAACCCATCCTCCCCCATCTGTTTTTGTTGATCAGTGCAGTTTTGGGTGCATTAACCATCCATGGTGGGACCCACTAGATGGATGATAAAAAGTTTACATCCGGATCACTGAGAAACGATAGGCTGTTTGGGCCCTTGTTGAAAGTAGGTGTTTGGTTCTCTCTGGCAGTGGGGTATCATGAGAGGCTGACTAGTGGGGAAGTAACATACACACAAGATACCTTTCCCCGCTCTTGTGGTAAATAGTACGTGCACACTACAGGCACAAGGCCCATCCTTTTAGGGGAGGATTCCCGGCTCATGGATTTTTGTTACTAGTGCCTGGTTCTTTATTAGAATTCTAAGAATTTATTTCTAATTTTTTTTAAAGCTGTCTAGTAAGTGGAGTGGAATTCATGAATTATCCTCTCCACGTAACCTTCCAAAATGCAAAGAAGGTTGGAATTTTGAGAATTTTAAAGGCTATTTTTTGACTTCTCGCTTACAATTCAAGCAAAAGAACATAGCATTGAGAAATCTCGAAGGACAACCAACACATCACTGTCTTTGAATTCTCAATAGAAAAATTTCCATTAAGAAATTCTAGTAATGAAACGGGCATTAGGGAGAGAGAAATCTTGTATCCCTACCTCTTATGTAGGAAATGAAATAGTCTCCACCAAGGAAAATCAGATCATTTTTTTTTTTTTTTAAATGTGTTGAGGCAAGCTATGATACAATCGACAGCGAAAGGAGTCTGAACAATTTTAATGACTCTCTATAGCATAACACTCCTCCTGTTGCACAAATGCACCTTAGGGTATGCCTGTGCTGCGAAAGGACTTCGCTCTCAACAAATTCACCGAGAAAAGATCATCTTGCATTCCTACATCTCATACAGGAAATCAAAATCCACTATATTGAGAAAATTAGCTCATTCTTTTTCCTTTTCTGAGAAGAGAATGTATTGCACCGAAAGACTTAAAAAGCAGTTACAAAGAAAATCACAACAAATTTCCTCTCTGCTATGGATTCCTCTCATCATGCTAGTGTAATATCCGGAAAAGAGAAATT
Organism: Persea americana; assembly: GCA_029852735.1. Taxonomy (NCBI): domain Eukaryota; kingdom Viridiplantae; phylum Streptophyta; class Magnoliopsida; order Laurales; family Lauraceae; genus Persea; species Persea americana. The sequence continues at coordinate 50,901,885 of CM056817.1, read as the reverse complement.
CTCTCTACAGCCCACTTGATTTACACTTGATAAGTGTACCTCCTTCGCACTCACAATCCCCTACCATGATTGGGCACTAGATTCAATTTGAAATTCATTGACCTCTATTCATCTCTGAACTGAATCTAAAAATGCCAATGGCTAAAAGACTATTAAAGCTTAAGACTTTTCTTTATTAAAAAAAAAAAAGCTTTAGACTTCTCATTAACTGTTAGGATAATTTGAATGACTGGTTTATTTATTTATTTATTATTATTATTTTTTATCTTACCATGTTGAGACCTTTTCATTTACCTTTTCATGACATACATCTAGGAGTGCCCCACGAGCTGGGCAAAATCCCTCCTAGGCACAACATACATGGATTGGGCCCACAATGTAATTAAGGGATAGGGCAAGGAGTTGCACTGTCTACCGGACAAGCATGTCCATCTTATGGATGGCTTAGGAACAGTAGGTTGAAAAGAAAATTATGAGGATCTCAATGTTCATCTTCCATGGTCCTTTGGCTGGGAATTATTTTTTGTTAAACGGTCCAGATTTATTCTCTTTCTCTGCCAAAGTCAGTCCCATGGGATGTTTTAAATCCCAGTCAGTTCTTGCCTAAATTAAATGAATGTTTTAGATCCAATGACACAACTTTAGATGATGAAAGGCCCATTTGATTGCAAGGGACCTGGAGAATCTGTGTGTTGACAGAATTGTAGAACCCCAGAGATTCTGCAATTTCACAAATGTCATCCTGGAATTGAGGAAATTTCTTAAAGTCTGATTGAAAAAATCAAATTGCTTGATAGAATTTTCTTGGGTAGATTGGAGATTTTTTGTTTTCTGACCGCAACTTTTGATGGAAATTTTCATTGAGGGCCCAAATATTAGTCAGATATTCTAGGTATCAAACTGGTTATGATGTAGACATTTGACTTCGATCCCCATCATTGAATATGAGTTTGGATTAGTACCTCTCATAAAAATCTAGCTGCTCACTGAGTTTAGGTCTTTGAATTGGACCAGGATCTATTTTTCCAGTTTAGTGGCGCTCAGAATATGAATAAGTGGGTCCACTTATTAAAAATCAAAATCATCCAAAATGAATGCACCCCCCCCCCCCCCCCCCCCCCCCCACAACATGTGTGGATATCTGCATATTTTACGCCAATTAGAATTGGTCCAGTCATAAGATTGACCATTTGATTGAAAACATGATTATCACAACCTTACATGTCTCATTAATCACATTTTATATCGAATAGTTAATTTTACGATAGATTAACTCTTATTGGAGTAAAATTAGAAAATATCCCATACACCTAGGGGCCGTTTATTTTGAGTGTCTTGGATTTTCAATTTCTAGGCCTTGGTACAGAGTTCCACGCCTTTGAGGATCGGAGTGGGAGTCCTGTATCAAGAGTCTTGATAAGATCTCACGTGCAAATTAGCCTCTCAGTTTGCTAAAGAACCAATCTTTTGTTTTGGGGAGGGGGGGGGGGTGGTCTTTAGTTTTTGAATGTCAGGCCTGGATACCAAAAGCTCTGAATGGGGACAGTTGGTCCAAAATTCATTTGCAAACTGCTTTTTATATCCTATTTTAATGAGGAGAAAATGACAAGTGAGGAGCTTTCCATGGAAAAATGATGACAAAATAATGGCTGGGGGATTCTCTTCTAAAGAATCACCATTTTTTTAATAGCATATTTTTGGGGCTGTTTAGATTTAAAAGGACCAAGTAATGCAAGAGAAAGTATTTTGAAACTTCTATCCAAATAAAACTGTTATTAAAAGATTAAATGTCAATTATTAACATAAAGCTAATTTTACTAAGTAATATGATATTTTCTCTATCCCAGTAAGTGAGAAAAAAAAAAAAAAACTTTTCATAGTATTTGCAAAAATATAGTAAAGAATAGGATTACTTTTTTCATAATAAAGATTCTAGACATAGAGACAAAGGTTTTTCTAGAGAAAAAACTTTACTTTTCTTTTCAACTCTTCACTACATTCAAACGGAGCCCTGAAGAAAATTCTTGAAGGCAATTTATTCTTCTTCTTCCAAAGTTTTTTTTTTTTTTTGCTAACAGTGGGTTCCCAACCATTTAGGTTGGACTAATCTTTCCGGCTCAGAGAGAAGTCGGGAAAAACTCCTATGGCCCCTAGGTGATAGTAGCACAAGTGGACTCAACCTTCGGTTCTCGTGATCCTGACCACTTCTTCCAGAGTTTGCAAGAGAAGCATGTCTTAAATTCTCACCTTAAAATTTAGGCAACATAAAGAAGATTATAATAAGTAAGAACAGAACAACAATGTTAACAATAATAATTGACCATGATGATGAATACGAGTATTTGGGGCTCTTCTCTCACACAAGTCTTTTCAATGAATAGAAAGAACTATAACTAAAACATGCTAGAAAAGAAACAAATCAAGTGATACTTGGATCCAACGGCTAAGATATATGTAATTAGTAATACGAATGTTAAATGAAATAACCAAAAGGCGTGCCTGTAGTTATGAGAAACAGAGAAATCAATCTTCCTAAACTTAATTTGTCTTTAACTACTATATTAGGAAACCGATTGTGTTCAAACTTTAAGTGTCTGCTTGTTTGTATAATAATTTACTGTATAGGAGTTTATGGTCAAAATTTTCAACGAAAGATTATTAAATTGGCATCTCAAGCTGTGTAGCACAGCTCGTTGGGACATGAGTGAGTGAGTGGGTGTGGTTGTGTTCAAGTCTCCCTTGTGGGAAAAGAGGTATAAAATAGGTGGGGTGGATATAGCGGTTGTTTGTTTTCACCCATTTAATACATCCATTTGTTTTCTCATATTTAAATGAGTTGTTTTTAACACCCAAAAAGGTAAAATGATTATACACCTCCTCCATTAAGAAGGTACTAGTACAAAATCTATTTGAGACAGCTTCCATTAATACCTTTTATTTTGCCAACCCCAGCTAAATTCTTTCTTGCTCCATTTAAACCCAAAATATTTAGTTTCATGCCTTAGGCACTCATAGATTTTGAGATATAAGTTTCTTTTTACATAAATAATCAGAACGGTTCAGCATTAATTTACTCACGTGGAAATGGTACTTCCGAAAAAGCATGATATTGTAATATTTCACATTCAAATATACTAAATATTACCTATGTAAGTCTCATTTTTATATCCCATGTGTAAAAGTCAAACAACGCTTAGAGTAAAGCTGTAAATAAGATCTTGACTTTCGTAGGATGTATTACTATGTGATTTTCCAATTGCCCCCAATTAGTATTCTATTAAAGGGGAGATTATTTGATGGTGGGATATTTACCTTTGTTTTTTCATTTTGACCACTTTGAAAAATCGAAGTCTTGGAATATTAAAAAAAAACCTCTTAGAACTTTTAGGAATTCAATTACGTTAATGGACAGCCCCTTTCATGAACCAAGGATAAGTATTTAGGAACAAATCCCATGGTCGTTGCAGGGCCATCATACGGCATTGCTGACAAAGTCATAGCAAAGGTACACTTGGTAGTACTCCATTGGCTGTGACTGAGGTGGGGATCTTTTACAACCACTAGAAGGAGCACCACTGCTGGCTGTACTGCATCTGCATGGCTCAAGGTTCTTGTAAACTTCAGTTGTAGCTCTTTGCATGAGTTTTCAAGTGTGGAGCTAGTTCATTTTATTTTACCATTTATGTACTGTGAACAAAGATATACTTGGACCGTAAAAGGTCCTCTATCTTTTAGCATATATGAAAAAACTGGGTCTTCAAGGGAAGTAGTAGTGCCCATTTCCTTAATTCCTATAGAATTATTAAAATTTCTTAAGAATAGACTCCTATCAAAGATGGAAAGAAGGAGGAATCAAAGATGGAAATCTAAAGAAATTTATCAAAATGCTCTCCCTTTGACAGAAGATTTGTCTGTTTTTTCCTTAAAAATTGATGGCCGCCTCTAGACCTCCATTGGGCTGTTAAAGAGTTGGGCAAGCTCATGAGCTGTTTTGGCTTAGCCCGATTCAGATGGAGCTTGATCCCATTTTTCAAGGCTCAAGCTTGAGCCAAGTCCATTTTACAGGCTTGTTCAGAGTGAGCTGAACACTAGCAAGGCTCTGTTTTTCTCAGCACAGCTTAAGCTCAATCTTGGGCTCAGCTTATATTTCTTGCTGATTATAAAAGCAGGAGCTTCGGCAAGTGGAAGCTCCATTGAGGTCAGCTTGGCTCGGCTCATTGAAAGTCCTGGATCTATCCCTTTATAATACCTAGTGGATTTGCAAGAATTCAATAGCAAATGAATCCATAAGAAAATCCATAATTTTCTAGAAGCCTGTTCAAGAGTAAGACCATAAAAGTACACTCTTTGATAAGGAATGATTGGCCACCCAGAAAAAAAAAAGGACTAACTTGGTTTTTTTTTTTGGTCATGGCCTGGTAAATTAGATTTACAGGTGAACCAAGTGCAGGCCCAAGAGAATTAAGAGTATTATAAATTATTAGAGAAATCAAACTTATCCACGACAACAGTGCTTTAATTGACCACCGACAGGCAAAATTCCACACAGATGAATCAAATTTGATTTATGTCGACCTCATCTATAGTTGGTCCATGTACATGAAATGAAAAGAGAGTCACAGATAGGATTAGCTTGGAAGAATTCTCCTAACAGGGCAAGATCAATGTGGGCTATTCTGGCCCACTGCCAGGGATTTGGTGGGTCCACTAGTACAAATTACAGCTTAGATATGGCACATGCATTGTCCAAACCCTGAAAATGGTGGGCCACATCATCGATCACACACATGGTATAATGGTACTGCATCAAAGTCATGTAAGAAGAAGGTGCACCTCAGTACAAATGAAAATGAGTTCAGCACTTGAGCCTTAAGGAGCATTTATTTCTGCACTTGAGTCCTGGAACTGTGAGGTCCACTTCTTTATAGCTTAAATGTGGTACATGCAGAAACAAGGCCCACACAAAGATGTGGAGGACATCCATTTATTATCCCAACATTCCAACGTGAAAAAAGGGGAAAACTAAGAATTTCTTTTTTAGAATGACATTGGTATCGCTGAGGTCTTTGACATGATAGGACTAATTTCCTTGACGATGCCCACTAAACCCATACAAATGCACATTAGGTAAATCAGGAGATTTTGAACACAAGCTGAGGTAGCAAACCCGCTCCACCAACTCCCAGGTGGGTGGAAAATAATTCTTGGAACCATTATTTTTAATATCTCTCAATCTATATAGGTTTACATTTAGAACATTCTAATCATATAAAAATATGTATGGAATCTGGCTTGATGATTTGGATTGACAAGGCCAACCTTAAAAATGATGTCCCCCAGTCCAATTGATGGCCAAGCAGCATTACGAGCCGTGCAATTCCGATCAACTGTGGGACCAACCTGAAAGATGGTCCAGACCCATTTGTCAAAGTTAAACAAATAGGTTATTATAACAAAAAATTTGCTACAAATATTTTCTATCATCTCCCTGTTTGGAAAGTAGTGATGAAATAATCAAATTTTCCACATAAGGTTCCTTTTACTTATCACATAAGTTCTTGACTTGATATATCCATTGATGACACATTGTCTCCTTAATGTCTGCCAAATCAAATGTCTCGGTATCTTATTCTCTAAATCTTTCCTTGCAGCAGTGGTAGTACTTCATGAGTTATCATGACAGCATCCTCCTCCTTGGCCTCCGCGTCGTCCTCTACATTATTATTATGACCTAATTCTGATTATCACTTGGGTTTGGGCCTAGCTAGCTACATTGGCCTCCATCCGTGCCCAACCGTTTTTTGGTCTAAACTTCGACGCATTCTTGACCTGCTCCATTCTGATTCTTGGGTTGGACTCGACTTGCTCTGAGCTTCTCTTGGGGTTATGAATCCACTGAGATTGAGAATAGGAGAAATCCAAACCCGCTTAAATAAACCTTTTTTTGTCTTTTTGCTACAACTAAGACTTAAACTGACACACTCTTCAGCCCCACATGTCACTTGGCTGCCTAAGAATCCAATCTTTGGGTATGCCACTCTTCCCTGTTGTCACTACGTACGCTATCCTTCTTACTTTGTGGGCTTACTCTTTTCAGTTGTATCTCCATTTACCTATTGCGCCTCTGGCCATATTTCACTAAGATACTATTTGAGCTCATTCACAGGTTGGTGTCATACGTAAGAGTGTAAGACACGTGAATAAAACTCACAATAAATGGAGTGAAATCCCATTTACTTGGTATCAATCCGTCCATAGTTATAACTCCTATTTAATTGAAATTAGGACATAGTCAATACTTGAGGGGCCATTTATTTGGATATTTAACCCCCTTGAAAATATATTTGAGCCTCATTTTAGGATTTCTCTAAATCCCTGTCTCCTTAGAGGATTGGAATGCGCTTTGAGGAGGTATAATATGCTCAATTGAAAGATGCAATATTTTCTTTTATTCATTATTACAGTATTGAGTCTCATACATACATAAACGAAGGTCAGAAAACTCGCAAGTTGACTTTTGACTCTCCTAGGTCATCTATATTATCACCAAGGATCGAGTCAAATACAAGGGATACTCGGTCGAGTCACCTCATTTTGGTAAGTTATTTGTATTCTGGACATTTTATTAATAGGTATGATTTTAAGCAATTGATGTTTGTTTCAAGTAATTATGTTCAAGATTTAGCGTCAACAATTTAAAAAATGAAGATTGGAATGTGATTTAAAGAATATATTTGACCTCTTACATTCGATATTTAGACTAAAAAATTTATATAATATGCAAAGTTTTTGCTTTTCCTTGTTATAATACTTTTCTTGCATGTATGAGCTTACTAATTCTAATTGGTTATCATAAAATGCATGCAAACAAATGTATTTATTATATGAACATTTGATTTACTTTCTAAACTTTAAAAAAAAAAAAAAAAAACGACTCTCGAGTCACCACGCTTACTTGATCCTGAGTCCTTTTTTTTTTGGTTTTTTTTGCGCATTGGATGAGTGGAGTCTGAATCATGAGTTTTCCAACCCTAACATAAACACAATGCACTCTATAAATTGCAGCAAGCCCAAAACTGACACTCACCCAGCTATTATCGACTAGAAATGAAAATAAAAAAGATGGCTACTAAAACTTTAAAACTCGAGGGCTATAAATCAAGAATTTAGAAAGATCCGAGGCTTATATTTTGCACACCCCTAGAACAAATTGAGATTTTCCCATCTCCTCATTTCCCATAATGGACATGGCCCAGGTGAATAGCTCTCATTTCCTGTAATCTTGGGCAATCTGATGAATATGAATAATTAAAATAAGTGGTCTGTAATTGATGGGGACCAATCTAAAGCATCGACTGTGCTGTCCTTCGGATGAATAATTCATTTTCATGATCGAACTATGTATTGTGCAGTCAATGCATCAATGAGAGGGACTTGTCCCATTTAAGTCGTGTGCGGTGATGGGCCCAGATGAGCTGAACCTTCCTGGATTTACAATAAGTACAAAGATTTTGGGGGTCCAAAATAAATATAAAGGGACAAAGGACACGAAGATGGCTGTCTGCAGTTACATGGAACCATAATTTTTTTTTTCACAAAACTAGTACTGATGCTGGGAAGATGGACTTATGGGACCAAGAATGTAATGGAAGATTGAGGGATGTTCATTCCCATGAGTTTTGATTTTATGGCCCATTTAATTTGATTGCATACAAAGGAATCTACGGTCAAATGAGCTGCCCGGAAGGATTATTAGAGTGAAGTGTGAATAGTATAAGGTGTCAGGTAAAAGATACAAGGTAGTAACAAAGATGGAACCTTGAGTTACTTAAGAATTGAATTATTAGGGTGATAGCTTGGTATTCAATTCCTTCTTTCCTTGGGTAAGGGAAGGTAACTTGGTGGTCTTTTTCATTTTTTCACCTTAGATCTTCATTTTTTTAAAGATACTTTTTTTTTTTTTTTTGAAAGATATTTTTTTTTAGATCTTCATTTTTAACCACTCATGACATGAGTTCATATGCAATCAATAATTTATGAAAAAAATAGGTCGGACACCTTTGCCATTAAGGCACTATCTCCTAATCAAGGGTCTATTTTTGTGACTTGTGTGTTCAAAATTTTCCAGAATTCTCTATTTAAAGCCATGGTCTTTCTTGATGATATTATCCAACGTCATAATTATTCCAATGCATTCATCAAGTAAAACCCATAAACTTGAATGACCAGATAAGTTCCTGGACCACATAAAAAGTCTTAAAAATACTTAGTTTAGTTCTTGAGAGTGACTTGGTTTAATGTCATTTTCATTACAGCTTCAATTTAGTTCAAATGCAACTAGGTCTGATCGCATTTTCATCTTTTAGGACAAAACATAGTGCATTTTTATCAATCACTTATAAAATATCAGCCGTTAAAACCAGCCATTGATTAAAGGTCAAGGTGATTAATCAAGATGTTTAAATAAAAAAATAAAGGCCGCCGGTTATTTGTAGTTTTCAAGGAAGATAAGATCAGTACTTCCAGTTTGAAGTTGTCAAAGAATTACAGAGACCTCTCTGCTATAGGGAGAATGTCTTACTCTACTGCTTGTTCCATAAGAAAAGTGTCACAAATATTGGTGATATCTTAAAACATATCATACCTGAGGTGGGATTCAAGAGAACCCACATCAGTGGGAAGATGAAGCGCAGACTATGAGAAGAAGAGCCCACGCAAGTGAAAAGAGAAGCACAAAATGTGCTTCAAAGGCAAAGGCATATATTAGGATCGATCCTTGGACTATGGGAAGGATAGCCCATACACATGGCAACAAAGGCATATATTAGGATAGCCCACAGACATGGCAACAAAGGCATATATTGGGATCGATCATTGGACGGTCAGGTGATGTGAGGGGAAGCCAACAAACTGAGCAACCCCATTTTGTCATGATATATGCTTGAAATGATTTTTTTCCAATAATATTGCAATATCTCAAAATATTACTAAAAAATGAAAATAATGCAAAAAAATGAAAGATTCTGAAAAAAAAAATCATAGTAATATTTTGATAATATTCTAGTTTATTTTGTACGTATTTGAGATCTTAAACATTTAAAATTTGTCAATTCCTATGTCCCCAATTCTCTTGCAAGGGTTAGGCTGCAAAATCCTATTTCCAATTGCCCCACAATGCCAAACATCTTATGTCTTTAAAAGCACGGCCACCATCAGGGACTCACTTTTATTGTGATCCTGGTTTGCAGTTACCTTGTTGTTACACCCCATCCTGAACTAATGATATGGAAACCTTTTGGAATAATTTTGGAAATTTTACATAATTGTAATTCTGCATTGTATTTTAAATATGCAATTAGATGACATCAGTAGGAGTTGAGAATGTTATTTTGTAAATAGAACTTTACTTTTGTGTGAAGAACTTGTAAATTTGTATATAATATCATTGTATATGTCTTCTGCATTATGTGTATTTGATAGATGTGCATGAATGTCTCGCTTGCGTGAAGTATATATATTTCTTGCTGATTTTGTTTTAACTTCGATTAATTTGGGGTTCACGGGAGTACGTATTGTCACGACTCGAAAATTTACCCAGATATAATCAAATCTTGGGACCGGATCGCGACACATGCCCTGTCAATTACAAGACATGCACAGCTTTGTCAAGATGCAAGGGGAGCTAATATTACTTTCTTCATTAGTATTTTGTTGTTTGAGGGGGGCAAGGGGCCTTAATCTCATCCATCACAATCTCAAAGGGAAAACCGATTTGATAGGTTCAGTTAACTGCATTATTTAATGTTGATTTCGATTTTGGCCTTTGCTTAGATCTTTCTTTGGTCTTGGCTCATGGTGTCGGTGAGATGATCTCTGTCGGTGTTTGGAACTTGATAAGATGTTAGCCATGATTGAAATGGGGGTAGTATATAATTTTTTCCTCTTTTGCCCATGGGCCCATGTGAAAACCTTATGTTTCCTGGGTCCCTTTTTTTTTAACATTCTCATTCAACTGGTTTAAATCAGATGGTGATTAAATCGCAATCAAGAAGCTTTCCAAAATCATTTCAAATCACAATTAATACAATAACTAGATCATAATTGAATAAAACCCAATGCTAGAGGGTTATAGATCAAACCTCTATTATAGTTTTAGACAAGTAAAAAAAATTTCGTAATATTTGGGAACCGACTTGGTCAGGGCTAAGTCCGTGTTGACCCAGCCGAGTCCAAATTTAAAATAAAATAGTTGGCCGAGTCGCATGTTGAGTGACATAGAACTCAGTCTAGTCCGATAAGATCCAACTCGTTTAGGCTAAGTTGACTTGGATTCGGCCAATTTTTAAATCCATGATTTTTGGCACATATTTATTTGAGTAGAACTTGGAGATGGGTTTAAGTGAACTCAGGTCTACCAAGTCAGGCTAGATAGTATTTCATCCAATTTGGTTTGAATCCGGTCCGGATCCACCATGGACCTGCACAAGACACAGCCCGTTTTCATTTAATGGTTGGGTCCACTGGTGGACACAAGTGTAAGGTTTTGGGGGCTGAAGCCCCCACGGCCCCACCCATATGTGAAAAGGACTTGAGATTTTTGAGAATGCGCCCATAAATTCTAAAAAATTTATGTACATATTTTTATATTTGCTCGTTCCCCCAATATTTTTTTTACATAAAGCCCCCCAAGATCAATTTCCTAGGTCCGCCACTGGTTGGGTCTCGTCAGAAAGCCTAAGTTTTGGCAAATCTATTCGGCTTCTCGCACCTCCACATTCTCAAACTTCAGTATCTCATGCAAATAGATGAAACACCTGTACAAACTTCGAGCCACTAATTGGGTGAGGCCCACCATGGCCATGACCATGACCATGACCATATCACTGTATTTTTATGGCTGATAGATCCTTGGTACAATGACCAACTCCGCCAAATTGTACTGAAAGTCCTAAATCTGAGTAAAATAAGAGGATTGTGTTAGGTACGCTGACTGTCGGTATAAAACTTTTGTCACAATGCAAACATAATACATGACCACGATGATGATCCTTAATAGAATGACCCATTGGACAGAATATAACAAGGAACAAAAGTTGATTGTATAATCTTAGCCATCAATTGGCGGCCATCAAATCAATGATCCAGAGGAATTTCCCACATATAAAAATTCAAGTTGGGATTATGCTTATGCGAGTTATATACTTTATCGCCGAGATAGCCAACCCCAATATAATTGATACAACACTTCAATGATGACAGCGACCATTAGGACAATGGTGATGGTATGACTACTCCAACATCCACAAGTGAGCCCCCACAATATTAAATGGTTGGTAAATCAAAAATGACTATTTCTGTCTTAAATATCAACGTATACTATGACTAGGATACACGTCGAACCATTCTAATAGGTCGCAATACAAAATAGTGAAAAAAACCAATTCACTTATCTTTATTCTATCTAAATAACACATGTAGACAAATCTACGTCACAAACAAATTACAGGAAAAGCACACTATAATGGGTCTTAACATCAATCTAATAGAAGTAAGGAAATTTGATCACTTATCTTTATTCTATCAAAATAATACATGTAAACAAATCTACATCACAAACAAATTACCAGAAAGGCACACGAGATGTTGGGTCTTAACATCAATCTAATCGAAGTAGGGAAATTCACTTATCTTTATTCTATCAAAATGATACATGTTGACAAATGTACATTACAAACAAATTACCAGAAAAGCAAACAAGTTGTTGGGTCTTAACATCAATCTAATAGAAGTAAGGAATCTTCTTTTTAAGATCAGTTAAACATCTCTTTACAAAACTAACAGTCCTAATGTAAAACAGGAAAAGAAACAGACATATTATATTAATACAAGTGGCAGTCCAACAATGGGTCTTAACATGGTCTAATAAATGACAAACAGACTGGTGGATGAGCAGCCACCAAGTTTTGGTGTGATTGGAAGTTGGAAAGTGTATTGGATTCATGATTTTCGTGGAAAGTTTGCAAAAAAAAAAAAAGATCTGATTTTTGAGAATCACTCAGATCAGCTGTTACAGTAATTTTTCACTAATAAAACTATGTTCTCTTGCATAATATTTCAGTGTCGGTCACTCAATGATTTGGCCCATGTGACAAAGCATGGGCTGGTGGATATTTTGAAGAAAATCTCTTTCCTATGGTTCCTAAATTCACAAGTATGCATCTTTGAGGTTGCTGACAATTGATATTGTGGTGGGCAGTGGGCCACCATTAGACTTATTATCATGATCAAAGTTATGTCCAAATTATGTTAGAGTTAACTATTTGAATTCTATTTCTCCATTCAAATATATTCAAATCCAAATCTTCGAAGAGTTTGGATTTCTTTAAATCTATGCTTGCCACTTTCATCCTTATCCCTTTAGTCCTAGTTTCATCCTTATCCTCTTAGTCTAATTTACTTTGAAAAATCGGCCTTGGCACAGGCTTAGGTCCTAATAAACAATTTCTCTATTAGATTTCCAAACCAGTGATTAATCCTAATTCCAATTAAAAGCAATCAATCACAAACATAGAAGGTGACACAAGGTTTATACATGGAAAACCCTACTCGGAAAAAAACCATGGGTCTTATCGTCCGAGGCCAACAGATGAAACTAAGGTTTATACTTTGATCTTGCTGACTACTCGCCGTGCACCTTTACCGTGCTTAAGCCAACCACTTTGAATGCCTCTTCCAGATGAATCTATTGCGAAGAGTAGCAAAAAGAAACTCCAAAAACTTGAACTTCAGCACATTAACTTGATGAAGCTTTGGAGAATAAACGATCTCTTAATATGATCTCTAGGTTTTGGATGGGGGAGCAGCGGCCTAGAATTGAGAGAGGAAGGAAAGATATAGGCTTTAATTTGTGCCTTAAGACTTGTAGAGCAAGTATGACTCAAATTAGTATTCTGATAGAAATTAAGAAGTGTTTTCGGATTATAATCCTATTTTCACACGGGGTCCGTTCGAGATGATGAGGTTTTGTCTCCAGAAAACTTGCTCCTTCGCGAATTAGGGTTGAACGCAAGATGAGTCTGCTCGAACGCTTGACATTATGTTTGGGTCCGCTTGAGCGCCCATAGCAACTTCTGTTTTCTTGATATTTCTTATTTAATCTTCAATTTGGGCTGTCTATCTAGTCCATTACCAATAAATTTGCCAACACACAAATAAACTTTACAACTTGTATTTCTTCATATATGTCCTTACTATTCTCATCCATTTCCTCTTAGTCTAATTAGCTTGTCCTTCTTCAAATCTGTCCTAAGTTGACACTAATTAGACTATCGATGTTCAATTCTTGGGCCCTTCTCATAAGGCCACCATTGAAATTTGGTCACGTTTGGGTAGGTCCATAGTGAATCAGCCTGACCCAATTTAGTTTGAAAAATGAAAGACTTCCCTGTTTCTTAATTGAAATTAAAAATATCGTCCCAAACTAAAAACAAAAGCCCATACAGGGCCATACACTCGACCCAAATTGCCAATCCACAATTAACTAAGTGTAAGGCATCTCCCTATCCATAGATACAATCGGGGATTCATCTTGGATTGGGACTTGGGTAGTGTGGGTGTCTGAGGGCAAAATATAAAAAACTTGACCCAAATCACCTTTTTTTTCTTCTGTTCAAGAATTATCTCATTGTATGGGTCGGACTTGGACATGTTGGGTATTCAAGATCTTTACCCTATTGCAACTTGCAAGGGATTAAGTGTATCAATTTGAACCTCTTTCATAATGAAAATGACTTTACACAACGGCGGAACCAATATTTGGACTGCTGGATGGATGATCCGCTCGATCCGATTGGATTATAAAATAGGAATCACTCTGATAGTATTAATCCAAAAGTTAGGCACCCGTCCAAATGGATTAAACTGTTTGACATATTTCGATTCCTCTCGATCTCGGCCCAAAGATGGGGCCCACAAGTATTTCCTCGTGTGGGCAGATTAGCCCCTTTAATTTATCACCCTTTTCCCACATGATAGAATTACAAAACCTCTCTAATGCGTTATGCCCACTCATTTAAAAAGAACCTTCCAACTGTCCTGTAATTCTAAAACAACCCCAATCTTTTGCTTTCTTCTCTCTCTTCCTCTCTCTTCCTCTCTAAATCTGCCACCATGTCAAGAATTTCACGGAGCTTCTGCAGGTAGTAGCCATGGCGGATGCCACCAAATACTTCCAAATCCACACCAATGTGCTCTCTAGCATGAAGGCCTTCTTCTCTGTTGTCAGAACTCGAAGAAGTGTAGTATTCGCCTACGGTTGCATGCTTTCTTTCATAGCATTCACAATCTTTTTGGCTTTCAATCCAAATGGAAGCTCGTCGCCTTGGCTGAATAACTTCTTCACCTCCAATTCGATGTCTGAGAAATCCCAGTTCTCTTCTTTCTTCTCTTACTTCTTTCCCAATTCTCAGTCTTCTGTTAATTCCACGGAAGAACTGAACACTACAAGATCCTTCAACCATTCACCAGAGTCTCCAGAAAGAAAAGAAATTGTGGGGCGGAATCAAAGCGACATTTTGAATTCGACACATTCTCTTGTGAAGGAGGAGAGGAATGGTACTGGAAAGGATTTGGAGAAAGGGAAGAAGGAAAAACTAAAGATGGGTTCTTTGAAGAAATGTGATATCTTTGATGGGCAGTGGGTGAGAGATGATTCATATCCGCTATATCGAGAAGGGTCTTGTTCTTTCATTGATGAACAGTACAATTGCTTTCTCAATGGACGGCCTGATCGAGATTATCAGAAACTTAGATGGCAGCCTAATGGCTGCAATATTCCCAGGTAAATTGAGAAGGAACAACCCAAAAAGTTGATTTTTTTAGTTGTAGTTTCTCTTGTTCAGTTCAGATCAGTTTCTTTGAATTCCCTTAGCTAGTGAAATGGGTACTTTGGTATAAGAAGACTGAGATGAATGGATGTACCCCAAATCGCCAGATTCTTGAAAATCTTGGGCCACTCGGAATTTGGGTTAGTGACGAATTTCAGAGACTGCAATGGATTGGGTACTGTTTTTGTTCTCCAATTTTTTTTTTTTTATTATTATTATTTTTTTGACCAATGCTAATGCGAATTTGAGTTTTCTTTTCAATTTGGGGTGCATCCAAACACGCCCAGAATTCCTTCTTTTGAAAAACAAACTCTTTAGCATTCATTTTTTATCCACCACAATCAGTGCTAATGCGAATTTGAACTTTTTAAATTTGGGGCACATCCAAACACACCCAAAATCCCTTCTTTTGAAATTCGAAGTCTTGCTTTCATTCATTCCACTGTAATTGATGCATTTGGGTTCCCTTTTTTTCTTTCCTCACATAGATTGAACGCGACAGACATGCTAGAGAGACTGAGAGGGAGACGCCTGGTCTTCGTGGGCGACTCACTGAACAGAAACATGTGGGAATCTCTCGTATGCATTCTGAAGAATTCCATAAAAAACAAGACCCAAGTTTACGAAGCGTCCGGGAAACACGAATTCCGGACACAGAAATTCTACTCTTTCGTATTTGAAGTGAGTCCACATTTTTTCTTCTTTTGGAATTTCATAGTCGTGTACTCTTACGCAATCAAATCTTGAAATTTTCTTGTTTGTTGTTTGTTGGGTGTAGGACTACAACTGCTCAGTGGAATTCTTCTGGTCTCCATTCCTTGTCCAAGAATGGGAAATTGCTGGGGTAAATGACACAACCAAGGAGACACTAAGATTAGATCTAATTGAGAAATCATCTTCTAGTTACAAGCAAGCAGATATAATCATCTTCAACACAGGGCACTGGTGGACTCATGAGAGGACATCCAAAGGGTAATTAATCAGATTTTGGTATTTTTCTTGAGTCTAGAATTGAAATATGGAGAAATGATAGGAACCCAATTTCAATTTTCTTCTGTTCTGTTGCAGGAAGGATTACTATCAAGAAGGGAGTCATGTGTATGAAGAGCTGAACGTTGTAGAAGCGTTTCGAAAGGCTCTTACCACGTGGGGTAGATGGGTTGATGCAAATGTACATCCAAACAGGACGCTTGTATTCTTCAGAGGCTATTCTGCCACGCATTTCAGGTAAATTCATTTTCCTACTTATTTCAGTTTGCTTGTGTTTGTTTGGCAGGAAAATCCATGTTTTTTTTTTTTTTCCCTCTTTTCCTAATCTAACCTGTGCACTAGTCTATAACGGTGCCATGGCCATCAGGGACCATTGAGTTGAAATTGGTAAACTGATATATTCTTATTAATTACTTCTCAATACACGAGCATACAATTTATACACAACTACTGCTAGTAATCAGGGGCATAATTAGAAACCTAAATCAATCTAAGAGATTGTTAACCAATCTACAATTAATAGTATCTACAATCATGGACAAACAGAGATACTTACGGAGAATAAATCAATCTCAACACACCCCCTCAAGTTGGCGCATGTATATCATACATTCCCAACTTGCTGATTAGTTTCCAGAACACCTGAATTGATACTGCCTTAGTAAGCATGTCAGCCAGTTGATCTTCAGTTCTGATCTCAGGTAGAACTAGTGCATTGTCCTCCAACTTCTCCTTTATAAAGAATCTGTCTACGTCTACATGCTTCATCCTGTCATGCTGGATTGGATTATGAGCAATATCTCTAGCTGCCTTGTTATCACAATATAATTTGATAGGTCTTGTAGTCATGCATCCTAAATCTCTTAAGAGCATTTTTAGCCATAACCCCTCGCATAGTCCAAGCACCAGTCCACGAAGTTCCGCCTCTGCGCTGGAACGAGCCACAACTGTTTGCTTCTTGCTCCTCCAAGTCACCAAATTTCCTCCCAGGAACGTAAAGTATCCAGAGGTGGACCTTCTATCATCAATTGCTCCTGCCCAATCTGCATCCGTATATACGTCGACATCACAACAATTTCCTGTTTTCTTAAATAGAACACCCTTTCCAATAGTTCCTTTCAAGTATCGTAGAATACGAATCACAGCATTCATATGTTGTTCTCCAGGATTATGCATAAATGAACTCACCATACTTAGAGCATAGGCCAGATCAGGTCGAGTATGGGCCAAGTACATTAGTTTTCCCACAAGTCTCCGATATCTGTTCACATCTGCAGGAATTTGATCCATTTCTATGCAAAGTTTTAAACCCCCTTCTGTTGGAGAATTTGCGGGCTTGCATCCCGTCATCCCTGTCTCCTTCAGTAGGTCTAAAATATATTTTTTCTGACACAAGAAAATTCCCTTCTTTGACCTCGAAACTTCAATTCCTAGGAAGTACTTAGGAACACCAAGATCTTTCATGTCAAACTTGTTTGACAGATACTCTTGCAATGCTAACATCTCATTTGAATCATTTCCTGTTACAAGCATGTCATCCACGTAAACAATGAGTGCTGTGATCTTTCCCTGCTTCTTCTTTAGAAACAAAGTGTGATCCTGATTACTTTGAGAGTATCCAAAGGCTTTCATTGCCTTTGTCAATTTTCCAAACCATGCACGAGGGGACTGCTTCAACCCATACAATGCCTTTTTCAACTTACAAACTTTCTTGCTTCCTGGGACAGCAATTTTACATCCTTCAGGCAGCTCCATGTACACCTCTTCTGATAACTCACCATGAAGGAATGCATTCTTTACATCAAACTGCTGTAATGGCCAATCCCAATTTGCAGCTAATGAAAGCAACACTCGGACTGTGTTTATCTTGGCTACGGGTGCGAATGTCTCAGTATAATCAACTCCATAAGCTTGAGTGTATCCTTTCGCCACCAGTCTAGCCTTAAAACGATCAATTGTCCCTTCAGGATTATACTTTACTGAGTATATCCATCGGCAACCAACTGGTCGTTTTCCTTCTGGACACTCTACAATCTCCCAAGTTTGTTGTTTCTGTAATGAATCCATCTCTACATTCATGGCTTCTGTCCACTTTGAGTTTGCCAAAGCTTCCTGCACACTATTAGGTATAGAAACAGCAGATAATTGACTCATGAATGCAACATTTGATGCTGACAAGTTTTGGTTAGATACATAATTGCTCATAGGATACTTAACCTTACTTGTAAGATTTGGTTCATAGGAGGATTTAGGAATGCCTCTATTTTGACGAGCAGGTAACACTCTACTAGACACATTTGTACCCTTATTTGACGATTGGTGTGGTATATCGTTGAGAGATCCTGGATTGTCATCAAGCAAACCTTCTGTTACTTCACTTCCAATGGCCTCACCGTCAGTAACTTCTTCAATTTCTGGTGCTTCAGGTTCTGTTTCCCTAACTTCAGAAGCTACATGCTCTGAATGTTCAGCTACTACATTCTCATATGTGACATTCTCAGCTTCACCTCGAATTTCCTTATCAGTATCATCCATCCTTAATAATTGTATCTCATCCAAACTCAGTGTCTGAATTCCATGATCACCACGATTCTCATCCTGAATTCCAGATACTGGTTCAAAATACATCAACTGCTCATGGAACACCACATCCATGGTTGTAAGCATACGTTTACTTGACGGGTGATAACATCGATACCCTTTCTGGTGTGGTGCATAGCCAAGAAAAACACACTTTTCTGCTCGGGGAGACAATTTATCTCTCTGATGCTTGTGCAAGTGAACATAAGCAACACAACCAAACACTCGTGGGGTAATTTCTGCATTCCTTGGACTAATCACAGCGTCGTTGAGAGCTTGAAGAGGCGTCTGAAACTCAAGAGAGCGTGAAGGAGTGCGATTAACAGTATGCACAGCGTACGTAATAGCTTCACCCCAATAAGAAGATGGCATGTGAGCACCAATCAAACTGGCACGTACAACCTCTAACAAGTGCCTGTTTTTCCTTTCAGCCACCCCATTTTGTTGAGGTGTGTATGGACAAGTTGTCTGATGAACAATTCCACGAGCTTCCATGAAAGCCTTGAGATCAGATCCCATGTATTCTCCACCATTGTCACTCCTAAGCACACGAACCTGTGTTTTGTACTGAGTTTCAACCATTTTACAGAATTTCTGGAATATGACAGCAACATCACCCTTAGACTTCATTATCCAAAGCCAAGTTACTCTAGTACAATCATCAATAAATGTCACAAACCATTCGGACCCCCCTAACGTTGGCACTTTTGAACGACCCCAAACATCAGAGTGAATTATCATGAAAGGAACATTGCTTTTATTTGAAACCAAAGGAAATGATGTTCTATGACTCTTGGCGAGTTCACAGACATCGCAGTACAAATTTGAACTATTTATTTTCTCAAATAAATTAGGAAACAATTTCTTTAAGTAACCAAAGGAAACATGCCCCATGCGTTTGTGCCACAACCACACCTCCTCTGTCTTCTTCTTATCAGAATTCTCCTCCAATGCAAATGCCTGACCCAGCTTTTCTGAATACTTTGATGCTAAATCCAGATAGTACAACTTCCCTCGCCTAATACCACAACCAATCGTCTTCCTTGTCTGTATACTCTTAAACACACAAAAGTTAGGCCAAAAAATCACAACACATGACAAGCTTTTGGTTATTTGAGACACGGACAAAAGGTTGTATTTTAAATCAGGGACAACAAGGACAGTGTCTAAGTTCAAATTTTCAGTGATAGACAAGGTCCCTTCTCCAATAATGGATGACTCACTACCATCAGCAGTAGTTATATTTTTCTGTGAAGAGGATTTAAGATTCTGGATTTTACTAGCATCAAATGTTATATGATCCGAGCATGCAGAGTCAATTATCCATGTATTATTACCAGTATTAGTGGAGCTTAACAAGGCCTTACCATTGTTATCAAGAGTACCAGTAGTGGTAGCAAGGACAGTGTTTTGTTCACCTTTTTCGGCTTCAGCTGTTATGATAGCAGTGGTAGCTTTCCCGTTTGAATCCTTTCTTTGAGATCCTCTGTTGTGATCCCACCAGTCCGGATAACCAATTACCTCATAGCAGCGTTCCTTAGTGTGTCCAGATTTGTTACACTTAGTACACTTGTAATTCGGTTTTTCAGATCCTCTTGATGCCCTTGATTTATTCTTCATTATCATAACAGCCACGTCAGAATTTCCAGCGTCTGTATTCAGTGTCTCACGCCTTACAGCTTCTCGGCGTATAACTGCATAACATTCTTCAAGGCTTGGAAGCAGATCCTTGCGTAACATCTCTCCACGAACCTGCTCGAAAGTTTCATCCAGTCCAGCCAAGAAGATGTGTACCCGCAGCCTTTCAATTGCATCATGGTAGGACTTCACATCTTCAGGATCTTTCATGGTTACCATGTCACGGTGATCCAGTTCCCTAAAGATCTCCACCAACTCTCCATAGTACTCCGAAACAGATCGCCCTCCTTGTTTGGATTTAAACGCCTTTTGGTTCAAGGCAAATACTTGCAATTCATCACTACCGTCATAGAAAGCTTTTGACAAAGCAATCCATATTTCATGAGCAGTTTTTAAGCGCAAGTACCTTTTCATTATCTCTGGTTTCATGGACATCAGAATCCATCGTTTCACCTTTTGGTTTTCAGCATACCATTGTTCATATCCTTCATCTTTTTCTGCTGGTGGTTGCGGCATGCCTCGGATAAAAGACAACTTCTCCCTCTCAGCAATGTGCATCTCCACCAACTGCGACCATACATCGTAATTAGATTCGTCCAAGATGATTCCTGCGTTGAAAGCACCTTCCGAACGAACCACCACCGGAACTGGATCAGATTTTGCTTTGGAGGCCTCCATCAACACGGTAGAGGAAATTCAAAAAAAAAAAAAAAAAAAATATTGAACCTAGCTTTGATACCAAGTTGAAATTGGTAAACTGATATATTCTTATTAATTACTTCTCAATACACGAGCATACAATTTATACACAACTACTGCTAGTAATCAGGGGCATAATTAGAAACCTAAATCAATCTAAGAGATTGTTAACCAATCTACAATTAATAGTATCTACAATCATGGACAAACAGAGATACTTACGGAGAATAAATCAATCTCAACACATTGGCCCACCATGTGTGGGCCATGTTGGGGGGGTTGGGGGGGGGGGGGGGGGGGGGGCGGGGGGGGGTGGTGATTTCCTTTTCTCTGCAATTGCAATGAATTCTAACCACTTTTAAAAAGTAGACAGATCCTTTCAATTCATTAAATTTTCTGTTCGCCAAGAACAGCTGGGAAGTTTCCTTAATGTAACATTTCGCCCATTGAATGGCTCAGTACCGCAGATACTTCTGTGTTAGTGGGGCATGTTATCTTCATTGACAGTTGGCTTAATATGGTGAGTGAGCTTCGTTGTGGGCTGCCACCATCACACAGTTAGCCTAGTCAATCGGTCGTTGGTATGTAAGGACGACCACATTGATTAGGCTGGGTCCAGATCCTTGAGTCGACTATGAGAATTCACTATTTGAGAGTTGAATCGACGGTGGGCCCACCTATTAAAATTCTAAACTGCTCGAGATGAGAGCCTTCATCGTACGTGGAAATCTCCTAATTTTATTTTTATAGGGAGTTGGCTTCCGCGTAAGATTGACCATATGAATAATGAGATATGTAGGATCAATGTATATTAATAATTATGTTAAATCAAAGGCCAGTCTTATGCTGGGGGCATCTCCTATTATCTAGAGTATAATTTGAGGACATCCCTTTGATGACAATGAGGGCACCCACTTTGAGCAGCTTAGATTTTAAATAGCTGAACCCCACTCCTTTTCTGACTCATTCCGCTCAGAAAATTCTCTCAATCAAAGACTTAGGGCATGTTTGTGTAATACATTTCCACGGAAAAAATTCATTTTTCAGGCGTTTGGTATGGCACAATTCCACGGAAACGCTTTTATGGCTCGTCAGTATTTTCTTTGATAATTGTGGAAATGGGTTTCCTATTGTGGCGGTATGGAAAATGGATTTCCTCGGAAAATTTCTTCATCTTTTTTTCACTCTTGTTCATTTCAACCCAAAACCCTACAACTCATTCATTTTTTATTTATTTAAATAAATTATTATTTGATGTTGAATAAATAATATACATGTTATTTTATTTTTCTTCAAAAATTTGTTTCACTAAATAAGAAAAATTGATTTTCTATAAGAAATCTATACTCTAATAAAGAACATTAGTACCAATTTAGCGAGGAATTTTTTTTTGCACCAAACATGAGTTTCAAAATTTTGCGGAAATCCTTTTCCGATGTTTCCATTTCTATTTGGCAATTTCCCCTTTCTGCGGAAAGGGTGTGTACACAAACATGCCCTAAGGGCACGTTTGTGTACACTCGCAAAAAGCTGATTCTATAGAACTTTTCTTCGTCTGTGGAAAAAGACTTTCCAACCTTCTCATAGGAAAGGCTTTTCCGAAGAATCCTGAAAAACTTAACTCATTTTTGCTCCTTTTCTCGTGAAAAGAGGATGCACCAAATACAAATTTACAGTCTTTCCACACTTTTTTGCGGAAAAGTATTTATACAAACGTGCCCAAGAGAATCCTAGCTTATTTGTTTGCATGGGAGCTAAGCCCCTTGTAATCCATGTTAAAATGAGTTCTAAATAATAATTTTCGAAAGGCGATGGGTGTAGGATGGAGGTGGAAAGGTAATGGTTGTTCATTTTCTATCTCCTCTTAATTTATTTCTCATTAAAAAAAATATTAGTAACCATCTTTTAGTTTTCACCTTATTTCTTTAATTTCTTCTACTTTAAGAAAACACAATCCTTAGAATTCCTAGCAATTCACTTATATAATTTGATTTGATCCTGATTTTTGGGATCAAAGTACACATTAAATATACATTCTATTGTGCCTCCTCGATGGTGGCTGTAGTTGAGTTGGGTGGGGACATAGGTGTGATTACAGGCTGAACTAGAGTGGGGCTAGGGGTGGCCATCGCCCTCAAAAATTTTTAAAAAAAGAAAAACCTTGTTTATTTACAAATATTTGTAATGGGCCCTCTAAGAAGTTTAATTTTGGGTGGTGGCCCAAGTGGCAGACTTCCTAATTCTGCTACGGGTGATGGAATTTTCTGTAGTAGTCTGCACGGAGAATTATGCCTGAAACCTCATCTTCCTTGTTCATGCACAAGAAGTCCTTGCACAGACCTGGAGATTGCATAAAAAAGTGAAGTGAGGTGAAGCCTCCAAAGTCCAACCATCTTTTACTCTCCCTGTTTGCAAACGAGAGTGAGAGTGCTTGATTTCGAATCTTCAATTACATATTTCCATATCATCCCACTAATGGCTTCTTCTTTGACTTTTCCCTTTCCCTAGTACCACAAAGATTATTGAAATGTACTACAACCTTTTCTCAGTGTGACCCATTTTTCCGTATAAGCCACATGATAAAAGGCTCCGATTGCCGGCCCTTTTGTCAGTTATGGTGGGCCCACATGGTAACTTGATTGTGAAATTAGTGATGTATGCGTAGTACACAAGTAAGGTAGAAGTTATGATTTTATGAATTTATAACCCCTCTCTCTTTTCTTCCTGCTTTTTCCTTTTTGGTTTTTCTCCCCATGTGCACAGTGGTGGGAGGTGGAATTCAGGCGGCCAGTGCAACACTGAAACAGAGCCCATTAAAAACGTGACTTATCTGAATCCATATCCTTCCAAGATGACTGCTTTTGAGTCTGTGATGAGAGGAATGAAAACCCCACTCCTTTATCTTAACATCACAAGGATGACGGACTACCGTAAGGATGGTCATCCCTCGGTGTATCGAAAGCAGAACCTCACCCAAGAGGAGAGAAGATCGCCTGAGAGGTTCCAGGATTGTAGCCATTGGTGCTTGCCTGGTGTGCCCGATGCATGGAACGAGCTTCTCTACGCAAAGATGCGGGTCATGTTATAGTCATTAGCCATATGGTACTCCCAAGGAGTATGGCGGTTGGTAGACCACACTCAAAATCACATTTACACACTTTTCTTTTTTAGTACACAGGTTAAAAATCCAGCTTCTTATTAACCGTACAGCTGTTGATTACTTGTTCGACGGTTAAGATTAAGGGCTTCATGCCCTATGAAGTGGGACCCACAGTTCAGAAGGTTGAGATTGTGATAGATGCTTGAACAAGTGCCACCTTAAAAATAAAAGAAGAAATGAGACATTGTATTACTAATACATTGAGGGGAGTTTCTGGTACATCTTTTTCAACATTATTTTTTTTTTCCTCTTCTGAAAGATGATATAAGACAAGAAAGAAGGATGCATGCATGAGGGTTTTTGTAATGAGAAAGTGAGATAGAGAGGAAGGGCGAATATGGGAAAAGAAGTACGTTTCGAAAAAAAAAAAAAAAAAAAAAAAAAAAAAAACAGAGGGAGGTATATATGTGTGGAGGAGGAAGAAAACAAAGGTTATATGGTGTTGCTTATTTTTTCATATGAGTTTAACAGAAATAGCAGTGGTGTATGGGCCTAAAGGCTTGTGGATAGTCTTTTTTAGTGGTTTGTTTATTGGAAAATAATGATGTTTCAACCTTTATAAAGGGGGATCGTGTTGGTGTCTTTTCTTGTCTGGTTGTCCTCTTCTTGCTTTAGCTCTCTTTTACTCTTTCGGTCACTATGTTTGACTGATGGTTGATGATTATGAGATTAATCAAAAAGGTTGTTCAAGTACCTGAGAAAGAAGGAAAAATAATTGGCACTTAGGGTGGGTCAACCTTTGATGGTGCCTAGTAAAGTCAAAGTTGTATTCCTCCATTTTCTGGGGCACTTTGATTTTGTTTCTCAAGTGCATCATGCCATGTTTCTCTCAGAGGCACGTATGTCTGAGGAAAGCGGGAACCATTCATCATCACCACATGGGGAGCTCTCTTAACAAGGGTCAACTTCTTAAAGAAGTGATGAATCATGTGTGGGCCACTTGGAAAACATCCAATGCACATAGCTACATAGGTGGTAGATTGAATGTCCATGCGACATTCACAGATGGAAAATGCATGACATAATCCTACTGCTCAGTTCTTAAGCCTCTAAATTTATCTTGAGTATATTTAGTTTTTTTTTTTTAATCGAATCCAATAGTTTTTGAGCCTGCTCAAGTTAATAAAATATGATCCACATTATCAACATTCAAATTCTATATGGGTGTAGTGCTAGGTTCCTTCCATTTGAGTAAGTTTTAGTAACAAAATCTTACATGTTTTACCTTTTTTATAAGACTAATTTTTTTATGGAGCTCACATTATCAATAATCTAGATGAAGGCAATGGATCCAACAGAACAATTAGGACTGTCCTTTGAAGTCATCTAAAAATGATGTTGGACTATTCACTAATATGATCCATTCTTATTAAAACAAAAGAACCGAACGCCAAAAACTTACAACAGTGAACAGACTGCCTAATAATTCCAGAGGGATATCAAACCATTTACATAAAATAGAGCCTTTCATCATAGACCATTACCAAGTGAGCAAAATGGTTAGAAGTTCTACATATATACTAAAAAAAAATGCGATGAAATTTAGGCGATTCCAAAACACTGTGGGAGATAATAGAAAGAATGGATTAAATCCCTTAAAACACAAATGACACCTTCTCTCATGTTTTGAGGGAGTCGAAGGAGAACTCCACATTGGTGCTAACCCACTTAAAGCATGGGCCGCTCAAAATGAACAATTTTCTATGTATCAATTTCCCAAACTTCTACCCAAATAAGAGTTTAATTTGTTCCGCAGTAAAATTGAGCATGTGATTAAGAACATAATCAACACTTTCTTATTCACTATTAACCATGTTATATGTGGCAAAGTTTGTGGACCACACTCATCCTACAACTAATTGTCTGTAAACAGCAGAAGTTGAAGTTGGGGATAATTGTAGATTTCATAGCTTTAGCTTTTGACTTGACTGATGAAAACATCTAATGAATTCATTTGTTTTTCTAAGTGGTTAGATGCGTAGTTCACTTACATTTGGTAGGGCCACCCCACAGACTATGCCATGTGTCGGGTTTTAAAAAGTTGTAGAGCAGCATACTGCTTTCCCAGCAAAGGACCCTGGAAATTGTCTGGCTGTCATATGGGGTTTGGTCCCAGCCAGCCCAGCAGCCCACTTTGAGACAGATTTGGGCTGATCTTCTTAGCCCATTGCTGGTTTGGTAAGCCATAGCCTGATTTTCTGATTGATTGGTTTACCAGCTGAGATTTTGGCACAATTAAATTGAAGGCCCAGCACTTTCAACACAAACGGGCCTGCATTGAGTGAGTAGGCACTCTACACTAGGACTGGTCCATTCCCTCGTCACAGATATTATTCAAAGACTTACCCAATTCCCGGACGGCCAAATTAGGTTTTTAAAATATGCCATCATTCCATTTGTACATCCTATTGGCCCTTTCCTAATTAAATATGATCATTCTTTTAAGAACATTTACATACCAGCAGCTTATGATAAGACATCAGTCCCTGTCCCATATCTCAGTCTGATTTTCAAAAATGCTAAAAAAAAACAGATATATGTAAAATCAAGAAAAAATGAAAACGCTAAAAACTAATTCTATTTTTTTCAGAGAACATTAGCATCTTTTTTTCTATGCATATCAGGATATTCCATTTCCATCCCTGCACTGTTTTCTTGGCTTTCACTGTGCCTCTTCAAGCATCCACAGGTAGAGTTATCTCCAGGCCTGGAACTCTTTGGGCCTGTATTTACAGGCCAACCAAATCCCACCTCAAAAAAAAAAAAAAAAAAAAAAAAAAAAAAAAAAAATCCCCAGGCCTCACATTTTGCTTAGGGGGGATGCAAATTTAGAGAAGCTTACTAGGTTCAGTTTACCTTGCATCACTAAAGTTTACAGCTAGGACCGTCAAATTATGAAGTAGAATTTGGGTCCTCGATATAATTCAGTGGGGTCATGCTAATCTCAACAATCTAAGTAGTGGAGAATTGGTGAGCCTAAACATGCCATACAAGGGCAGCCTTACTAGATTTGAAACTGAAGTGCGTGACTGTGGCCTCCTCTACCGAGAAACCCAAAAAGTTGTCTGTTTGAGAACAGCCCAAAGTGGCTCGATCATCCTGGCTATTGACAGCCCCTTGGGAAGCACTGGACTTGGAAGTTTTAAGGATCATAGCTTTCAACCAAATCCGCAGATTTACGTTAGGACACGACCCAACATGCACCCCAACTATTTTGAGGATCATAATTCCAACCCAACCAATATCTGATTTGCTATACCATGAAACTCCATTGTTTCGAAAGTCTAATATATATGGAAGGTGCTTATGTGAGAGACACTCTCATGAAGTTGATGAGAGGTAGGTGGGGGCTCTCACTTCCATATCCACTCTCATTTTGGGTCCTCTCATTTAAGTTGGTGACTTTCCCATCACACCGGTTTCTAGGGCTCACCTACCACTTAATCTATGATCGGCCTAGATACTACACGTATGTGCCAAAAACACTAGATCAATGCAAAGCCCAAGTTCTAAAACACAAAGTTAGACCCCATCATAAAGCGGGCTGGGCCAGTATCTCAGGACTCAAATACTTGGATAATCTGATACCCATCCCCTGCCCCATTTGATCCAGACCAAACTGCTAAGCTCTAACTAATACATCATTATCCAATGCTTAGTAAAAAGTTTGAATCCATACCCTTTTTTTAACAGATACCTTAACGGGCCAGGGCTTGCCGCATCTATGACTACGCGCTAACTCTGCGCGACATATTCACACAAGGATGCAAAACAGGCTCCCATTGGGCCCAATTTGGGTCAGTGGCAGATGCAGGATCATTTTTTTATTATTTTATTTTTATTTTTTATTTTTTTGGGATGGGGAGCGGTGGGGTGTTTATCCAAATGGGTAGTTAGACTTTGTGGGCAAGCCCAGCATCTTCGTGTGGAATTTGGAGGTTGGACCAGAATTTTCATACGAGTTTTGGTTCAACGGCAACAACTAAGTGCATAGCCAAAGTACACCCCTACTCATGTCCTATATTTGATCAAAGTACGTGCCTTTAAACAAAGGGCGGTTCCGCTCTGGTCGAATATCGACATTGTCCTCCTATGGACTCCCGCACGTTGGGATTCTGCACCAATTCAATTCACACAGATATTTTCTTGAATTGACGAGGATTCTGGTTTCATGTTATTCTAGACATTATTCCCTTTTGGACATTTTTAATATATAATAGTGCATGGCTATTAAACTTTGAGGATCACTTGATTGACTTTGAAAGGCCAAGCTTTTCTAGTACCGGGTCTTTCTCGATTGTCATGTCTTTAAAAATATATAATTTCCTCGTCATTTTAAAAATGTATCATTTTAATAAAAAATCATGATTTTATGTTTGTGAGCATCAAATTCTAAATTCAGATCAAAATTCATCCAAAAATTACATTTTCACATAAAATCATGAATTTATCTATTTTTTTGCATTGGAAGTCACGAATTTCTCATAATCTTGTTTTCACACATGAAATGATGAATTTTCTTTGCGCCTTTCATTTAATTAAAGAAAACTTGATAAAATGGTGAAATATTATGCATCTATTCAGTGTGAATTGGGGCCTGCATCTTGCAATATTCTTTTCCTACAGAAATAAATAATTCTTTGATCATTGATCATACGATTTGTATTTTTGTAGGAAAACTCAATTTCTTAGGACCCGCGGAAGAGATGAATCAATTGAAGAATTAAAGAAGGAAAACCAAGGTATTGAAGCTCGGCATAGGGTCCACACTGCCCTTGTTTGAAGATTCAAATCAAGCCAAACAAAGAAGAATTTTTATTTATTTTTTGCAAAAATCCCTCAAAGGTATGGACGTCCAATGCATGGGACGTTCCATGTTGTCTACACCCAAGTGGGGCCCACTCCTATGTCATGTTTGGAATGAAATTAAATTAAGATTTGAAGAAAATTTTAAGGTGGGCCTTGCTAAGAGGTTTTTCCAGCCATGAAGAGTTCAAAAGATTGGAAATCTTGCTAAGCAAATTACGTTGGAAACAAATTGAAAGAATGCAAGATTTTAGCACTAAGTTGTTAAATTTATCTCCTAAAAGATAGGCCTCAAATTTGAAAGTTTGCAACCCAAGATTCCTCAAAAAAAAAAAAAGGATTTGTACGTCAAACAATCTTCCACCCCAAGAAGCATCACACGTCCACAAATATGGACCGGCCACATGGTTTTGAAATTTTGAATTAAATATGAAAATTTCATATTTGAATAGATTCTTAACCAAAGTGGGACCCAAGAGAGGAAGTTGAATGAGATAAGAACAATCTTATTTTCACTAGGATTGTAAGTCAACACTTAGAAACTCTCTCAAAACCCTCCTAATCCGAATCCAACTTGGACCCCACACTACTAATCCTTACCCAAATTAAAACCTTGCAACCAAGCTACCAAAAAAAAAATATAAAGACCCAAAAAGTGGCTGAACGTCAATTTCATCTCCCCCTCACACCTTGGACGACCAGCAACATCCATCTCCCTTTTTCCATTAATTTTTTCTTCATCTCTCATCCTTCCGTCAATATTTCATCCAAGGCCTTCGGCACACCACCACTTGGATTTCTACGCCATCACGCCACTGCTGTTGCTATCGTCACTCCACCATCAGACCGGCCATTCATCATCTTCCCTTACTTGGATTTCAGATCGCGAAACGACAGCCAGTTGGCTCGCCATTCGAGACCGCAAGTCCCTCTTCTCCGTTTTGTGTTTCATGTGTCTATGGTAAGGTTAGATGAACTTTATTTTGATTGAAATTTTTTATAATGGTTATTTGCTTGTAATGGGTCTTTCATTAATAAATCAAGTTTATGGGGTCTTAGTCTACATCAATAGGTCAACATCAAATTTTTGTGCGTAGTGACAGTGCACACTTGGTGCGGCAGTCTTGATTTTTCTTGATGGCATTATGCAAAGTAATTATTGCAAAGTTTGAGAATTCAAATCCATTTTTTCTCTGATTTTATTTTATTTTATTTTCATTTTTATGCACAGTAACAATTATTGCAATTGGTTAGACTAATAATTCTTATGGTGATGCAGTAGTTAGATTAGGATTTTTCTTTTTCTTTGTAATTAATATTTCATATTTGTAATTAATTTCCAATTCAATTAGGAAATTTGATTTGTATAGTTTTTCCTTTTCTTTTTTTAGGCTAGAGCTAGTTTTTTTAAATAGGACAGGTTTTGCGATAAATAACTCTCTGTTGATCGACCCGGTTTCACCGGTTATTACTACAATTGCGGCCTTACACTTGGGACTACGATTATCACATGGTGGAGGGGGGGGTGGGGGGGGGGGGGGGGGCGGCGCATTGGAAGATGTTGTCCATGCCACTCACATGACGTAATACATGTAATTCTTTGTTCTATTGATACATTTGTATTTTTAAGAATATAGAATGTAGTGACATACTTTTAAAAAGTAAGTCAATGTGGTATAGGAGTTTTTCTCTCTGGTAGATAGGTGAGTGGTACAAAACCGGTTGTGAGACAAGCAATTGACATTTTTTTTTTTTTTTTTGTAGTAAATAACTTTACGAAAAGACACATGTTTCTGATGAAAAGAAGACTGCATTGGCCCAACCTTGTGATAACACTTTCCCTTTTCTAACATCACCAGCAACAGCAGTATGATATGAGGGAGTTGTACCCATCTTATAACCATAAGGACAATGTCATACAATGATCGAACCGTCCTTAATAGTAAACAACTCTTTGGTCGAGCCAAGACTGTAAGGTCCCCGATCTTAATAAGGTTTTTAATTTTTTAATATTGGCAATTAGCCTAATTAATTGTGATTTTAGTTAATTAGGCGGGTTTAGTGGCTAAGCGAGTTTCTTTTATCATTAGAAAGATGTTCCTGAAGTTTCATTCGATTCCGAGTGCGATTAGTCCTTAATAAAGGGTTAGGTTGTGATTATTAGGAAAATTGGGTATTTTTCTGAAAAGTTCCGTTTTCGCCGAATTTGGGCTCGTTGGAAAGATCTCGTCACGCTCGTCATCTTTTGTTCTTGGCTTGTCATGATTTGACGCCTTGAAGTCCCTCAAATAATTGATTTTCTCTCATTTCACTCAAAGGGGCATTTTGGACTTTTCCCCTCCAACCCTCATTTAAACCCTAAACCCAGCCCTACCATTCGTTCCTTTCTTCATTACAACTGCTGGAGCTTCTTCTTCTTCTTCCTCCTTCTTCATTTCTCTTCTTACAAGTGTTGATTGAAAGCATCCTAAGAGAAACCAAGCACACCATCTTCTTCCTCTCTTCTTCCTCTACCTCTTGATCTAAATTTGGTGAGTTTTCCCCTTCTCCTTCCCTCCCCATTTCGTTTTTCATGGCTGCAAATGGGTAGCATGTTAATGGCTTCTCTCTTTTCTTTTTCCTTGGTGTTTATTGGGTGTAGGAGAAGAGTTTTGGAAGGTGGGTTTGGCTAGAGTGTGTAGGGAGCTCTCCTCCTCATGTTTCTCTCTCTAATCTCCATCTCTTCCATCCCTTTGGTGAAGGCAAGTAGATTAGCATTGTGTGTTAATCATGCATGTATGTTTACTTCATTCTTGTTAATGTATTGCTTAGACTTCCACCAAATTCCAAGCTTGTTTTATGTTTCATTGGACTTCACATGTAATTAGGGAGAATGTTAATAGACTTAGATGGAATGGATGGGTGTTTTGTTACATGATATGCATGGTTTACAGGTATGGAATGTGAGGTCTCTGAAGCTCAGTAGGTGTATCTCGAAATCTGACTGAGAACAGCTTCAGAAACTCCATGTTCTGCACGAGCGGTCACCACGCGGTCAGCCAGCGGCTGACCGCCTACACATAAACTAGAGACAGTTGTTCACGCGGCTACCCCCGCGGTCAGCTCTCGGCTGACCGCCTAATTAGAACAGAACCTCTTCAGGTTCTGTCTTGCCCGTGGTGACCCAGCGGTCCTCCCGCGGCTGGCCGACCTGACGAAATCCCAACCCAATAGTGTCTGCACTACACGCGGTGACCCGTCGATCACCACTCGGCGACCTAGCGGTCAGCCGACCAACCCCAGGCGGCTAGCCGCCTGCTCAGAAAACTGTTATTGAAAATGGGACTTCTGCCATAGGTCTTGATTTTATATGTGGGACCCCTTGACCTTACCCTTACATGATCAATTGGAAAAAAAATGGAAACGGAGCATGATTGGCTTGGTGTGCTTCGTTGGTTGTCCGGGATTTCCGTATATTGACGTTACTTGGCCGAATGCGTGTGGTAGTGAGTTGATTGGTGCCCAATAACTTCCGTACACCATGAGCCGCCAAATTAGGACACCAATGACTCATTCTCCATACGTCCTCCGTTGGGGATACGTTTAATACACGGTTGACAGCCCTTGACCTAGGTTTGGATTGTTCTTCATTCTTGACTCTTGAATCTCGTATCCGTAGTACGTCGTACCTTGTACACTCTATCTTGAATACTTGTATAATTGTAATTTAACTTGTAGAATTAGGGTTGGACTGGACTTAGAGTGTATCCGTAGGTACCTTGCCTTGTATTGACGAACACGTGTGGATAGGCTTGGAAGAGGACTACTCATGGAACTTGGCTTGACTTGGAGTAGCCCTCGGTTTATTATCTTGTACTTGGAAACCTACCCACGTGTATTTGTCTTGGAACTTGTGTAGTATACAAACCATCACCATCACCTTGCATTCATACCAGCTGCAGTCTGATGATTCTTGAGTGGGCCGGATACCGGACACTAGGGTGGGCAGTCGGCTTTGGACGGCGTCCATGGCGTGAATAGCTGGGAGCGGGCTAGGACCGTGCTGCTATTCTTAGGACCGGGAGCCAGGATCCCCCTAGAGCCGGACTTTGGGTATTTGTAGTTGGCTCTGATGTCACTTATACCCCCGGGAGATGGCATTGGACATCCTCGGAGTCTCCTCTTGCTTGCATTGCATTTCATGGATGGTTATTCTATTTATCTTGGTAGGACTTATCTTATTACTTGATTCTCGTGTTATTCATGCTTATTGCCTAGCTTGTACCTTGTTATCTTATGATCATGTATTTGTCTTTACTTTCCTTTGAAGCATGTTATGAATAATGTATATTGCTTATCTTCTTGCCAACATGTTGTTGACCTTATCCCATGGTGTGTAGAGGACACCTATTACTACCCCTACGCTGACCCGGATGCCGAGGCAATCCCAGAGGATCCTCAACCGGGTGCCGATGACGTAGCTTAGCGTCATCACTTCCAGCACTAGCGCGCGTAACACGGAGATATTTCTCATCGTACCACTTCGTCTTATCTTTTGGTTTAAATATTTTGTAATCATCATGCTTTTGTATACCTTTTGTACCAGGGCCTAAGTTTTTGGGATGGCCCTGATGTTTCTAAACTTTATATGTTTTTATTTGAAACTTGAAATTTAATGAAATGAAATCCATACTTGCTTCGATATCTCTACAGGTTTAATGAATGCGTTTACCGGATAAGCCCTGTTGATTAACTGATAATGAGGCAACTATACAATCCTCATAGCGGACTTCGATCCGTGGGCATTAAGGGCAATTTTTTTTTTAATTAGCCCTAAATTTCACACCCCGGATCCGGTTTAATTACCAATCGGGTTCGGGGGCATGACAAAGACCCTCCATAGTTAACTGAGAAGGGCCCGGTGGTGGGTAGACAGGGTCTAGAGGCCTACCAGTGGAATAAGGCCTGAGTAGCTAGAATGATGAATTTAAGAATTGATATAACTTCAATTAAAATACAAATCGTGATTATTGGGCCAAACCTATTTAATACCAATTATATGTGGGCTCCACAAGGATCGCCAGAAGTTGCAGGATGAAAACTCATTTTTGGATCATTTCTTGTGAGGATGTATGCATGGATGCAATAACAAAGACGGGCCACAACTTGAAAGGAAAAATCCTAATGGCCCCATTTTGATTTATATCTAATATTTGGGCCAGGCATGGATTAATGATAGAAGGCCCAAAACCTAGCCTAGGCGAGCCTAAATAAAGAGTGCAACTTAGTGATTATTTACCCAATAAAGTATATGTTTAATCCAAGCTCGGCGTTACCTGACCCGATTGAAAATTTTTTCGAACGAATTGAGATTTGGGTGCATTCACAAAAAAGAAAGAACGAAAAAAAAGAAAGATAGAAATAGAGGATAAGTGTAAGTGTGTAACTAACCAAGACGAGGACCCAACCCATGTACCGTAGGAATTAAATACCTACGGTGGTAAAAACTGAAGATTAATGGTCAATTCAAAAAAGAACATTAACTAACATTTTGTTTTCGGAAAGTAAAATCAAAATCATCTTTGGATATTCACCTTTGCTTTTCATTTTTAACCACCCATGTATTCAAATCCTATGTATTTTAATGCAAATTGCAAGCCAACATGCCTTCAAGTGTTTTCTACTCAACCGTATTAGGTAACGTGTGATAAATCTAAAATTGGGTCTTAACTCCAATTAGGGTGAGATTTAATCCGACTCTAAGTAGGCTTGGAGACTAATGTGCTCAAAATAGTTAACCGCAATCGCACAAATTTCTATTAAGTAGATAATATGGGTGTACAAAGAAAAATGAAAAACCGTCTAACCGAACCGAACCGAACCGAACTGCGGTTAATAACTGTGTTTCACGGTTCGGTTACGGCTACGATTTTTTAAATTGAAAAACCGTGCTTCACGGTTCGGTTATAGTTGTTGTCTCGACTCACGATTATTAACTGAACCGAACCATTAACCGCGACTCAGTTAACCGTGTTCCCAAAACACTCGGTTAACCGAACCGTTTTGCTAATAAGAAAAAAACCTAAGGGCTTGAATGAAATTTTTTTTTTTACAGTAACATATTGTGCCATTCTCTAACTTTGGGTGTTTTTTTTTTTTTTTTTCACAGTAAGCTTGATTGGTAAATGACAAAATTTTCACAAATTTTTTTAAGTGACAATTAACCGTAACCAAACCGTTAACCGCGGTTCGGTTTTTAACGGTTTTTCCCGGTTCGGTTACGGTTACGGTTTTTAAAAACCAAAAACAGTGAAACGCAGTTCCGTTAACCGTTTCTCCAAAATCCACGATTAACTGAACCGTTACACCCCTAGTAGATAATGGCAAATACGGGTCGATCCACAGAAATTTGTAGAAACAAGATCCAAAAATCCTCAATCAGTTTTCACACTTGAGATTTTAAAACCATAATTAGTCAAGAAAATAATAACTAAAATGTTATCAAAGGAAATATAAATACAAACTTGATCAGAGAAAGAGAGATCAGGGTATCAAATTTCACCAAACAGATTTAGTCATTCCAAAATTACATCATTGTCTTATCCCAATAAAACTCAATCCAATATGCAAGCAATTGCTTTGCATCGGAAGATTTAGATTTGAAAACCCTTTTTTTTTTAATCCAATTCTCTAATTAGTACCGAAGACTCCCTTCACTTTAATATATTAAAACTCTAATAACTATTTATGAAACTGCACAAAGAATCCGGTATCACCGTAAACCGGACTAAACCGAGCGGTTCGGATCGGTTTATAGTTGATCGGTTCGGTTAATGGTTTGGCAATCATAAAAACCACTTACATCAGTTCGGCTAACGGTTTGGATATCATAAAAACCGCTTAAACCGAACATTCCGTGTACATTAACTTAAGTATTGCTTTTTTACTATTTTAGCCTTAGGATTTCGTTCACTACTTTCATAATTACATTCGACAACTCATTCTTACATGAACTCAATATTGCCTCTGTACCTCATAATTGATTGATTGTGTCAGTTTTTTTCCCCAATCTATTTTCAGCTTTTGAAATTTTATTTTCTTTATTGGATTGTAAAATTTCTATTCATAATATGATTGTGCACTTGCGTTTAGTCCAAACTCTCTTTTTGAAGTAGAATTATTTTTTATATGGATCATTGGAATGTTGAATTTTTATGTTTGCACTAAACATTGGAATAAATGCAAAGGATGGGGTCTCATCATTTTCAAATTTTCAATATCTGATTAAAAAAAAAACCAATCGTTTAACCGACTGAACCGAACCGAACTGTTTGGTTCGGTTTGGTTTGATTTAAGTCCTCTCTATCGGTCGAATTGGATCGATTAATTAAAAAGCCGACAAGTTCGGTTTGGTTATTGGTTTTAGTGTTAAACCGATCCAAACCGCCCATGTGCAGCCCTAACTATTTATCAAGATCAAGCACAACCCATTAAAGGAATTTAACTTAAACATGATATGTCAAGATGAAACATAAAAAGTAAAAGGTATTCCAAATAACATTTACAAAACCAGAAGTTGAATAACATTAATGAAGGAGAACCTATTAAATCACTAAACATAATGAGGGAAAGACATAGAAAATTAATGAGGAATAATCTCACCGGTTTTGGTTTCTTCCTCTACCCTAATCCACGGATTAGCCAAGCATTGTAGAACAAATAATAATAATGAAGCAAATCGTCATTATTGAAAACCTTCAAAGTTGTTTATTACACCACTCAATCTCTGCCTTCACATTCTAACAAAGTTTAAAGAAAAATAATTAACTCCTAGTGCAAAAGAGAGCCTCCCCTAAAAAAGAAAAAAATACAAGAAGAAAAAGAAATAGAAATCCCTCAAATTCGTCATCCCTCGTATCCCTCCACTTGACAGACTGTTTTGACTCCTAAAACGTTAGAATTGGGAAATCCTCGTGAGACATGATATTCCTCTCCTTTGAGTCCTCTTTCCAACGCATGTGACCTTGCCTTGATCGTAGTCTTGAGTCACAAGTTATGATCAAAATAGTAAAGCTTGCGCAGGATGACTACAATACCAAAATTCTTCTTTCCTTCATAATTTGATCACTTGCTAAACAATAGTATTCTTATTGATGTCCATGAGATTCCTTCCCCTTTTTGCAAAGTTGATTGCTAATTTTTAGCAACCATTATCAAGCATTAGATATTGTGGGGCCACCAAATTCGGTCTTCAAAAATAAAAATAAAAATAAAAACTAATTATACCAAGTCTTGAACTCATGACGTCTAACTTTAAATTTCAGCTCTCCTCCAACAAACCTATATGCTCTTTGTGTCTAATTTTTTCTCAAATGGGGTTTTAGCTTTAAACAACTCCAAATTAAGCTCAAATATGCTCAGCTCATTCCAATTTCTGCATAATAAGAAAAAAGCTATAAGTAGAACATTAAGACAAAATAAATAACTAACAAATTCAAATAAAATGGTAGTTATTTATATTATGCGATGCATATCAGAGACATAAATTTCAGGTGGTTTGTTATTTACAAGTGGGTTTTACCTTAAATGGGGGAACTCTGGTTTATGCTTCCTTGAATGGCCGACAATTATTGCTATAATCAAACAAAGGGATCCTGTTTAATGTGAATTCGTAAATGAAGACTTTTGCATTAGTGGGCCTGACAAGGGCCTTCGACCACTTCACATCAAAGTAAACTCAGATAGCTCCATTAATCTGTATACATCCACTAACATTAGAAAATCATTTATTGATTAAGGGAGTGATAATTTCTTTTTCTTTTTTTTTTCCTTGGCTAAGAGTGATACTACCAACATAGTTGGTCTTTGCATTTACATGAGTGTCTTGGCTGATAATAATGTCATGAAATTGAGATACAGTAGACTCTCTGCATTTCCTATGGATTGCATCGAGGTTAACCCTAGGGGCCAGGGTTAAGCTGGCTCAAATTAATGACGTCATCCACCCTTTAAATGAATAATATGTCTAGGAAGTTTTGTTATCTCCAGGGGCTAGGTGTTACACGGGCATGGCCTGGCGCAAGGAAGAGCGAAGAGACTTTCTAAAATCACTTAAATATTAATAACGTCTAAATAGTGGGATGCGCAAATTACAGAATGAAAAGACGAATTTGATGGATCCATAGAGATCTTGAAGGGCCTATACCAATGGACTTGGGATAGTCTTGAATGGTGTAGGCTGCCTGTATTCATATATGTAATATGTTAAAGAACTGGAAATTCATATGGAGTATCTTTGAATGACGTGGATAACTACAGGGTTAGGACAGGGTCGTGTAGAAATTCTTAGGGTGAGTTGATCTTATATCAATAAAAGCTTTGGTCTATTTTTTTGTGTCATTTCCCTATTGTGTGTGTATGAATATGCAGCGCTTGATCTGAATTTTTATCCAAGGGCTAGACCAACATTGGAAAAGTCTGACTTAGAAGCCCACGCAGCATAAGCCGTCCGTGACATACGGCTGCTAATTCAAGAGTGATGGTCAAACATGCAGGTCACATGTGGGGCCTGGTGGGCCCCATAGGCTCCACCGAAGAAGGTATTCTCCCATGAAAGAACCTCTACCCACCTGCGTTTTCCACTAAAACATCCCTGGTCTCAATTTCCACATGTATGATCCCTACCACTCGAGTTTGCATCATTCTAATGTGTGAATTTTATTTTCTACCTTTGCCAAATCCCATACATGCCAACCGATTCTCTTATATGGATTCTTTCCCTCTACTCATTTCTAGTTGAATGGGCTGCACAGTTTTACAACACAGTAGGAGGATTTCAAACTGTGATGTTCTTTAAATTAGAGAAGGTTCGTTCTCTTATTAGTAAGTATATTGGAAATGGTGCCGTGTACGAAGTAGATAAGAGGAGAAACATTATCTCCATACAAAACAGAACAAGAAGATGAACTTTATTGGTTATTAATAAAAAGAGCATTAGGTTTTCTAACAAGAAAAAGTTATATAATTTGAACCTTGCTAGATATAAAAGAGGCTTGGGATCTAGCTATAAAAAATGAAAAATAGCGGCCTATAGTATTATCAGGTGTGGTCCAATCTAAAGTTATGAAACGGACCATAACCAAAGTGGGTATTTTGCATATTGTAGTCCTCCAACCCCACTAATATTCTTTAGGGCCAATGACTCAATAATGCTCCACAAACTATGTTACATGCCTAACTTCTAAAAATTGCATAAATTAGACTATTGCTGAAGTAGAAGAAGATCTAAATCCTTTAAAATCCCGTTCAGAAACAAGATTGGATCAAACAGGTCTTTAGATTGGCACTGAAACTAAGGACTTGGGCCAAGACGTACCTCAGTTGCCTATTTGGCCATGCATCTAGGCTCAAGCTCACCTCACAAGTCATAAGTGAAGTATTATATATACCTAGAACATCATCATTAATTCATTATGCTCACAAAATCTAATCTTCTAAGTGGTCAAACAGATATGGTTGGGACACAGCAACCCAAACGATACATGGTCCATTAATCAGAGTCCTTGAGCCTGTTTCATCGCCATTAGAGAATCTGAAATAGCACAAATTCTTTTTTGATCGGTAACGAAATTCATATTAAATTAAAGAAAAGATCAATACAAAGAAAATCAAAAGGGCAAGGAAAGGTATAAAAACCATATACCAAACCTCTTGTAAGAAGAAAAAAGCAACACTAAAAGAAATAGCACAAATATGCTGTTGTAGTTGTTGGGTTTATGCCTTGTATTCTTGGTTGATGAGGGACTAGGTTTGTGATCAAGGGTATTGGCAATTCTATTGGGCTAAGAAAATAAAATTATATAATACAAACCACATAAATCCCTTGTTTGATTTCTCAATATGTGTTTGCTTTGTGTGATTAGTTGATTGTTGATTGTAGGTATTCTGCTTCTACATACACGCAGACATTAGTGATTGAAAGTTCTGGGTATGAGATATCTAGACTGGTCAACTCAATAAATTAGCCTAATAGTGTGCAAAAATAATAAACTATGCGGCGAAAATAAAAACACGAGAACACACCACAAGGACATTAGATTTAGTATGAAAAACCATATTCGGGTGAAAAATCACGGATCCGAACTGGATAAACAATCAAGCACTATGAATCTCACAATTACAAAAAAACTCAGATTTCCTTCTCAAATATCCCCAACCCAAAGACTGAAGTTACCTTGTGGCCCTTCACGCTTCAATTACTTCACACCGTTGATTGTTAGAGGCTTAATCCCGCACATGACTCCTTAAATCTTCTACGCAATAAGATAATCTTCTTCAAATGTTGCAGAAGAAACTGACTCTCTAGAGAACTTGTCAGCATAACTCTTCAATAAATTTTTAGAGAAGAATTTTCTTAATTAAATCTCTAACTCAAAAATTTGAGAGGTAAGGTGTATCTTTAGAATAGCCCTTAAGTCATATAAAAAGCCACTGAGACGTGCTTAAGGTTGCCTAAGATGATTAGGACTAAAATAAGCAGTTTTGACACAATTAGAATCGGGTTTCTAATTTTTTTAAGACTCTGCCGCATGTCCGCTTGAGCAGATGAGGTTTTGTTTCCTCGTCTAGCAGCGTCCGGCTATTCTAACTCAAGTCGGCTCAAGTGGATGATATGGTCAATTGAGCGGACCCCATTTTGGTTGATCGGGAATTTTAGCTCTTCTAATTTTTACCAGCTTTCTTCTTTGAGTCCTCCCAATCTTCTATTTTCAGAGTCCTTTTCTAGTAATAAAAATTATAACTCAATGAACTAAGAGTTTTATCCAATCCAATAATTAGCTAACTGAACAAAAATCTATCAGTGATCCAGGTTGATCTTGGCCTTAATTGGCAGGCAACATGCAGACATCACTTCTTCCAAACATCTTTCTCTGTTCCAAGTATAGAACAAACAAAAAGGATGTATAATATATAAAGAAAAGAGGGGATTAGTGGAGATGTTAGCCTATCTTAATCCAATGGATAAAGTAACCATGTCACCGTAAGCGAAAAGGTGCGCGTGTTTCCATAGAAATGTCCCGTCTCTTTCTTTCTGTGGATGCTATTCTATAATTATAATTAGGTCTTGATGTTGTGTTACCAAATGCTTAAATCATGTGCTGGATTTGTTTGATTCAACAGATAAGAGGAAGATTCCAAGGGATTGAAGTTCTCAATCAAAGTGAAACAGTGAGATTATAATATATAAATTTCCCAAGTCAAAGAGGCTTTCTTTTTCAACCCCATTTCCTAATTCTCAACTTTGCCAATCATTTCAATTTGCGTGAGGAAAATGGCATCATATGTGGAATGCTCTCTTTCCTCATTTTATGCTTTTGGTTTCGTTCTTCCTTTTTATATCATATATGTCTCAACAATAACATAAACCGTGGGAACACTAACTTAATCCTACCAAAGTCCGCCATCTAACGTTTTTGGCTCTGTTTGTGTCTTCAGAACTTTAATGCCCTTCACTCATTTTTACTTGTAAATATAATAATCCTTACCTCGATTTGCCTATATTTGATTATGACCAGGAATTGGTCAACAAAGTGCACCAACCCATGAAAATCTAATCACATGACTCAGTTTAGGAAGTTGCAAATGGGCCTCCAAATTAATAGCGCACAGTTGACAGAAGAATTTTTTTTTTTTTTTTTTTCTAACCAGCGTCTCCTAGGGTAAGGTCCAGGGTGTCTACATTAACCTACCTATCCACGGATGGCTTAGAGATCCATCCCCGAGCGATATAGTAAGAGAAAGAATCCTATACATAGCCACATCGGTATATTCTATTAGCCGATGATCATTTTTTGTTTTTCGGTCTGACTTCTCCAACAGCTCAATGGAACCATTTTTGTTGATCTATCATGGGTCTAAATACTTTTAAAAGTCGGTTGGCTCTGTCACCATTTCCATCCAACTCTGTTCCCTGTTTATCACTACAATCATAGCTATCAAGTGTGTGTTAACTTTCGGCCAGTCACAACACCTAGGGCCCAGAAGATGGAAGCTGGTCATGAGTACGGTCCCACCAGCTTCTCATGGGGTGGATAGTGGTCCCCTCTTACCCTAAAAAAAATTGCGTAAGTGATTACGCCACAGCAAAATTAGGTTGGGTTTAATTCCTAATATCCATATGAAAGTGATGTTCTATGATTGGTGTACACATAAAGATGGGTTATGGATCACCAGACTATTCAAGGAGGAGGATACGTCACTGCTTAGTCATATAATAATGTTTTGACCTAACTTTCTATTTAGGACATGATTATTATCTAGTATAGTGTGAAGTTTATGGAAGATGTTGATACATGAGCAATGGAAGGGCCGCCTTACACTGATCTCAGCCATAGGACTTGAATGGCCTTTTCATGGGTCGGTGGTATTATAATGACCATGAGATCTTTGGGTGATATCAAC
This sequence comes from Persea americana, assembly GCA_029852735.1. NCBI lineage: Eukaryota > Viridiplantae > Streptophyta > Magnoliopsida > Laurales > Lauraceae > Persea > Persea americana. Next base: position 50,859,687 of record CM056817.1, on the reverse strand, counting down.
ATATAATAAAGGGAGAGAAGGAGGTGTTGTCTTGTGACCACCTACAACATCTAAGGAGCCTTCCATTGTCTCATCGCTCATCCCATTGTTTCATCATTTAAGACCACGTCGCCTATTTCGTGGAGGAGAAGACATATCCACTCTCTCTCTCTCTCTCTATTGCCTCTTGAGTCCATCTGTTGCATGTTCACCAGTCAAATGGAGGGAAGGTTTGGGGTAGCTTTCTGGGGTCTAGTTTTAAGTTGAATTTCATGATGATAAACTCATCTGGAAGGAATTATAGAGGTTGAATTTGGGTTCTAAAAGTCAAGTGGGCCAGACCGGGAAGCAGATTAGATTAGGATTTTTGGGTCCTCAATTAGAATTTGGATTGGATCCCGAAATGTATCCATCTTCTCATGCGACTCAGTGCCGTTGATCAGAAACGTGTTTTAAGTACCCATAGGGAAGGCAGTTGTAGCATTGATCGAGCCATGGTTGACACAGGGAGATATGATCAAGAGATGCTCATTATAAAACTAAGGTTTGATAGGATTTATATAGGGCCCATCTTGTTAGCAAAATTCAGAGAATTTATAAATACTCTGTACGCTTTAAATACATAGAACTACAAAATGCTCATGATCAGAAAAGCATTTGCAAATACTATAGAAGTAGAACTTCAGAGAATTCAAGAGGATATACTTGACTTCACAGGTGGTCTGAATTCCGAATTCGGAAAAACACACACACACACACACAAATATAGCATGAAGGGGACGGCCATACTATAATTGTCAAGTCTTTTACCATGAGGATCTTGGAATTTCGTGTGAGGACAGCTTCTGGGGAATTTGTAAATTCTACAAATAAAGATTTTATTTTTTTTCTTTTTTGAATTCTTGCAAAAGAACATGCCTTCGTGCCTTTTATTTTCATCATCATCTTTACCTTGCTCTAAGAAATACTACCACACCCACATACTCACCCAAGTTCCTTACAATCAAGGCAATAACTAGAAATTACAATCAACGCAATAACTAGAAATTGATCGATGCTCCTAAGGAAGTAAGGTGGCTCTCCAATTGAGCTGTAGTGGATTAGCATTTTTGGGGCATATTTGTTAGGATGGAACTATATTCTTAGAAATTTTAAAATATATTTTTTTGAAAGTGGTTAAAATTAAAAAAAAACAAAGATATCAAATAATTTTCTTAATAAAAGCCAAATAAGAAAAAATGGTAATGAATATCCAGCAATAACAGTAATAATTCAAATCTTAAAAAAGTCAACTTTCTTTCTACATCTCGATCTTATATATTAACCTTTAAGCTCTTTAATTTTACTTAATTGCATATGGATTTACCAAAAGTTCCAATAATAAAGAATTGTGTGAAAACATTCAATTCCATACAAACAAAACAAATGGACCCTTGGATCTGAATTGAAAGCAGGTAATGTCTTATATCGAATAATCCAAATCCAAATCCTTACAATAGTCCCAGGTGAAAAATACAACATCGACCTGCTATAGAAGATCCGACTTTCCTGTAAGAGAGGAGAGAGACTCACATCACAAGCCATGACCTGATTACACATCACTTTTTCTGCCCTTCTACTTTGAATTTGAAGGTAATAAAGCAAGAATACTACACTTGTCCTTTAAACTAATGATTTGCAGTGGGACCCTCTTGTACTTAATACTCGATTTGTCAATACCCATTCAGTCCTAGTTTTGTTCCAAATATGTGGCCGGTCCAACCAAAGTACCAGGCGTAGTCTTGCGGGATACATAAGCCTGGGTCCCACCAATTTAAGCAGTGGGGTAGGATATTGGGCCATAACAGGTACAGCTCCTAAAAACACAGTTTAAATCCTGCCAAATGTGGGCTAGTCTGAAATTGCCAAATAGGGCTGCACCAGCGCTCCCAGTTCAGGACCCCCCACCCCTAAATTTGGAAACAAAAGTCAGACTCACCAGAATTTCCAGTCCATAAAGGTTATGTTTTTTTTCATATTTAGCTTACTGCCCTATTCTAATTTAATCAATGCCTAAAACACATCATAACAAGGGGGTAGAGGGATACCAAATTTTGCAGAACAGTCAAAAAGTTAACTATTTGCTTTTGTTGGAAAATGACACTAATAGAACAGTAAATTTTCAACCTATCCACTGCTCTTATCTTAATGTCATGAAAATGCCCAACAACTAAAAATGATGGAGTATTTATCATAATAGATTAGCAATCATTGATAATATAAACAAAATTTAACTAAGGCACTAGCAGGTACAAAGCCTATCAAGGATGTCATACCAATGCAATGAAAAGGACAGTGTCAATGGGGCTGATTCCTAATAAATCCCTAATCCACACAATTTATAGCGTCTGATTGGACAACTCGGCCACACCAAGATTGGTGTGGCTCCACCATGATGGCAAGTTTTCATTCATCTGAGAGACCAAAATACCCACAAAACAAAATCCACAAAGAAAGAGTGTGTGTGTGAGAGAGAGGGAGAGAGAGAAGCTGTATTTTCTTTTTCAATCAATACAAAATATATGAACAAATACACGTACGTATAGTATACGTATTTGCTCCAGTATAATTTGAACAAAAGCATTAATTGCACATTCCACCCCTATTTCCCAATAATTCCATAACCCCCACCCTGAAAAGGAAAAAACCAAGAACATTCAAAAACCTAGTCTCCGTCGTCATCATCGTCGTCAAAGCAGGAAAAAAAAAAAAAGGAGCAAAACGAGGAAGGAAAAAAAAGCCCTCAGAAGTTGAGAATATTTACAGACATACCCCAATCCCACCACCCACCGGAGGAAGTAGCAATCGCCCCAAAAACCGCCATTCGATCTCCTCTTCAAGAAGCTGTTGACTGGTGAGGCTGCTGCGAGAACGGATAAAATCTGGGCTTTGAAACCGCCGGAAATCCGCCGGTTTTTGAAGCGCCGTCGGCGGCCGCGGCGGCGGGGGTTGTTGTGGTCGCCACTCTCTCACAGGAAGGACACATGGTTAGAGTAGTAGCCGGTAATTGCATGTAGAAAGGGTGAGATGTCTTCAAAGCTCTCAGCTCTTGCAGCTCCTTGTGTAGCTTTCGATTCTCCTCCGTCAGTGTCTCGCAGCATCTCTTCAAATATTCGCAATCCACTTCAGTTTGCTTCAGTTTCGTTCTGTAGTAGAATTCCACTTTTCTTTAGTAGAGAATCATAGTTTTAGGAATGAGAGATGGAAATGTTTGAAAAGTACTTACGCACTCTCAAGGTTTTGGTATCATCAGAGTGACTTGGTCGTGATTGGTAGGATTGGTTGTAGGAGGAAATTTAAAAGCATATGATAAGGTGGAAAGGATACCTTGCTCTTCTGTTCTGAAACCAGACTTCAACTTGCCGAGGACGGAGATTGAGCTGTTTTGCAAGCGCCAGCTTCTGCTTCTGCAATTGACAAACAGGACAAAAGAGAACATGAATTAGAAGAAGATCGGATTTGGGTTTTTGGGCTTTGGGGTTTTGCCATCTACTATAGTTTTTGAAGAGTTGAGGGGTTTTGGCTTACTGGGTTGAGGGTGTTGTGCTCTTTGAAGCTTTCTTCAAGAAAAGCGGATTGTTCTTTGGAAAGCCTCAGCTTTTTTCTGGTGAGGCCGTTCTCCTCCTCATCACTGGCTCTAGACGACGCTCTCTCCGCCTCGCAGTCGTTTGCTGCTGGCGCTGCTGAAGATTCACGGTCTCTCTTGCTACCTCTGTAGATTGAGAATTCCATCTGGAACGAAGAGGCGATGCTGTTTGGAGAATCAACGGCGGCTGCGTCGTCGATTTCATCAGTGGATGGAAGGAGATTAACGTCGAAGCCTCGGGTCGTCGCCGCCTGACCCGAAGAACAGCCATCTGAATTCCCTTCAGAAATGAAAAAAAACACCAACCCATCAAAACCCAGATGTTGAAATCTTCAGAAACGAAGAGAAATCAATGAAAGGGTCAGGAGAGATGAGCGGTTACCGTGGTCTACGGGCCATGGAAAGGGAAGCTGAGATGAGGTGTAGCGAGGAACAGGAGCGAGAGGAAGGAGGTCTAGTTGAACTGGTGGATTTGCAGACACCGTTTTATCTCTTCCTTCTCCATCTTCGCATCTTCTTGGATCAGCTGCTTGAAATGTTTGCAGACACCGTCCTTGATCAGCTGCTTCCTTTTCTTCTCTTGTATTGACACCGACACCCAAACCCATACAGAACTCCAAGCCTTTGTTGGTTTTAGTGCTTTTCTCCATGAAGGCAAAGGGCTTTGGAGCTTCTCCTAAGCTCAAACCCAACTCCATCTCATCCAAAAGTACCTAATGGCAAGCAAGGAACAAAACCCAGACGAGGAAAAAGGAGAGTGAGATATCGAGAGAGGTTGGTGATGAAAAAGAAGTAGGCTTTTTATAGACTACCCCCACATCCATTCCAATACAATACTGACTTTCTCTCTATAGTCTTTAGTCTCATGTGTGGAACGATTTTGACCAACTTTTCTAGGTTGACAAACACACGAGAGAGAGAGAGAGAGAGAGACAAAAGCTAAAATCCGATCCTTATTTTGCAGCAGACGAAGAAAGAAAAAAAAAATATAAACCGGAATAAACTAACTGTTTGCACGTAACATATATCAAAATTTATTCCTAATGGCCAGTTTGGTAATTTTACTAATATAGTCAAGTAAAGTAAAGTTGATTTAAAAAAAAAGAATAAAATATAAGTGAGCTATGATGATATTTTACTTTTAGTCGTTTGTTATAGAATAATTTTGACTTTTTGTATGAAAAAATATAGTTTTTTTGGATTTTAGTGGATAAAAGTAGTTGTCTTTTGACTTTTTTTTTTAAAGATGGGGAGAGTTTTGAATAAAGTACATTTGATGTAACATCTTGTTTGGAAGAATGGAGGCTTTACTTGACATGTATTGTATTAGTAAAGTGTCAAACGGGCCCTAACCATCCCTATTATTGGGCCCCATAATGATGAAAAGGTACTAAAAATGAGCAGAGTCCGGGTTCCTTGTATTAGGTGCCCTGCAGGTGTGGGATGATCAAAATTAATGTCACCCCATTCCAACAGGCAAAATTTTAAAATTTTACTTTAATTCTAAGTTGGTGGCACCATAAAAATAATATTCAAATGACCAAAGTGATTATCATAATCTTAAATATTATTTCCAGTCATTCACACAATCTTATAGTGAGACTACTCCCAGTGAAGTAAAATATGAACTATGATAGAAAGAGTAAACATTTATTTTGACTGGTTGCATTATCAATGACGGTGCCCCATGGTAGATTTATACAAATCCCACTCACAGAAAGAGCTGTGTGGGAGATCCTCGGGGATCAGAATTGGCATCTGTGATCTGACTGATAGCTGACCTTGTCTCATTTCTAGCCGTCCCTTTTAAAGCTCTACCCGGTTGTACGGTTTAGAGCAGGGTAGATCAATGAATATTTGAATATGATCCATCATACATTGCCATTGATTTTGGACGGCAGTGATTAATGCCCAACTTGAGCATCAAGAGTTTCTTCTCTTTCTTTTTATTCTAATATACCCTCCTAAGCCAACCAAGTCTTGCTAATTTTTCTTACGCTATTTAGAGAAACCGGCATCCCCTCCCAACCACAGCAGGGCTATTTGAAATTTGCAAAAAGTGATCGCATGCGGTCTTCTTATCTTGGATCATTTAGAAGTATTTATATTTGAAAAATCTCATTTATGAAAGTATCTCTCACCAAAATAGTGAGGAATAGATGCATAAGAATACTCTCCATTTTTCATTGTTTTAGATAGAATAGAAGTTCGGGAGTTTTCTAATTTTTTTTTCCGTTTTGGTGGGGTGGGGGTTTAGAAAACTACTTTTCATTAGAAAATGTCATACCAACATTTACAAAAATGCCCCTAAGTAATTTTAAAACTCCATGCATTTCTTACATATAAACCCCCTTCTTTAGAGCTTCTTTACACTGCCGTATATGGGCTTGAGATCACTTGAATGCCAAAGGTTTTAAAAACCTGAGATAAACTTTCGTCAGACTTCAACTTAAATATTTGTTTGCTTTGCTCAAAATGATATCCTAATTAATTGTCATGACTGTTAAGATGCACGCCTATAACAAGTCTGCTTCTACAGCTTTATTTTTTCACATTCTACCCTCTGTTGGCTGAACCACAAAGCAAGACTTTTGACAAATGTTAGTTTGATTACACATAATCAGTAGATGAACTCAATGATCACAAAACGCTAATGCAGGTACTGTACATATTGACCGTCTATAAAAAAAAATATATCCATCAAACAGTTGTAGTCTCGTGTTCAAACTGTAGATAGTCAAATGAGAATTCTCATTGTCATGAACTTCAATTTATCTAGGCAGACACTTGTTTGACATATGTTTGGATAAATTATTTCCAATAATTACTCCTGCACCCATACACACCCGACCATCCAGGTCCCTTATCATCGGCGGTCCAACTAGAAATCGATCATTTGTTGTTTACGTGGGGGAGAGGTGTTTGACCAAGTTACCAATGGATTGGTAATTAAATTGGACCTAGCTCTTACTCTCCAGTAATTGGATGAAGGATTCATGCTTGGAGGAAGTGGGCCAGCTCTGCCCTAATGTGAGTGTGAAGGCCGGTGAACCAAGAAATGAATGTTCCTCCATAAACAAAAGATAGAAAGAGATATCCTCCTTTATAAAATCTCCAAGGTCATAAAATACGAAAATTAAGATAAGGTCAACAAAGATTACCTCATAGAATGCCCCTTTTTCTAAAGGACATAGGAACTTATGTATTTAATGATATTAATGATATGAATCCTTCTTCCACCAAACCACGCTATAATTAGAAAAGTTCAATCAATCAAGACATTTATTATTGAAGAGCCCTTTACATTATTGCATTAATGGAAACATGCGACACCTCGTGCCACCATGCCCTTCTAAAAGATCCATCTCTGAAGATGGTTAGATTTCCTCCCTTCAGCATTTATTTCCTTCTCAAGACATAGTTGACAGTAAACCACCTCCAGCCATATTTTCCTGTACGATAGGGAAGGTTATTGCACCCCCCAAATTCTAATCTTCACATGATCAACGGTGGAAACATCACTCGCTAATAAATTCCAGCGGCAAGAAAAGTAATACTCAACGGAGAATGCCTTTAACATCAATATAAAGAAAATTTTGGTGTTTCCACTTTCCAGGTATCAAATGCAAAACCAACAGGTACAATTGTGAATTGTCCATGCCAGATATAAATCACAAACTACCAAATATCAAATATGGTCATCGCCATAGATAAAAACAGGCTAAGAGCACAAAAGTGTTATTATTTTCTTTTTGGCCTTTTTTCTCTTGGGTTAAAAAGTGCACAACAGTTGTACTCAGCTGATCAGTTGAATGATAGTAAGAATTAACACAGTCAATGCACATTTTTATGCTTTACAAAGAATATCATTTGAGCCAAGATAGCTACAGAGGAAACATTAAAAGGGAGAAATTTATTCTAAGAGCTCGTTTGTTCAGAAGAATTCTTGCATGAGAAGATTTTCAATTCTACAAATGCCATCCCCCATGTAAGATTAAAAATACTCAAGCGTAGTCCTGCATTCAAAATGATAAGAGTAATGAGAATTTGAAAGGGCTGAAAGTGAAAATTTAAGTAGGTTGACTTTTAAAATCCAAAAAACCAAACGTGGATTTGAACTTTCCAACAAGCAAATGAAAAAATGCAGAAGCTCGAGGGGCTTGAACCTCCAAAACCCACAATTCTCATGGGAAATACTACCTCCAAACAAATAGACCCAAGTTTTTTAGCTTGACCAAAGTAAGCTCCGTAGCATAAATTCCTTAGAGATGCACTGCTTTGATTCGTATCCAGATGCACTGCATTCCACAAATCTGTTTCTATATGTCCATCAATTCTTTGAAAAGTAATATTTTTTCATTACACGTTTTAATCATTTTAAGTTTGATTTTTTTAAGTACAATTTGACCACTGTAACGATTTAAATCATGCCCTACGTAATGTTAACTATTCTGGCTTTTACCCGGTCTTAAACTGTGTTCATCATTTAAATAGCTACTTTGGGAGAAGAAGTTGTTTTCCTTCTACTATATAGGTAGAGATATTTGCATACTAGTGAACTGTTGTTATTTTAATCATTAGATAACATTATCTTATCCTTCACTATGTAGTATTAAAAAGATGGAACATTGACATCATAGGCCTTACAAATTGTTGCACGAGGAATTATTGAAATAGTCCGATCCGGTGGCTCCTTACCTCATCGACCAATAGGTCTTCCTCCATGTCAACAACTTGAATGAAAAGGAAGCTAAGCTGAATTCTTCTACTCATGCTCTTTTCATATTATGAGTCTGACATCAAACAAGTCCTTATGACGTCAAACCTTCACTTATGGTTGGATCGAATTTGGAAATATAAGAAATTATCATTAATATGCCATTAAACTTTGAAGGATGAATGTATCTCATCAAATAACCATCAAAAGTGTTGCATGAAATATTAGAACAGTTTTTATCTAGTTAATAGATTGAACGCTTCACCATAGAAAACCTTTGTATGTTGGCTGATATTATGGATCAAAAACACTTTATACGATGTTTGTATCAGATTTTTTTTTCCTTTATTTCCATATTCATTGGAATTCTTCAAGTGAGATTGGCATTTAAGAAAACAAACAAATTCTTTGTATTCCATGTGTATCATCCTTTTTGAGGCCCTGGATTAAAATTACAAATAGCTAGGTAACGGACAAAACCGTCACATAACGTCCGTCAGGAAAGACCCCCCGTTTCTTGGGCGAGTCAAAGTTGGAACCCAGTATTGACCGTAACTCCTTCACGACTCGGGCACCACCCGGACACGTGACCGCGACTGAGTGCTGACTCGCCCACATAACAGCGGTTCAGCAAATCCCCGCGAGCCCACGGCAAGTCAATAAGCCCACGTGGCAGGACACCATTGGGCGACTCCGAAACAGCTTCGAAGTCCTAAACGAAGCGAAAATACGGCAAAAGATCTGCACGAGATTGACGAAGCTCGAGAAAGATAACCCGTCAGATGAAATTCCGAAACTGCCCCTCTGCAGAGCCGAGGGGGGACATATGAAACGCATGTGGGGCCCGCTGCTGTCTGTTTTTGCCTCCGCGTCTGCTGCGGGTCAAAAGCGAGAACCGGGGCAATGAAGGTGGGGTTGGAAGATGGCATGGTTGAGTTGACCGGCTAGTGCCGGTTGCGTGGGGGTGCCAATGCTTTTGGGATCATTGCAATGATTGGAGTCATGCAAGATTTTAATGATAGGGGGTGGGGGAGGGGTGGGGGGATTTTGGTTCATGAGCAGAGGAAAACGGGATGGGAGAAAAGGACCGGAAACGTCCAACCTCCACCTCCACAGCTCTGATTGATCTAACTCTATCACGCACTTCAGATTTAGATAAGGTTGTTTAATCAGATTTGTTTTGTTCTTCTCCTATTTGGTTTTGGTTGTTATATATTGTTTTGTGGTCAATTTGGCATGGGTGATGTCCAATGTAAGGTTGAGGTCGGTGCATATGACATGTGACATGTGACATGTGATGTGGGGGTTCATTTCAGTATCCATCGTCTGTTTTGGTTATTGATATGGTCATGGTGACTGGTTACTATCCTAGCAAAAATGGGGATAGCCATCCCTGTCCTTTATTAAAACTTCTCCAGGGTGAAAAAAAGGGGATGGATTCGTGGTGGTAAATCAAGACCCTCAATCTAATCAAGACAAGAACTCCTGAAATTTCAACGTCTTTATGATTTTACTGTAATTTATAAATACTCTATCCAAAAAGAGGATTCAGAAATTTTGCATGGCGAAAACTTGTTTTTACAACCAGTCACATTTAACCTTTTGTATCTCAAAATTATCACCTCGTAGGTATTTCCAAATCCTCCACCTAAGAGGATGGCTTAGGAATCCCATATAGGGTTATACCTTTTTAGGAATATACAAATTCCTTTGACATAAATTTTTTCAAATCTATTAAACAAATTGGCCCTTAGTGTAGGGTAACCAAGTGCTTAAGGAATATTCAAATGCTTATTTATGCATTAGTATATATAGGAATTGAGTACATAGAGTTCATATCATAATTAGTTAAACGAATATCAAAAGGAAGGTCTAAAGATGATCATTAAATGATATCCTCCAAGGAAGTAAAACTTAATAGAAGAATATGAGAAATGAATATACAATTGTGACCTTAGTAATTGAAGGTCTTATCTCCATCTTCATCTTATATCATTTACCATACACCTCCTTTCTATTTCTATTTCTTTGGTAAAGCTCATTTCAGAGGGAATCCCACTCTATTTTAATGCTAACAAACATACTCTAAATACCATAGCAACAATAGTGAGTCTTTGAAATAACTTATTAAGGATGCTTTTATCTAAAAAAAATAGCTTTCATTGTGAGCATGGTTTCCATTTGCTTTAATCAAGCAAGGGTCTTGCATATTTAGCCTTTTCAGTTTACGTGGGAGTACAGGAATTTATTTTCGTCTCTAGCAAATTACCTATAATATAATCGTATCCAAAGGATATTAAAGTATCTATGAGTACATTGTATTATGAAGCATGCGATTGTACCTTGATTTAAATAACTGAAGCCCAAAATTTCATTGCTTCTTCCATTTCATAACTTTCAATCAGATAGGTAGGTCTGGTTATGAAATGAACCCAACCCATATTTACCCCTTCGTCCTCAAAAGAAATGGGCAAGATTTTCCCCTCCTTCCCATCCATCAAAAGGAAGTGGGCCCCATCATAAACGGGACCCCACTTGCAAGAGAATAGGCTACATATACTTCTTTATCTCCTGTGATGAATATTGAATAAGCTAATGTGACTGACAGGTGTCTTGCGCTTCATAACTGGGGATAAACATAAAAGAAGGAAGAAGGTGATGGACTTGTGCCGGCGCTTACTCTGTCAACTATCCATCCATCAATCTATCAAAGATTTTCAAACACATGATTGCAAATGAACAATACATAAATCACTTCCTTTCTATTTATTTATATTTGCTTCCTTTGCTATGATATATTATTAATAGAGAATAAAATAAGAGACAAAAATAGAGACATCCTCTGCTCTACAGGGACAGCACCACCTCCGCATGCGACCCAATTGGTCTTTGACATCATGATTGGATATGTTTGGAATGCATCATCACCATCGTCAACACCCAACCCACATTCATGTCTTTAAAAATGCAACATCCTCATCAACTTGTCTTCGATCCATGATTATATATATAAATATGCTGGTGATGAGATCCAATGAACCTTGCAATGATGCTCGTGGCCCAAATTCTCACTCAAAGAGATGACACCCATGTGCTAACTTGCACCTAGGACCCCCTTGGATTGACCAGAAATCTGGTCATGTTAATTGATGTTAATTGGTGTGCATGGACAAGATTGGTGGGGTTAAACCAGTGATTATCCTATAATCTCTAATATTTCAAGCCTTGGGTTTCTTTTTTAACCTTTCTTAGACGCTCCCTAACATGTCTTCACTGCCAATGGCCACCATGATGGGACCCACCAAAGCCCCATCTGATATTAAATGGGTTCAAAATTTTGCTGGGCGTAGAAAAAGTGAGGCTTGCTTATAGGGTCCTCACTAGCTAGCTTAAGTTGAAGACTGACCTATTCTAAACTGTTGGGTGTTTTAACAAGTAAAAATAAAAGTAATGTTAAGTGATTAGATAGAGGAGTGGGGCATGCATTGTATCAGTCAAAACATTGAAATTCCTAGGAAACCCGTGAAGCCCAGTCTTTTGCCCAAGCAAGAGATTGATATCCTAACTGCCCACAGGCATTACCAGTGCTGCATTGAATAGTAAGCAAGGCAGATCCCGTGAGCCGTGACCTAAACCTAGCAACAGCCATTGGATAGGTATCATCATGAGATGAGAGGCAGAGAGACACCAGTCCCAGACTCCCAGTAGTAGTAGGGCTCATTAAAGATAGGGGGTAGCCCAAAGTACGTCCGAGATATGGATGACAACATACAGTCATGTACACACGCATGTTAACGTGGCATTGTTTTTTTTCACTGTATTCTCGAGACAATCAATGTGGCATGGTAAGAAGGGAGTGGATGGATTATGGTGGTAGTGCAGACTACTAGAGAGGAGAGGAGAGTGGGTGCAGACAGGGTAAGTGATTGCAGTGGGTGGGTCTTTGGCTTGGCATGTACGCATAATCTCGTGTGGTCAATCATAACCCTTTCCTTGAGCAATCATGTCGAGGTTAGCTTTGTCAGGCCCATCATCAGATACCCACTCTTTTAGCACTGCCTTGCCTACGTAGCTTTGGCTTGTTCCGCTCTCTCTCTCTCTCTCTCTCTCTCTCCACTATTGTTGTTATAGTTTCAGGGGGCACACAAGAACTTGGATATCCCCTCGAGTATGTAGCATGTGGTTACATACCTTGCACATTATACATGTAATTGTGGCTCAACTCATTCTTGTAACCAAAGAGGCCATCTAGCCGGGTCGGAATATTTATCTATTTTAGAGTCATGCGTCCTATTTTTTTTTTTTTTCTCCCACCGTGGGACCCATAGGCCATCACCCGTTTAAATAGTAGTAATAATATGTGGAGGGAGAGATTAGATGGTTTCACAGATAAAACAAATAGTACTAATAATATTTGTAGTTTTATGGGCTTAAAACTTCAAAAATTTCTTACTGAGTAATTCCTGAGAGGTTCTATGTAGAACTTGATGGGATAACATTCTCGGGAGAGCACACTCCATGTTATTTACATCAGTCCAGCTATTTCTAGCTCACTTACAGGCCTATCTGTGGGGGAAGGCTGGAGGAAGAGGTTGCCTAGTGAAGTTTCCAAACAGTAGGTGTTTGGATATATAGTGAATTGAAGTAAACTGAGGTAAAAATTTAAATCAAGAGAATAAAATATAGGGGATTATGTTGGTTTTTTATTTTTAGTTGCTTGATAGAGCATCTTTTCTACTTTTTTTTTTATATAAAAAGATTTTTTTTATATAATTTAATGGAGAAAGGAGGTTGCTTTTTAACTTTCTTTTAAAAAAGGAGGAAGAAGTTTTAAATGTGTACTATTGATACTACCTATTCTCTTTTCTTGACAGAATAATGGAGGCTTTATCTCACTTCGCTTCAATTCACTTCACATCCAAATACGAGCCTCCATTATCCAAATAAGAAATGACAAGGGGTCGTTTCAAAAGTACGTACACACATTCAAACATCCCTCCTTTTTCATAATAAGTAAAAAAAACTTCCTTTTTTTTTACTAAATGATAAAAAATATTCTATTTTTATATAAAAAGTGAAAAAAGATTTTCTTATTAATCAACTAAAAACAAAAGACAATCATAACCCTCAAAATTTTATTCTCTTCTAATTTGATCATTCACATCATTTTACTTCAATTCACCGTGATCTAAAAATGCCCGGGTCATAAAAAAAGAGACCCATAACACTATTCTATTAATTGGTTCAACAATTTTAAAGTTTGATGACCATTGATTTGAGTTGGTTAGCAACACCGAATCTCACTCGTTTGATCCTTGGGTATCCTATCCTCTTCTATGTGGGTGGGTTCTCTTCCAATGGCAAACGCTATCCGTACTTGGTAGCTCTCTTTTTTCGTGTGTGTGGGTTTTCTTATCACATGTGTGAGCTTTCTCATGCATCCGAACCATTTTTGACAGGGAAAAAAGCCATTTTAACCATAGGCGTTTAGTCAACATTAGATTCAATGAGTGTAAAGTTGAGCTTGAAGTGAGATGATAAGAAGAAAAGAGTGTAAAAGGGCTGGTGGGGGGGGGGGCGCGGGGGGCGGGGTGTTGTTGCTCAAGTGAAGGTTCGGACGACCATAATTAACGAATTCTGAACTTATTCAAAGAAGTCAAAGACAGGGAAGGGACTGGATTGTATTATCATGTTTGGGCCCTATTCCACATAGCAATGTGGGAAAATAGAAAAAAGTAGGTTTCAGTATGAACTTATCAGACAGTGGTGCCAGTGGGATGCACATTCGTACTCCATATTGATTTTGGAACACTTCTTCATTGGCCATAGAATACCCACCAGCCAATGTCACAAAAGCTGGTGCATAATGCTCAATTATAGAGCCAATGCACGACACAAACTTTGCAATAGATAGTTATCTACCCCAATGAAAAGTGGAGCCCTAGATAGTCTATCTAAAAGAGTGCTCATTCATCATTCCCACGCCATTATTCATGGCCAGCCCCACGTGTTCGATGGTAGACACTTGCCGTTGAATATGGCTGAATTATGAGCCATGTGTAGGCCTTTTCTTCTTACTTTTCCTAGATAGCACACAGGGGTGGCCCACCCCCAATGACTCTAGTCTCAAGCAGTGCAAGTGGGCCTCATCTTATCGCTTTTATCTTCTCAACTGTTAAATATGAAAAAAATGTTCGGGTTTGCTGCCTCATGTACCAACAACATATGTCTTGGCCTTCTAAAGATGATTTTGATAGTTTTTAAGAATTTATTTATGTATACATGTGTGTATATGATCATGGATGGTCCACACTGTATACATATATTTGCATTCATTTATAGGCCTCATAGGCATGGATGCATGGCATGGTCAAGGTCCCAAGGGAGACAGGGAAAGCTGAACACATCAAGAGCAGCACATTACCCACATGACCAAACCAAAAATCATCTTCTTACATGCAATGATAAACAATAACGATAAAATCGATGATGGAAGGTATGATGACAAGCCACCACCCCTCCTCCTCAAAAGGAAGGAACGAAGGAGACCCATGCATGCTTGCCCGACTTCAATCATCTCTTTACCCTTTCTGTCTTTTTCTCCGTACTGTGCGGGATCACACAAGTCCCCCTTTGTAGGACGTGGTCCCTTGCCAAGGGAAGGAGAAAAACAAATTTTGAAAAACAGTACTTTGACTGTGGCAGTATACTAGTGTGAAGTATATATGAACTGTCAAGTGTCAACTGACTGTAAATACCCATAAAAGGGTAGCCCTTTCTGGACCCACCTTCAACATTTGGAGCCCAAAGGAGGTCATTCATACTGTTGATTTGATGGACCCGGTAAAGTCTTCAAGATTTGTTAGATCCTCATTCTGTAGTTTCTGCCATATCTCTCTCTCTCTCTCTCTCTCTCAATGCAGCATCCAAATTAAAGGTTGCAACAATGGCCTGTGGGATGTGCTACCATCTAAAGTTAGCACTTAGCACTTACTTGGAAGCCATGGTATTCTAGGCCCAATAGCTTTTCAGATAGCGGTGGCAATGGGGTGGATTGGGTGCACTAGGCTTCATTTGGATTCAACTAATTATTTAAAGAAGTTGAAACATGAAAAGTCCAAATTATTAGTTTAGGTCCGAGATGGGTTCTTGAGTTATAGTGCAATTTCTTGGACTCGGCAATAAAAATGTGTCAACTTGACTTTAACCCAAAAGATAAAAAGAGAGAAAAAAAACTCTTCAATCCTAGGACCTGTTTAGCTGAGTTTGAAGTTATAGTCCAAAATATATGCATAATGAGCTCTAGTGAGCCTCGAGTACAAACAAAAATACGACTCAAAGATTTTCTAAAACTTCTTGGGTGTGTAATCATATTTCCTTTCACACTCAAGAATGAGTTTCATATCTAATTACTTTTAAATAAGATTCATTTGTTTTTTGAAATATCTGTGTTGAGGTTAATGTACATCATTTTTTCTCGACGGTCATAATATTGGTTGAGCTTTCGTCCTCACCATAAAATTATTATTGTGCCCTTTTTTTAAACTAATTTTTTTTGAAATAAGTGGCAGCTGAACGCCAATTGACACTTGATTGACTGTTCTAATTTCCACTACCAAATCAACTAACCAGGGTAAATTTTTTACTTTTAACCTTCGGCCATCGGGTCCCCAGATAATGAGTAATCGTTGACAGACCTGAAAGTCTGGGACAAACAGCCTATAATTTCTCCGTGCACATTGATGGAAATGGAAATGATTTGGTCAAACTCTTTTGACTCTATATAATCAGAAGCCCCTTCATTGGCACTGCCACATTGTGGGTCAAGCCAACTGTTGAATTGCAGCAAGCCAAAACAGCCGAAATTGTGTGATGGGCATTGTGGAATGGCATCTGATATGGTTATTTTAACCTTTTCGAACATGTTATTTTTCAGATGTGTGGGTCTCACAATATCAATTTGTAGCACAACTGACATACAAGTATGGCTTTTTCCCAATGGTTATTATGATCAAAGAACACTCCTTGTCTGCTTCCTAATAACAACAGTGCATGCTGAAGAAAATGATATTGTTATACACCCAAAGACTCTTGTAATTGCAAATTGCAAATGATAACAACAATCATTAATTAATGGTGTTGTTATTGATTGTTATTTTACATGGTATTGGATGCAAGCATAATGAAGCCTTAGTGTCCACATTATTTTAGTCAGAAGGTGGAACTTGTATCAAGACAAGGGAGTGAACTGAATGATTTTGTTCTTTCTTGTGTTATTAATCATATTGGCTAAGGTGTCCATGCTTATCTTAATTTAAGAGATTATAGATGCACTGATGATGCTCATAAATGCCTTGTGGTGCCTACACATAAAGAATATTGATGGAAAGAAGTTAATGGGCATTACAACAGGGCTCCTCATTTGAGTACACTTCCGATTTGATAAAATAAAGTGATACAGCAGATTATTAACCAAGAAGAAAAAAGAAGGAAAAAAAAAGAAAATGAGAGAGACGCCCTTCTCAAATCAATTCCAGGTTATAAAGCCCTTATTTGTCTTTCTATAGAAGTTAAATACCTCCCCTTCTTAAATTAATCAAATCCAAACCATTGAAAATGAAAAGAGTTACACCTGTTATTTTGGTATTGGCCAAATTTCAGTCCAATGAGGCGGCCTTCTGATGGATGGGTCATATATTTTTGTGTGATCAATTCTTTTTTAGAAAACCCAAGAGAATCAAATTAAATCGGTTTTAAGAGAAAAGTCGAAAATAGAATCAATAGATATATAATGTAAAATATATAATCAATACAATGACAATCCTACTTAGAATGGTCTAAAAAGTGTGCTAGTATCATACAAAAACCAATGCCTGTTTTTAAGAGGTTTGGATTTATGGATGATGTCTCTCATTGTTTGACAGGATAGTTTTTAAAGTCCCCTGAACTCCTCCGGCTTCGGTTATTGAACCTGGGAATTACTAAAGTGCCATTAAGTGAGGAACTTACCTACTTAAAAATGTAGGAGTGTAACGGTTCGCTTAACCACGGTTTCTGATAAAATGGTTAACCGAACCGTATTTCACGGTCCTTGGTTTTTAAAAACCGTAACTGTAACCGAATCGTGAAAAACCGTTGAGCGGTTAACGGTTCGATTACGATTAATTGTCACTTACAAAATTTGTGAAAATTTTGTCATTTACCAATCAAACTTACTATGGAAAAAAAAACCACAGTTAGATTATAGCATAATATGTTACTGTAAATAAATAAATCCAATCAGGCCCTTGTGTTTTTTTTCTTATTAACAAAACGGTACGGTTAACCAAGTGTTTTGGAAACACGGTTAACCGAACCGCGGTTGACGGTTCGATTCGGTTAATAACCGTGAGTCAAGACAAAAACCATAATCGAACCGTGAAGTGCGGTTTTTCAATTTCAAAAACCGTAACCGTAACCAAACCATAAAACACGGTTATTAACCGCGGTTCGGTTAGATGGTTTTTCGGTTTTTTTTTTACACCCCAGTAAAGAAGTGAGGACCCATGTTTTAACAAGCTTGAGCAAACTTGTAGTACTCGGTGTCTGGATAGTTCTAGTCCTATTCATTTCATACTTAAGCTGCTATTTATCAAGAGGGTGGAAAGAAGAAATGAGGGACCATGAGTAAAAGTGAGTTCAGGCCCGGTTGCTGGGCTTAAGTGAGTTCAATTATATAGCCCTGGATTCAGTTTTTTACCTCTTTTGGATTCGGATCCAAACTTTGATTTCTGATTATGGGGCCCATGTTTGATTCAGATTAGGAGACAGATCCATCTAAAGAAAATGGACCCATATCTGAATACAACGTGGTTCTACCTTGGATCCAATACATTTACATGGCTTCGTGCTTGGCAGCGGCTAATCGGGTGGAAAGTAGGCTCCATTTCACAACCTGGCCCATTTGGCCCGTTGTTTACTCTACCTTTTCTTTTACAGTTTGATTTATATTTTCATGCGATTGAGGTTTGTTTAGCTTAATACAGCTTGAGAAAACTGGTTGTTTTTATCCAAGTGGGCCTTCGCAGTAAGAGTTGAGGCTGTACATAGGGCTGGCTGATTTTGGCCTGGCTTAGGTCAGCCTGCTTTGTGATGGATTTGGGCTGAGCTAGAATAACCATAGGTTCACAGAGCTTAATGTTAGGGGTGATCATGAGCCGGCCTGGCCCAAGCCCAGTCCTGGCTCAGCCCATCATGACCGGGCTTGATCCTTTGGTTTTAGTAGTTAGGCTGGGCCGGGACCTAAGATCTGGGCCAGGCTCACAAATGGGCATTCTTTGATTTAGTGTTACAAAGCGCCAAGCCCGTCCCGCCCTGAGTGAAAGATAAAGTATAATAAAAAAAAAAGAATTTTTGGTAAAATGGGACATAAATACATGACATATATATTAAGTGTACAAACTTCCCAACCAGCTAAGCTACAATGTAATGCAATAACTATAAGCCTTTTTCTTTTATAAAAACACTATCTATCTAGGCTTGGGCTTAAACTATATTTATGCGGGATGGGCTTGTGCTCAGCACTTATGGCCCAATTCAGGGTTAATATTCGGGCCAGACCTAGATATTCTTCAGCCAAGACCAACCTGGCCCATGAACATCCCTACTTAATCTTTTATTTAGCAGCCAAGTGGGTTAAGATTGGCCCATTCTTCTTTAATGGGATTACAACCTATCTCATCCCGGGTCAACATAATTGACAACACTGGACTTGAGGATAAAGGAGTTGGCCCATTCATTGGCCTGCCAACTTATCCCAATGTTTGATCTAATTGTACCGACCCATAATGGTAATTGGACCAATCTAGTTTGTTAATCCAAGATATGACAGGTGTGAACACCATCTTTATCATTATTATCGTCATCTGACCTGGGCCCCATCTGTTGATGGTCTCGTGGTTGGATACCTGGTCCACCACTTGTGATTGGATAGTTACTTTTAAACCGACCTAGACCTTTCCTTTACCTGACATCCCAATGTGATTAGGTCCCAGGTTGGAACCCGACCAAGGGCCAAATAAACGTACACCTAGGATTAGAGCTTGAATTCAGCTATCAAGGCCCTCTTTTCTGGTCAGGTCTAGGTCATCTCTTAGTCCGGAGTTGGGCCCTGATTTTTTGTTTTGATGTTGGAACCTAGTCTATGAGTACCTGGGCTGCAAAGTGTAATCAGTTTCAGGATACATTAATACACTACCAGTAAAAAAACGTCCATGATTGTCACAGGCAAATGATTCATAACTTAGAAAAATATAGAATAAATTTTATTTTTTTTATAAAAGAATCTAAAAATATGATATTTTCTGTATAAATCTTATTGAGATGAAAAAAAATGAGATAAGAAATTTAAAATATGATAACTTACTAGTAGGAGTTAGTTTTGTAGTGAGTTGGTTAGGTTCGGATGTTGAGTTTACTCGACTTACTTTGCCGCATTTACATTTAGACTACATATTACTTAGTAAATTCTTTAAATGCAGAGTTATAGTAGCACGATTGGTAATAGGTAATGCATACGAGAAAAGAAAAGTTGTCTTTCAGGTCAGAACCCCAATAAGAACTTGACTCGACCTATTTATTTGCCATTACCATCAGCTGGTCAAAGTTAATTCAAGTTGGTTAAAATCGAACACAAAAATCAGTCCCTTTGGTATATAATAATAATAATAATATATATATATATATATATATATAAATTGGATACAACTCAAATTATCCCATTTACCGCGCGCGAACAACAACACTATACGTATACTACTGTTGGTCTAGCTAAGAGGGGAAAGAAGTATAGCAACCAAGAACCGTTTATTCTCACCTTCTTAACCGTACAAGAAGTAGGGAACATAACAAAAACAGTTGGGAGTTCTGCTGTCTTTTATTTTGAGGGGGAAGAGAAACAATACTTTCAATATTAAACTTGTGATTGAATTATCTCCCTTTATCTTAACTCTACCTTACTCCATAGAAAGGCTAACTGCCATTAACCTTCCGACAGTTAGTCCTTATCTCTCCGCTGGTCCCTGTAAGAGGGCTTATGTTGCCCATATTTATCATGGATGCTCCAAAACTCTGGAAGAAAGTGGTCTGGCTGCTAGCAAAGCTGTTAACAATGGCAATGGTTGCAGCCCCACTTGTGGAAAAGAGCTCCTGATCGGATTGGAGTAGGCCTGTGTTGTTCTGCAGGTTTGTGAAATAGTTGCTATCGAAGGTGTCGGGTGTAGTGGGGTCCAGATTAGTTAAAGTAGAGAGGTTTCCACTTTGTGGGCACGTCGTTTGTAGAGTGGCCAAGTAAGTTGTGTTGAGGGTTGGGTCTGGATTGCCTGTGCCACTGAAATTGTAGAGTCGAGCGATGAATGTTCGACATTGAGCACGTCCGAACGTGTGAGCACCTGAAATTGCCATAAACCAATGGGTCATATTGATTCTTGTTGATGGTTAGATCATTCATAATTTTAAGTTTAATGGTAGGCTCTTTGTCTAGTCTAAAAGCCTGAAATTTGGTCCAATTCCAATACAAAAGAATGTGGCTTTTAGCAACAGAAAAACATGCTTTTACAGCAGCTTTTTCCACCCTTAAAAGTCATTTCACCATTAATTAAAAACACCCAAAAAGTTTAAACAATCATTTTGAGGAAAAAACAGCACTTAAAAGCAGTCTTTTTCCGTGGGTAAAAGTCACATTTTTTTAGTGGAATAAACTTGGGAAAGCCAGATGTGATTTATTTATTGATGTGAGAATGGAGAGATGCTGATTAGTAATTAATCCCATATACCCACCAGATAATGCAACAAGGTCGGTTATGTTGAGGCCAACAGCAGCAAATTTGGCAGTGATGTTGGTGAGGCCTTCGGAGAACCCGGGAAGTGCGCTACTGGCTCCAGAACTATTGGCCGTGGTGCTGTCTCTTCTTCCTAGCAGAACAGTCCATGTGGGTCCTCCTGACTACAACATTTCCTATTGTTACTTTACTTCAAAACACAGCTTCCTAAAACATTATAGACTATAGTGGAACCCTTTTTGAAAACCACTTAGACAACCTGAAGAGAATACATATAATCCTTTTCTAATAAGAATTCTCACAATTTCTCTAACCCAACAAGGCCGAAGAAAATTATTGTTTTGAAGATGAATTGAACGATGACAGTCATGATGGGAACATACTAAAGAAACAGATGCTTCAGCTGCAATGGCGAGGATGTCGGCGCAGGAGACGACGCCGGGGCATGCAGACTCGAGGGCAGTTTTGATGTTGTCGACGACATCAAAACCTCTGGTGGAGTTTACATTTGGAGGCGCATCCTTTTCTGTCACTATGCTACTGCTGTTGTCCAACAACAGTGATCCATCGCAACCCTATCTCCAAAAACCAATTAGAGAAAAAAAAAATTGTAGTATTTAAAATGTAATTATCCAGAGCGGAATAAATCAATAGCATATTGTCACCCATAGTTGAGTGGTGTTAACACTTTAGTATCACACATGCCTGGTGATCGATCTTTGGGTCTCCAAAATTTTAACTTATCACTTCAACTTTAGAGAAAAAAAAATCAATCACATATTGTAATAGACAAAATTTGAGATGTGAAAATATTGCAATAAAATTGTTAGAAAATTGTGATAAAAGAGGAGAAATGGAAAAAAAAAAAGTGATAAAGTAGTCTTAACATTATTTTATCTTTAATTTCTACTATTTAAATGTAATATAAAATTTTCACATTCTCTAGATAAAATCCAAGAAAAAGAAAAGCTAAAATTGAAACTAGTGGGTTACAAATACATCAAAATGTGGGCCACAATTTGAAATTCGCAGACGGTTCAGAACGTGCCAATTACAGTTGACATCTCATGCATGAACTGTGAGGCTGAGGTATCTGATTCCTTCCATATACGGATGACATCTTTGTGGTTCCTCCTGATCTTTTCCTTCGGATTTTGTGCGAGGAATTGGAACCCTATTACAGAGACGACGGTCGCATGCATGCACCAACCCAGCGTTGGCAGACTAAACTTGTTAGTAAAGTCTTATTTATCTTAATTGAAAGAAGGAAAAGTGACACCAATCCTTTTCAACTTTGTTTCATTGATAAAAAAGAGGCAGGATTAATTTGTGTTGGTAGGCCACACACATTCAATGATGATAGAGTGGGACCCGAGGGGACTATTGAAAAGCAATTTATGCTGCTTCTACTAATGCATCGAGGTTTTGGTAGAAATGATTAGCTAAGTTTAATATATTATCAAAGTCAGCAAGTCACGAGTTCGAATCTCAAGAGGAATAACTTGGCACGAAATAGTTGTGGTCCTGGTTCTTTGGGGCTTATCGAGTCGTTTAATATACAAGAAAGGAAGTGGGTTAAACAATGTATTACTAAATTTCAAAAAGTCATTGTCTTGTAAAAAAAAAAGTCAAAAAGTTATTATCTCATTCTATTAAAGGACCTCTCTCTTTTTTAAAAAAAAAAAAAAAAATCTCTTATGCCACTAAATGATAAAAAATCGTAACTTTTTTTTTTCATATAACTCCTTTTGACTTTACCCATCATTTTTAATTTTATTTCATGAACGGACTCTTTACTTCACAATATTATTTATTTTATTTTTTATCAAAAAAAAAAACTGTAGCATACTATTGAATTTATGGAAACATCTTCATCACTCGATGCATTTTGAAATCAGTTACGGTAAGGAAGATTAAACATGATGATTGAACGAATGTGATCTATTCCGTCCTAATTTAAATAAATGGCATTGAATTTCTAGAAATTTTAAGCAATTGTACGCTCTTAACGTGGTTAACAATTAAAAGAATATGGATTCTGACCGTACGGTCAACAATAATTCCATGAAAGGTAGAATTCTAGGTTCAGAAAGCCCAAAGTTGAGTCAATTTGAAGTTGTTTACTCTCATTTGAGTCTTGACTGAGTCAAAAAGTTAAATCTCAATCTAAATATGGACATGCGTGTCTGATTTGCAGTGATTCTTTGATGGAATTTGACTGATTCTTGACTATCAACTGAATATTTATTGATTATTTTATGAAACTTGATAGATTCTTGGCCATGGCCACCATGTATTACTATCTTTTGAACTTGGATTGAATCTTGGCCTAGTCAAAGGAATATTTACCCAAGGTCGTGGAGAAGTCTCGACTCTTGACTGTTTGTTTGGGCGAAACTGAGTGAGTTTGTCGACAGTCTCTCTCCCTGTTTTTTTTAGTCCTCAAGCTGATAAGGGCATCCAAGGTATTTGATCCGACGGGACTAACACCTCAAAGGAATATTTACCCAAGTTCGTGGAAAAGTCTCGACTCTTGACTGTTTGTTTGGGCGAAACTGACTGAGTTTGTCCAGTCTCTCTCCCTGTTTTTTTTTCTCCTCATGCTGATAAGGGCATCCAAGGTATTTAACCCGACAGGACTAACACCTTAAAACCACCTACGACCAGCAACAGTAAGTCTAGGGTGTCAAATTCATGACATGAAGAGCAAACCCGCATCTTCTACCAATAAATAAACAGCTCGAACTGAGTAACTTGGTCGAGCTTTGTGAAGTCCCACATAGTTTTTGAACAAGAAACAAAACATTAGTAGCCCCGAAATCTTAATCTACAAAACAAAAACACAGCAGCAACTTGAAAATAAACACACACACACACACTAACACCAGAGATAGGATAGTAAGAGAAATTACATCAACGAAGCAGTCATGAAAGTGAAGTCGAACGAGGCTGGCTGCAATTCGTGTATCCGACTGCAAAGCAGTTTGGATCACACCTCGTACAATGCTAGAAACATTAGGGCACGTCCCGGCGTAGAACGTGGCATTCAATTGACCGTTGGATCCCCGAAGCAAAGGGGCCATCACAAGGGCAGTAACTACTAGGATTAGATGTGGAGACATTTCTACAGGCTACTGATGCTTCAGCCTTGCACTTTGCTAATGTTAATGCAACCCTTCCCTCCTTTTATAGTGCTTCAGACTAAAGCGAAGGGCTTCTATTAAATCCAGGTTTAGCCACTAGAAAGATTGATTCGATCGGAGAACTAATGTGGGCAGTTCGTGGGGGTCCCATTTGTTCACACAATTATTGTTGAATGGGCACCTTAGATAAAGTAAAAGCTTCTTCTTACAGTACCTTTTTGTTAAATGGGTCCACTTCTGTCTTGGTCATTTTAATTTTCTATAAAAGATAATCTGTCTTCAAGGGATCTTCGTAGAAATTTCAGTCTTATGGCCACATGGTTGGTTAGGTGAAAGGCTCATGTCCACCATTTGTGACCTGTGGGGCCCTTTCCCACACAGCTCACTCGCATCAAATGTGGGATTTTCTGAATAAGTCTCTGCATAATAGTCTCTTGGTTGGTCTCGGTTATTGTCCGTATACAAAATTTCTCTTTCGTTTTCTACAACCTCATGATGTTACAGTGCAACAAAACTCATGTAGGACAATTGCAGCATTAGCGGTGATTTCCAAGGGGACAATGAGGACCACACAGTGACGCAGACATGATTTTTTTATTTTGTTTTGGCAATGGTGCCGGGAAGGTCTCTGGATGGGTTTTGCCTATTGCCTATCGATCGATCTATCTATCAGTCGTGTTTGAGCATGGTCAGTCAACATTTGGTGTATTCACTAGCAAAGCAAGAGATTGATGGAGAAATTGTTTGGGAAGATTATGTCTATGCTTGGTCATGATTCTCTTCTATCTTCAGGGTCTGGTTCTATAATAAAATTCCAGAACTTCTTGTATGGGGAAATCTCAGATTCTTCAAGAGCTATTTCTTTGAGGTGGAATTTCCATTTCTCTTCTTAATAAGCATTTGAATTTCCAAAAAATTACATAGATAGTAGAATTTCAAGAATTTCAAATAGTCATTTAAGATCTTTTAAGTAGCCGGAATTTGAAATTCTAGTGAAAGGAATATGGCATTTCAAGCCATCACATCTTCTAAAAAAACCCCAAATATCCCAAATTCTTATCATAAACTATGGTAAAAAAGCGGGCACTTAGTCCTTTCTTTTCTTGTTGTTTTTCACTTTTTCCTGTGCTGTATCTTTATTGTTTTTATTGTTCTTTCACTTATCATTGATATAATTTTTATTTATAGGTAAAAAAGTTTGCATGGGTTAAATGAAAAATAATAATTAACTCCGTCAATGATCTGAGTTAGCTTATAATAGCTTCTTTTTTTTTTTTGGTACGTACCCTACTTAAGGGGCTTCTTATCCAAGATAGTCCGAACAAGTGGGAAGTATAGGCACATAAGTGGGCAGAGAAGCCCATAGAGTGGGAAGGAAAACCCAAACAAGTGGGAGGACCATGGAGTGGGATCGCATACCTAGGGATTGATGCCATTAAGTAGATTGGTCTTCTGCTCAAGTAGTTAGAAAGTGGAATACCAATCCGAAAACCAACCTAATTAACATATCCCTGGGTAGGTGAGTGCACGTGCGGTGTTGCTAGCTAACCGAGCAAGCCCTTGTTCAACTTGTGACAAGGCGGGTAGGTGGACTTCTATGCCTGCTATCGTTTTTAGAAGAGCTAAATTTTAAATGTTTATATACCTTATGTGCACAGTATAAGTGGATAATAATGCTGGAATAACTACAAGTTGTGTGTTTTTATTAGGATTTTTCCTTGAATAAAGAGAGATTCATTGAAATGGAAACAAACAGACAATATGGAAGAACGTAACAAAAGCCAAAAGGACAAACAAAAAAAAATAATAATAAAATAACAAAACAAAACAAAAAACAAAAAACTGCATAGCTGGAAGGCTGCTGTCATGCATATGAGGTTGGATGCTTCATGGAGACTTTGAAACTAAGTAATCGTAAGGATAGAAAGTGAGCCTCATATGCTGGACGTTTGAGGTTAGAAGAAAATACTGAAGGAGCATGAACCATAGAGGCAGACTAGTGATGGGTCTCATGGCCAAGGATATGAATAGTTTGCAATCTTCTAAGTACTAGAGAATTCTTTGTTACTTTGCGACTAACCTAACTTAAATCAGACCTTTGCAATAATATGATTGATCTTAACAACACGATATAAATATGAAATCTAAACATTATCTGCCTCCATCATGTTCGCTTGATCTGCATGGTTATATTTGATTAGAGATTTAGTAAACGCCACCACTATCGATGGGGCAATCAGTGTAATGGTGTAGAGAGGAGCAATAAGCCCTAAATCCTATATATAGGTTTACCATGAAACAACAATCCTAGTTTTATTAGGACTTAAATTCCTCTTAACATAGTAAGCTTAACAACTTTCCTTAAAAAGATATCTCTATAAGGAGACTTACCAATATAAAAATCCTTAAGTGGAATGGTCATCTAAAGTAGGGGACGCATATGGGCGTTTGGCCATTGCGGAACACTTAAGTCTAATAATTTTAACATCCTTGGCCTCTGGGGTAAAGTTTCTTATAAAGGATATTGTTAAAATAAGTAAATTAATTTTAAATTAAATTAATATTTTTCTCTCTGAATTACTGTACAAATTATTTGAATATTCATAAGAAAAAACGAGAGGACATTATACTTCAGGAAAGTAAGAAGTAAAGGATTGATTCATATAGTATTTTTGAAAAATAACCATAATAACAACGAGCCCTTGGGTCGAGTGATTAAAAATAATCTACTTGTATCTCTATAGCATAGGTTCAAAACTAGGGGTGCTCGAGGACTGGGCTGGGCTGGCCCGAGTCCGACCTGGGTCCAACCCAATTTGGGCCGGGCTTGGGTGTTTGGTGTCAGTACTCGGGCTAGGCTCAGATAACTTTTTACCCCATTTAACAAATGGGCCAGGCTTGGATTCAGTTGAAAGAAGCCCAAAGTCTGGCTTGGACCGATGTTAAAAATAATGATAGAGAAATATATAGCAAGGAGTCAAACACCGGAACTCTCACATGCACATAAAAGACCAAACCAATTGAGCTACATTTGAGATAATGAAATTTTATTTCTAAATCGGGCTGGGCTCGGGGCTACTTTCTTAGGTGGGCTGGCTTGGGCCTATGGTTTAGAAGCCGGGTGGGGCCCAGTGAACACCCCTACTCAAAACACGCCCGTGCTTAGCATGGGCAATATAATCCTCAATACAAAAATAATTGTAAAAAGTTTAAAATTTTAAATGAAATTAAAAATATGATATTATATCTCTTATATTGAGAAGGAAATTTTTATAGTAAATTTAAAATATTATATTTTTTTGTTAGGGGTGAGTTTGGTAGTAATAACGAGGAAAAAACATTTGAGAGGATGGTAAATAGATGTGTGTGTGTGTGTGTGTAGAGAGAGAGAAGAGAGGAAAATCTGATAACCGTTTTGAAGAGTTATGTAACTAACATCAATTCATTTTGCCTCTGCCTCTATTTACTTACAATTAACTTAATTTTAATTAGGTTATAATTAGTTTTTGTATGTGTGTGTTGGGGGGCGGGGCTTGAAGAGACATGCCGCGAGTCAAAATTTTAAATTATAATTAATGTGGGGAGGTTGAGGACGTGAGGAGATATTTTGGGAGTCAATTATTTAGGGAACGTCAAAATCAATTGATGTCAATTGGAATTGAATTGATGTTAATTTCTCAATTAGGATTAGTCCCTCGAGTCAAAATTTTAAATTATAATTAATGTGAGGAGGTTGGGGACATGATGATACATTATAGGAGTCAATTATTTAAGGAGCGTCAAAATCAATTGATGTCAATTGGAATTGAATTGATGTTTATTTCTCAATTAGGATTAGCTAGTCCCTTTCATATATAAGAATTGCACTTAAAATACATATTGCATTCTATGTTATCATCGAATATCGTGATATATCAAGTTGAGAACAAGTCCAACAATGAATTGTATAATAGGAAAATGTTGGTCGGTGCATACTGCAGATGCACAATACTTATATGCACCAAGCGCATGTGAATGTTTTCCCTATAATAGAATTAGGAAAGTGTGCAAGCAACTGTTTTCATTAAAATGGAAGTACGTAACTTTCTTTCCACTCACTAGGGAAATTTTTTGTTGGGTAGTTTAAAAAAAAAAAAAAAAACTGACTGTCAACATGAATCAGTAATTAGGAAAAAAACGTTTATTAAATTCTCTATTTGAACTCAGAATATTAGTAGAGTCTTATTCGTATAATCTCAAAATCTCTCTTCCTTTTTATAATTTTATAAGCAATTAAGGTAACTTATGTGATCAACCAACTACCAAGTTATATATCCATTGCTAAACAGATGTTATTAGTGATTAAATGAGCATAATGTCCGGGCCATGCGGCGAAAACAATTGATCTATGGAGGGCTGAGCAACTCAATGATAACGACTAAGATGTCGACTCAGTTGATTCTAACAGCCAATCATTTTAATGGAGCCCCCCATGATAAAAACAATGTCATGGACTCCCACTGCAGCACTGCTCTTGTGTAAGCTATACTTGGCAAAGGAAAAGAAAGGAAAGCAATGTCTGATGGCCATCTTTTAGTCAACATTTATTGTCATAACACAAGTTACGCACCCAACCAGTGAAGAAAATTCTTCTCTTCCAGCAAGCGCTTAGTGGGAGTGCTCATCCGGACCATCACCAAAGACGAGATGCCTAAATGTCAACGGAACGATCTAAATGGACTGCACTGCTCAAGAGCACAAGAGAAATGGGTCTGTACAATTAGATCAAACATTGGCCCATTCATCTTTTAGGAGATTACTACCTACCTTAGACCAGCTTAAAGAACAGCACTGGACTTTAGGATAAATGGGTTGTCCTAAACTGTCTCGTGGTTTGGTAGCAGGTCCACCACCTGTGATTGGATTGTTACTTACAAACCGACCTAGACCTTTTCTTTACATGAAATAATATGTGAATAAGTACCTAGTTACAGCCCAACTGAGGCCCAAATGTTCTTACATGACCTAGGATTATAGCTTGAATTCAGCCACTAAAGGCTCTCTTTCCAGGTCAGATCCAGATCTTCTGTTGGGTTTAGTCTTGGGTTTAGTGCCCCAAGTCCGCGCGGCCCGAGTGAGAGACAAAGTATAATAAAAAACAATGCATTTTTTTGTCAAATGGGACTTAAATACATGACATATTGTATACGCACATACTTCCCAACCAGCTAAACTACAATGTATTGCAATAAATATAAGCCCTTTTCTTTTATAAAAACACAATCTATCTGGGCGAGGGCTTATACTATTTTATACGGGGTGGATTTGTGCTCAGCACTTTTGGCCCGATTCAGGGTTAATATTCGGGCCAGGCCTAGATATTCTTCAGCCAAGACTTATCTCATCCTGGGTCAACATAATTGATAACACTGGACTTAAGGATAAAGGGGTTGGCCCATTCACCGGACCTGACAAATTAACCCAATGTTTGATCTAATTGTACAGACACATAATGGTAATTGGACCAATCTAGTTCTGTTAATATTCCAAGATATGACAAGTGTGAACACCATGCATCTTTATCATTACTATCATCATCCGGCCTAGGCCCCATCTGTTGATGGTCTCGTGGTTGGATACCTGGTCCACCACTTGTGATTGGATATATAGTTACTTATAAACCAACCTAGACCTTTCCTTTACATGACATCAGGATGTGATTAGGTCCCAGGTTGGAACCCAACCAAGGTCCAAACGAACGTACACCAAGGATTAGAGCTTGAATTCTGCTATCAAGGCCCTCTTTTCAGGTCAGATCCAGGTCTTCTCTTAGTCCGGAGTTGGGCCCGGATTTTTTGTTTTCCTCTTGTGTTGGATCCAAGTCTACGAGTACCTTTGTGAAATCAAGATCCGAAAGCAAATCCTCCGCATGCAAAGTGTGATCAGTTTCAGGATACATTAATACACTACCAGTAAAAACATGTCTGATTGTCACGGGCAAATGATTCATAACATAAAAAACATATAGGAAATTAATTTTTTTAAAAAGAATCTAAAAATATGATATTTTCTGTATTGAGATAAAAAAAATGAAAAGAAATTTAAAATATGATATCTTCCTAGTAGATGATGGTTTTATAGTGTGTTGGTTGGGTTTGAGTTTTGCATTTGCTTAGCTTGCCTTACCCGGTTTACATTCATCCTATATATTAGTAGCACAAGTAGTAATAGGGAATGCATATCATTCATGTTTCCAGAGCAGAAAAGCTGTCTTTCAGGTCGGATTCGGATCAGTCCAAATAAGAACTTGACTTGACCTATTGGCCATTACCATCAGCTGGTCGAAGTTAATTCAAGTCGTATACAAAACTCAGTCTCTTTCATATAAATATATATATATTTATATATATGGATTGGATCCAACTCAAATTATAATGTTTACAGCACGAACAACTACATTATATGTATACAATTATTGGTCTAAGAGGGTAAAGAAGTATAGCAACCAAGAAGTAGATAACATGACAAATACACTTGGGAGTTCTGCTGTCTTTTACTTTGATGAGGAAGAGAAACAATACTTTCAATATTAATCCTCTGATTGAATTATCTCCCTTTATCTTATCTTTACCTTACTCCATTATCTCCTCCTTACTCCATAGAAAGGCTAACTGCCATTAACCTTCTTACAGTCAGTCCTTATCTCTCCACTGGTCCCTGTAAGAGGGCTTATGTTGCCCATATTTATCATGGATGCTCCAAAACTCTGGAAGAAAGTGGTCTGGCTGCTAGCAAAGCTGTTAACAATGGCAATGGTTGCAGACCCACTTGTGGAAAAGAGCTCCTGATCAGATTGGAGTAGGCCTGTGTTGCTCTGCAGGTTGGTGAAGTAGTTGCTATCGAAGGTGTCGGGCCTAGTGAGGTCCAGATTGGTCAAAGTAGTGGGGTCTCCACTTTGTGGGCACGTCTGTTGAAGACTGGCCAAGAAGGTGGTGTTGACAGATGGGTCCGGATTGCCTGTGCCATTGAAGTTGTAGAGTCGATTGATGAATGTTCGACACTGAGCACGTCCGAACGTGTGAGCACCTGAAATTTCCACAAACCAATGAGGTCATGATGATTCTGGTTGATGGGTTAGATCATTCATAATTTTAAGTTTTGTAGGCTAATATTAGGCTCATATCTAGTCTAGTTCAATTCCAATAAAAAAAAATGTGGCTTTTAGCAGCAGTTTTTTTTCACCCCGAAAAGTCATTTGATCGTTAAAATCACCCGAAAAAGTCGATTTTTTTTTTTTTTTTTGGGTAGTGGAATTAGACTTGGAAAATTCAGATGTGATTTATTTATTGATGTGAGAATGGAGAGATATTGATTTGTAATTAATCCCATATACCCACCAGATAATGCAACAACGTCGGTGATGTCGAGGCCAACAGCAGCGAATTTGGCAGTGATGTTGGTGAGGCCTTCGAAGGCCCCGGGAAGTGCGCTACTGGCTCCAGCACGATTGGCCGTGGTGCTGTCTCTTCTTCCTGGCAGAACAGTCCATGTGGGTCCTCCTGACTACAACAGATCCTATTGTTACTTTGCTTAAAAACACAGCTTCCTGAAAAGTTATAGACTATAGTGGAACCTTGTGAAAACCACTTAGACAACCTCAAGATAATTCACATAATTCTTTTCTGATAAGAATTCTAACAATTTCTCTATCTCAACAAGGCCGAAGAAAATTACTTTTTTGAAGATAAATTGAATGATGACAGTCGTGATGGGAACATACTAAAGAAACAGATGCTTCAGCTGCAATGGCGAGGATGTCGGCGCAGGAGACGACGCCGGGGCATGCAGACTCGAGGGCAGTTTTGATGTTGTCGACGACATCAAAACCTCTGGTGGAGTTTACATTTGGAGGCGCATCCTTTTCTGTCACTATGCTACTGCTGTTGTCCAACAACAGTGATCCATCGCAACCCTATCTCCAAAAACCAATTAGAGATTGTAGTATTTAAAATGTAATTATCCAGAGCGGAATAAATCAATAGCATATTGTCACCCACACGCTTGTGGCTGAATGGTATTAACACTTTAGTATTACACGTCTGGTGATCGACCTTTGGGTCTTTAAATTTAACATATCGCTCCAATTTTAGATTAAAAAAAAAATCAATCGCATATTGTAATAAACAAAATTTGAGAAGTGAAAATATTGCAATAAATTTGTTAGAAAATTGTGATAAAAGAGGAGAAATGGAAAAAAAAAGTGATAAAGTAGTCTTAACATTATTTTATCTTTAATTTCTACTATTTAAATATAATATAAAATTTTCACATTCTCTGGATAAAATCCAAGAAAAAGAAAAGCTAAAATTGAAACTAGTGGGTTACAAATATGTCAAAATGTGGGCCATAATTTGAAATTCGTTCAGAACGTGCCAATTACTGTGTGGCTGTGGTATCTGATTCCTTCCATCTACGGATGATATCTTTGTGTGGGTCCTCCGGTTCTTTTCCTTCGAAATTTGTGCGTGGAATTGGAACCCTATTTGAGAGACGACGGTCGCTTGCATTCACTAACCAAAGTAGTCGGCAGACTAAACTTGTTAGTTAGGTCTTATTTATCTCAATTGATAGATGGAAAAGTGACACCAATCTTTTTCAACTTTGTTTCATTGATAAAAGAGGATGGATTAATTTGTGTTGATAGGCCACACGCATTCAGTGATGGTAGAGTGGTCTTCATCCAAGCGGGAGTGTTGAAAAGCAATTTATGCTTCTTTTATTAGTGGCTCGAGGTTTTGGTAGAAATATTTAACTAAATTTAATATGGTATCAAAGTCAACCGATTACGAATTCGAATCTCAAGAAGAATAACTGGGCAAGTAGTTGTGGCCCCTGTTCTTTTGGACTGGTTGGGTAGTCACTTGTAAAGCATGTGAAATAAGGTCAATTCAATATCTACCCAAGTTCGTGGAGAAGTCTTGATTTGTTTAGGCAAAACTAGGTGAGGTCATCCATGGTCTCTCTCTCTTTCTTTTTCCAAATGGTGATGAGGGCATCCAAGGTACTTGACTTGACAAGACAACACCTTGAAACCACCAACTACTGACAACAGTAAATCGAGAGTGTCAGACACGAGTCTGGATCCGCTGTTTCGTCCAAACAGGGGAGCCCTGTTTGGACGAATCAGAGATGGACACGTGTGGGGGCGGAGGGGGGTGGAGGAAAGAGGAGAATCACTTTTTCTTTCCTCCGCCCCCCTTCGCCCCGCACGTGTCGGCCCCTGATTCGTCCAAACAGGGCTCCCCTGTTTGGACGAAACCGAAACAGGGGATCCGGTTCCGTCAGACACATATGACATGGAAAACAAACCCACATCTTTTGTCAATAAATGAAAAGCGTGAGCATGTATGTTGTTATTCTTCCTAACCAGTTACTTAGAGAGCTTTGTAGCCCCGAAATCTTAATCTACAAAATAAAAACACGAGAAACTTGAAAAAAAAAAAAACACACACACAGACAAACTCCAGAGATCGGAGATCGGATAGTAAGTGAAATTACATCAACGAAGCAGTCATGAAAGTGAAGTCGAATGAGGCTGGCAGCAATTCGTGGATCCGACTGCAAAGCATTTTGGATCACACCTCGTACAATGCTAGAAACATTGGGGCACGTCCCCGCGTAGAACGTGGCATTCAACTGACCGTTGCATCCCCGAAGCAAAGGGGCCATCACAAGGGCAGTAACTACAAACAGTAGATGAGGGGACATTGCTACTGACTACTGGATCAGCTGATGTTGCTTCACCTTGCACTTTGCTATTGCAATGTTGCAACCCCTCCCTCTTTTTATAGAGCTCCAGAGCAAAGTATAGGGCTCCTATTAAATCCTGGGTGAGCTATTAGAAAGATTGATTTGATCGAAGAACTAACGTGGTCAGTTCGTGGGGGTCCCATTTGTTCACACAATTATTGTTGACGGGGGGGGGGGGGGGGGGGGGGGGGGGCGGGGGCGCACCTTTGATAACGTTAAGCTTCTTCTTGCAGCCTCGTTTTTTAAATGGGTCCACTTCTGTCTTGGTCATTATGAAATTTCCGTAAAAGACATTCTGTTTTAAGGGATCTTCGTGGAAATTTCAGTCCCAACACATGGCCACAGGGTCGGTTAGGTGAAAGGCTCATGTAGTCCATTTGTGACCTACGGGGCCCTGTCCCCCACAGCTCACTGGCATCAAATGTGGGATTTTTGGAAAGTCTTTTGCACAATTGTCTCTTGGTTGGGCTGGCTTATTGTCCGTATACATAATTTCCCTTTCATATCCTGCAATCTCATGATGTTGCAGTGCATGTCTTGCATGCATCAAAATGCATGTAGGAAATTGCAGCAGAATTGGTGATTTTTTAAGGGATGATGAGGACCACACAGACTTGATTTTGTTTTTGGCAATGGCGCTGGGAAGACCAAGGAGGGCCTCTGATCGGTTTTTGTGAGGCTAAGATGCCTTAGCTATTGATCTATCAGTCGTGTTTATACATGTGGGAAGGCCAGTCAACTTTGGGTGCGTTCACTAGCAATCCAAGAGATTGATAGAGAGAATCTTTTGGAAGGTTATAATTAGTCTTTGCTTGGCTATGATTATCTCCTATTTTTATGGCCCGTTTCTTTATTAGAAATTTAAAATTTCATTTATGAGAGATTTTAAGATTCTCTAAAAGCTGTCCTTTTGAGGTGGAATTTTAAATTTGAGTTTTTTGTATGTACCTCCCTATAGTTTATAAGATTCGTAAATAGGTCCCTGTGGTTTCAGAAGTTTGCCCGTGCATTTAATACCTTTTGTATCCCTAATTAAGTGGGTTTGACGGTAAACAAGAAGGGACGTTAGTTTTTTCCCTTTCTTGACCGTTTTGCCCATCTAATCTTTTATCATTAAGAAAACCCTCTTCCTTCCTATGATTCTTTTTTACCTTTTTCATTTTAACTTTCTTCTTCTTAATTCAACAAACCTTTCTCCTTACCTAATCTGGTCATCGCGTGTACATTAGCGAAGTTCTTCACAATCGGCGGCCAACAATATCCTCTCGTCTATAATCGAGGTATTTCTTTTATAGTTTTCTTCACATATGATTTTAATCCATATAAACTGAACAAAAAACCCTAAAAAATCAACTAGTTTACAACGAAGAAAGAGAGATCAAATTGACCTTGATCTTGAATCGGCGGTATACTCGTTGATTTTGAATCAGCTGTATACTAGTTGAACTTGAGTGGGTTGCATACTAATTTACAATGAAGAAAGGAAGAGCCGCAGCACATCATGTTCTAATTTTTGCTGTGGTGATTGAGAATATCCATATGAATGGATGGCCCAGAGTAATCTTAACCGTGAATGTGACATCATGTATTTGAATTTTGTACTCTTTATTTTGACCTTTGTGTTAGGAATCTTCAGTCTCAGAAATAATCATACAAGATCCTTTTTTTCTTCCATTTACTGATTTTACAGATTTGGATTTTCTACTCTTTATTTTTACCTTTGTGTTAGGTCCATTTACTAATAATCATAAACTAGCCACGATGTCCCGCGGCTCTGCTTTTACCTTTGTGATGGGAATCCTCAATCTCTGAAATTATCATTAAATTCATTGTTTTTGCCCATCTATTTTTAAAGTCAATACAGAGCCGCGGGACATCGTGTTCTAATTTTTCTGTTTGTGGTAGCTTTTCTCCAGTAGCTTTCTGCATGGCATTCTCTTAAAAAGAAATCTTGTTTTCACTTTAATCTAATGATTTTAATGATATAGGTTCTTGAAAATTTCTGGTCCTTTTAATTTTTGTGGAAGCTTTTTTTTTTTTTTTTTTTTTTGTTTTTCAATTGTGGAAGCAATATTTTTTGTTTAGGTTTCTTATTCTATCCTTGTATAATTGTTTTAAAGTAGTCTTTACAAACTTTAGACTCTGGGTCCTTATACGAATGATTCTATGTTTTTAAAAACTTTTAAAAAATCCCTTTTTCCTTTAATGTAATGACTTTAATGATATGGGTTCATTTAATCTAATGACAATTTTTGAAGTTCTAAGCATTATATTAAAAGACTTTGTATTTTGTGCTTTCTCTTAATGCCAGTAAGATAGGGTATTACAATGATGTTTTGGTTGAATTCCACTATGGGGGCCGCTTTAAGCAAGATTCGATTACGAAAAAAACAGTATATGTTGAGGGAGATAAGTGTTGTGAAGTGATGGACAAGGACAAGACTTCATTTATTGATCTTTTAGATTTTTCAGCATCCCTTGCTAAAGCGACCAAGAATTGCATTACCATGCATTAGAAGATTCCAAATGTTGATGTTGGAGAATATTAGGGTCCATAAGTAGCGACAACGAGGTGATTGAAATGTTTGTAGTGACAAATGGGGTAGAACCAATATTGATTTACATTTGTACTCTAATTTCTTCGTTGGGCTCAGCAGGACTCCATCTCGTTGATGTTGTGCCAACTTCAGTCATTCAAGAAGCAGGCCCAAGCAATAGAAAAGGTCCAGAATATTTGGACCCTCGCCTCTTTGATTATGAGTCTGGGTCAGACTACCAACCGCTGCAAAGTTCTTCTGAAAGTGAATGCTATGAGGATTCACCGTAGTATGATGATGAAAGTGATCGTAAGTCACCAAAAATGGAAGTTGGGCTACAATTTGTTCATGTCGAACAATTTAGATTGGTATTAAGACAATATTGTGTTGCAAATTCTTTTGAATGTAATTTCGTGAGAAAAGAAGAGGGTAACTGCAACATGTGCTAGTGATGGGTGTCCTTGGTGCATTCATGCTTCTATAAAACAAGACGGGATAACTTTTCAGATTAAGACATTTGTGGATGTTCATTAGTGCAACTCGATCAAGTCTCGTGGGAATACTATGGCCACCGCAACTTGGATTGCAGATCAAGTGGAAAGTCGCCTAAGAGATGAACCAGAATGTAAAGTGAGTGTTCTCATGAGCGACTTATTTAAGAAATATGGATTAAATGTCAAGTACCACAAGGCATGGAGAGGTAAGGAGATAGCATTAGAGAGGATTTTTGGGTCTTATGAGTACTCTTATTCGATGGTCCCAGCACTGTCCTTACATTCTAATTTTATTTTTTTCTTTGCAGGAATAATTTAAAAAGTATAGGTTTGATTTTGTGCCCTTACGTTAAATTCTTTTTTTTTATATTTCATTTCCTATAACATGTTTCCAAACTACTCATCATCTAACTGTCCTGTCATTTGTAGGGTCTGGCACGAGAAGTTTTGATGAATCACAGTGCGTGGATCTTCGTTTTAGTTGATTAATATTAATGAAAACCAAGAGACACAAACTTAATGTGGGAAGTTGGTCAAAATTTAGGATGTTTATTTATAATGTTGATGTGCACCAAGCTTATGAACACAAGTAACTTTTTTTTCTATTGGTTAAAAAAACTATTTATTTGTTATGTGTTGATTTAGATTAACACAATGCGATTTTTTTTATTGATACTTTGATGCTACTTATACAAATTGAGAAATGGGTTTCAATTTGAGATGAAAATGGGGTGGAATTAAATAATTTTCTATGAGATTAAACCACCACTTTTTTAATGAAAATTGAGCACGCTGTACAAGTGCACCAGAAAGAGGCCATGCAAAATTGGCCTATTCTTTCTGCGTGATGACCAAGTCCATTGGTCCTATCCATACATTCATTACCACTGAAAGAAAGAAATGATAAGATAAAATAAAAAGATCTGTCCATTTGTGCAATTACAGCTGCCGCATCGTTCTATGCATATGATCCTTTCTCTACTCACTTTGCCATCACGTAATCCATTTTCTGTGTTTGTCCTTTGCATTTTGATTGTATCGTATGTAGCTTAATGCACAAGTGTGGAATGTTTGCACATGTGAATGAGGAAAAAGAACATGCCAACAATGGCAAGCTAAGCCTAGTTGGAAGTATTGGACGAATGCATGCCATTTCTAACTTACGTTCTTTTATTTTGGTAATTACAAGGGCTTTTCTTAACGGGTCTTGCTCCAACCCCTTCCAAATTTGAGGCGAGTATGGCATCGGGTTGGTCGAGTTCGTGTGGGGTCTATCCATGTGGTCAATCCATTTAGCAATTCCACTTTAAACCTAGTATTATTAGTCCATTATAGAGAAAGAAAGAAGTACCAATTAAAGTATAATTCTAGTTTTGAGCCAAACATTTAAATGAATATATGACGTTTTAGAAAAACAATTAATGGCGGATATCAGTTAGATTAAATGAAACCTCACTCAACCACTTGCTCCCTAAAATAGTAAAACCAATTCCAAACATGCTTTGCCGTTGTGCCACACATTGGCATGCATGTGTGACAAATATAGGGAGTAGATTAAAATCATCTATCACAATTGAGACAAGCGAGAGAGAAGGGACACGTTTATAGGATTAGGAAAATTTAACCCACCACAATAGTGGAGAAGTGTCTATTATTATTTATCCCACCACAAGGGCCTATTTATAAATATTAGAAACCTTAGGGGTATATATAAAAATTGGTTCTAAGGGCAAAAGTGTCATTTTAAAAAAAATGAGCAAAAAACTAACGCCTATTCATGTTTAGCGTCAAACCCACTTAATTAGGGATACAAAAGGTATTGAAATGCAAGGGCAGGGGCCTATTTACAAATTTTGAAACCATAGGGGCCTATTTACAAATCTTATAAACTATAGGGGGTATATACAAAAAACTCTTTAAATTTCTCCTCTTGGCGGACTATTGAAATTCCAACAAAATGCAAACAGAGTGAAATTTCAAAAGGCATTTTGAGGCATTTTAGGTGGTAGAAATTTAAGATTTTAGTGAAAGAATATGACATTTCAAATCAAGAGACAAGCCATCACATCATTTTCAAAAAATCTTAACATCCTGACTTCTTATCATAAATTTTGGTAAAGGGGGTGTTGATCCATCAGTAGTTTTTAACTATGTTGAAAGGTCACTCAACTTTTGGTGTCTTCACTGGCAAAGAAAGAGATTGATAGAGAAGTTCTTTTGGAAGCTTGTAACTAGTCTTTACAAGGCTATGATGATCGTTTATCTTAACAGCCTGTTTCTTTATTAGAAATTTAAATTTTCATATTGGATAGGTTTTAAGATTATCCAAAAGCTGTCCTCTTGAGGTGGAATTTTAAATTTCTCCTCTTGGTGGACCATTGAAATCCCAACAAAACTTATAGAGATGAGTGGAATTCTAGGAATTTCAAATGGTCTTTTGAGGCCTTTTAGGTGGCTGGAATTTAAGATTTTAGTGAAAGAATATGGCATTTCATATCAAGGAATAAGTTATCACATCATATCCAAAAAACCCTAACATCTTGAATTCTTGTGATAAATTTTGGTAAAGGGGGTGTTGTATCTTTATTATTCTTTTTCTTATAATTGATATAATTTTTCCTTACAGGGATTCTTAAAGATACCATATACAAACCTAAAAACTTAAGCTGATAGATGGATGGCCCAAACAGGTAAAGGCATTACTTAGGTGATGTGGGATGTGTAACTTTACTTTACCAACACTCCCCCTCGCGTGCAGGGTTCAAGATATTTCATGAAAATGTCGGCCCGTGTGGGCTACACAAGAACGACGGGATGAAAACACACTCTGCTACCATGTAAGAAACCATGTACCGACCCAAAATTTAAAGCTAATAGGTGGAAGGCCCAACACTCCCCCTCACATGCAGGCATAACATATTTTATGGACAAGCCTGCCACGTGGGCTATACAAGAATAATAGGATTGGAATCCGCTCTGACACCATGTAATAAGCCATGTATCAACTCAAAAACTTAAGCTGATAGATGGAAGGCCCAACAGATTGGTCTTCCACTTAAGTTGTTATAAAGTGGAAAACCAATGTAAAAGCCAATCTACTTAAAAGATCCCCAGGTAGCTGAGTTATATGCAGTGTTCCCAACCAATCGAGCAATCGTTTGTTGTGATCTTGTGATAGGTTGGGTTGTTGGGCTTCTATACCTACTTTCGTCTTTAGAAGAAATAAATAAGATTTAGAATATTCCTATACCTTATGTGCAGTATAAGGGGAGAATAATGCTTACTATAACTTGTGTGTTTTCATTAGTTTTATTTTATTTTTACATAAAGAGAGATTCATTAAAAGAGAAACAAACAGACAACATAGAAGACGTAGCAAAAGCCAAAAAAAATAAAAAATAAAAAACATAAAAACAAAAAACTGCATAGCTGGAAGGCTACTGTCATGCATGAGGTGGATGCCTCATGCAGACTTTTAAACTGAGTGTTCGTAAGGATGGAAAGTGAGCTTCATATATATGCTGGACGTTTGAGGTTAGACGAAAATACTGAAGCCTCCTGAAGTTCTGTAAGAATTGGAGCATGAACCATATAGGCAGACGAGTGATGGGTGTCATGGCCAGAGGATATGAAAAATTTGCAAATCTCTTGTACAGGAATTGGAGAATTTTTGTTATTCTGTGACTAACATAATTTAAATCGGATCTATGCAATAATATGATTGATCTGTATCACACGATAAAAGTATAAAAACCTAAACATATCTGACACCATCATGTTCGTTTGAATGAACTTTTCTATGTGATATCGATGGGGCAATCAATATACTTGTGTAGAGAGGAGGTGTAAGCTCTAAACTCATCTATAGGTTTTCCTATACAACTCCATTTCCATTATGGAATCCTAACCCTTTTAGGATTTAGATTAGTCTTAACATATGAAGCTCTATTAGGTTAGCAACTATCCTTAAACACCAAAGATATCTCAATAAGAAAATTTACCAATAGAAGAAGGGAAAACTTCAAATAAGGGCTTAAGTTTTTTTCTTATTTAAAAAAAAAGGACACAAGTTTCAAAACTTTTCAAATTAACCCCTAAGTTTTTCAGTAAGTTTTCAATTAAGGACATCCAGCAATTTAGTGGTATTTTTTAATGACTTTTTTCCTCAATTTTTTTAAAATACACAAAATACCCTTCATTTAAAGCCATGACATGGTTCAATCAACAACTACAATCAGCTGATTATCGTGGAGATGGCAGTTGTCCTTGATCACTGTGAGTATGCTGATGAAGAAAGGAAAGAGAGTAGAGAGAAAATGAAGGAAGACTTTATTTCAATGAAAGCTAATTTGGGTAATTTAAAATTTTTGAACGAAAAATTTCTACAAAATAGTTTTAAATGGATGAATTTCCTTAATTGAAAACTTTCTGAAAAACTTAGGAACTAATTTGAAATTTTTTAAAACTTAAGTCATTTTTTGAAATAAGGCAAAAACTTCATTTCTTATTTGAGAATTTTCTATAGAAGAATCCTTAAGTGGAATGGTCAACTAAAGCGTGGGGATGCGCCCGCACATGGGCATAGGGTGATTGGGGAACACTAAGCCTAATAATTCTAACATCCTTGGCCTCTGGATAGAGTTCCTTAAAAAGGATATTGTGAAAATAAGAAAATAAATTTTAATCAAATTAATATTTTCCTCCCAAACTATTGTAGAAATTATTTGAATAATCATATAAGAAAAAACGAAAGGGCATAATAGTTCAGGAAAAGTAAAAAGTAAAGGATTGATTCCTATACTATTTAAAAAGAAAAAAATACCATAATAACAACGTGCCCTTGGGTGGGGTGATAACACTAAGGGAAAGTTTCAAAATAGGGCTAAAGTTTTTCTTAGATTTTAAAACGGGGGCAAATAAATCTCAAATTTTCATCCGAGGGCTTAAGTTTTTCATTGGATTTCAATCGAGGACAACCGTCCAATTAAAGTGATTTCCGACCAATACCCAAAATGTCCTTCGAAACAAATCCTAAATATCCCCATGTCCAGTAGTACCAGCCCATTCTTCTTCCCTCTCCTCCCTTCTTCCTTCCTCTTCTCCTTAAGACTACGAGCCGGGCGATCGCTAGCTGACGACCAGAGATCAGAGTAGTTCCATCCGCTCCATTCTCCCTTCTCTCTTTCTCTTCTTCCTTTCCTCTTCCCTTCTTCTCTCCCCTCTTTCTATGCACTTTGAAATGGGTAACAATTCTTGGCTATGTGCAACAGGGGTTATGGGGGCACCACCTACGATGCCAGTTATTCTCTACGACTCTCCAATACAAAAGAAAAGAACGCATTAACCAAACTCACAATAAGAAACCAAGAACAAATGAAAAAAGAGAACAAATTTTTTAGGCTAAGAATGGGATGATTCCTATAAGCATGCCCTGTGAAGAAAATGGCTAGTCCTCTGAAGCAGGTTATAAATTATTCCATTGAAATAGGCTATTCATAATTTCATATAGTTGGGTCTCTTCATTGATCATGTTCAACAGCTTCATCAGTCATAGGCAATCATTACCACCAGCATTGTTCAATGTTTTGGTTTACAAGGTTTTTTTTTTTAGTCGAGTTGGGTATTTAGTCATTATTAGCATGACAGTCAGATATGTTAATGTATTAACCTGAGGTTCATAGATTATTCGCACTTGATTTGACCTTGAAATCGATACTTTAGATTCAATATCACCAATCAGCATAATCTAGTGACCCGATCAGTTGTGCTGATCGTTGATTTTGGAGGGCGCTTTTTATATCTCTGGACCAGTTAATCTTTCTTAAATTATGCAAAGGGAGAGAAGAAGATCAATGAGGGAGGAGGAAGAAGAAAAAGGGAAGGATGACAAGAGAAAAAGGAACTACTGTGGTCGTCACTGGTCAGCTTGTGACTGTAGGTGGTGGCCGTTCAAGGAGGTGGGAGGAAAAAGGGAGGGGGAGGAAAAAAGAACAAGGGGATGGAACGACCAGTGGGAGTGGGGTTGTTTGGGATTTGTTTCAAGAAGCCTAAGAGGGCATTTTGGATATTATCAAAAACAGGAGGAGAGAAAAGATACGGGCAGCAGGGGATTTTAACCAGAAATCACTCAAGTTGGCCTGATGTCTTCAAAAATCCCAATGGAAAACTTAAATCCTATTTTGAAAACTTGAAATTTATTTGTCCTATTTTGAAATTTAGGAAAAACTTAGGCCTTATTTTGAAATTTTCCCTAACACTAATCTACTTGATAACTTAGGTTCAAAACTCGATCCAACCCAATTTGGGTCGTGCTTGGGTCCTAGGTGTTAGTACTCAGGCTAGGCTTAGGTAATTATTTGGCCCATTTAACAAATGGGTTAGGCTTGGATTCAATTATAGGAAGCCCAAAGTCTTGACTTGGACCGTTGTTAAAAATAATATAGAGAAATATATAGCAAGAATTCAAACACCGGAACTCTTACACACACCAGACCAAAACAATTGAGTTGTATCAATTTTTGTTTAGCGATTTCATCTTCTTGCTTTAAGAAGTTCACGGTTTTGAGTCCCAAGTCACAGTTATCAACCGAACCGAACCATAAAACACGGTTCGGTTAACTGTTTTCCTATAATACACGGTTAACCGAACCGTTACACTAATAAAAAGGAAAATTAAAAGGCCTATACATTTTGTAGTATCATTTTAGATTTTTAGTAGTGTTTGTTTTTATGAAAACTGATAGTGTTGTTCTGCATGTAAAGTCAAAGGATAAATATGGATTTTTTTAAGTGATAATTAACCATAATCAAACTGTCCAAAACGATTAACCGCAGTTTGGTTTTTAACGGCTTTTTAGGGTAACAGTTACTGTTAAAAAAAACTGAAAACTGTAAAATGCGGTTTAGTTAACGATTTTTCTAAAATAAATGGTTAACCAAACCGTTACATCCCTAATTAGTAGAGTCTTATTCTTTAATATCAAAATCTCTCCTTCTTTTATATATATATATATATATATAATTTATTTATTTATTTATTTTGTAAAAGTTCCTTTTTTATAGTTTTACGAGCAATTAAAGCAACTTATGTGATCGACCAACTACCAAATTATATATCAATTGCTAAACAGACGTTAGTGATTAAACGAGCAAAATGTTCAGGCCATGTGGCAGAAACAATTGATCGCTGGAGGGGCTGAGCAGCTCAGTGATCGACAACGACTATGATGTCTGAGTTGATTCTGACAACCAATCATTTTAATGAAATCTCATGATAAAAACAAGGGATTTTTATGAAATAATTAAGCTTATAATTTGATTAGACGATTTTGTGAAGAAAAATAATATAACTACGGGTTAATTGTTTGTACCTTTTTTTTTATTTATGAAATTACCCTAGATGACGATATCATTAGTTGACGATATCATCATCTCTAGCCAATAAATGCCCATCTGAACAGACACTGTAGAATTTTGCATCCTTTTTTTTTTTTTTTTTCCTTTGAAATTTTGACTCATGTAGATTTTTAATATATCCAAGATTGCATTAGTCGATTAAGTTAACTTGTAATTAAAAATTGGGGATAAAATCCTCCATATTGATTGATGATATCGTCAATTGAATTTTGTTTAAAAGATTTTTCCACTAACCATCCATAATTCCATACATTACACATTTCATTCATGTCCAAATATTCATAGAAACTTCCATACATTATGCTATAAAAGTAAAAAAATCTCCCAAACCTCATCTTTCTTTGATATCATGTACCTCAATCTCATCACACTTTATACACACT
Source organism: Persea americana (assembly GCA_029852735.1). Taxonomy (NCBI): domain Eukaryota; kingdom Viridiplantae; phylum Streptophyta; class Magnoliopsida; order Laurales; family Lauraceae; genus Persea; species Persea americana. The sequence continues at coordinate 50,814,786 of CM056817.1, read as the reverse complement.
TAGTGAATGTTGTCCACTTCACTCCAATATTCTGTAAGCCATTCGCATTTTAGAGTCTTCATATTACATCATTCCATACACAATTGTCACTATAACATAAATGTGAAAAATCAATATTCATACACACAATGCTCTTGCAATCAATGTTGGGTCCAACAGTCATGTACATTTCATTTCCTTGTATAGGCCATCTATCATTCAGTCTATTTACTAGTTGGGTAACTACTCAATAGCACAATGTGGCAGCTTCTTAATTGTTTTTTACTCAAGACAATTTTAATTTGTTGCTCCTAACCAAGACCCATCAATCACCTACACAACATATCACCTCTGACACATTTGAATGACCAACACATCCGCACCACCCAGCCTGCTTCATTAGATAAGACCCATCAATTACTACACCTTGCATCATCCAAACTCACCCGAGCCTGCACACATCATCTTCACCTTTCATTCATTATCACGTTCAATCACTATCAAATCAACACCCACTAAAAAGCAATTCAACAAGAATGTACAATGCTCACCAAACGAATCAAATATGTGCCCATTTCACACTGAAACATCAATGGCTTCATTCAAATCCTCTCCATGGCTCAAGGTTCATTCGGACATTTCATCGAACTCGTTGAATACCAGTTACCCCATTTCACTTTTCCTCTCCATCTCGCTCAAATCTAGACAAAAATAATTGGCAAAATCCCAAAACACAAAGGCCAAGAAACAAAACAAAAAAAAAAAATGTTGCCCGTACCATCTGAGTGGGGATAGTGGAAGGGGAGGAGGACTAGAGCAGGCAGCAGAAGGGGGGGGGGGGGGGGGGGGGGGGGGGGGGGGGGGGGGGCGCGGGTATGGATGACTGAGATTGGGGGTTGAAATTAGTTGACTCGGGGTGTTTTTCATGAGGGCAGGTTGACGATATCATAAACAATTGATGAAGTCCTCAAATGGGGTATTTTCGTCAAAAAAAGCATATCCGAACCACTCATTTGTAATTTTCTTATTCTTCTTCATAAAATTGAATAATCAAAGTCTAACTTTAATTATTTCGTAAAAATCCCTTAAAACAATGTCATGGAATCCCACTGCAGCACTGCTCTTGTGTAAGGAATGTGGCAAAGGAAAAGAAAGGAAACACTGAAGGAAAGCAATGGATGACGATCATCTTTTAGTCAACATTTATTTCCATAACACACCCAGCCAATGAAGAAAATTTTCCTCCTCAGCACAGCACTTAGTGGGAGTGCTCATCCGAACCATCATCAAAGGCGGGATCGCTACATATCTAAATGGACTGCACTGCGCAAGAGCACAAGAGAAAATGATCCTCAATTTGAATCACTTTAAACTATGTTTGGATCTTTCGAAATTCGGTTGTCCTGTACTAAGTATTAACTAACCATCCATCATCTCATACTACAATTCAGCCCATATCTCAAAATAACCGATCATTACATCCCCAGGAGAGCGGCTGAAAAAAAGTCAATGATCATCGCCATATAAGTGAGTGGCTGAGAAAATTATTTTCAAGGTTTATACCAGGCTTATGCATATAATCTATTTTTTGATGGTTAGTTATGGCCAATGCATATATCTAGTTTTCAAAGTTTGCTGGTAATTCAGCTTATCCAAATGCATGAACTCTCATTCAGCGGTAAATCGAGTTACATTTACAAAGATCTAACGAGTCCGACGTCAATCGGTTTTTTATTTGGATGAAACACTAAACCTAACTTAATTACATTTTCAGTAATTATTAGATTTACCGGTTTTTTTATTCGGTGAGTCTTTTACAGCTTAATGTATGTTTTCAAGCAAACAGGATTTGTTTAGCTTATATTGCTTGAGAAAACTGGTTGTTTTTCTCCAAGTGGGCCTTGGAGGTTAGAGCTTGGGTTGTACATAGGGCTGGGCCTGCTGGCGCGCTGACGTTGGCCTGGCTTATGGTCAGTCTCACAGTCTGCTTTTTGATGGATTTGGGCTGAGCTAGAATGACCATAGGTTCATGGAGCTTAATGTAAGTGGGTAAACATTGGCCCATTCATCTTTGAGGAGATTACTACCTATCTCAGGCCAGTTCAGCATAAAGAACAACACTGGACCTAAGGATAAATGGGTTGGCCTAAACTGTGACGTGGTTGGGTAGCAGGTCCACTACTTGTGATTGGATATTTATTTACAAACTGACCTAGACCTTTTCTTTACATGAAATAGGATTTGAATAAGTCCCAAATTAAAACCCAACTGAGGCCCAAATGTTTGTACTCCTAGGATTAGAGCTTGAATTCAGCCACTAAAGCCTGTCTTTCCAGGTCAGATCCAGATCTTCTGTTGGGTCCAGATCTTTTTTTTTTTTTTTCCACTTGATTGATGTTGGAAACTAGTCTATCAGTACTGGTGTCAAATCTAGATCCAAAATCAAATCCTGGTCCACAATGTGAGCAATTTCTGGGTGCATGAGTACACCATGGATGGATCCAACTCAAATCATCTAGAATATGCACTGTTGTCGGTCAATAGGGGAAAGAGGTATATAGAAACCAAGAACCATGCTTTTTATTCTCCCCAACTTAAATCATACAAGTAGGGAACAAAACAAAAACACTAGAAGTTCTGCTGCCTATGTGAGGAAGAGAAACCATGCTGTCGATATCAAAATTCTGATTAAATTAACTCATTTTTTATCTTTCCTTATTCCTTCCTTACTCCTTACAAAGGCTAACTGCCATTGACCTTCTTACAATCAGTCCTTATCTCTCCACTAGTGCCTGTAAGAGGGCTTATGTTGCCCATATTTATCATGGATGCTGCAAAACTCTGGAAGAAAGTGGTCTGGCTGCTAGCAAAGCTGTTTACAATGGCAATGGTAGCAGACCCACTTGTAGACAAGAGCTCCTGATCCGATTGGAGTAGGCCTGTGTTGCTCTGCAGGTTGGTGAAGTAGTTGCTATCGAAGGTGTCGGGTGTAGTGGGGTCCAGATTGGTCACTGTAGTGGGGGTCCCGTTTTGTGGGCACGTCTGTTGTAGAGTGGCCAAGTAAGTTGTGTTGAGAGTTGGGTCTGGATTGCCTGTGCCACTGAAATTGTAGAGTCGATTGATGAATAATCGACATTGAGCACGTCCGAACGTGTGAGCACCTGAAATTGACATAAACCAATGGGTCATGATGATTCTGATTGATGGTTTGATCATTCATAATTTTAAGTTCAATGGGCTAAAAGTAGGCCCAATTCCAATCCACCTGGAAAATTTACATGTGATTTAATATTTATTGATGTGAGAATGGGGAGATGATTAGAAAGTGATCCCATCTACGCACCAGATAATGCAACAAGGTCAGTGATGTTGAGGCCAACAGCTGCGAACTTGGCAGTGATGTTGGCCAGGCCTTCAGTGGGTGCGGGGATAGCGGTATTGGCTCCAGAAAGACTGGCCGTGGTGCTGTCCCTTCTTCCTAGCAGAACATTCCATGTTGGTCCTCCTGCCTGCAAGACAACCTTTTGTTACTTATCCTTTTATTTAGTATATCTGATTGGAAGAAGGATTTTCTCATGGCAATCGATCCTATGGGAGTTCGCATCCAGACGATCACTAAAGTGGGCCCCCCTGAATTTCACCGGGTCTTGCATGACAAACGGCACTGATGCACAGTGCATGGTGCAGAGTGCTCAGGTGGGGCATGCGAGAAAATCATCCCTAATTAGAAATTGCACACTCAGCATAATAGGTTTAGGCCTATTTGTTTGGATATATTTCAGACAAGAATTTTAAGAGTGGAGAATTTCCGATCGAGGGGAGCATGAGATCACGTCTCTAGATCATTTGGAATTATCTTTTGAATGCTAGAATTTTAAAAACAAGCATTCTAGAAATTGACTTAAAAAAGCATTTGGAATTCATAAAATTCTAGCTCCCTGAGTTATAAACTATAGTTGAGTATTTTGAAAACCGCAAAGGAGGCAACATCAGAGGGAAATCATTCCAGAATTTTGATAATTAAAGAGGCCAAAAGGAAAGAAAATTGAGATGATGGATTTGACTATGATGATGAAACATACTAGAGAAACGGATGCTTCAGCTGAAATGGCGAGGATGTCAGCACAAGAGACGACCCCAGGGCAAGCAGATTCGAGGGCAGTTTTGATGTTGTCAACGACATTGAAACCTCTGGTGGAGTTGACATTAGGAGCTGCATCCTTCTCTGTCACTATGCTACTGCTGTTGTCCAACAACAACGATCCATCACAACCCTATAACAAAAACACCAACATAAAAATAATAATAAGATTGTACATACTATTTAAAATTCGACTGTCTATAATGGACTGAATAAATTTGAATATAATTGTGACAAAATTATGAGATATCCAAAAAGATTGTAATAAAATTGTTAGAATTGTGATAAAATATAGGAGAAATAGAGAAAATATTTATTTATTTATTTATTTTTACCACAATTTCAGGAGAAGATTCATGATAAAGAAAAACCTAATTTGAAACTTATGTTAATGTCGTACAACAATCATGATGTGGGCCACAATTTGAAATTAGCCAACGGTTCAGAACATGCCATCTATCAACTGTTTGACTTTCTTCCACTTACCATGATGTCTCTGTGGGCCCACCTGATCTATTTCTTTGGATTGATGTGCGTGGAATTTAGCCGATTAGATTAGAGAGACAACGGTCGCATGCATGCATGCATGCATGTACCAACAACCAATCAAAGGCGACCTGCCCACTCTACCAATACTTGTTCGTTGGGTCTCATTTAAGAAAGGAAAAGGACGTGACCAATCCTTTTCAACTTTGTTTCAAAGATGAAGGGGCAGGATTTGTCCAGTTGTTGGTGGGTCACACTCAGTAATGGGATAGTCGTGGGGCCCGTTCTTTAATAACAACATTCATTTTCTTATGAAGGGGTCTGAAGGATTCGGTAGAGAGTGAAATGTAAAGCAAGCTCTAATAATCTACTGTTCCATGCAATTGTATTTATGAAACATCTCCATCACTCCATGCTTTTAGAAATCAGCTATGGTGAATGAAGATTTTTTTTGGTGAAGGAAGACATTAAATTAGCATATGGGTTATGGGTAGATAAATCATTTCCTATCAAGGAGTAAATGCTTGATGACTTTTTGTTGATATTCACATTTAATCCTTCACTTTAACCCCTTTGATTCACCCTATCAAAGAATAAATCATTTCCTGTCAAAGGGTAAATTCTTGACATTTGATTCCTGATTAAAAATAGACACCTATAAAATTTACCTTAGATGTGATCCATAATTTATATAATCTTGATTGAGCCATGTTTTAACCGAATAAAAGAGTTGGGATCTTTCGAGGCTTAGACCCATGCAATCAAGCTGACCATGAGACACACTTGCACTAGAGTGAAATTTGAATGGGTCCATTTAAGAGTGGACATGTTTTACATTTTGTGTTTCAGATTTTTAATAAGTGGGCCCGACTGGTGATCCTCACAAATTTACCATGGGTCCATACCTAAGTGCAACAAAGATTGTGTCTGTCAATTGGCTGGGCCTAAATGTGATGAAAACTAATGCTTGTATGGTATTTTTGCAAAATTTGGAATATTATGGGACATGTCTATGAATTAGTCATGCCCAGATGTAAAGAAACCTGATTTTTGGATACTATCAACCATAGTTCCAGAAAGCCCCACCTTGCAGTCTGGACAATCATTTGCATTGGGATTGAGTCAAAAGGTCAAAATTCAATCGAAATAGGGGATTTGACATTTTAATGCCTCTTAAACACTCAATTTTCAATTTCATGATTAAAATTTTGTAAATGTCACTAGAGTCGTTTGACTCTGATACGCTTTTTTTTTTTTTAACTTTTTGACCCTTAATCCCATGATATCACGAGAGTTTTAAAATCATAATATTATGCGATTCAAATGTTAAAAGTTGAAAAGCTAAATGGATTCCCATGATATTACAGGATCCAGGACAAAAGGTTAAAAAAAAAAAAAAGTACCAGAGTGGTGACATTTAGAGACTTTTAGTCATAAAATTAGAAATTGAGTGTTTAAGGGATATTAAAATGCCAAATCTCCAAGCACGTATGTGTTGTACAGTGATTCTTTGATTAAATTTGACTGATTCTTGACTATCGGCTGGGTATTTATTTCTTGAAATTTGACCGATTCTTGGCCACTGTCCACGATGTATTTACCCATCGTTTGAATTTGTATTGATTCTTGGCCAGGTCAATCGAGCAGTCACCCATGTTCGTAGCGAAGTTTTGACTGAGTCAACCCTTGTTTGGACAGAACTGACCTGAGTTCGTCAGCTTTCAGTTCTTCTTCCTAACCGAGTAACTCAGTCGTGCTTGGTTGAGTCCCACCCAGTTTTAGAACCAGGGAACACCTTAAAAACCGAATCTAATGAGCCCAAAATCTCAGTCTAAACACCCAACAAAAACTTCAAAACACATACATAAACACAGAGATTAGAGACACAGCAGAAATAGGACAGTGGAGAGAAATATTTACATTAACGAAGCAGTCATGGAAGTGAAGTCGAATGAGGCTGGCACCAATTCGTGCATCGGACTGCAACGCTGTTTGGATCACACCTCCTACAATGCTTGAGACATTCGGGCACGTCCCAGCATAGAACGTGGCATTCAACTGACCGTTGGATCCCCGGAACAAGGGGGCCACGGCCATCACAAGGGCTGCAACTACTAACAACAGACGAGGGGACATTGCTACTGACTACTGAAACTAATGATGCTTCAGCTTGCACTTTTTGCTACTGCAATGTTGCAACCCCTCCTCCCTCTTTTTATAAAGCTTCTTACCAAAGTAAAGAGCTTCCATTAAATTGTGGGCTAGCCAATTGAAAGACTGATTTGATCAAACAACTAACCTATTGAAAGGCTGATTTGATTGAAGACCTAGCACAGTCAGTTCGTGTGGGTCCCATGCTTCACTCAATTATTGCTAAATGGGTACCTTTTGACAATGTTCAGCTTCTTCTCATACGACCCTTTTTTTGTTTGAATGCGTCCTCTTCTGTCTAGATAATTTTAACTTTCTTATGCCTCACATTAAGATTAGCTGTTGTTATCTTCGTAGAAATTTCTGTCCATCACATGGCCACATGGTTAGTAGGTCCCCCCACAGCTGACTCGGTTCAAATGTGAGATTTTTTTTAAAGTCTTTGTATCATAGTCTATTTTTTGGGCTGGATTATGGTCCCCATGCACAATTTCTCTTTAAACATTCAACAATCTCATGATGAGCCTTTAAGTGCGTGTGTTGCATGCATCAAAATCCACGTAGGATGATTCCATTACTATTGGTGAGTTTTGAAGGGATAATGCTGGACATGTAAACATGATTTTTTTTTCCTTTTTATTTTATTTTAGTTAGTAAGGAGTGATATTTCAACTTAAAGACTAACGAACAATAAAATCTCTTTTTGGTATGGTAAGGCTAAAGTGCCTTTCACCTCAGATCTATCAATATTTTCGCGAACATGAATTGCATGGAGGCAAACCAGAAAAGATAACTTAAAGTTTTGTGCTTTTATTAGGATATTATTAGGAAAGTAGTGTTAAAATAAGAAAATAAATTTTAATTTAAACAAAAAAAATCCATATAAAAAATAGATATATATATATATAATAAAAAGGCTAATGGTCAAACGTTTGAGGAATTTTGTAATCTTCTACCTACTGTTATGGTTTATTTTTCTTCCCAATCTGATTGTCAACTTGAGTAGGTGATTAGGAGAGAGACGTTAATTAAGTTCTCGAATATTTGACCTTTGGAATCTTAGTGAGGTTTTATTCTTTGATCTCAAGACCTCTCTTCCTCTCCACACCCTCACCAGCTCAATCCAAAGCGGTGGAAACAGAAATATTCTTGTTTTAAAATTTTATAAGCAATTAAAGTACGTTGAACTGATCGACCAACTACAAGATAGTATATTGATTGCGAACTAGAGATTAGTGATTAAGTGAGCATAATGTCCGGGCTTTGCGGTGAAGACAATTCATCTATAAAAAGAGTTGAACAACTCAATGATCATGACAATGAAGTCTCAGTTTGCTCTAAAAGCCAATCATTTTAGTGGAATCCCATGCAAAAAAGCAATGTCATGGAATCCCACTGCATCCCACTGCAGCACGAGTCACTTGTCTAAGCATCCTGTCCAAAGAAAAAGAAAGCTAAGAGGAGGAAAGCAATGTCTGCCGGTATGTTTTGGTCAACAATTTATTGGGTTCATTTCACACCATAAAATGCCAACCAATTTGAAGGACAATTTTAGCTATGGGGAGTACACATCTGTACCATTTCAAAAGGCAAAACCTTTGAATTTCGTCGGGATTCCCATGATGAGCGGCACCGATCCGAAAGAATTGCATAGCACAAGAGAAAATTGTCCCCAATTTGAATCGCTTTAAACCAGTGTTTGGATCTTTTGAGTTTCGGTTGCCCTGCTCTAGGTATCAACCATCCATAATGTCATACTACATTTCAGCTCCATGTCACACAATCACCGACCATTACATCCCAGATATCGGTTGAGGAAAAGCCAAGATCATCACTCCTTTTCTTATGGGAAATATTGTAATACTGTAATCAATCAATTCCGTGATCACAGGAAAATCTGCTGTAATATTATCTTGTAACCTTAACATATTATATTGAATGAAATGCCCAGATCAGTGATTGGGTGAGAAATTTGTTTGCAAAGTTTATTACAGGTTTATGCACATGTCCAATTATCAACTGTTAATTATGGTGAATTCTTGTACCTAATTATCAAAGTTTGAAAGTAATTCAGCTTATCTGAATAGATGAACTCCCATTTATCAGTAAATTGAGTTGCAATTACAAAGATCTAACGAGTCCTTGTGAACGTAAATCAGTAGTTGATTTGGATCAAACTCGATGCCTCACTTGATTATATAAAGGGGCCATTTGGATGAAGAGAAAATGTTAAGAAATCTATAAGCAATGCAAATTTCATCATCCCCCATTTTCTCGACTTTTTTCCTTTTTCATATATAAATGGTCTCTAAGGTTTTTGTGTGTACATTAGATTGTACAGGAATTCACCATTAATGAACTATGTCACAGGATTATTAAAAATGTGAAGGGTGAAAGATAAAATGCGGGATGTAGATAGGACCTTCACTTGCGTATCTACTAAAATGATGGTTGGTTATTCAATTCCCATCTTTCATTGATTCTATTCACATGAAATTTATCTTTTGAAATTCACATTTTCTTTATTTTTATTTGCTTATGGCATGAAATCCTATGTATTCTAATGCAAAGGAAGTGATTTTGGTAACTTTTAATACTTTTTTAGAATATATAATAGAAAATATGAGAGGGGCAGTAAAGGTTGGACCTGTCATTGCACTAACCTGGCCCTCAAATTAGAAGGCACACAGAAATTAGGCCTTTCCCTACCCTCAGGCTTGGAAGGAAAGAAAGAAATAAAGAAGGAAACCAATAAAAAAAAAAAAAAAAACCTCATTTTGCAGGTTTTTGAGAATTGGGCTGGATTGAGTTGGGTGTTGTTTAGTCGAGGGGTTGGATTGACAGCTTTAGCTAGAGTTGATAATGGCAACTATCATCGTTCAAGATCAGACCACACCAAGTGTACAATGAACTTATGTCTACCCCATAATACACTATCCCTAAGATCACATAGGAAACTTGAAATGTGTCCCAGAATACTTGTTGCCAGATCCCTAGTTGATTTGATGATGGAGCCCAGTTCCAGCAAAATACTTGGCCCATTTGATCAAATACTACACTCAATGAAGCCCCAGGACTGCCTTCAACCTAATAATTTTGGAATTTCATTTGTTTGAACACTTGTGCAATTGATTCAGTTGACAAATCACTCTGATTGCTGCTTAATGTGGATGAGAGTGATGAGAGATTGGAGTAGCGCTAGAGAACATAGAGTGGGAGTGAGAGATGAAGGAGAGCTACGCGAAGGATTTGGGCTGTAGGGAGGGGTACTTAATGAATACATATTAGAAAATATGAAAGGGCCGAGCCAGTTCTAATATTGCCCTGGTAAAGCCCTCAAATTAGAGGGCCTGCAAAAACTAGCCCTTTCTCCTGCCTTAAGCTACATGGAGTAGGAATACATGAAGAAATTATTGTCATATGGGCCTCCTTGTTCACTTCAAATTAGAAGATATAGAAACCTACTGTCAAATTGAGATACATAAGAAGTAATTATTTCTGTTTCTTTGTATACATATGTAGATGAAAAACATTCATATTTATTAATACAATTATAAAACCTCACTGTCAAATTGAGATACATAAGAAGTAATCATGCACAATTTTATATTCACTAAATCTTTACTTGCCATTTGATTGAATTTTAAAAGATATCTACAGGCAAAACATTGATAAACTTTTAGGCTCTTAACTCAAGTGCTAGGATACTCTTTTGCATGACCCTTATCCATGAAGTTGCTTTTCTATGCATCCCACCAAGGCATGTAAATCTGGGCGAGCTGCCCAAGCCCAGCCCAGGCCCGGCCCGAAATAACCGTGCCTGGGCCGTTGACTTAGTCAAAGGGCTAGCCCAGCCCGAGAGCAACATCTAGGCTATGCTGGCCAGGGCTGCTAGGCCCAAGGCACGGCCTAAATAAAATCCTTGCATTGCGGCCTAGCACGGCAAGAGGCATAGCCCGAGGAGGGCCCAACGGTCATATTTTTTGAAAACCCCCCCTCTCAAAAAAAGGTCAAATTTTTTTTTTCTTTTTACGTTTTAATCCACTCCCCCACCCCAGCTATAAACGGTCAAATTGGGGGGTATTAGTGTCTTTTGATCATATTTTACCATACCCCCCAAACGCTATAAAACGGTCATATGAGGGGGTATTTTATGTCATTTTATCACTTAGGAATTCTATAAATAGCCCTCATTCCTCTCATTTCTCTACACTCATCTACTCTCTTATTTCTCACTCTCAAGGTTCTAAGGCTCTAAGCGCTCTTAAGTCTCATTCTAAAGTGTAAGCTTTCTACAAAGTTTTTTAAAAAGTGAAGAGTGAGAATGACTTCTCTAAAGTGGGGATTCAACTAAGAAGAACTTTTCTATTAGCTCTCCCTCTCTCATAAAGGTATTTATTATTTTTAATTTTTAGTTTTATTTATAATAATATACTGATTTACATAGTAATATTATATATTAAGTCTTATCTTCTCCCCTTTCTTATATAAATTATCACAAAAAACACATTATACATAATTATTTATTTAAGTTTTTTTAAATCTTTTATTTAGAAAAATAGCTGGACCATTACAACCTTTCAACCTTGACTTCTCTCTAAATGAGAAAGATTATGGATTTACTCATTTAAATCAAAGTCAGGGCATAGAAGTAAATAGTCATAATCCCCAAGAACCGGAACCCACTGGTGGTGAAAAGCCTGCATGTCTGGTTTCTACAAATAAAAAGAAGAGAGAAAAAAGATTGACTTCTATGGTCTTATTTTGTTAAAGTTAAAGTCCCAAATCCCAAAGGAGGAATAGAGGAAAAGGCATAATGTAAATATTGCAAATATCTCTTAAGTGTCAAATCAGCAAACGGCACAGGCCAGCTTAATAGACACATGAGTAAGTGTGTGCCCAAAAACACAAAAATCGCTAAAGTTGGGGTAAGAGGTGGGATCATCCAAACACAACTTTCTCAAACATATTCATTTGGTGGTTTAGGAGTTTTTCATTATGACCCCAATAATGCTAGATATCAACTTATTAAGTTTATAATAGTTTGCTAATTACCATTTATACTTGTCGAAGACCGATCATTTGAAAGATTTTTTAGGGCAGCCTTTATTCCTTCATGGCAGAAAATATCTAAAGTTACTGTTAGAAATGATGCAATAAAAAATTTTTTGAAAAGAAAAAAGAGTTTGAAACAAATTTTTAAAAATATACCTAGAAAAGTGGCTTTAACTTCATGTTTATGGACCTCTAAACAAAATGTGGGGTATATAGCAATTACATCACATTATATTGATAGTGATTAGGTGATATAGAAAAGAATGATTTCGTTTTCTTTATTAGAGTTCTCATACACTGGTGATAGGATAGGGTCCACCATCCTTGAAAAACTTAGAGAATATGAAATTGAAAATAAAACAATTTTTATAACTTTAGATAATGCATGCACTAATAATGTCGCAGCAAATTTACTAAAATTTGCGATTCAACTTGATTTAAATGGATCTCTATTTCACGATAGATGTGCATGCCACATCATAAATCTTATCGTATAAGTTGGGGTAACATCTATTAGAGATGATTTAGAGAGCATTAAATGGATTGTATGATACATTTTTCGATATATTTTTTATTCTCCCTCGCGAAAACAATAGTGGAGGGAAATATGTGTAAATATTGGTCTAAGACAAAAGAAAATACCACAAGATGTAAAGCATAGATGAGATTTTACTTATACAATGTTAAAACAAGCATGTGCCTATAAAATGACACTAAATCAATACTGTCAACTTTATTTAACACATGAAAATATTTTTATAAGTGATGATAGATAAATTTTTTATAAGTTTTTCACAATGCAACATTGTTGTTTTTCGGGGTATATTGTCCCACATCAAATCAAGCATTAACCCAATTTTATGAAATAAGTCTTACTTTTAAAAAATATAGAGATTTTTAAGTTTTTCAACTTAGTGTGTACAAATGGAGGCAAAGTTTTCACAATATTGGAGAATGACTCATTTAACATTTTGTATAGTTGCTACATTAGACCATAGATTGAAATTAAAAGGTGTAGAAACCCTTCTTGATAAAATAGACTTAATATGAATACAACTAATATAAATGACATGTGTACAGTTAAGACACAATTAGAAACACTTTATTTGGATTATGCTACTTGATTGGGTAAATCCATAGCACCCACGGTCTCAACAGGCCCTCCCCAAGCACATAAAGGGAAAAAGAAGGTCATTTAGAGTATTATAAGGAAATCTCACGGAAGTACCTCCTATTCTTTCGGATGATCCTCTTCCAACCATAATGAATTAACAATGTAACTTGGGAGTGATCCTGTTCCAATCTCAGACGATGAAGAATATGCTTTTGATCTTTTGGCATGGTGGAAATCATTCGAAACTAAGTTTCTTGTGTTTTCTGCCATGGCCCGTGATGTATTAACAATACCAGCGTCTATATAGTTACATCAGAGTAGGCATTTAGTGCAAGTGGGCACCTAATTGACCCCAGGAGGACTATGCTTACAGAAGAAATAGTTGAGATCAGCATGTACTTATGGGATTGGTATCAAGCAGAGGATAGAGAACAATACATCGATGATGATTTCGAAATAGAAGACGAGCTATCGGCATTACATATATCATAGTATAATTTCTTTTATAATGTATAATAAGCTTTCAACTTGTTATTTATTTTTTAGAATGTATCATAGGGTTTTAAAGTTGTAATTTATTTTTTAGAATGTATCATAGGGTTTTAAAGTTGTAATTTATTTTTTAGAATGTATCATAAATTTTCAAAGTTGTAAATTAATTTTTTAGAATGTATCATAGGTTTTCAAAGTTGTAATTCTTTTTTCATTTATCAGAATGTTTGAATTTTATTATATATATATATTGATCCAAGTTTAAACTTGTAATTTTTTTGAACTTTTGCAACTTAAATTTCAAGGAAATACAATTTATTTGATGTATTTTTTCAAAACATCATTATTGTTATTCTACATAATTATTTCTCTTAATTTATTTATTTTAATGAAATTAGTCGAAGAGTCTAAGTCCAAGTTTGTGACTTTGTATACGTCCAATTTTCAAAAAAAAATTAAAAAAAAAAAAAAGAAGAGGAGGGGGATCTGTGGGCTGCCTAGGCTCGACTAGGGCTTGGCCTCAGACATAGGCCGTGCCAGCCCCACCCTGGCACGATAGGGCCCAGCCTTGAGTTGCCGGCAAGGCCCATATTTTCATGCCTAATCCCACCCTCAATCATATGAATGCATCAGAATGGGCCCCACAAGGTGGACCGTATGTAGAGGTGTAAATATGGGCTGGCTGCTAAAGCCCAACACGGGCCTGATAAAGAAAAACTGTGCCTGGGCCTTTGACTTGGTCAAAGAGCTGCCCGACCCAACAGTCCCCCACTGGGCCGTGCTGGGACAAGACTGCTAGGCCCAAGGCCCGGATAAAATCCGTGCAGTGCTGGGCCAGCGCCCTAAGCCCACAGGGGGCCCGACTTAGGCCCAACGGTTTGATTTTGAAGTATAATATATTTTTAAAATGTATCATAGGTTTTTAAAGTTGTAATTTTTATGTCTTCATTTATCATAATGTTTGAATTTCATCATATATTGATCCAAGTTCAAACTTTTAAATTTTTTCAACTTTTGTAACTTAAATTTCAAGGGAAATACAATTTATTTGATGTATTTTTTCAAAACATCATTAGTGTTATTTTACTTATTTATTTCTCTTAATTTATTTATTTTAATGAAATTGGTCCAAGAGTCTAAGTCCAAGCTTGATTGTGCGTCTATTCAATTTAAAAAAAAAATAAAAAAGGGGAGGGGGATCTTTGGGCCACCCATGGGCTGCACTGCCTAGGCCCGACTAGGGCCCGGCCAGCATATCAAACATAAGCCGTGCAAGCCTGGCCTGGGCATGATAGGGTCCAACCTTGAGTTACCAGCACGGCCAAGATTTTCATGCCTAATCCCACCCCCAATCATATGAATGCATCAGAATGGGCCCCACAAGGTGGAACGTATGGAGAGGTGTAAATATGGGCGGGTTGCCAAAGCCTAGCTCGGGCCCGCAAGGAAAAACCGTGCCTGGGCCTTTGACTTGGTCAAAGAGCCGGCCCAACCCAACAGTCCCCCGCTGGCCCGTGATGGGCCAAGACTACCAGGCCCAAGGCGCAGATAAAATCTGTGCCGTGTTGGGCCAGTGTCCCGACTTAGGCCCAAGGGTTTGATTTTAAAGTATAATCTATTTTTAGAATGTATCATAGGTTTTTAAAGTTGTAATTTTTTATTTATTCATTTATCATAATATTTGAATTTCATCATATATTGATCAAAGTTTAAACTTGTAAGTTTTTTTTTAACTTTTGTAACTTAAATTTCAAGGAAATATAACCTATTTGATGTATTTGTTTTCAAAATATCATTAGTGTTATTCTACTTATTTATTCTACTAATTTATTTATTTTAATGAAATTGGTCAAATAGTTTAAGTCTAAGTTTGTGTTCATCCAAGTCCAACTTAAAAATAAATTTTAAAAATAAAAAAAAAAGGGGAGGGGAGTCGTGGGCCGCCCACGGGCTGCACGGCACGACCAGAGCCGTGCTGGGCTGACCCCTAAAGGAGTGGGCACGGCACGGCCTGAATAATTTTCATAAGCCGTGTCAGGCCGGCCCGAGCACAACTGGGCCCGGTCATGAGTGGGCTGTACCTTGCCTAACTGTATGTACACAATATGCATCTTGCTCATAGGTGAAAATCTTCCTTCCTTATCAAAATTCTTCCATCCACACCACTTTTAGTGTACGCCTTAGTTGTCAATTTCCTTTTGGTTGGTTATTTGGTCTGTCCTCCAAGATGGAATATTTTAGTGTTACATAAATCTGGTAAAACTTCTTCAAGTAACTTTTCGAAATAATAAAAATTCATGAATATATATTTATGTAAAATAGAAAAACAAAAATAAATAATTATTCATGTATCTTGATATTGATATCGAGAACAAAAATAAAAAAGTTGGTGAAAATTGTATTGGCGAGACTATAAGTCTATAGAAAACACAATACTACAAACTAAAATGGGGCAGAATAGACAACTGAAATGGACCGGGATTCAAGCCGAAAGCTTTTGAGCCCCATTTCATTTTCGTTGAAGGTTAAAACTGAAAATCTCAGTCATTCCAACAAAAATGAATTATAATTGACAACTATGATGTAAGGTTCCTTACACATTTCTTGGTAGTGATTACTTGATGACCCATCCGAATGAACCACATACAAAAAACCCCCGTGAATTATACTGTCAATCTCAAATGGACTGTACCATTGAATTCACTGGTCGATTTTTAAAAGGGTGATACTTGTTTGGTGTTGATGAAGGAGTTATGATGATGAAATGATGACCATATTTTGTATACAGGTAGGCCCCATTGGAATGAAGGGATGCCTCCTCATCCCATCCCCAATTGGGGCCTAGTTGGGCTCCACTTGGAAGATTGCATACACATCTCTCCTTCGTTTTTCCGATATAAGAACACACAAACAATAAACCCTTGCAATTTCCCGCCATTTGCCATTTCCCGCCGTTTCCACAGATCGAGCGCGCGAGAAAGAGAGAGGAAGAAGAAGATGAGCTCTGTTAGTGGCGCAACAAGGAAGAAAGTGCAGAGGAAATTTAAGATCAGAGGATTTACACTGAAAGTAGATGCTCTCGAAGAGGTACTCTCCTTCCTCTCCCGCTTTCAGGACGCCGAAAACGAAGCCCTAGATCTCCTCCTTGACGAAATCGACAATGAATCCCGTAATCTCTCCTCCCTCTCTCTCTCTCTCTCTCAATTGGTTTCAGTATTCAAATCACTTGCTCTTCCTGGTACATCCATCCAAACACACATTTCTTCTCTATTGATTCTGATTTCATTCCCTTTGTTTGATGAATGGCAGTGAAATCCTCTATTCTCGACAAAGACGCCGTCCATCGAGTCGTGAGTCTTCTTCTGGAGGCCGAAGCTGCGGTCGAGCCGAGCGGCGGCGACAGTTCTACTGATCGATCTGGTCTCCGTGTTATTGATGCCTTTATAATCCCCAAATTCTGCTATGATCCCATCAAGAAAGTCTTTTATGAGTACGCCCCCTTTTTGTCTTCTGTCTTCCTTTTCTCTTATTGAGATGATTGCGACTTGGGGTACATGCTGATAGAATTTAACTAACCACTATCCCAACCAACTGCTTGTGAATTGTGATGCTTCTCTTCAGGCACATAGGAAGGATGCCGATCCATGGTGATGCCGGGGCAAAATCTGATTTGTACCGAGACAGATTCCAATTGTTGCTTCAGAGAATTTCTCGCGACCCACATTTTTCTAGACCTGTTTTTGATGCTGAAATGATAGACTCTAGAAGCTGTGAGGTATAGTGCTGAAGACCTTTTTAATGCCTGAACTCTGTACTAATTTTTTGTGATGGGTTGAGGATTACTATGCTTTTAGAATGTTCACATGTTATATTCTAGTGTGCTTTGAATAGTTGTTTGGAGCAAAGGAAAAATGAGAGGAAGAAGAGGAGCAGAAGAAAAGAGAACAAAGAGGAGAGAAATGAAGAAGGGAGACAAATGTGGGGTTAGATTAGCCAGTCATATTGTTTGATTAGTCCCCCATTTTTATTAATACAGAGGTGAAGCAGCAATTGTTAAAAAAAAAAAAAACCCCTTGGTCTCATTATACCAATATTAATATGTAAAATAAAGCTTACTACTATTTATAAGATATATGCATTTGAACCGATCCACTCTAAAATTAGGTATCAGTGTCTCTGGTGATTGGTACTGCATATTATCAGTAATTGTCAACTTTGACTAATTGAGTGCTCTGCTAGGTGATACATCAAAGTAGTACAATATGGCTTGGTTAGATAACTGGTATGCATAGGGACAAATGGTATGTACTGATGTTTGAAAATGTGTTCCACTTATTGTCACTGATGCCACTCCAAGAATTTGTAGAAAGTTGGGTATTTATTATGTTTAGTTTCTGCAAAATTTATCCATAAGGCAATGATTATCATGTCAATTGATAGATTTTGGAATTTATATCATAGCCTTAAAGCTAGTTTTATCCGATTCTTCTGTCTGCAGATAACTTCAATCCAATCTCTGATTGGATGTACAGGGAGGAGATGGATCATGGGTGTGATATCTCAACTGGAAGATGGTCATTTCTTCTTGGAAGATCTAACTGCGGCTGTACCAGTCAATTTATCCAATGCAATATCCTTCCCATTGTTCACAGTTCTATTAATTATTTTATTGGAGCTCTGTATAGAATATAGGGAATTATTCTTTTACCTTTTCTTTTATATTGTTTCTTAAACTAGATTATTACTTGTGTTATTCTACTGTATACCATCTGTGTGACATATGTTGAGATGCCCTTAGGGTGTTCCTTTCTTCTGGCAGCATGATTTGGATCTATCCAAATTGATGAGATATAAGAACATGTATTTTATCTTATTAGCAAGGCAATAAGGTGCTGTTTGGCATCTCTATTTCAGAAGTCTGTTTCTCTTAAAACGTTTTTAAATAGACATTATTTTCATTTAGACTGTTTGGTAACTTCCTTTTGCTTATCTGATTCAACCAGTTTACAAACATAAAATGTCTATTTCGAAAGGCAAGGAAAATGATGCCAATTCATTAAGACATGCGTGTCTAAAGCGGGTAGAGTTTCAAGCGTTATTTGACAAGTTCCCCACATATATGAGACCCTTTTCCCCTCTTTCAATAGTTGCCTCTTTCTCAAAACCCTAGCAGATCTATTGCTTAAGCAGTGGCGATGACACCCCAAAAACCAAGCCATCGAGAATGGCTGGAGGCTGGTGGATGACAGAGGAAGGGAGGCTGTCTATCAGAACCCTAAGAACCCACACGGTCAACCATATCCACAACATGAACATGTAACGGAAATGGTCTGAGGCCTTGCATTTCTCTCCTTTGCGTGAGCTCCTGTTGGGAGCGATCTGAAACAGAGAATTTGATGCAGTTTTTACGGTTGACATGAAGATGGAGTGCAGGAGGGAAGGTTGTTTGGTGTTGTCAACTGGAGCTAGAGCTAGTGTAATTGTTGCCATGGGGGTTGAGATCGTTAGAGAGAAAAAGAGGAAGACAATGAGGTGTTAATGTGAGATCCATGGGTCTTTATTTATGGGAGTTTTGGGGAGATTCCATTTATGAGAAATCGTTTGTCCCTCGCGTGGGAGTGTCTGGCTATTTGTAATATTGCGAATGCAGTCACCTTTCTTTGAAAGCCAGCAACTCGGTTGTTTGAAATGAAGCATTTCAATCCCATATGTTCTGTTTGAAGGTGGAGGAGGGTGAAAACTGGAAATAGGTGTTCTGTTTTGTAATAGAATATGGATATACTTTTTTTAAATTGCTAGGATAGTTTATGATGATGGGATTAATCCGCTGTGAAGATGTCAGAGAGAGATGGGTTCCGTTTGGCTATGGTTTGTTTGTGAAGATTCTTGTTTCTAGATGGGTTTGTGAAGATGGGAATTTTAGAGATTGTGAAGATAGGACTTTTCGAGATTGATCATATCATTCATAATGTGATTAATACAATCTTATGTGTTATTATTCACATGTTCACTTTACCAAAAAAATATATCATATATACTACTCCCTGTTACTGTGAAACCAACATAGGAGTAAAATTTGGAGAATCACTTGCTAGGGGAGAATGTCCATTTTCAGCTTTTCTGACTTTCAATAGGTGGCCTTACTATGGAATTTTGAGTTCCACACAGTGTGAGCTTCCGGTCAGAGGATCTGGACTCTTTGATAATAAAGATTTCTGGAGCCCCTTTCCAAAATTATTTATTTGTTCGGTTGTTTTCCATTCTGCTCAAACATAAATAGTCCCCTCTTTCCATGGGACAACTTGCAACTATACTTGTGCAGACCTATTGCTGCCCACCCAACCAAGGTATCATAGCAGTATTTTCTGTTACAAGCAAGTGGGATTTGGGTTGTAAGTTGAGGCAATCACTCCATTTGAGGGTCAAAAGTAGTAGAAATTATATAACTATAATTCCAGTTTTGATTAAGCATCATTTGCAAGTTGAGGTAATGGCTGCATTTGGGATTTACCTCGCATTTCTATAATAAATTACCTTTTTTTTTCAGAAAAGACAAGAAATGCCCTTGTATTAAGCTCTTATTTTTATGTTTACCAAACAAGATTTTTCAAATAAATCTATTTGATTTAGATTTTACAGCATGTTTTACCAAACGGTCTATTTGTAAAAGATTTAATTCAGACATATCTATTTCGGATAGATCTGCATCAAACGGATCTATTTTGAATAGATAAGACTTGCCAAACAGGCTTTAAGTATATAACAGATACCTTCATAAGGATTTGGGTGGAAGAAGCATGCAGACAGAGTCCTGCTTTATCAGGTATCTGCATTCCATCCTCTCCCAATCGCAGTGTGGACTTCCTAGCCAAATAAATCAACATAACCTGCTTTAGAGCTACATCCAAACTAGACCTAAACAAATGCAGATATGAAATACATGTAAGCAAGACTCGTTTTCCATTCCCTTGCTACTCAATGTATGGTTTTCTTATTCTATTTCAACTTGTTGTCTAATAATATACATGCCAAAGGACTACAGTGACAGTTTTTCTTTATTTTTTGCCAGCCTGTTTGCTCTTGTTGATTTGTTTGTCTCTTGTTGTCTGACCTGATAAGTTGACTTGCCAAATAGAGCGTGTGCACCATATTAGCAATAAAAGTAGAATGCATGACAAGTTCCATCTGTTTTACAAGCTAATTTTTAATTCTTCTTATGAATGGTTAAAATGAAAGATGAAAATTTATTGAAGCATGCCACCTTAGAAATAAGCACTTCTCTACATGTAGTAAATGATGGCAATGACGGTTTGTTTGTATAAATCTTTTTGAAACATTTGTTTACTTTGACAATTAACACAAGATAACTTCTGGATTCTTTGTGGAGAACACCATCATTGTGGCAGAAGGCGAGCTACTCACTAATGGTGTTTTTGAGGTCAGGTTCTATCTTATCCTTCGAGCATGCTTATATTTTCGTTTTCTCAGCGAACTCAGATTATCTTTCATATGACCACCTCATATATTGAGCACTGCAATACACAAATGAAATAGACTCGCCTAGAGTGAAATTTACAATAAGTACGGTAGAAATAATTTATCTTATTGATTATGCACATAGAAATAATATGTAACTGAGTGAGCCTTCAGTTAGAAAATCTGCATAGGTGGGTTTCTTTTCAACTAGGCTTGATATGATCCACTTTTCTATCATACTTATGGTACCATGTGCTGAATTTGCTTTGGTGGGTCCCATGGTTCGCTGGTTCAGATTTTTGATCTGATGGCCTTTGTTGTGGATAGATCCAACCCTCATAGCGTGTGACTGAAGGGTTCCATCCATCCAATCTTTCTCCTTCATTCAGTCAAATTTGGACCATTTTACACTCTTTTCTTCATCTATTTAAACCCACTACTGGAATCACTGACTGTCTCTCTAAGTGGATATTTGTCACATTGTCCCTCTAAGTGGATATTTGGTCAAATTCAGACCTGACAGGTTGGTCTGATCTGGTTGAACTGAACTGCCGCTACATGTTGCGTTTGGTTCAATCAAAGGTGTTTCTCTTTGATAAGCCATCTGAAGGGTATGGTTTATCAATAATCATCCGAACTGTTCAAATTTTCAAACCGACCATGTTTTTATTAGATCTGGCAAATGAGTAAAATTGGTAAAAAAATAATATGAGAAACTAAATCTAAACTTTAAAATGTTACCACTGCCCTTTTTTGAGTTTGAAATGTGTTTTCAAACATTTGTTTAAAAATTTAGCCATAATATAGAACTCTATTTTTGCATGGTTTCTCTACTTTCTAAAATGTGTTTCTAGAAATTATTTTAGTTTAACTATACAAATTTGATGTCATGCTGATTCACAGTTTGATGGGAAGGAGGTTCACTGGTCACACTGAATTTGAATGAACCTTGGTCTAAACTGGTTCAATGGCCTGCCTGAGTTCTTAAAAATGTTGTTGTCCATTGATTTGTGGAGTCAGAAAAAAAGTCATAGGCGTTCGGTCCTAACAATTTGTGTAATGCTTTATGCTTGTGCTGAGGGCAGCATCAATACAAAATACTGGCATTGCTATTGAATCTGCTGCTATTGTCTAACTTAACCCTCTTGAGCTAGTTTGATATTTTAGAAAAACCTGACAATCATTATATCAATGCATTCGACCATCTGATACAGACCAAGGCCAAAATGGCCCTATCCTCCTGCTGGACGTGTAGCCCAAACTACACTTAAGTGACTATTAAGTTACATTTTTAAAAGGGACCCGACATCCGGCTACTAGACTTTTCTTTTTCTCTTTAATCCTAATGATAGTCAGAGTTGAACACATTCAAATGGATGTTATTAAATTTCCACTTCAGCTTCCTACATTTTTCAGAACCAAAGTACTAAACCATTTTCTGATTATTATCTAGGTCAACACGTGTGGATTTCCCCCTTTGGAGGACAGAGATGCTTCTCTTGCTGTAATTATGGGACTTGACTTTTTTGGTGGTGGTTCTCTCTCATCAGAAGAAAATGTATCCTCTTGCCTGCCCTGATTTTTTACCTCAGCCAGTTACCAATTTGTAGTAAACTTTTCCTAGGCATGGACTCCTATGTGGATTTTCTACAGGGCAAAGCTTTGTGTCAGTCATCACCCATAACAGTGGCATGTCACATCGAGACTTTCCAGATCCTGGGTACTAATGTGGATAGTTACTTAAATGTTGGCATCATGCTTATTAGATGATCCCAAGTCCTAACCATTTGATGTTCTGCCCAAATTTGTGCAAGTAATTAGACTATTTGGAACTTAGAATCGCCCAGTGGTGTGTTTTTGGCTATTTTTATCGTCAGTGGGTTCCTCATTTTTGATGGTCTGGATTGGCATACTTCTGTTATGCAATGTATGCAGTGAATGGATTGCCACAAAGTCTTTAAGTTCTGGAAGACACATGGGAATCTGGTGCAATTGCTACTGAAAATTGATTATCTTGACCATACGATTAACTGCCAATAGCTTAGGCTTTCAGCGCTGGAAAAGAAGGCAGTAAATGACATGTTTGTCATCCTCTCGGATGTTTGTCTGGATAATGAAGAGGTAAGTTGTTAATACTTGTTTTGGGCTTCTCATAATGTTTTATTTATCCTCAAAGCCACCTACATTATTTTATCCGTAGAGAAGACTATGGCAAAGCTAGCTGCTGTCATGGATGGTTATGAGAATGTAGAGGTGGTTCCATCTTTGTTTGTTTTGATGGGGAATTTCTGTTCTCGTCCTTGTAACCTGGCCTTCAGTTCTTTCTCGAGTCTCAGGTTAGCACCCTCTATATGATTTTAAATTGCTTTATGAGATTTGGATATTTTCCTATTCGATTGGTTTTTAGATATGCTGGTTTAGGTGTAACAGAAAGGAATTAACTAACTAGACATGCAGATTGCAGTTTGGAAAGCTTGGAGAGATTATCGGAGCCCATCCACGATTGAAAGAGCATAGCCGGTTTTTGTTTCTTCCGGGTCCTGATGATATAGGTATGAAACAGAGCATCTTTGTCTCACAGTTGTTGCTGAAGTACCCCTTTTTCCTTATCTGTAGGACACTGATCATAAGGGTAAGGGCTAGGATCTTCCGTCGTAGAAGATTTGGGCTACCTGTCATGTACTGTGGGACCCATCAAATTAATTGTCTGCATCATTGAACCATGGTTGTCATGTGTAAAACCCGTTAGTTAGTAGATACTAATTATTTTCTTACATTGTACCTTTCCTCTAAACATATGCAAAGTAAGCATTACTGACTATTTGAGGGCATTGGTGTCTCTTGTTCTAGTAAGCCTCTAAAGACCTCTGAAGATGTGTTCATGTTAGAATTCAGAGTGGCTCTGATACCACATGTTAGTTTGGGACTTACAACTTTAATCCGATCTACATAAATATAGGATTGATTTGAATAACAAAGCATAAATCTAAAATTAAATGCGTACTTGTCTCCATCTTGTTCGTGTGATGTGAACTGCTACATTTGATTGGGGATTTACTACACTCCTCCACTACGACCCCCTAAACCCTATATATTGGTTTTCCAAGACAACTCCCTTCCCATCATGGACTCTAAATCTAATTAGGATTTAGATTCCTCTTAGCATAGGAAACTCTATTATGTTAGCAACTTTCCATGAAAACCAAAGATATCTCTATTAAGGAGACTTAACCAATATTGGAGTCTTTATGTGAGTTGATCTTCTAAAGTGGGGGACCCACATGGGCGTGTGGTCATTGGCCCACAGTTACACCCGATAATTCTAACATTCCCCAACTTGGTCCATATCACCACAATCACTACATTATTCTTTGGTTATTGTGATCACCAAAAAATTCTCAAATGTGACTAACCAGTCCTATATGTGCTAAGCCTTTATACTGTGATCAAATGAAAAACTGTCAATGCGAATCATGGCGGTCACACATCGACGTGTTTCCTCCCTTGTATTACACTCATCAATAATCCTCACTTGACCAAGTCTTTCATAGAGGTAATAGGACTTTTCATGACCACCCTATTAAATTGGTTATACTGAAATTGTCATATCTCATATTCCCTGCTTTGTTAACTATAATCACATGTGCATAAAGTAGATGAAATAAAGCAAGAAGGCGAAATTGTCAAACAAAAATTTAACGATATCATCAACTGAAATTTGATCAAATCTCAAACAGTGTCTATGAATCTGAAAACAATCCTTATAACAACAATTTTACAAGCCCCATGTTAATTACATGTTCCCTAAATGCTTTTGGTGCCAATGCCATAATCAATTTTTGTTTGCCGATTTCGTCTTCTTGCTTTATTTTTTCTACTTTATGCACATGTGATTATGGTTAATAAAGCAGGAAATATGAGATATGACAATTTCAGTGTAACCAATTTAATAGGATGGTCATGAAAATGATCCTATTACCTCTATGGAAAACTTGGTTAAGTGAGGATTGTTGATGAATGTAAAACATAGAAGGAAGCATGTCGCAGTAATGATGTGTGACTGCCATGATTCGCATTGACAGTTTTTCATTTGATCACAGTATAAAGGCTTAGCACATATAGGACTGGTTAGTTACATTTGAGGATTTTTTTGATGATTACAATAACTAAAGAATAATGGAGTAGTGCTTGTGGACCAAGTGGGAGAATGTTAGAATTATTGGGCTTAAGTGTGGCCCAATTCACATAAAGACTCAGAAGAATCTAAATCCTAATTAAATTAGGACTCCATGATGGGAAGGGAGTTGTCTTGAAAACCTATATATAGGGTTTAGGGGTTACAACTCCTCTCTACACAATACATTGGTTGCCCCATTGAAATCACTTAGTAAGGCCATAGTGGAGGAATGTAGTAAATCCCCAATCAAAGGTAGCCGTTCAGATTATGCTAATGTGATGGAGATAGGTATGAGTTTAGATTTGAGATCTATGTTGTGTTATTCAAATCTACCCTATTATTGTGAAGATATGATTTTAGTATGTTAATCCCAACTAACAGTTCACACTTGTTATTTACTGGTTGCATGTGGGCATTTGCACAACTAATTAGTTTCATACATATTACATCATCAATGTAATCTCATCCTGTTCATGTCATGTATATCTGTGAAATTCAAGCCTCTACCCTTCTGACATTTGCAGGTCCATCAAAAGTTCTTCCAAGGTGTGCTTTGCCAAAATATCTAACAGAGGAGCTTCAAAAGCACATTCCCAACGCCATCTTCTGTAGTAATCCTTGCAGGTAAACCTTTTGGCCCAGTTGCCAGTTATATTTTTAAATCTATGAGGGCCAGGAGAAAATACACAGTTTCGTCTTTTTTTTACCCTCTCTCTGCTTTAGCATATACGATGTGCCCGCCTTTCATTCTGGGAGTTCCATGAAGCACGCCTAAATATCAATTGCATGTGGCACTTGTATGTGATCAGAACTGTTACCCTTGCCGGCAGTATCATGGATGGTTTCCTGTAAATGGATGGTTGATACAAAAATGTGCAGGAAAATAGCAACTGGTCCACATTCATGTGGAAAGCTCGCAAAAATTTATGGATTGTCACTCTGAAGAGTTTGTGATATAACCCGTTGACTAGATGGCTCATCCTTAACCAACTACGTGCGCAGCAGCTCCATCGATGTCCTGCTTTGCACAGGACGCCTACTGCAAATTGGCAGCTCAAAAACTATGATATACCCTATAAAATTTCCTTGCATTTAATATGTATTGGACACCTGAAGGGCCATGAGATCTACTGCATAATGGCAGCCAACATGCCATCATTATTGTATATGATTTCCTCTGCATTCATCTTGTCTTGTACCATCTCTAAGTCTCTAACCATTCAAGGGACTTCTAAAGTTTTGAGGGAAGGAAATGAAATTGTCTGTATCCCCCTCTTAGTGTTTATTTTTGGTCATCATATATTTTGCACGTTGTATAGATGGTACATCGTAGCTTATGAGTACGTATGTAGAGTTGGAGATTGGTGAATATATATATATATATATTTTTGGCACAAGTAATGTACTTCCCACTCGTATTTTACAGTTTTCATGTTTCTCAACTAGAGTGAGTATGTCTAGTATTTTCACTTCGGTATTTCTTGGTCACCAAGCACTCGTCTGTAAGTAAACTTATTGTTATTGTTTTTTTCGCTTTGATTCAGAATCAAGTTTTATACCCAAGAAATCGTATTTTTCCGGCAAGATTTGCTATATAGAATGCGGCGATCCTCTCTGATACCCCCTTCAAAGGAAGAGACTTCTGATCCGTTTGAGCATGTAAGTTGGATTTCTTTCTGAAGCATTATTTTCAACATACTAAAATATAAGATTTATTATTTTGGGATTTTGTTCATTGCAGCTGGTTGCCACCATTACTCATCAAAGTCATCTTTGCCCCCTTCCACTCACTGTTCAACCTATTATCTGGAACTATGATCATTGCTTGCGATTGCACCCGACTCCACATACGGTATTGTCTTCGTATCTTTCAATTCCATGCATAACCATGTCAAAGGGGAAATTGGATATCCCCCTTACACTTGCTGTATAAATGCTTTTCTACTCGTACCATTGGATTTAGTTCCAATAAATTTAGATGACCGTATAACCATTAAACTTTGATGATCTAAAACGAAGGCCTAGGATCATATGATCTACCTGGCATCTTGTATTTCTATCCTTTTCCAAACCTTTCCATTTTTTTACCACAAAATAAGGGGAAAAAAAAAAAACCTGTCCATTGCACATTTCCCTTGGTTGTCATGCATCCTGTTGTGATCTAGGGCCTATGGAAAGAGATCAATCACACACAAGAACACGGAGATTTACGTGGTTCGGCTTTTGGCCTACGTCCACGGGGAAGACGGGAGAACTCAGTTTATTATCAGAAGAAGGTGTACATCATAGAGACCCTAAGTCTCTATTTATAATATCAGCCCAATACCCAGTTACACCCAAACACTACTTCTAATCACAGTAGACCTATGATAATAGACCTACTTCTAATCTCAGTAGAACATGGACAATACAGGGGCCCGGTTAATTTATAATTTATTCAATTGAGCCAAACAAATAACAAATCTCCACCTTGGCGAACATTGAAGCTGATCCTCATGCACTAAACACGTCTCACCGTCTCCACCTGCCCCTTAGGGCACTCAGGTACTGATCACATTAATCAAGTCCAAGCAATGCTTGAACTTGACTGTTGGAATAGTCTTGGTCATCATGTCTGTTGGATTCTCCGCCGTAGCAATTTTAATTATTGCAATAGCACCCTCGGCGATGACATCTCGAATGAAATGAGCCCTTACATCTATGTGCTTGGTCTTTTCATGATACTTTGGATTATGTGTCAGATCAATCGCACTCTGACTGTCACAGAAAACAGTAACTAGCTTCCGTTCCAATCCCAGATCTTCAACCAAGCCTGTCAGCCAAATAGCTTCCTTCACTGCCTCTGTAGCTGCCATATATTCTGCTTCAGTGGTAGACAAGACAGCTTTGGATTGCAATGCTGCCTTCCAACTAACGGCACCGCTAGCAAAAGTGAAGACATAACCTGTCAGGGACCTTCTTCTGTCTAAATCTCCAGCAAAATCTGAATCAACATATCCAATAACACTTCCAGAAGTGTTATTACTTCTGTCATAAATTATCCCAACATCAGTAGTACCTCTCAAGTAACGGAGTATCCATTTCACTGCCTGCCAATGGGCCTTTCCGGGGTTATCCATGTATCTGCTAACTACACTAACCGCGTGTGAAATATCTGGCCTCGTGCAAACCATGGCATACATGATACTCCCAACTGCACTAGCATAAGGAACACGAGACATGTGCTCCACCTCTTCCGTAGTTTGTGGTGACAAAGCAGCGGAAAGTTTGAAATGGATGGGCTGCCAATGGAGTATTCACAGGTTTCGAACTTTGCATACCAAAGCGCTCCATAACTTTCTCAAGGTACCCCTTTTGTGACAAAGACAATTTGCCCGATTTCCGGTCCCTTTGAATCTCCATTCCAAGAATTTTCTTCGCAGCACCTAAGTCTTTCATCTCAAATTCACCACTCAACTGAGTTTTCAACCTGTTGATCTCAGACATGTCCTTTGCAGCAATCAACATGTCATCAACATATAGCAGCAAATAGACATACGAGCCATTGGAGTGCTTCTTGTGGTATATACAATTGTCGTATGCACTCCTGCAATAACCGTTTCCAACCATAAAGGTGTCGAAACGCTTGTACCACTGCCTAGGAGACTGCTTCAGACCATACAACGATTTCTTTAGCAAACAAACGTGGTCTTCCTTTCCATGAATTTCAAACCCCTCTGGTTGATGCATGTAAATCTGTTCATCTAGCTCGCCATGTAAGAACGCAGTCTTGACATCAAGCTACTCCAACTCTAAATTGAATTTAGCAATCATAGCAAGTAGCACCCTGATAGAACTATGCTTCACCACAGGAGAGAACACTTCATTGAAGTCAACACCCTCCCTCTGAGTATAGCCTTTTGCAACCAGTCGTGCTTTGAACCTAGTCTCTTCCACCCCTGGAGTTCCTTCCTTTTTCTTGAAGACCCATTTGCATCCAACAATCTTCTGGCCTTTCGGAGGTTTTACTAACTCCCAAGTCTGATTCTTGTGAAGAGATTCAATCTCCTCACCCATGGCTACGGCCCATTTTACTGATTCTTTGCTAGTGACGGCATCCCGATATGTAACCGGCTCAGACTCAATACTCTCAGCTGTATTAAGAGCGTAGGCAACAATATCTTCATACCCGTATCTCTGAGGTTTCTTAATCTGCCTCCTTTCTCTGTCCCGAGTAAGTATGTAATCATCCGGAACTGCACTTTCCTCGTTTGAGCTTTGCATCTCCTCTACATCTTGTTGATCTGGGACATCTGTTTGCACCTTATCCTGCAATTTTTCTGGAGCTTCCTTCTCAAGCTCCACCTGTTTACTGACACCGTTTTGATCCTCCACCTTTCCAGCATCTTGACGCTCCTTCGGTTTCAACATAGCAGACTCATCAAAGGTCACATCTCTGCTTATAATGCATTTGGGAGATTTCCCATCTAGGCACCACAGCCTATATCCTTTAACACCATCTGCATACCCTAGAAATATGCACTTTCTTGCCCTTGGTTCAAGCTTTCCATCATTCACATGAGCATAGGCAGGACAACCAAATATCCGCAAGTTGGTGTAGTCAGCAGGAGCTCCAGACCATACCTCTACAGGAGTTTTGCATTCTATAGCTGTTGATGGGGACCGGTTTATCAGATAACAAGCTGTGTTAACAGCTTCCGCCCAAAACTTCCTAGGTAACCCTGCATTAGAGAGAATGCACCGGGTCTTCTCTAGAATAGTCCTGTTCATCCGTTCTGCAACTCCGTTCTGTTGCGGTGTATTTCTGACTGTGCGATGTCTCACAATACCTTCATTCTTGCAGAACTTATTAAAAGCACTATTACAGAATTCCAAGCCATTGTCAGTTCTCAAGCGCTTGAGCTGTTTACCTGTCTGCTTCTCGACCATAGCCTTCCATTGCTTGAACTGTGCAAAAGCTTCATGTTTGTGCTTTAAGATATACACCCAGACCTTCCGAGAATAGTCATCAATAAAGGTCAACATGTATAAACCACCACCAAGAGATGGAACACGAGAGGGACCCCAAAGATCAGAGTGGATATAATCCAAAGTACCCTTTGTCCGATGAACAGCAGTCCTGAACTTGACTCTACATTGCTTTCCGAAGATACAATGCTCACAGAAGTCCAGCTTTCCTGTTTTCTGACCACACAGTAAACCCTGTTTAGTCAACTCATCCATACCCCTCTCACTCATATGCCCAAGTCGCATATGCCATAACTTGGTAATTTCTGAATCTAAATCTGAGGACGACACAGCTGCAGCACCTGTAATTGTACTACCTTGAAGAAAGTAAAGACCATTCTGCTTCAGTCCCTTCATCACTACAAGAGCACCCTTCGAGATTCTCATAACTCCACTTCCAGCTTTGTAGGTACAACCATTGGAGTCAAGCGTACCCAAGGAAATCAAGTTTTTCTTCAACTCTGGAATATGCCTAACATTTGACAATGTTCTCACAATACCGTCATGCATCTTAATTTTGATTGCACCTATCCCAACAACCTTACAAACTGCATTATTTCCCATAAGCACTTTACTACCATCAATAGATTGATAATTGGTAAACCAATCTCTGTAAGGACACATATGATAGGAACAGCCTGAATCAAGAATCCACTCAGTGGCTGAGCTACCAACAGTAACCGAAAGAACTTCTGCACCATCAGAATTAGTCTCTGCAACATCGGTTGCAACTCCGGCAATTTCTCCAGAATTAGATTTCTCTTTCCCTTTACGCTCTGGACAATCTTTTCTAAAATGCCCTTCCTTGTGACATTTGAAGCACTTTAATTTTCTAGTTTTTGATTTTGACCGAGATCGGCCTCTTCTATTATGCTCTTTCTTCTCTGTTCTGCCACGCGCTACCAAACCCTCACCAGAACTGTCATGGTTTTCAGTTGCAACCTTTTTCTTTAACTCCTTGGAGTTCAAGGCTGACTCAACATCTTCCTTAGAAAGAGTTTCTCTACCATACATCATGGTATCAACAAAGTTCTCATACGAGGGTGGTAAAGAGCATAGCAACATGATAGCTTGGTCCTCATCATCAATTTTGACATCTATATTTTCCAGATCTAAAATAGCTTTTGTAAAAGAATCAATGTGAGTTGAAACAGACGTACCTTCCTGCATTTGTAATGTGAACAATCGCTTTTTCAGATACAAGCGATTTGTGAGAGATTTTGTGATGTACAAGTTCTCCAACTTTTGCCATATGCCAGCAACAGTTTTTTCCTGAACAACCTTTCGCAGTACACCATCACTCAAGAACAGCAGAATCTGACCATACGCCTTTTCCAGCAACTCATCCTTCTCTTCATCTGATAATTTTTCAGATAGAGCATTCTTTCCCCTCAAAGCTTTATGCAACCCATTCTGGACCAACAAAGCATGCATCTTCAGACGCCAAAGACCGAAGTCATTATTACCGTCGAATTTTTCAATATCGAATTTAGCAGCCATTCCGCAAATCTTTCACTGGAATTGTGTAGATCTGGTCACCACGAGCACGCTGGAAGAAACGGATCTGAAATCCGACTTTGGACAGCTAAGATATCGCAGAAATAAGTTTCTGCGCTCCGATTAGTCAATCTTCTTTGTTGACCGTTGAACAGCCAATCTTCTTCCACAACAGCGTAGATCTGCTCGCAACGAGTCCGTAGGTTCAAACGGATCTCCGATCGGACTCCGGATCGTCAAGATATCGCGAAAACAATTCTCAGCCTTCGATCTAGTCAAATCTGCCTTTGATCGTACAGGTGCTGACGTCAGCAGACCTTACCAGCGGGCTTTGTTTCTGGGCTTCTTCTCCACGGGTCAGGTCAACCTGGACTTGACCTGACCTGGACTGGCGAATGGGCCTTTTAAAACGAGTCAGGCTGGACCTGACTTGCACCCGACCCGGAACTACTGCAGAACCCAAGCCCACCTTCTTCTTCTTCTTCAACTGCCCTGTTCTGCAACACAGAACACAGCGATTTTGGCGCAGAACCCACACGGCCACGGGACGGCACCGCAGCAACACTTCTTCTCCGGTGACGGCGGCGGCAGCAGCGGGGAGTTCCAGCGACGGCGATACACGGCGAGGTGGGGCCCAGCAAGAGACCCAAAAAAAAAGACACGATCGCCCTTCCCTGCAGTAGTCGTCCTCTCCGATTTCCTTCTTCTTCTTCCACGGCAACAGCGCAGGCGGCGCTTCTGCTCCGGTGACGCGCAGCGGCGGCGGCGGCGACTCCGGCGTCGGGCAAGAACGGAAGCTGCCTTGTGTCGAAGATCAGATGACTGACGATCAGATCATCTGTGGCTTCCGTCTGTAAGCAATCCAGAACAGGGAGCGATCCCCTTCTCTCCGATCAACCCTTTGAAGATCCGATCCGTTAGATCTCCTTCAATCACGCCAATTATCTCTGATACCAGTTTGTTGTGATCTAGGGCCTATGGAAAGAGATCAATCACACACAAGAACACGGAGATTTACGTGGTTCGGCTTTTGGCCTACGTCCACGGGGAAGACGGGAGAACTCAGTTTATTATCAGAAGAAGGTGTACATCATAGAGACCCTGAGTCTCTATTTATAATATCAGCCCAATACCCAGTTACACCCAAACACTACTTCTAATCACAGTAGACCTATGATAATAGACCTACTTCTAATCTCAGTAGAACATGGACAATACAGGGGCCCGGTTAATTTATAATTTATTCAATTGAGCCAAACAAATAACACATCCAGATGGGCTCCATTGGGAATTCTTTTTGCCTTGGTGTTGTGGTGTGTTCTGATATATGAATACTGACATTTCATTTGTAACTGAGAGCATGGCAAGGAATAGGATTGAGAGGAAGAACTAAATTCACAAATGTGATCCAAAGTAGAATAGCTGTACAACTTTGAATAGGTGTATCTTTTGTGAGAGGGTGAGTGGGTGACTCTATATATATATATATATATATATTACATACTAGGTAAAGAGAATTTTTCTCCTTGCACACTTTCACAACGAGAGACAGAGATAGAGAGCCTCTATGTTTGAGTTTGCAGTTTCTTAGTAGGTTTTTTGGTCTAAGTCTTTGCTGACCCTGTTGTTGTTGTTGTTGCTGTTGTTATTATTATTATTACTATTTTTATAACTTTAGAGTACAGTTTTAGCCTAGCCCAAATTATGGAATGAGGCTTTGATAGTGATGATTCTTTATAGCAGGTTACTGACAACCTGTCCATTAGAAAATGGTCGGAGAACTTTCACTATGATGCTGGATAAGGAGTGCAAATTATCTTCTAAAACAAAGTTTTAGATTGCTACAAACTTAAAGCCTTTTTTGGAAAAGTAATGATTTTGCCCTACGGGGTTCAGTGTAAATTGGACCTGTTGGTCGAATTTGTAAATAGGCAAGAAATGCAGCTGGCAAAAACAGGTGACCTGTGTGGATAAGCACCTTCTTAGATTTAACATAATGATGAATGCTACTTGAATCCGAAGAGGAATGAATATTTGGTTATTTCATATTCATTCCTCAGGTGCAAGTTTGTGAGACATCCAAACGTTCCCCAACTCTCAAGTGCATCTAGAACCCAGACGATGTGTGATCATTAGTTCAATTTAAGTTCACAAATTGGTTTGAGAAAGTGACTAGTGGGGACTGCGGCACTTTGTAAATGATGATAAGATATGCGGATAGCATTGATGTTCTGAAAAGAGTAAAGTGATCAATATTCAATAGGGAAAATTTCAAAACAGGGCAGAAGTTTTGCCCAGATTTCAAATCAGGACAAATAAAAACTCACATTTCAAAACAGGGCTTAAGTTTTCCATTAACATTTCAAACCAGGACATCCGGCGAGATATGAGTTTTTCTGGCGACTTTTCTCTTCATTTTCTGGCGAGAATCTAAAATTCCCTCAAAAGCGAGAAAGATAGCGTGTTTTGAAACTAGGATGAATGTTAGCACAGATTTGTGTTAGCCCACCAAACATGAATTACTTTTTATAGTAGAAATCTTTGAAATACTTGAATTTGCACAAACCATTCTCACAGTTGGGCTTAATGTTCAACTAGTTTGAACAAATTCTGTGGGGAGTTGGTACAGTCTGTATGTGAATACACCGAGTATTAGGTGCATGAGTTAACATCTTTGTTTTTTATTAAGGAACTGAGTATTGAGGAGATAACCCAACACGGATGCACTTGGTAAGGAACTGGTCACAGCTCAATGCCTCAATGGTTTTTCACTTTCTATAATAATTTCATATTGTGTTTGCATTTATTTTTGTGGGGTCATTACATCGATGGGAAAAGAGATCGTTATTCTTGTAAATGGTCTCATCAATGTTCGTAACAAGTAGGTTAGTTCTTCCAACCTCTTCTGTTTTGGAAGAAAGGGCATAACGTTGAAATCCATGTATCGAGTAATCAATTCTCTGTGAACATATATATTAGTTTCAGAACACCCCATCTTGCTCGTTTACTAGAAAGCTCTTGAGGACATTTTAGATTCTCGCCGGAAAATGGAGAGAAAAGTCGATGGAAAAACTTATATCTCGCCAGATGTCCTGATTTGAAATGTTAATGGAAAACTTAGCCCTGATTTGAAATGTGAGTTTTATTTGTCCTGATTTGAAATCTAGGCAAAACTTGAGCCCTCTTTTGACATTTTCCCTATTCAATATGCATTTTTCACAGCCACATACATGTACATCAATGTTAGCTGCAGATCCATATTAGATTGGCATCCCAACCCATTAATGTTTTATTTGGTGGAATAGAGTGGTTTACTGTCGTTTTTATCGTATAGCTGCTTAACAATACATGTTTGAAGTCATGCCCATACTCAGATTATTCTGTATAGAGGTGTAGCATGTGCATGCATCTTCACCGGTGAACCACATTACATAAAAATCTTGAGCTGTATCTTCTGTAAGGCTTATATTGCTCATGATACCTCTCATGCAGATAGTCTTGGGGGACACAAGTGAGCAGAAGGCATTTAAGTATACTGGAATCACATGTTTCAACCCAGGTTCCTTCTCCAGTGATAGTACATTCGTCGCATACCGCCCTTGCACTCAAGAGGTGGAGCTGTCGTCCCTGTAAATCTCATTTGTTTTTAGCATTTTTATTCATCTTTTTGTTGAAACGATATTTTTCTTTTGAAATGAAAGCCTGAGCTCATTCTACTTTATTGTGTGGCTGCATTTCATCTTGATATATGAATGGAGAGAATGGACATTGCAAAATGCGGCATACTAATACGAAGTCAAGAGTCACGAGGCATCCTTTTTGTCCCTGATCATTACTAATTTTACAGCGTCCCCGGAATCTTAAATCCTATTAAAATGATGTGGTTCACACTACACATTTGTTAATGGAAAATATAATGGACGAGAAGCACCCACAGACTACCAAATCCCTCACCAACACAAGCAGGATTTGGCTTTTTCCTGTCGAGGGGAAGATGCTTAGCCACAGAGCTGTTGGTGGATTGACAGAACTATCTGCTGCAGCTTGTTGGGGTGTAAAAGAAAATTAGAAAACTATCTAACTGAATCGAAACGAACTGCGGTTAAATAACCGTGTTTTACGGTTCGGTTATGACTATTAAAATTGAAAAACCGTACTTCACGGAATGAACCGTAAAGTATGGTTCGGTTAACTGGCACGCGGTTAACTGTATCATTATATTAATTGAAAAAAAAAAAAACATAAAGGGCTTAAATGAAATATGTATATAATTCTTAACTTGAGTATATGATTTTTTCATATACTTAAAAGGATGTTGGATTATCATTTCATAATTATCATGGAATGCCCCTTTTATTTTATAAAATTTGCATGTAGGTTGTTCCGTGATATTATGAAACGGCAAGTGATTGTGCGTTATCATGGAATGGAATAGAGGTTTTTTGCCGTCGTTATAAAGTTTTTGGGTCCTCCCTCACTTTTTTTCTCCACCCAAGTCTCCTCCGTGACATTTGGGTGCTTGCCATGTGCTTTTTCCCCATCCCAGAAGACTTAGGGCACGTTTGTGTAAACGTAATTTCCATGGAAATTGGAAATTGCCACATCAGCAAAATCCATGGGTTTCAAATACTTTGGAAAAGTATTTCCGTGGAACTCAAAAAATTATGTTTGGTGCAAAAAGTTGAACATTGGATGGGAAATGGGTAGGAAAAGAAGTTTATAAAGGGGGGGGGGGGGGAGTTTTCTAAGGAAATGGACTTCCCATACCCCCCCATGGGAAGTCCATTTCCATAGTGAGGAAGGAAAAAGCTTAGTTGGCAATAAAGTGATTCTTAGGAAAAATGCTGCACCAAACATACAAAAAGTAAGTTTTCTGCAGAAAACTGTTTCCATTTCCATGGAAATGGGCTACACAAACAAGCCCTTAAAGATTGCTAACGTGATAGCGATGGGAGAGTGTCGGGATGGCCCGGGCCCAAAAATTTAAAAACCACTTGTCTCTCATCCCATCAGAGGTCATAAAAAGGAAAAACAAACTTATCTGTCTCATTATCATATCTATCTACTCATCTGATATTCGACCAGCACGGCATAATCAATCTTTGATTAGTGATATATACAGAAAAAAGCCTTACAGGGAATTTTGGCCATTAAAAAAAATAAAAAAAGGAGAGAGGTTGCATGTCGCTGGTGATTTTGGCTTGATGTTCTTAATTGAAAGCTCCTTAGAGAACTTAAAAGCCCTAATATGAAAAGCCAAATTTTTTGGTCCCATTTTGAAAAATGTCAAAAACTTACGCTCTATATTAATATTTTCAATTTTTTTGAAATGTTACATTGAAACAGTTGAAATGCCAATTTTATCTGTTTCCAATTATTAGAGAATTGAAATGGACAATTGCCACTATACAAATTCTTCTAATGCTTAAATTCTAACCGTTAGCTTCTCCTACCTATAAATAATGATGAGTTTAAAGCAAAACTGTATTAATGGATGAAATAAAAGAGTCAGAGTCATTGATTCATGGCCTCTTTTGTTCTTTGCTTCTTTAGAGAATTGAAATGGACAATTGCCACCATACAGATTCTTCTAATACTTAAATTCTAACCGTTAGCTTCTCTTACCTATAAATAATGATGAGTCTAAAGCAAAACTGTATTAATGGATGAAATAAAAGAGTCAAAGTCATTGATTCGTGGCCTCTTTTGTCCTTTGCTTCTTTCTTCCATTTCAAGAAAAAAGAGAAGGCATCAAGGGCAATCCTTTTGAATGAGCAAACAGACTGTGAAGAGTTGTCAAGAAATAAATAAGAATTATTAGATTGGCCAAACATGAAAAAAGTCTTCAGTATACAGACCGAACCAAGTAGGTCCACTAGTGGAATCTCATCTGCCATCCTTTCTGTTAGGTGTGAAAATGAAAAAGGTTCAGATCATTTCCATTGTCTGTCTTATTGAGCAAAAGAACATCATTTTAATACATTTATAAAAACTATTTATTTGTTAGTTACAATTCAACTTTAACTAAACTCATTAACTCTTTTGGTCCCTTATTTCATCTGCATCCAAATGACCCTTTATTTATTTAGTAATAGTCCTATCTCTTATTTGATATTGCATTGCACCAGCCATTTTTCAATTAACAATAATCCTATTTTAATATTGCAGAGTTCTTATCCTCCATGCCTTTGACTTATTGAAACTCTCTATTGGAGCCCACCTATTGAAAATCCAACCACCACCCAATCAAATGAACAACACCCCAGGACTATTTTGATGGTCCATTTTATTGAATTGTTTCAGAAGAGGAAGAGTGATAAATAAAACCTTTTATTTTAATGCTTAATCCACAGTGCCTGTTGTGTCTAGTGACCTTAAAAAAGAGGCTTCACTCATATCATATATGAAATGCCCAATTTTAATAGAGAGTATTAACATGCATCAAATATGCTAGCGAGTTCAATAAAAGATGATTTGTTTTAGACTTTTAGGCATGTCCAAACAAAGATGTCGCCGGAGTAGATTGCCGCTTTTTAAAAAGTGGTCAGCAAACTCATATCAAATCAAAGAGGGCCCCTTGATTAGATTTCATTTTTCTAAAGTTGGTCCGCAAACTCGTCAATAGGGGCACATCACATGCCTTACAAGGAGGTGATCTGTTTTGGATTTTTGCCCAGACAAGGGGGCCTGGTGGCCTGGTGCAACAGGTTTTTGGTTTCCCCACTCAATTATAGGGTGTTATAGGATTGATTCGTCCAGACGTGCCTTTTTTTTTTTTTTTTTTTTTTAATATACATTTTTTGAAATCATGACATGTTCACTGGGAATAGGAACTGACCTTCTAAGAACATTTATAATCACCGACCTTTTACATCCGGGGCAGTTGAATTCTAATTGACTGCATTTTCCGTATGCGAGCACAAGACGTGTGACACACGTATAGAGGGAGGCCCTTTGCTGGTGATTCAAGAACTTTATACTTTTCAAAACGAGTATTCAATTCAACGTTTCAGTACATTTCACTTTGAAGGATGTCAAACCCTCGGAATCCATAATTATTAGGAGCCCTTATTTATGGCCCACACTTGCATGAATCAAAATGTAAACCCCAACACATATTCATTAGCATCAGCGCTCGCCTGGTGCTCAGCTCATGTTGGCCCATATATATATATATATATGAGCAAGGCTCTCCTGAGCTCAAGCTTAAGATAAAATTTTATAAGCTCCATGCTTGTGGGGCCCATCTTTGGTTCATCCAAATAGACCAAACGCATGAGTCCCCTAAATTGCATATGTCCACCAACTTTCGGTTAGATTCAAATTATCTAAACCGTTGGATCAACTATGTATCAATTCAAATGGACCGTTGACCATTAAACTTTTGGGCCCATATGGAGATGGTAGAAATCACGGTTGGAGCTGATTTTTTACAGAGAGAAGGATCCCACGGAGTCCTTAAAATCCCCCCATCCCCATCCCCATGTGGGTCCCACCACATACTTGAGCTTACCTTATCCTAAGCTTGAGCTTAGGAGAGCTAGCCCCTATAAATATATATATATATATATATATATAAAAGAGGAAGGACCCTGCCTATACAATTGTGTCCGAGTTGTTCAGATTTAAATGGTGTGGCACTACCTTCGTTTGATCAAAGCCATTTTTATATATGTGGTCAATCCAATACCATACATCATTTCAGATAAAGCAAAATTTATGAGAGGTAATACGCATCCATGTGGTACCAACAGCTTGGACAAAGTAAAGACTAGGGTGATAACTTATACCCAATAAATCAGGTGTATAGCTGGCTACACTATGATGTACATAAGTTTCATCATGAAAAAGGCTTCACCTTCCTTCACCATATACCCCTCTAAGGTTTGTAGGATCTGTAAATAGACCCATATGATTTTAATATTTGTAAATAGGCCCATGCTTTTTCAATTTAATACATTTCGTGTTGTCAAAATTAGTAGCTTTCCAACCACCAAAGGTTTTTAGAGTGAAATGATACTTTTGCCAATCTCTTTATCTTTATATGCATAAATTCAGAAGTTTATACTTATTTTTCTCTTAAGCTTGTAACATTAATAATTACATTTAGTGAAAGAGAAAAACCGTATATAAATTTATTTATTTTTATTGGTATAGGGCCTATTTCATTAGATTCAAATCAATCATAATGATAATGAAAGCATGTGTTTATAGTTCGTTATAATTGATTCGGTCCATGCATGACTGACTGTTAGATTAATGAAAGTTTCAAAATACATGATTAGGCTCCATTTGCATTAAAGAGTTATTAAGAAAGACAACTAGGAATTGCGATGAAATAATGGTATTTTTATAAATAATAATGTACTCATTTTTGTTTAATGGATGTAAGGGCAAAGTTGTCATTTTCATAAAAGTTTAACATAAATGTCATAGTGATTATCCTTTTCAATTAGGAATATTGATTTTAGGGACATAAAAGTTATTGGAATGAAAGAGCAGGAGCCTATTTACGAATACAAAAACTGCATTGGGCCTATTTACAAATTATACAAACCATATAAAAAAACCTAAACAATAAAACAACAGAAGTGTAGACAGAGAGAAACTGTTATTAATTTTTTCAAAAAGGTCGGATGCACTTGTTCCCAAGGGCACCCACCTCTCCTTGTCTAGAAAATTGTAAATAGACATCGTGAAAACAACTTCTTACCATATTGAAAGGACCATCAAACATAGAAAAGTAGTATTGCTAGTATTCTACAAATGTGTGCCCCACTGTCTTCAAAATACTTTATTAGTTTTTACAAAGTCTTCCTTTTTATCAACCCCTCCCAACCTTTTCTCTTTCTTCTTCTTCTTCTGACTCTTCTTACTCAGCTTTCTTCTTCTTCTTCTTCATCATCAATATGGTTCTATCCAAGACTGTTTCGGAGACTGATGCCTCCATCCACTCTACATTCGCGTCAAGATACGTCCGAGAATCTCTTCCAAGGTGATTTTTGTTTTAACTTTTCCCAACTAGGCCTTACTGGGATCATCTTTCAATCAACTCATCTCTTTCTTCATAAAAACATCATTTTTTTTTTCTAATTTGGTTTTGTGGGGTGGTTATGAAAAGATTCAAGATGCCAGAGAATTCGATACCCAAAGAGGCTGCTTATCAGATCATAAACGATGAGCTGATGTTGGATGGGAATCCGAGGCTGAACTTGGCATCATTTGTGACGACTTGGATGGAGCCGGAGTGTGATAAGCTGGTCATGGCTGCCATTAATAAGAACTACGTCGACATGGACGAGTATCCTGTCACCACTGAGTTACAGGTGCACAAACTTACTCTAATAAGTCTCTATAGCATCACCCTTCTCTCTCTCACACGCACAAAACACAAGTGCAGAAGAAAATGTTACACATCTCCCAATTTTATTTTTTTAAACCCCATGTTTGACCTGGTCTAACTAGTCCACTAACCCAAGGAAATTTGTGAAATTCATAGTTGAAGGAGTTTCTTGCGTAATGAAAATCTGAGTCTGAGTAGCTTAAAATAAAAGACTTTTTTAGCGTATGGGGTAAATTGTATCTCTTATGAACCGCTTAAATTAATGGTGGAACCAACACCTAATGAGGTAGATTTTGGGAATAATCTCAATGAATAGCAAGTGAGTTTATTTTGAGCTGGATTTGGAGTACTCCTCACACTCATAGATGCTGTCCTGTTTCCATTGCTGGAGGGAAGTAGGAATGCTTACGTATCTGCTAACCAGTCGAACTGGCTACATTTGTGCCAGATGTGAACCTTCATGGGCCTCCTAATTTCTTGGTCCTGTCAATCTAAATGGGACCTAAAAACTACATCTGATCAGCCAATCCAAATAAGGGTTATAAGAGGATTGAGCCAGCCAGTTGTGGTTTGGGTAGGGCCCAAGTCCGATCGTCATTGACCTTTTAGTTTCATCTTGACAAATTTGAAGCTCCACTCATCACGGCAGCTGGGATTGAAATCTTAACCTCTGACAATTTTCCTTTCTACCAAGAGAAAAAAACCTTCGAAAAATTTCCAGTGAACTTGTAACAACTCTACATAATGAAATAAATTTAAGAACTTGAGACCTCATGAATGAAACAAGAGATTCTTGAGAGATTTGACATTTTTATTTATTTATTTTATTCTAAGCCACATTGTGCCTATTAAACTAGCGGTGCACAAAAAATCCGTATATCCAATCCGATCTGATTCAATCCGAAGGTAAACGGATTGGCGATGGATTGAAAATTTTGTAATCCGTTAGCAACAGATCAGTGGCGGATTTCACCCTCAATCCGCGGATTCAGTCCGATCCGATCCGTTGACATTAAATATAAATAAAAAAAATAGAAGGGGTCTAAATATAAATTAAAATGTCTAAATATAAAATAAATTTTTTTAAGAGGGCAAAATGTAATTTCCTATAAACTTTTATCCCTAAAACTCTACCCCCATTCATAGCTTCATCTCCCAAACTCCTGTTTTTGCACTATTTTGTTTCATGTTCTTGCACTATTTTGTTGATTAGATCTCTTTTGATTATAATATAGTTAAAAACAACTCTTTGTATTGATCAATTGAAATTTTGTATTTGTACTTTATATTTTTTTGTTGATTGTTAGCTTATATGCTGAATTTTTTTTACAACATGTTTGATATTTTTCTTTTAACATTAAACTGAACGGATTGAACGAATTAATCCGATTCGATCCGATCCTCCTCGGATTGGATTTTAACAGTCACGGATTGGTGACGGATTTCAAATCTATCAATCCGTAGGTAACAAATTGATGACGAATTTGGTCTAATCCGCACCAATCATATTCGTGTACACCCCATTAAATTATATTAAAAATTCTTCTCACAACTTCAAGCGGCTAGAATAGTAAAAACAGCCTTCAATGGGGAAAGAAAAACGAAACACCCCATTAAACCATATTGAAAATTCTTCTGACAACTTCACGTGGCTAGAATAGTGAAAACAGCCTTTAATAGGGAAAGAAAAAGGAAAAACAGATGGGTAGAATGGAAGGACTAACAAGCAATAACAAGTCGCAATGCATACACATTTGAGTAGGCCCCACTGTGTTTACTAGTTTCACATGCTACAGGTGCAATTTAAGAAATTTCAGTTCCTGTATCACTATTCGTTGGAAGGTTGTGCTCCACAATGGCTAGCCTAATGTTGCTGGCTCCACCAAAATGAAAGGGCCATTAGATATAAATATATATATATATATCACTCTTGCTTCCTTCGAATAAAAAGAAAAAAGAGATTTTATACTATTGATATTTTTTGATAGGATGAAATAGTATCTCCTTTGTTTCAAAGAAACAGGAGATCTCACAGCTGCCAACTAGACGATAGATCTTGAAGACATGTGATATTTGATAGGGTTAACGACTTAATTGGCCACTTTGTCACATGCAGCCAGGCATCTCGTTGTCCGATCATATACAACAGCACATTACTACGTGCAGTGTTATATAAAAGGGCCAGATAGCTTGTATAAAACTTCCATGCGAGGTAGCAGGATGGGACATAATAGGGCCATATACCTTGTATAAAACTACCATGCGAGGTAGCTGGATGGGACACTACTGATCATAGGACCAAGGAGGATGGAAAGGGACATTTGAGATGGGCACAACTATCAAAATTGGAGTCAATTTCATACTTTTAACTCATTCATATGTAGCACACAAATTTAATAAATTTATATTAAAAAAACTCGACCCTCAATTCAACGGTCCAATCAATTCGGATTGGTGTAAAAATCCAATGGAAATAGGGCAAGAGAGAGGGTCTTGATGGTACATATAGGTCAGTGCTCAGGTGGTCCCCATGTGTTACATCACATGAATTCTTCCCTGCGAGGACTATGTAATGTACCTAAATATTGGTGTATATAAAATAGAGGATTTAACAAGAAAAATCCCCTGGGACTTGTCAAAAAACAAAAAATGCCATCAATGTCTTATATAGACTAGTTTAGTCCTCCCTTTAGTTTTTTCTTTTTTCTTTTTTTGCTTTTGGCGCTAAGCGGGGATATCATAGTTTATTCTAAGTAAATGAGTGGAGATATCTCCGTTAATTGAATGTCGAACTCCCTTTTTCACATTTGTCTTTTTCGGATTTGGACGGATCTTTCTGCAACCTGCACTAATTTGGGCGGAGATATCCCCGGCTCAACTGATAGAATTCTCAGAGACAACACCCACAATACTCTAGTGGGTGGGGATATCCCTGCTCACAATACCAACACAAGTAGGGATATCCCCGTTCACAACACTAATTTGGGCGAGGCCGACGGCGGTGAAGGCGAAAGGGCCACCACGGTAGGCGCCCATCTGTAGGAAGAGGGCGGCGACACGTTAAAGCGGATCAGTCAATGACTAATTGGCTCAGTACGTGTTGTGCGTTACCGGAATGGTTCACCGTCAAAAGAACATCACCTGTAATCAATCAATAGGAAGAGGAGTAGTTTTGTGGTCAGTAGGGAACGTGTTGACTGAGTTAATGCCACGACGATCCATATGGAAGGGCAGTTTTGTTGATGCTTTCCTGTTGGGAATTTAGAAGAAAAGAGAGACATGGTGCAGATCCAGCATCACTCACTACTATACTGAGATCCTTCTTTCCATAATTTCGGTGCTCTTTCCATTATGGGTGTATGCTGGTATATCCCAATTACTGGACTTCCTGGGTCTTTCAATTCCAATTCCTATCATCATCGTCGCAGCTTGCGA
Source organism: Persea americana (assembly GCA_029852735.1). Classification (NCBI taxonomy): domain Eukaryota; kingdom Viridiplantae; phylum Streptophyta; class Magnoliopsida; order Laurales; family Lauraceae; genus Persea; species Persea americana. The sequence goes on along the minus strand of CM056817.1, from coordinate 50,770,433 downwards.
GTTTGAAGAGGATAAGGAAAAGGAAGATGAAGTCGATTTGAATTTGACTTCGGCACGCCTCGAAGCTTGGGGGAATGTTTTGCTAGATCTCACCTTTTAGAAAAAGGGGATGACTTTGGTAGTATTGTAGCCAACAATGGGGCTGTTGGCGGCGAGGAGGTCAATTCCAGAAGAGGCATGGACACAACTCCCCTTATCGAGCCAGACCAAGCTTGACGCTCTAACCCTCCTCTGATGTACCCGTTGAAAGAGCCTCTTAAGTAATTTGACTCCATTCAAACCCAAAGTGGGAACCCGCTAAACGAGCTCTTTGAAGAGAATGACTCTTCCCTTAAAAGGGACTATCTCATCGGTAATATAGTTGATGATACATGCGAGGAAGGACATCAATGAGCTCCTACAGATCTTCCGTGATCTCAAACAAAAGGGGAAAAGCTAGTAGAAGGGAGCTCCACGGGTTGCACTGTGTTTGATGTAGTACAAGGATTGGAAGACTTGGATTCATCTTGGAGTTTTAATGGAGCTTCAGATGTGAATCATTGTGGAAGAGAGAAGAAGATGGGGAGAAGAACGAAAAGGAAAAAAAAGGGTTTTGAGACTTATTAAAGTAAAATGAGCAGGGATATCCCCACTAAAAAAAAAAAAAACCTAAGATTTCTCCGGTAAAATTCTCTATAAAATAATAGAGAGCATTGTACCATGGAATAGGCAGAGTCAAAATCTTAATGAAAGTTTCCAAGCCACATAGTTACATCCACAATGGAACAGGGCATAGAACTTGTACGGGTGTTCATGGGCTCGACCGGGCCGAGGCATATACAGGCCCGGCCAAGCCTGAAACAGGCCATTAAGTCAGGCCCGAGGCCCCCCATTTAGTCAACCGGGCCAGGCCAACCAAGCTTTTGATCAATTTCATGAGATCTCTAGCAAATCTTTGGCCTAACTAAAGTAAATTACATTTCACTCCTTATACAGGCCGGGCCGGGCTTTTGATTTCTTCCACTTAACCCAAGCCCGACCCAATTATTAAATGGGCCCAAATTGCATATCCAAGCCCGGTCTAATGTGGGCTGGGCCAGGATCAGACTCGGGCTAGCCTGGCCCATGAACACCTCTTAGAACTTGGATCTAATTAAATTTTATATAATTGGAAGATCCAACTTTGCATTCGACTCCAAATGAACCCTATTCAATTTCTCACTTGTCACTACGGAATCAAGGTAAATCACATGAAAGGCCACACCCCAAAAATCATAGCATGGACACAATTCTATTTCTACCCATACAAAACAATTATTGAGGACGGAAAAATTTGTGATTAGAGAACCGTCAAACTGGCATATAAGGTCACTCACACACCGTACTTTTGAGCTATGGCCCATGCATGACTAGAACTGCTGATGAATGGTTGGGATTTGCATGTGGTCTGTTCCGGTCTTTGTTTACGGTGGACCCAGAACCGAAACCATTAATGAGAAGATAAAATCGGAACCGGTTTCGCATATGGGACAGGTCCGAGCCTAGGTAAAGAATGATATGGAAAAAAACCTAATTTTTAAGAGAGAATTTTAAAAATTAAGGTAATATGTTAGATCACATGTCTCCCGGTAGGAATTAAGGTGGAAATTAAACCCTAGACCAGTTTAGATCATTAGTCCAAAAAAGACTCAAAAACCCTGGCCCGCTTACTCATGGGCGCCAAAATATGGATACAAACCTGATTTTTATAGTATGTGAACCTCCAAATTATCGGAGAATCGGGACCCATTTAAGTCCTAAAACGACAGAATAGAATGTGTACAAATGTTAACAAGGGCAGGCCCAGGCAGATTAGCTGAGGTTCAATGATGCAAATAAATATTCTACTCTATTTTCCTCTTCTTCTTCTTATTTTTTGTGAGTTCATCATGATGTTTTATATAGAATCGATGTGTGAACATGATTGCTCATCTGTTCAATGCGCCCCTGGATGAATCGGAAACGGCCATTGGAGTGGGAACGGTGGGGTCCTCGGAGGCCATCATGTTGGCAGGATTGGCGTTCAAGAGGAAATGGCAGAACAAGAGAAAACACCAGGGCAAGCCATACGACAAGCCCAACATTGTTACTGGTGCCAATGTCCAGGTATTTTCAGAAATATCATCCCATTCTCGAGTCCGGATCCCCTGTTTGGACCAAACAGGGCAACTCTGTTTGGTCCAATGAGGGGGTGCCACATGGGGGAAAAAAAATCCCCCATTCTCATCTATCTCAACCGTCCTTTTGGTCCCATGCAGTACCTCTCAATGGCTGAAACATGTAATTAATGGTAATTTGTACAGGTTTGTTGGGAAAAATTTGCAAGATATTTTGAAGTAGATTTGAAGGAAGTGAAGCTGACAGATGGCTACTATATTATGGACCCTACCAAAGCCGTGGAAATGGTGGACGAGAACACCATCTGTGTTGCTGCCATTTTGGGTTCGACTCTAAATGGCGAATTCGAAGATGTGAAACTGTTGCATGATCTCTTGATTGAGAAGAACAAGGAAACTGGGTATGCTATTATTCATTAATTTCGATTCATTGTTATTAGTCATCATCAAACCCTTGTCCCAACTATATATATTTTTAGTTGCGTGCATGAATTTTATTTGGCTGCTCCGGCCTATCAACATGCTTGGAGACCTTACTTTCATATTCAATTGATCTAATTTTTAGTTATACCATATTTAGAGCTCTCAAGTGAAGTTCTTTTGAAGCGAACCCTGAACCCTTTGATTGATGGGATAAAGCTAGTGTGATAATTATACATGTGTAACATGAATTTTTATAATCAGATGGGACACACCAATCCATGTAGATGCAGCAAGTGGCGGGTTCATCGCACCATTTCTGTACCCAGAGCTGGAATGGGACTTCCGGCTGCCATTGGTGAAGAGCATCAATGTGAGCGGACACAAATATGGGTTGGTCTATGCCGGAATAGGGTGGGTGATCTGGAGGACCAAGGAGGACTTGCCGGAGGAACTCATCTTCCACATCAACTATCTTGGATCTGATCAGCCTACTTTTACTTTGAACTTCTCCAAGGGTATGTATAGTATTTGCAATCATATATATAAGCATGTTCCACAGTGCATGACACATTTCACCTGACCATAAAATTTGCCTTCGTGAAATGCAGGGTCAAGTCAAGTTATTGCACAATATTATCAATTGATCCGCTTGGGTTATGAGGTAAACACCTCTCCACATAGCCAATGATATTACATTAATTATAAAGTATGAGCCTCATCCAAAGGAATCCACGTCTTCCATGTAACAGAGAAAATAAGGGAATGTGCATCCCCTTCTTGGTGTGTAAGCAGAGTATCTGCTTAGGCCAATCTAAATCAATGTGGGGTCAGGCCCATGGGGGATAAATAATGGGTTTTGTACCATCAGCTGTATAACCACAATTAGTTACACCTCAGAAGGTGAAATTACTAGTCCATATTGAAGTATATATGGCAACCCATATCAGCCTGTAATTAATTCTATATTTAGCTAAGCCCGGTCAAACATATGACTTTTCACATATGTGATTAGCACTAAGAAAGCCCACCTCTTGGGAGGATATGAAATAGGAATTGATTGGCTAATAAAGTATTAGTATCCAAATATCGGCCCTAAAATGCCATCATTATTAACCCATTAGTGCAGCTCGCCTCAAAATCTAAACGGCTCAAGATCGCAATTCTTGGGACTGTAGCATCAACCCTATTTTCACCCCTAACCAACTTTGTACTAGGCATAAGATTGATTACGTGTAAAATATGTAAGTTGTGCTCCATTTTATTTTTGTCACGTGTAGCTATGGAATGATAAATCTGATTGCAGGCCAAATTCAACTCATCCTAAATTTGACCACTGATATGCATCCGGACTTATGGGTCCAGCTTACTAGCTAGCCTGGTTTGGTTCCTTCCATATTAACTCCTAGCAAAATCATGTATCTTTTAAACTACTGTTTTAAGTGTAAAGGAAAATGGTGGCAGGGGTATCGGAACGTGATGGAGAACTGCCAAGAGAACGCGATGGTGCTTAAAGAAGGCCTGGAGAGAACCGGCCGTTTCAACATCGTCTCCAAAGATAACGGCGTTCCGTTAGTCGCCTTCTCGCTCAAAGATAACAGCCGTCACAACGAGTTTGAGGTGTCGGACAACCTTCGCCGTTTCGGGTGGATCGTGCCGGCTTACACCATGCCGCCCGACGCACAGCACGTGACGGTGCTGCGAGTGGTGGTGAGGGAGGACTTCAGCCGCACCCTGGCAGAGCGACTCGTCCTCGACATTGAGAAGGTTATGCAACTGCTCGACGACTTGCCACCGTCGAAGCCGACGTTACCTGACGGAGCTGTTAAGAAGAATCCGTTAGAGACGCAGAGGGAGATCACCACCTATTGGAAGAAGTTCGTCATGGAGAGGAAGAAGACCAACGGCGTTTGTTGAAATGATTGTATCTTTTCCTTTCTCTTAATCTCATTACTATTTGTTAACAAAAAAATATATATCTATATATATATATTTATATATTATATCCATGATTGCGCAACACTTGGTGGACCATAGTATTATGGATTGGTTTATAACTTTCCATTGAGATTGAGTTCTACATATGTGGTTTTTTTTTTTTTTTGTGTGTGTGTGTGTTTTGGAAATTTAAAATGGGCATTCAAGTGATCTCTCAAGCATCAACTCCTTATGAATACATGGGTTATACGCTTCATTTTCATCTGGTCCATTCATTTATTGATTTTTTATTGAATACTTGACAATGTACAATGCACTTATTGAGAGTTGACTACAATAATAGAGAAATGTTCTCTTACCGGCAGCAAGTCCAGTCGAGCACCATTAGTCCATTTGGGCCAACCTTTGATTAGTATAAGCTCTTTCAAACACGACTCTCTCCATGATTGGGCACTGGGTTTAATTTCACTTTCATCAAACCTTTATCCATAATTGGATTGAATCTAAAAAAAATCATGGATAAAAAGACTATTTAAATACAGGGCTATTAAATCAAGTGTTGGGATGATTTGATTAGACTAAGTTTTTTTTTTTTACCATTGTCAGACCTTTTCTTGTACTGTACCCCCACTGATTAAAAAGACATGTAAGTGGGCCCACAAACTAGATTGCATGTAAGCAGCACTCTGCATCCCGGAGAACATTCACCTGATAATAGTATATGCATATAAAAAGACTATCATATTAACAACGCTGATGAGATGACAAGTTGCACGTAGTTATTATTCAGTTATTGAATCAACTGAAATAATTTTGAGCCATTAATTCACTCCTCTAACAGTGATTATTCGGTTTCATTTCCTTTGATTGGATGGAATGTGACGCTTGATGAAGCTGATTTTCTACCAATAGCTAATTTAAAAACTTGCTGCACACATCGTTCATCTCCCACAGAGATGGAGATATGTAATCTATATAATTTACTTCAATATAGGTTGGATATATAAGGAATATTTGATGATGTCTGATGAGCAAATTTAACAAATGCTCTTAGATGATGAGCCTATTGAGCCTACATGATACAAGAGAATTCGACATCTACAAAGAATCTTTAACTTATTTTGATGTTACAAAGTTGACCCACCTAAGGTTCATGGAATAAAGGGTCAAAAGTAGATAATCAAATCAAGATACAATGTTCAACAAGGCTGACCTTTCACGTATAAGCTCTTCAACCAAAAATAAAAAATAAAAAATGCTGGAGCAGTGCACCCATCTACATGCCACTTGCCCTCAACTCAACCCGGCTCCACAAGCTATAGATCCTTCATGGCCAGGTACTCGGGGTTAGGTTTCCAATCAAAGTTCATTTCAGTATCTTTGGCATTTTGGTTCTTGGAGAAGGTACAGGGTAAAAAGGAATAAAAGGATTGGGGTTTTTACAAGATGGGATATAAAAAAATTATGAATTTCTCAAAATGGTGTTGACCAAAACTATATCTCAAATGTGGGTACTATCCATTTTGTGCGATATCGCACAATCTATTACCTTCTGTTTGTGCGATATCTCACAGATTGTGAAATATCACATAATATTGATAGAATTAGAAAAAGAATTTGAAGTACTATGTACAATAACCACATTTAAAATATGATTTTGGTCAACACCATTTTGAAAAATTTGCAGTCTTTTATATCCCGTATACTTAAAATCCCTACAAGCTTCAGGACAGTATTGGTATTTTAAATGGGGTGGGGATTTTAATACAAGGATGCACCCATATCAATGCCTTCGTCCCTTGCTGTAGCTCATCAGTAAGAGGACATCAGAAAGCTCTCATAGAGTACTCAGTCTCAACCCCCATTTGAAATGGTGATATATCTGCGATTAGTATGTGAACTAGGATTGAAAGAAATAATTACAGGCCTCTGAAAATTGAATAAAAACACAACTCATCCAAATAGGGTTGCCAATAAGTATTCGGTTTTCTGATTATTCAAATGTTTTGACTTGTAAAAGACCGGGGTTTCAACATACGAGTTTTTAATGTTGCAAACTATAGTTTAAAATTAACTTTTGTTTGCTATATATTTTAATGTTTAATCTTGGAGGTACTTAGAGTTGATGCACTATTATAAGTTGAATGGTATTTTATTTTAAACAAAAAAACTGAAAAAAAAAATCTGAACCAATTTTGAAACTTTATCATGATCCTCTAGTTGGATCTGGTTCCAAAACTGGATTTGGGTTCCTCCTAATGGAATCGGATTTAGAACCAATAATATATATATTTCAAATCGGAACCAAACCCGGAACTAGCCAAAACTATTATGAAAAAACAGGCCTAGGTCTATGTCCAGTACGGTTCCAACCCGGAACACCCCAATTTACATCTCTACATCCAAGCACACTGCACACTTTATTCCCTGTAGATAAGATCAATGACATGCAGATATAACAAGAATATAGTAGAAATATGTCATGCACAACCATTATATCTATATAGGGAGGTGCTCTTATGAGAAGCACTTTCACCAACTTGGTGAGAGATGGGTGAGGGATATATTTATATATATATATATATATATATATTGAAGTGTCAATTACAATAAGATGAGATACATTGTGCCCATTTTGTACTATCCCATCGTAAGCTAAGATTCTTACATAACATCTCAACCTGAAACGAATAATGAAGAAAAATCAAGGCACCAAACTTGAGAAGCAACGTCACACGCAATACACTTGTCGTGTCTTCAAGAGAGAGGGTTTATGATTTGGACGTGGGCCCGCCCTTAACGACTGTCACGGGACAGTTGGCATGTGTAACCACATAGTTACTCACACTCCCAAGCAAAACCCTGCACAAAACAACCAACAGGACTTCAGATATTTTGGCTCTCTTTTTCCTCTAGAATCCTCGAGTACATGTAATTACATCATTATCTGTAGTGTTTCAATCTGAAGAAGCATCCACCAAGTAGATTTGATGTTAGAGCTAGAGGGAAATTGGGCTCCACAAATTTGTCAGCTGTAGTTGATCCTTCCTTTTCCAATTGTCCCCACACAAAGCCGTCTTGATCTTCGCTTTATCCTAGAGAAATCCTTAGTTGAAGGATGAGAACTCCATTGTGGAGCATTTCTATTGACGTACAAACTGCTTAAAATAAATATACTCCCTGTATGCGAAAGATTTTTAAATTTTATATCAATTATAGTTTTCTTCTCCAAACGGACAATCCAATATGGTGGTAGAACATCTAATTAATGTAAAATCTAAGGATACTATGCTTTCCTAAGGACGTTTGTTTCTTGAATTTCAATAAAGTGGGCCTCACTATAGAGTTCTACTCCCTCGGGATTAGGACTCTATGTATTTGACAAGTTTCTACTCTACTTTTAAGGATTCCCCAAATAGGATCTTCCCTTTGATCAATTTGTGGACCCTTGATCAATGGTGGGGACATGTAAAACTTGACATCTCCCATCATTAAACCAAATACATTATTTCTCCCAAACTAATAGCTCCCTGACAATTACCTCAATTTACTATAATTCACCAAACATCCAAACACACCCTAACAACAGAAACACTTTACCGAGAGATAGGATGATAAAAAAAAAAAAAGAAAAAAGAAAAAAAAAGAGATATATATTGGGGTTTGGTGTATAACCTTTTTAGCTTTCCTAAACCCCGGCTTCCAACCACGAGAGAGTTTAGCTTAAGATATCCAACAGCATCGCACAGCTTCTCCCTTGGATCTCCCCAATAGATCTTACATATCACCTCCACCTGTTTTCAGTCCAATCATAATATTAGTCCTTATAAGTAATGATATGTTACAACTTGCATACACCATCATCATCTGCCTCCCTCACATCTTTTAAACACAAATTAACATAGAGACTTTAGATGATATACACTAATTAATGTGCCAAAAAGAAAAAAATAATTAGTGAAAACTAAAAAAACATGGCCCAAAAGATGAGATAGATAGAGAACCTTTTTAGTCCTGGACACAGTATCAAGAATGTCAAGGACCTCTGGATCAGGGTTTAGCCCATATTGCTTACTAATATTCATTTCTTTAAATTCATCAAGAGGGATTAAAGCTGAAATCAAACAAAAGCATTGGAAAAGAAATTAAACCCACATATAAAAAAATCATGTTACTTATAACAATTTCATAATATCAATAAAAGAACAAATGTAAAAACATAAGAGGAAGGTATATATATACGTGATCCGGTGCTTTCCCAAAGCATTTTCTGTGGATGGTCAGCTTTGCTGGAATGCACATGGATTAAGATGATTCGATCTCCACTGTCCACCAGATTATCGATGGCCCATCGCAGTGCCGATTTGCTGCTTGCCGAGTCGTCCATGCCAATCCCAACAGTCCGATTACCACCCATCTCTCTGGTTTCTTATGGCTGAAAATTTTCCGGGGGTGTGGTCTCTGATCAGTTTTCTATTCTCTTGTGGGTGTGGGGATCTCTCTGAGTTTAAATAGGAGTATGACGATTTAGGATTGGATTACCACTTGAACATGATGATGTAATTGGATTCCTACTGCTTTATCTACCTCTTAAAAAATGATGAATAATGAAAGCTGTCATAACGACTTGCATGACGAGAAGGTATTATAAGATCAGGAAGGTTCTTGAAAACAATAGTATTTGAAGGGACCAGTGATATGAGTCCCTTTCAGTATATACGTACAGACTAGAGAGTATCCAATGTTTTTTTGTGATGGTTCTGTTTCCACGTGAGTCCCACTCCAAATGGAACATCCCTCTAGTCCCAATCCCATATCGTCTGAGGCTGAGCTTTGCCCTATGTTTGGAAAGTGGGGAGGGTGGGGGAGGGGAGGGAAAATTTGAGGGGGGAAAGAAAATGCGGGGCCGGGGGCGGGGGTTGCAAATTAATTTTACATCATCTTGTTTGGATAGTAAAAAAGTAGAAAAAGTGAAAAAGTAGGATTTTATTTGTTTGTGAGGTAGAGTGAAAATTACCAATTTATCCTTTGTGAAAAAGTGAAAAGGGCGGTTTAGTAAAATGAAAAAGATTCCCCTCTTTCTCTCATACTTTCCCCCCATTTTTGAGGGAAAAATTTTAAGGTGGGCCCCACACGAATTTTACCTCCACTTTCCCTCCCCAAACACCCTCAATTTCCACTTTCCCTCAATTTTCCCCTCTTTTTTTTTCCTTCCCTTCATTTTACCCCCTTCCCAAATAGAGGGTTAGCGAGCTCCTTGTAAGGCCATCTAAATTATTGTGCAGGATTCTCAATCTTAACCGGCTATAAAAAGGGAACCTTTTGGATTGAGTGTAGAGATTGATAGTTTGAACAGTATAAAATTGTAAAGTTTGACATAGTAGCCATGCAGGAGTCCCGTTGGTGAAAATTGGCCTCCAGAATAAATGTTCCGGCCTTATAATGGCTTTGATTGAAATTGGGATATCATAAAACAAGAGTAAAGAATGGTACGGCTAAGATTTCTGAATGTTCAAGTCTATAGACGTAGGATTGGCCCAATCCCAACTCATTCTGAATGTTAAGACTACATTTATCTCAAGTTACAGGTCATAAAAAGACCAACACAAGCTCTGGTCATTCACATAAGATATATAAGCCATTCTGATTACCAAAATATTAAACCACCAGATTATTCAAATTAATTTAGATAGGCGGAATGATTCTAACCCGCCCCATTTTTATATAGAGTTCAAGTCTCTTTTGACTTGTGATCAACCTATATATACTGCAGGTCGTGTTATACGGATCAAATGTAGGTCGGGTCAAATTTTGCCACCCCTTTGAGGATGCTATGTTGAGATTCTTACAAAAATCCTCTCCTTATAGGTTCGTTAATGTTATTGGACATAAAACTCAGGCCAAATCTTGTCCATGGCTAGACTTTTGAAACAGTCTCACTCATGAATCAACCCATTGGCGTATATTTGCTGCAATGGACTAAATGTGACTAGGCCTTTTAATCATACAAGGGCGCAACCCAGATCACAATTAAGTACTGGGCTGCAAAATATGGCTCCTCGTTCCAATGTCACAGTCCTAAAATCAAAACTTGAGTCTAGCTTAATATGGCCCTGACTCCAGCTGGCCCCAGTCTGGCCCTGGCAGCTGTAGCAAATCGGTTGGGTAGGGTTAAAACAGGTTGGATCAAAGCCCACAGTTTGGACCCCAACCTACATCTGATCTGTTTTTAGAATGGGTCCGGTTTCCTAACCCTCACCCAAGGCAGGTCAACTTGACTTGACCTGTATTGACCTGCATAACCTTCTAACTAGGTGGTTCAACCCAGTTAACAAAATGGTGGATGATGCCAGCAATGATCATGAAGATTTGAACTTGGAAGTGGAAACTGTGTGGGATGGTGGGTGTAGAAAGTGGAGATTAATTCCTATCGGAAGATTTCTCATACATATGTTTTGAAAATAAACATAAACTGAAGGGTCGTGTGAGTTATCAGTTATGCGAGTTAATCCTAATCTGACCCTTTTTTTGCGGGTCAAGAAAACTTAACCTGTAAAGAACCCGTATATATTTTACATGGGTCGGGTTTGGCGGGTCAAATACAGGTCGAGTTAGAGTCAAGTTAGTGAGAGGCGCCGACAAGTTTTTCCACCCTGGGCCCTGCCATGAGCACCCAAAGGGTGCTAGCTAGTTCTTCTCTATATGATACTCAACATCTAATTATTCTCACTTGAGAACACCCGAGAATGTGTAGAGAGACATGTGTGCCTGTATGATTGATTGGGCATGTGTACCCTCAGATAACGTGTCCATCTTTTTTTTGAAAAGGCTATTGTTGATAATTGTACTCCATCTACTGGGCCATCACTTTGCAGCATGGTGATATTGCTCGGTGGCAATTTCTGATCTGAAGTGCCGTGAACTCAACCATATGTAATTCTAGATGCATGTCGACATTTCCAAACTCAATCTTTACCAGAGCCTGATGCAGATAGTTTCAGCCCAATTAATTAAGTGTGAGTCATGCTTGGGTTGCGTCTCTAACTATTATTCTGGGAGGTCATGCTAACTTGAACCCCCCTGGAACCATGGTTAGTCCGATCTGCTTGGCCCTGTGTGTATGAAAGGTGTCCCCCACACATCCTAGATCAGAAGATCTTGACCATCGTTGGGGACCTATTAATACAGCAAAAGATAAGAATTGTCGAATATGGAAGCAGGGATCATCCTTGCGTAATAGTTGGAATTTGGAAATTTCCCATTTGTCAAGGTCCCAGCAAACTACTGATCTCAACCATCGAAATCCGGATCCCATTTGAATCGAATGGGCACATTAGGTATGTACCCTACATGTACATCATCAGTGCAGCATGGTGACATAATTCCTCATTTCTCAATGCGGGAGGTGGCACAAAACCATTTGTAAATGACCTTTTTAGCTCAGATGATTGATGTGTGTGAAACCTTCAGATATAATGGTCAAAAAGCTCAACCTCATAAAGAGAGGGAATGAATGAAAGAAAGCATTTATCTATCTCTAGTGGAATGTGGGAATGCTTATAAATGGTTGAATTGTATCAGGGCACAACCACCCCACTTAGATAATCATCATGACGGCCACCACATCTGTTTACAACTATAAGTGAACCCATGCTCCAATGGAATGAATATAACCACCCCAATAGTCACTTAACTTTTTTAGTGAGAGCTTCACAAGTATGGCTTCTAGTATAACCCCACCTCTAGTTGCCATGGTCATTTTCTTGCTAGCCTCAAACGCATATGTCAAAGAGACACTTGCCGCCGGTGAGTGTGGAAAAACGCCATTAAACGTAGCGGCCGCTAGCTTGAGCCCATGTGCCGGTGCGGCTCAAAATGCTAAAGTGAAGGTCCCGCCAGCTTGCTGTTCAAGGATACAGACACTGCTCACCAACTCACCAAAGTGTTTGTGTGCCGTTTTCTTGTCACCATTGGTAAAGCAGACCGGAATTAACCTGGCCATAGCGATCACCGTTCCTAAACGGTGTAATATAAAGAACAGGCCAGCTGGAAAGAAATGTGGAAGTAAGTACCTACCGATTTACATATTTTCTTAAAAGTTTAGATAAAGGAGAAGGGTTGAATTAGATTAACCGTGGCGTTTAAAACTCTGTTTTATTTCTATATCATTTCAACTTCTAATATTAAAAAGCGGCTACAAATAAATTGCATGAAGCTAAGCCCATGTTTGATATCTTTATTTTCAACTTCTATTTGTCAGAATGTCTATTTTTGACAGACGTTTGGAAAAAAAAGAGTGTTTGCCAGATGATGTTACCCCCTGCCCATTTTATAGAAGCTTGGGCAAATCCTCTTAAATGGAGTCCTCCGTCTTTTGGCTTTCGAAAATGAGAGATTTAGCCTCAATTTTTTTACAGCTCTTTCTATGAATGGTACTATAAAAAAAAGAAAGAACAAGAGTAGGATGATGATTTATCACTAGTGTCATAATTCCTATTTGTGGTCAGCTTTGTGAGTTCAAACTTTTAAAGTGATTTTTTTTTTTTTTTTTGAATGTTAACCTTCATTGAACAAACTTAGCAGTAAATGAGGGGAATATTGAAGTGCCAAAAAGAAGAGAAAAGAAAAACACCAACCAAGACCAGCAGAATTAGACCCACAACATGAGCCAGAGAGAGAAAGAAAGGAACACTAACAACCATACCAACCAGAAACATCAAAGGAAGACCACCTCCTTCAAATTTCTCAAAATGATATCAATAGAAATCTCATGAAATTGAAAAAGGAAAGACACCCATGAAGTGATGGTGAAATTAAGCTTGTATGTACTATCTTCAATTGAAGTGCTGGAATCCTCAACGCAGCCAGAATTCTTCTCCTTCTAAATGATCCAAAGTACTGGAAAGGCAATTCTCAATAATTTGTGTAATCATTAATTTCTCATGATGAGAAGGAAGACTGAAAGTGGGGCGACCATAGTAACAACTTTTGGTCCCTACGAATATTTACTGGTGATAGTGACTCACTGATGTTGACCCAGGTGTGATCTTGAGTCTTGACTAGGGCTGCAAGTGAGCTGGGCTGGAACAGTCTGAATTCTGTCCACTTTGAGTTGGAATGGGGCCAGTTTTTAAACCCATAGACCCATTCTTTATCTGTGAACAAGCAGCCAGGCCTCCAATGGACCAATGTTTGCCTAAATGCCTGATTATAGTTTGTCTGGCTGAGCCGGGCTGGAGCTGGACTATTAGGCCTATGAGCCTGACCTGGGCCTTAATGTTGACCCGGCATTTCTTTGCTGTGCAATGTGTTCTCAGCACAAGTGGACCATTGGGTGTAAGCATTCATTTGCAACCTAGCAAAGGGATAGATGGACAGAGTCACCCAGTATAAAATATGCCAAGGTAATGGGGCATGCGCGAGTTGAACTGTTTAGATTCTCAAATGGTGGGTATCACCCATATCATCTCCATTACGACATACAGATTATTGTTGTTGTTGTTGTTGTATATAACAGTTCTTCTTGCTTTTGTGTGATTCAATTTTTGCAGAATATGTTCTCCCGTGAGAAGAAGAATTTGAGTGAAGTTGTATTTGGAGAAAGCAGTTGGTAAATAAAGCTTGCAGTGTAGCAGTGCATAGGACTGTGACCCTATATGTAACAATTCCTATGTTATCTATAAAAGCTATTTACATAATACATATCGTGGTAGCACTGTGTTGTTAAAGTGGTTGCCTCAAAGTTGGTATTGTTGTGCTTCAATAGGTATGGATGTGTGTCTCAATAGGTACGCATGTGTGTGTTTGTGTTGTCTCCGGTGATAGCTCAACTGGTTAAAAACAAGTGTGAGAGTAAGGATGTGTGAGTTCAATTCCCCTTGCATGCATGCGTGTATATACACTTACGTTGTAAAATCCCTGAGGAGATGAATGGCACACGTGCTAGTCGATCTGGACCCTCCATAGTGGTGGGATACCTCATAGATGGGCCATAACCTAAAATGTGTATACAGTCTGATCAATAGTTTACTCTATCACTGAACAGAAGATATGGGGGTATTCACAGCCTAGAGTTGAAGTCCATTGACTCTATTTGGATCTCAGGAACATGGCTTCTCTGCACTAAGCAATTCTACTTATCTACAACTCTTTTACCTTGAGATTATAATGGCAAACAGCAAAAAATCTGGACCTATGGGGAACTAAAATTATCTAAAAATCATGAACCATCATCATTCACACGTGAACTGAATTACCTGCACTTGGTCTAAAAGATCTGAACAGAGCCATTGGTTGAAACAGATTGTGAGGATGGGACCATAACTTGCTCCAGATGGCCTACTGATTCAGATGATTTGGGCAGCACGACCGTGGATTGCAACACAATAACTCGTACTTATTAGCAAAACGTACAAGAAGCATGGGCCACGGGGTTGCTTCTGAGCAGTCAAATCATTTTGGAGTGTAAGGGGTCGCTCAAGTGTATATACACACGCATGCCAATTATTCTTTGGATGGATGCAAAAATGAGGACTTTGTCATCATTCCTAAGTTCTAACCTCAAGACTATCAAAGCTGTGTAAATTTTAAGCCCTTGGATGAAGTCCAAATTTTATCCAATTCAAGAGGAAAGCAAATCTAGGATGAGTTTCAGCTTGGGCCTGATGCTAATTTTGTGTGTGTACGCGCACACACAAAATATAAATAGGGTATAAAATATAAAAGGGTTTATCAAAAGAAGAAGAGGAGGTAAACTGTAAATGGGGGCGCGGTCAGAACTGAGTCACTCAGGTTAAAATCGATAAATCCAGATCTACCCTAAATTTGACAAAATCACTACCAAATTCACCCCAAAGGAGAGATTAGAGTAAGAAAGTCAACCTTAACGTGATGTAAACAGGTCAGGTCTTGTCCGGAACCATGCTGGATCCGGGACTGGAATCGTTTTTAAATTACAATTTTAGTTTTGGAAATGATTCCAACTTGAACTTGTTTTGTTGGTTTTAGACTTAGTTCTAATAGAAGGAATCAGATCCAGAACAGGCTCCAACTAGAAGATTGGGATCTAGTTCTGAAATCAATTTTGACTTCTTTTTAATTTTTAAAACTTTGCTTAAACTAAGGATAACATTTAACTTAAAGCAGTGTATCAAGTCTACTATTTCTCAGATTAGGCATAAAAACGACAAATTAGTTGATGTTGAGCTATAGTTTACAATATTAAAGACTCGTATGTTGGGTCCGAGCCCATGGGTCAAAGCCTGTATGAATTAAGAACCGGACCCATTTAACAATCAGAATTTAAATTAGATTCCGGAGAGCGCATATATAAATTGAAATCTAAAATAAGTTTTATACCTAGGTTATTTCTAGGATCCGAACCTCCTGGTGGGTAATCATATATGTTATTGCCTCTCAAAAAGACAAGATAAATGCATCTGAGGGAACGTCCCAATGCCCAACTCCAACTGCATTCACAAGATAGCAATTGCAAATAAGAAAATGTGCAAGAAATTGAACTTACATTAACACGGTCGTCATTCATCCTGGAATAAAAAAGCACTCTTCAAGGAAAGGCCGAGCCCATTGGAAACAAAGGTATTTATATTCGAATTCCAGAGGAACGATTTGGTGTTAAAATAAAAAAAAAAAAAAATCATGTTGTCAAAAGTGCGCCAACCGGGTTCTACCCGAGGGGAGTATTGAAGAGAGGGCTCCACCTATCGGAAATATTAAAAAGTATTTACGCTGCATCTATAAGGTATAAGGTACGCAAAATCCACTAAAATGGCCCCATGTATGTCTTTTATGTATATTTCGCACTACTACATATGATTGAACTTTGATTCCATGCATCAGCCGTTGAGATTTTAAAATGGATGATCAACTTGGTGTTCAGAAAGTTTTACATTCTTGATATTTGCGAAGATTTGCACTGCCGATCCTCAGTCACGTTGGTTGATGAGATGCATTGCGTTGGTCTGCCATTTCACCCAGCTAACAATCCCCACCATCTGTTTGATGAAATATCCGAAAGAGAAGATATTTCATACGTTAGAAGCAGAATTTGATACAAACTTGGCTTTGGTTGCAACTCAGTGTAACTTTTGGAAATCCATCTGAAGTATGGAGATGTGGGAGATGCGTCTGTTGTTTTCAATGATATTTCCAGAAGGATTGAGGTGATAAAAGTGCATTTTGGGCTCAAGGGTCATCTCCAATAATCAGAGGACTTCTCTCCCAATTGCAACTCTCATCTCATCAGTGCTTGTTCATGCTTGGCAGCATTAGAGCAAGGAAAGCAAATTCACGCCGATGAAATTAACTTGGACTGTATTCAAATATATTTGTGGGGACTTCAATTGTAGACATGTACCAAAATGTGGATTCACAGTGGTCTTATCAGCTTTCTATTATGCATGTTGCTGATGCTTGTTGATGCAGAAAGGGAAAGCAAGTGCACTCTCTACTATCACAGTGAGAAGGTTGCGACCTGTATGCCCTTCCCATTGTAAAGAATTGAAGCTATAAAACCTTGGTGATTGCTACAACGCAATTTGAGTACATGTCTAAAGTCATCTAAGGTGAAATTGTGTCAGGGACGCAGATCAGTTTCAGTGCTTTAAGGAAGGTTTGTGTTCTTGTGGTGGAGGCTATTGGTATTCCTGATCGAGCAGTTTGTTTGTGTGAGTTTCTATCTTTAGTCATGTGACGTTAAGGACATGATATCAAATTTAGCATCTCCCAGATAATGACCTGATTCAACATGCTAATTAGGTAGTTTTGGGTATCACCCGATATCAGCATCATTCCAATTGTTTTGCTGGTATGGATACTCATTCAAAGCCACACACACACAAACAAAAAGAATGATCTACTGCCTCCATGAGCACTAGATTCCATGTCTACACTTTTCTCTGCAGTCTACACAATCACTAGTATGGTAATCCGAACTATCCATCTCAAGGATTCTAACTTTGACTGGCCGCCAGACAGAAACTGGCCCTGATTTGTTATAACCCAGGTAAGATCATTAACCTTACCAAGGGATGTGCAATCATTTGTCAAATTGATGCATTATCATCTGTCTTATTGAGAAAATTTGTATGCCAATCAATTAGGCCAGAACTGGCCAATCAATTATTTTGGTTCTTACTCATGGTTGGACCCAATGGATGAATGGTGCAGATTTTTGTGCAGGTTTGTCATGCGCAGAGGACATCTGTTTGCATCTAAAATTTCCCTTGGGAAGGGTGTGACAAATGTGGAGTTTGGAGGATCAACTCCATCACCATCATTGTCATCAGCAACAGAGTTTCTTGTCCCATCTTTCTGGGTTGCCTTTGTGAGTTCTATCTTGTACTCTTTGTAATTTTTATGTGCCACATATAGTTGAGAATAAACTGGATAGGCCATACTCATGCCCAGCCCAGTTTGTGTTTGGTTGGAAAGTGTGATTTTTTGAAGTTGCTTGTGTGGCTCGTGGGCCAGGCATAAGTTGTATTCTGGTAATTGGATAATGATTAGATCCGCATTGTCCCTTCACTGGCTAAATTCCTGATTAGACAGTTGAGCTCAATAATCCTGTGCCCCAGCTTAGTTAACGGTCAAAGACGTAATTGCAATCAGTTTCACTGTGTTGCTCAACTGGTATGCAGACAACAATGATCATTGCATATCTGTTCTATTAATAATCAATTTCAAATCTTCCTCCGCAAATTAATGTGTGGGGTGGTGTGGTAGTGGTGGGTTTGTTCAGGATGTGTATGTGGGCGCTGGTTGACCCTGAAACCCAACAAAGTTGAGGCCTAATTAGCTCTAGCAGAACAAAGACTTTAATGCCAATGCCACATAAGTATAAACTAAATCACTCAATTATAACAAAACTAAGTTTATGACATAACAATGAGAGTGGTTATGATTTTCTGGACTAGCAAGACTCTGCGGCACTCAATAAGAGGAAGTAGCAGATATAAAATGACAAAATCATGGGATCTTACTTTAACTTTAAGCTTGGTTTTAAATTCCTACATTCAGCTGTTTGTGAGAAAGATTTCTTGAGTGCACAAATGGGGATAATACAAGGCCTTCCAGCTCAAAACTGTCCTTGCTAGAGGTCATCTTAATACCTCGCCTTAGCTTCTCAGTCATGTCCTATATTTTCAAGGAAAGTCCGGATTTCCTAACTTGTATGAAAATATGAACTCAACGATTTTCTTGTGAGGCCTAGAATCACCTCTTCTTTAGGCACCTATTTTTTAGGAGCGTAGCACCTCATTGCATTCAGTCTAACAATGCACGCCAAAGTTACAATGGGAGAGCTGATACAAAGGGTTTCTCTTTCTCTCTCTCTGTTTTTTTTTTGGAGGTAGTCTTGTACATAACTCAAGTGTCACCGGCTCTAGTCCACTGTAGGGCATTGATTATACATATGATGGATTTATGTGGATGGAATACAGTTCAATATTTTATTTTTATTTTTTTCTATCCTTCATGATGCAGTGCAGAAAGGCTTTGATTTCATGGCACGGTGGGACCGACGTAGGGTCAAATAAAACATATATTCGGTTTTTAGGGAAACTTTTCACAATGTCCGTTTTTAGGGAAATTACATGGTTTTTTGAGTGGCAACGAGCTAATGAACACAACTCAGCGGCTTTGCCACTGACGCACATCCTTTTTCGGGCAAATTCCATTGTTAGGCCTTTGAAAACGCGTTTTTTTCTATTTTTAGTAAGATTTGTTTGGGTAATAACTTTAGGTAGGAAGGTCGAAATAAGTTTCCGTTTTTTGCGTTGGATTGGTTGTAATTAGTAGTTTTCAGTTGTGTCTTTATCTCAAAATCTTCATTTTTGGGAAAATTGAGTAATTTCCATGTTATTTTGTAATTTTTCCATTTTAGGGCTTCTTTTTCGTTTTAGGGTTATATATATCCATTGTAAGCCTAATGGCAGTCAGAACGGATATTGAATAAACTTTCAGAGGAGTTTTCCCCTTTGTTCCTTCCAATTTTTGGTATTCAATTGAATCAACGAATTTTGATGCCTATTAACTAGTGTTCCTAGCCGAATCAAAAGATTAATAGAAGGTTGTTTTCCAATCATCCGTGTGAATCTTCCTCGTAGACGCTTCCGCTACATCACTTCATAAGCTTAGATACATAGGAAACAGAAAGTGAGACTATTTTCATAACAATTACATAAGATTTTTTTTTTTTCTCTTGGCGAGTACAATCATTTCAGGTAGAATGTTACCCATACAGCTAACATCTATAACGTCCAGATATGGCATGGATATGGTGGCATCGAATGGCAGGGATATCAATTTTGCGTACAAAACGTGAAGTATTGGATATAATATGACATGATGCATTGTCTAGTTCAAAGTATTTGGGTGCCATATACTAACATATCAACTGTTTTTAGCTAGAGACTAGAGACTTGGACACTCTTGTTATTGGCACTTGTAAATCAAGAATAATTTTGTTAGGATTATCCTAAGCTGTACTTCATTCGGGCATTATGATTAGCCTTCTTTATTGCTAGTGTTAACTTGGGAGCATCTGAAAGAAATTAGATATGATATGATGTCAATCAAAACTTGTTCCTTGGGCTATTGATTGGCATATTATCCATTATAAGAATATCATATATAAGAAAGAAATGAAATGAAAAAAAACCTGAGCACAATTTCCATGATCTTCATGGATACAAATTTTCCTATTAGGATTCTGGAAAATTCAAAATGCTCAATCATTAGAATTAGCCTGGTGCAAAAATCTAATTTCTCTTCCTTAAATAGAGTGAGTGTCTTTTTTCTTCAAATTCATGGTCTAGGTGCAAGAGGTGACATTTGTTTTTTTGCTTGCTTTGTTTTGAAAACTATTTTCCTGTTCCATTGCATGTTGCAAGTGGAGGAATTTTTGGCCTTTGACCTTACAAAATTACAGAGTGAAAAGTTGACCATGGAACGCTCTTTCATGCAAGGAACTCGCTATATACCTTGTTTTGGGTTAGCCATGAAATGACTATTAGGTTGCAATTATGCAATCCTGTGTCCACATAGATTTAGGTTTGACTCACCATTGGCCTTTGAGTGGGTCTTGCTTGAGTTTTGAAGCCAATTGTTAATAGGACATGCTTGCAGGTATCTCCCACAGAATCTCCACCACCCTGATCCAACTTACCTAAATACTGTTGTGTCTCTTAGTTGGGTAAATGAGATGTACTCGGCCATGTATTTCAGCCTATGTATGGAGGTATTCCAATATATTATGGTCCAATAGGAAACAAGCTGCGCCTCGACAAGCCTCAACTGGCACCTTTGAACAGAAATGGATGATGGAACAGAATGGAGCATGGCTTATATCATGCTTATGGACAAGCTTGAACATGACTGCACTGGTTACCTTTACACTCCGTAACTCCTTTCTATCCATTATCTTGACAACATCCAAAAATGCCAAAATCTCAGGAAAACTTTGAACTTAGCTGAAAGTCCTTTATCCTAATAAGTTAATTCAAATAGGTCCATTGCCTGCATAAATGATATGCCAAATGAATTGGCCTTCATCACCTTCTTTTTGAACGTGGGTGCATTTTCATCACTTCATAGTGTTAGAGCATGTTAGTCCAAAAGTAGATAAGGATATACACCAATGAAATAAATGAGGATTGACTGCTGGTAGCTATCATCATCATCGAAGTCATATCCATCTATTTAGGGTTTGCTTTGTGAGTTCTACTTCTTCATTGAGACGTATTTGCAGCCGTATTTTCATTAAGCTCACAATCTATCATGTCTTTCCTCACTACTTACTTGTTAGGCCATTATTGGTCTTTCCCTTTTCTTAGTTCCTTCCAACATAAAAAGAATTTCTTGTTGCTCTGTATGTTGAAAGAGGATTTTATCTTTCTCCTAACCACATTTCAGGCAGTCCAACGTCATTTAATACAGAAGCTCGATGGGATGGTGCACAATTTGAAATCTTGAGGTTCCAGGGTTCGGTCCACGATATCTGACATGTTCTTTTGATTCTTGTGATGATGTGGCTATTACCTTCCGCGTTGAAATATATTCGGTTTTATTCCCAAGTATCATGGCTTATTGACCTAGAAAAAGTGTTTCTTCAGTTACACGCATATGATGTTTGTAGTAGACACTTACCTAAGTTCTGAGATAAATAGTTTACCGTTGATTCTTAGTCGTTTATACTTTCATAATTTGAATTCTGTTACCTCATAAATGGGTGGAAAAGGAGTCAGCATTCACTTACTTTTCGCTGTTAACTATATTTTTCTCTTGAGTAATGTTTAAGAATGCCTTCTTTCCAACCCTTTTTTCTCCTTCGAAATGTGTAATGACATGTGTTTGATTGCGAATATTTTGATTGCGACAGATCGATGTGGTTATCTTGTTAAGCAACTTCCATTATGTTCATCAACACTTGTGCCGAAAGTAATGACTAACGACCATTCATCCGGTTCATAGAGTTTGCTACGAATACTTAGCTGACACGCGATTTCTTCATCTTTACATCAAAGAAGATGTCGGAAATGTGCTTCACTGTACATTGACATGATCAGATATTTGAACTGGATGCAGGCACAAAGGCAAGTTTTTTTTTTCTTTTTTTGTTCTTTTTCCTATATGCTTTGAAGTGTTACATGTATCCAAGTTGTGATAGGTTTAAATATTTTGGCAGAATGAATGATATCCATCCTGCCACACATTTGTCGGTAGTAGGAATAACATGATATGCTAATGCTATCCCCTTTTTTTCAGACTTATGCTGCAAAAATCAATATCAGCAATCAACACTCAAAAGGAATTTGACACATCAAGTGCATTAAAAAAAAAAATGGAACAGTACCCCACCTAATGCAGCTTCTGACTTTGGCACGACAAAAAATGAAACAGATAGAAGTCCAGTTTACCAAAATGTTCTAATCGTTTTCCATTTAGTGCACATGCAAAGGCAATATTGAAATTCCGTATCAAATACTTGCAAAGCCTGATGGATACTTACTACCACATAAGATGGAATCATCTCTTAAATCAAAATTATCAAGGCCAATTTATGCTCGTCAAACATCACGGCTGAGACTACCAAAATGAAAAGGATGCTTCTTCAGAATTTCCAGACACGATTTAAAGGTGTTGGATTCCATCCAAGTCAGTATAAAATCCATTCCAAGGAATGTATCCCTGTCGGTTAGGATACTTATATCCTTGTCATGTACCTAATACCAAAAGCACAATGTGAATTGCACTCAAGGGAGTTTCTTCTTTCTTGTTGTCTTAGTTTCCACAAACCTAATAAGCTATACAAGGAACTTGAATGATTATTATATCAAGGCATTGAGTTGTTGGGTATTTGTTAAACAGTGTAGAAAAGATGTGATATTTGTTAAACAGTGAAGGAAAGATGCTATTTGTTAAAGAAAGAAGGAAAGATGGCAGAGAGAGGGTACACATGGTTAGGCACGGTAGGTCTACTTATGAAATGAGCTAAAGAAACAAACATTTATTCCCTTTCAACGGTTCTAATGTAGGCTTCCGACCGTTTTTCAGTTGGAAGGTTCATATAACTTCCATATCCAGAAACCCTTTACATAGGAGATTATATACAAGCAGCACATTTATTTATTTATTTTTTATTTTTTAAGAAAAAAGACCCATTACAGATGTGACCCCAATTCCAGAGCTTTTGTGGAGGATGTGACCCAGATAGAAAAGATGCTGTTTGACAAGATCTGACCATTTCAACTGCTTAGATTTGTGTGGCTCCTGCCTTCATGCAAATATTGGGTATCTTTTACTAAGTGCTGTGATATTAACACAAAAATATAATTTCCCAACAATGTTGCAATATTTCAAAAAATCATGATAATTTGAGAATATCACAAAGCAAAATGTAACAGAATCATGATAAAGCTGTGATAAAATCAGAAGAAATTAGTAAAAAATATTATGAAATCAGAATAAAATAGGAAGAATTATATAAGATAGTATTTTAACAGTAACTAATACTTTTTTTTATCTTTAGTATTTTCTTATTAAAAAATGAATTTATTCCACAACAACCCAATATTATCCTGATAAAAACTCAAAATTAGAAAATATCTGACATTTTTCAATACAATAATTTTCCAAGAAAGATATTTGTGACAATGTCGATATGATAGGTTCCTCCACGGATGACTTATGCTTCATACTCTTTTATTTGGATCCTTACAACTCTTAACCTTAACATAAATATATGTGTTTAGAGGAAAAATACAACAGAACGCCCAGGCCAAATTATGGGATTTGTATTGCTCAGTGCAGAGATTTATTGGGGGCATCCCCTGTACCAGTAAGCCCATCTTATTCAATGGTCCTGATGACCAAACCCATACCTCATATGCATAAAGCCCTGTGATCCATCAAAGTGTGATGTAGACATTACCCAACACAAGACAACCGTATCTATGTGTATGAACTAAAGAGTAATGATTAAGATACTGCAACTGGGTACCACCACTTTAATCAAGTCCATATTAGCTTTCAGTTATCGCCTTCACTGAATGCAAGTTGAGGCATGTGTAATCAGGAAGGATGGTTCCTCTAATGATGACTAAACTGCATTTTACTACAACTCAAACATCATTTTAGCATCTCGCAATTGCATCATCCAATGAAATGCAATCTATCATAGGATCTAGACCAGGATAAACTAAAATGGTGAAATAGAATTCATGTTACAAAACCTAAAATAGGTGGGACAAGGCCTTGTGATGATGATATCGTGCAGAGAAATCTTCTCAAATGAGAAAATGAATAAACATAAGTACGCAGATGATGGATGCATGTTTGAGTTTTGTAGCTTTCCTCTTGTTGCTTGCCCAAGGGAATTAGTGTAAAACTCAGAATCCAAGAAAGCTTAGATAGCCAAGTGGTTATTGGTGCCCATGTGAACATTTTGTCTCTGCAGACTATGGATGAAATTTACGCTTGACCGGGTACACCCGTCGTGACTCCTATTGTACAATTCGTAAAACGAGTGTCCCATGACTCTGGTTATTGGTGGCCATATGAACATTTAGTCTTTGCAGACTATGGATGAAATTTACGTTCGACCGGGTACACCCGCCACGACTCCTACTGCGCAATTTGTAAAACGGGTGTATACCAATTGTAGAATCTTACACCCTATTGAACTACCACTTATCCTAAAACCAATTGGTGATGGGAAACGACACAACACTGATTTTATAGTAAGGGCAAGGGCTCGACCACAATTATGACCGTTCAGGAGCAAGGGTGGACGTTGACTTCAATACAAAAGGAACTCATTACATGATAAAGAGGCATCCGGGATGATTAGACATTTCCATTGTTAAAGAATTAAGATACAAGACACCTGCCATGTTTGTAAAGGAAAGAAGCAAGTGGAGTTAAAGAGAAAAGGACTTGTATCTATCCTTCCCTAGAGAGTAAACGGATATGTAGTGACAGTTACCAATCTCATGGGCTGCTTCTCTTCTCCTCTGGACATTGGAAGATAACCATTTCTTTCTTTTCAAGAAATTTCTCTAACTCGTAAAAGGGGTAGGCCAACGGTTAAAGGTGACTTGGGTCTTTGCACTTACACCAACATCTAATAATAAATAAAAACTGCTATTATATTCTATAATACTCATGGCTTTATCTTCTCTAAGTTTTTTACTGGTTGCTAATTGGATGCCAAGGAAAAGACAATAACACCCTCATTTTCAAAGCTTCATTCCCTATCAGGTTGCTTGCTGGACTTTATGTATCAATCTGCAAGCAGTCTTAGCACGTTGGACCTTTGTGGGACTGATATCTAACTTAACAATTGGGTTAAGTTCCTAGAACATATTATCTTGAGGTTAATCATATAAGAAACAATCTGTGTTATAAATAAGTTTTTATTATAAATTGACTGAAACACTAGTCTGCATCGGATTGCTACAAGTCATATGATTATTTGAATAATTTTGTGCTTTTGATTTTTTTTTCTTTTTAAATTCAGTGAGATGGAAATGGGTTTCATGTCATTTAAAAAAATATATATTAAAAACCCACAAGTTATTTAACGTAATCCTTGACGACTGGTTCCGGGGATTACAAGAAAAATTTATGTTCTCAAGTCTTTTGACAATGAAAGATTGTCTCACTAGATACACTGCATCTATCCTTAATCACAACTCTTTAATATTATTAGAGGTATAATAAACTGTCCAACAACAACATGTCCTAGAAAGCTTAAAAAATCCTAACAATAAATTCTTCTTGTATGGAGCAAATAGGTGAAGGTCATAATGGTACATTCCTTGTAGTTTAATAACTTTGATATTTCATAACATCCCCCACACCATACATTTGACTTCCAAACCAGCAGCTTCAAGCCTCCACGTGCAATAAAATAAGGTAACTGTTAGTTAGGTCTGAAAGGCAAACAAGAACTAGAAACCCTGCACCATCTGTCTTCCTTAGTCTACCAGAAATATATATACTTTATCATTGTCTTTTAACAAAAACCAAAACCAGCTTTTTTAGCTAGGGTTTCGTTTCTAAAGAAGAGAGCAGCTTCTGGAAGAAATAACGAAATAGGTTTGATCTCATCAATATCGGGTGACATTACATGACTTTGCACTTGATTGAAAAGGAGGTTTACTTATGATACTCTGGTGGAGTATGGTTGGACCAAACTCTTCCTAAAAATCCACCATAGAGATGGCATGAGCATGTGGATTCCGGCCACGCCGCCTTTATATATCATGGGTCCCATGATGGATATGGCACAACGCAGTTCAACACATCTAATGGTTGAACCTCAATGAGCAAATTGGGTTTGTGGGGTAGTTTATTTCATGTAAATTTTGGCAATGGGTCATCCGCAATTTGCGATCAGGTATGAGTCATCCTCTGTGTGACCCGCATATTGGAAGGTCAAGATTGATCTAACTGATTATCATTGTGCTTGGGGTGGTGGGAATAGGGATGATATGTTCCACCATACTCTCTTGGATTACCATAAAAGATAGATGAGTTAAAAAAAATTATGGAGAAAAGATGGGAAGGTGGGTCATAAGTAGAGGTTGTAGGTTGGAAACATGGAGAGATGTTGAAAGGAGAACCAAACTCGCCCCTCCAAGCAACCCACCCCACATCTTCTTTCTATTCTCTTCCTTTCCTACTCACCCTCTTATTTTAAAATAGAAAAAGAAAAATACCATTTGGTAGCCTAGACGTTGCATCAATCACTAGTCCAAGTCTCTACTTACAATCTCTAACGGAAACTGCCCTTTGCCTCCATATATTACCTGTGCCCTTCAGCACTTTTCTCCTTGTCTTCTTTGCACCCTCTCTTCTTGAACATGTATAGCTTTAGAACTCATTGAAGGAAAACCTTAAAACGCTCACTAATTATTGCTATTTATCTCTTTCTTTATAAGAGACTCCAGGTTTTATTTCTCTTGTATTGCCCTTCTGCTTCATTTCCTGAAACCATTCCATTAGCATCGCAAGTGATTCTAACATAAAAGAGACAACCTGTCATCAAATTAGGTTTTCTCCTCCCCACCATCTTCTTCTTCTTGCTTCTTTTATTGAGATCCGCATGTATCATCTTAGCTCCTTCAGTATTATATATACTCCTTTCCTTCTTTTCACTGTCTTCTCCATGGAAAACTTTGGAGTTCATTGAAGGGAAGTTTGCGCTCGCTAATTATTTCAAGTTACCTCTCTCTTTAACGTGGTTTCAGTGTTGGGTGAGGGTCTCTCTTGTTTTCTCTTTACTTCTAAGCTAGCAAGGGATAAAACCCCCCATCAGGATTCTAAGACAGAAAGGGACAACCCATCATCAGACTAGGGTTCTTCTTTTATTCAGATCAGAATGTGCAGTAGAGGCCACTGGAGACCTGCCGAAGATGAAAAGCTTAAAGAATTGGTAGAACAATATGGTCCACATAATTGGAATGCCATTGCCGAAAAGCTACAAGGGCGATCAGGTGCAACAGCAGTACAACTTTTTCCTTTTCCTTGTATGAATTTCTTCGTTGAATCAAATAGTAATATATTTTCTCAATAACATCATGGAAATGATTATCAAAGCCTTGTCCAAATATATTAGGTCAGGACAATGAGTCTTTCCTAATTTGTCATCAAATTGATACTGCCTTTAAATACTCTCGAATGTGTTCATTTTTATATCAATCTTTCCTTTTACCATACATCCATCTTGATATTCTTGTCTTTGCTATATGCATGTTTTTACGTATATATGTTGTTTCTTCAGTAACATAAATGAAGAAGTGAATTGCCTTTTGGTCGGTTTATTGAAAAATTACATTTACACTAAAACAGGGAAAAGTTGTAGATTGAGATGGTTTAATCAGCTGGATCCAAGAATCAACAGAAGCCCATTTACCGAAGAGGAAGAGGAGAGGCTTCTTGCATCTCATCGGATTCATGGAAATAGATGGGCAATCATCGCACGTCTCTTCCCTGGGCGGACTGATAATGCCGTGAAGAATCACTGGCATGTGATCATGGCACGAAGGTCTAGGGAGCGTTCCAAATATTTTGCGAAGAAGGCAGCTCAGAGCCTGATTAAGGAAGGAAAGCTTGAACAAAATTCAACTTTGAGTTTTGAACCAGCAAATCTCTCCTCTTTCGTGGACAAATATTATAGTAAAGTCGAGAACCCAGTTATACAAAACCACAACGACAATCTCAGAGATTTCTATTCTGGAATCATCAACAGCTTCTACACGAAGAGGCTTAAAGAGGACACAGAGAGCTACAGTGAGTAAACTTCTGAATTTTCTAAGTTTAGGATTGAATGCTGGTCGAACACCTTCAAGCAAATGCCACCAACCCTAGAAACCCTAGGTTGGTGCACTTTGGTGATTGGCTATCCACCTTGTAGTGACAACCTCATGAATGAGCTATAGTCCAAAAAAATGAAAACTGACTGCAAGTTCATAACTACTTAATCTGAGAAATGCATATTAATTATTAAAAAAAAAAAAGGAAGAAAACATCAGATCAAATGGCTATAAATGTCCAATTGATAGAAACATCTGATCATTGGTCCATCCATGAGGTTGCCTGTTATTTACTGGTATAGCTTGATTAAGATACTAGCCAATCCCAGGTGTTTAGGTGGTTGATCCATTTACTATGGTCCTGTTTGTTTGCATAAAATACTAGGAATTGGATATATAAGAATTCACGGTGCAATGAGCTCCATCAAAGGATTGTTAAAGATGTGAGGGGTGAATGATATGAGGTGAGGAGTGAACAATATAAAGGTGGAGATGCTAATTAGACCTTATCTTTCCACAGTATTGAATTACTGGGTGATGGCTGGGTATTCATTTTCCATCTTCCCTTAATTCAATTTCCAATAAAGAAGAGGTCATTTGATGCTGCATTTTTTGATATTTACCTTCGGTTCTTCATTTTTAACCAATTACACAAAATACAATCCTATGTATTCAATTACATGAAAAAAAAAAAAAAAAAAACCAGGCCACATGTGGAAATGGATGCACACTAGATATTGCCTGAGGATTGTGGTGTTGTGATAATAGCCATGTTCTTACCATATATGTGATTAAATTGTTGCAGATAGAGATAATCCTACTGAGTTCTATGATTTTCTCCAAGTAAATACTGATTCTAACAACACGGAATGGATAAATCAAGCTAGAAGAGAAGATGAGAAGGAAGATCAGGATCATCAAAACAAGGCCAATGTTCCATTCATAGATTTCTTATCCATTGGAAGCTCGACCTAACAGTGGGCACAATGGACAACTTATTTAACAAGCTTAGAGTCAAAGGAACAAATACAATGCACATAAATCCTAACCTTTTTGTTTTCAGAAGCCTTTATAGTTATAGTTGCTGTAAGGATACTAAAATGAATTTATACAAGATACTGCATGCCTTGTATTAGGCTAATGTAGATCACTGTGGCAAATGTTGCTTAAGATTATGAATAGTTCACAATGTAATTAATGCATGTATCAGATTCCAACGATCATCTTGAGTTATGCTATATAGATGAATGGCACATACTAAGTGAAATCTAACAGAAACATAGTTCTCTCATGAATTTATCCAGTGTATTACAAAGAAGAAAACTCTCTCTAGTTGGACACAGTGGCGGACCAAGGATTTTCATTTGGATTGGGCAAACGATGACTATAATATTAAATTCGTCATTATTTTGTCGTTTAAGAGAGCAGGGGGTGGGCTTAATTCTAATGAGTGTATGGGCTTTTTCACTATGTTTTTAGCCTGTTCGCTTAGAAAAAAGAGATCGCAAAATCGAAATTTCTATCGATTTGCAAACTTATTGAACATGCGCAGAGAGTGGCCAAGCTATTGCTTCAAATTACATGTTTTACATTTTTTTCAGGTTTGCCATGGGATTTAGGTATTAAGATTTAGCAAAAGAGGAATGTGGTTGGGTTTTTGGGATTTAGGGATCGGGGTTTTCAGATTTAGGAGTCTAGGACTAGATTCAATTTTTGTATGTATGTGTGTGCGAGAGAGGGGGATGGAGGGAGGGATACCCAGCTGCTGCGCCTATGTCGGAGAGAGAGGTTGCTGCCGGATGGGAAGAAAGATAGCATAAGGGAGTTTAATTTTCGTTGCAAGAGGTGGGGCGACAAGTTTTAAAAATGTGGAGGTGAAATGTGAATGGGCTACTTGCACTTAAGACTTTGGCTTTTTTGCAGATTTAACCTGGGGGGGGGGACGCCCCAGGTGCCCAATAGGTGGGTCCGCCATTGGTTGGGGATGGTCTGAAAAACCCAACCTCTGATCAACAAATTACAGTATAAAAGAATGTGTACAAATGACAGGATTAAAGAAGAATGGATATTAAATTTGATGCATTGGATCAGCAGCTTATATGATCTTTGTCCAGCAATTCAATCAGAATGGGACCCACCCATTGGATGGTCCAGATCATGGAACATCAGTCCATATGCCCATTTGAAATGGGTTTCAATAACTTAGTGAAGAATCACACTGTAATTACATCTTCCTTCTCAATTTAATACTAGTCTCTTAACCTTTATACTTGTAGTTGTTCATGTGAAATTCATTTAGTGCTAGCACATTGCATTTGTATATGGAATCATGTGTTTGATTCCTAACTCCTAGGAAAAGAAAGAAAGAAAGAAAGAAGATAAGACCCACTGATTTATTTACTACTTAGTTACTTGAATATCTACATAGCACATTGCATTTGAATATAGAGTCATGTGTTTGATTCCTAACTCCTAGGAAAAGAAAGAAACAAAGAAGATAAGACCCAATGATTTATTTACTACTTAGGTACTTGAATATCTACATATATCATTTTAACATAGATATTAATCAGCCATCTAATGTTTGCGAACAGATACAACATTAGAAATGACAATGACAATTTCTACCCGCTACTGCTATCGCTTTGAAAAGGTACTGATAGTAAGATACCTGAGGGACCACCTTTAAAGAAGCTTTATTTATGTTGATATAAACATCGTCATCAAAGCCTTATCCTAATTATATTTGGGGTTAGATTACATGAATTCTATATCACCACTTCTAGTTTATTTTGAACCAAATCCTTGAATAAGTTGAACTCAACCTATTTAGAGAAACTTATTTTTCACTGGTGTCATTGTTGGTTTGCATTGTGTATATGTCCAAACCATTTCAACAAGTCTTTCTTAACATATCATCTATTGGTGATGCCGCTAAATGCTCTCAAATGCATTTACCTGATTTTTGTTTTTTTTAGTTTTTTCAGACTTCCACCTCGACATTGTTGTCTCTGTTACACTTGAATTATGATTTGTATTATGCTATCAGCCCTCCTATCTCAAAACGCAATGTGCTTTGAGTCTTATATTTGCATGATTGTAACAAACAGATGAATCCGATAGTTCAAATGTAGTCCGCCGCTGATGCCTATTGCTGATTATGCACAGCACCAGTGATCATGATTCATGACCATCTAATCGCTATTATCCTGGCCTCGCTTATCTTCTCCATCCAAACTAGCAAGCGGCTTCATCTATAGTCTGTACGTACCATTAGTTTGCAGCATCTTTACATCGCCGATCTACAGCGACATCAGCTGCACCATTGTTCTTTCCTCTCTCATATTGCCATGGGCTGTGCACATCAGCAACCAACCAACATCTGAACAATCAGAATCATTTTCTTATTATCCTGGAACTCAAGACTCAAGTTATTTTGAATTTGAGGGTGCTAAGATTAGGGCTGCACATGGGCGATTGTGATCGGTTTAACACTAAAACCAATAACTAAATTGAATCTGTCGGTTTTTTAATTAACCGATCTGATCCGACCGATGGAGAAGACTTAAACCAAACCTAACCAAACCAAACGGTTCAGTTCGGTCGGTTAAATCGTTGTTGTTTTTTTTTTTTAACCAAACATTGAAATTTTCAAAATGATGAGACCCCATCATTTGCATTTATTCCAGTGTTTAGTGCAAATATAAAAATTCAACATTCCAATGATCCATATAAAAAATAATTCTACTCCAAAAAGAGAGTTTGGATTAAACACAAGTGCACAGTCATATTATATAATAGAAATTTTACAATCCAACCAAAAAAAATAAAATCTCAAAAGCTAAAAATAGAGCGGGGAAAAAACTATGAAAGTATTAAGGCAGTATTGAGTTCATGTAAGAATGTGTTATCAAATGTAACTATAAAAATAGTAAACGAAACCCTAAGTCTAAAATAGTAAAAAAGTAACACTTAAGTTAATGTATACATACAGTTCGGTTTAAGCGGTTTTTATGATATCCAAACCGTTAACCGAACCGATGTAAACGGTTTTTATGATTCCTAAACTGTTAACCAAACCGATCAAGTATAAGCCGATCCGAAATGCCCGGTTCGGTTGGTTCGGTACGGTTTTACAGTGATATCGGATTTTTTATGCAGCCCTAAGATTATGAGGAATGTATCTAAAGATAAGGAAGAGATAACTTTGTCGGTTTTTACTGCTAGTCACAAGGCTAGATAAAGAATGAGGGTTGGTTAGTTCGGTTGATAGCCACCTTAAAACTTTTGTCATAGCCGAAACATAGAGGCAACCCCAACATAGTTGGAATTGGGCTTCGATGATGATGATGATGATCATGATGGTGATCATGATAATGATAACGATAGTGATATGATAAGATTATTATCATATAGGTCTAGATTAGAATGCATATTTATCTCCAATACTGTGTCTAATACTCCATATATTATTCTTCTTTCTAAACCAAAATAAAACCACACCGATGGAGAACCTGCAAGTTTAGGAGATTGGGCCATCGAAAGGGGACCGTTGGTATAAGAGACCTTCGAAATGGGACATTAGCAGGAGCCAAGATACCATAAAACAAGGAATCTTATAAGTGCATGCAGCTCATGTGCATCACAAATTAGAGTCTAAATCCTTCGACTTAAAGAAATCTTGAGCTGAAGCAATACAACTCCAAAGGCGGCTCCACCTATTGAAATCCAAGCCACTCAAAGTAAATACTTTCCCATCTTAAGGGGTATCCCTAAATTTGACCCAAGTAGGATTTGATCTCATCATAAGATTGACCATTTGATTAAAAAAGCGATTACACTCATGCATTTTCATTAATCACATTTTTATCAGATGGTCAATCTTAAAAGGAGCCAGAGTCCTATTGGAGTAGAATTTAGTAATTGAACATCACGGATTTTCAATAGATGGGTTCCCGTTTGCACTCTTGCAACTCATGATTTTCCCAAGTTAAAGCCACCCAGTCCCAAGACTCCAAGAATTAGCTTCCCGTGCATGTTTGATCCTTTTAATATTTCATCTTAGAACCTTTTCAACCTGGGCAGTTTGTTCTTCTTGTTCTAATGATTTGACTAGAACACACAGTTCTCTCTCTCACTGAATGGTCAAAAGCCGTTGTTTAGACCTACATAAGATTGTTTACATGGTTCTACTCCAAATAAGTTGTTTCTTTCTCAATTCCTCGTACATCGATTGATCTGTCAAAGCAACCACTGTTATTACCTTCAGAAGAGAGCAACAGTAGTCTTGTTGGAGGTTGCTAAGTTGGTTGGCGTGTAACTAGAAAGAGAAGCCAATACCAAACCAATCTACCACCAGTTATAATAGGTAACGTGGGAAATAGATGTTGTACGATATTGGAAAAAGGAAGCGAGCTTCGATATATGACAGATGATTTGTATTGGAACCTGGAGAGACATTTTACCTGACACTCAACTGGTTGCATTTCAAACTAATGTCAGCCCATTAATGGTTTTCTACATACATGTGAAACAATGTGACTAGTGGTTAATAAAGTCTTAAGTGATGAGAGAGAGATATGCACATTGTTGGGAATATAGAGGCAAAAATTGGTTGCCTGACAATTTGGTAGATCTTTTGGGAACAGAAATGGAATCCCCAAATTGACATCAATAGGTTTGGGCAATTTACAATGGTAGTTTATTCAAATGCTGTCCAATAGTTGGTTAATAGCGTTAAGGGTCTGGTCCAATATATAGTTGGTTAATAGCTTTAAGGGTCACTTTGTTGGTGTAGAATACAAATTATAAGCTCCACAGAGAGGCGGGGGAAGAATATAATGTAGCAATTTAGATGACTTTCCTAATATTTGAATTACTAAGGTGATGATTAGGTATTCATTTCTCATCTTTCCATAATTAAATTTTCATTAATGAGGAAGTTATTTGATGGTTATTGTTGGATATTTACCTTTATTCTTTATCTATAACCACTCATAGAAATACAATTTGTAGCATTTTTAGGAATTCAATTATATAAAACAAATAGACCCTAAGCTTATATTGCTAATTTGATACGTGATGGGATATGATAAATTGCATAAGCTAGAATGAAAAGGCCAGAAAATAAAAATTTTGATAATATATTCCTACTAAACCTGTAGGAATGATCTTTTGAACCCCGATGGATAGGGCAGTTGGCTACTGAAAAGTTACGATTTCAAACTCACACTCTCACTCGACACACTTGCCCAAATAAAAGCCTTATTTACCTTATGCGTGGAGAAGGCAGGGACCTCACGCACCCAAAAAATAGCCTGTTCTTGAAGGGGTCAAACACCCTCGTCAGCTTAAAAAAAAGGCTATCCAAACCAATCTTTGGCTATGGAGTGATTTTTTGTATCATCGTATGCGCTCAAAAGATAGTAAGTCAAACTTGTGGTGAAATGAGGTCGAACCATGATGGTAGCAACAAATAATAATCTTCACAATCTTCTAATGTAGAAGTGGTCGAATAGATATATCCCATTATAAATTACACAGCAGAAAACATATCCCATTAAACTAAGTTCTATTTTCTAGTTGTGGTGGTGTGCATTTTCTCGTTCTAAGATAGTGCTGTAAATGGGTCGGGTCCAGCTGGACTTGGATCATATTATATCCATTCAGATCCAGGTTTAACTTGGATCTCATTTCCCAATCCTTACTCCAAAACTGATTGTGTTTAACAAGATACAATGTTAGTACATGGTTAATTATGATTTATAAATAATCAATGAGTATTGAAAATACAATAATAGTACAATATAATTTTATTGTACTATTTGGGTTTTGGACGGATCGTTTTATTTGGGCCGATTTCTTGGACCCTGAACCCAGACTCAGTCCATCAATTCTAAACTTGGACTCAAATAAACTACTTTTTGGGTCAACTCTAGTAATGTTTTGGCTACCACCCAACCCTTTTGCAGCCCAGTCTTGATGGTCCAACGTAGATCTTATCTATGAGCATTTTGAACAGAAGTCCATTGCTTAGAAAATATTAAGAATTCACAAAGTAAAGTAAAGTAAACAAATGGTATTTGATTAGAGTTCCCCCGGAACCCGGCTGAAGCTGCAAATAAAGGGACCTTCCAAGGAGAAGATTCAAGCTGTTATTGGTCAAATTCTGTTCGAAGAAGCACCGAGCTAGGGGTTGGTTAGTTGGGTTGGAAGAAGTGGGGCCCACTTTATGCACTTCGATGGCGATTTAGAATTTGGAAGGATAAAGGAGCGCAGCAATGGTTTGATGCTTTGTTTGTGTGGACTACAAAAAATGATAATTTTGTAACAAACAAACATGGTAATTTGATAACATTTCTAGTCATTAAATGGGTCATGTTCTGGTAACAGCTACCACCGGCGGACTTGCTTGCATGAGAGATAATGTTTTTACTGGGGTTGTCAATCCAGCCCTTTCATGAGGGGGCCAGCCCGGCTCGGCTAGCAAATGTCCTCAACACGGGGGCTTCGTTTTTTTATTCTAAAGCCCAATGGTAGGGTAGGGCTCTACTTTAAAAAGCCCACAATTTTAAGGGCCGAGCTAGGGCTTGACTCATTCGGCCCGAAGGGGCCCGGCCCGGCCCGAAGTTTATTAAATATGTAAAATTTTTAATAGTTTTCATGAAGTTACTTTAAAAATTTTAAGAAGTTAGTACCCATCTTATTTTTATCATAAGTGATTAGAATACATAGTTTATTGGTACAAAAGTTAGATAGTGTAGATATCTTTTGTAGAAATATAGTTTGAAAGATGAAGAAAAA
The DNA here is from genome assembly GCA_029852735.1 of Persea americana. Classification (NCBI taxonomy): domain Eukaryota; kingdom Viridiplantae; phylum Streptophyta; class Magnoliopsida; order Laurales; family Lauraceae; genus Persea; species Persea americana. The sequence goes on along the minus strand of CM056817.1, from coordinate 50,734,300 downwards.
CTTCAACAAATATTGAGAGCAATATAATAAAATATTTGAAATGGTTATACTCTTTGATCATCAACGTAAGTTGTTGTATTTAGGGTATGCCTTAAGAAAGTTATATGGACCAAGTAAAGATATGAGTATTCGTCGAGGTGATACTCTTAGACCCTTTTGAAGATCTTTATAAAGAGTATTGTGTAATTTAGGATACACCTATAGTATGAAATTGTCAAATGTGAATAAAGTTAACTTAATAAAAGTTACTAAAGGTTGGAAGGGTTTTTTAATATATGAGGAACAAATGACTCAGACAATTGCTTTAAAAAAAATCTGAATTAGATTGTTGTTTTGAGGAGCTAAGGGATAAATCTATAAATTTCAATATATAGAATTGGTGGAAAGTTAATTCAGCAAAATATCTAGTTATTTCAATAATAGCTCATGACATTTTAGCAATTTCAGTTTCTATTTTGCTTTTGAATCGGTATTTAGTACAGGAGGAAAAGTACTTGACTAGTATAAGAGCAGTTTGAAATCTAAAACAACAGAAGTCTAAACTACATTTACATTGTCGGTCCTTAATTCGGACAAAGTAGGACTGTTAGCATTAAGTTGGAAGTTAGTGGTGGCGTATGAAAGATTTATTTTCTTTAAAGAAAAAAAAAATCTTCTTTTCTTTTGACCCTTGCCCCACCCTAGCCTGGCCGTGGCCCTTGAGGGTACGATAATGGCCTAAAAATTATAGGCCCGTTGCAAAAGATGAGGACTTTTGCTCCCCTAAGCCCGGCCCGCACATGTGAGAGTAGGATAAAGGCTTGCCTCGGCCCTTTGACAGCCTTAGTTTTTACCACTGCATAGGAGATCCCATACCAAATCCAACACCCCTACATTGACTAACCCCAAGGAATTAGCATTTACTCTAATTTGACATTAATATGAATAATAATCACTGTGAAATAAATTTTATCAAAATGTAATTTTGTAAAAGTTTAATTTGATAGTGAATATTATTCAGATTAGTACCAAATTAGGGAAAATATTAATTCATTCGGGGTAAGCGATGTCAACATGTTGAATTTATCATGAGGTTTCCCATACAGTGTTAGAAATGTTACCTCTCATGCAAGAATATGAAAGGTAATGCCCTAAATTAACACGTGTATGGCGGCTTTGAATTAAGTAGGCTCTTTAAAAAAGGCTCCTCACCAGAGTTTGAACCCTGAGTACGCCGCCTCTTTCCTCTCTGTCCACTTGTATCAGCCTTTTGTTCCCGCTTGTGTGTCCTCATTTCCTACATGAGTGGCTGTCTTTCCATGTATGTGCGGGCGCTCTCTCTCGTCCTAGCCCCCTTGGCTGGGGGGGGGGGGGGGTTTTAAAAAAAAGCAAAGAATGCTCTTTAAAACTGACATACAGTGTCCTATAGGCATGAATTGCATTAGAGTGGGGTCCAACTCAAACAATAGGTAACAATGGTCCCTGCAGTAGATGGACCATCCACCATTATCAAAATTATCTTAGCCCGCGGATCATTCTTTTTCAAGCAAAATAACAGATAAGAAATAATCAAATAGTAGAAAGGATGGATGTCTTAAATTTAATCCCAGATGGACAACATGGGTTGATGGACAAAGCAAAAGCAAGGACTCAATAGAAAGAAAGACCAGTTATGAGTCTCACATACTAATTTGAAACAGTCAGCCTCAGACCCACCAGCCCTCAAAAATGAGAAAACGCAACCCACTTTTAAGAGTCCACCAAACCAACCCATCGAACCGCGGATAGGAAAGTCCCAGGACACGGTTGGTCCCCGTCTTCCAAAACGTGTCTAGGCACACAAGTCCCAAGAAGCAATTAAGACCCAAAACATAGAATTTGATCTCAAAATCCCTTGTAAGATACCTCTAAGTAACCAACCAATCCCTTCAACTGTCTATAAAAAAAAAAAACTAAGAAGAAGTCACACGCGTAGACACGTATCTTTCTTCACGCGGTTCGTCAGCATCGGTATATAAATAAGAATGTGCCGACATAGTTGGCATACACCTCCTTTCCATCTTCCTTCCTCGAACCCACATCAACGAACCCTCATCACTTCCATGGCGAAGCTTCACCCATTGCCTCTGACACCCAGTTCTTCAATTCCTACTCAAACAGCGCCTCGTTGGATTCCCAAGAGAGGTCAGGTTCTCAAGCGTATTCTCAGAAAATGCTTTTCGGCTGTGTGTGGGTGTGGCTCTGCTTCTATCAAGAAGGCTCATGTCTAGCACTAGCACTGATCTGACCATCTCTGTTTTTGTTGGGTGTTCAGATTTCTTAATTGGTTATCTGATAATGATGATGATGGTCAAGAACCCATGTAGATTATTAGGGGAGAGGTCATTCCAGCTGATGACATTATCAAGCTTTCTTTGAAATGTGCAGGTTTTCAGCCAAATGAAGTGCATCCTCTAAATCTGTTGTAGGAAATACAGTGGTGGTGTCAAGTTTTGTAGGTTTTAAGTCTTAACTGTGAGGGTCCCAGGGACATGGGTCTGTGGGTAAAGTGGGTTCGCCATTGCAGAATAGGTAGAAACCAATTTAGCTACTTTCTTTTACTCAATTATTTTTGGGTCAAGAAATTAGGTAAATTGTTTGTATCTGTTTTTTCTCCTTGTGATTTAATGTATTAATTCTTTAAAGAAATTCTTGGCTGATGGGAAATGGCAAGCATTCCAATGTTGAGGACTTTTGAGTGGTTTGGTAAGTGTTGTAAAAAAGCTGGCCTTTTTACATCATTTTCATGTTTTACTTGGTGGTGAGTCACCTCAGAGCCAAGGGCTTATCTGTGGTTCAATGGTAAATACAAGTACCAAGGATTTAACCAAAATCTATCATAGTGAAATGACTTGTTAAAAGAAAGAAACGAATAGAATCTGAATATCCATTTCACATCTGCCAGTGCTTCACTTTAGAACTTAAGAAAAGATGTTCTGAGAAGCATATCATAATGGCAATTCCATTCATCTAAGTCACAGATGAGATATGAAGATGAGTTAATAAAAAATCAATTAAGCATGGATTTATGAAAGTAAAGATGTTATTATCTCTTTTGAGCCTTCATTTGATCAATATTAGATGTATTAGTGGAAACAAGATAGAATGGGGATGGAAAATGGCCGGCCTTAGTCCAGTCAGAAGACTCTGCAAGAGCAAAATCTTAACTAAAATTCTCCGTCTCAATATCTATACCAACACACAGAGTACCTCAGAATTCGATTGGGACAGAACAGAACATGCAGCACTCCAATTAAAATTCAGGAGTGGGGTCCACCTTCATAACTTCTAACCTGCCCAAGGTCCTCTAGGTCACCCACCTTGTATGGACTTCAATCTGACTTTCAAACTCGATTGCACTGGGGTTAAATGTTAGATTGAATATGTCCTCTTGTGCTTGATAAATTGGTAATTAAATTTAGAAATTTAATCATATGGTCAATCTTGCGGTGCGGTGGGCCTCACACAGATTTGAGTTGCAGGAGTTGACAACATGAGAAACTGAGAATGGTTTAGACTTTAGATTGTGTGAGGAGTCATGATTTAGGGTGGTGGAGTGGTGCACATTTTATTTATCATGAGGGAGGAGTCAGTGGTCAAACAAAAGGTCGCTTCTTTAGAATGCCGAGTAGTACTCGGAGTAGACAGCAGACACGAACCCGTTGAATTGAAGAGGAATCAAGCTTTGACCGTTCAAAGATGGTTCTGGCTCTTGGGCCAGGGACTTTTTTGGGAACCCCCAACAATAGGGGCCTGGGGCTGTCCCTTCGGGTGAGGTTACAGAGCCATTAGGCGAGGATAATAAACTTCTGGGTGAGGTGCCAGAGCCCTCCGGTGAAGAAAGGTGGCATATCCATAGTTAATGTGAGAACTGCTGCATCTCGTTGCTACTGGCTTAAGAGGCCGATTCAGGCCATTTTAAAATACAAGGCAGTACTGCTGACTGCTGTAAAGACGTTCTATAAAGCATTTGATGTACCTTAATGCCATTAATCTGAGTCACAAATTAAATAAGAAGAACAGTTAATAACAGTCAATTAAGCATAGATATGTGATTGCTTAAAAACATGTTTGTAAAGATATTGTTATTTCTCTTTTAACCCCTTCATTTGATAAATTTGTGAATATTAGCCGGAACAAGATAGAATGGGCAGAATGGCTGGCCATGGTCCAGTCAGAATATTAGCTGGAAAAAGTCAGATTTTGACTAAAATTTTGTTGAGCAGCATTCCATCTCAATATGTACTCCAAACATAGAATATAACAGAATTCGACTGGAACAGAACAGAATATGTAGCACTGAGTGGGTCCCGCCTTGGTAACTTCTAACCTGCTCAAGACTCTAAGGCCAGATTTCATATGGACTACAATCGACTTTAAGATTCAGTTGCAGTGGGGTTCACTTTCAGAATTGGTGATCGTGTCCTCTTGCAGTTGATGACTTAGCTTTTTAGTTATTCATGTGATCGATCTTGGGGTGGGCCTCACACTGATTTGAGTTGCAGGAGTTGTCAACATAAGAATAGTTTACATTGTGTCAGGAGTCATGAAATTAAGTGGAGTGGTGTACATTTTATCAAGCGGAAGGGGTCAATGGTCAAATAAAATGGAGGCTTCTTCTCAAAGCCGTGTGGCACTTGGAGTATAGACAGTAAACATGTACTCTTTGAATGCAAGAGGAATCTAAGCTTTGACCAGTTCAAAGATGGCTCTTGACAAGTGCTGACTCTTTGTAAGGGGCCTTGACACAACAAGGGTTTAAAAATCATGAGGGTCAGGCCAGCTATTTACACACCCAAGACAAAATTTGTATTGCATATGCTTTAAGCTGGGTGCCTGAGCCCTAGCTCAAGCCCAGATGAAACCCATATTGCCAAGCCTGAACCAACAGCTCTAATTTAAACTTCAAGCTTGAGAGCCCCATCCAACGAGGGGTGCTCATGGGCTGGGCCAGCTTGAATTCGATCCGGGCCTAGCCCATTTTAGGCTGGGCTTGGATATGTAACGAGGGCTTGATTAATAATTGGGTCAGGCTTGGATTAAGTGATAGAAAGCCCATAGGTCCGGCTTGTGTAAGAATTGAATGTAATTTAATTTAATTAGTCCTCTAAACCCCACAAAAGTGATGAAAAGCCCGATTTGGCCCTGCCCGATTGATTAAATGGGCGGGCTCATCGGGCTTGGGCTGGGCCCCATCTAACTATTTCTAAAGCCGAGCCGGGCTGGATATGCCAGGCCCATGAACGCCCTACATCCAACTCCCTATTTATTCAAAATCAATAACTTCGAGCTCATGTAGTTAACATGGATTTTTAGGATTATCACAGTTTATTTAGGTGGAAAACATGTGGGAAAACTGCATTTTGAGGTTTGTATCAGCAGCAAAAAACCTACATTTTCAGGATTTTGCTGTTTATAACAGCGAAAAACTTTCATTTTCAATTTTGCCGCTAAACTTTACGACATAACCCTGTATAGTGATTTTTTTTTCCTTTCTTTCTTTTGGATATGGGCTGGGACCAGGCCAGAATTGAAATTCCAAAATTGTGTTTCTAAAAGATGACCCACCTCCATCCGTAGGGAGGGTAGAGAGATTGCAAGCTAACTCACGCGCACACATATTAGGGGTAACTTAGCGTTGGATAAGGATGTCAAAAAATGGAGCCTAGAAGTTGGGTCTTAATCAATTGGGTATCAGATTATCTGAGTATTGAAGTCTTGGAATTGTGGGTGCTCAAGGGCATGGCCCCCATTACTGGCCCAGCCCACTCTGGGATGGGTTCTGATCTTGGGTTTTGGAACTTCGGAGAAGCATTGATCAAATTTCCTGGCATGTGTAGCATATGGACAAAGCATGGATTAAGTGATAGGAACCCCAAAGCGTGCCCCACCCAAAGAAAGTATTGCATGTAGTTTAGTGACTAATTTACCAACCCCAAGCTTGCCCCTACCCGTCATAGTAATTTAGTGACCGATTTACCTAACAAATGACTAGAAAAGCTAGATCTAATCTGACATATAAGGCAGGCCAGAATTGAACTTGGTTAGGCTATGGGCTTTTTATTTTTAGAGTTAGGTTGGAGTGTATATGCCTCAAGTCAACCCCTGTAAACCCCTACTTGGAGCGGATCCGGTTTCGAATCTAGAAATTGAATCTATGAAGACAAGTCTGGGTTTATATAGATCTAGGTTGTTTTTCCCTAGGTCCAAGCCATTTGCATCCCTATGATCAAACCTTGCCAGCAAGACTTTCAAGCCAGAGCCTAGTTCACATTGGGCTTGATTTTTGAATGTACAATCCGAGATATGCATGCCTATGAATCCAGTAGACCTAAGATTTTTAAGCCGTTAATATTAAATTAAAAAATGCCTTGTTACAACTAAATACAATTCACTTTAATAGGAGTATGTCCCGCCATAAGACTGAATACATGATTGAAAATGCCCAACCAGTAGAATATTGAAATGAATTAATTATTCCCAGATTTCACTTTAATGGGAGTGGATCCCACCGTAAGATTCAACACATGATTGAAAAGGTGAAATAATGATTGCCTCTACCAAAAGATATTGAAATTGATTACATGGGTCATAATATTCTTAGACAGTACTTGTATTTGATTCAATGGATTGGGCCTTTTTTTTTTTTCCAAGCAAAAAAAAATTATAATAGCTTAATGGTTATTAATCTTGGAAATAGGTCCACAAAATAAAAGACAAAGGAGAAGTCATAATCATGTTTGGGGTGCGACAAAACTTTACAATGCCAATCAACCTACCTAACGCATCCCTCCTCCTTTAACCGCGCTTGAGACAACAATAAAAAATCCAGCAGAGTTATGAATATATTCACTAAGTCAATTATAATTATTTAATGGTTATTATTTTTGGGAATAGGCCCACAAAATAAAAGAAGAAGTATGATCTATTAATTATCTACAATATAATAGATGGGCCATTAAGTATCATTTAGTGCCTGTTTTTATTCTAATTTACATTATGGCCACCAAATATAGTTGGTTCCCATGAAATATAAAAGTAGACTTCTGGTAGGCTTACCACCATATACATTAGATGTATAGTTTATTTTGCAAGTTTCCCTCCCTTTTCAAGGGAGGAAAAGCTGTCATCTAAATGACTTACACCATATACATTGTAGCTATACTTATTTTGTAGGTTTTCCTCCTTTTTAAAGTAAGGAAAAGTTGTCCACTCCTATAAAACTACTCGAAGCTTGAATTCAAAGATTTAACAAATTCAACACTATTGAGCTTTCTTTTTTTGCATTGAAGTTTTTGTGCATCTGAGAAGATCTGAAATTCATCTTCAAAAGTTCAACAAATTATTAACCTAAAGAGTGAGTTACAAATTATCAATATTAATACGTTGTATATTACACTTCGATCTCTTCTTAATTTATACATATTCAATATAATTGTAATTCCATGAAATAATTGCTTAGTGTTGTTAATATGTACCTGTAATTGTATGGCTACGTTTGTTTCCTATTATAAAAAATGATTTACTGTACATCTTTTGTTTCTAATTTCACCTTCATATCTGATGAATAGAAACAATATCTTTCATTTAAAATTTCTTATTTTAAAATTCAATAATACTTTTTTTGAGCTGCTTTGAAGAGAAGCGTGGCGCAACTAAAGTTTATTACTTCTCGGGAAAAAAGGTATTTATATTTTTCTCATTTTTTTCTTTAATTAAAGTATTTTGGTTCATTTGTTTTTTCTTTTTAAATGGAAAGCCATGAGATCCAGAGATTGTAATACTAACATAATCATGAGATCTAGAGATTGTAATACTAACATAATCTCTCTCTCTCTCTCATTTTCTTCTACTATGTGTTCTTTTTATCGTCATTCTAATCAAGTGAATGAGGCTTGTAATGAAGAAAGGAGGAGGAGCAAGATCATCTGGGTCTTTCTTTTATTCTCCATTTGGATTTAATGTGTTAGTTCTTTTGGGAATTCTTTGCTTATGGAAAATGGCAAACATTCCGATGTTGGGGAGTTTTGACTGGTTTGGTAAATGTTGTAAAAAAGCTGGCCTTTTTACATCGCTTAGGATCTCATCTGCTGTTGAATGGTAAATGCAAGTACCAAGGATTTAGCCAAAATCTGTCATAGTGAAATGACTAGTTAAAAGAAAGAAATGGATAGAATCTGAATATGCATTTCACATCTGCCAGTGCTTGATGTTCCGAAAAGTATTTCATAATGTCAATTCCATTCATCTAAGTAAAAAATGAGATAGAAAGATGAGTTAATAAAAAATCAATTAAGCATAGATATGTGAATGCAAAGATGTTATTATCTCTTTTAAGCCTTCATTTGATAAATATGAGATATATTAGTGGAAACAAGATAGAATGGGGATGGAAAATGGTTGGCCTTGGTCCAGTCAGAAGACTCTGGAACAGTGAAATCTTGACTTCAATCTGACTTTCCAACTCAATTGCAGTGGGTTAAATTTAGGAGGACTCTTAGGTTTGACAAATTCAAAGATGGTTCTGGGCCTTTGGGCTTTTTAGGGGCTCTTAACCAATCAAGGCAGTACTGCTGACCACTGTAAAGACTTTCTATATATAAAGCATTTCATATAGGTTAATGCCATGAATCCAAGTCCCAAATTAGATTAAAAGATCAGTTAATAACAGTCAATTAAGCCCTTCATTTGTGCACATTTTAAAAAAGAAAACCTAGATTTTTTAGAGGTTTCCAATGTATTGAACGGCTATGATCTTCCCGCCCAGTCCAGTTCTGGAAGGTTGCCCTTTTCTTTCTTGCATGCAGAGTAGCAAGTAGCTGGGACCAGCTCGAACTCAACTCAAGTCTAGCCATCTTTACTAAAATGGCCTAACCCTGGGCCACTGTATATAATCCGACCCGCCAATCTGATATACTAGACCCGACGTCCTATCTATTAACGGGTTCGGTTTAATAGGAGTGACATATGCCTCAGCCCAACCCAACCAAAATCCGCCCATATATGGCCCACTCCATACCTAACCCGTGACAGATTTTTGATATGCGATATCAAATCCACCTTGTGATAAGAATGGATTGATATAAAACTAAGGAGAAAAAAATTAAAGTAAAACTTAGGAGAGACATCATAGAAGGAGACAGAATTGTCAAGGCAGCTAAAAACTAAACTTTGCCACAAATCCATACCCTCCCCAAATCTCAGAAAAAAAAAAAAAAAAAAAGACCATTACCAAACTCACCCTAATAGGACAGATCAAAGAAGAAAAGATGGTGCTTCCTTTACTTTAACTGCTGCAATGGTGTAGGGTATATATGTTAACAAAGGAAAGTTTGGATTGACCATGAGGGGAATATGAATATTTTCTTTCTTTCTTTTTTATTATTTGCCTTTTGGCCATTTAATATTGCCTTTATTTTTAAATATAAATGATTTCCTTTTGGTGTCCATTTCATCTTCACAACGTTATCCAATAAATCTAGTTTCAAACTTTATCCATAAAAAATCAGTAGCGGTCTGTCCACGAGGGGACAAACCATGGTTCTTTTTAAATAATACTGTCTCTATCAAGGTACCACATCTAACATAAATTTTTAAGTATTTCTTGCTGGTAACTAATAGCAATATTCTATGTTAAAAAGTTTGGGTTAGATTATATAGGTGGGAGTTCTTGGAGGCTGCGGTAGCTTGCATGTGAACTTCAGATTGTATGTAACGTATTGTTTGAAATTAAAGTTGTAAGGTGCAGATCTTGGAATGAATAATCACAGAAATATCAAATTTGAAAAGGATTTAGCATAACTATAGTTGTGCTTGAACTTTGAGTGGATCGGATTTTCATGATGATGGCTTGATCTTTTCCTCGACAGCATGATCATCTCCTTGACAAGGAAGAAGGCATCATCTTTACTTAGATGAGAAGGCTAGAAGCAATGGATCATGGATCCACATATTTATGATAAAAGTCCTAAGGTACATTGCATATGAGGAAAATTATGTCAATGAGGCTTCATATCCATAAATGGAAAAACATAATGATAGTCAAGTTGAACAGATGCTTGCTGCTGAGTGGTTAAGTAATACTCGACTTTGACCCACAGATGTACAGTGAGTCCATAGAGATAAGTTATATATAACACTCACCATGAGTAGAAAAAAACAAACAGAAATCTTTTTCAACTGTCAACTCATGAAGTCAGTCGTGAGTGTTTTATTTATTATTATTGATTTTTATTTTATTGAATATGGTCGGTTGGGTGGGCATCGTCTATGCCTTGGTGGTTAAAAAATTGACATTATTGCTACACTAAGTCCAAACTCCAAAGAAAATAAATCCATTTCTATACATTGGTGGTAAAAATAAAAACTTAGGGGGGCAAATTAAACGTCAATCGATGGAGACCAAAACTTCATTCAAATTGAAGAAAAGAAATTTTGAATTCATTCCTATATTTATTTTATATATACATTCAAGACAAGTGCCTTCTTTAATGTAGCAAAACCCAGTACCTAAGGTTTCTAGAGCACGCTTGTGCATGATCTGCGGAAAATTAGTTTCATAGGTATTTTCCTTTTCTACAGCTGGCCTTAGAAGTTTCGCCTTTTTCTCCAGCACCAAATATATTTTTTTCTATAGTGCGGAAAAATATTTATGCAATCCTCACTTTTTCTTAGGCAAACATGCTTTAAATCAACGTAGGCCTTTTCCAGCCCAATGTGACCCGCTTGAAATAAATTTACGAAGAAACCTGTTCAACCCATTGGTTGCCCAACCTATGTTTTGGGGAACCATCTATTGGCTGATCGGCATTCCCCAGATATTTGGTAGTTGCATGCAATTATTCCAAAAAGGCACCTGAAGAAGTGGGTCGCATTAGAGAAACCAGGCCACATCACTTTCTTTGCGGGGTCTCTCTGTCGTCTCCCGCATTAAGTAAGTGGAGGAAAAGTAGAAATACCAGACGAAATGGAATCATCATTGACGCCATTTTCGTGTTTCACAAAACAAAAACTCTAGTTCTTGGTGTTCACATTTCAACATCAATCTGAAAACTTACCCCCGCCCCCCAAAAAAAAAAATTTCATAGTTTGGACATTGGAGGACTTGTGTAACACTGAATCATTCTCCTCGATTTGTTTGGACTCTAGTACTTGGTATTCACGTTTCACCATCAATCTGAAGTATCCAAAACTCCCCAAAAAATAAAAAAAGATCCATAGTTTGGACCTGTGTATCTTGTACGGTGGGTAATGAGTTCTTTGAGTCCCACCAAAGAAGAAGAGCAACTGTTGGAAATTTCTACGGGCTTGTCGTTTTCTGAGTTTAATTCAATGTGCATCTTTATGAATCTACACTAGTCCTCGGAGACCTTAGTTTCATCTTTGCTTTCAACCGAGAAAAGAACAAGCATTTTCATTTGTAACCAATATTTCAAAGACATGATGGGCCGTTCTCTTTCATTTGAAATCTATACTCACACACCATATGCTTAGAAATTAACTAAGTTAAACAACATTGTCTATGAACAGCACAGGGTGACTGCTCGAGAGAAATTCTCTAGGTTAGGTAAGAAAGTAAGGGCTTAAAAAAAGAATTAAAACTCATTTCCATGTGAGCATTTGAGGACCGATGTATTTGGAAGTATTTCGGACAAAATTTGTGGGCGTCATAGATTTCCGACAGCTGGTGTTAAATCATCTCTTCTAAGCATTCCAAATACTGTACTTAATTGATGGAATTCTAAAAACTACCTATGAGAGAAGTGACTCTTAGCCTTTTGAATTTTAAGAATTTCATTCTAGCTTTATGATTGTTAGGCTAACTTGAGCATTTAAAATGTTGCTAGGAAAATAGCATTTGTTCCTCGAGAAGTTATAGACTTCTCGTTACACAAGTTCAAAGAAGTTACGGACTCGTGTATAACTCATGCAATTGTGAGTTTGTAACTTCTCATATCTTGACTTGCGTAATTATAAGTCCGTAACTTTTTTTCCGGGCATGTTTGGATGAATAGTGAGATAAAGTAAAGTGAGGTAAAGCAACAAATGAAGATAGAATAAAATATAAGGGGGTTATAATGGTGATTTATTTTTAGTGGTTTGATTGATAATCTTTTTTTACTTTTTATGTAAAAAAAAATTTATTTTTTTATTTAGTGGAAAAATGATGTTTTTTTACTTTTTTTTTTTAAGAATGAGGGAATTTTAAATTTGTATACTTTTGATATGACCCATAATATTTTCTTGTGTGGATAATAAAGGCTTTACCTCACCTCAATTCAATTTACGATACATCCAAACACGCCCGAGATTTCTCTTTTCCTTTTATTACTAATTATAGATTTGTGCATCTTTTTTTAAAGTTTTGATTTGACTCTCTTTTTTTTTCTTTTTTTAATTTTTCCCCTTGAAATTTAGCTTTATTTTCATCCCTTCGATTACAATATTACCTCCCATTAGGTAAGGAGAGGGAGAAGCTATAGTTTGTAAAGAAACTACATATAATACTATAACATGTTTAACATTCCTTTCAGAACTACGTATAATATTACTGAGTCTGCGACATGTTTAACATGCCTATGAAAGATAGTTTGTACATCTTTTCTTGACTGTGAATAACACGTCAAGCCCTCCAAGCATTATTGACTGACAGATCATTTCTTGGCAGGGCATTCCAATCTAATCATGGTTCAAAGTCTCTAAAATTAATGGGTTTGGATCTGAAAAATTACTTATTTTATTGATCTAACCATGATTTTGCAATTCTACATCCCCAAATGCTTTGATCCAGATTCCACCTCTCTTTCTTTGACTTGCAAGCATGGCCGCCATCCTCGTAACATTACATGCGTGTTTTTGTCTTCTTTAACTCATTATCTGGAGTTACGTTTCCTCTTTTGCTTTTTGCTGTTTGCTGGTCTGTTTAATTTCGGTTCTTTATCTGTTCACCTGGTTTCGGAAAAATTTCTTGGGGCCACCACTATATGCCCTACCCATGTGGGTGGAAAACTTATACAGGCTGAAACTAAGCGTACACAAGTTGAAAGAGAGCACGCAAAGTAGATGAAATACAAATTGTGACTCAGCAACTCTTGGTTTTCTCTTCTTTTTGTCACATTAAACTGAAAAAGGAAAAAGAAAAAAAAAGTAGAATAGGATATATATATATATATATATTTTTTTTTTGTCATAAGAGGGGGCTTTTCTAAGCTACAACTTCGGTAACTTCGGTTATCTTAAACTGAAATTGGATTTTCCATTTTCTTCATAAACTGTCTCAAATCATCTTCTTCAAAATCAAGATAAATCCAATTAAAATTGAAATTTTCATTTCCATTGTGCCAAAAATAAAAATATTATACTTTGATTTATGGGTTGCAATAACATAAGCTGCCGTTCAAAAGAGCCTGACATATTTATATATATATATATATAGTTGGTAGATACTTCTACGAGAGATATCTTTTACCTTAATATAAGAGATAGGGTGGGGGCCCTCATTGGATAATTAGATCAATATCTAATGAAGGCCCCCACTCTATTTCTCATAGTAAAGTGGGAGATGTTTTTGCTTCCACTCTATCTCTTCTTCGTTTGTACAATAGACAAAAGCGTGTCCAGCTGCTCAAGAAGATCACTTTCATCAGTGATTCTTCTGGATTCTAGGAAGAGGATGAAATCAGAGATGTTGAAACTCTATTAAGTTGTGGAGAAGAACACATGTTCTTCTTTGCTTGCTGATGTAGAGATCTGACATGCTGATGTAGAGATCTGACGTAATAATTCCATTAGAAGAAGAAAAAAAATAGAATCCTGTTTCGAAAGAACCTGTGTATTCTTTCTCACCTGCAAAAACAGTTTTCACCTCAAATCCCCAAAGTCTTTAGAAAGACCAAAGAAAGGTCCTGTGAGAGAAAGCACTTGTAGGGCCGGGCTAAATCATCCTCCTTCCTCATCCCTCCTTTCTTGCTCTCGGTCTCTCTCTTTTCTAAAGCCAAAATGGTTGAAAGGTCGGGCGATGGAGGGAAATGAAAAGCCACCGTTCCTGTCTTCTGTACGTATCCTCATCCAAAGTTCTCCTTCTGCTGATTTAGAGTGAGCCGGCCCTGCTTTGTGTTTTTCCGTCCTAACGCCCACACGTGTGGTGAGCGGATGGTAGGACCGGCTAGGATGTGCGCGTATATGGTGCGCCACTCACTTCTCATGGCCTCGCGCTAAAATGCATCCAAAAACCATATAAGCCCATCTTCGTATTCCCTTCTTCTCCCTTCCTCTTTCCACTTTCGTTTCTTCTGCACTGTGCATCGTCTTACACACAACTAAAACCCTCCAAGTTCATGGATTTCAATCCCTCTTCATCTAATCCATCCACCCATACCATCGACGACTCATCTCAAGCCAACGGTCTCCATAATCCAATCTCTTCTTCCAAGGTCAGAAAAGGAAGGGAAAACAAAAAATAAGCTAAAAACCAAACATACCCATTTCTGTTTTTGATTTTTTATGCTGTTTTTTTTATGGATTTGAAATGGGTTTTTCGGATTTTGTTCTGGCTGTTTTGAAATTTTCGATTTTGGGCAGTGGAAGGAGCGGTGGAGGACTCTGTTTCTTGCATATAGGACTCTTGGTGTGGTTTTTGGCGGTTTGGTTACGTCGCCTCTCTATGTGTATCCTTCTATGAAGTTGAAATCGCCTACAGAGGAAGATTACTTGAGTATTTACAGTATCATCTTCTGGACTCTTTCTCTTATTGGGGTGGTGAAATATGTTGGGATTGCAGTCAATGCTGACGATCAAGGCGAAGGTATTCTGATTCTGTTTTCTGTAAAGGAGGTATTTTGTTTGTTTTTTTCCTGTTAAAACTATACATTTTTTTTGGGTTTTTTCTTTACTATTTGTCCTGCAGTGGATCGACTTAGAAATGTATAAGATACAGACAGGATCTTGGTTTGAAGGTGTTTATTTGGATAATACCTGGAGTTGTTCTGACTTGGTTGATTCGGAATGTCTGCTTCTAATTAGGGCTTAAACTCACAGGGTTTTCAGCTGTGAGGGTATATGCTACTGGAGAGTGTTCTAGTATGAAGAGAGAATACAGTTTGCAGTGGCCAATAACAGATTTCTAGGTTTGTCTGGAAGAAATGCATAATGATCCCAACTTCTGGGTGATGTGTGTCTCTGCCTGTGTGATTTTCTTTTTGATCTGCAACAGTGAGAAATTTCATTGAAACAGAGGAAACAGTTAATAGAAAAAACTTCACTAAAACAAAGAAAATGGGAATATATGAGGCCTACGTATAAGAGCACTATACTGAACTGAGTGACAGCGCGAAAAAGAAAATGCAACAAAAAAATGGAAAAGAAAAATAAATAAAAAACTTAAGTCCTCCAAATTCTATGAATCTTCATGCTTATGGGATATATATTCCATTGAATGTGGACCAGCACCTCAATTATTCAATCTCAAGTCAAGCCTCCTATTGGACAGTTAAGATTGTTCTCACGGGTGGTTCAACATATGGACCATCTGGATCACTTGGAGGTGGGGCATGGCCTCAGGTCTTGAGTTTCTGAGTTGAACCCACAATTTCTCTCAATAGATTACCTGTTCTTGTGTGGTATATCGTGTTTCCAAGATGGAGCTCATAAGATGCTTGTTTGCATGGTTTCTTGTGGTATTGTAAGTTTTTACTGGGATTGATGTGAAATTTCCATCTGTTCTGTAATTTAAGTTCCAGATTCTCTGATTCGCTTAACTGTATATTACAGGATCATGGTATCAAAACTTATCTAAAGCTGAATTAACTTGTTTTTGTTAGAGAATGAAACAAATCATCCAACTGAGTTGTGCTCGGGAATCTACAAGGTAGACCTAGCTGGAAAAAGTTGTGTTGATTTTGGTTCCTTGAGTGTCGCACTCTGAAACTGGTTTCAAAATGATAAAACAAGTTTTCTTCTCGAGTCAAAACAGAGCCGTCTGGATGCTTGCTTATGTAATTTCATATGATATCCTGACTTGGGTTGATCGAGAACTTTCTCTGTTTGTGCTGTAATGAAAATTCCAAAGGTATATGCTGGTAAGAATATTCTTCTTTGTATTATTATTATTATTCTTGAATAAATTTATCAGGATGTATATAGCTATCCCTTGTACCAGCTTGTCTTGGGTTGATTCAGACCAGATTGTTTGTGTTGTTGTTGAGGTAAGTTTATCTGGGTTGTTTGGTTGGGTTACCCAGTGATATTAGTTGCTGATTCTCTCTTTAGTTTTACTTAACTATTTTTTGTTTTTCAAATAGACCTCCCTGTAATTCCATGTGAAGCATATTTTCATGCTTTTACATTCAACTACTAGCTCTTAATGTGTCACTCTAGGCTGCCATGCATGTATAATTAAAGAAATTCCAGATATTTACAAAATCTGGAGCCTAAGTATAATCTTGGGACTGGGCGACTGGCTCTTGATGCCTGATTGTGCCTTTAGCACTTAAAGAGTAACTTTGTGATCCAAGTTCTGAGAGATTTTAAGCCTGTCAAATCAAAATTTGCACAATATCTTTGAGCCATGAGCTTGAACATGTGGACCCCAGCTCCTATGGATTGGTGATTCAGACCATAGACCCTGCTGCTTCTCCTCCCCTATTTTTTAGATTCTGGTTAGTGGTCAAACTTTTACTTTGAATGTGAGACCTGCAGTGGTTCCCTCTTGACCATCATGTTGGAGGTTGCTGATCAAAGCCCAAAGGTTTAAAATTTTCAGATAGCTGATATTTTTGAGGTACAAGTCATATGACTAATCCTTGGTGGATCCCTGTTACACCCCGTCCCGGACTAATCGTGATTAAGCCTAATTAATTGAGGATAATTCTAATTACACGCGATTAATTTAGATAATGGTGGTCAATGACCAAAATGAGATGGATTGGTCTCAAATGATTGAATTGGACTTAATGAAATGAACTTGAGTGAGATTGAGCTAATTAAATTGAGTTTAGACTTGAGCAAGGACTTTTTCGTAAATACGGGTTTTCGCGTATTTTGTTGAATACGGTAACTCTTGATACCCACGCGTGTATCTCAAAGAGTACATCAACTCTCATAATAGGCTTACATCCATTTAGCTTGAGATTGATCGAATGACCCTTCATTTGACTTAAGATGTAAATAGAGAAGGGGAAGGAGGACTTATATGGAAAAGTGTGGCCTATAAGGGATAAGATGAATCCCATTTGAGCTCATGCACTCAACTCAACCCAAGTGTAAGAGAAACCTAGGCTTTTCTTCTTCTTCTTCCTGCTTCCATTCTTCTTCATCGATTGTCAATGACTGGAAGTGGTTTGAGGATTGCATCATCTTCATCTTCTTCTTCAAGTTGTCATCCATTTTTGGAGTGTTTGGAGCTTGAGAAAGAGCTCAAGCTTTCCTTCCTTTGAATCACAAGGGAGTAGTTAGTTACTTTTATAGAACTTCCAAGTTCTATTGAGTGGTTTGGAAAGATTTCTAGCATAGTTGGCTTAAGGAACTCTCTTTTGAATGTTTTCATGAAATTAGGGTTTGAAATTGGGTGTTTGGTGTCAACTTGAGCTAGCAAAGAGGGCTTTTGTCAATTAGCTTGGAGAGAGGCCAGTATATGTAGTCTCTTGTGATTTATGTTAATAGCTATGAATAATCCATTGATTTGGGATTTTGTGTACAATTTCCATTAATTGTAGCACTGAGTTGCTTTGTGAATTGATGGAATGAAGGAATGGTGTATGTGTGTATGTATGAGATGGTATTGGAGGAGAGGACAGGAGGTCCTATGTGTTATACAGGTTTTAGAATTGAAGGAAGGAGAAAGGAGAGGATAGGAGTCAGTTTCAGGTTCTGCAACTGAGTTCCGGACCCGTCCCAACGATTGGCACTGAATGTCCGATCGATCGGACAGAGGTATAACTGGGACATATTTACTGTCCGATCGATCAAAAGTGGACGTCCGATCGATCGGACAGGGCCCTAACTGGGACATGTTTTCTGTCCGATCGATCGAACCTTGACTCAGGTTGAGTCCAGTTGATTTTGGTGTTGGTTTTGGTTTGCTTGAATCCTAGTTGCTTCTTATGAGCATAAGTACTTCCTAAATTAGTTTTGAGACTAGTTATAATGTAATTAGAGATTTTTAGAAATTATGGACGATAAAAGTAGAATTAGTGATGAATTGAACATTGTTTTAATGGTGTATTCATTGTTCAATTGTTTATAGACTAAACCTCCATAGGTTATAATTACGGGGACTCTAATGTACATATATATAAAATAAATGTAATGTCCATCAAGAATAGCACATACATTAGATAACCAATGATTACACTTGAATGGTTGGTTTAAACTAAGAAAGAAATGAGTGGAATTGTTCATTGTCCTAATTCCCTCATGGATTGTATTCGTGTTGTCTCATGTTTACTCATTCTTAATGGTGTTTAATGAACTTGTGAAAATGAATTGAATCCAGAAATGGATTAATTATTGAATGGTATTGATTCTTGAGTCTGGCACTACATAGCTATTTGTATTAAAGCTCTAAAAGAGCTAAAATGAATTAATAAATAAACAAACGATTATTCCTACTACAGTAGATGGATTTGGGAGTGTTCCGGAGCTCTGTGGTGATGCCAGTTGCCCTTGGCCCGGGCACTGGTAAATCCCACATTTCCGATCGTATTAATGGATACTGATTGATGCCTTCCATTTGGAAGATGAATCATTCCTTTGAGGGAAGATGGTAAATGAAATGAAATGCAATGAAATGAAATGAATTGAAACTAAATAAAATGAATGCTACGGTAGTTGCCAATTCGCAATTATTTATTACTTGACTCTAAATGTCTGTGTACTGTTATTGTATGAATGGTCTAGAATTGGATATTGATGGTAGAATTGTTAATTGATATATTTCACAGATTTATTATATGTATTAACATGTGTTATTACAAGATCTGTGTATACATTGTTGAACCGTCGTGTTCACTAGTGTTATTGATGGCATTACAGGCCCGATTGCCAATGCCGGTCCAACAACGGCTCCGGCAATAGCGGAGGAGACCGCTCCGGTTCCTCCAGGAGGATTGATCGAATGGAATGGACGGAATACCATTTGATATAGATATCCGAGTGCGAAATGGACCATAAATTCTTTTGGAAATTCTTTTTGGACAGGATTTTGGAATTAATGTTTTGAAAACTTGAATAGTTGTCACCCTGCATTTTATTTGAATATGCAATGGTTGACATTGTACATGTATAAAGACTTTTACTTTGGTATAGAATTGATCATTTGTAAATTGATATAGTTGAATGTATGTCTCTGCAAATTATATAATTGACAGGTGAATGAATGTTTATCCCTTGTGGATTCCATTTTAACTTCGGTTAATTCGGAGTTTACGGGAGTAAGTATGTGCTCGCGGCTTGGGATTAGCTCGGTGGTAATCGTACTTCGGGCCCGGGTCATGACAATCCCATTAGGTCCATGGTCTTGATCATCAAACTGTAGGCATCATATGTAAAAAACTAAAGGCTCAAGGATACTACTAGATTGGTGGGAATTCTCCTATTGTTGAAAACTTGATCTAGATCAATTAATTGGTTTGATCTACTTGGCTATATTATTTGGTTCAACTCCACTAGAAGCATGTTGATTAATTTCCCGCGCTATAAGATCTCACAAATGTTAGACTTCTGATTCAGGATTATCATTCAGACAACTAACTCAAACTGAAAGGATATGCATAGACGGATTTAATCACCTTTGATGAGCTCTAGCCACAAAGTTCCTTAATGGATTGGATTTATTCAGATTTCCAGGGGCATGTGTAATGGTGACCAACACAAAATTATATATAAAAGGAAGAGACATGAATACACCAAGAGATGTCTCTGCTTATACTACAAAGATGGCTCCTTGGATATTCTACTAGAGAGTTCGTGATCTGTCCTCTACTCCTAAAACATTAGAAAAATTTAACTTGCCACCTCAAAATCAAATTATTCTTTTCTATTGCTTTATCCGGACCACCACCTATACTGAAAGGCCTCACACAGAAGAACTTGGAAGAAATCTTAAACCTTTCTTATATTTGTTGCCCAGGCATGATACTATTCACTGCACTGCCAGGAAGCCCAATACAGAATCTCAGCAAGTTTTCATATTCATATCTGAGGGCCACCAGAATTTTTATGCACCCATAGCTTATAGGCTCATGACTTGAACTCCACTCAGTTGGTGAAGGATTGGAATTTACCTTGCACTGTACCAAAGCCAACCTGTTTCAATCCTTGGCTGAGAGTGAAAGTTGGAAAGCTTTACCATACCCGACTTGGATCTGAATACTGTGGGTTTGTTGGGATGATCTAGATGACCTTCAATTCATACAATATAAACAGTATCTACATGCTAGTTTAAAGGTATATTGGCTTTGCTGTAATCCACTACTCACCTTCTTGAGGGTCTCAAGTCTCTAGAATATCAGAAAGAAACTATAACTTGTCTATTGTCCTTTATCTTTCTAAAGAATCGGGAAATGGTGTTAGAAAAATGTGTGATTTTTGCCCACATCCTACGAGAAGCCAATATGAGTGCTAATGCATTGGCTTGAGAGGGGTTGGAAGCATTTCTCAGCTTTCAGTTTATGGCATTGTGATGACTCGATGGAGGTGGAACTAATTTTGTTCAGCCGTCAACTTGTGCTCAGATTGGCTATAAACATGTACACTTATTAATCTGTTTTATATCAATATGCTTTCATCTTTTTCTACCCCAAAAGGAAAAAGGTATTTCACCTATGGTGCAATGTATCTGTCAAGAATACTATATCTTTGTCATTGTTATGGAATTAGATGTTGGTTGACACTGATGCTTTTCTGTTGTGATTACTACTTTGTAGTTTGTAGGCTTAATCCAGATATGGCAATTTCTTTTTGTAATAATCTGATTGAGTATATTTGTAATGTCTGTAAATGTATGAAACTTTCTCACTATAGTTTCCTCACTTGGTTGTTGATGTGTGGCTTGAAATGGGAAATTGCAGGGGGTACTTTCGCTCTATATTCGTTACTTTGTAAGCATTCACAAGTTGGGATTCTTCCATCCAGACGTGTAGAATCAAA
Source organism: Persea americana (assembly GCA_029852735.1). NCBI lineage: Eukaryota > Viridiplantae > Streptophyta > Magnoliopsida > Laurales > Lauraceae > Persea > Persea americana. The sequence continues at coordinate 50,713,138 of CM056817.1, read as the reverse complement.
CTTGGGCCTTGAACATGCTACCCAGTATGTGGACAAGCACAATAGGCTGAGGAACTTCTTTGAACAAAGCATGATTGCAAGGCGGGCGCTACTTTTCATTGCAATGCTAGGTACATGCATGCTGATCGGTGATGGCATCCTTACTCCTGCCATTTCAGGTTTGTGAATGAATATCTCGTACTTTTCTAGTTCAGTAAGTAGATCTAAGATACGAGGAATGCATAGCATCTATTGGCCTGGAGTTTGCATTGCCGCCATTTCATTTTTGACATCTTTATTTTGATCTGATGGGCCCCACTATGGTTAGACATTGATGCAGTTCTGTATGTTTGTAGGATCAAGCTGAGGCCCATGTACGATGCAATAGACCTCACCATCCACATGCTTCAAATAACATACACTAGGACAAGGAAATAAGTGGAAGCATATTGCATGCCATAGGACTTCTAATCCTAGTGTTTTGCAGCAGATCCAAGAGCATTATATGTTCACATCAATTATATTTAATGATAATATTCAGCTGTGAATCTTAATAAGAGCTCTTTGTTTTCCTTTTCTATGGTGATGATTCCATGTAGGTTTCCTTATAATGATGCCTGCAGACCACCCCCAGGCATGGATTTCTAGTATCTTATGCAGAAGCCTGAGGGCCAGTCCTGCATCAGACATTGAGATAAAATCCCTGCTGATGGTTAAGAACATTGGAACTTGACCATTGTTTATTGATCTAAACTTTTGTGCTAACCATCCCCATTCCATAATGGGACACCTTATCTCTTCACTGAGTTCAAATAGGTGATTACTAAAGAAATACAACAAGGATAAAGAAAAGGTCAACTATATATTGAATGGCTTTGACTGTCCAATCTAAATTACTTTTGGGATTTGAGACATGTCTAGTGATGTTGGAACTCATCAGATTAACTCTTCGATCCCTAAACCCTGGGCCTCACCCGGTCAATCAAACACAAGGCCTGAGGGTACTATGCATATCCTCGGGTTGATGATCATATAAATCCTTAAGTAAATACCTTTTATGTAAGGTTTGAAACATCTTATTATTTATTTATTTATTATGCAGTGTTATCAGCTATGGATGGATTAAAAGGACCTTTTCATGCAGTCACTAAATGTAAGTATTGGTGCAGATATTCTCTTATTCATATGAATATCAATTCGTCGGGATCTTATGATAGCATGTTTCTAAATTCGCAGTTACCATTGAAGGTTTATCTGCTGTAGTTCTGGTTGTTTTATTCCTCATGCAAAGGTTTGGTACTTCACGAGTTAGTTTCCTTTTCTCTCCTATCATGGCTGCCTGGACTTTCACTACTCCAATGATAGGTATTTATAGCATTGCAAGTCACTACCCGAGCATATTCAAGGCTCTATCACCACATTACATATTCCTTTTCTTTCAAAGAAATGGAAAGGAAGGATGGTTATTGCTTGGTGGCACTGTGTTATGCATAACAGGTATGTTTTATTTCAAATATGATGCTCTAAATAATACATAAATGCGTGTTTGGACTTTGGATGCAACCACACACCACATTTAGTTTGAGTAAATCGATAGAGAGTTTGCGGCAATGCAGATCTGGAAAGCTACTGTAGTTGGATGTTGCTGTTTCTTTTTCGCTTGTTTTTTTTTCCACTCCAACTTAATATTGATGTTCGGGGCTATGATGTCCGAAACGAATTTCTCAACACTGCTATGATGCCTACATGCAGCGTGGATATGACTTTGATACCCGTTTGGATGTGGTAGGTGCAAGCCTTTACTTAAAAAAGTCAAGTATCATGCTTGAGATACTGATACTTTGGCTATATCCATGCATTATGGGTGGCAGAGAGTTAGGTTGATTTTGTGAATGAGTATGCAGGTTGATTCTGATAATCTGATGGTAATGGTTATGGACCCAAACCAAACCTAACTTGTTTACTATATGGGTTCAAGTCGGGTTCATGGGGTTTGAGTCTGGAAGTGCCACCAATAAATATTGGAAGTAAAAGGAAGAATAATAATATGCTACCTGATTTGCTTCCTTTTCCTAGCTGCAAAAGTGCTATCCTCTTTCATGCCAAAATATAAAAACCAACTGTTGTGTGGGTTCTGAAGCAATGTTTCCCTTTCCATCTCTTATGTCAGGTTCTGAAGCAATGTTTGCAGATCTTGGCCATTTCAACAAGAGGTCAATTCAGGTATTTATTTAGCACAATGTTTGGGACCAGTTTAGATGTTCTGCTTTCATCACCTTCTATTGTCCATTGTGGCTGGGAGCATTTTGCTCATCCCACAGGTTTCATTTTTGTGGTACTTCTCCAAAATCTGGATTCACTGATGCACAGATTGTCCTGTTTGCTTTCTGCTGTACATCTAAACATCCTCTTAGTGAAGCTTAACATAAAGATGGATTCTCTAATGTCATTCTCACAGATAGCCTTCATGTTCACCATTTATCCTTCTTTGGTCCTCACATATGCTGGGCAAACAGCATATTTGATCAGGAACCTCAATGATCACGGCGATGGGTTCTACAAATTTGTACCAACTAGTGTCTACTGGCCCATGTTCATCATTGCAACACTAGCAGCAATTGTGGCAAGCCAGTCATTAATATCCGCCACCTTTTCCGTAATCAAGCAATCAGTGGTCCTGGATTATTTCCCTCGAGTTAAGGTGGTGCACACATCTCCATACAAGGAAGGCGAGGTCTACTCTCCTGATATTAACTACATTCTCATGGTTTTATGTGTTGCTGCTGTACTAGGTTTTGGAGATGGACAAGATATTGGGAATGCTTTTGGTATGACTAACCCTTGATCCTTTAACCTTTTTCTATATCTTGTTTAGTAAATGTGTCCTTTCGGATGTACCACAAATCTCAAGTCCTGTGTCACAGTGGAATGTGCTCATTATTTAAACTTTGAGGTTGTTGGTTCAAGCCTTGTTTGTTACCACCAAGAAAAATGTACCATGAATCTTTATTAGTTTGACTGTTTCGTTAGATAAGATTTTATTAAACCAGCTATGCTGTTGGGCAGTGCAGATATTGGAACTGGTACTTGTTTCAGTGTAACTTATTCGAACTCCTTTCCAAATCAAATGCAGTTACCTGCTTAAGCACTGATGGGGTTTTGGTGTGCACTTTGGAAATCAATTTCTGGCCACTATGAATTTCTGATTTCCACACCATCCATAATAGAAGGGATAACCATCCACTCTCCAAAGTATTCAAACAATTTTTCTGATTTGGCTAAACTGTTGAACAGCTGATTATGATCCCCATTTTTGGCACCATCTTTAGTACACACTAGAGAATGTTGCAACAGCTTGTGATGTGGGGCACATCCAAATGCACTCTAAATTTTCCAAGAAATCCTGAATTCTTTTGAATTTACTTCATCCCGTCATATCAGGTGTTGTGGTTATCATGGTCATGCTCATCACCACCATTTTGCTGACACTTGTTATGGTTATCATATGGAGAACCCCGCTGTTTCTTGTCGGGCTTTATTTCACTGTGTTTTTCGTAGTAGAAGGTGTCTACGTCAGTGCAGTCTTCACCAAAATTCCAGAAGGTGGATGGTTCCCTTTCGCCATTTCTATCATACTTGCATTTGTAATGTTTGGGTGGTACTATGGAAGGCAGAGAAAGCTAGATTATGAAATGAGCCACAGAATAACTTTAGATAGACTCAGTGGGCTTCTAGTGAATCCTGAAATACAAAGAGTTTCTGGATTATGCTTCTTCTACAGCAATATACTGGATGGGCTAACCCCGGTCCTAGGTCATTAAATCAAGAACATGCATTCCTTGCATGAAGTCACAGTTTTTACAAATTTAAGATACCTGTTGGTTGCCAAATTTCCACCAAATGATAGAATCGTGGTCAAGAGATTGGGTCTTAGAGGGGTATATGGGTGTCTGATTCAGTATGGATATGCAGATTCCTTCAATCTGGAAGGAAATGACTTTGTGAGCCAAGTTACCTATAGCTTGCAAGAACATATTCGTAATAGCTCAGATGGTGTATCCTCCCTTTCGGGGTCGATTGAACAAGAACTGTTGGAGTTGGAGAAGGCCAAACGAGCTGGTGTGGTTCATGTTCGGGGAAAGACAAGGTTCCATATAAATAAAAGTTCTGGCTGGTTTGACAAGATCATGCTCATGTTCTATGAAGTTCTGCACAATAACTGTAGATCAGCGTTGCCTGCATTGGGGATACCCCTTGCGCAGCGTATGGAGGTCGGGATGCTCTATGAAGCATAAGCAAATATATACTGGCAAATATATACTGCATTTGAATTCCCGTATGGTTTCAAGTACCTCAGCTTCAAAAGGAAAATCTGAGGTACACCTGTAACACGTCCTCTGGGATTTGCACTACCAAATGCTGATGCATCTAGTGTGTTATCAATACTTGTAATGGTGTACTTTCTGCTGTAATCTGAATTTTATAGTAAGCGGAATATCACAAGGGGGTTAAATTTATTCTGTCTCGAGGAGCCATCAATTTAACTGCTGCTTACATATTATACTGCTTGCTTATAAAAGGAGAAATTTTTGTGAATAGGCTAATATTTCTTAACTATGAACTGATGTTGAAGTAGAAGCTGCAAAGGCCTATTTTGCTGAAGGTGTAATTGAGGACGGCAGGTCATTTTGAGTTTTGACCAGTTTTCTTAGAGAAGGATGAGCTGAATCTTGTCTACTGTCTAGTTTTTTTGCATCTTTCCTATTCTTACCAACCTTTGGGCTTTTGCTTTTCTTTTCTTTTTTTTTTTTGTTTTTCATGGAGGACTTGAACTCATGCACTCACACCCACATCCCTAACCAGCTAAGCTATATATTTTTATTATACTATGTCTGAGTCATTTTCAGGAATGGCCAGAACGTTCCTATGGAATAATAGCTCAGCCTGTGGGGCCCACCTGTAAGATAAACAATCTTAGGAGGGATTTCCAAAATTTGCATCAACTGGAGTGTCAAAGTTTGGGTTGGCGTTGAATTCTATGGGATTGGAGAAATGTGTGGAAGGAGATAATGTTGCAATGAGCGAAGGTTTTTAGATTGCTCAGATTGAACCTGCTCTATCTAACCATTAAATGGCGTGATGCACGTAATCTTGGCCATTGGAATAGTGAGTCCTCAGTGGCCCAAATACAATATGCAATATCAATATTTAAGGTCTTCAGCAGAAAGAAGCCAATCTCAGGATCTTTGTAGCTTGTACTCAGTTCTGGGACGATTTTATTGTGCGCCGGCATCCCATGGGAGCACATGCACATGCACATGCACAGGAGAAAATTTTCTGAGTTTTGTTCCAATTCTGATGGAACAACACTCGCTTAATAGGTTGTCATTAAAAAAAAAATTACAATTTTCTCTTTTTTAAGCACTAAGAAAGCTTTGTACACTTTAAATAAAAAATAAAACAAAGCTCAGTACAATTACCAAACACCAAATGACCTTCTATCTAAAACCTGGTATCTGGCTAACCCAGCCAATAGACCAATTTAGTTAACTCAAGTTTTACATCACCGTCAATAAAGCCTTTCGTCCCTACTATATTGGAGTCGACTACATGAATTCATATTATCTCCACATATTTAAATCATTGGATAGTTTGCACTTAATTGAGGGCCCCACTTATGCCAGCAATGTGATCAATAACCATATATTTAGATTGATCAAGACTAAACAAACTTCCAAGTAATGGGCGTTGACACTATAAATCCTCCTCAGTTAGGCCCACTTCATGAAAAATCTAAAAGCCCTATCCCAACAGAAGCAGTTTAAAAGTCAAAGTGTTTCATAGGGTAATGAAAACGAAGACGTAGTTGTGAGTTGTTTCTCCCATCTCAGACCACCCAAGACTCTCATTACAGAGAGAGAGAGAGAGAGAGAGAGAGAGATGGGATTGGTTGGCATCTTGATTCTGCTCTCATGCTGGGGAATTGCCGTGAAATCGGACGGCTCTGATCACAAGTACAAACCCGGAGATCCGGTCCCTCTCTACGCTAATAAAGTCGGCCCCTTTCACAATCCTAGGTCATCTCTCTCTCTCTCTCTCTCTCTCTCTCTCTCTCTCTAGATAGAATCTGCTTTAGATTGATTGGCATAATCACATAGAAAGTATGTAGGATTTGTATGTTTCTGTTTCTGGATTTGGTGGGTTTTGCTTTCTGAATTGAGAGATTGCAAGTGAATTCTATGTGATTGTTTGTTTATTTTGGTTCTGTGAATTGGACACAGACAATTCTGATTCTGATTCTGATTCTGACCCTTTATGGGCATCTGGGGCGGGCACAATAACGCGATTCATGCTAACAGACTATAAATGGAAGGTCAAGAGATGGGAATTGAATTGTAGATGTGTTACATTCATTGATGAGTTGGACGGTCTGGATTGTCTGATTGTGCATATGTATGGCTGATTCAACATGCCTAACTGAGGGGACTTTTGTATGTGCTACATACACATGATATCTAGATTTATTGTTGCTGTTATTATTATTATTTTGTTGGTTTGTGATATTGAGAATGCGTATCAACTTTTGAAAGGTTAAAGAATTGTTGATTGTTGACGCTGTGGGATTGTTGGAAGGATTTGTTTTCAAGCACACATAAGTAATTCTAGAGTTCTACCAAAAGAGAAGAGAATGTCTGGATTTTATTGATGAAATGATTTTTAGAATACATACGCAGTACTTAAGCAGGCTTTCTTTGAAATCCAAAGAGATGATTTTCGTTTATACACCCGGATTTTATTTCATTAAAATGAAAGAATCATTGAACTTAGACTCTAACGATAGGAAAACAAAAAAGAAATTAAGTAAAATAAGATACTTAATAGATATTCAAGGAACATTGATTTATTGTTATATTGGTTTGGTTGACTTGCTCACGACTGAATTTGACTTGTTATGCCCGAGCGCCCAATGAGTCTTGGGCTAGATGTGGCCCATTGTCTGGAGCATGTCCTATGGCCTACATTAATTGTCTATTTTGCAGGACAATTGCAAATTTAAATCTGCTATCTAGTTTGTTGTCAAATATTGACTACCGTTTTTTTTTTTTTTTTTTAATTACAGTGAGACATATCGATACTTTGATCTCCCTTTCTGTTCACCAGGTTTGCAATTCACACTTACCATTTCTGGTTCATTCATTTCTAGTTCATTTGGATGATCCTGATTGAAGTATTTTGCAAGATTTCACTGTTTCAAACTACTGTAGTTTTCATATCTGTGGCTGATCAGCGCAGAATACTGCAGTGTTCAGTGGAAGGTGGAAATCTTGCTGCATTCATCCTAAAGCCATGTTGTAGCCTTATTTTATTCATGGGCTTCTATTGTTTGGTTGGCATTAAATTGCAGCTCTTGTGACTGATAAAAGAGAAGCTCTGGGTGAAGTCTTGAATGGTGATCGTTTGGTTGATGCTCTGTACAAACTCAACTTTCTCACTGATAGAGAGTCTGAAGCTATTTGTAGCAAGAAGCTATCAAAAGAAAACATTGCCCAGTTCCGGAATGCAGTTGCCAAGGACTACTACTTCCAGATGTATTATGATGATTTGCCAGTTTGGGGATATATTGGGAAGGTTGAGAAGCAAGAAAAAGCCGATCCCAGCGAGTACAAGTACTATCTTTTTAATCATATCCACTTCGATGTTCTTTACAACAATGACCGTGTTATTGAGATTAGTGTTGGAACTGATTCAAATGCCTTGGTGGATGTTACCATGGACAAGGAAATGGTCGTGGAGTTCATGTACTCAGTGAAATGGAAAGAAACTAACATTCCTTTTGAGAGAAGGATGGAGAAATACTCAAAATCTTCTTCGTCGCCCCATCACTTGGAGATACATTGGTTCTCAATAATTAACTCATGTGTTACAGTTCTCCTCTTAACTGGATTTCTTGCCACCATTCTCATGCGGGTGCTTAAAAATGATTTCATTAAGTAAGTGCATGCGTCTTCAATCCATAATTGTGTTTCCCTGTATCAATTTTCAAGCTCTAAGGATGCATTTGGATGTATCCCAATCAAAACAGTTTAAAAATTTGGAAAAATGGAGGGTTCTCCACTCATGCATGTTTGGAGGAGGGTGGAAATCAGATATAATGCAAGGATACTGATTTCACAACTCTGTTTAACACATTAAAGCAGCTATAGAACATCTCCTGATGGTGTTTCTGGCAAGAATTGTGAGAAAAACAGTATTCAGACATTATAGTTTCTACCTTTTGCATTTTCTCAAATGCCTAGTGGAACAATAACCATCCTTCCTGATACTTGATTACTGATTTTTTATTTTTGTGATAATTAACTACTAATGCTACTAGAACATCCAAATTTCAAACACTGCTAAATGCTGAACTGATCTTTGGTTTCTTCTTCTTCTTCTTTTTAATGTTTATAAGGTATGCTCATGATGAGGAGTCAGCTGATGACCAAGAAGAGACTGGATGGAAATATCTTCATGGTGATGTCTTCAGGTACCCTAGGCACAATTCTCTGTTTGCTGCTGCCCTTGGTTCTGGAACTCAACTGTTCACTCTGTAAGTATCCCTTGTTAGGCCCCTTTTTTTTTTTCTTTTTTGATTTCATGATTTTCATCAAACTGAAAGCATTTAATACAACATATATGTCCATACTCATAGCTACTAGTTGATTCACTTGGAAGTCTAAAGGAGTGATTTTATCTTCTATTGTTATTTGATTGTCATCAGTAATGTATCTCTTATTTAAGTTGTTCAGTTTGCAACCATGTTTCAGCGTTTCCTCACAAGCTTCTTTCTGCCTCTCATTTGGATGTGGCACCATATGCATGTGCTTTCGACTGTTCATTTGTTTTGTATTCTGTTGGACTTAGATCTTTCATGCATGCCATCTTGGTGTGTGCAGCCACTGACAAACGTCCTTAAGTTTCATAGCCTTTTGCAACTTCATCTAATACCTTGTTACTGTGCAATTTTGTGCAGTACAATTTTCATTTTTGTTCTTGCGCTAGTTGGGGTATTCTATCCATACAACCGAGGAGCTCTATTCACTGCCCTGGTTGTTATATATGCTCTTACATCCGGCATCGCAGGCTATACAGCAACCTCTTTCTATTGTCAGCTTGAAGGAACAAACTGGGTATACATGCTTATCTTTTCTCATTTGAGGATTACATGTTGATTTTGGGTTTTTTTTTTTCCTTCTGTAAATTAGTCTGGTGAACTAAGAGGAAGTGCTAGATCCTTAACCCGAGACTGGACATGGTATCTTTGGTTTTCTATGAGTGAGCAAGTGGGGACTATGGTTGTGCACAACTATTGATATTATTGCCCCACCATTTATATGCTATCTCCAAAAAATCTTATGATGGGTTGAGCTTAACCTTAAATCAATGGCTTGCAAATGGATAGTTGAGAAGTAAACACCAACAATCTTCATTCTCCATAAAAACTGCAAAAGTGGATTGGAGCTTCTAATATGGGTTAATTTAGTTTATTTATAGTGGGGTCAATTGGAGGACTAATGGCTTTGATGATTGAAGTTCACTCGTATAGTTTATCAGTGAACTAATGATTTTCTTCTGCTTTGACAGGTACGGAATCTTTTGTTGACTGGATGCCTTTTCTGCGGGCCTTTGTTCTTAACCTTCTGCTTTCTCAACACAGTTGCAATTGCATATAGTGCCACAGCAGCATTGCCATTCGGCACAATTGTTGTCATTGTTCTCATTTGGACACTAGTAACATCTCCTCTCCTTGTTTTGGGTGGCATTGCTGGGAAGAACAGCAAGGCTGAGTTCCAAGCTCCTTGTCGCACCACTAAGTTTCCTAGAGAGATTCCGCCATTGCCATGGTACCGGGAGACTATTCCTCAAATGGCAATGGCTGGTTTTTTACCTTTCAGTGCCATCTACATTGAACTTTACTACATTTTTGCAAGTGTCTGGGGCCACAGAATTTACACTATATACAGCATTCTCTTCATAGTCTTCATCATTCTCCTCATTGTCACTGCTTTCATTACTGTGGCATTGACCTACTTTCAACTTGCTGCTGAGGATCATGAATGGTGGTGGAGGTGAGCTGTGATTTTTGTGTCATTGACTTTTGAGCTTATTGCTATTACATCATCATTTTCATTAAAATTAAATTATGTTATGCCTACTATCTTTATGGTGTTACTTGTTAGCTATTCATTTCTTGATATTTTGAGTGTCTTCAAATTATTGATGGCATTGTACCGTCATTTAATTCATTACCCATTTCTTAATATATCAACTGTCACATTTGCTCTTTTACCAGGAAAAAAAAAAGTGTCACATTTGCTTGCCTCTACATGAAATTTGTTTCCAACTTCTGTATGAGCATGAGTTTTATCCTCTAGTGAGATCCATCTGTATGTAGTATCATGCAAACTCACGTGTGGCGCCCAAGTGGAGCCATGGCAATCATGTGGGAGGTGGCGGATGGAACGATCTCAATCAGTCCTAGGGGTGTGCAATCTCAGCCCCATTAGATCATCTTAACCCCTTGATGTATATGGTTTTAAAGGTATCCTTTGTAAACCCAACAGTTCATTTAGTTTGTTGGTGTGGGGGGTAGGACAGAGAAGGTATCATTAAGATATGGAAGGGATTTAGAAAGTGTCTCTTGTGCAATCTTATTTCCTATCTTGTTGCCTTCCCAGTCACTATTATTGCCGTTTTTCCCCCTTTCAAAATTTAGTTCTTATGAAATTATTTCTTTTTAGGCAATGGCAACTTTGTTGATAGGATCAAACTCATAATCTCTTTCCCTCTTGCTGTTGATTGGACGAGGTCAATACCAGAAAAACTTGGTAGTTCTAAAATTTAAATTTAAAATTCTGTGACTCTCGATTAGCATTTATTGTCTCACCAAAGAGATTCTGATGCTGGGTTCTTCACGACATGGATCAATTCTTTTTTGTTTTTTAGTAAAAATTGGAATTGTTCCTTCTGCTTAGCTTGCAATCCATCTTTGAGCTAAGTGTGCTACCCCTCTTCTAACTGATAAAATCTATAATGTAATAATACTCAATTTGCTTGGCCTAGATGGCTACCAAACTGCTGTCTTACCCTTATTGAACATATAAGTTGATGATGTGGGATTATAGGGAATAGACTTTGGATCTCAGGAAACACTTTCTAATCAAGTGCTGTTTTCATTTTTTATTTTTTCATTACAAATATTTACTTTTCTTAATTAAATCTTTGTTGAATCGAAGAATCCTTTTACATAGGTTGCATGATGCAAGCACAGAGCTTGCCTGATGCCAAGTACATGGTCCATGTGAGTTTTGCAAAGAAGCAACACTGGAGTAGTTTTTTCATTTCTTTAGTAGTGGCCATATTTTATGTGATAAATGATGTATGATTGATTAGAAATTAAGTGCTTTGATGAACTTCAATGAGCTATAGTTTGTGCAATTATGACAATAATTAAGGAAAATATGAACTGATATTTGTTTATCTATTATTCTATTTATGTATTTTTGAAATTGAAAAATATGGACTATTTCCTATTTGGCAAGCTAAAGTTTAAATTTCTGGGTATTTCTATTGTTACTGCTTAGATATAATGGTCTGGAATTTAGATCTAAACTTCTCATGCTAGGATATATTAGATGGTTGGTTTAGATTTGTTTTGGGGAAGATATAATGTGGGTCTCCATTTCCAATTAATTGTGTGGGCATAGAGACATTATTCATTCATTATATTAGGAAAAAAAAACTGATACTAGAGAGTCATTGAATGTGCATACCTATTGGTGTGAATTTCTTGGGTTTTATGCTCCTTTCCTGATTACTGAATTTTCCTTACCACCTGGAGTTATGCTACAAAGAGTTTTGGAACACTAAACTTCAATCTATGTACTGTTTGGAATTCCACTTGTTTTGAAGTGGCACCAAAGCGTTTTGGGATGCATCATCCATAACTCATAAGTGTGTCGATTGGACCCCTGTACCACTATCAGTTTCTGTTGCATACCTTTGCTCATGCTTCTTTTGTTATATCTACGTGTGGGGTTTATAAACCTTAAAATTTGACTAAGATTCACAAAGTCTTTTGTTCAACTTGATAAATTTTTTAATTTTAAAAGGTGTACAAATGGAACAGTCAAAAAATAGATTGACTATAAAATAGTATAACATACAATAACACGGATGCCTAATTTATGAGCCTCGAGGAACTAGTAATTAGGTTTAGTGAAATTCAAATCCATTGGATAAGATGTTTGGTCAGCAGGAGTTACTCAAAAGAACATGAAAAATCATTGAAATCTACAATCGCAATTTTTTTATTGGGAGCTGTTTGTCACATCAATTCCTCTTGTTTAAAGGTTGTTTGATGTATTCTATTCGTTTCCATCTTTTGAAATTCTGTTGTGCAACTAGAGAAATACAATATGGATATATATTTAAATCTACTACTTCAAGGCCATTTAATACATAACCCCTAAATGGACACTTTGTCATGGGGGTGCAGGCGTATGTTTTCGTGTGTGTGTTGGGGTGGGGGGGGGGGGGGGGGGGGGGGTGTGGCGCGGCAGCGGGGCGGCTGATATCCTATCCATATGGGGGGTGCAGCTGTTTGGATTCACCGAAAGATATTCTGGGGTTGAGCAAGACATTGTTGAAGTTGTATGCTTCTTCAATGGTATTACCAAATGATTTTTTTTTTCTTTCCTTGAAATTTAGCTACACTTGGGTAGTCACAGTATTTTACCTGTTTAATTCTGCCTCTCACTGTGGATGATTTTCCGTGAACCTTTTCACATTCTTTTGTTCCATTGGTCCCATTACCTGATTACACTAGAGTATCTGATGCAGGTCTTTTCTTTGTGGAGGATCAACTGGGCTATTTGTCTATGGGTACTGCTTTTACTACTACTATGCCCGGTCAGATATGTCAGGTTTTATGCAAACAGCATTCTTCTTTGGATACATGGCTTGCATCTGCTATGGCTTCTTCCTCATGCTTGGAACTGTGGGCTTCCGTGCCTCTTTACTGTTTGTCCGTCACATATACAAGTCTATCAAGTGTGAGTAATTGACATCTCGATCTGCTTTAGTTCAGGTATGTTCAGTCATCTTTGTTTCTAACCTTTGTTATGGCGAAAGAGCACAGTAATTTCTTATAGGTAGTCTGAGAAAATACCTAAGAGGTCTGAAGCATCTGATTTGAGATAAGGCCATGTTTTCCAGACTTTTTTTTTTTTTTTTTAAATCTGTAAATTGGAAGATGTCAGGTTTGTTCTTTTGTGGTAAGGGTGGGGCTTTGCACCTGATAATGCCGTAAGCCCTGACTTCAGCTTGATCATCAATTATGTACTTGCACCACTCTTTAGAAATAGTTTACTTCCCCTCATCTATTGGCTTATATAGTAAATATAATGAAATGTTTTACTTCATAGATTAGTTTGGCACTCGGGGGGCCACATCCAGTAGAAGGCACTCCTGTGCCCTATGCCATCAACTCCATGGATTTTGGGCTCATGTTTCAGTGATCTAAAGCTTATGATGGGTTCTCCTTAAGTAGAAGATACTTTCCAAGCATGGACACGCACACACAGAAAAAAAAAGAATAATGAAAGATTTTTTTTTCATCTGAGCGGTAACAATTTCTGCCCCTCATGGGACCCACCTATCACTAATACAACCTCTTACAATACTATCTCCCCTTGAATTGGCTCTTGCCGCAATTAAACACTAATCTAACTTTTACTCAATGTAGGACTCCATAAACAATGCAATTTAAGAAACCCTTAAAGCTTTGAAGCCTTTAAAGTTTAAACCAATAGTTGTGATTTCATTAGGTATATTTTTCCTCCTAAACTCTTAATCTATGATGGGTCCTTTTTTACACTGTCCCACATGATTGGCATGCATTCAAGTGTCATACAAGGGGTTTCGATTCATTTTTCTTTCATAGGAGCTGTGAAAGGTACCTGTTGCGCGAAAGTTCCACAGTAATATATACACACACATGGTCATTCCATAAGCCTGGAATGGCTGGTCTGCAGGAAATATGCAAATCAAAATGTCCCATCAGTTTGAAAGGTTCTCACTATGGACCTATTTGGTGTGCAAAAATGGGAGTCATCTGATGACGGGAGATGATTCTTTGTAGGCCTCAAAGTTGTCTGATCCTAAGCAGTTGAATAAAGTGGGTTGGATGATCAATTAGAGGGCCTATCTTGCTTGGACGAGAGACAAATTTGGCTTGCTGCTGTTTTAGAGGCACTTCTCATAGTTAGGTAACTATTTCAACCACTTGTGTCGCCAACTAGGATGTATGCCAATCATGTGGGAATAGGATAATGGAAAGACCTCATTGTGGATTAGTTGTTGGAGGGGGAATGGAAGAAGGTCTGCTCGGTTAAATCATTCCAACTCTTGATTTGAGAACATAAAATTTTTATGATGGTCTGTTAAGAGTTGCGCTAAAAATTCAATCCAACGGTGGGTATTGGTATGAAAAGCATTATTTCTCACTGAATTCGATGACAGTTACATCTGGGAGAAGATTTTTAACCTTGGTTGTGGCTGAGATTTTCTATCTCACCTATTTGTGAAGGGGCTTCAGACTTTAGGTCCAGGAGAATTTTAAGTTGTCTCACATTCAGTATATTTAAGCGGGCATTTGGATGAGAAAAGGTGCAGAAAACTTACCAGTAATAATTTAGACTAGCACGGAAAAAATGAAAAAAAAAACTGACTTTTCTCTACCTTTCTTCTCTCCTCATCTGAAAAATTCCGTTAGACTGGAAAGAAATAATGTTGTTGCTCATGGAAAAGCCTCTTTAGCACTTGCATAGTTTTGAGGAGCTACCATTACACAAAATGAGAAAATTTGGTGACTTCTTGTGGAATTGACAATGAGTCCCTTCTCTTTATTTAGGCTGAAAGATGGGGCATGGGATTTTGATTTTCCTATTTCAGTGCCACTCTCAGGGGACTTCATGGCTCTGGATTTTGAGTTTGGGACTAGAGTAGGGATGTCAACGGACCTTCAATTACCTGGCTACCTGAAAGACCAGACCTAAAATGTCTAGGCATGAACCTATTTTTGCATGGAATTGAAGTCCCAGGAAATTATTATTTTAAAAAAGGCTAAAATTTAAGAAATAATGGTGAATATCCATAAAAAGCTATGAAATAATCTCCCCTTTAATGGAATATTAACCTTTATTTCTTATTTTCAAAAAAAAGTATATTAACCTTTATTTCTTAAATTTTAGCCACTTTTAGTAATAGTTTTCTAGAGCATCATGGAATTCAATTCCATGCTAGAAATGGGACCTTGTACCTTGTCTATTTGCATAGAATACACATGAATTGAGTGCTTATGAATTTATGGTCAAATAAGCTACACAAAGGATTATTAAAGAGATGAAGGTTATAAGGTACAAATGCAGAAGGGGTATTCACCTTTGATATTTCATCTTTCCTTAATTCAATTTCCACTGTTTAGGCGGAGGTTATTTGATAATTGATGGTCATCATAGCCCAAGTAATTCCGAACAATCTTGCTCAGATACCGTGCATGGGCAATAAAGTTTGATATGGGCCCAGTTCATTTGCAACATGTATCTGTTTATGCCCCACTTGTGCTAAAAATGTCAGGTGGTTCGGGTCTTCTGTGATTATAAATGCTTAAGCCTGACCGGCTTAATCATCAGCCCAAAAGTTCATTGCCGGCCCCATCAGAGGGTCATGACATGCTTATGGCCTACATCCAGACCAATTCCAGGTTGAGTTTAACTGGTGCCCAAACGGCACGGGCAAGGCTAGTTTAAATGGGTCAGATTTGATCAGGACCGTCTCAAATGTAGACCCAATTGTATCGTATTGTTCCAATGTCTAGGTCCCAATCCTTAGACACAGACCCAGATCAAGACCTAACTATATTTAGTCAGGTTCACAATTCACATTGGATTGTAGGGCCTCCCTCTGCTCTGACGCTGTAGGCCCCATAACTGTCACCATAGGGTCTTGATGGGCGACTGGATGATTGGGTCTTGTTGATAGAGACTGTCTTCTTAATATCCATTGCTGGTTCTTGGATCAAAGGGCTAAAGGCCACATCTTACTATAGTATAGTATGTTGGAAGGCTTGTCACTAGACCATGAAATGAGGAAGAAAAAAAAAAGGAAAAGGATAAAGAAGAAGAATCATAGGTTTGATGTAATAGAATGCGTGTCCAGGTATCATGATTGAGTTTCATCATCTCATGTCCCTCACTTCAATTCAAACCCTGTAAAATGCCTTTTGCTTTGGACGGCCCGACCTTATCTACATGACTAACCTTGTACTATAACACAAGTATTCCTTTTACAAGGTAGAAAGAAGAGATCCGTTTGTCAACTCAAAAGAATCCAAAATTCCCATGGATAATACAAGGGCAAAGAATCTTTCTCTAGTTCCCTACTAATCATGGTTTATACCCTACTTATCATGGTTTTAAGCATTGTGTGCATCATTAGTTTGAAAACTCAATTAAACTCACTCATACTTGCCTGAATGGACTCGTCTCGAAGGGCCCAAAAGGCCCATTTACACAGTTGAATTTGGTTCGTGTCCATGACAGGTTGGAATCCAGACCTGTTACCTGATGGTTCTCACAGTTGCAGACCAGAACACTGAACCAACTGTCAATCGGCCCCAAAATAGAGCCCGTATCCCATTTTTAATATGTTGGGTCCACCTGATAATTGGATGAATAGGTCCGAATTTGGTCAAAGTCATTGCATGATTTGGCAACCGAGTATGGAGCCGTGTAGACCCAGGCTAGACTCCATAAGTCAATCGGGCAAAAATCAGAGCCTCACCCCCAAGTAAAGAAGATGTAAAGTCACTGCGTTTGCCTGACAAGATTTATACGATCCTCAACACAAATGGGCCCCATAATTCAGTGATCCAAACCCAAAGCAGCTGGTATGATAGCATTACTGTGTACAGACCATTCCAAAAAAGTCTTCTTGATGGGATTCCGGAATCCAAGAATATTGATAATGTTTGGGGTGGAGACTGTAGGGTATCAGATTAGTGGTCTGGATCATCAAAACAAGGACCCCACATATGTGTACCGGGCTGGTCGCTGGTGGGCTTTGAGTGAATCAACAACCAACCAGCGGTATTTAAGGATCCCATTGTGTATATGAATATCTCACATGTGAAATATGACTGGGAAAAAATAAAAGGAAAGGGAGAAACACATACATAATCATTGGATGCGAAAGAAGAAAAAGATCCTTGAGTGGGTGGTGGTGATATGGTGGGCCATCTGGCGTGCCAAGCATCAGGGATGGATGTCTGATGTGCGTCCTAGACTAGCCTTCTTGTTTGCATGAAAAGTCCCACCAAAAGCATGAGAATATAAAATAAAAAAAAAAGAGTCCCCCACTCATTGTAGCGGCTGTTCTTTGTCTCCACTATGTTCCAATTTTTTGTCTTTTCATTTCAAATCCACACAAAAGTGTCATTTCTAACTAGAACCATGGACACAAGACTCTCTACACTTTTTCACCGAGCCAGGTGATATAGACCGTTGATCTTACAAAAATTAATGGAGGGACAACCATCTTCCAATATGGGTTTTTTTCTATTTCTCAAAATCAATGACGGGGTTTTAAAAGAATTGAGGAATTGGGTAAAATTCAATGTAAGGAATAGACGGAGAAACTTCAAATGCTTAGAACTTTGAACTTTCTATAACATCCCTCTTCTAGCATCTCTTCTAATATTCTTATAGCATTTCAATTTTTTAATAGTTAAATGGTTGTGGATGCTATCAGTACAAATTTTTACATATTCTTGGTCTAGGATCATATGTTAGCCTGGGTTTTGATGTCTTAGAATCATTATAATCTAGGATTGTATATTGAAGTCCTTGGGCCCTCAGCTTCTCTGCAACAAATGTCAAGGGAACTGCAGACTCATGCAAAGTATAGATTTTTTATTAGGTGTATATTGGTTGCTCGAGACAGAAATATATAAAAGAAAATCCACCTAACAATCAAATGTAATTATATTACCCAACAATGTAGAAAACGATGACTACCGACCACTACTTTTTTCTTTCCAATAGTGATCAGGGCTGTGGAAAAAAAAATATCTGGGTTGGGTCAGCATGAATATGGTTAACCAAGTATGGAGTAAAAAAATAGGAGAATCTAAAGAAATACTTCATGGACCCCTCCCAAATGGACAGGCAGATAGCAAAAGACAGTAGTTATGTTATGCCTTCCGGAAATTACTCTTTGCATATCTCAAAAGGCTCAAATGATCGAATCTTTGCTCTGTGCATGTGTGATATAAACTTGCAATGGTCAACCTAGGGATGTGTAGTTTAGCTTTGCCTTGAGAGGATCAAGAGATCAAAAGAAAGGAGATAATACTACCCTTATGATTGATTGACATGATAGGCATTGAGTCACTTGCACAATGTTTACCTTTGCCATTACCATGGGGTTCTTCTTATCCATTGAGCAGTCCACACTCAAAAACCCAAATGCAAAAATAAAATTTGGTGGGTGTGCCAAAGATGACAATAAATCTTATTATACTCAGCTGAAAATGACTTGTACACTTAGATTATTTGATCACATGTATTTATCTGGTTTTAGAATCTTCCTCTATTTTTTTTACCTCCCTCCACTCTAGCTGATCAATCTATTTGGAGTTCCATGCCTGCCTTTTGAAGCTTGAGTTTCTGCACACAGCTTTGTAAAGTGGACCAGTCTCAAGTATTTGTGTCCAATGGGACCTCCAATGAGTAGCATGGCATGCGTTGGGAAAATGGTCAATGCTGGTGATAGGTAATTATTTGGTTTGACTGACTTAATCGATGAACTATCATGCTTGATATCGAGAACAAGAAGAAAAATGGAAAAAAGAGTAATACTAACCTTATGATTGATTGATGTGAGAGAGGGATAGAGTTTGCACTCCCAACAAAACTGATTGTTGTGAAGGATTTAGCCATGGATGGAAGGCCATACAATCATGAAATCACCTAACTTAGATTGCTTTCAATCTCAGTGTGACCCATATTTTGGATGGTGTGAGTTGATAGACATGAATGCACTGCATCCAGTGGCTGTGTTGGTGAGTGTGATGGTCTTCCTCCTCTTCCTAAGTGGAGTCAGGGCTTAGTGCGGAACTCCCAAGGGCAAACAAAATATTAGCTCCTACTATCTTAAATTCAAACTAGCGAAAAGACTTCATTTATGTAGAGTAAGAACTGCTATTGGACTGAATATGCATACTTAAAATACATGATTAAAATAAAGCATTGAGGTAAGGTTGTAAGGTAATAATGTAGCTGGGACACTTTCTTAGAATATGAATTATCAGGTTAATGGTTGGGGGTATTTACCGGTATTAGAGAAGATGGGACCTTGATTCACTTTCTTTTAGAGGAGATGTTGTTTGATGATCGTTTTTGTATATTCACCCTGTGTTCTGATTTTTAACCACCACCAACCCCCTTCCCCTAGGAAGAAAAGTAGAAATCCTAATTCCACCCGTCTTTCATAACAAGTGTTGCCTTGGGTCAATGACAAATGTTGCAAATTTATAATTAAAAATCTTAATTGTGATTAGCACCTAGACTAATGTAAAATCAAGACAAGTGTCAATTCAAGGTGGGTAAGTACATGCGAAGGAATTCGACCAATCAAAGGTGGTTCATCTCAATGAAATAAAAAAGAGATACCCAACCGTTTAGTTTAGGGAATGAAAACCTAGAGCTAGGTTCATTTAATCAGTTTGATATTGTGCATGCCTGCCTATCTTGGTTTTCATTCATTCGAGCAGACCCAGTAGGTCCTTTGAAAAAAGGACAAAAAAAAAGGTGCACTCAAATACTCTCAAAGTGACAAATGCAAGTCAAGGAAATTGAGCGGGGGTGAAGGTCCTCCATAACTGCAGTGGCACAGTCATAGAGGATCTGGACTAGTCTTTAATTTCTTTTTGTCATTTGAAATCTGATGGAATGGCCCTCTTTTGTCCTGGGAATGTAGTTGAAAAGGTCAAATCATTAGATGTCCATCAAGTGTTACTGTGTGAAGAATAATAATCTGATGACATCTTTCCCAACTTGGGGTTTCCTTACTTAAAATACCTATTTGTAAATCTAATTCTCCCTCGTATTTGACCAATTACACATATGTAGGTTAGGACAGTACCCATGATCTCTGGATGAAAATTCATGACCATATATAGAACAATCCTAATCGTCCAACCTGTGGCTTGCAGTTGACTAAATTTGGTAATGAGACATACTTATTCATAGGACATAGCCTATTGGGATCGTTTGACCAACCCAACTTTTCATGGCCCATAAAAGATGGAGACCTAACCTAAGGCAAAAGGGGAATCGTTTTGTCATGCTTGTATTCTGATGCTCATCTAGTTTTATTCTCTTCCGGACTCAATAACCAAGCACTCGGTCAGACTTAGCACAACTCACTAATATGTAACTTAAATGCCATTTTCCCTCCTTTTTGTTATCACTTATCCTATGTAATTGAATGATTTATATTTCTAAAAGTAGGTTAAGATGGAGGAAAAAAAGTAAATAAAAAAATGACAATTAAATTATCGCCCATTTTACAAAAGATTGAATACATAGCCATCATCATAGTAATTCAAATCCCAAAAAATTGTTAATTATATTTACATCTCTACCATATATCTTTCACCTCTCACTACCAAAAGCCTTACTAAGACTTCAATTTAACGTTTTACAAGCCAAATTGGGTCTCTCGTGTCCACCCGAGTCCACTTTGAGGGGGCCTAGGAGAAAGGCTTGTGTGGACTAATTCTGTGGGATTGACTGCTAGCTAGTAGATTGATTATTAGCTTCAGTTAATAGACTGTTATCCACATAACTTACTGTTGTTTTAGTCAAATGACATCTGGGCTTTTATCTTAGATAATAACCTTTGCATGATGGAAACATATGAGATGATTTTATGGGCTGTTACACCTGAAACTGTTAGGATATTCTATAAATACTGTATCTCTTTGATTTGTAAAGTATAACATTGAATTAATATTTTTCTCAAATTCTATTTCAATTCACAAATGGAGAGGTTGAGAAAGTAAAATACACTTGGAAAAGGGATTGATTAAAAGTAGAGAAAACATGCCAAGTAAACAAATGGATAAAAACTGTCAAAAGTATAAATTTGAATAGTGATCAGATTTCTCTGGCTTCTCTCCTCATCTAAATAGACCCTAACTGAAAGGCGCTAACCCAACAAAAATTTGAGGTAAATTTTCATTGTGTACTTTAGGCTAATACTTATTGGCAGATGTTGTGACATTGAGATGTTTGAAGGATGCAATCCACACCACAAGAATTATAGGTTCTAGTCCAATGTGAGAAGTACACCAGGAGTGGACCATGTTGCATTGAGCGTTTAATTCAAACTTGCTTTCACAAAGGATAAGAGGGAGATAAATAAAGATAAAAGAAAAGGGAGAAGCGTGGGAAGACCAGAGGGATTCATCATCACGTACATTGGCATCTCAGGTTAGAGAGGGAGGGAGGGAGAGAGAGAGGTCATTGAAATCTTTTTGGGTGGGCAACATAACAACCCATTGCAAGCACTTGATTAAAGTAATCGATTTCTCCTTGGAATTTTACCAAATGGGGTCCTCAGTCCCCAACCCATCGAAACTATGATTTTTAAACAAACTGTACAGGTAGCTTAGCGTATATTAAATGATATGTGCTTATGTCTTTACCATTGTAAAGGAAATTGGAAATGCCTTGTCTATCTGGATTACAGGTTTGCATCCTTTTCTAATTGTAAGAATAATCTGCAATGTAGGGTCCATATGCACCCTGTAAGTCCTGACTTGATTCTCACATCTCCAGCACTGTGGCCGGTATAAAATTATTATTGATAGAAAATTATGTTTCCGTATTTTTCCTTTCGTACAAATCTCTAGTAGATAAATGTACATACATATGTGTTTCTCAATTTCAAAAGGGTCATTGTTATAGCACAATCAGGGTGATGAATATTGAGTCAAGCAACGACAGTCATTTGATTAAGAGTGAGAGGCAGCAACCGATTTGTAGCAAATTATTTTAAATGAGTTTTTCTAAACAATGTCATTAATGTTGGACATGTCTAAATGATCTCAAACAAATTTCTTATAATATTCTAGTTTTACCGTACATTCATCTCAATATTCTTATCTCTATCGTACTTATTTTATGAATGTATTACTCTTTAATTGGTTAATATTTTACTCCATATATCACTGCCAGTCTAATCACTATTTCATTTCAATCTTATCGGTATGTATTGACTACAAAACAATCCCAAAGCGTTCTAATATATATAAATTTAAATTTCATGAAAGTTATTATTACATAGCAATTGGAGGTAAGAGGAAATGCTTTTAAATATGAAACTGTTGAAACCCCAATTCTATAGAACTACTGACACTAATCTCATGAAGTTAGTCTAGGCTAAAATTCTCCACATGGGGCCCACATTTTGAAAGTCCAGATCAGAAAGTTTGGTTGACGGGTTAGATTCAGGAAATGGGTCCCATAATTTAATGTTTACCAAAAAAATAAAATAAAATAAAAATCTAGAGTATAGTAAAGTATTTCTAGAGACATGTGGATGTGGTCATCTTTCCCTCTCAGTCTCTCTCACGCACTCATGTATGTGTGCCTAATGATGAGTGTCCAAATTGCAGGACTCATTTGGGATTTGCAACAATCTAAAAATCAATGTACAATGAATATGTGCCTGCCCCCACATCACATTTTGACTGTTGCCCATCCATCACACCAATAAGTGATAGGACAAATGGATTTGACAGATCAGTGTTAGATGTGGGCTCTATACCCATCAACAGTGGGTCCCACAGAGGCATTTTCAATGAACATTGAAAGAGCCCTGACTGTCAACGACGATATCATTACAACTCATTCTATATCCGTTTCATGTACTATTCGTGTATTATTCCATTTACCACCGAAATTGGCTTGCTGCACAAGTAATCCATTCTCAACAGGGAAATGCATGGAATGAGGAGTTGATTGGAATGTGTACCACCTTCCATCACATCAACATGGTCAGGTGACTCAAACGGTTCCCATCACAGGCTAGATTGATCTTAATTACCATTCAATCGAGAGATTTTTCTTGTATCACTGCCAGTTTGCATGTCACAGAAGCAGAGAAAAAGGAGAGTTTGTACATGTCCACCAGTGAGGAACCAAAGTTTTGAATTGATATCACTCAGCCAGAGGGCCAGTTTTTGAGAAAACACTATCGAATTTCAAAAGATTTGCCTATTTGGACAATTTCAAAGGATCATTTTGGATTTGTATTAGAATTTAATTAACCCACCAAAAGTGACTTTTAAGTAACTTTAGGGTTAGTTTGGTAACTCTACTAAATAGTCAAGTGAAGTAAAGTTGATTTTGAAGAAAGAATAAAATATAAGTGGGTTAAGATGATTTTGTTTTTAATTGTTTGTTATGGAATCTTTTTGACTTTTTGTATGAAAAATGTAGTTTTTTGAAATTTTAGTAGATAAAGGTAATTGCTTTTTGACTTTTTTTTAGAAAAGATGGGGAGAGTTTTAAATAAAGTACATTTGATGTGACATCTTGTCTGGAAGAATGGAGGCTTTACTTGACTTGTATTGTATTAGTAAAGTGCCAAATGGGCCCTTGAGGCTTGTTTCTTTAAAGGAGTTTGTGACAGGGCTTTTTTTTTTTTTTTTTTTGTATGATAGGGGTTTTGTTAACATAATATGATAATAGTTTGTTTCTGCATTTTCAAATGTCATGTTTTATTATTTTTAGGATTTTTGAATTGGAATTAATAGAAAGGACTCAAATAACCCTCGGAATTTCAGTATCTAGGAATTCAAAAATTCCCCAGACAGAAATTTCATAAATTCTAAAAAAGGGGCCCTTAGTTAGCTCAATAAATTTCAACCACCTAAATCCAATTAAATAAAGAATTATGAATAATGAGGGAAAAATAATCTTCAACAAAAGAACTCCCATTATTAATGCTCTCAAAAAAACTTGTGCATAGGGCCTCTTTCTTATTTGTATTCAAGGAATTTCTATTTAAAGAATTTCTAAGTTCTCTAGTATAATTCCTAAATCGTCTTTTGCACTTGAATATCGAGAATTTCACCAAAGAGCAAAGAGGCTCAAATTCAAGATCATTTAAGACGTTTTAGGTGGTTGGAATTTTGTTATTCTGGAAAATAAATATGGCATTTATAAATGATAGGGTTAAATTTTGTAATCCCAACGCACTAAATTTTGTAAAGAATCCTAGTAAATAAACATGCCATTGGGTACTTGCAAGAACTTGATTATTGGCATTTGACCCAAGATGGTTAAAGCCGTACTGTGCCTTAGTGAGTTATGATCCATCCACCATCCAGTTACCATCGAAATTGCCTTGCTGCCCAAGTCACATTGAACAGGAAATGCTAGATATGGTCAATTGGATTGGAATGGGCCATCTCCCATCACATCAAAACGGTAATGGTTACGCGACCCAAACAGTTCGTACTGTGGGCCCGACATTGGATTTGTATTTATATGTAGCAAATGTCAAAATGACTTTTCTACGTCTTGAACATTATTCCACATCCACATTTGTTTGCCATACACCTCGTTTTTTGCGTGATCTCAAAATCTTTAAGATTTGATATGTCCCCCACGCAGAGTGGCCCATCATATCAAGGGTTTGGATCATCCACAAATGGGCCCCACCAAAAACATCACCTACTCTCACTGTCACAGGCTCACAGCCCTTTCAATTCAAGCCTCCTTCATCACGCGCGACGGACGTGCCACTATATCAGAATCTCTTCCCAGGACAGGGCACTGTTGACTACGACCCTTCTTCAATTCCATCAATCAAACCCTCCTTGCAACGCAAAATCAGATTGATCGATCCTTGTCGGGTCCTTCTCCTTTGACCAAAAGTCAACACCGACTCACTCCCTCTCTAATCTTTCTACTCTCTACTCAATACCAGTTTTACACTACTACACCATCCAAAGGAAAATCCTCCACTCCGTTTAAATCTCTCTCTCACTTTCCTAGTAGCTTTTCTTTTTCATTCCACATTCACATTCCTTTTATAAAACGCTATCTTTCCTCTCTAAAGCTTTCCCTCTCCTTTGCGAAGCATTTCTCATCATCACAGCCAGTTCTTTCACTTTCCTCTTCCATGGAGAAGAAGAAGAAGAACACATCTCAGCTTTTCATCCCCATCTCCTTCCTCCTCCTTTTCTCAGCTTTGCCATCTTCATCTCACTATCTGACCTCTTTCTCCTCCTCCTCCTCCAAGACCGATGCAGAAGCTCTCCTCCTATTCAAAAAGTCAATCACCGAAGACCCAGATGGATTTCTATCCAACTGGCAGCTCAACAAGTCCCCCTGCAGCTGGCATGGCGTCAACTGCACCATGGGAAGAGTAACAAAACTCGATTTAAGCCGCTGCAATCTCGCTGGCACTCTCACTTTCCATCCTCTCTCCTCTCTCGACATGCTCACCGTCTTAAATCTCTCCGTGAATCGCTTCTCCGTCAACGCCACTGAATCACTGCTCCAGCTCCCCGCCGGACTCCAAACGCTCGACCTGTCAGCGACTGGGCTGGTGGGCACCTTCCCCGACGGCTTCATCCCTAAATACACTGATATTGTATACGTCCATCTCTCCCACAACAATCTCACCGGGTGGCTGCCGGATTATCTTTTAGCAAATGCCGGCGAAAAGCTGCAGATTCTCGACCTCTCTTTCAACAATTTTACAGGTTCGATTGCGGGTTTGAAGATCGGAGATAACTGCAGGAACTTGCTCGATTTCGACCTCTCCACGAACCATCTCATCGATGCTATCCCTTACTCTCTATCAAACTGCACCAGTCTCAGGAATCTAAATCTCTCTTTTAATGCTCTAACGGGGGAGATTCCGCAAACGTTGGGAGGACTCAAGAGCTTGCAGATGTTGGATTTGTCCCACAACCATCTCTCTGGTGAAATACCGACCGAGTTGGGTAACTCGTGCGAGTCGCTCGTTCAGATGAAGATATCAGACAACAACATCTCGGGCTCTATTCCGGACTCTCTCTCGTCCTGTTCGTCCCTGCAAGTGCTCGATCTTGCCAACAACAACATATCGGGTCTGTTTCCAGATTCGATACTCGAGAACCTGGGATCGTTGGATAAGCTTCTCTTGAGCAACAACTTCATTTCTGGGTCGATTCCAGTTTCGCTTTCTGCATGCAAGAGCCTACGTGTTGCAGATTTCAGCTCCAACAAGCTTACTGGTGTGATTCCTCCGGATATCTGCCCTGGAGCAACGGCGCTGGAGGAGCTGAGAGTTCCTGACAATTCAATAAGTGGAGAGATTCCTGTTCAGCTCTCTTATTGCTCTAATCTGAAGACGATCGATTTGAGCATAAACTATCTTACCGGGCCAATTCCTCCGGAGCTCGGCCAGCTGGAGAATTTAGAACAACTAATGGCCTGGTTCAACAGCCTCGACGGCAAGATTCCGCCGGAGCTCGGCCGCTGCAAGATGCTGAGAAATCTCATCCTCAACAACAACTTCTTAACCGGAGAAATCCCAGTGGAGATCTTCAACTGCACCAACCTCGAATGGGTCTCCCTCACCAGCAACACCATCACCGGCAAAATCCCGCCGGATTTCGGCCGGCTCTCCAGGCTCGCCGTCCTGCAGCTCGCCAACAACACCCTCATCGGCAACATACCCAGAGAGCTCGGCAACTGCAGCAGCCTTGTCTGGCTGGACCTCAACAGCAACAATCTCTCCGGCGAGATCCCTCCGTGGCTCGGCCGGCAGCTGGGCGCCAAAGCCCTCAACGGCATCCTCTCCGGCAACACCTTAGCGTTCTTCCGTAACGTCGGCAACTCATGCAAAGGTGTCGGCGGGCTCCTCGAGTTCGCCGGAATCCGACCGGAGCGCCTCCTCGAGATCCCATCTCTCAAGTCCTGCGATTTCACCCGCCTCTACTCCGGGGCGGCGCTCAGCGACTTCTCCCATTACCAGACGCTCGAATACCTCGACCTCTCCTACAACGACCTCCGCGGCAAAATACCGGACGAATTCGGCGATATGGTGGTGTTACAAG
Organism: Persea americana; assembly: GCA_029852735.1. Taxonomy (NCBI): domain Eukaryota; kingdom Viridiplantae; phylum Streptophyta; class Magnoliopsida; order Laurales; family Lauraceae; genus Persea; species Persea americana. The sequence continues at coordinate 50,685,933 of CM056817.1, read as the reverse complement.
TGCTGGATATCGCTCACAACAAGATATCGGGCGAAATCCCGTGGACATTAGGACAGTTACGAAATCTGGGCGTCTTCGACGCGTCGCACAACCGTCTCCAAGGCAGAATACCTGATTCGTTGACCAATTTGTCGTTTCTGGTCCAAATTGATTTGTCATACAACGAGTTGACTGGGCCGATTCCCTCCCGTGGCCAGCTCAGCACTCTCCCTGCGAGCCAGTACGCCTACAACCCGGGTCTGTGCGGCGTCCCGCTTCCTGCATGCGGGCAGGACTCGGATCTTTCCAACCCGGTGGCGCCAGCTGAAGAAAAACCGGACGGTAGATCTTCCACGTCGACGTGGGCCAACAGCATTGTGTTGGGGATCTTAGTCTCTGTGGCATCTGCTTGCATTTTGATCGTGTGGGCTATTGCCATGCGAGCCAGGAAGAAAGAGGCCGCTCGCATGCTGGGAACCTTACAAGGAGCCAACGCGCCGACTACATGGAAGCTTGGGAGAGAGAAGGAAGCTTTAAGCATCAACGTCGCCACTTTCCAGCGCCAGCTTCGAAAGCTGACGTTCTCTCAGCTGATCGAAGCCACAAACGGCTTCTCAGCCGATAGTCTGATCGGCTGCGGCGGGTTTGGAGAAGTGTTTCGCGCCACCCTCAAGGACGGCTCAAGCGTCGCTATCAAGAAGCTTATACGGCTGAGCTGCCAAGGTGATAGAGAATTCATGGCGGAGATGGAGACTCTTGGCAAGATCAAGCACAGGAATTTAGTTCCTCTTTTGGGTTACTGCAAGGTCGGAGAAGAAAGGCTTCTCGTGTATGAGTTCATGCGCTTCGGCAGCTTGGAAGACATGTTGCACTGCAAGAGAAAGGAAGGGCGGATTCTCACATGGAGCGAGAGGAAGAAGATTGCTCGCGGCGCTGCGAAAGGTCTCTGCTTTCTTCATCACAACTGCATTCCTCACATCATACACCGCGACATGAAATCAAGCAATGTGCTTCTTGATGATGAGATGGAAGCTAGAGTCTCTGATTTTGGGATGGCAAGACTGATCAGCGCGCTGGACACACATCTTAGTGTGAGCACTCTGGCTGGGACTCCGGGGTATGTTCCGCCGGAGTACTACCAGAGTTTTCGATGCACAGCGAAGGGAGATGTTTATTCGTTTGGGGTGGTGATGTTGGAGCTGCTGACGGGGAAGAGGCCGACCGATAAGGATGATTTTGGGGATACTAATTTGGTGGGGTGGGTGAAGATGAAGGTGAGGGAAGGGAGTGGGAGGGAGGTTATCGACCCGGAGATGTTATTGAAGGCGGCTGAGAGTGGAGGCGGTGGTGAGGGTGAGGGTGGTGGAGAGGATGAGGAAGAGAGGGAGATGATGAGGTACTTGGAGATTACACTGCAGTGCGTGGATGACTTTCCGTCTAGGAGGCCGAGCATGTTGCAGGTGGTGGCGTTGTTGAGAGAACTGGTGCCGGCTGCTGCCGGAGCTGAAGATGGTAATATGGGGTGAGGAGATTTAAGTCACAGCTTGCAACTGCTTACGTCCGTCGTATGTTGTTTGCTTAGTGATGATGATGTGATTATTATTATTATTATTATTATTTTTGTTTTTATTTAATGGTAGATGATTTAAGATGTGATCAAGTGATCGAGGGTTGAGATTTTAGTGTGGCCCGCCGGAGTACAATTGTTTGCTTGTTTTTTTTTTTTTTTTTGTTTATTATTATTATTATTATTATTTGTTTATTATTTGTAGTGTACATACATTTCGGCGTGGGACTTGTTAACTTTCAAGTGGACACAATGTCGTTTTGTATTAAGTTGGCAAGGCCACTAAATTTTTTGGATGAATTAACTGTTATTTTGTTTTAATTTTTTTTAGCCTTTTAGATAAAATTAGATTTTTTATCACCATGTCTTAAAATGGCTTAATTTGAAAGTTAAGCTTTAAGCATATGTTGTGTCTTCATAATCTTAGTTTTGGAATTTTAATTGCTGGTGACAGGGAACCACTTAAAATGTCAAAACATTCTTGATCATGATCATGTGTGGCCTTAATTTCCTCCAAGAGAGAGTGGGGCCCACTATCACCATCAACGGCTGTCTTTCTTAACTAAAAGTCTTAATTAACCTCAGGGGTTTTGCAGAGCGTCCTTTCTTGTGTGAACAGTTATGCAAGAATTATCTACTATCATTATCCCTTTAATTTAATTACCAGGGCAATGGCCCTTACTACTGCTTGAAATTTGGGCACTAACAACTGCTGTATAAATGTGTTGGATTGAATTTATGAAGGTGGTGTATGCCATTTGGATGAGAGGATGGATTGATGTCCAACTTTAACAATAAGAAGATGCAACGCAACCTCAGAGGGAACGAGACTCGGGATCCCATATTGTGCAGCCTTTTGTGCTGACTTCACTTTTCCCTGAGAAAAAGGATTTTAGGGACCACTGGAAACACTTATTAGGACTATGTGGAGGTAAATACATTGGTGGGTAAACAATGAGTCATGGTTGAAGGTATACCAGATTTTTTTATTTTACTTTTAAATTAAGTATTAGCATTTTAACATGTGGATTTAGATGAAATTTATAGTTAAAGGTGGAAAACATTCAAGAAGAAAACACCATAGCAATTTGATTGGGAAATGTTTGAAAAAAAAAAAAAAAACAGAGAGGAAAGAGTGTGTTTACTTTTAAGAGAGCAAAGTCTTTATTGTGTATTACAAAGGGTGCTGATTATGATCATTCCAAGCATTCCTATTCATGCTTTTCCTTTTGGGTTGGCACTAATCCCAATTGGGCCCCAATGAGACCATCCTCCACTCTTAAATCTGATCATGATAAAATAAGTACTAGCAAAATAGTTGAACTTAGATGATTTAAAATGAAAAGGGCAATCTAGCTAGAGTAATATTTGACCTATGTTAATCTTACCGTGGGACTAGCTTCTATTTGGAGTAGAATTTGGAGATGATCCATAATAATGGTGAATGGTTATTCATTTTTAGCAATCTTACCTTTAATTTTATAGTCGAATCAACTCTTATTGTATTAAGTTCTTTAGCAGTCTTATCTCTAATTTTCACAGGCTGGGTGCTTGTTTGGCTCTGCAAACCATAGCCTCACTCCTTCACCACGCCTAGCCCACATTTTGCTGAGTTTAGACTGTCTTTTCAGGTCTCCAGGTTGTGCCCAGGCCTTAAGTTTTGGCCTGATTACTAGATGTGCTTCTGGGAACCTAAATATACCTAAAGGCCGAGCCAGGCTTGTTAACAGCAGTGTTTTAAAATCTGGCCTGAATCGGCCAGTAAAATCAGTTTGACCCAACTGCCACCTTTGCTGATTCAATTAGAAAAGACCCCTTCCACTTCCTTTTTTTTTTTTCACTTGGTTTGACCATTTATTTTGAATATTTGTGGCCCTATTTGTCATTTACAAGAGTTTAAATAAACAGGACATAAATGAAAAGTGAATTCTTAATAAATAGCAATATACATAGCCCGTCAACCTACAAATCTGTCAAATTATATGTATTTCTATTTGTTTTATAATGCAACTCCTCCACAGCTCTAAAACAACCAAAGTTTTCTTTCCCCTAGTTCAAAACCTGCCTTTAGATCGAACAACTAACAAATAATTACGAGGATTAATCATTTCAGATGGCTAAGATGAGAGCAATAATATTGTGGAGAGAATAGCGCAATAGAGATCAAGGCATCCAATGAAGAACATGTCTCTTTGTCTCTCTGTCTCTCTTGAAGCACCCGATTGTTTATTTCATTGGGTGTAAGAGCATCTGTGGCCGTTTAATCTTTCAGCTTACAGAGTCCAAACACTAGATTCTTCCAGCTTTTGCTGCTTTAAAAAAATAGTATCAAATTCGTTTATAGCAGCTGGGCCGGCACAGTAATTGACCTGGTCATATCTAATTAACAATTTTTCAACTCTTTCTCGTATCAACGGGCCTCGGCCTATCCGTCTACCAGACTTCCTCTCACCTCATCGACCATTGAGTCTAATATTCTAACCTATTTAGCGTCACCGGCTTAACCCCTCCGGCGCGTATGCTGATGACTTCAACGGCCCTCATACTGACCTCATCTAACTATGTGATAGTCTAGTAGACCCCAATTAATGATGTCTAGATCCAGCCTGTTTCAAGTCCATTGGCCATCCATAGTCCACACACATGATGCAACATTCAAGATCATCAGAGTGTAAGGATCTTTCCAATTACGGTGATTTAGAGAACCGTAGTCCATCAATGACAGGGCCCACCGTCTAGGTGGGCAGACCTAGAGGATCCACCTAAGTCATATGGTCAACACATCCTTTAAATTTGTAACTAGTAATAAAATTCCTCTTTGTTCTCGACAATGCTAAAGTAACAACATTCACCATAACAGAACAAAACAAGGTGATGCAGGCCACAACCTAGTTCACAACGACATAGATCAGATCCTTCCTTTCATCACCATCTCCATCTCTTGGAAATATGTATGAATATATATCTAGAATGGAGTAGGAGAAAGAAGATATACATACATAAAGAGGAGAAGAGAGTGTTTCTATACATATAATTTCCACTTTCGGTGTCAGTAACCAAGCAGTGTTAGATTCATGGCTTCTTCCAAGGCAATGATCAACTCAACCCTTGTGTTGAGATTGCTCACCTTGCTATTACTGGGTGCTTCGATTGTTGTCTTGGTCACTGATAAGGTTACCTACAGCGATGGTACTAAAACCACATTCAAGGACGCCATTGCCTATAGGTATTTTATCAATATCATGGACATGCATGACTGACCCACTCCCTTCTCTTTGTAGTGAGGTTCTAATTGTAGGGCATGGCTGATGGATGGTTGGAGTTCTTGGGCCATGCCTCATTGATTGTATATACGTCCCTGAAAAAAAGCACCCCTATTCATTGGATGATTGGACTACAATTTTATCACCATCTATTTTCCAAGCACTAAAATTGTATAGTTTTGATCATCACAAGTAGTTAGATTTTTTTTTTTTTTCTATTGGTGCCACATACAATCCAAAGGGGGACCCTGCAATCGAATCGTTTCCACATGACTGGGCCAGCCCTATTTAAACAGGCCTTCGTGGACTCAGTTATTAGGCCCATTTAGAGTGGGGTTATGCCTTAGCACTAGTTATTAATTAATTAGTGTAATTTGATGAATAAAACATAACATTGCATTTTGCAGGTATGTGATTGCTACTGGCATTGCTGGATTTGTGTATACGCTGTTTCAAATACCCTTTGCCATATACCATGCAAGTACAGGAAAACGTCTGATACGTAATAATTTTTTGCTCGAGTTCGACTTCTACGGCGACAAGGTTAGTTCAGGCCATGCATTTTCTTTCCAAATGTCTTCTTATCTAACTTCATGACTAACTTTTTTTTTTTTTAATCATCAAATTTTCTCTTCTTTCCTGTTTTTACTCCTGTTAAATAAATTTTTTTAGTCTCCTCTGTTGTCAAAGTAAATTTTCACACTTGTGGGAAATTTCGATAGTTTTTTCAGTTGGAATTAACACACTCTTTTTGGCATCTTCTTTCCGTGCTAACGATATGAAAAATAAAAATCAAATGTGCCCAAAAGAATCAAACAATTCGTTGGACTAGCTTTAGACTCTACTTGGAGTCTAATTATGGCCCATGAGTCTAGCATTGGATGGGGTCTGGAGATTTATAACTTAAAAAGTGCCAAAAACTTATGAAGCTGTGCATGAACTATTGTGGAGTCTCCATTAACAATTGAATGTTGTTGTCGTTGTTGTTATGAACAGATTATTTCCCTGTTGCTGGGGACAGGAGTTGGTGCCGGATTCGCAGTGACGTTCGAGTTAAAGAAACAGATACCTGATTTCTTAACTCTATTGACCTTACTTGGTGCCCAAGGGATGGATGAAGTTAAATCAAAGCTTGACAAGTTCTTCGACAGAGCGAATATTGCAATTGGGATTCTCTTCCTTGCTTTTCTTTGCATGGTCATCCTCTCCATTCTCTCCTCTATTAACAAAGCCCACAACAGCAGAGGCCTCTTTGGATAAGTTCTTAGCTCATTCTAACATATCCGTATTTTTAGAAGAAGCATGATTTGATTTGTTTATTATCTGTATCTTGTTCAGGAAAGGATAAAAGAAGTGTACACTTATGTGCAACTCATGTGTCTGATTCCAAACCATCCCAGAAAAAATAAAAAGGCATCAAGGATGGGAATTATGTGTTGAATTGTGCTTGGCATAAGCAGATAAAAGTTTGGATGTGCCCAAGTTACTACTGGATCATGTATTTATGTTCAATAATGAATATTACATTTTTTTTTTTCCACTTTATAGGGGTCAAACTCACACACTCATGCACACTATGCATCTTCTTAATCAGCTGAGCAACAACTTAAGAGGATATAAATATACATTTGTTTAGGTGTGGCATGGCATGGTTCAAACATGCTCCAGCTAACCTGCAAGAGAAAGATTGCCGAAAATTAACTGAACTGAACTAAACTCTGAGGGCTAGGGGTCCTCATGGGTTTGGGCAATCCTCAACTTGAATGGATTCCGGGTGCATTTCTGAAAAAGTGGCCAGGCTTTCTCCTCTCTTTTTTCCCGTAGAAATGCGGTTGTACAAACGTGCTCTTAGACAATATATAGATAGCAAGGGATTCTACTTATGATTACCTACATTTTTATTTATTTTTTTTGCTAATTACGGACAACCATTGGCCTTTTTGTATTTGAACAAATAATTAACTACCACTCTGATTTTGACAATCTTGGTCAACCACCTTTACACAGTGGTGGATTTTAACAAGTAGTAAAAGAACTCAGCTTTTTCACCAGCAGTCAATATGTTGTCTGAGATTGTAAAACTAATAGAGGTTGTTATTTGCAGGCCCAAAAAAAAAAAGGAACTCCTATAAGTAAATATAGGCCGTATGTTATAGGAGAGAGGTTTTTGAGGGAAAGGGTTGTAAACGCTTGAATTTGAAACTTTAATTTAAAAAAACATAAAATAAAATTTGACTCATTTGCGTTTGAATTGAACATAGAATTAAAAAAATTCTCACATTAAGCAAAATCAAGAGTACCCACCCTCAATTCCACTGTTACCTTCAATAATGTCGTCCTTTTATCTTACTGGAACAATATAAAATACCTGAAAACTGATACAGAAATCCTTTCCAATGAAATGTCATTGTTAGAGTCACAGGACCTAGATAGAAATTGAGCGGCTGTCTCACTTAAAGATCATGTGTCTCGTATGAAAAATTATCAAACAAGACACTTGGTAATGTTAGCATCCGTTGTTGGAGCCTGTGGTTTCAAGTCCCAACCACAAATCAGGTGCCATTTGTCCCCTCAATTCATGTGTGTATTTTGCACCGTCATGGGTGTCATGTTGTATAGGTGTACCTGGACACTAACATTCAACTGTTGTGTGGTTACTTTTGTAGTCTTCATACTACATATCTTCGTAGGCCCCCACATTAAAGTATTTCTGATAGAAGAATGTTGGACCAGTTTATGAAGTTCTCAGTTCTGGTTCAGGAGCTATAAGTCAAAGTGGGCTCAACCCATTTGAGGATTAATTACCTTGGCCCATTTAATTATCCAGACAGTAAGAAAGTGTGCCCGGAACTGCCTGGCCCATGATTAACCTCACTCTTATGGGCGCCGAAGAGTTTGGTCAGGATGGGCTCAATCTTGTCCCGGCCCAGCCTGTCTACTTATAGAGCCTAATATTCAGGCTTCACAAAATTTGTGAGGGCAGAATGTACCTTCCACCATAGAAAGGCCCATGACCATAAATAAGGCCCAAGGCAAGCCTATGAGCTTAAAAACTAAGCCCAAAATATCCCAATTAACATGGCCCTTGCTAGCCCAGAGGATGATCCCCTCTCTATCTACCTTAAGATGCTTCCACAAAATTTGGAAATGGGAAATGTGGCATTTATAACATCTCAGCTACAACTTGTGAATATGGCTGTGATGTATAACCACATCTCGTGAAAGCAAGAAAGTTGAGTGGAGGTGACCGAAAACCCAAAAGCACAAAGTGATTCTTTCCGACGCATTCAAGGGAAATGAGATGCCAAGGCCCACATTAGAACAACTTGGCATGTACATTAGACAACCCTTTATTTTACCTCTCTTCTTGGACACCTCTTAGTACAGCTCACAAAGGAGACCTTTTTTCTCTTTGATCTTTTAAATGTTCCTTTCACAATATTTTTGAAGAGTTATGGGAATTTATCAGAATTAAAAATAAAATAAAATAAAAAACCTCTCAAACTCATTTTGTTGTTTTTTCTTCTTAATAAAAATTATCTTCCTCTTTAAAATGTTGCTAGCCGTCGCAAAACGGCAATAATTACTTTGATGGTTAATTCAATACATCTCTCATACGTATATACTCACAAACCACTCACTTCTCCCTTACTCGAAACCGGATCCCCTGTTTGGACCAAACAGGGAGATCCTGTCTGGTCCAATCAAAGGGTGACACATGGAGGAAGAGAAGTCAAACCAGCTAGCATTCATCTCTTCTAATAAAAAAAATAAAAAGTTCTCCCCATGTATCACCCCTTGATTCCCCGTTTGGACCAAACAGGGATCCGTTTCCCCCTTACTCACATATCTCTCTATATCTATTCCTTCACATCTCTACCACTCTCTCATCTTCTCCCAAAGGCCATGGACCCCATCATCGACGTCGAACTCAACAAGACCCGGCACGTCCCCCTGCTACAAGACCCGACATGCACCCGTTACAAACCATCCTTGCTCAATGACCTCTGCAAATTCCGAATAAGCCTACGGTGGTGCGCCCTCGACCACTCCTCATGGCCCACAAAAACCGTCTCCTACTTCATCTTCCTCCTCCTCACCGTCCTCGTCCCTCTCCTCTGCGCCCTCTTCACCCATGTCCCGCCCGCCACCGCCTCCAGCATCGCCTTCGACAACCTAGCCCAGCTCCCCGAGTCGGCGCTCGCCGCTATCGCCTTCTTCACCCTCTCCTGCTTCTTCCACCGCTACAGCCTCCGTCAGCTCCTCTTCCTCGACGGCCTCCACGACGACTCGCCGTTCGTCCGCTGCGGCTACGCTCGGGAGCTCGACCGCGCCTTCCGCTACATCACCTACATTCTCCTCCCCTCCTTCGCCGTGGAACTGGCTCACAAAATCCTCTTCTTCTCTATGGTGTCGGTATCGGTGCCGCACGTAACAGTGCATGTGCCGTGGAATTCGATCATGTTTGTAGCGGCTTTGGTGTCGTGGGTGTATCGGACCGGGGTGTTCTTGCTGGTGTGCGTGCTGTTTCGGGTGACGTGCGAGCTGCAGATACTGAGGATTGAAGGGTTTCGGAAGATGTTGGAGGGGAGTGGAAGCGGGTCGGAGCCGGATCCTAGTGTGATTTTTGAGGAGCATATGAGGATTAAAAAACAGTTGTGGGCTACTAGCCATAGATATCGGATTTTCATCATTGGGTGTTTCGTTATCATAACGGTCAGTCAGTTTGGAGCATTGTTGTTGGTGTTGGCCTCAAAATCTGAGAAGAACTTCATCAATTCAGGTGATCTTGTGGTAAGTCATTCTATCCATCCATCCAAAGAATCTCAGGCCCACCAAATCATTATAACCCCTTAATCCATGTTCTACAAATTTAACGGATTTATTTAATTTTCTTTTTTACTCTCAATCCAACTGTCGAATCCCAATGGATTGATGCAAACTAATGGGATCCAATGACACTAAGGGGGTCATGTGGTTGTTTGTGGCCCATTTGGATTGGTGATTAGGTGATCCCCACTAGGTGGTGTGCACCATTAATTCCGTGAATAAAGTGTGCATTATTGGATCATTTGTCTTCATCCATCTATCTATCTCTATCAATCTGTGATCTTGGGTTGTTATGGAACATAAAGGGTGGGCGTCTATATGTGAATATGCAGGTGTGTTCTGCAGTACAATTAAGTGGATTCTTAATGTGTCTGATGGGGGCCACCAGGATCACGCACAGGGCCCAGGGGGTTGTGGCCTTGGCTACCAGATGGCACTTGAACATGACATGTGCTTCCAGATCCGATGGGGCCCACCAGGTCAAACTGCAACATCCAACCGTCCCAGCAGCAAATAAAGATGCGGGTAATTGTGCCATTGATGATTTGGAGTCGGCAGGCATTCCTGTTCCGTGCCCCACGCAGGACTTGACATCGCCTTTTGAGAGAAGGCAAGCTTTAGGTGAGTTTGAGTTGATCCCAGGCATTTATCATATTGATTTGATCTGATCATGGGTCCATGCACCTCAAATCTCCATTTAATTGGATGAATGATGATGCATTCATTCATCATTGATCAAATAGATGAAACACACTACACATAAGTAATTGGTATGCCTCTTCAATGGACCCCCCACTTATGAAAAATTAAACCGGTTAAACTAAAAATGCCCCCTTTTTTTTCCGACCCAATCCTTGACATGCTTATAGCCATTAAAAGTTTTGAGGGCTTAAAACTATGTGGTGGGCTCTCTATTGATCGCGGCTTGATATCTTATCTCATATTTTCCTCATTTAGATCCAAGCATTTACATCTTATGCCTCCCTTGATCAGTTACGATCCAAGAAATCTTCTTTGGGGGGTCACTATGTAAAAAAGTTCTCAGGGAAGGGAGGGCCATATATAAAAAAATGGGTTTTCAACAATTTTGCTTCCTTTTTTTTTCCCCCCACACTTGGAACCCACATTTAATTTATCTAATTTGTTCCCTACATTGGCCTCCCTTGAGCTGGCACTGATCCAAATTTTATGCTACTTTGGTTATTATTCGCCATTGGATTTTATCACAATAAAATTTTACAATATATAGCCATTTGAATTTTGAAGGCTTAGCCGCCTAATATCTAATATTCCCCTCATTCCAAGTCGAACATGGGATATCATGATGAAACCCCACCTTCTTTCCATAGATCCCTTCCATAGAGAGGATAGAAACACTCATCTTTAAATTTAAAAGTTCATTAGCTGGGGCAGACCTAGGCATAAGTACGCGAGGGCAGTCGCACCTGTTAAACCATGGCGAGCTTCAAAATTTCCAATAAAAGTCGTAAATCACCCCTCAAAATCCACATGAAAAACCTCAGTTTGCCCTGAAAATCCAACTAGCTAGTAGAGTCCACACCCCTCAAACAAAAATCCCGGATCTGCCCCCCCCCCACCCCCCGGTCATTAGGCCGTCAAATGAGTGCTTCCAAAATGGACAAGTATCATGTATTAATTTGGTCCAACAACCTTGCACCATAAGCTTGAGACTGAGAAGAGCATTGATTGATGGGTTGGTGATAAGACCTAATTACATTCATATTGGACGCTTGTTTTATCCACTGGTCCATGTGCATTGATGCTGTGGGCCACCACCTAAAGCAAATGGACTTGTTATGCCTTCAATAACAGATTTATTAACAGCTCGATAACTTTTTTGGTCTGTATGCATGCAGTGATGTATCTGCAACACAACAATGGAGGAATCACGCTGTTCGGCTTTGCGCTCGACCGTGGATTGCTTCACACTCTCTTCGCTTTCGAGTTCTCTCTAGTGCTCTGGATCTTAAGCAAAGTAGTTGTGCTTTCTTGATTTTTCTTCTCTCTGTTTTTCGTCAATGGGGTTCGATTTATGTGTCTGATGATCTCAAATGTATGGAGTAGAAAAGTTTCGGGTCAGGGTGGTCTCAGTTTAGACCTGGTAGGTCCTGTCAAAATCTGGATTCAAGACTCTAACTGACCCAATAAGATGATCAGCCAAACTTTGGGATTATTGTGAGCTAAAATGGTGCACCCAAAATCACATTTGGTGTTTGAAATTTGAATATTTCACTATAAAGATTGTCATCTATTCTGCTGAACTGCTGGTGACTCTATGGAGATAAAGGTGCATGGAATATAGAAGTCATGATATATGGGGTACACGTTATTCATATTATTTCCATCCGGTCAGTTGATAGAGTCATCATCTTTTGAGTTTTACCAATTCTAGAATTAGAATTTCAAAATCTTATCTTAAAAAGGGTTTCCCTCCCACTTCCGTTGGGCTTTCTTCCTCCGTGTACGGGCTTCTTTCCCACTTGAGTAGGCTGCTTTCCCATGTGTATACAAGCTCTCTCTTGGGTTCCAGACCCCTTGGCTGGGGTTAAAAAAAAAAAAGAAAGAAAGGCATTCCCATCTTACTTTCCTGCATAAAATCAAGGTTCATTTCCTGCCATTTCATGTAAGCAACTCGCTATTTTATTGATTATTAGCACAAATTTGAAGGAAAAATGTCGCAACAAATTTACTTTATGATAGTTAATGTCAAAAATTGTTGCAAGACAACATCAACCTCTCATTAAGTAAATGGCAGTTGAAACCATCACAGCGCTAAACCTTCTAAACACCTGCACCAGCTAGAATGAGTTTTTGAGGCTGCATGCACATCGGTAGAAACAGTCACATTTCCTTATAAATTTCACATGCACAAAAAATATATATAAGATGATTTAATTAAACAATGTACCTCTAAATTTGATGGAATTTGTCCCATGAAAAAAGAAACTCAGTTCCCAAGAAAATACCAAAGCAATATGAAAATACTTGGTGCTAATAGGTTCGCCACACAATTTGGATAAATACATGCAAACTCTCCAAATGGTACACCCATATATATTGCGTTCCAAAGCCGAACACAAAATAAAATTGACATATTCAAAGATTGAAAAAGAGGAAGAAAAAAGATAAAGATAAGATTCATCTTAGTGAGAAAATGTTGAAAATGCGAGACAGTCCGAAGTTGGTTTCCTATTTTGTAAAGGAAGTCACAAAAGTAGCAAAACATTGACAATTTTGTGTGAAATGATATCCAAAAGGGTGCTTTAGGCTACTCAAATGGATCAGCTCATAGGTTAATATTATGAACTGGACCAAATTTATTGTGGATATACTCAATGATCTCAGTTTTACAACATCAAAAGAAAAAAGCACCTTTCTAATCGAAATATAATTTTACAAGCTATGTATGTGCTGATGATTTACACCAGACCCTGGAAAACCCGCCAGTTTAGAAGTCATACAGTTATATCATTGGGTTGATTACCGTCTAAATAACAGAATATCAAACATAACACCAAAAGCACATAAAAGATATGAACGAAACAAACAGATGATTGAAAACTTTTAAAACACGTTTTCAAAATGCTGAAATAACTCTTTCAGAGTGAGGGAAAATAAAAGGGATTCTCCAGAGACCCATTGGAAAGCATTTGAGCACCAACATAGAGAAATGTCATGCAGTATGCAAGATAGTAGATTCTTACCTCAGTTAATTCCTTTTCGTGCTTTGGTATAAATGCGGTGTCAATTTTGCCATTTCTGAAGTCCTGTAGTGTAATTGGGCCACATGTTAAGCAAGTTAAATTGACATCTCGTCACTAAAATTCTTTTGCACTGTTAAAAGTCGTCAAATAGACAAAGAATTCCATTAAAGGGATGGCCAACCAAAACATAGTAAATGCTAGCTTCAGAGTTGGGATAGTAATCTCTCCTGAGCAATTTCAGATCTGTTAAGTAACAATGTCTGCGAACAAATGCAGATGAAAACTTGCGTACCTCGATGTCAAGGATGAGTTTGTGGTATTCGATTGTTGTAGGAATTCCTGCAAAAACAAGGAAGGATCTGATAAACTGATCATGTGGAGCGTACGTAAATAGTAGTGGAAGACCTATGCATTTAACTCATTCAGGTGGCAATTTATACAATCATCAAAGCCATCTCTACGTTCGCGGAAAAAAAAAGGGAACATGATGCTCCTTTGAAAGTAACAGTTCAAGGCTACTGCTGTGGTATCTTCCAATAGGTGTAAACAGGCTGCTCATTTGAAAGAGAAAACACTTTTTTTTTCATTTGACCCAATTCCTCGACAAGTGGAGACCACCTTTCACCGATACAGATCTTTCATAGATGTGCTCCAATATTGATGGCTCATGTCACATAAGATTCTCCGACAGACGAACTTCAACATCTAATTGGTAGACTGAAGTTTGATAATTCAGAAGAGGGTCGACATATGATGGGAAAACCAAGAGTGCAAGGCTAAGATTTTCTAGTGCTAGATTTTATTTTTTTTTGGGATTCGAGACTGCTTCCAACCAGATGAGAATTCAGGGTTTCTGAAAGCCAACTGTAATTCAAATTGAACTAGAAACTCCCTTTACACTCCTAAGAATAAGTTACAGTTCTTATTATTTTTCCCCCTTGAAAACTACCTAGGCAATGAAATCGGATGAGATTTTTAAGCGAACCTCAGTCAAGGTATGAAGGTCCCAAATGAGGGAGATAAAGAGGTGTCATTGTAACATAGCTTCACAGAAACATGAAAGCTAGCTTTCACATGTTAGTCCACTGAAATAATAACAAGCATGCCTTTTGGGGCTGGTGATATAAGACTTTATTGTTATAAAAATATGACAACAATAACAAGCATGTCATATCAAGCAACTTACTCTAGAAATATGTTAGGCCTTATTTCTATAAATAGAACCGTCAATCTTGAAAGAGCTATTGGAGGAACCATTGATGATTAATCCATACAAGGGTATTTTATCATAACAACTAAACAGTTAACTAACCTGTGATAACAGTGTCATTAAGAGCCCTTTTCATCCGTTCTATTGCTTTCTCTCTCGTTGGAGCCCAAACAATTAACTGAAAGTGGTGCATAAAAACCACAAAACAAAAAAAAGCAGCACATAAAAGTCAGGACTGTAACTTGTAGGCATCAAGTCATAACAAGCACCAACTAAGACAGTTGAATCAAATTTATGCACATATGAGATGCAACAATATGATACAGGTATGAACTAGTGGGTGTTTCCACGGCATGTGAAAAACAAACAGACCCAAACGCACTGACCAAGCACATAGTTTATGCACATGCATACAGGCATGCATCATGAGATGAGTGTCCAAGTTTTTTTTTGAATATGTACAAGCATCCGGAGATTTTTTATAGTTTTAAGAAGGATTTGCATCCTTGCATACACAGAAGCATATGCATGTAATGTCCCATGCTGTAGATCAGCTGATTGGGACATGGGAGTCTGAGTGGAGGTAAGTGTGTTTGAGTCTACAATGTACAGAGAAAAAAAAAGGTATATGCATGTATGTAAACTTCAGTACATTCATATAAACATAACAGAAAAACCTGTCACACCTTCCCTAGTAAGGAATCGTAGCTGGGGGGAACCACATAATCTGGATAAACATGACTATCCATTCTCACAAACGGACCTCCAGATGGCAAGTATGCTGTTATTCTTCCTGTCATTTGAAGCAAGCAAAAAGTAAATTAAACTAAAGAGAAATTTATGGTAGCCCCTCTGCTAGCCAAATACCCAATAAAAATAACAATTAAATATCAAGAGAAAACAAGGGTACCAGGTCCTGGGCGAAATCCTTTAAAAGCATCTTCAGCATTAATGCGGCATTCAATTGAATGTCCACGAAGTACAATGTCTTCCTTCAGATGGCAATCCCACAAGAGATGTCTTAGTCCATGTTACAGGAAAGAAAAAAATGGTAGAAATCCATGCAAATCAAAATTGTCAAGGACTGGCAACCCTTTACCCTGAAATTGTTGGGGGCATAGTGGTCTTAAATTTCACTGATTGCAGCCCCCATAGTCCAAAATGCCTACAGTTTGCAAGGACTACTAAACCGAGCGTCTGTTAAACATTGAGAAAAAGAATCTTGCAACACTTTCTGTTACCTGCTTGTATGGGAGTCTTTCACCAAGTGCAACACGAATTTGTTCCTCTATTAAATCAGTAGAAGAAATCATTTCGGTAACTGGATGCTCCACCTGAATTTTAGCCATAAGTGATACCATTTTCTGACCAATAAATTTAGGGAAAGACAAAAGGGATATTTTGTAACCTTCTGGACTCTGATTTGGCTTGAAACTAAAGCAACAAAATTTCTTTCCAGAAATATGATTTGTGAGCCGATGAATCAGTTTGCAGGAGGTTTTCTACATGGTTGTTCTGGAAAGACACCCACAATAAGGAAGCCCAAAAAGTTCATCTACCAGAAGTGTCTGTCCAGAAGAAACCCGCAAAAAGGAAGCCCAATAAATTGATTTACAGACATGCGGACCACGATTTTAAAAAAAGGAAAGGTATACATTGTTTTATTTCAATGTTTGGAGCCCAAGGGTTCATCTAGAAACTTCCTCAGACCACTGAAACCATGGACATGCACTGCGGCTTCCACATCTGCAATTTCTGCAGAGAGTGAAATTCCATTCTGACCCTAGCAATATAAACAGAAATTCCGTGGTATCGGAGAAAAGGAGGAACGCAATGTCATGTACAATTCCTTTCTTTTATGCTTCCTAGTGTTGAAAAATGCTTTTCCAGTTCTACCCATTAGAAGGATGCAGCGAAGAAAAAAAAACAGAGTAAACAGTAAAAGCATAGCTTCCACCCTTACCTGGATCCTTGTGTTCATTTCCATAAAGTAGAAGGAACCTCTTTCATCCAAGAGAAATTCAACTGTTCCAACTCCAATGTAACCTATAGATGCAGCTGCTGCAACAGCTGCATCACCCATAGCTTTTCGTAGTTCTGATGTCAGCGCAGGGGAAGGAGCCTCTTCCAGGAGCTTTTGATTCCTTCTCTGTTAAATAAATAGAAGCCAAAAGATTATTTATCCAATTATCTTAAGCCTTTCAAAGGTGGGACTTACAGGTAACAACAGCAATTGGTGCAATCTTAGGTGTCTTAAAAAAACTAATGAGTATCCATTATCCAGGACTTCATGTAAAAATTTCTAAATTCATCATAGACAAGGTATTCTAGAGGGTAGCAAGGGGGCAAAGACAGCTGCTGGATCTATGTACCAATGTGGAGAAAGAAACAGATATATGGCTTGCAGCAAGGGGGCAGTCACTAATACGCCCATTGAAAACTTAAGATGAGACGGGAGTTAAAATGGGATACAAAGAAAAATAAAATAATAATCATTAATTAGACATTTAGGTGTTTATTCAAAGTTCAAAACACTAAGCACTCATTAATAGTCAGCCTTCAGTTTCCATGTATGATGGGCAAAGTAAATGAAAAACACACTGGTTTCATTAATACGGGCATTCCTACAAAAGAAAAGCGCAGAAACAGCATTTGCAACCCAGAGAAACCCAGTTGATTGAGCTTGCAGTCAAATCTTTGTTGCTAACCCACAAAGGAATTCAAACAGGCCACTTCATATGCTGTGCACCAAGTGAGCCTCACCACAGAGATGGCCAGCCCCACAATCAGGTTGGTCAAGCCACTAGATGGGCAGTGTGTGTGTTAAATTTGGTACTGTTGCCTACTTTTCTCAGCCAACCTTTTCTTTCGATCACTAACCACCCTGCTAAGGGGCTAGAATTGTTCCCTGAGAAGGCCAACAAGAGAGAGACTACCTAATGGGCTACTTGGAGCTCACATGTGTGCCACATTGGCACATGTGCACATGAGGGAATCCTAAACTTCCACGGTTACATCCTTCGAGTATTTCATAAAAGTTTCATGTCACACTGATGGTCTTCAGTACCTGAATGCTGCAATCACGCTCTCCAAAGTGAACAACATTCCCATACTTATCTGCGAGAACCTGTGGAATCAAACAATATTCTATACGTGAGCCACATGTTAAAGGTGACACAAAGTTGCAGGTTCATAGTCATGTCACCCAACATATCAAATTTTAAACTCGGAATAAACAATTCTGTCATATGCCAGTTTAAAGCAAACAATAGAGTCTGAACCTTAACAGAAGAAACAAGAGCAAACAATATGCATGAAAACAGAGAAGACCAATCAGAATATTTTACCTGGAACTCAATGTGCCTTGGATTTTTAATGTACTTTTCCAAATAAATCCCATCATTTCCAAATGCAGCTGCAGCCTCACTCTTTGCTTGCTGCGACAATAAAATATGTCTAAGCAGCATATTCTTGAAACAAAAATTACATCTCAAAATCAGGAAGCAATTCACATTTCACACGTATCAGAACCAAGTGGAGGGACCATCATATCTCTTAAACCCAACAGTTCATAATATTATTAAGAAAATATCTCATTTGAATTGGTGGTGTTTTCGGGTAATGGCATGAGTGCTCTTACATGTTAGTTTTACCTTCCAAACTTTTAGGTTTAATGAAAAGCAAAAAATGTCAGACTTTCAGCGAAACAGATATATATTTTCCATATATATATATATATATATATGGGAAAATTTCAAAAATGCCCGTTTTTCAGCCCCTCTTATTTTTTGTTATGGTGCCCATGTTGAGTCAATCTAATCTTTTCACACACACTTACCCCCCCAACACACACACACACACGAATAGTCACAAGTTCGACACTCATCCAACTTTTCCTCACCGTTGGATTGAAATCATGATCAAATGATGCCTCTAAACCATTAAATCTTAGGGCCATGGATCAAAAGGTTAGGATGATTTTATGGACTCAAGATCTTGCAAATAGGTAGGCCTCATATGGATCTTTCCATCTAATAGAATTCCATGATCATCATGCATCCTAGTGGGCCGAACTAGGAGGGACACTTTCTCCTAAAAAATGCTCGGGCACTATGTAGCGCTCCCATATATATATATATATATATTCTTCTGATTTGGTTGCTTTCACTTTGTAATTTTATTTGTTGGTATAATGCTTTTATACCTTTCTGCCCCTTTTTCCCTTTTAAGAGAGGGGTCTTCGTAATCTCCTTTTTCTTTTAATATACTTCATTGTTACCATTTCAAAATATATATATAACTAAGTCAGGTCGCTGGGACCCGGTGTCCTTTTTAAAGGACTAAGCGAGTCCCTCTCATACGACTCGGGAAAGTTCGCACACAGACGGAATTGGCCGACTATCAAAGTGATGAGGGCCCCCTTTTTTCCCATTTTTATTGCTGCAACAGCTGGGAGAAGGTGTATTTGAGCCTCCAAAACACATTTCTTGCAAGATTGAGCCTCAAATCCATCTATTTTGTGAGATCTTGCTCACCAAAGTTTGATTCTACTATTCACATAAAAGAGGGCCTTTTCATTTGTGTATTTTGAGGTATGATCTCTTGTATCCATATGCATAGATGGTTTAGGAAAGATGTTATGATCTATTTTTTGCTTGAAGATGGTTTTTCCATCCATTATTTGTTTAAAAAAATGCATTTTTTCTTATTTTTGGGTCGTTTTCTTTTTGAAAAAAAATATGAAAATTGAACTTTTTTTCTTTTGTTTTTTGCATGAGATTAATATTTTGGGTGTGAATCCCATGGATCTATGGTTCTAACCCTAGATCTATGCATGTATGTGCAAAAATTGTAATTTCTTCACTTTTTTCTATTTAAAAAAATTATTAATAATCTGTTTTTTCAATTTCTACCTTCTTAAATTGTTTAGAATAGATGATTACAAGTGTATTATGCTTCTAGATGATATTTCAACTCTTGCTTGGTTAAAAAAATGTGTTTTCTTTTATTATGTTGTCATTTTTTTATAAATTATATGAAAATCGATTTTTTTTTTATTTTTTACTAATCTGTTTTTTTAATTTCTACCTTCTTAAGTTCTTTGTGTTTAATTAAATGATTACAAGTGTGTTATGCTTCTAGTCCTAGATGATATTTCAATTTTCAACTCTTTGCTTGGTAAAAAAAATGTGTTCTCTTTGATTATGATATTTCAATTCTTGCTTGATTTATGTTTAACAAACATTTTGTTGTCTTAAAACTTGATTGTGCACATAGCAGCCACTTAGTAGATCACAATGGCACCAAAAAAGAAAGAGAAAGAAGTTGATCCTGGATGGGAGCATGGAGAGATGGTCAAGGGTGATTGTCACAAGGTCAAATGCAAATGGTGCCATAAAACGATGAGTGGTGGGATCCATAGATGGGACAACCAATTACATCAGGACATACACGCAGCAGGTACTGGATTATTTTAGAAATTAGAATTCAATGTATTGCTATTTTAGAATTCAATGTATTAGTAAATATGATATTAATAATTTAATGACAGCATGCAACATACTTCTTGAATCCAAAGTGCTTCTATAGCAAGCAATTCTCAAACCATGAAGAACTTTTTCGGGGGTTCAAAAAAACTTTAGAGACAATGGTTAGAGACAAGGAAGTACAAATTAATATTCTTAATCAAGTAAGGAATTCATATCACATATTGTTTATTTGATTGTCTTAATTCCTATCATAGACTCATGGAGTCGTTCTCACAATCACGGTTACTAACTTTTCATGTCTGCCTTTTATAATTTATGGTTGAGAAACTATAAGGGCGCTCTAGGCGGTTTTGGTTCCGATATTTGCAAATTGGGTCGTACGAGGATGGACCTAGGTATATTTCTATTATGAATTTTTTCTTTAACGTTCATAACTTCATACGATTACAGTACTTTTTGAATTATGACAAACAATTTACTTTATTATTTTGAACACAGCTGAATGGTGGGCTACGTTTGGCGATGAAGTACCAGATCTTAGAAATTTTTCAAAATTTTTTTTGAGCCAAACATCATCATCGTTGGGGTGTGAAATAAATTGTCAGTTTCATTCACACGAAGAGCCAAAATCACCTAACAATGCAAAAGTTGGAGGAGTTGGTCTTTGTCCATTATAACATGAGGTTAAGGGCAAGGAATCTGCAGAGAAGAGACAATGGAGATTATGATCCAATTAACTTGGATTATGTATTTGAGGAAGATGACCCACTGGATGATTGGTAGGCTGAAAGAGAGGTTCCGGTGTTGTCTAACACAGATTTCCTAGATGAAGCCATGGTTGATGTTGATGACTTTGAGTCCAATCAAGAAGGAGAAGGGCAACGGTCACCACCTCCCCTTCGCAGATATGCTACTGCACGAGAAAAGGGAAAGAATGTAGTAACGTCGTCATCACAAGGCTCACAACGTCAGCAGCATGGTCAGAGCTGTGAGCCAAAGATGACACGTACTTCCGAACGTGTTAGTAGTAGAGATAAATCAACATCACATTCAGCATGTTGTTCAGGTGGCGCCCTCTCCAAAGCCAGACAATGGATTATGGACCCAACTCTTCAATACAGAAGGAAGCCAAAGGATAAGAGGAGCACCCATACACAATCACAAAGTCAAAGGTTGACCACTCATGGAGAAGAAGAAGGACAACGCAAAACATCATTTTCTAGCAAGAGTGGCTCACCAAAAGGTGACCAAGGCCTGAACGAGCAAGCATACGAAGGTAGTAATGGTGGTGATGGTGGAGGTGGAGAGGACAACATTAATGTATATGACCCGTTACATGGTGGTCAAAGTAAGCCTAGTGGTGGGCATGGCAGAAATGAAGGAAACGAGCCATTAGAAGACTATGGGCATGGGCATCGCATCAAGTCCTTGGCTTACATATTCCGATAGTTCATAAAGCTATGGGCAGCAGTCTTAAGGACACTCACACCATGATCTTTCATATGAGTATGGGCAGCAGTATGAAATCTTAATTGGCGGTGGCTTCGAGTGAGAATTGAAAAGATGAATTTGGGCATGCTTTTGTGAGCATTTAGAGCTTGAAGCCATTTATTAGGGGGAATTTCATAAGTTTTGATGTTTATGAGAAATATGCAAGAAGCCATGTTGGGCAATCTTTGAACAGTGAATGTGAGGTTTTCTCCTAGGTATTGTATTGTTTGTGTAGAGTTTTAGATCCCGATGGTGTTTTTTGTTTCGTTAATTCGGAATCTTCGAACCATCTTTAAGAATGGATTTGACAGTAGGCAGATTGAACACACTTCATTATGTGATTTGTGAAAGACTTGTCAAACCCATTTTCTTTGATGCAATCATCGCATTCTTTTTTATTTTTCTTCATTTATTTGAAATGGATACTCATCTTTCGCAAAATCTTAGCATCATCCCCTCCAAACTTAAGACAATCAGGTATGATTCATATGAAAACCATTGAAGAAGAAGAAAAGTCAAAGAAAAAGAAAAAAAGTTGCAGGAGGTTGACGATATCGTCAACTGGGTGATTTTGTCCAAAAAACATGTACGAACAATTATATTGTCATTTTATGGTTTTTTTAATAAAATCGTTTAATTATGATTTAAGCTTAATTTTTTCGTAAAAATCCCTATAATATTTCTTCATATCTTTATCATCATCAAGTTCTGTAACGGTCTCTCGCTAATTCATGATTGATACAAGCTCCTTCAAGAATTGCTGTGTTTATCTGGATGGAACTCCATATCAGAATATTAACTATGGACAGTTTATGGAAGATCAGAATAATAGTAAATGAATGCCCATCCACCCAATGTGTTTGAAAGATGCAGAAACAGTGGAACACCTCTTACGAAATTATAAAGTTGACTGGAAGATGTGGAATGAATTGCTTACGTGGGTTGCAGTTAATTGGATGTTTATGGCACATAGTTGTTAATTTCATTTTGGACCCCCATTTCGGTCATGCCTCCAAAATGAAATGTTTTGGCCAATTCGGAATTTCGGTGTAACATTTTGAAGTTATGTTTCGGATAAATAAATAAAATCAAAATATACATATATGCTAGAAAAATAAATAAAATATGAAATATAATTTATGCATTTAATTCATTATAATAAAATAATATTATAAGATACAAGTATAAAATTTAAGCACATTCCTTACCATAATAAAGCTTAAATATAATTTTCATGGAAAAATTCCCCACAACATTTCAGCCATTTCGAAAATTTTGGTCATTTCGGTCAATTTCGGCATGAAATCTAGTCTCTTTAGATCTATTCAGTTCTTGGAGAATGGATCTCCTAACTCTGCGGGGTAGGGTTTTATGGTTTATGTCTTTTGTAAAATTGATTCGCTCCTTATGTGACAAGCTCGGAAGAAATTGTTACCGAGGATACAACCTCCATGATATATGCCAGCATATCGGCATCTACTTTGGATAGGAATTTGAGGGAGGTTACTGACAAATACTCCATGAAAGAAGCAACAACTAAAGCAGTACTTCAAATGAAATTTTGATGGCAGTCAGGTAGGGCTACTGGCAACCAAGCTCACTAGGCATAGCTGGGATTATTTGAGAAGAAAAATGGACTGGAAGGTCAAGTTACTTGGGTCCTATAATTATTGGGAGAAACAACGCCAAGCTTACACCATAAAGTGGAGATTAGGAGGTGGTTACATTAAAACTACTTCCCCCGATTGTTGAAGGGGTTTCGACTTTCAACATGCATTAGTTGAGCAAGGGGTTGTCACGCTTCTTGGAGACTAGCCGATATGTTGGAAGAAACTAGGGGCCTTATGAATGCTTTTGGAGTGGCTTCACACATGTTAGAAGGCATGCAAATGGGGAGGCTGATATGCTGACGAAACAAGGCATTGGGAGACAAAAGATGGTTTTAGAGAAGAACATGAAGAAGAAAGAAAGAAAGAAAGATTCAAGGATATGGTGTTCGATCCATGAATGTTTCATGTGTTTTTTTATGCAGAATGCAATATTAAGCATTCTTACATTTGACTTTTCCTAATTTAATTGTTTCCAAATATCTGAAACGCCTTGTATTATTGTGTGTAATGAGTAGAAAATTCAGCGGTTTTCTCCATTTTTCTAACATTCTTAAGAAATCCTTAAGAATTTAAGTCCGCGTCATGCGATTACGGAAAATTGCTCCGTGGTACAATCCAACCAACATGGCCTAGTTGCCTGCTGATACAAGAATTTTGTTTGGTGTCATATCAAGCCAATTCTGGGGAAGTGAACACATTAGCCGATTCCCTTGGAACAAAGGAATCTTTACTCTCTGGGAAAGCCTTGTCCCTCAAAAGTATCTATCTTTCTTCGCTCTTATTTCCTGTACTTGTTTCACTCTTCTGCATAAATATTATACCAAAATCTTCAAAAACAGAGGCAGTTAATTCTATTGTTTTCCCATCCATTTAATGCTAGAAACTGTAGATGCAGTCAAAATTGAGGCAGTCAATTATTTGCGAAACTGATGTTATAGTACTCAACAAAGTTGCTCAGAATTTTTCCGACTTGAGTGTAGATTTTTTATACTGAAAGCAGAATTTGCAGGCATAAACTTCAAAATCAAGGAATTGGGGATATGTCATTTTCATGTACCAAAGATCCACGTGGGAGTATCCAGAGGCCACAATAGAATGCAAATAGTTTTGCATTTATCATACATTTGGAAAATGAATCTTGTTCGATGAAATACCTGTAACAACTTCACAAACTCATGAGGTTCATTAGCTAGACGCATCCCACGTCCTCCACCACCAGCAGTTGCCTACAAAACATAGAACATATAATTAAGTTTTGATTTACATTATGATTACTTTATGAGAGTTAGAAAAGCAGATTTAGCAGCGCACAGGAAATATTTCTACAGAATATAATGAGGAGCCCACTGAAGAGCAATGTATACACCTATCAAGACCAACTTCTGATTATGGGGTAAAATAGTGCCTTTGTCACATTCTAAACCATTCTTAATAAGGTAAAATAGTTGAAGTCGTCTGCAACCAGAATTTAAACAAAGGAAGCTACAGTATGCCTGCTTTATAGAACAATCAACTACCCTGAATTTCATAGATTTTTAATCAGCTTCTACAATAAGACTGCTGTCAGATTATTTATCTACAATCTGTGGTCGTGTAAGATCCTTAACATAAAACCTCTTATAATCCAGTTGCAAATTGTCTGCTGAAATCCACATAATGATTAAATTACACTTTAATGGGGCATCAAATGAATCAAATAACTATATGGTGGGCCATATCTGACTGTTATCTGCAGAAGGCAATGCAAGTGAGGTAAATAACTGAGATGATATACCTTGATCATCACAGGAAAACCAATCTCATGAGCAAGTTTGACAGCCTCCTCTGTAGACTGAATACCAAAAGAAATATAGATTAAGATAATGATAGATATCAAATTTAAAAAACAGATGTGCTTTCAGGCCAATTATACAGTAAAAACAATATCAAAGGGCATATGTCGTGTTACCTGTACCAATCCGTCACTTCCCGGTACAGTTGGGACACCGGCTTTTTTCATTGTTTCTCTGGCAGTCGCTTTATCACCCATGACACGGATGCTATCTGGCTGCAAGAACATGAAACCCGAGTCATAAGAATCACAATATATTCAAACTACATGGCTTCCTGGCATTCTAGCTTGAAGAGCTTACATTAGGTCCAATGAAGTTGATTCCATGCTCTCTGCAGATATCAACAAAATTAGCATTCTCGGCAAGAAAACCATATCCAGGATGCAACATGGTGCATTCATGGCAGACAGCAGCAGATAGAACATTTGAGATGTCCAAATACCTGTCAAAACACAAAGGTTCATATGCAATAAGAGCAAACTCCTGTTTTTTAATATATGAGAGAGAAAGTTGCACCTAGGGGCACAGGAGCCTTGTTGCACTAGTTGTGTGCCTAAATATGGGGTCTCACCTGACCCCAGGCGAGACACAAAGGGGTCTTGGTTCACCTAGCCCAGGGATGCCTTT
Source organism: Persea americana (assembly GCA_029852735.1). Lineage (NCBI taxonomy): Eukaryota > Viridiplantae > Streptophyta > Magnoliopsida > Laurales > Lauraceae > Persea > Persea americana. The sequence continues at coordinate 50,660,310 of CM056817.1, read as the reverse complement.
GACTACAATGGGACTATGGCTTCTCAAATACATGAGATTCTTGTAGGTCAATATTGTTCTGCCCCTACATTCTAAGATAAAACTATCATATCAATATATAAGAATGATAAGGAGCAAAACCACAGGGTCCTTGTATATTTTCCAATTCTTTTGACCAGCCCCTCTTAAACAAAACAATAGCACCAAAAAATTATCCATGTTAGAGCTAAGCTAATGTCATGTAGATAAAATCCAACTCAATCCACATAATATAACTACTGCATACATTTTATCTATAAAACAGAGATTGCATTTAAAAGAAGATTGAAATTGCTGAGACTTTATGGAAACAGAAAAGGAAGACCATAATTAGGTATTTGTGTGTTTATAGACAGGACATTCAATATCATCATCACCAAAGCCTTGTCCCGACTATTTGGAGTCAGCTACACAAATTTTGTTTCCCCATTCCAATCAACCATGAGCCAAATTCTCAGATAAGTTGCACTTTTTCAGATCTATCTTTACTACTTCCATCCATGTCCTCTTCGGCCTCTACCCCTTCTCCTGGGTGGGCTATCAACCTGCATAGAAATACTTTTTCTCAATGGCGCCATTGTTGGCCTATGTTGGACGTGTCCAAAACATCTCAAACGACTTTCTCTTAATGTATCACCTATGATGCTACTCCTAAATGCTCCAAAAAATGCTCATTTCTGATTTTATCTTTCCTAATTTTACCACACATCCATCTCAGCATTCTTATCTTTGCTACACTCACTTTGTGCATAGACATGGCATTCATAATACTAGAAAAATACTATTGAAGGTTACACATCAAACTTCGATGCATGCAAAAGATCAAGCACCTTCTATTCATCATTAATTTTTCTTTTGGTCAATAAGAAATTGAAACATTTAGTTGGCAAGAAAGAAATTACAACTGGACAATGAGAAAGCAATTACAAGACATACACATGAAGCTTCTTGTTTAGCCAGGAGATCCACTTTGCATTGCCAACCGAAGGGAAAAAAGGAAAAAAAAATTACAGCCAGCATGGATACCAAAGTATACTCCAAAAACCAATGGGGAAAGTTAGGCATTCTAGTTCAAACTACCACCTTTTCTAAATTTATGTGGAACGGTATTCTTTACAACAAAGGCAACATGCCATAAATGACTGTTCCCACTGAGCTCAGTGATAAGATTTTCAAATAACCATCTTCATAGAAGCTAAAACTAAAAGATAACAGATGAATTGTTCAATGCCATATGTGTGCATATAGCACATCTAACATATAGAATCCTTAATGCAAAAGTTGATCCTCAACCTGAGGATCTTGAGTGCAATTAGGGCAGGTGATTCACCATTCATTTCTCTAAATCATTAACCACATGCTGCACAGTGAATAGACCATATCCTGTAAAGTTCCTTCATGGAACAGAACAAACCCTTTGATTGATGGCTGAAGGTTAAGAAAGCAATATAAACTTGGTTCGCATTCAACATTAAAAGGAGATCAGGATTTTCCAATCTGGGATATTTTCAGGTCAGTCTGAATCACATAACATTGTCCCACATGTAGAAACTCAAAGCCTATACTATGCATATCCTGGGTTCAATGACTATTAAATTCTTCCTCCATTGTGAACCTTTATTAGCCAGCAAAAGCATGGGATTGTTTAACTAATTGCACTATCATATCCACACTTCCACAAAATCTAAATCTTAATATTCATGTTGCCTCATTTGATGAAAAAAATCAGAGTTGGAAGAAAAGAGCAACTGACATTAGATGTATGTTAACTGTTTATTTTCTATCAGTTAAAAGTAAACGTTGCACTTGACAAATGTTATTACTCTATTTACGTTACATGAGTGATGAGACACTATTCATAAAAAGGAAAAAGGCATCAATGGCAACTTACGATTGTTTACTAGGTGCTTCACCAATGCAAACAGCTTCATCTGCCAGTCGTACATGAAGTGCATCCTTGTCTATAGTTGAGTGAACTGCAACACATGGAATGCCCATCTCGTGTGCAGTTCTTATCACGCGAACTGCAATTTCCCCTCTATTTGCCACCAAGATCTTCTCATCCCTACATGTTGCACAGAGCGCTCCTCCAGGCTTCTTCGAATTTTGGCTCCAGCTAACATGAGCGGCCTTCTGCGTAAGAAAATTCACTCCATTCCCCACCATAAATCTACATTGTGAGCTCTTTATCCCTCCGGCTTGCGCCACAATCGAACCCTTCAGATTGGAAATACCATAGTGTTAGGTAAATAAATAGAAAGCCAAACATGAAAATATAACAGAGAGATTAAAATGCTTACATGAATCATAAACAAAGCAAATGGGACATCTTCTGTATTAATTGAAACCAAAAGAATCCCACTCTCCAAAATTGAAAAGAAGCACATTGAATGTAATCAATAAGAAAAACTATACACATCTGAACTTTCTCATTAAACTGAACTGTTCAAGTACAATAAGCATACAAGATTAGTAGATAATTAAAGAAAATAAAATGACACCTGCCATGGGTCTTCTTAAAATGAATAAAAAAAACAAATTCCAAATATTTGAACTTATTAGAAACATAGTAATCCACTTCACGCAATGTACCTTCCCACTAAATTGGAAAAAAAAAAAAAAAAAAACTGAAATTTGAAAATTGACAATTGTAAAAAAAAATTCAAAAAAGACCCATGAAATCCAGCTTTCAAATTTTCTCTAGAGTAAATGTTTAAGCATTATATCCATACAATGATATATATATATATATATATATATATACGGTGGTTTGTTTCTTCATCCAACTAAATCAAACAAAACAGAGTTTATACTGACATCTAATCCATAAACCAACTGAAAGAAAAAAAGAACCAGCAAGGCCACAAAAGGTGTAAGGAAAACACAACGAATCTAAAAACTGGTTACTAACTTACAGGAGGCGTGCGGACCGATCGACAAACAATCATCGCGTCCATGCTCGAAATAAAGTCCTACACAAAGAGCCAAAAAAAATTAAATTTTGAAGCAGACCCACTTCACTTTAAATTACAGAAACCCCATCCGAATCACTAACACTGAAAAAAACTGCAGAAACCGATTGATTAGAGCTGGAATGGGTGTGTAAGTACCTCGAAATGCAAGGGAAAAAGCACAGATTTTTTAGAGAGTTGGCGAGAAAGGAGATACGGGTTTTTGATTGAAAGTCAAGGACATTAAAATGAAAGCGAGAGATCGTTGGAAGGTAGGAAGGGATCGATGCTATCGAGGAGAGTTGCAAATCGATTTGTCCGCCGAGAAAATTTCAAGCTCTGCTTTGGGCTGTGAATGAGAAACTGTTCAATGCTCCGCCGGAGTACAGAGATTCATGAGCATGCAAGTATACAAGCATAGATGGTATCTGTAATCCAATATCCATCTCAATCTAGGCCGTTGGAATAGTGGGGCACTTTGTCGATAGGCCAAATTCAAAAATCCCAAGTTGAGAAAAAGTTCTTAGAACTTTTCTATATCTGGCTAAAAATGGACGGAGAAATCATCGATGACCAAGGTCCAACAAGAGAGATAAAAAGGATTCTAATTAGAATTTATTAGTTTTTAGGGTTTTGGTTTTAAATTTGGACTAGCAGTTACACCTTCATTTCAAATGTTTCATATTTTCCATTATTAATCTCATGAAAGTATTCACTCGCATCTTATTTTATCAAATAAGTCATCTCTACTCTCCGCGAAACCACTCATCCCTACTCTTTGCTTTTGAAAATTTCCGTTCTTTCTCTATCTAAAAGCTCTATTTTAATCCATTTCTTTTATTTCCTTTCCGCTCAAACTTTTGTAGTTTCATTTTATGCAACTTGTTCTATGAAAAAGGGTATTGTTTAACATTTGATTAATTATCTTACAATGCATGGAGAGATATCGTGCCGAGCATGAGTTATTATGCCAGTTCATTACTAATATGGATCAAGTCCTGGTGCGTTTGCAAAATGGTGCCCACATGACTGCTAGTCTAATAGGCCCAATGTAGATGTTATTCTTTTATTATTATTATTATTACTTGTGAGTGTACATATATTTTTCTAAACCCTAATTGCAAGGAAAAAAAAGGAAATATAGTATCATGTGCGACAAGTGTTAAAAAATACTCGAAAGTAAGTAAATATACATGCTATTCTTTTTGCTGTTTCATTTTCAGTGCTTTTGAAGGAACTTATTATTACAATAATTTGCAAGACTTTTTTTTATTATTATTGTCTTGCAAACATTCATCATTGCACCTTCTTTTTCTTCTTTATCCAAAGGCATATTCAGTGAGACTAAATAAAAAAAACTCAAATTATCTATTTTTTCTTCTCAATAATATTAAAAAATACTAAATTTTAATTTATTTTTATTTTTTACCTGGCGAAGCAAGGCCATTATCGCTAATAAGATTTAAAAAGGCAAAAATAGAGCCAACAAAATACAGCTCATTGGATTAATTTATTTTAATTTCTATGTTAACTAGAGGAAAATGACCAGGATGGTGCAACATGAGAGGTTGGAGGTCACCCACCTCCCGATACTGAATACCTACAAAGTCAAAGTGCATACAAGAGTCGCCCCTTTGACTTCAGGATTCCAGGTACATCCATCATCAAGTGTGCCTATGATTTGGAAGCTCTAATTCATGTATAGTTTGTACAGTGGTTATGTGATTTAAGGCAGTCACAAACTTTCTCCTCCCTTGATGATCATGATCTAAATTCTATTTTAATCAGAAACAGGAATTATTGGCAAATAGATCACTTGATAAGGATATAATTTTCAAGTAATTTATTTATCTTTTTAAGTTTTTTAAGGATTCTTTTATGTATGCCTTTCACATAGCCCTTCTTTGTTCTTTTTTGCTTAGTAAGTGTTTGTGTAAGACATTCTGCCATAGAAATGGAGGGAGACATAATGCTGGATGTTCCGACATCTTCTTTGATGGCTTTTGGTGCTGTGACGATTTGAAGGTAGAAAAAGGTTTTTTTTTTTTTTTTTTTTCAATATTTTCTACACTAAAGGGGATTCAGAATTCCTACATGCACAGTTCAGAATTTGGTGCCCCATAGTCCTCTTTCATGGCTCTATACAAAGGCACCCTTAATGAGAGAGAGGGAAAGGAAAAGACGCATAGAGAAGGGGATGAAGGGGATGCATTTGTGAGAGATAACGAGGGATAGAGATGTAGGGTCTTACTGTTTGTTCCTTTTTTATTATTATTATTATTATTATTATTTTAAACGGTAAAAAAAACTTTCATTAAAAGGATAAAGATGCAGGGTCTGACAACTATATTAATGGAGATAAATCAACTATCTGCCAAAGATCAAGAAGGAGATGGGGAAAGCAATGGCCCAGCAGATGTAGATAGCCAACCCGACCCAATTGCCACCCTCTTACAGATGCATGTAATACAAAGGGAACATAGCCACTTCATTTGAGACCTGCGTGGGTCCACCAGAGGCAAGCCTATTGAAACACAAGGTCACATCATGAAAAGCTCCATGGAGTTAGCACAGAATCATTTGCTATAATAAATACATATGGCTCTCCCTCTACATCAAAGAAATTAAAGTGGGAAAATATTCACCCGCAAGCAAAACACAAACTGTTTTCCGTATAGTTTAGTTCTTGGAGCCCACTTAGAAGCACCTCTACTAGTGGGAGGAAGGCAGATAGAAAGGTTTCTTTATGGATAAGGGCCAGCCAAAAAATGAACCTCGTCGGATTATGCTAGCCCTTGATTAAACATGCTTAACTTTTAATGGCATTTTAACCACAGAATATTTTGTAGATACAATCCAGCCATGAATGATGGTTGGATTAGTCTGAAATAAAGCCTCATGCTGCATCATGGAATGACAAGAGTTTACGAGGCGCTGCACCAATCAAAGGTGGGCCCAAATGAACCCCATTGACCTGGTAGGTCCAGGTAGAGAACGTTTTCTAATAGTAGAAACTTTGACACCATTAACAAAGCACCCTGTGTTCTACCAAAAAGAAAAAAAAAAAAAGAAAGAAAAACCAAGCACCCTGTGATGCACGAAAACAGATATTTGAAAATCAAAGTTTTCATATAAGAGCCGAAGCCATGGCAAGATTGACCATGTCATTCATCACAGGGTCAACCTTCAAGGCCTGTTTGATTCCCATGGAATACAATAAAAATAAGGACCAATATCTATAATGGTAAAATTTGTATACATCACATGGAGGGAGAAGTTACCCATTTTAAACTGGTTGGATTTTTGGCAACCGACTCTATTTCTCCCCTTACGCAAACAAACATGTCTTAAACAGTCTAAAGACTCAAAGATCCCACTTTGATTTTTAACCAATGGGTCCCACTCAGGGTTGTCACGACATTCTCGTGAGACCGAGCCTCGGAGGGTCGGGACTCGAGAAAAACGCTCTTGTTGGAAATCTTGGGCCAATCAACCCATCCACCTATATATGTCCATCCTTTTCCCTTACCAACTCATTGTACTAAATATATATATATATATATATATAAAGGCCCCTCCCAAGTTCCATCTACCATTGATTTTCTAAGACCCCTTCGTTCTTATAATCGGCGTTGAACACCAACCTTTCCATCCATTTTGCATCATTCTCTTACATAATCATAATCTCCAGTGGAAGACCTAAGATTTTTATTTGGGTGGGGCTAAACTTTTGGTCAACTTTGCTAACTTTTCTCATATGAACAATACAAAAAGAAAATTTTTATTGCATTTAAACAGACACAATTTTTTTTTCATGTTCAGACCCCCTATCCAATTGAATGGTATTCCCACAACCTCTCCCAAATTTAGGTGATCATCAATTAATCGTCATCAAAATAGCCTACGATAACATTTCATTTAATCCTACTTGTTTGGATGCCTGAAACGATGATTTGAGTGAGCACCCAACTACTCAATTTGGGTTCCCAAAGGGGTTTTATTTGGATCTAAGGAATTTGGTTGCCTGCACTTGCCTTAACTGTAAAAATAATTTTCTATAATTGGTCATGAGCTCAAGACAAAGAAAAGAAATTGCCACTTAAATATAACTCAAACTATCCAAACATATGAACTCTACGACCCAATTTTTGTACGAATTGAATATTAAAGTGTGCCTAATAGTGATTTGGTCATCTTCGGCTTGTAGATATGCTCAGATTTGGTGGTTTAAGGCTTAGGATTTGGATTATGACTTGGAGATTAAGGATTCAAAATTTTGGTATGAAGTTATTAGAATTATACTACGTTTGAGGAGGGAGGAAAATTGTTTTATTTAGGGCTAATTGGAGAGAGATATATCAGCCACTAGATGACCCGCAATGAGAAGCTTAAGCACTATAAAGATGATCTCGCACTCTCAATACAAAGAAGATGCCAAAAGGATACAAGGCGAAGAGGATCTGATACTATCGGTGCGAAGATGTCTAAAGAGAACGGGAGTCTCTCGCTAAGGTTTTATGACATTGGGCGATCACAAAATTTTGACATGGGGCCATTGTTTACTAGATATTTGCGGAATAGGTCCGGGCCCATTCAAATATCAAGCGATTTTAAAATTGACATGGGGCGGTTCTTCAAGTAGGTCCGCCACTGATGATCTCCTTCATTCAAACTTCACAAACCACTGCAAAGCTAATTCTCTCTCTTTCTGCCTTCAACCCCATCCTCTATTCCTCTTTACATACACACACATGGGCACCATTCTCACAAAACCAGTCTCTTTCACCTTCTTTCTCTTAATAAGCCTCTTAGCAATAACCAAGTTGCTAAACCCCACACTCTACTCCTCCATCACAATGTAATATCCTGAGTACCTGGGCCCCAGGACTAGCTTGGCCCAGGTAGGACCCTTAGTTGATTAATTATATTGGAAGTAGACTTTTGCTTCACGTGAATAGCTTTTAGAAAGGAAAGGAAAGGAGTTGTATTTCAACTCTAGTTAGAAAGAGGGAGAGACAATATAAGGGAAGGAGTAGGAATCTACATTGTCTATTTAAACAAACCAACGACCCTTAGATGGGATTCCATTATTCTTTTCTTTAAGAGAAACTGAGAGGAGGATCCTGTGACCACAAATCAGGCGAAGAAGTAGAAGGCGACGACCATCGGATGTCCTATTCGCGTCCACACATTGCAAACGCAACCATCACGTATAAAAGGTGAGTGGATCTTCCTAATCAACTAGACGATTAATCAAGATGATTGATAATGGGATGTGGTTCAATTATTCTGTATTGCTAATTGCTATGTATACAGTGATTCTCTGTAATCATGGAGTAGGCATGAAAATCTATTTTTGAGTCAAGATAATCATGTAAGAATGGCTGTGAGAATGTTACAATTGATATGGAGTGTAAACCCAAGAACATTCATCGAATAGATGTGAAATTAGTGAAGTCAGGGGCTTGGCGTCACAGATGCATGTTGACGTTGAGGAGTTGTGGGACCACCTGGCCCACAGTATGGTTAATCTGGACCCTGGAGTAGTGGGTATACTCCTGGTCGACCAAGGAGGTCATGGACCCATGGGAGGTGGGCCCTGTTTGGGCCACCATCAACTTGATTTCAACAGCAGAGGCACTATTTTGATGAAAACAGGACATGTGGTCGACATCAGCTGTAGGACCCATCAGTAGACTTGATCAGAGATCAAGACCCCTTATCTTACAGGGGGCCCATAGTCGACCCTAGTGGTGGTGGACTCCTGGAAAGTGGGCCCCAGATGTTGTATATCTATTAGCCATAAAAAACCCCAGGAGTGAGTTTGACGGAAACAGGACTTCAGGTCGACATGGACTGTGGGACCCATTGACTGACCTGATCAGAGATCAGGTCCCCACATCTTGAAGGGGACCCAGGGGCGACCTGGCTGGTGGTGGTCCCATGAGGAGTGGGCCCCATCTGCCCAGCCATCCAGAAACTCCAATTTTGGGTAACGGGAGGCTTGTTCATTAAGCTTCTGTACATGATAAGGCTACGAGGGTCATTCAGGCCACCTGAGGATGAATCTGGACCATGGAAATTAATGTGGGGCACTGGGCGACCTTAAGGATCAAGTCTGATTATGTTTTCAGTCAAGGGGGACCCACTGAAATTTGTAATTAGGTGCCTTCAGGCATAAGACACTTGCTGCCTGTGTATAGTGTGTATACCCAGGGCTGAATAGATTCTGTGACTAAAGAGGAAGACTTAGACTTGATATATAATTACCATAGTACCCTTTTATTCAAATTAATTAAGGTTTCGTGTGATTTATTGTATGACTTATTTTGGAATAGTGGTATGAGGCTGTCATCTTGATTAATCTTCTATGAAGGTGGGCCACTCCTATATCATCCCTTACCTGTTATGATCAGTAGTGGGGCACTAATCCAATGGGGATTGATATGGAACTGTTCTCACACTATTGTTTGTGTAAATTGTTAATAATAATGAAATCTGGTGGTTATGTGATTATGAGATATTGTGCACTTGGTCCCAGACGTGGGATGTTGGATTTAGTGTCCGGGCCGTTATAGCGGCCGGTCCTTGTGGAAGTGTTAGATGAGACAAGGTCATGGTGACCGGTATACATGTATACAATGAGCCTTGGAGGCGTGGTAATGTGCATGGGCACGAATATATTTATGAATGTACTTCTTAATAGTAATTGATTCATGTATTCAGCTTTGTTGTGTATATGACATTATGTTTATGCTGTTTATGTAATTAGGAAAATTCATTCACCAGTAATACTGATGTTGTGTTGTCCCCTTCAGGTAATCACGTTGCGGGTGGGGCAGAGCAGAACGACGTTCAGCACGTAAATTTTGGCATGCGTGGCTGACGAGAGAGAACGAGAAATATTCAAATAGTTGATGAAGGGATTAACCTTGTTTAGGGATTTTATTATATATTTTAAACGTTTTGAACTAAATTAGAATATGGAATTTGGTTTACTCAGAGATATTAATTTTGTTCAAACATTCATAATTTAATTAAAGTTATATTTTGATATAAATGCCTGATTCCTTGTGGAAAACATTTGATGAATGTATGGTGAATATTTACTAAATAAATCACGATCCAGAGTCCGACAGGGCCCCGGAATTTGGGTCGTGACACACAACCCCTTCAAAATCTAGTACTCCCCCTCACATTCTCCCTCATCCTACCATTATTTAAGAAATCCAATCCCCCCCCCCCCCCCCCCTCGCAAATCTTTGGCAATTGGCTTCAAGTTGGTAGCGATCTCAATCACAAGTTCCTAGCTTTCATGTCTAAAAAGCATGGCCCTATCTTCCTACTCAAACTTGGTGCTGTGAACATGGTTGTTGTGTAAGACCCCAAGTTTGCAGATGAAGTCCTACACACTCAAGGGGTAGAATTCGGATCCCGCCCGTAAAACATCGTCTTCGACATCTTCATGGACAAAGGCCAGTGTTGGTAGTTTGATGTATACGATGGTGTGTACTAGGCCCGACACTTCACAGGCTGTCAGTATAGTAAGCAGATATATGCATGATTTAGGAAAAGGGGCACTGGCAAGTGGTGAAATGGATCCTACGGTATATTTTGGGTACCGTGGGTTTTGGTTTGCTGTTTTAGTAGGATGATAATATTGATCAGCATGTGGTTGGATATGTGGATTTCGATTACGCTGGTGATTTAGATAAGCGCCGGTCTACAACGGGTTATGTGTTCACACTTGCAAGGGGACCTGTGAGTTGGAGGTCAACATTACAATCTATTGTTGCTTTGTCGACTACTAAGGCAGAGCACATGGCTGTGACAGAGGACATTAAGGAGGCCATTTGGCTTCAAGGTTTGCTTGATGATATAGGGATCTTTCAAGAGCACATGGTTGTTCATTGTGATAGTTAGAGTGCAATTTGTTTGGCAAAGGATCAAGTTCATCATTCACGTACAAAACACATCGACGTACAGTATCATTTTGTACGAGAGATTGTTGACGAGGGAGATATACTTCTTCAGAAGATTGCAACTACTAATAACCCCGCAGATATGCTGACTAAGGTTGTGATTGGGGTCTAGTTTACGCATTGCTTGGACTTGATCAACATTCTACGAGTTTGAGCACCTTCTAGTGTGTGGCGCCTATAGGCGCATTTGGAGGCGCGTGATTGCTTGCCAAGGTGGAAAATGTTGTAACTTGCGAATCTCGCCAACGTGAAGATTTATTGGGTTTATGGGTTTTGGCTCGTTTTATAGGCCAGATTTATTTGTATTAGGGTTGAGGGGTAATTTGGTCTTTATTGAAACTACATATTATCTCTTTTGGTTGTAACTATGATGGGGAAAAACTCTGAATAGTAGAGAAGAAGAAGACGAGCTTTTGTCCGAGGACGTAGGTGTGAAATCACCGAACTACGTAAATCTTTGTTATCTTTTGTGTGGCTTGATTTGTTTGCTTGTTGATCGCACGCTTCCGCACACACAATCACAACCGTCAGGACATGGTCTTCTCCGTCTACGGCGATTACTAGCGGAAAATGCGGCGTTTCATGACCGTGCTATTCTTCACCAACAAGGTGGTGCAGCAATACAAAGGGATGTGGGAGGAAGAGATGGACCTTGTTTTGAAGGACTTGTACAGGGATGAGAGAGCAAGTGTTGAGGGAGGGAGTGGTGATTAGGAGAAGATTGCAGTTGATGCAGTATAACATCTTGTATAGAATGATGTTTAATACGAGGTTCGAATCCATGGAGGACCCCCTGTTCAAGCAGGTCACCCAATTCAACACAGCGAGGACCATGCTCGCGCAGAGCTTCGAGTATAACTATGGAGAATTCATGCCTATCCTTAGGCCATTTTTAAGGGGGTACCTGGAAAGGTGCAGTGAGCTTCAGAATAGGGGACTTGCATTTTTCAACAATTATTTCATTGAGAAGAGAAGGTATTAATTAATTTACACAAAAATCTCTTTATAGTTTAAACTGATTGGAATCCTCACATTTACCTTTTCAATTTAGCCACTTTGATAGGAGAAAATTTCTTATACTTGAGGATCCTTTTAAAAGCTAGTTTCATATATATACAAAGTTCGCATAAAATGTTTAGACTCAAAATTTGGTTTCCTGTGTATGTCAAGTGCTAGTTTCATACAAGAGTAGACTGAAAATTTGATTCGGTGAGTTCTTAGTAGCCAATTACCAGTGTGTTGTCAACCAAGGATTAAAATTTTGTCCCTATCTAAATTGAAAACAAAGGGCATGGTTTTAATATCTAAACCTGTTTATTAAATTCAGGTCCTGTTCTGGTCCACTTGCTACTGTGTGGAATTGAATATAGATGGTACAACTTATATTCTATGTGTATGGATGTACCTAGTATATTAAATATGAGCAAGGCTCTCCTAAGCTCAAGCTTAGGATAAAATTTTGTAAGCTCCATGCTTGTGGGGCCTATCTTTGGTTCATCCAAATGGACCAAACACATGACTCCCCTAAATTGGACATATCCGCCAACTTTCGATTAGATCCAAATTATCTAAACCGTTAGATCGACTATGTATCGATTCAAATGGACCGTTGACCATTAAACTTTTGGGCCCATATGGAGATGATAGAAATCACGGTTGGAGCTGATTTTTTGCAGAGAGAAGGATCCCACGAAGTCCTTAAAATCCCCCCATCCCCATTCCCATATGGGTCCCCAGGTGGGCCCCACCACATACTTAGGCTTACCTTATTCTAAGCTTGAGCTTAGGAGAGCTAGTCCCATTAAATATATATGACTATATTTAAATAAGTGGGCTCGGCGAAAACATTAATCCACGTTACCCAACCTGTTTATATCCACACCACCAAGTTTCCTTTTTCTATCCATCTTTAAATATTGTGAGCTATTCTGTCACTCTGCAGATCCTTTTTTGGTTGGTCCTCTGGTCTTCACTTTTCACTATTTCCTAGTAATTTGTGTGAAATGTAATCAATATAAATAAATTACGACACAAATTCAACATCATAGATGGGTTGCAAAACTTGCAATTGTTGTCAGGGTGGAGTAGAGGCGCTCATGGGCTGGGACAGCAGGGTCCTATTCCAGGCCCAGCCTGCTTTGGGCTGGGCTTGGATATGTAATTAGGGCCTGTTTAAAAATTGGGCGGGCTAAGATTAAGTGATAGAGAGCCCAAATCCCGGCTTGGCCCATGTAAGTAATGCATGTAACTTAATTTATTTAGTCCAAACAATTGCTCAAATGCCCACAAAAGTGATAAATAGCCCGGCCCGATAAAATAAATGGGCGGGCTAGGGCCTGACTTTTACTGCCCATTTCGAGCCTGGGCCGGTGTTTCTAAAGTGGTGTCAGGCCAAGATTTGCCTTAGCCCGGCCCATGATCGCCTTTAGGGCCGAGCAGGCCAACCCCATATTAACCATATTGGGTGGATTCTGATTGTAACTAAGATCATGGGCTCCATTCTTGGCGAATGGGTCAAGGTGGACATGTAGGGGCGGTGCTACATTAAGGCCTGGGGGGCCCCTGGCGCCCCCCCAGGCTTTAGAAAATCCTCTTTGTAGGTCCAAAATGGGCCCGTGTAGTTGAGCTCCAACAATTTACAAGTAATTATTCCATTTTCTGACTTGAGCTTTGAGCATTAAGGGTGTCTGCCTAATTTGTCAATACTTTACTTCACACATGTTCACCTTTAATCCTCTTTACTTTTTTGATACGAGCATGAAACTCTAAGAATTCAATGATGGGGGCCACTGTTTTGTGATCAATAATATTGCACAAATAGGCTTCACTCTATATTAGATTAGATACACAGAGAAAAAAATGCTTGTTATCCATTTGACATCAGAGATGGGCCTTTTGTCACTTCCAATTTGATTTCTTGTTCAAATGATCAAGGTTGGTGAAAGATTAAAGATTTTCCTTCTTCTTTTAACTCCTTTCAACATTGGGCCAAAATTGATATTAGGCCTGTCAATTTGACCCTCAGGGCAGCCCGCCAAAGCCCGCAAAAACAAGGCTTTCTTTTTTGTTCTAAAGCCTAAGAGTAGATAAGCTTCCGACCTTATAATCGTTGAGATGGAGAGTGTCCATTTTGGGTGCAAAGGAAAGTTAAAAAACTCTAACAATTGTAACCCCAAAATTACAGTAACCAAGCATGTATCATATATGTAAAAGAGATCTTCTTACATACCGTGTATTTATTGAGTTGTTTGATGAATGATTAATATTTTGAGACAATGAATACTTTTTATTTGATTTTCGACATATAATAAATATAATTTTTATTTCATTTGTAGATGGGAAAATCATCTACAATTGATGGATTTTTTAAAAGAAAAAATCCTCAAAACTTAGAAGCCGATTATTGAGTTGAAATGTACTAAGAAACAATTATTTTACGACTTTTCTTTGCTTATATTTTGTTAAGGCTGAATAGATACTGGTTTTAATTTTCATGTAAAATTTAGTCTTGAATCGTATTATATTTTTCATGCTTGAATTTACAACTATGTCGGAAAAAAATTTAAAAATATGATAGTTATAATAATTTGTGAAATAAAAATTTATTCAAGTCCCCTCCCCATCCCTTAAGATGAAATCCTGGCTCTGCCCCTGTGGACATGTCACTGGTGATTCGGCCTGTATATTCTTGACCTACGTCTAAGTCGGACCTCACAGCTCCCTGCCCATTTTTTTCGTTGGTCGCGCACAAATTTTATCAAGCAATCAAATATGTCTATATTCATCATTTCCTAGATGATTACCAAGAAATAAAAAAATAAAATTTATGTAGTACAGCTGAACTGGTTCGACTGGTCCAAGTGTACTTGGCCGTACTGGCCCCCATGGAAAGTCTTTTAGTTCCCTAATCTGGACCCAGTAACACTTTTAAGTTTAAATGGTAACTGTTTTTTCAGGCAAGATAGGGCTGTGAACGGGCATAAGCATGGCATAAGCTGTGCTATTGATTACATACAATGTGATGTACATTGTAGAAAACCTCAATGTAGCAGGTGAGGATTATTTACCACTTTTTTCTTACGTAAGTTGCAACAATTTTTCTTGGGTCATGATCTAATTGTGATGGCAATTTCTTGCAGCCATTGAGACGACCTTGTGGTCCATGGAGTGGGCCATAGCTGAGTTGGTGAACCATCCCCACATCCAAAATAAACTGCGGGATGAGATTTTAACTATTCTTGAGTGGAGTCCATTGACTGAATCCCATCTACATAGACCACCCTACTTACAAGCTGTAGTGAAAGAAACACTAAGGCTACACACCCCTGTACCATTGCTAGTGCCCCACATGAACCTTGAAGAAGCCAAGCTAAATGGTGACACCATTCCTGAGGGGTCTAAGGTTGTGGTCAATGGATGGTGGCTCGCAAGCAATCCGGAGTGGTTCTTGGAGGAGGAAAGCGGCACAGATGCTGGACTCGGTGGAAGAGCCGACTTCAGGTACCTTCCGTTTGGGGTAGGCTGGCGCAGCTGCCCTGGAATCATACTTGCATTGCCAATTATAGGCATTGACATAGGAAATTGGTTATGAATTTCTAATTGTGCCTACCGGAGGGGGTAGAAAAGATTGATGTCACTGAGAGGAGAGGACAATTTACCTTACTCCTTGCGAACCACTCCACTGTTGTTTTTGGACAGCTGAAAGCCTGATCGAATTAATCACAGAAGACTAGACAATAAAAGCCATGATTGTGATGATGCTTTACTTGTTTCTGTGTAAAATGTTATGTTTTTGTAAGAATCTATGATTACTTGTACTTGTTCAGTGGGCCTCTTTGGGTGCAGGGTGAATGGAATGTGTATAATATGTAATTTATTTGGCTGCTGTAAGTTGGAGTGGAAGATTGGCATAATGACTATCTTCAATGTTGCTTGATACTCCAATAATAAGGTTTAGCAAAATGCAGGAATCAGTCCAAAAACGTGTGTTCATGTGTAAAGTGTAAACCATTAAGCATGCGCATCATTTATATACGTAAATCAATGCAAACAAATGATCACTAAGTCCTAATATATGGTAATCACCCAATTCACCTGAAAACTGACCTTATTTAATATCATTAACCGAGTATATTCCCATTCCGTTTAAGGCCAGTCAGGTAAGTTTTGGATAACTTTTTGAGCCTTTACTTTTTTCTTCTTTTTTTTCGGTACCCAGCTTCAATGGCTAGGTCCCGTTTTTTTTTTTTTTTTTTTTTTTTTTATAGAGCTTAGTACACCTGGGAAGGAAGCCCACTGAAGTGGGAAGAAAGCCCGGCACATCCGGGAAGGAAGCCCATTAAGGTGGGAAGAAAGCCTAGCACACTCGGGAAGGAAAATCCACCGAAGTGGGAAGAAAGCCCCCGTATACACATGCAGGAATATATAGTGGAAGAGGTAGGAGTTGAACCCCAGACCTCCCCAATAAAAACCCAACTCCTTACCCCATGCTTACCAGTGGGGTAAGGAGTGGTTCTTGGATAGAGGCCCTGGCCCAAAGGGTCAACAATTGGATAAATTTTGGTCCAAAGCCCATAGATCAAGCACAACCCAACCTGAATGAGCAAGGTGAGTATCGTCTGATGCAAGAAAAATTCTATCCCAAAGAGGCCACATGATTAGATTCATCACATCCTCACCATCAAAAAAGATTTGGCATATGTAGAAAAACCACAAAATCCTCCATAATATATGTGGGTTTAACAAAATTCCTAGGGGGCTTTCCAAAACTTCTCCCCCCCTTTTGTACTTAGTAGAGAAAAGGAACTCCTTGTTGTGGGACTCACCACAGATAGTCAGAAGGTTCCTTGGCTGGAAAACAATAGCCATCTTATAATTAGCGAACAGACGGATCGATTGTATTACAGAGGGAACATGGCCACTTTATATGGGACGTGAGTGGATACATCAACCATAGGTAGGTGCAAGCTGAACTAAGTGAAGGCGGTTTCAGCAACTTCACCTAACCCATTTAACATTAGTCAGTAGATCCTAACCTTTGACTGGAAAAAACTTAAGAAAGTAGAATTGTCTAAAAAAAGGTTTCTTTCTTGAAATTAACACATAGAAAGGGTCCTACTTCCTAGTGATAAAAGGAAATAATAAATGCACGAGACATGTTCCCATGCTGATGATCACATGGACCTTCTTGATCCTATAAGTTGTTAACCTGCAGGGGACCCACTTTAACTTAAATCAATCCATTTATCATGCCATGGTGGAGTCTCATCCAAGTTTCACTACAGTTAGAGTGATTTATGTGGTTAGATTGACTAAAGGCAAGCAAAATGATAATTAATCTTATTTTTTATGCACCGATCATATAATTCTGTAAATACATCCAATTGAAGTGAAATTTGAGATGACAACTATTTAAAAGGATTGTGTGTGTTGTGTGTGCACAAGTGGGCTTCATATGGGTTAACACAAAGACATCATAAAAGGTTCCATGCTGTGGTTTGCATAGAGCTATTTGTTATAAATATATAGAGCTATCCATCTACATTAAAGCAATTAAATTATATAGCTTGATACCATGCAAACGGCACACAGTATTCGTAAAGATAGAGATTAATTAAAAAGGAAAAATAGAGAAGAAACGATAACTGACTTGGGATCTTTCAGGCTAGGATGGAGAATGGAATTTTGTCTTTAGCCCTGTGGGTTTTTTCACTCTGGTGCTTTTAACGGCGGAGGTTGAAAATTTCTCCCAATGAGAAATTCTACAGGCCTTTTAGTGTGGCACACTTATTAAAAATCTAAAGCAGGTTTTCTTTTTCATTGGCCATAGTCAAATTTCATGAGCCCCCTCAACATTCCATTCGAAACTAAGATCTAAGTGAAATTTGATCGAATTAAATGATTAAATTTTTAACAAGTGGGCCTCATTAAGGAACCATTAGACTTTCTCCGTGAGTCCGAACGTTGAAGACAGGAGTGCCGGAGAGAAACTTTCTTCTTTTTTTTTTTGGTAAAGAAAAAATGAAAAAGGAGAGAGAGAGAGAGAGAGAGGCCAAAAACCCTCTCTTTTTGGAAATGCTTAGGCCTAAGCAAAACATCATCCACCAACCACCATTTCCCCTGCCAAACTTAATTGATTTGAAAACGACCCCTCCCATCTACCTTGGTTTCTCTTAAGAGCCCATGGTTCCTATAAACCATTGACCACCAACCTCCCCATCCATTTGAATCGTTCAACTATATAATCCTCATTTCTACCAAAAAAAAAAACTATATAATCCTCCTCCTTCATTCAAAACTCACTACCACAGCAAAGTTCTCTCCTCTTTCAGCCTCCAACCCCACCCTCTTCCTCTTTACATACCCATACACCCACATGGGCATCATTCAAACAAAATCAGTCTCTATCACCTTCTTCCTCTTAATAACCCTCTTAGCACTAACCAAGTTGCTAAACCCCACTCTCTACTCCTCCATCACAACCCCTTCAAATCTAGTCTCCCTCACTCTCTCCCTCTTTGCTCTCTCCCTTATCCTACCAAAATTCAAGAAACCCAATCTCCCTCCTGGCCCTCCCTCCCTCCCAATCTTTGGCAATTGGCTTCAAGTCGGCAATGACCTCAACCACAGGTTCCTAGCCTCCATGTCTCAGAGGCATGGCCCTGTCTTCCTACTCAAACTTGGTGCTAGGAACTTGGTGGTTGTGTCAGACCCCAAGCTTGCAGATGAAGTCCTACACACTCAGGGGGTCAAATTCGGCTCCCGCCCGCAAAACGTCGTCTTTGACATCTTCACAGGCAAGGGCCAGGACATGGTCTTCACCATCTATGGTGATCACTGGCGAAAAATGCGGCGTATCATGACGGTGCCATTCTTCACCAACAAGGTGGTGCAACAATACAGAGAGATGTGGGTGCAAGAGATGGACCTTGTTGTGAAGGACTTGTATAAAGATGAGAGAGCTAGTTTTGAAGGAGTGGTGATTAGGAGAAGATTGCAGTTGATGCTCTACAACATCATGTATAGGATGATGTTTGATACAAGGTTTGAGTCCATGGAGGACCCCCTGTTCAAGCAAGCCACCCTGTTCAACTCGGAGAGGAGTAGGCTCGCGCAGAGCTTCGAGTATAACTATGGAGATTTCATACCAATGCTTAGGCCGTTTTTAAGGGGATATTTGGAGAGATGCAGAGAGCTTCAGAGCAGGCGACTGGCATTCTTCAACAATTATTTCGTTGAAAAGAGAAGGTAATTGCAATTTGCACATTGCACAACATCTCTCTCTAATTTTAAAATTTATATAGATGATTCCATCTAAGCACCTTGTCCTTGATTAGTATAAAAACTAAACTAATGTTTGATAGAATTATAATCAAAGACTTATTTTATCCCCATGATCTCTCTCTGTGAGTTCTTCTTCATTCATCTATCTATACAGTATTGTCTGCTGCAACCTTTTCATCAGTAATGCCATGTAGGTCACGTGCTAGTTGATATAAAAATAGACTCAAATTTCGATTTGATGAGTAGGTTAAGACGTGCACCAAAACTTTTGTCCAGAGACTAATCTCTCCCGCCAATCAGGGATGAAAAATGAGTCCCTCAACACCCAAACTACCCAAATTGAAGAAACTTGTATGGGTCGAACATCTTGGCCCATCTTTATTTTGGGTCAGTTCTGATCCACTGGCTAATGTATAGAATTGAATGTAGATGCAACTGGTTATATTATATATGTAACTGGGCCTTGATATGGGCCTCAGTCCAGCCCTTTATTCAAGTTCAGGAAGATGTTCGAGTTTTTAATTTTAAATGCGGGTATGGGTCAGGTCCTGTAAATCCTGTAAGCTGGATCCTATGCTTTTTAAGACCTGTATATTAAACAAGTCGGACTTTTCCAGGTGGAGCGGGCCCTATCGAGCCCTCTTGAAAATATTTTACTTTCCTACTGGGCCTAGTAATATATTCAAACTTGTTAATTGTTTTGGCAGGGAAGTCAGGGCCATGAACGGAGATAAGCAAAGTATAAGCTGTGCCATTGATTACATACTAGAAGCAGAGAGAAATGGAGAAATAAATGAGAAGAATGTGATATACATTGTAGAGAATATCAATGTTGCAGGTGAGGACTATTTCCCCTGTTTTCTTTCCTAAGTTACTCTAATTTTCTTGGGTGGAAATTGGTCATGGTCTAACTGTCATGGCATTTTTTGCAGCCATTGAGACAACCTTGTGGTCTATGGAGTGGGCCATAGCTGAGTTGGTTAACCATCCCAACGTCCAAAGCAAGCTGCGAGATGAGATTTCAAATATTCTTGAGGGAAGTCCATTAACTGAATCCGACCTACATAGACTACCCTACTTACAAGCTGTGGTGAAAGAAACGCTTAGGCTACACACACCTATACCATTGCTAGTGCCCCACATGAACCTTGAAGAAGCCAAGTTAAATGGTTACACCATCCCTGAGGGGTCCAAGGTTGTGGTCAATGCATGGTGGCTTGCAAACAATCCGGAGTGGTGGGAGAAGCCGGAAGAGTTCCGGCCAGAGCGATTCTTGGAGGAGGAAGATGGCACAGATGCTGTCGTCGGTGGAAAAGTCGACTTCAAGTACCTCCCATTTGGGGTAGGAAGGCGCAGTTGCCCCGGTATCATATTGGCATTGCCAATTCTAGGCATTGTCATAGGAAACTTGGTTATGAACTTCGAATTGCACCCACCGGAGGGGATCGAAAAGATCGATGTAAGTGAGAAGGGAGGCCAATTTAGCTTGCATATCGCAAACCACTCCACTGTTGTTTTTCGACCGCTGAAAGCCTGATCTAACTCATTGCATGATTGGAGGATGAATAATAAGTTTCATGATCATCATTTTTCATTTCTAGTATAAAATGTAATATTTTCTTTAGAAACAATGATTTTATATACTTGTTCAGTGTGCCACTCTGGGGCCTGATGAATGGAATGTGTATGGTATGTTGTCTATTTGGCTGTTGGATATTGGAGTGGAAGATTTGTATAACGACTCTCTTCAATGCTAACCTTCAATAAGTCCAGTTATAGGGCTTAGCAAGCTGCCGATAGTCATTCAACACACATCAAGTATACAGTATGAAATACATTTGAGTATAACCCAAATAGTGGGCTGGTCCAAGCTATATGGCTTCTGGACTTGTGGGCTAGCTAGATGTATTCCTCAATATGAGGAATGATAATAAAATGGGTTGGGCTTGGACCACATAGCCTTGTGAAGTCCAGCCCTTGTGCAAGGCTACACGGGCCCTGAATATTGTGCCCAAACCCCAACAAATTAAGGCAATAATTGGACCTAGCAATGGGCGCTTGAAAGACCTGGAAGCAAAACCCTGTAAGACCTGTGGGTGTAAATCTGCTATCCAATTTAGGTCTGTCTGATCTAAAACTTGCAAGACATTCAAAACCGGGCACCACTTGTGAATGCTGCAAATAGAATGACTTGTTTTCACGCCAGGTTATGGCAATGTGGGCCATTGCTGATGCATGGGCTTGAGATTAGTGGCCCTTGTGATAAAAGGCCGAACCCAGGCTAATATTTGAAGTTAGACAATTAATCAGACTAGGCCATTGCCAATGTCTGCCAAAGACCAAGTTGGCTTATGAGATTGGGTCGTCTTATTTAAACATAATCAGCCTAAAGCTTCTCTAGCTGTCTTGGTAGTACTGACCATTATACTGGTTCTAGCCGGGGCCTGAGGTGAGCTGGCCTGGTTTTGGCTGTGTTTTTCTGGTACATGAGCTGCACACAGGCCCTATTTTTAGCCCAGCAAGTAAATGAGCTGGTTGTGGGTCTGTGTGTTTAAAGGCCCAGTTACAAGATCTTCCCTCACTACACTCTAAAAGCAAAAGGATATGGAATCTGCAAATGGACTGAGGCCTAGCTTTTAACTCTTGGCCCATAGGCTGGAAATGGGATTGAGTCGACCTAGCCAAAGCCCAACATTAAGGCTTGAATTGGTCCTTGGTTTTCTGTTCAGCTTGCTCTAACACTAGAATTTATGAATACAATAAAATAAACAACATCATCATATGAGATTCAACAGGTGCATTTCATAATAGAACTTGATGGATTAAAGAGAAAGGAATGGTCGTGTTAGGTGGATTCCATAGCCCTTCGAGTAGGCTTGGGAAGCCCAGCTCAACTTGGGCCGAATTTACAGGTATACTTTGCACAAAATGAGTGTAAAAGAGTTGAGAATATTTAAAAGAACGTGTGGTAAAACTAGAAAAGCTATAATTAGAAAGAAGCACATTTGAGAGCACTTAGAGGTAGTAATAATAAGTATAAGGGGGTCAGGGGTCGGGGCTCTGATAAGAGCTTAAAATTAAAAAAAAAAAACCCCTATGCAAATTCTAGAAATTATTATATATATTTTACACTTGTCCCTTCCTCCAATATTTCTTTTACATAAAGCTCCCCCAAGATCAATTTCCTGAGTCCACTCCTGGTGGCCCACCATAAAAAAAGATGTAAATGGAAGAGGACATGAATAGAACCAATGAGGTTAGATTTAAAGAAGTGTAAACGTATTCAATATTTGGATAAGGATAGGCCGGAATAGAGATATACAATTCTTGTAACCTAGTTGGGACAAGGCTGGGATGATGATAAATTGATGATGATGATGAGGATACTCTGCAAACTATAATGTGATGTCTGGAGCAATTACTGAAGTGGAGAACGTGGTTCACCTAGTTGTCACAACTTCCATTTGTTGCTAATGAGACCATTTTCCATGGGAATCTTTGGGAGAAACTGATCGACCTCTCTGGTCCCAATGACACAAGGTGTGCATTTTCCTTAAGAAGACTGAATACATGATTCGGGAATAAGCTTGGCTTTGCAATTACAACTTTCTTGCCTATTTCGTGTAAAGTTGTTTATCCAAAGAGGAGAATCACGAAAGCGCATTGCAATTGAGGTCTCACTCTCCCTCTTTTCTTTATTGTTTGGCTGCACTTTCCTTGACTGCTGGCATTATTCGGTTAAAGGGAAATTTCTACTCTGCTACTGCTTTTGTCAAGATGCCCCTGCAAAACCCCAAATTTCCTGAATCTTGCCAATGGTCCCATAATGTGGAAGGTTGAATTTTATACCAAAGTGGCAGCTATTTTGTTGTTACACTCTCAGGTCTTTCTGGCTTTGCCTCCACATTTCAGGGGTCTTCTCATTCAAATTTATTGACACATTAATGAGTGTGGTGATGGAAGAATCTTCTCCATATATGCGTGAGAAATTATAATATGCTGACATCCACATGAGAGTTTTCATTGTGGACAAGTTAATTAGATCCAAGTGGGCCCCACATGTACCTGATCCAAAAGCATTCACTCCACAGAGCCCTCCTTTTCACTACCGTCGGAATGATATACGCCGTTTGACCAATCTGTGCGTGAAAGGTGGAACTTAGAACAATAGTTAATTTAATTTAATTTAATTTTTCTGTTATTGATCATCTGGCAATGGTTGTCACTCTACTTAAATAAAAATCGAGCCGCCCTTTACTCACTGTGGGTTGTGTGATATGAATGACTTAAATCAAAACAAATTTAGACGTCGCATAAGCCAATTGTAAATTATCTCCATGGGAATTCCGAAAGCTTGGAATTTAGTAAGGCTACTACGAAAAGCACCAAGGCATCTTGTTTTAAAAATGAGCAAATACTGCTCTCTATATATAATGTTTTGAAATGGGATGCCGACTGATTGTATGTTGATTGTTCATTATATAACCTTATATCAACTAGTTGGCATCCACTAATAAACCTGATTTTCTTTGCAAATGGATGGATTCAAATGCACCCTTGCATTTGGTAGAGCCAGTGAGAACTCTACAATATGTCTTACTTCAAAATGCAATAGAGAGTGATATACTGTGGATCTCCAACCATGCATTTTGTTGTCCCTTGTAAAATTTACCATGCCTTGAAAAAGGTTTAGTTCGACTAATAACGCGAACCAATTTATTAGAAATTGATAGTTGTGATTAATTACAATAGAAATGATCAATAAAAAATAGGAGTGTGCATGATGGGCCAGTTTTGGATCAATAAAAAGATTTGGATAGATTCTCAAGTACTTCTAAATCCAGGTCCTGATGCATTTGAAACCTGAGCCAAGGTCAGAGTCCACTCAAAGCCCAACAGATCCCAGACTCAAGAGTCTGATTGTGAATCCAACTCCAGAATCAAATTCCAGTAGTGCCTAGTAGAATTTAGGTCTAAATAGGGGCTTGAGCTCTCTAAAGAAGCTTATAATTAAGTCCGAATCCCTTAGTGGGCCCATTAGGGTTAAAATCTGAACCGTCCATGAACCCCATATATGAATATGAATGAGCCTATCAGAATCTGAATCCAAAATTTCAATGAGCATCCTACATTCCATTGGCTCTTTGTGCCTTTTGAAATATTGCCTTAGAACCAGATTCTACTCGTTGGACCCAATCATATTCGTGGATTGGTATCATATCAGGTCAGACTTACAGCTCGTTGATATTCCGTCAATCCTTAATCCGGTTGTATATAATTGACCTTATCATTTTTATGATATATAAGGATGAACAAATCAATACATTGGGCCTCCACTAATAAAGGCCAAAAACTCTGGATCTCAAGCTACCTCAATGAAAGGTAACGCACCTGTCCTCTTAATAAAGCAACCTTTCTTAAATTTCAGAGACTAAACCATGACTTGAGGTGGGATAACTTCATTTATTGAAGGGTGTGGATTAATCAAAAGGGGAGTAAAATTATTGTTATCATTTTCTTTGGCTGGACAGTGTCCATAAACTTAACCTGATCATAAGGTTGAACAAATTTTGAGTGTATCTAATCATTTCTCCTCTTAGTATGCCCACATTATGTTGCAATGTCTCTCCAGCGAATCAAGATACAATTTCAAAATGTGATAACATTTTCATGAGGAAATAGAGGAATATTTGGGTGATATTTCCATAATGAAGCTCGAGTCCAAGAACAAAAAGATAACAAAATGGATCAGCCATCATGACCCACCTTTCATTTTCCAAAATCAAACTTATCTCAAATCAAACAAACCGATAATCAAAAGACTACAAAAACTATCTGATTTTGATACATATCCAAAACTGAGAGAGAGAGAGAGAGAGAGAGAGAGAGAGAGAGAGAGAGAGGCTTTTAATGAGTGGGGAGGAATATGTGCTTTCCGAATATCAAAGCTTTTGGCATGTGACAATGGGACTTCGGCTTTTGTTTTGGTCGGGGTGTCATGGGGTGTGGCACCCATTTCCTCCCTCTCTTTCTCTCTCCATCTTAAGGGTACCCAAAGACCTTTGTAGTATCTTCTGGGGCTCAAGGTGATCAAGCTAAGGCCATCTTTGTGGCAGTCTTTTTCCCAAAAGCTTTCTCCCCATGAGAAGAAGGATCTATTGAGCCCAGGCCCGACATCTTAAACCCCACTCACCCACCCACCACTCTCTAATCATATAACCATTTCCTAGTATTCTCTTCTCATGCCATTATATACAAAGTAATATCAACAACAATAATAATCATCATAATAACTAAATGACTTTCAATGACAATAGGTCAATGTCTCAGGAAGGGGAAGATGTGGGTGTAATTTGATTTCTAACGGAAGGCATTCTAAGCATAAAGAAACAACTATCACGGTTTCTAGATTTGCAATCAATCAGTCATGGATACTGTCAATTGTATGAAAACAATCAATGATAGACAAAAGACAACATGCAACTGTGATATATGGCATTGAGAACCGCATGACCACACCATCTGATGTATCCTATAGACTTCTAAAAATTGGATCTGAAGCAAATTAAGGCTGCATGTCAAACATTGTTTGCACCTAAAGGTATTCTGACCACTAACCTTCATGATATCAACTAAACGTGCTTGAAGTCATGTGAATTTCTCAGTGTCTTTCGCAGATCTAGCAACACATGTTGTATGAATTCCAAATGTTCCCCCAAAGTTACTCTCTTCCTTCAAAGGTGCCTCTAAATTTATTTATATATATAACTCATTATATTATACTAATATATAATATACAAAAATGCACCCATGGAAACAACCATGTAGTCACCCTTTTTTGGCATGTGGGACCTCCTATGATCAGTCCAATTCCCTTGCACTCATTGGCCCCTTGAATGTTGAAAGTCACAAATATTAAATTTGAAATCCATTCAAATGTTTTGCTTTGTTGGATTCAAATCCTAAAAACAAGATGTATTCTAAAACCATTAAATCTACTTTCCTAGAATTGCCAACACACATATATAGGTCAATGGTATTGACACCTCGGTATAACACACATGCTCATGTAGTAATCCTTGGGTCTTCAGGTTGATAGTTTTAATAATAAATATATTTCCAGAACAAAATTTCAAATCAAGTTACCCAACTGTATGAATCTTCATTTACTTAAAAACTAAGTTGTCTGTACTAAATCCAAACGGAACCTAGGTTGTCCGCTCACTATACAATTAAATTTCATCTCTTTAACCTCATGTGCCACCAAACTAATACACAATAGAGGTTAAACAAGGGGGGAAAAAAAGAAAGCAAAGAAGAAAAGGCCCGTTTCAGCCCTTTTCTGATTGACGCTCGATATGCTTGCCACTTCCAAGGAAAACCAAAAACAACTCTTCTTTTACAGTGGAACAGTCGAAAGGAAAATTAAAAAGAGAGGGAGAAAAGGGTTGGAAGGTGTTTAGGGAACTTTGTTAGTATCACACGGCAACTAGAGAAATGCATTGGATAGACTCGAGATTGCTCTTTTGATGTCATCACACTGTCACTTCATTGATACTTTGATTCTCTATCGCTTAGATATTCAACAAAAAAGAAACCACACTAGTATATTGTAATGAAATGGGTCAAAAAGCTTTTTATCTAAATAGATAAAGGGTTCTTCTTCTCACCTTTGCCATTCTTTTCCACAACCTTTCATTTTCTTTTAGTTGACAAGTCCCTTTTCTTGTAGATGAGCCACCAGTCCATGTGCCTCCATCACCCTCAACAGTGGTAGTGGCTCATCTCACAAGAAAGACAAAAAAAATGAAACAAAAAGGTTATGAAAAAGTGTTGGGAGTGGTAGCATGTCACATAAAAGATTAAGATAGGAAAGGCATTACACCAAAAAAAAAGCTTACCTGAAGTGATAGAGACACACCAGGGTGCTTGGAGGGTGGAAGCATCTAAAGCTAGAGGAGGGCATCTTTTGCAAATGACTTGGCATCATTAAATGTATTACAAGAGGCAAACCCTAATCATTAATTGAGGTGGGGGATCCTTCCATTGGGGCCTTTGGGTCCTTTGGCCATTCCATTCCATCCATAGCCATTTGTTGTATTAAACCTTTCCACATTGCTTTATCTAAAAGCCCTTGTTAGTACTCGAACAAACCATGTGATGCCTAGCCACAACTCCAAAAAAGTCATTTGCCCATTTTAAATCCAAAAGTCAAACCGTTAAATCTAAGATCTAAGCACCTCCTCTTTTTCTAAAGAATCCACGTACCAACTCACCCATTATAACTTCAATATCACTCAATAACATGCATTTGTGAGGTGGAAGTGACTAGGGACCTAACTTTGAAATCTATTTGTGATACATATATATCTTTCTTCTTTGCCTCTTTACCTCGTAACTTTTGACGTGTGTTTCGGTCTCTTTACTTTCGTATCATGTTTTCATCACATGTTATGCGTAATTTGTGGCAAAACTGTTCATTTTTTTTCCCAATTAGCTCCGTAACATATCATATAATAATATGATTAATTGTTTGATATTCAGCTTCAGCACTAGATTTAATACTCCTATCAAATATCATCATTTTCATGATTTAAGTTAGAAAATGGAAAAGATACTAGATAGACGACCTAAATAGAATCTAAATGTAGACAAAACTCCAACAGAGAAAAAAAATTGATAAACACAAAACGCATTAAATCGCTGACGTATTAGGATAATTTTGAATTAATTAGTGGTACCATGTGCCCGACTCATTGACTAATTAATAGATGACATGGGACTACTTAAATTTCCCTGATCAGGATTGATATAGATTAGTAAAGATCAGTCAAAACAAAAGGGGATCAGTGAGACTGATTAGTATCAACAAGGATTAGTTATCACAGTCGATCGTGGCCCTCTCACTCAAAACTGATTCTTGATCATCCAGTTTGCTAAATTGAAATTCCTTGATTGAAAACAATACGAACTCATCCGTAGGGAATTCACAGCCATATTCTGTGGATTTCTTCCAAACGGATGATATGAGGAGGCAGGAAACAGGTGTTCACATGGCCAGTTGGGGGTTCATGCCTGTAAGTACGTACCCCACTTTGTTTATCCATTTCAAGCTATCAATACCCTCCTATATTTGATTTTCATCCAATATATGAGGACCGTTTACATAATTCTTGTTGCAAGGTTATAAGAATTCATAGCTGAAGTCAGTATAGGGGCATGTGAGGACTTGATGGTCTAAACTCTAGTGTGAAGATCTAGATGAGACCATTTCTATTTTACAGTTCAAATTTATCAGGGTAATAAGTGGGTGGATATTCATGCTCCATTGTTCAAAAGTTTACAAGAATCATTTGATGGCCCTTTTGTACTCTGGGACCTTTGCCTTTAATCTTTTTTCCATCTCCTATCGAAAGAAGACATTCTTAGCGAACTTAAAAAACAAATTTACCTATTTGAGTACGCCAACCGTAATGGAGACTGAAAATAGGAGAAAAAAGATCTTCAGTTTACACTTTCTGTAATAAGTGAACTGCTTTGAAAATAAAATGATGTGCATCTGTTGTGAACAACCAAGCACTTAAGATTTGGGATGACATTTCCAACCTAAAAACTGGTCAAGTTTGGTTGGATGCACACTTGCTCTTGATCTACTAGTCTTTATTTTTTTATTTATTTTTTATTTTTTATTAGTAACCGAAAATTATATTAATGATAAGAGAGAGTACATTGAAGACATCAAACATTAAAAGGAAAATCAAGAAGAAGACAAAGGTATAGCGGCATTATACTTCAAAAGACCAAGTTAGGTAACATGAGCTACCAAAGAGTTTCTATATCAATCCCCTGCTTTGCTTCAGTATCTGCCGTACCATTGGCTAATCACCCCCACATGCTCAAACCACTTGAATTGAAGAAGACAAAGCCCTAATTCCAGAAAAAAAAAAAAAAAAAAAAAATGGAAACTT
Source organism: Persea americana (assembly GCA_029852735.1). Taxonomy (NCBI): domain Eukaryota; kingdom Viridiplantae; phylum Streptophyta; class Magnoliopsida; order Laurales; family Lauraceae; genus Persea; species Persea americana. The sequence continues at coordinate 50,631,108 of CM056817.1, read as the reverse complement.
CCAAAGGCTCATACCCGAAGAAATCCAAGAAACAGCATCAGAGGAAACCGCTCTCCACAATTAACTTGCTACACCTCCGTCTTGTTAGATTCTTTGACAACCCATATACTTGGGAAAGATTACCAACACTTCACCTATATCATTTCTAAGCACACGCTCATTCTTGATCTACTTGTATGACCCAAACTTGACCAATCTGCCTAATTACATCCCAAAAAACCCAACCCAATAATGCAGGGTATGGCATGGGTAATTGGATTGGCTCTCTACATGCTACCCTCATTGGTTAATTGCATCTTATCTTTATTCAATTAAATGATGAATACGGCAAGTTCCACTCTAATTGAAATTAAACATATGAAATTGGGTTTGACAATCTTTTATAGCCATTTGTTGGTCTATTGCCAATCTCGCTCCTTTATTGGGCATGGGACTCAATTCCTTGCCACCCCTAATTGACAAATGAACTTGTGAAATTACAAGCCAACTTAGATGACCCATTGCTAAAATGCCTCCATCCATATGATGAAAAGATTCTCATTTCTATACAGATAAAAGAAATATGCGCATCTCTATTTGCGTCATATATTCTCAAATGTCCCTACCCAATAGAAAATGAAATCCACTACTCAACCCAATTTCTAACAACATAGGCCACACAGACCAGGTGACCAGTGCTTAACTGTTCCAACATACAAAGGAGAAAAGACTACAGATATCTAGGTGCAGGATGCGATATATATATATTTATATATATATATATATATAAAATGCTGGAATCCAGATTTCCTTGAGAAAACAATGAAATCCTACACATGAAGTTTAACAATAATTTGGCAAATGGGCCCCAAGCACAAGACAATTTCAGAATATTATGTTTGGAAACAATCCCCTCCCATAAAATTCCTTCCAACCTCCCCACAGGCGACAACCCATGTATTTCTGTCCATGCTCTAGAACAAATGACTAGTCAAACAATATATTACACGAAGAAAAAGATAAGGAGGAAACAAACAAAGCATAGTTAAAAACAAAAACCACAACATCTCTTTCATTTTAATTTTCATTTGCCTTAACTCAGAGTGGACCCATGTCTTTATCAACTGAGCTTATGCTTCCTCCTACCTGTTGGTACCTTGCTTATTAAAATGAGAATCTGCATAAGCTCATGAAAGTTCGGAGAGAGTTGGTTTTGTTTAATTGGAAAACAAAACCATAATATTCAAAACCTATCACCTTCTTGAAATGGCCCTCTTCCTTCAGATCTTGTTAAAATTAAAAAAAAATCAATGTACAGCAGGGGCGGAACTAGAAATTTTCCTTGGCGGAGCCCTCTATGTAAAAGAAAAAAAGAGAGAGAGAGGCATTTCTTTTTTGAGGGGAACATTAATTAATAAATTTATATATCATTTGCTAATAATAAAAATTCAGTTTCGGTAAAAGATTAGATGCTTTCTTTAGCTCCTTCGAGGCATGATTGGTAACAGTCCTCAGTATGCTTGGAATAAAGATTCCTCCTTCGGAATTATATAGATAGCTGATCATTCCACATTGACACCGGTGCCCATCAATGCATATGGCTAACAAAAATTGACACCCATGAGTAAATCTATAAAAGTGAGAATCTTGAAATCCTATGTGAGAAATGGGACCTAAAAACTTTCAAAAAGGAGAATTCCTCCTAGCCCAGATTCCGAGGATTTTCAAATGCCAACAGCAGTTTTTCATTACTTGGTGAAAAAAAAAAAAAAAAAAAAAACACTCATGAGAAATACTTAAAGATTTGATTTCCAAATAAGACCTTAGAGAATTTTTTTTTTTCTAGCATTTTCTGAGCAAATCGTACTGTATTCTTTCTTAGACGGAATTCAAATGACGAACCCATAAAATAAATCAAAACTGGAGAAAACCAATTCCTGTAATCCTTCTCCGAGTGGTAAAGTACAAAAAAAAAAAAAAAAAAAAAACCCACAAGAAGTCAATCTGCTGTGCAGACAAACTCCACACAGTCTGCACATGCAATATGGGATGTTACGTTTACTAAACTACGGTGATAGCGTCTAACCAAAGCAAAGATTTTTCTCTAACCAAGACCAAGAAGAGAGAGAGAGAGAGAGAGAGAGAGAGAGAGAGCAGAACAAAAGGTGATGTTCCAAATGGTAGAAAATGCCAAAGAGATGTGGTGGAGTGGAGGCCATTTGAGATGCTTGGAAGAGTCCAGCCATCCCTTGGGTGGAGTCCTGCAGGCCTGTCGGCTCGAACCCCCGAACGCACCCTCTTCCACGCCACGTGGCATTATGGTGCGTCCTCCCTTGTCCCAGCTGGAACGCGGTCCTCCCTGGCCCATATCCCACCACCCCCAAACAAAACAAAGTGGCCTTGACACCCCTCCTACGTCCTCCAATAGTGCTCTGGGTCGACTAGTTATTGTCTTTATTTCCCTTAGATGGGACAACCCCAGACGACGTTTTAACTTACTAATTAATAATATTATCTTATTATGTAGAGAGAGAGAGAGAGAGAGAGAGAGAGAGAGAGAGAGAGAGAGAGAGGCTTGAATGGAAATGGAAGAAGGAGAGTTTGGGGGTGGTAACTGGTGAGCATGTGTTTTTTTTTCCAAGGAAGAGAAGACTCTGGGAGACCTGTTTAAAGTGTCCAAACGGGAAAAATGACAAAAAGAGTTTTGACGTATTCCATTGGAGGATGCGAGTCATGATGATGATGCATGAAACCCCGTTCCTTTTATTTTATATTGGGAATGGAATCTTATGACGCTGTTAGTTCTGAATTGACGCCGTCAACAAATGGGGACAAATGGATCGCACGTGACATGCTTCCCCCAGGATGACAGGGAGTTTGGATTCTCTCGGGTTTCACAGGGAGGAGCCCTGAGCTGAACGAGTTGAACTCTTGCTGAGCTTTGGGCCCTATCTATTAAGATTTAAACCGTTTAAAATAAATATCTTTCTCTAGATTTATGTATGTAGTACCCTTAATTAATTTTAACTCTATCGGACTTCATACCACGGTTCGACCCATTGATCATTTGTTGGTGAAAAACATGATCAAGAGTATGGAGAATTTTTTCATGTGAGCGAGCACATCCAAATCATCACCAGAGGCTGGACCACCCTAAACTTGACTGAGTCTCGTGACAAACAAGTGCATAGGAGAAAATTGTCTTAAGATTGTATTAATCACTTTTTCTTTACCAAATGATCAATATGATGATAGAAAAATTTTGATTAAAGTAACATTTGAGGATACCACATTTCGGGCTTAGGGCTTTTATTTTGATTGATACAGACTTGTACCCCAATTTCACTCTTTTATCTCATAATTTCTCTTGGATCCCGATTCACTAGTGGTCAATACTTCTCCGCAAAGAGAATGGAGAGTCTATATACCATTTCATTCCTCGTTGTCTGTTGACTATTCATATGATCCATCCATTCTTCTTTTAGCAAATAGGATATATGGTTGGTTTTGGGTTCACCATCTCATGAGTATTAATCGACGTCATTTAGATAGAAATGGGCACACATTGTGGAATTGTCGGCTTACTAGATGAGTAGTGTGGGGTGTATCTAAATCCACCGCCCACTCATTTGGCCTTTAGCGGGGTGAAACCACTCTCTTCTTATGTTGAAAGTATGCTCGACATATAACCATGTTTCCCAATTCAGAGACCCGAATTGGCCTTAAAAATCCCTTTCATATGAAGGTTCAACTAGTTCTTGCTAATCACATAGGCATGACTTACGGATGGTTGTTTATCACTTACATAAATAAAGGGTTGGGCGAAAAAAAAAACGAAGAAGAAATATCACCGATTTTCAAGTTTAACAGTTTTATTTGTCGCCGATAATAAAAAAAGAAGAAGAAGAAAGTCTTTTATGTCATTTTTTATAGCTTTTTTTTTTTTTTCAATTCAATCAGGACATTGGATAGCCGTCGGATAGGTGTCAACATATATATGTTGTACTTGATCACAATAACATATGGATAATTTCATCCAATAAAAGACTTGGTGTTAAACAAGGCCCTCTGCTGCCATTTTTTAAAATTTAGTATCCTTGCCATTAAGCTTGTGTTTAAAGGGTTTTTTCCTTGAAAAAAAAAAAATCTACTTTTGAAAGCTTATATTACGGCTTTGAATAATCATGTGTTTAGCTTTTGCACATATTTAACTTGAGGGGCATGCTCTTTTTTTTTTTTTTTTTTTTTTTCATCCCTCTTTTCCTAATGATTGGCATTAGGGCTGTAAATGAGTTGGTTCCGATGCGGGTCCATGGTGGATCCAGACCTAGACCCGATTTGGAATCATAAAATTGGCTCTGAAACCTGAACCGTATGTGAGGTGGGTCTAGGTCCAGTTCCAGACATAGTCTAAAGAAATGCAACTACAGAGACACTAGGAACAAAACTCATTTATCAGCTTGATAGCAAAATGAGCAAAATTTCGACTGAAACCTCTATTAAAAAAAAATGACTCTTTTGATTTTGAGAGCCTTAAATACAAAAACCTCTTCTAGGTTTAATTAGAACAGTAGAAAGAAATTGAGAACCAACAAGAAACACCCTCTAGCTGAACTCATATGAAAAATGGATCTTGAAATGCTTCTACCGAAATTTCTACTTAGAAATCTATCAAAACTAGTACTAAAGGCCTCGAGACTATAAAACCCTACTTTTCTGAAGACCTGCTACTGTTCTAAGAGCTTAGTATCCTAAAAGGAGAAAAATAAGAACACCCATACTAAAACTTAAATCCTAGTAAATGAAACCAAAAGAGGGAGAGAAAATAGTCTATTCAAATGGGATGGGGTGGCATCAGTCTTCTTTAGACTCTAGGAGACGAAGTGGCAAGTTCGAGAATAAACCCTAACAAATGAAGAGTGGAAGATTGAAGGGGTTATCGAAAAATATAAATTATTTATACTATCTTATTTTATAGGTCGAGTATCGGGCCCATGGGTCTGAACTAATGTGGATCCGGAATCGGACCCATTTACTTATCGGGAGCTAAATATGGACCTAGACCCGTTTTTAACGGGTCAAAACCTTTGGGTAATCAGAGAATGAGGGACCCATTTACATCCCTAATTGGCATGTATCCAAATGAAACACCCAAATTGGTATTTCCTTCAAAACAATCATACCATATATATACATACCTAGTTTTGTCAACATATATATATATATATAAGAAATATTCAAGTGCATCTATCACTCACCTTATAATGAGGGATGCTTGCATAAATGAAAATTTTCAAGTACAAAAGAGGGATTTCAAGTACATAAGGTGAAGTACAAAATGGGGAGATTCATGTGCAAAAAGGGAAAGTGCCCTCACCCTATGGTGAGGGATAGATGCACATGAATATCCCCATATATATATAAATGTATTACATATGGTAATATATCTAATAATAAAAAGGTAAATGATTTAGGTAAAAACCCATTTAAATGCATAGTGATAGGTTTTGTATCTAAGTGATCCGACCCAAACCCTAGTTAAAAGGGCCTGTTTGCTCAAACAAAATTCTAACCAAATTTTCATATATTGGAAATTTAGGTAGCTTTATCGCTAGCCATCTATGGAGCATTTAGAATTTTCTTATTTGACAAATAGAATTCAGAAATCCAAACTCACATTGACTTCTGAATTTTACAAGTTTTAGCTTCCTATATGCGCGGCTGTACTTTAGCATTTGGAAATACTAGTAGGGAAAACATTTGGAGATTTGTAGATCTCTTATTTTGAGTTCTAGGGGACAAAATTGCCTTGGATCTAAAACTTTATTGGGAGATTGAAGGACCAAGGTGTTTCAACTTAAATATATATATATATATATTTTCTCCAAAATACTTAATTCATAAGGAATTCTCAAAGTCCTAGAAACCAACTGTCCTTAAAGCCATCGAAGCCAAAACCCAATGTGCATGTTTCATTACTAAATGAAGAATTTCTAAATTCTTATATACACAGTGAAATTCCTGAACCCTCCTTTGTATTTGTGGATCCAAAAATCAAATGGACCGGGATTTCAAGAATTCCAATTTTCAAATGTCACACAGAGTCGTTTAAGTAGCAAAAATCTTAGAATTCTAGTGAAGCAAATGCCACCAAACAAGCAATTACGTCATGTCAGGAATTCCCCTGACACTTAAAATTTTTGTCTAGGATCTACAGAAAACTTAGGGGTACTGGAATTTGAGTTCCACTAATTTTATTTTATTTTTAATTTTTTGGCTACCTACAACTTTTCTCCAAAGTTTTTATGTCTTGTCAGTCTCAGATCAATGATTTTTATGGGCCTCTAAATCAACACGTTTTCTAAGATATCTCAACCACAATTTAGAGTGGGCACTCTTGTGGGGGTGGTGGGGGTTAGAGAGAGGGAAAAAAAGAGAGGGTAGGGTACCGTGATGTCATGATTATGGCACGGGGTTTGCGGTTAAGACGTATAGCAGATTCTCTGTCGTAAGGCTCCTCGGTGGGACGCACAAACTAAAAATTTTAACCCCTCAAAACAAACTCCACCCTCTATTATAAGCTATATAGAGAATTTTCATTTTTTTTTCGATGAAAACTATTATCTGTTTTCTTAATGTTGTCCGACTGGCCAGGTGTGATATTATCTATTTAGATATCTAGAAATCGAATTTTAGAGTGTGTCTGTAATGCTGAGGTGTCAACATCACTCAACTACATAAATATATTGGCGAGTGAAAATTATCCAAAATCTATTAAAGCAGATAAAAAACTATCCCTATCAAATGAGTGGAAATTATCCAAAACCTATTAAAGCAAAGAAAAAACAATCGTTATTTTCATAGCTTTCTAGATTTTGAACAAGGCATGAATTTCTTTTGAGAGCGACGCACATGGAATCGAAGTCGGTAAAGGCACTGCCATTAGCAATGAGAAGAGATAGGGCAGACCCACGCACTCGAGTGTGTCGTGTCCTTTGTGCAGGTCCCCCCCACCTGTTGGGGCTTTGGGTCGTCGCACGTCTTCAACATTGTAAAAAGTTACAAAAAGAAGGTGGGGACATTGGTTAAAAAAAAAAAAAGTAGATGAGAAAAGAACTCACCCCCACCTCCTCCTCTCTCACGTTTTGACTCTTTCTATAGCCTTCCTGTAAAGATGGGTCAAACTCCATGTCAAAGTGTTTTGACTCTCAGTAATAAGCAAACATACTAGTGCACTGAAGTACCATGGTTCATTCCCATAAGTTATCAAGAATTTCCAAATTTGTCAAGGAGTTGAGCTTGGTCACTTGGTTTGCAACCTTTGGTGTCTCAGTTGTCCAGGGATTCATCTTAAAGGTATGCCCTTGTTTATATGTGTATGGACTTTTATTTTTTCATACGTACGGACTTCTTTTCCACATATAAACTGTAGTTCTTCATTTACGGGTGATAATACAATGCATAGAGGCTCAATTCAAAAAGGACCCATTTATTAATCAATTTATAAATGTCAAAACAAACTCCGTACCCTCAATTATTCGGCCAAGTTGGTTGAGGAATTGGCACTCCACCTTGCCATGTATATATAAAAAAACCCCATCTATTTGGTGGTACATCTTTAGAATATGTTGAGGTGGGTTTTGCATAATGGCAAAATAAAATATGTTGAGGTGGGTTTTGGATAATGGCAAAATAAAATTTTCATTTCCTAAACTCCCCTTATTAGTAAAACGTAAACTCACAAAAGTAGAAATAAAAAGTCCACTATATGAACAACTAACTATATACTAGTCCCCTCTTTCACTCGAACACACGCATGGGCGTACACACCACTGAAAGTTTAAGTAATGTTTTCGAAATTGGATTGGTTGTCGAACTAACAAAGGTTAATATTTAATCGAACTTTGGTTCAAATGTTGGTTTATTCAACTCTAATTATGACTTTGTAAAATCTCTCTCTAATTTTACTCGGCGCATTCTTAAATAAACTAGATTTAAATGGCTCAGTAATTCATATAGTTTGCCAATCCGTTGCTAGCTCAATGGTAAGGTATTTCCCACTCAATAGGAATGGCCAAAGTTCAATTTCTCCATTGACGGTTAAGAACTTATGTTGGATTATGTGCCTAGGTGTCTGAGTTGTGTAGAGAAAAAATATAAAAATATTTTTAAATTTCTTTAGTTAACCATTGATACGAAAATCTCTAGGCGTTAGTAGAGGCAGAGAAAGTACTTTTTAATATTCTCCTATGGGTCTTTAGGTGGCACGTAAATTTTTTTTTGAGCTGGGTCTTTCCTCCTGGGATTCAAATCCACGACTAATTTGCTTTGATACTTGAATTTCTTTAGCTAACCATTGACATCAAAACGTCGAAGCGTTTATATAGACAGCAGAAATACATTTTAATATTCCCCTTTGGGTGGAGCCCACTCTTCAACAAATACAACTCAACTGAAGCAAATAGTTTTGGTTTGATACAATCTAAAATTTAATAATTTTGGTTCAACAAGATTGAACTAGCAAGTTTAGTGCTGAAAACTTTATGTAACAGAAGATATGCCTTGCTAGTTTTTAAAACCATGATTGTATTATGTATGCATGACTTAATATTGAAGTATGCACATTCTATTCATGCACCTTGGGTAGAAATTCTTTTCTTATTTCGTTTTGTCTGTGTTTCCTTTTTAACTTTTGTTTTCCCTTTTTTTCCTTGGCTTACCTTTTCTGCTCCAAATTTTTTTTATAAGTATAAGCTTTTTGTCAGAAAAGGAGAAGAAAAAGCTAGAACAGGCCACTCGTTTGGCTGCTTTTGATCCCAAACATGTGATTGCAAAAGTTAAAAGGGAGAGAAGGGAGTAATATTTCAAGGGGAATAACATGGTGTGCAACACGCATATGGAAAGCTTGTTATAGGTGATCTCCAGTTTAGAAACTGGGGCCCACATGATTTTTCCAGACGCATCTGAGAAGTCAAACTATGAACTTTTTGTTAGAGCATTGGCAAGGTGGATTTGTCAGGAAGTTTCACTCAATTGGCCACTATTCAACCACCCATTGCCCTGAAATTGCACCTTTTAAGCGACTGATGTTGACCAAAATGCCCAATTGATCCAACTGCTGTGATCAATCAAGCTGGTATTGACTTTGGGTCATGTTATCGTTTTGGATGGTTCAATGCTCCAGATTGATGAGGGGCATGTGTAAGTTGCACAAATGCTGGTTTTTTTTTTTTTTTTTTTCTTTTTTGAGGGGGTGGGCGGGCAATTGCTGGTGTATATGTTGGAAATCTTATGGACAGGCGTTCTGGCTATGATAAAGCATGGAACTTTCGGGCATGTCAAATTTCGCTCCTCTTGGCATTGAAACCCCTTTGATCAAGGAGACTTGATCCAATTTTATTTAATTGGCTGAGATATCTTCCTATCCACAGATACAACCCGAAATCAGTTGGATATGATATTTTTTCTAACCAATGATCGATTTATGAGCATGTCAGTGATACTAAGGTGCCAACACTAATCAACTATAAATGAATTAGTGCTTATACAAACAGGAGACTCGGTTAGTGCGTTTTTTTTTCCTTTTTCTCTTTTTTGCATTGAGTCATTTATTTGAATTGGTGACCGATTGGCCCTCATACCAATTTCGTACATGCCATTCCTTTCAAAACCAAGAGATACTAGTAGAGGTACAGCATAAATTACTTTTTAATAAAACGTACTAGGGGCAACATGACATCATTACTGATATGGTGTTAATAATATTTTCGTTAAGTTGCTCTCACTTGTACAATGGGATCTATTCCTTTCAAGCTGAAACTCGATGAAATGTAATTGAACGAGATTGGTTCATTTTGAACGATTTAGATGATCTCAAGTAGACTTTCAAAAAGGAATTAACGGGGATTGGGACTCAGCGTGAGTATGTGCTGGTATGGGTGAGTATGTGCTGCGTTAAAAAATAAAAAGTAATATACTTGGACACTGTACTTTCTCGAACAAAAAAGATTTACACGAAAAGAAGCCATTGCAGACGACAAAGAAAAAGGGCCTCCCGCAAAGATGCTGGACTGGACAGAACTAGGTAAATTTTGGGCCGAGATTATTCTATTTAACAACCGAGTTTCCCTAACTCAAGACTCCCCTCAGTTTTTCCAAACTATTTCCACGTATCAAAACAGCTTGTTACTTTGTAGTAAACTCTTGCGCACAGCCTTCTTATGGTTCTGAAAAACTATTGCTTTGGTCACACTTCTAACCCAAACTGGCAGAATGGTTTCAACATAATCATGGTGAAAGTTTGGGGTACAAGATATCTAAATTGGTCCACTCAATAAATCAGCCTAAAAGAGTGCAAAAACAATAAATATGCAACGGAAATAAAATCACAAGCACATACTATAAGGACGCCAATTTTTTACGTGGAAAACCCTAACCGTGTAAAAAACCACGCATCCGAACCGAATCTAATTAAGCACTATGAATCTCGCAATTACAAGAAACTCAGTTTCCCTCCCTAGATATCCCCTCCCTAGATATCCCCTCCCTAAGGACTGAAGTTACCTTGTATTGCTTCACGCTTCAACGACTTCACACCGCTGATTGCAACAAACCCAATGCAGCACTAACTCCTCAAATCTTCTCGCAAGAAGAAAATCCTCTACAAAGGATGCAGAAGAACTTGGCTCTAGAGAACTTGGCAGCACAACTCCTTAATAAAACACTAAAGAAGAATTCTCTCAATTAAATCCCCAAATCAAAACTTGAGAGGTAAGGGATCCTTTTAGAATAGCCCTTGAGTCCTTTATATAACCTTGAATTCGTATGTGTTGTAATATGATTAGAAATCAGCAACACAACTTTGAGATAAATCAGGAAAGAAAACAGGAAAGTTTCTAAAAATTCGCCCAGGTTCGCTCGAGCGACCAGGGAGTTCGCTGGAGCGGACACACCACTGTCTGCGAATTTCATATCGTCACTCATGCGAGCAGAAAAGCGGGTCGAGTGAAAGAGCTTCTGTTTTGGTTCGCTAGAGCGAAGGCATAGGTTTCTCGAGTGAATCACATTCTGTATGATTCAGAATATCAGCGATTTTTCTCCCAGCCTTTTATCTTCAGAGTCCTTTTCTAAATACGAAATACAACTCAATGGACCCCTAGAGTTTTGTCCAACCCATGAATTAAGACAACACAAAATTCTAACACATGGTTTAATGGTGTTGGCGTGTTACTATCACAGACATGTATCGAAATTGATCTCTCTAATTTTAAATTCATTTTATTACTCTTAGTTAGTAGGCCAATTTAGTATAAAATAAAAATAAAAAAAAATCTCATGGAATGGTTACCGTCTAATTGGCCATTTTTGAAAACATCTCCCATATGTGATTTTTGAAAGTTATTGCCATAAAATAGTCTTCAAAATAAAACAGAAGAGGTAATGTCTTTCTGTTTCTGGGATTTTGTATTTCTGTCTGTGGGGGGAAGCTGAGGCGTACTTCCTGTCTTTTCTAGGAATCCAGAGTTTCTCTTTCTCTGTTTCTTCCTTTAAATTTCCTCCTCTGAGAAGCTTGGCTTTTCAAACTTCCGACATCATCCATCACCCAAATTGTCAGTTTCTTCTTTTCTCTCTCTCCCTCTCAGAAACCTCCACACAAAAATCTAAAGTGGCATCATTTGGTACTCCGATTGTGTACGACCCTAAACACACAGCCAACAGCTACTGTACAAGAGTTGCAAGTGCACCCCAATCTGAGCCGTCCAAAATCTCATGCCAATGATAATGATCGATGGGTGGCAAGTGGTAACACAAAAGCCAAACCCAACATCTGCTTCTCATCACTGGTTGGGAGATGTAAAACCAACGGCCAGATCAGAGATATGTCATTTGTGTGTCTTTAACAAACAATTGTCTATTAGTTGGAAAGTTGGATAATCCAATCAATCTGACTTTTGTGGTTCTTCCTAATTTAGGTGGGACCCAAGACATGGATGGTTTGGATTGTTCTTTCCCATCCCATGTCGACAATGCCACTTATACTTGAGTAGACTCTTGCTCAAGAACTAAGTCTCTCTTACACTGGCTCGAGAAGATGTCTTCGAGCACGTCCAAACAAATATAAACCAGACAAGTGCACCAGGTTAAAAAAAGGGAGGGATGATGTTTGACGCCAATGTGGAGATGGTGGAATATAAGACTAATGATGTGAAACAATGGCAACGCCAAGTCACAATAGTAGAAAAGGAGATTTGATGGATTAATTATGTGTAAAAAAAAAAGTTAGTGCCATTGTGCCATATCTCCATGCAACTTGCCCCGATTTCAAAGAATTTTTAAAATGGAGTGCCATTTTTTGTCCAGTTTGACTTATTAGCCTAAATATAACAAAATAAATTTCCCTCCTTACTGTTGACTTTAGCCAAATTTTATTCTAATAAAAAATTGAGTCTACGATAAATTTATCACATGTAAAACTCCTCAATGTTTTATTGGAGTAGAATTTGTAGTAAACCAATGCTAGAGAGGAGGTTTTGAATATAAGTGTACCCCATTAAGGAGCCATTTGAGATTTCTTATGATTCCAGGCCTCAAAGGATCGGAACTCATAGCTGCTTTTGAGTTTTATAAAAAAGTTTTTAGAGAAAAAAAGAAAAATAGTTACCATTAATGAAAATTGATCACTATGAATGCTTTTACAAAAAACAAAAAGAAATTCACCTTGAGTGACTGAAAGGGCATTTTTCTCTGGTCTTTCATTGAGAATTTGTGGGAAAGGGGTAGAATACAAGTCAAAGTGGTTAATGAGTATAGTGTTGTTGTAGTAGAGGGGTCTAAGGTAGAAAAATCAAAACTAGAGGTTGTTTATAAATATCTTTAAAGATAAACTTTCACCTGTAATTTTACATCAATAATCAAACTCATTTTCAAGTATATTTATCAATAGAGGGCCAGCATCAATACAATGGAACCATTCCAATAAAAGCCAAAATAAATTAAAAAAAAAAGATCAAAAAATACAAAAAGCAAAAAAGTAAAAAAAAGAAAAAAAAAGTATCAATAAAATGGAGGTATGTGTCTTGTACAAAAAGGTGAATACCACGTGGTCTACCTGAAGTCATATGCATGAGAAACTCATATTAACAAATAAAAACAGGATCAAGACAGGATCACTTCTCTTACAAGAGAGTTGAGTAATATTTATTTATGTTCATGAGTGTCTACATATATAGTTTAGTTAGAAAGAGCCACATGGCATGACTGCGAGGTTCAATAGCATCCCTAAATACCCATATAAATATTTAGATATTCATGTAAGGTGAAAAAAAAGGACTTTTCATATAAAAACTTCGTAGATGATTCATCTAGAGTTCGGGTTGTCAATCGGGCTCTCCTATAACGGTATTCAGTCTATCCTAACCCATAAGTTAACGCTAAAAAATGAGGATTTTTGTTTTGTCTAAAAAAGAATGAGGGACAGGCAACTTAGACCACATCTTTAGAAGCCTGCTAATTTGAGGGTTGGGCTCAGATAGTACTTGGCCTGAACATCCAAGCACAACCCAGAGTGATCCAACCATCTTATTTTTCTTATATATATGTGGATTTATTTGAGTGTGCGTGTGTGTCTATATATATATATATATATATATGAGCTTAACATGATTTTTTATTTAATTCATATATGGGCCAGGTTTTGATATATGTGATTCGTACATTAATTTTTTATATGATTACATTTGATTCTTGTGTGATTTTATGTAAATAAACCATACATGACTCTCAAGTGATTTGTGTCTGGACAATGACTTATCTACATATAGTTGCTGACTATGTGGATGCATTGGAGCATATATGTGTGCTTATCTGAGCTCGATTCTTTTTGGAATTTTACATATGTTATTAATAGTAGGGGATCACCTTTCTTTAATTGGTGGGTCTAATGTTTAGTCTTACCTCATGTCATTCATACCCCCACCTCTTTAATAATCTCATGGAGCTAATTTGACTATGAATTCTTATATATTAATCTAATGCAAACAAATAGGCCCTTAACTATATTTATTTATAGCATGAATTACCTCAAAAGGAAGAAGAGTTGAGTTTGACATGGCTTGGGTTTTCATTTGCCTCGACCGTTCTTAGAATGATTTTTAAAAAAATGAGAAAAAAAATAATCTTTTAAAATGATGACAATAACCTATGAAATTTATCCAGGCCAAATCCTTCAAAAGTAGTCCATCTCATTACTTTTTGTGCAACGATAATAAGTTACTAATAAAAATTTTGAACTCTAGCTATCATACATAAATCACATCTACACATTTTAAGGATATATTTGAATAACACAAAAATTATTCTAATGCAAAACACATACCTCACTCAAAGAAGAATAGATTTTTAGGATCCCCTTTGGTCAAGCAACTTCCGTTTAATTAGGAAATTATAAGACTCCACTTCTTCCATTTTTCATGAATCCATGGGGCAATTAGAGCGTTGGTGGAGTCAAGAACTGAGACCCCTAAATCCAATTATAAAATATTACTCTAGCAGTATTTCTTTTAATGGATTTTAGGAAACCCTAGGGTACTGTTAGCTAATAACAGTCCTTTTAGATTAGCACTTCCCCTTAATACCAAAATTATGATATTGTATATTCAACAATATGGGATACACCCTTATTGTACTTGGTCATCCAAGTAGGTCCCATCCTAGGGAATGTCGTCATGTGGACCACATTCCTATAAAATTCAACAAATACATGTTAGGTTGGAGTGATTGGCATCCCAGTAGCATGTATTATTGTATGAAGATAGGAAAGAAAAAAATAGAGACAAAAGGAGCGAGGAAGAAGAAGAGATCTTAAGAGTAGGCTTTAGTTTAAAAAGGGCATGATTAGATTCGGGATTGAGAAGGGCTTGGGAAGGATGATTGCAGACGACATTCTCTTTGGATGCTGCATGTGTTGAGAATCCTACTCCCATCATCCCCCCATTCCTCTCTGCCTCTTAAACAAACAAAGACAACTTGCTTTCCTTTAATTATTATTATTATTATTATACTAAACTTTTCATCTTCTTCTTTATTTGTTTGGTAGAAAAGTATACTAAAATCAAAACTAGGTTTGCTTTCTCTCTTCTTTTGTTGATGGTACAGACGTGGGCTCTTCATTTCTTTCATAGTAAATGATCTCTGCTTCTCATTTTATAATATATATACTATTATACAAGAGACTAGGGTGTTTTATTCAGTACTTCTACTTAGAATTTATTTATTCTTCTTTCAAATGAAGGGAGGAGGATGGAAGCATGTGGGACCACCAAATGATTTGATTCTCTTGGCCCCCATTCTTGGCAACCACAGGTGAAATGATGGGGTGTACCTGTTTATTTCATGAGTCTATATGGAGAGATGTGAACCGTTGATTTTGTAGAGCATCATGCAGATTACTGAATGAAGACTGCACAAAAAATAAATTAGTGTATATAAGAGGGTGATGAAGATGTGAGGTGGATGAATTATGGCGTGTGTATGGATGGGCCCAGACTTTTTGTGCCCGGCAGCCACAAACAAAGGCTAGTTTTTCTGTCGGCTGTAGTTTTATCACTTAAAGAAATGGTTGTATGTTTTATTTTATTTGAATTTACAACAATACACATCTTATATTCGCCGAACAATCCCATTAATGAACTTTGCCTTGCATCAGATATCTATGATGTAAGCTAAAATAGAATGATTTTGATTCTCTTGGTCAGTTGGTGACCCAAAAGACACCCACACATGCTTGAGCCAGATTTGACCCGAATTCTAAATTCTGTGCCCGAGTAGAACTTTGTTCTAGTCAGGTAGATTCACCTCGATTGATTCAAGAATACAGATTTTTTAGTTCATTTTTCTTTCAACGGCTACACAAACTTTAGAGACCATATACGCTTTGCATAGAACATATGAATACATATATTTTATATTTTCATTATATTAATATGATGGAAGGTTTTCATATGCACTATGCGTTCAGTGAGAGCACTCATCCAGACTGTCCCCAAAGACAGGATCAGGACCCTATAATTTCTTGGTTTGCGCCCTAACAAAGGCATCAATCTAAATGGACAACAAAGTGCAGGAGCATAGGTAAAAAACTTCCCTTGCATGATATTAAATGCTGCTATTGTGCAAAAGTCATATATGGTTGTCTTCCTATGATCTTTCCAACCTCTGACACTCTGCTATGTACCTTGATCATCATAGGCCCCAACTTTTTTTTACACTGATTCGAATGAGGAGAACCGTTGAATAAAAAAAATAAAAAAAATTACTTTATAAAACAATCAACCTTGAGGCCGAAGGTAAAGGGATTAAGGCGATCGAGAGGACTTGAAATTTTGTAAATAGATAGATTTCATCGAGTTCTCTCGACCACCTACCTTCCCATAATTGGTGGGGCCTCAAGGAGTCCCACAGGATATATAGTCGGTATGGTGTTCCACAAGACATCCCCACATGAAATCAACCCTATGATACTAAAAATGCTCCCTGGGAGAGAAGGCAGTCATGTGGGGCCCACTTGGAGCCCTCTGTGATCCATCCAATCCTCATACCCACAACCCTCCCTCCAACGCCTCTGGTTCCAATTTTTTTTACACTCATCGAAATGAGATTGGCAGTTATATTAAAATTAGAAAGTGCCTTCTAAAACCTTTAAACTTGAAAGTCATAGATGAAGCAGCGGGGTGATTTGATATATTTGAAATTTTGCACACAAATAGGTCACATTTAGATCTTTTGATTCCTAACCTCCCCCATGATTGCCCACAAGGCTATCCTAACAAACAGTTCGTGGGGATAGTCCCCCAGAGAACACGACCCTATATAAAATTAGCAGTTAGATTTGTTTGACAAAAGATGTAACTAGGTTTCAAATAATTGAGATTAACCCAACATTGTTCAAGCTGCATATTTATCACTCATGATGGGTTGGTTCCTTAATCATATATATTCTCTCCACCACGTTAATATTGTTGGATTTACCACAATTGTGAAACATATGGCCCTCTAATCATAGAAATGAGACAACAGCTTCACTCACCGAAAATGGTAAAAACTCCATGATCGTTCCTAGGGCTGTTTTTGTTCTAATATACAGCAGTACTGTATTTCTTTCTCTTTTGTGTTTGTTGAACATGTTGGATAGTTTTAGCTAATGTTCTGGTAAAATGATTTTCATCTCTATACATCACCCTAATAATAGTCATAAGATGGCAATTTGAAAAAGATTCCTTCTCCACTTCCTTTTCTACCTTTTGTCCTTACTAATTCATTTCATTTGAAACCCCATATTATAATTAGCTTTCACAGAGATGGTCGTGGGACCCAATGACCCAATTCGAAGATTCCGGTAGCAGTTTCAAATTTGGACCCATTTATACTCACTCAGGTTTGGGACAGAAAAAAGGGGTTCAGCTCAAGGTTACTCAAAAGTCCATGTTCTTCTGGGTATATAGCCCATCTTCTTAAACCAAACCATTTTTTTTTTTTTATGGCAGTCTTTAAACACACGTGTGTTCTACATGTGATTAATCAATCTAAGACCTCATCACATTAAAAAAAAAGACAATGATCTTGAACCTATGCCACCCAGATATAGTACTGAGTGCATAAAAAATGTATTGTCATTATCAAAATCTAAACCTTGCCAGAATTATGTTGGGATCACCGGCATGAATTCTGATTCAAGTTCCAACCTATGCTAATAAGTAAAGCCCTTGTAAAAGTATATGCAACCCTGTATTGAGGTTTTCTCCATCCTCACACCATGTGCGTAATTAGTCTGTGTCCAAAGTTAGAGGGCCCATCAGGTCTGGGTATCGAGTCACAGGCCATAGGACCTGACCCATACTTACTATTTTACCATTGTTATATATTATTTCGCTCTTGTGAAAAGAATTCTACCCCCAATATGCAACACATACTCCCTTGCAGATTTGTCACCATGCGGCATTTTTCCATTATAATACAAACCCATACACGTTTGTTTTTTACCTTTTTTTGTTGTTATTATTTTGTCCTCTAACCAAGCCTCCATATATGCCATATGCACTATGCAGACAGACGTATACAAGAGTTGCAATATAATGCCTACATATTTAGGACACATTGCAGGTACCAAACGAGGCATAGAAATCCGGCAATCCAAACCATCCAAATCACCTGCCCCACCAAAGATGTGAAGAATATAATATGATCAGAATTTACTCAAGGTTGTTAGATTTGGACATCTGAACAGACCCATCAATCAATTGGGCTGTGGTCAATCTACAAGTGGGCCCATGAATTGGATGGTTCTGATGGCAAGAGCATATGTGACAATGTGTTTGAGGGGGAGAGAGAGAGGGGGGTGCTCACGTGGATTTGGGTCATGGCCTGCATTTATGCATGTAAATTACTGTCTGATGAATTATGAATGTTTGTTTCTTTGTGGGGATGTTTTTTCCCTGTCCTAATGTGAGTGTGTGGGCTCAAGTTTCGAGTAAAGTGATTGGGTCAGACCTTCCTGTGCCCGATTTATATCGAGTATCCTCTCCACACCTTATAGTACTCACTCATGTCATGTGTATAGATAGATAGATAGAGAGAGAGAGAGAGAGAGACCCCTTAAAGCTGGAAGAAAGCTTAAAGCTGAAAGAAAGCTGTTGAGAAACCGAAAGAGCTTTTTTTCTTCATGTTCTACCTGCATTAATCCCCCCACACCCCCACTTCTTATATTTTTATCGAACAAAAGAATCTTCAGGTCACTCATCTCCAAAGCTACTTGCACCCTTTCATCTCAATTGAAGTCCAGAGAGAGAGAGAGAGGTTGTTCTTGGGCTATTGAAGATCTTGGTATAAACTAAAAACCCAATTCAATCCGGACAAGATCTTTCAATGTTTGGCTCTCCATCCCCCTCTCAAGGCAACAACGCCTCCTATACAGTCCCCCCTCAGGCATTCTCATGTGTAGAGAATGGCAGCAGCAACAGCAAAAGGAAAAGAAGGCCGGCAGGCACTCCAGGTGAATAAAAAAACCACTAACATCTAGCTTCATCTACCTCTGTATCATTTACTAGTACATGACCCCTCAAAATATGGGTGTAGTATTTACCATATTATTCAATTCAATTCTAGTGTTTGATATGTATATGTGTGTTTTTTCGCGTTTGTTCTAGATCCTGATGCTGAGGTAGTCTCTCTTTCACCGAAAACGTTGTTGGAATCGGACCGATACGTTTGCGAGATCTGCAATCAAGGATTTCAGCGCGACCAGAACCTTCAGATGCACCGGAGAAGGCACAAGGTCCCTTGGAAGCTGCTAAAGAGAGAGACCCCAGAGGTACGAAAGCGCGTCTTCGTGTGCCCCGAGCCTAGCTGCTTGCACCATGACCCTTGCCATGCCCTTGGCGATCTGGTCGGCATTAAGAAGCACTTCAGAAGGAAGCATAGTAATCACAAGCAGTGGGTTTGTGATAAGTGCTCCAAAGGCTATGCTGTTCAATCCGATTACAAGGCTCATCTCAAGACCTGTGGCACAAGAGGCCATTCATGTGACTGTGGCCGTGTTTTCTCAAGGTCCATTAATTTCTTCCTTCTTTACACAGCCCACTTTTTCTTTTTTTTTTTTTTAATTTCCTATCGGAAAATCAGAACACCCCCAAGACATGCACCAATCTGAAGTCTACTATTTTATACAAACTTTGATGATTTTATCACGGGGCGTGGAGTTTTGCTGATTCTTGTAGCACATCGGCTTGACTTTAATTTGATACCAGCCTTTGATTTTTCAGAACCCAAGAAGAATTTAAGCAGGAGCAGAAATCAGAAAAACCATAGGTGTCATGTCCTCCTATGTTATGGATTCCTGGTTTGGGTCTTTTCATACTCTCATCCCATGTTCACTGACTTGAGCCCAAAACCCAAGAAGAATATTGATAAGATGGAAATCTATAACAAAATACAAAACAGGAGGCAACCTGAAAAATAAGAACTCCAAAGAAATAAATTCCTTGATTGATTATTTGTTTTAGGGCTTTTTTTCTTTTTCAGTCTCATTTAAAGTATAACCAAGAGAGAGAAGGAATTGTTGTTACTGTATATTTGATTCGTAACTTTAAACACCGTGGTCCAGTGTCTTGGATTAATGATCAAAGCAACTATGAAATAAATTTGTAGCCTTCCCCATTCAAATCGCATGGCACTCCTTCCAAGACCATCATTCATTCAATTGATTTCAAAATTTGACCATGCTTTTTTTTAGTGTTAAATTTTGACCTTGTTATGGACTTTGCTTTCTTCTTTCATGACATCAATCAAACCTTTGTAACCCAACATGAAAACCCCTTGTTTTCTCTTTCCGTTTCTTAATTATTTGACTCCCATGTCTTTAGTCAAGTGTTACTTGGTTACCCCCATGTCCTTTCTATCATCCACCTTCCTTCTTTATGGATCAAAATCTAAATCACTTAAAATCCAATCTAACTTGTTATTTAGAACTTATTCTTTTTCTTTTTCAGGGTGGAAAGCTTCATAGAACACCAAGATGCTTGCAATGCTGGCCGACTACGGTCAGACTTACAGACACCACAACCAGCCTGCTTGTCAAGAACCGCCTCTAGCCCAAGCCCCTCAAGCGAAACCAATTTCAGTGCACCTACTTGGCCTAGTCTGAGAATGCCAACGGCTTGCTCCAGCAAAATACCAACAGCGGCCGATATTCGCCACAACCTCGAGCTTCAGCTACTTCCCTCTTCAAATCCCCTCTCAAACACCTTGGACCCCTCAATTCCCCCCAATTCAGATGAAAACCATGCAACCCAATTACAACTCTCAATCGGTTCCCAATCCAGCTCAGGCCAAGATAGGAATTCTCCCAAAGAAAAGAAAGCTACTGGAGAAGAACCATCAGCATTGTCGGTGACGGGGCTAAAAGAAGAGGCGCGTGAGCAACTTAGGCTGGCCTTGGCCGAGAAGGCCTTTGCGGATGACGCAAGGCAGCAAGCGAAGCGGCAGATTGAACTTGCAGAGCAGGAATTCACCAATGCTAAAAAGATACGCCAACACGCGCAGGCAGAGCTCAACAAGGCGCAAATTCTCAAAGAACATGCCAAGAAGCAAATCAATGCCACCCTTCTCCAAATCACTTGTCATGCCTGCAAGCAACATTTCCGAGCAGTCGCCCCAGTGCCACTGGACGACAACTCCCTTGCCATGAGTTACATGTCGTCGGCCATCACCGAAGGCGAAGACAACGATAACAGTAACCGTCGACAATTGATCACCAACACATAGCACTCTCATACATTGTAATGCTATCTATCTACCTACTATTCTACTAAGTCTTGCTGTAAGTAATTTATCATATTTTGTTTACATTTTCTTATGTAACCTTCAATGGTATTGTGTTTTGTCATGTTATTTTTTCATTGGTTTGAAGGAAGAAGGAGATGCTGATAATGATTAATGATGAGTTATGTTACTCTCTCTCTCTCTCTCTCTCTCTCTTCTATGGGAAATTTCCCAAAAACGTTTCATTTTTGTAAGTTGCATTTTCTTACGTACTACATGAGTAATCAGATTTTTCTAGTCTCTACGTTAAACTATATGCTTATATTTCTGGGATTGTGTCTCTGATAAGAGGAACAGCTGAAATGTATTCCTATTAATTGTGAACAGGGACCTTAATTCATAACTAGTAAAGATGTGGGCCCTACATTGAGTGGTCCACGAGCTAAAAGACACACAGTTCAGCTGATATTAAACATTCAACAAATTAAGGATTGCTGCATTAATATATTGTCATGATTAGTGAAATATTTAGTCCATGGGACAACTCATTTCTTTGATTGAAGATGAACATAATTACTAATGATTTGTGTACTAACTAAATGGCCCATTCTGTACAAGTGAGGGCCATTGTCAGGTGTCCGCACAGGTCCTTCACCGGATTGAGGATGCCTTGGAATTCTTCAGATCACATAAACCAAGTTTTTTAAACTTCCATCCTTTTTTCTATGATGCAATCCAAGAGTGAAAAATCACATATAATAATGATTGTTGGACCCATTACCACTTGAGGAGGTTGTGAATTAGTTTACATCACACGTAGTAAACATGTAGGCCTCGATCATTAAACCATGGGCCACTCTCAAATTAATAGAATTAATGGGTCCTCATGGAAACCCATCATTCATGATTAAAGAGTTATCTTACGACAATCTAATTAATGGCTTTCACATTTCATTTTTCTTTTGTCCTATATCCACTATGAGATCCAGCACTTAGTAGAATCTTATTGAATGGTAGAGATTGGCAGAGGAAAACTCTTTTGGTTGCTCCCTTGTCTCACCTACCTTTTAATTTCTTTCCCCCTTTTTACATTTTTCTGTAAGGGCTACAAGGGATCTTAATATAAAACGAATGGGAGAATGGAGAGAACATTGAAATGGGTTGGTACAAGTTGAATTATACTTGTATACTTCTTTTAAAAAATATCATGACAGAGGAGAGAGAGAGAGTGAGAGAGAAGGGGTCAGAGGTACGTAGCTTTTCCTCAGGCCAAATGGTCCTTTTCAATGCTGTTCCGTTCTTCTTTTTAAATGCAAAGAAATGCCATGTTTTTCAGTGCCAAGGTTCCAAGCGGTAAAGACAACAACGGCACAGTCATATCTCTCTCACTCTCTCTTTGAGAAGCAGGAGGTGGTTCAGGAAGAACAGAGGCATCTTTCCAATTATGTAAAGACCGATTCAGGGGGGTTAGACTTGGGTGTGACCCCTCGTGAACTTTCACCACTCCAACCAAACCAAAAGCCAAAAATCAGACAGTAAGGGGCTGGAAGGTTTGCCATATCTTCACCACTGTTTCATATTGTGGGGAGCCAGTGGACCCTTTTCCTTTTCTTCAGCTCTGGAAATACAACTTGTTTTAATTGGCCCACAAGTGCGCTCTCTCTCTCTCTCTCTCTCTCTCTCTCTCTCTCGGCTGTTACTCCCTGGTATACACAGCTCTTTCAACCCGAAGTCTATAAAGCCCATTTATTAAATCCAGGCCCATGACACTCAGAACCCATATTTCTGAATCTCATGCTTCATGCTAGGGTCTGCAATTAATAATCCCTCTGAGTTACTTAGAAAAAAAATTTACTTGGAAGGATTTTTGGTTTTTTTTTTTGGGTAAATGTCACTAGTAAGTTGAGTTGCACAACAACATATTAATGGTTAAGATCTCCTGTAAATTGATTATAATATGGTTTCTTCTTCCTTATTTCATTAACCAATATATTGCATCGTGGACTCGACGTTTGGCTGGCAAATGTCCACGGATTGAAGGTAATGGTCATCTGATAAGGCCAAGTTTAAGCCATCCACTCTCTAGTGTGCCTCAGCAACGACGAGGTGGGGCTAAAGCCGAATTCATTCTGACTCACACTTGACCTGCCGTGTACCTAACTTGACTTATGCCGTATTTATGATTTGTAATATCAAAACCGTCTTATAACATAGAGGGATCATATAGCAAGTCTAATATGAAAAATCTTTTATTTCAAAATAGATAAAATAACACTTTGATTTATGTTTTTCCAAGTGCAGGTAGAAAGTTTTGAACCTCCAACCATTCAATCTTTTTGGATGTCATGTAGTGCTAAAAAATATATAAATTAGTCATAAATGTAGTAGGATGGAACATATTCTGAGCGCAACTTTCCGCTCGACCCAAAAAATCTACTACAAAACATGCCTTTAATAGGAATGGCTCCGCTCAAGCGCCAAAAGCTCCCCCTTCAAACGGCCTCCCGATGTACAAATAAAGGTAATATGCCTTACAAGGGTTTCAAACTCATGACCTCTAGCTCTAATACCATGTTAAGCTTTTGGTGTTTCTGGTAAGTAACACATTTAGCTTCAGCCAGTGTGCCCGCATTTGATTAATGGTACAAATTATGTTTGATTGGGGGCACTTCAATGCTTGACATCAAGGCCATATCTTTTAAACCTTTCTTGGAAAAGCCATAGTTAAGGTTTCAACTAAAGATCCTTCAACATCCTTCACTCAATGAACTGCTGAGCGAAATTAACATGCAGAAGTCGCCTTTGACAGTTGACCTAGACCAATTAAGAGAGAGCATGCCCCTTCTCCTTATGAGGAGTTGGATTTCACACACAAAGTGATCCAAGCCTTTCAAATTAATTTCAGGGATAGCTTCTTTTTTTTTTTTCAATTGTAAGGATGACTTTGTGAATGCAGTAAGGACTTGAATGTGTAGGCTTAACACACTTCAGTAACTCTGCCAGAGAAGTTTCTTTTATATTAATCACACAATATCAACTGAAAACACAAAAGTGAATATCTTCAGATTTCAAGTTTAATTCAAATTTCATCCAATTCCATGACAACTGCAACTGAAAAGGAAAGAGTAAAATAGTTGCTAACAGTTAACGAGTTCAAATGAACATTCATTCCCATGTATTAATTAGTAAGTTCATGAAAAAAACAAAATCCTTATAACTTAGATCCAGTGAAACATTTTACATTGTTATATTGCCTTCCCTTCACTATTGTCATTATCTCTGGAAAACCAAGGGGGCAAGGATCTTCTCAGGCCTGTCAATTTAGCCTTGAGACAAAGGAGTCAGGCCCGACCCAGCACTCAAAAGCCCTTAAAATAAGGGCTGTTGCTTCTAATGAAAAGCCCTAGGGCTGGGCTTGGATTACTTTCTGCAAGCCCTTGGATTTGAGGGCCGGGCTTGGACAGTAGTAGCCCAACCCGGCCCTGGCCCTCCTACTTTTATTTATTTTAATATATATATATTTATTTATATATATATATACAGTAAAATGCCCTTATAATAGCCACTTTGTCATAAGAGGGGATATGAAGGCAATTTCATACCCACCTACCCATTACAAAATGTCCTAAAAATCCACACATTCATACATATTTGGTTCATTACATCTATACTTAATTATTTAAGTTATGTATTATACTTAATAAATAAGCAATAAGTGTTACACAGTTGCTTCTAATCCCTTTCTTTTTAGTTTTATTGCTTCTTATTAAGGCCTTTTAAATTATTTAAATAAATCCCTGTTAGTGCAAAAGGGGGTGTACTCCTTCCTATTAATAATGATACGCTTTTTCCTGTATAGAGTTGCTTGGAATGTCAACCAATTCATAGAGGTAGTTTGTATGTGCATAAAACTTTAAGGAAATTGGTTGATCCAAATATTCCTTTAATTAGATAATTATAATTCTCAATTCTTAAAAGTCTAAACTAATAATATTTTTTAATTGCATTTATTTTTGTGAATGAAATCCAAGAATGCGTAATAGTCAAATCAGTGTTTAATTAAAAATAATGTCAATTAATAAAAGGTATGTGAGTGTAAATGATTTAAAACTTTCAAAAATAAGACACTGCTGGAATGATTTCATACATGGAAATTCACATGAAAGTCATATGAAAGGTGTGAAATAGATTATACTCTTAACAATTTTCCTACTTTGACAAAATAAATAAAATCATGTCTAAAACCCAAGTCACCAAATCATGTATGACTTTATCCGATAAAAGAAAGTTTTTGGAGACACCTTATATTCTCCCGATGTTCTTATTGATTCCTTTGCAATTGAAGTTCAACAAGATAATGATGTTTTCTTAATGTAGAGATGTCAAACGGATGAAACGGCCCGGCCCGGCCCACCTGAAAAAATCTCTGGCACGACATGGCCCGCCACGGGCTGTGCCGTGCCTTCGTGCCTGCTGTGCTCGGTGTACCTCTTTTAATTTTATTTTTTTTATTAATTTTTTTTGGTCTTTTCAGTATTACACGGGCATTCATCACATTTCAAAAGTATACAAAAAGTGATCAACATCTTCTAGGTAGGATGTTTTTGACAGTGTGATCATTCAATCTTGGACATTTTGCCACTAAAGATTAACATAGGAGATAGTTGTCGTGATCAATATCTTCTAGGTAGGATGAAAAAAATGCATTATTATTATTATTATTGTTTCGAAACATTTATCTTAAAACAAGTGAGAAGGAATTTTATGAAAACAGTTGGCGCTATGGTAAGCTTGATGAGAAATCAAGAGTGATAGTTATTATGAAGGCGAGTGGGTCATGTTGAACAAATGGACAGATCTATCCAACCATATGAGTTGATGGCAATTTCAATTAAATGGACGGTTTAGAAATTAAATATTCTATTGTCACATGTTAGAGTCAGAAGGGTTAATGCACCAATCCATTGAGGCGCCTTCAGATTCTAAATAGATTGGTTGGGATCATCAATCAATTCATGAGTACTGGAAATATTCTTTGGAATAATGAGCTTGAAGCATCAAATCAAACAGAGAGGAGCTTTGTTAAAGGGGTTGAAGAATTGCTGTTATGATTCTTGATCGCCTCACTGTTATTGGACCATGCTCCAATAATCCATTATAATACTTCTTCCCCATTTCTTCTCTCCGAAATCCTAAAAATCTCTTCTCTTCTCCGAAACTGAGTGAGTTATTATTTTCTTCTGCTTTTGAATTTTGATTTGATCTCTCCATTATTATCTCTTATATGTAAAATCTTGATTTGTCATCTGTGTCACGTTTTTTTTTAATACTTATTTTTTTTGTGATGGGCGTGGCTGGCCAACCCTTACGGATGGGTCGGCCCACAGCAGGTCGTGCCGAAACATGCCGACCTTGCCTGTTCCCTCGGCCCATGGCATGGGCCATGCCGTTGACCGTGCTAGGCCATGCCGCGGCCCATTCACTGGAGGGCCAGCCGACCCATTTAACATCTCTATCTTAATGGCTCATTTGGTAACAATGTAAAAAAAAAAAAAAAAGGTTTTTTTTTTTTTTTTTTTTTTTTGAGGCCCTACCGCCCTGAGCCTTGCCCTGCCTTCGAGGATAGGATAAGGGCCTAGATAGTGCAGGTCCTTTGAGGGCTTTAGCCCGCTCAGGCCAGGCCCGACATTTATTAAGGGCAGGGCTAGGCCAACCCAAGGCCTGGCCCGGCCCGGCCCCACAATTGGATTAGATGAAAACGGGTCTGATTTAGGTCAGGTACATGGTGTACCCAGATCCAAACCCAAATTACTAATAAGGACCTGGATCTGAACTTGGACCTCAATTGGGTCCTGGATACAGGACCTGTATAGCAACTTGAGATCCCAACCACATGTGCCTTTCGACTAATTGATTTGACCAAAACCAAAACCAAAACCAGTACCATGGGATTGCGCTCTGCTTGTGCGCTAATGAAGCTGAGCAGTGATATTAGCTTACAACCCGAGCCATCGATAGAGACTATCTGGTATGGCTTGGATTACCTCCATTTGTCTCCTCAATAGGAGGCATATAGGGTGAAAATAGGGGTCTTCATGAGCCTAGTCCAGGCCCGAACTGGCTTTAAACTATTGGCCTTAGCCCGACACAGGCCTTAAGTGTTTGGCCCGAGCCTGGGCTGCCAAAAAAGGCGAAGCCCGGGCCCGGGTGGATGATATTTTTATAAAATGAAAAGGCTGCTACTAATAGCTTAGCTGAGCTAGTTGGGCCGTGTCTGCCTGTGTGAAAGTGAGCCTGTTAAAGTATTTATCCTAGTAAAAAAGTTGTTTATGCTTAAATTGTGTCTCTTATTCAGGCCAGGCCGGGCTTTGAGCTCTCTGCGACCGAATCCAAGCCTGGACCATAGATTGAACAAGCCTAGATCATAGGTACAAGTCAGGCCCGTGTACCAAAACCCAAAGCTCAAGCCTGGCCCAAAGCAGGCCAGCCCGGTCCATGAGCATCCCTAGGTGAAATATTCTTTCTCATTTCGCCTTTGTACTATTTTACTTAAACAGTAACATTTTCAAGGAAGTCTTATAGCCAAACGCACACTTAACCAGACACTACACAGGGTTGCTCGGTTGGTCGGCAACTTCACCTCTCATCTGATTGTCAAAGGACACTTGTGTGTGCTGCACTTGGACCAGCCGAGCCCAGTTGCAACCATAGGCATGATAGGGATGACCATAGCCAAAGAGTTGCTGGGCCTCACCTACATCAAAAGTTTTACAGCTGCAATGCAGCTATCCAATTTTTATCAATGGCCTATCCATGGCAAAACAAAACCAAAAAGGGAAAATCATTGGTACAGATCACTCACCCGTGGCATCATCATTGTCAAAGGCATGTCCCATCTATTAATATGCACCCATGTTCAATGCAAAACCTACAAAAGGTTCTCATTCATCTTCCATAGTATGAAATTGTCAATGTTGGTCTTGTCAATATCATTCAGGTTTATTCCTAGATCCTTGAATGGCACCGCTCACTATCTTGCTCAATGGGGTTCTAGATATTGGACAGACATGAATTGGTTTAAGCACCTACCTTCATGTTTTTAAGATCTGGTCTAGCTCTCTGTTGTCTTTATTTTCTCGGTTTTGTTACTATGATCGGTATTTGTTATACATCCATGTGAACTCCATCATGTAACTTGCAAATTTGAGAACAATTTGCACCCTGAAATACTTCGGAAAGAAAATCTAAGAAACTGAGGCATCAATACATATCACCCTGCATCACAGGCTCTTCTATTTATTACATATATATGTAATGTGTTGCAAACCTGAAGGGAACTTACTAGAATCAACATAGGTGGATACATTTTACCAAGAGAAAAAACAGACATAGGTGGGTACAAGTTTCATGCTTTCCTTCCTGTGTGACCCCCCAGGATCCATTCCAATGAGTTGTGGGGTTCCAAAGGACTCATCATGAACAAGGATTATGCAAAACATTCTCCCTCCTAAATTATCCTAACTCTTGATTAAAGGACCTCAAATTTAATGATCTTTTAATTGTCCACTTTTAGAAATTTGATCCCCGTGTTAATTCCGGAGGTAGTGAGTGAAAAGGTTGGATTGATCATATGTGGAACACGGTGTGGACAACAAAACGTCATATCAAGCCCAGATTGATCTCAGGGTCAGTTTGGATGAGAAGAAAAGGTGAAAAAACTGTCTGCAATTCAACTTTGTAGTTTTCTTCACTTCCAATTTCAATAGCAGGATTCTCATTTCCCAATCCAAGATGTCTGATACAGATCAGACCCACCAACGATCGCTTTTATCAGCATTAGTAACTGTCCAGCAGGTCCTTCTCCTGAAGTATATCATATAATTGGCCAGAAAGCACCATCAAAGCAACAAGATGCAAGTAGATAAGTATTTATTCCTTAGGCCACACCCAACATCACGTCCCCTTAAAAGACTCTGAGGAAGTAAATCTTCATCATAATGTGGGCCAGAAACAGTAATAAGACATCTACTTGGCATTCACACACTGGACATCGTGAGGTACATGTGATGTAATGTGATTTATTGAGGCTACTATCCTTCCCACTATTGTGTTTGTCTTCTTACAGCTTGTTAGGTGATGACATAAACTTCCTTTAATGATAAGATTTCTACGATCATGTTTTGTTGTTATTGTTGTCATAATGTGGATCATGACCCAATGTCTTGTTATTTGAGAATGAGATGCGTGCCCTCTAGGAATTGGCTTCCACAGTTATGCATTATTATCATAGTTTGGTTAATTTGCACAGCTAAAGCTTCTTCATATCATTGTACTCAATGGAAGCAAACTCTCTATGTGCTGCCTGCCGAGTGCTCACAGAGTGATTCTATTTTTGTTCTTTTAATTTTGTGGGTGCAAGATTTTATCTGTTTCTTTTAGACAAAAAAAGAGAAAATACAATTGTAAACATTAAAAAAAAAAAAGTAAACAAACTCTTTATCCCTCGACATTGTGCCCAATCTTCATCTTTTGATGATGTTGTCTTGTGGGTCCCGTCACTATCGCAACCTACTCTTTTTTAATTTGTCGATGCCAGTGGCCTACTAGACTAGATGTATGGTGACTCTTCTATAATAGTCATCACAGGGCTTGATGAAAAAGACAAGATTATATCATAAGATAGTTACTATATAGGCATTGGTTATGATACCACGCAAAGGACGAGACTAAATTAGATGATAGAAGATGAATATTTATTCATTGCCATTTAAAAGCAAACCTAAGAAAGTCCTTCACCTCTTTAAGATTCTTTTGTTGGAACCTTTTTAGCATGAATTCCTAGGAATTGAATTTCATATAACAAGGGGCCTGAAGAGTTAGATACATGTGACTGTTTATGCTAAAGAGGATAAATTTGGAAGAGGTTTGTCCCAATGATGACCACTTTGGAGGGCACATGAAAATCTTTTGAGAAATAGGGAATCATATTTGAGTTACAATCAAAATAGATCATTATCCCATTTTCGAGCAAGAAATGTTACTCTGCTAAGAGTATTTGTAAATCATGAATATGTTTTTAAAGATGGGGAACACAACTTTTTAACAAGTAAGATCTTTGGGAGTCTATAATCAAGACCTTCTTTATTGAATCCAAAGGATCGATGATTTGCCTTTGAGTGTCCAATCATAGTCTAAAGATTTAGTCTGGATTAATGAAATCATTGCACTTTTAGTCTTTACAACATTCATGGTTGGACCAAAATGAATGAATTGGTCAAGTCCCATTCACATCCCCACATATAAATATGATTCTTAGATTAGAACCCCCTCCGCTTTCAAACATATTTGCTGGGAATAATATTTTCACCCATTTAATATTTTCATATTTAATGAGGCTTTATATGAATCTACAACTACGTGTGTTCTATTATAAAAAAAACAAGACGAATCACTTGTAAGAGAACTCACGATACATTCATTTGAGATTTTAATTCATGTTGTTCAAATTTAGAGTCAATGTTTGATCATAAAATGCACCTATTTAAATGAAATACATAGTAACATCAGTGATTTTTCCATGAGGAATTAAAGGTCCTTCGAGAATTTTTATTTTTCAAACTAACATCACTACAAATAAGATTTATTAAAGGCCTCGAGCTGTATAAATTTGGAAAGACTGAAAGTTAGTACAATATGAATATGCACACATAAAAGATCAAGAATGTTACCATGAAGAAAATCTTCTAGAAAATTAAGATTCCCATGAAAACTTTCAAAGATTTTTTAGAGAAATGGTGTCAAAAGAATGGTTATATTGAAAAAGCAGTCTATCTATAGAAGCCCTTTAATGTCTTAGTAAAGGATTATTATTATGAGTAATATTTTAAAAAAAATTCCTAACAGAGCATTCTTTAAGATGATTAAGATATGTTTTCAGACAATTGAAAACACATTCTAAGAAAGAACTAAAGCGCTTCATCAACTTTTCTTTTCTTTTCTATTTTACTTTGAAGACTCAAACATGTACTCTCACTCACACATCCATGTCCCAATCAGCTCATCCACAGCCTTTGATGAAGTGCAATGACTTCAAAAGAAAAGGGCAGATTAAAAAAAATGAAAAATAATCCTAATTTACACATTTTGATAGTACCATTCCAACCAAACCATCCAAAACACCATACAGGTGCCTACAGTGTGCCCCACTAGGTGGATTGAGCTGATATTGTATCCTACTGCATTGTAGTTGATGATTTCTCCTCCTCAATTGTCAAAAAGTCCTCCATTTGTGTCTCCATTTATGTGGCTACCGTAAACCTGGGCCTAACCTATTCTTATGCCATGCAAGTGTCCCGGCCCCTATGGTACTTCCAGTTTAGTTTGAGATTAGCAATATGTGGCAGTTTTATGCCATGGATCAAGGTTGCCATCCAAAGGTGGCGGCAATCTCTTTTCTTCTCTCATCTTTGCTTCTACATTATACATGTGTGTTAGCTTCTATAAATTGTGCGGTTGGGGGGGGGGGGGGGGAGCGCCGGCGGCGGGGGGTAAAATCTTATATTACATTAGTCTTTTTCCTAGATGCTCTTAAGTTTTCCCTTTATTTTAGACCCTTAAAATATTATCAAAAAGCCCCTTAATTTTCTAAAACTCTTGTATCAAACTATTGTGATGATTCACAAATATATATAAATAAATATATATATTGTGATGAACCTATCAAAATGTACAATTTTACATCTATTTATCTGCAAAAACATAACCTCATTATCTCTCTTTATTTTAAACAGAAAATAATATTCTGTCAACCTCATTATCTCTCTTAATTTTAAAGAGAGAACACACCTAAGCAAAGCCCCAATGTAGTGAAAACCTATTTGAGGATTTCAGTCATAATCGCTCGTAATGGAGAAATAGAACTCATGTATAGTCTCCAGGATAGTTATAAGGCTTTGATGATGAAGATCTCTATTAATCTTTCATGTTGCTTTTTTCCAAGCATTTCATGTCGCTTTTATCCCAGCATTTCATGTCGTTTCAACTACCTCATGTGGATCACCCACCCTCCACCAATAAAATTAATAAGCGTTTATAATTGAATCTTTCATTACCATATACCAGTTCATAAATTGCATTTGCAATATTTCAAAGTTGTAGGCCATGACCTGACATCCTTTAGTAGTATGTTGATTATCACAGCATCAATCAAATACTGGAAAAAGATGGGTTACCAGTAGTATAAGAATGGGAATCGCCCAACCGATTGTTATTGCCAGCATTTACGTTTCTTCTCCAACAGTAGCGTCAATTTCCAATTCAATTGTTACCTACCTTCTTAATTATGAATTTTAATTGAAACTACAATGAATGGAAGAAACAAGAAGTAGATAAAGATTTTTTTTTCTCATTTGCAGAAGTAGATAAGATTTAATCACTTACTTAGACTCAGCATTACATAATTATTCAATGACAAGAGGTGTAAGCTCTCATAAAAGTGTGACACTTTATTCCATGGCTAGGCTCGATAAGGTTTACTTCTTTACAATTGTCCAGGGCAGTAAGTAGCTGTTGTTGTATGCAATGGCGGATGCAGGATTTTCATTTGGGTGGTGCGTGCAATGGTCAAGTTAAGAGGTTAAATAATAAAATTCGATTTTTTAAGGTATTGTTTTAGAAATTTCCGGAATATTGACCGCACCCACGTGGCAACACCTAGGTCCACCCCCACTTGTATGGGCTCCTGTTAAGAGAAAAATCTACCCACTTATCAAGATCACAGTCAACTAACAGAACATGATTGAGATTTGAATGAGACACACTGATGACCGAACATATTTAAACAAAGAAAGAACTAACAAAGAGAAGAACCTGGTTTTAAGGTTTATTTAAGCATGTGTTCTGGCCTTAAATACCCAATTTCAATCTAATTCTTAGGGATGAAGGAACTTTACAAGTAATGCGATTGAATGGCCTGTAGCCTAGTTTACCAACAAGAGAACCTAGCTAGATATTTATGTGTAACACTATGTAGCTCTCTCTCTCTCTCTCTCTCACACACACATCACTGGTTTAAATGCAGAGTCCTCAATTTACCAGGTCTTTTAAAGGCAACTATCAAACTATTCTTTCCAATTAACTTGTCCAAAAACCACATCACAGATTGTTTTAAGAAGCAAAATGAATGTTCCTTTTTCTCCATACAAACTTTCAAATTGCAATTTCCAAGATATATATTAGAATTTTCAGATTTTACTAAGTTAAGAACCAGAAATTTTAATTTCATGGAGTTTTCTGTGTCCATCTCAATTCTGAATAAAGGAGGCGGGTTGCCTTAGGTAGGTTGACAATATAACTTTTATCATAACTCAAACATGAGTTCTGATAATGACTATATTAATCATGAATTTGTCCAATCTAACCATCCATTCTCCATCCGATGGAACCGATTAACAATATCCCACACTGTACAGTCCTTTCCCCAGCTTAAATATGTATAGAACACACCCATTTTTTATGAAAATTAATATGCCTTCATAAGTAGGGCTTTTTATTTTCTTAAGATCAATTCTTCTACTCTCCAAATCCGACCACCATTTCACAAATGAACAGGTCATTAAACTGATGAATAGAACAAGTTTGAGTGTTAATGGTGTTTGTGTTTTGTAATGACATTAGGACAAGCTAACAGAATGGGGATCTATTTGCATCAAAAAATTGATACTTGTTGTGCGCGTGCATGCATAAGAGCGAATTGTGCGATCGATGAAACATGCCACACACGAGAGAGAAACTAGAGGATTTTACGTAGTTGGGCAAATCCGCCTATGTCCACAACAAGAGATCAAAGACTCACATCTTGACTCTTTTTAGAGTTTAGGGCTACAAATTACATCATATATTTAATCTTTACTTTCTTAACTCCTAAGAAAGCCCCGGTACAATGACCAAAATACCCTTGATCTTGAACCGGGCCCAATCGACCACTCCAGTAAACGTGGGATACAAGACACAAACCTAACCTTACCTTTCTACATTATCAGTTCATTGAGCCTTTTTTTTTTTTTTATTATTCTAGGCTAAAACTTGAAAATCTACAATGAAAATTCCCTATTTAGAAACCAAGAAGTCAAGCAAGCTTCACATTTTCTCCCTTCACAAAGTAAAACTTACATTTATCCACCGTACAGATAGCATGTTGGACTTTGTGTCTTTGTTCATTAATATATGGTAAGACGTAAGAGTCGTTTGTGAGAACTGAGAACCATTGCCTATTACACTTCTGTAGAGGAGACAACCGTTTTTCATCAAGTACCTCTCTTCTTTTAAATGGGTTGTCTTCTTAAATTTTTTTAATGCATTCTTGGAGAAGATTAGATGTGTCACTTATACTTATTTGTTAAGCACCCCTCATTTAAAGTGGTTTTGGCCATGTGTTCACTTTGTCATAGGCTACTGAGAGGCTTGGTCGTTTGATTTTTTTTTGTTCCAAAAGTGACAACTTGAAATGATATAATTTGGGAGACCTTTTAATTGAATGAGAGGCAGTCTAAATCTGATAGATGCTAGTGTGCTTGTTTATTTCATGCAATTGAATCCGTAAGAATTTTAAGACTAGTATATCTAGAAATGATTTAAAATAAAGAATCAAAAGTGAATATTCAACATTGATCATGAAGTAATATCCCTTTTAATGGATATTAAATCAAGGGGGTGTGAGAAATGAATACACAGCCATCATCCTTATAATTAAAATCCTAGAAAAGTCAATGTACCTTTTATATCGCTATATTACACCCTCTACTCATCACCTCTTTAATAATCTTTGGCGGTACTAATTTGACTATAAACTCATATATATTCAATTCATTTGTATTCTACCCAAATAAAAAAGCCCGTCTCTTTCTATGGCATTTTTATTTGGTTTCCTCTCGATATAGTGAAAAGTTGCCTTCTTAGTTCTTTCGCGATAGCCCAGCTGATTAAGGACATGATTATGTGAGACAGGAAGTCCATGAGTTGAGTCTTCACTCTTCATATGGGAAAAAAAATGTGTTAGACTTTGAAATGAGTTTTTACCTTTTTTTCATTTATGCATTTTCCACAAGGCATGATATTGCATCTATGGTCTCTTTTCACTTATATAGAGGACACCTTCCTGACAATACCTTGATCCAATGGTCCACAAGTTTTCTCATTTTAAATAATATTGGATTAGAAAAAATGTAGTAATCTATGTGAAATTTCTATTTTATTATATTTGTCAACGCGATATAATTCAGTAATAGATTTTATGTCCTTGGTACAAAATACGCTTAACTTTTAATGCCATGAAGGAATGAGACATTTGACAAATATACGTATTATGATAGTATTCAAGGCCATTCGATATGGACTAATTAGGGGTAAGTACAGGTGGGGGTGTAAATTAGGGAACAAAATTTGGATAAAATATGAAGGTTTTTTATCCATACAAATACAATAAGGCCCACCAACTTGTGCCCAATCCCTCTGCCATTCATCCCAATTTAGCATCGATCCAACAATCTCATCCCCTTACTCTCTTGAGATTGAGATGGACCCAGTGAGCCACGCTTAATGAATGCTATTATCATCCTTTTACATGGAAAAGAATCCAGACCGTCTGACCAGTGTGCGATCACACCAGAACTAAAGGTCAAGGGTTCGGATCTGGTAAAGTAAAACCCCACAGTGACTATGAGTGAACCACTTACAGCCCACCACATCACCGGGACAGCCTGCCATGCATTGAGACAGGATTGTCCATGATAACATGGTGAACCCTGAATAGCCCATCACAATCACCGTGCGTGAACCCACTCAGAGGATCTCGTCCAACAACTTCAACGTTCGAGTTGCGATTTTTTTTTATTTTACCACGACTTGGTGAATCCTCCTGTTTTTTCTTACTCAATCATTTTCCTACCATATGTATTATTGACTGCAAGGGCATATGTAGACGCCAATTATTGTATTGTAGGTGCTCTGAGGACTATCCTAAATTGTATAGTTCCTGTGAATTAAATAATGTATTAATTAATCATATATAGGAACCCTTTTACATGGCAAATTCACCTCCAGAAAGAAAATATCCCTTGGGGGTCACTGTAAAAATGATTCTTAGGGGAGCCAAAAATGAAAAACTGCTGAGATTTTTATGAATAGTAAAGGATTTTTAAATGAGAAAATTTAAAAATTTTCTTAGAGTCCCTACTGTTAAAAATTTCACTCAGTTCTGCATCTAAAAATCAGACTTCTTAACGAGACATTTGTGTAACTTCTTTTTTGTAAAATTAATGCAAAACTGTAAAATAGTTTTTCACAATTTTGTTACAATTCAATGGTGACTCTTTTTACAAGAAAACAAGAAAATTAGTTCCAAATCTTATTCCACAAAATGAATAGGAGCTTTAACCGTATATCTGCTTTAAGGTCACATTTATCCCTTCAATGGTTAAAGTTTATGAAATCCCGACAAATCTCATGGTTTTGGGTGGGGGTGGGGGTGGGTGGGTTTGTAAAAAGTTACAAATGAAAGGGGGTGGGGGTGGGTAAAAAGTTACAAATGAAAGGAACATTATATGATATCCTATCAATGTATGATATTGCATAGTATGAAATGCCATAGCCCTAAAATATCTCACAAATAGCTCTATAGAAATTTTCATTTGGCATTTTACTAGGTGAGCAAAAGTACCGTAAAGCCTTCATTTCTTAGACAAGATGTTACATTAAAAGTGCATATCTTCAAAATTCTCTCCTTCATTTAAAAAAAAAAAGTCAAAAAATAACTTACTTTCTCCACTAAATGATAATTCACCCCACTTTTACACAAAAAAATAAAAAAAAAATTCCTAGCAAACCACTTAAGATAAAATACCATTTAACCCCTTTAAATTTTATTTTTTCTTAATTTAATGCTTTGGCTTCTGCTCCTGGCACCAGCGACACAACATGCCCAAAATTTGTATGACTCCTGACTACTGAGACTTGAAGATTCCTACAGTGGCATGTGTCCGTACGGTTTGGAGTGACAGCCACTGCCAGTCTGCCACTGGATTTTGCTGGGAGATTATGATATCCAAAACACACTCTCAATAGTATCCGACGGGATAGCGAAAATAACAAACTAACAAATGAGGGAGGGAAGGGCCTACTTTTATGCTACGTAAATGTAATTTAGTCATCCAGCTTATACCACTAATAGTTACTTATAAAAAAAAGACGACAAAGGTCTTAAAGGTAATTCATGCCCGAACACATTTAATTCCAAAATTTTTATGAGATTCACAATGCATGATTTTAAAAGTATACGTATTGAGTTAAGATAGAATTTAACTTGTAAGCCTAGGAATTTAGACTTTGAATATTTTCGATATGGATTAACAGAGACTTACCATTTGAATCTCGTGAATAAGAATGCCGCGGCATCAAGTTCTCATAAGGGGCCATATTACTCTTTTCATTAAAAGATTTATATAACCATGAAAAGACAAAACCATCATCATTATTGTCACAACCTTAGCCCAGGAAAAAGACAAAATGTCGGAGCTTAATGGATTTCAATAATTTAGAAAGGTAAATTCATGCATTTTACCCACTCCAACTGGAGCATCAGCAAAATGGTGAAATCTGATAGAACCCACCAAAAATAGACACGATCAAGTCAACAGAGGACCATCAGCCACAAGTGAGAGGACCCATCCGAAATAATGGGGTCTATGACAATGACAATGAAAATTGCAAGCTCAACAACCCAATCTGGTGGGCCTCAATATGGAATGTGACATTTATATCTATATATATTTTCGTTAGATTCAATGGTGATCAAAAGAACACGCATATGGCCACATAAAACAATGACCAATTTTCTTTCACATTAGTTTTCTAACCAAGTTTAAGTACAACTGGAAGCACGACCCTCAGCAAATTAATAAGGTAGCATCTACTATTTGGAGTAAATAGAGATTAAGTAGAAAAAAGAAACGCACAAAGGTCAGATCACATATACAGACCATAGTTTTGGCCTTTTGGAGACATGAAACTAATGATAATGTGATGTGTTGGAAACATTGGCAAAATTGAAAATACCATGAGAAAGTCATGATAAAACTAGAATCACATGTATTTAACTGAGTTTTCCATTACCTAATTTATTTAAAATTGATTTGTTTTCTACATGATTTTTTATAGTTTTTTGGAAAGCCCAAATTTGAAAATATGCCAACATTTTCATGAGACAATAATTTTTCTGCAACAATATTTATGACGATGCTCAATAAGTAGGCTTATGGGACATTCCTAATCATAGCTAGGTTAATTAAAATAAAGGAAAATTTAAAGAAGAAGAAGAAGAAGAAGGAAAGAACTACAAACCTTCAATTTCCATTAGGGCTGCCATCAGGACAATAGGCCTTTCCCAAAAGGTCCATGTGTCCATATTCAAACTGGTCAACCAAGGATTAAGATAAACCCCGTAATAATTATCATTTTCTCTTCCTTCGATGTGTTTAATAGTCTAAGCCTTCACCCAAAAATCACTTCTATTTATCATTGTTTTCAAAAGGGAGGTTTGCAATAAAAATGTTTCAAATATCTGGTCAAAAATAGAGGAACTTAGTTACAGTTTTTGGACCCTACAATAATTGCCAAACTAGAAAACTGATATGCCAATACAAATAGAAACATGTAAGGCCATGTTTGGAACCACTAGTCTATTTCTTAAAGACCATTCAATACAGACTCATTTAAAAAAGAGCCATAGAAAAAAGAAGCTAAAATAAAAGGAGTTGTTTGGTAATGCAAGGGTCTATGTTAAATAGACATTTTTATATCATTGGTTGAGGGTTTTTCTACATATTTCTTGAGATTCACAAGGTATTAGGCCATGAAAATTGACCATAAGGAGGTGCTCAGCCTTCCAAAAAGATCTCACGATTTGGATCTTGTGTTTGGGGTAATCCATAAAATTATACATAATGGCTCACTTTTTTGCACATATCTAGAGATTGGTGATGATCCAAAAGGTAAAATTTGGTCTCATGATTATGTTTGATATTATGAACATTACTAACGGTTTAGATCTTATTTTAAACTCCTCTAAATAATAAAAAAATTGAAACAGTATACTGCTCATGGACAAATGCAATTTTGAGCATAATACATCAATGGTTATTTTTGTTTTGCATATATCTCAAGATTCACAAGGTATTATGTGATCAAAATTGACCACAGATCCGTTTTCAACCTCCCAAACATATCCAACGGTTTAATCTTGTGCTTGGGGACCACAGATTATAAAAATGATATCCAATGGCTCAAGGTTTGTGGCACATATCTCAAGATTTATGATGATTCAACGGCTGAAATTTGGATACATGGCCGTGTTTGACCTTGTGAACATTTTCAACTGTTTAGATCATGATTTGGACTCTCTCAGATTTGGAGAAAAATTGAAAAAAAAGATTAGGCGTGATTATGCATAATTACTATAGCCCCGCCTCTTCTTTTTTCCTTCCATTTCTCAACTCCCTTATCAAGGAGGCTGTGGAAAGTAGAGCCATTGCCTCTACTTCTCTCAAATATGTAGAGGCTGAAAGGTGGTGCCAAACACTCTATTTTTTCAAACCTCTATTCATTTTAGAGAAATAGAGAAAAATAGGAAAAAATTAGACCTCCCAAACATGCACTAAGTAACGTCAGAATATGTAATTTTAAGAGCCCATTTGGTCCGAGCGTGTTTGTATAACGCGAACGAGAGTAAATATGTAAATGATTTGACATAAGTATTACTTTCGTAATACTAAAAAAAGATGGCTAACTCTTTTTCTTCATGGTGTTTAGATTGGAAAGGGAAAGGGGAAGAGGGTGAACTTTTACCTCCTCTCTCCCCCGCTTTATTTTACTCTTCTCAAGTGTAATAACCAGAGAAGAAGTCGAATTTTGTTAATGCTTTTTTACTTTGGCCCCCTCCTCTTTCCCTTATTCCCAATTAGACCCCTCGTTTTCTTTTACTCTCCCCATATATAAACAGTCAGGCCAGGTAAATGGGGTGGAAAAAAAACTGTAATAGTTCATATTCCATGCTAGTAGAGAGAGAGAGAGAGAGAGAGAGATTCTCTTGCAAGTTGCTACACGTAACTGGGATACTGGCCAAGGAAAGGGGAGCAAAAGCCAGAAGGGAGAAAAAAGCTCTTGTATGGACAGTAGCTGAGATGGACATAAAAGCTGAGAGCTGTATCTTTCCTTTTTAATTTGCTCTCTCCCTGCGTACCAACCAAAAAAAACTCCAAGACAATCATATCCCATAAAACAAATTCCCAATACAGACTCCATATCCCATCAGCAGATTTCAAATGCCTCCGATGCATCAGCTTTTACGCATTTAAACCCCCACCTCAGCCTCCTTAAAAACCCTTCATTTCATGTCCACCTCACTACATCTCAGTTGCAGAAAATCTATAGCTTTTCAACTTCAGACAACTCTAAATATTAAGCAAAAGCTCTTCTTCTTCTTCTTGTTTGGCCATTTCTGGGTCTTTCTCCGTTTCTTTTCTAATGGATAGAAAGAGTCGCTCACTGTATTGAAATGGATTGGTTGGAAATTGAAGTAGGAGGCATAAAAATTGAATCTTTTTACTAGTTGTTACAGCAGAAGAAGCTATAGCAGTGTTGCATGCATGGAAGGCGTAAGTTTAAGAGGTGGGGGCGGTTTGGGTGATGATCCAGATATAACAGATCCTCATAGGAAGAAGAAGAGATATCATAGGCACACCTCCCGCCAGATTCGTGAGCTTGAATCGTAAGATCTTCAAAGCTTTTCTCTAGTTTCAACCCTGTTCTCTGCATTGGGTTCTATGTGCTTTTGTTGTTGTTTTTTTCATGTTGAGTTACTCATTTCAAAAATCATGGCAGTGGGTTTTCGTTGGAGTCGGTTTATATGTAACCAATTCAATTTGGTTTGCGCTTTTCGCTATTTGGAAAGTTTCAACAGATCCAAGTGTTGAGACTTTCCGAAGATCCTCTGTTCTGGTCTTATTTGTAACGGGGTTTTTTTTTTAGCTTTTCTTACGATGTTAGTTTAAACAGTTACCCATTTGAGATGCCTATAGTATGCTTTTGTGGGAGCCCGTTTGTCTCTTCCTCTCTTTATCTTTATTGGGTTTGTGGAGACTTTTCTTGTTGTTGGGTTAAATGGCTCGTAATTGGTTACCCCATTGCCTTTTTTTCAGACATTTCAATATTTCTTGTGTTTTTTGTAGTATGTTTCAAATGTATCATTTTCGATTTGGATGTTGTTTTTTGTGTGTTGGCAGATTTCGTGTCATTATTGTTTTCTTAGAGCAGCTGGTTTCAGAAGCTTGAAACCTGTTTTTTTTTTTTTCCTTTTAATTTCGCTTACTATATTTTTTGTGTCATTATCATTAAATGTTTAGATACACATATTCAGATCTCCATAGATCCTTGTGGAAGTTGAAGTTGATTTCTATCTAAATATTCCACTTTATTTTGTCCACTTTCCAATGTTTAGATTTTGAGGCTCTCTTGTTGCTTTTAGTCTTTTTGCTTATTTTGAATGGTTGGTTGCCAATTTCAGTTTTGATGACATTTTTTTTCTTTTCAACTTTTCAAATCATTGTTTATCACTTAACTGTTTTGGGATATACAGGGCTGTTATGGTGAGCAATGACAATAATTCTGTTGTTAGTACTTAGTAGTAGTAGTAGTAGTAACGGTTAGTTTCCTATCCCATTGCTTACTAATGGTTTTACCCTAACGAGTTTGTGTTTAGTGCTGACGTGTTACGGAGCTAAAATTATGAGAGATGCCTGTATTCATCCCTTCTTTGTTTTGGTTTATCAAGGCTTTTGCCACTGATAGTGTTTTTCTTTGCTTTTTCATGAGGTATCAGTAGGTTTAGATTGAATGGTTGCTTTTTCTGCAATTTTATCTGATTTGATCTTTCTACTGCCTGGCAGATTTAATAAGGCATAAATAATCATTTCTCAACTATTACATCTGTTTTGGTATTTTCTTGGGGAAGGGTTTCAGAAGAGTTTGTTTAGATGAGATTAGTGTTTTCTATTGCTTTATTCATTTAGAATTGGTAATATTGTGCATTTTTTCATCAATAGTTAGAATGAATAATGGCCTAGTTCGGTTTCCAATGATGGTTCTTTGTAAAATCTATTTGTGTTTTCATGGTGGCAAATTGATTTATTGGTATTTGTCTGTCATTAAGATTTCTTCAATAGTTGTGGATTTCATTGTTGTTGTTTCATTTCTTGATGAGATGAATGGGTTTTTGTCACTTGTTTCTGTGAATAATGGAAAACTGATCTGGTCCGTGTTATTCTTGCTATGTGTTAAAGGTTTTTTAAGGAGTGCCCACATCCAGATGAGAAACAAAGAAATAAGTTGAGTAGGGATTTGGGGCTTGAGCCTCGCCAAATCAAGTTCTGGTTTCAAAATAGGCGGACCCAGATGAAGGTAAACAATTTTTCTTTGATTGGTTTTAGCTTTTCTTGTCTTGGGTATGTGGAAGGCTTGTCTGGTTCTTGTTCCTCTGTCTCTGTTTTTTTTTTTTTTACTCCCCACTTGATATCATTTGATGAAGAAAAGGGTGGCCAAATGTTAGGCCCAACACGATCGTGCAGATAACTCCATGCTTCGAGCAGAGAATGACAAGTTCCGGTGTGAAAACATTGCCATGAGAGAGACACTGAAGAATGTGATTTGCCCATCTTGTGGTGGGCCACCTGATGGTAAAGACATGCATTTTAATGAGCCGCACCTGCGCATGGAGAATGCCCGATTAAAGGAAGAGGTAAGTAGATTAAAATCACTGAAGTAGAGAATTGTTTGATTTTCTGCTTGCAAAAACTCTAGTCCCCCTCTGTAGCTAATGTACAATATGTTGCACCTCTCTGTTCCGTGGAAGCGGGTAGTTCAATCAATCTAAATATTGATGTGTTCCCACTGGAATGTCCCAGAGCTCGTACAGTTTGGATGATTAGTGTCTGAACCTTCCAATCAGATGTTCAAGAATTGAATACATCAACGGTCCATAAAAGTCCCTACAGAAGATGGCTAGATTATCAGTTTCGCGAGATTGTTATGGCATACAATATGCATATTGGGGCATCCTATACCAATGAAGAGGACTATTGTATCTGTATATACAGAATGAAGAGGAATTGGGAGTTGTGGCGACTTAAAATTTGCTATAGTTTGCATGACTCATATAGTTTTTCTTTTCAACTGTTTTGACTCCTCTTATTCTTAACTCTTTGGTGGAACTGCAGCTAGATAGAGTTTCCAGCATTGCTTCGAAGTACATTGGAAGGCCAATTTCGCGTCTTTCCCCAATTCAACCGATACCATTTTCTCCGTTGGACTTGACGATGGGGTGTTTCAGAGGTCAGGCAATTGGTCCTTCTCTTGATCTCGATCTCCTTTCGAGAAATTCTTCTATTGCTACATTGCCAATGCAGAGAGTGGGCATTGCGGATATGGAGAAATCTATAATGATGGAGACTGCTGCCAATGCAATGAATGAATTGATGAGGCTAGCACAGTCAAATGATCCCTTATGGATGAGGTCCAGCGTTGGAAATGAGCTTCTCAATTTGGAAGTGTATAACAAGATTTTTCCAAGACCTAACCACCCAAAAAGTCCTGATATGTCTATAGAAGCATCAAGAGGTTCATGTCCCGTGGTCATGAATGGATTGACGTTGGTCAACATGTTTTTGGACACGGTGAGCCTGATTATCGTTTCTCCCCCCATTTTATGTATTTCTTCCTATAGCCATGTTTGTTTGACCGAATTTGAGTTTGAGGAATTTTCTTATAGAGAGGTCTTCTCATTCTTGATCCAAGGATATGTAATGCATCCTCTATTGTTGATTATGTTTGCATGTCATGCATGTTTTGATGTTCCATACTATCGATACTACGGGCCTAGTTAGACCGTGGCTGG
Organism: Persea americana; assembly: GCA_029852735.1. Classification (NCBI taxonomy): domain Eukaryota; kingdom Viridiplantae; phylum Streptophyta; class Magnoliopsida; order Laurales; family Lauraceae; genus Persea; species Persea americana. The sequence continues at coordinate 50,586,818 of CM056817.1, read as the reverse complement.
AAAATAACAGATTCGACAATATTTTCCTTCACAGTTTTGGTTGCATTCATAGATAATTTGAACGGTTAACTGCAAATATTGCCTAACCATCTATCTGCAGGCTATTGAGCAAAGAGTTGGGATTGTCCCATTGGAGAGTTTGAGGACCTGGCCTATCCATGATGGGGCTCAACAAACCAATGGTCTAGATACCAACTCGTAGACTCCACAAGTGCATTCTCTAGGCTCAAGGATGCCATGCACAGGGTTGGGCTGAGTGTCATGTAATCCTCATTTCCTAAATCCTTTATTTACCTTTTATGATAATAGAAATATATTATTTGTCCGCAGGGAAAATGGATGGAGCTATTCCCTACAATTGTTTCTCAGGCGAAGACTATTGCAGTTCTTGCATCTGGCACAGCAGGAACTCAAAGTGGTTCCTTGCAATTGGTAATCATGGAACACACATCTTGTTTTGAATATCATCAGTAGGTTATGCATGTTTTTTATTTTAGATATTCTTATTTATCGTGATTGGGTTGGATGTATACTTTTTCTTGGAATGCAATGGTACACGTTGGATCCATCTTGCTAAATACGAGCTGTTGTTATAACTGTCAAATTGTGGGCAGTCAATGCAATTTTAGCCTCTGTAATCATCCAATTGGAGGTAGATATTCAAACATGGCCAATCACACAAAGGCCTCCCAACAAATGGTTCAGATTACCAGCACATAGATTCCACCTATATCATTGTTGGTTAAGAATGAAAACTCTCTCTTTAACAATCACCACACAATACCTCATCTTTGTTAGCATTTCATTAGTGGTTTTTTTTTTTTTTTTGGAAGCTGAATTTCCATTAGTTTCTTCAGGAATTCTTCTTATTTAAGGCTGCTGCAGATGTATGCAGAGTTGCAGGTGCTTTCGCCTCTGGTGTCCACCCGCGAATTCTATTTTCTTCGTTATTGTCAGCAAATAGAGGAAGGGTTGTGGGCTATAGCAGATGTCTCCATTGACATCTCCAGAGACAATCAGTTTGTCTTTCCTTCACACACTCGTAGACTGCCTTCTGGCTGCTTGATATATGACACACCCAATGGATACTCCAAGGTGAGCAGTTAAATAAGACCTCTTTCTCTTCAATTAAACTCATCCATGCAGCCATGTTCCAAAACTCATCTAGTAGACTCAAAACATGTGAAGATTAAAAGTTCCAGTCCTTGTTTTAGTGTAAAAGAATCAATTTGAGTTAAAATGATCTATCATAGCTTTTTTCTAGAAGTGGGGATTTTTGTATTGAAGTGATTGTGTGACCTTTGCTGGTCATTGGGCAACACCTTACATGCACATGGATCATGAGAAATGAATCCAATTATGGCTATAGAAGGCCCCCATCACCTAATTGTTAGGAAGTCCCACATCCCACATCACCTAAGCAATAGGCTTGACATGTTTTAATATATTAGTATGAGCCTTCCACCTATTAGCTTAAGCTTTTGGGTTAGTATATGGTTTCTTACATGGTATCAGAGCGGGTTCCAATCCCGTTGTTCTTGTGTAGCTCACATGACAGGCCCGTTTATGAAATATGTTGAACAATTAACCAATGGGATATCATCCATTTTTTGGCACTCAAGTGAGAGTTAAGATTATCCAATTAGCATGATAACTAGGACCTTGTGAAATCCATGGTGGTGACCTCCTGTCTAATAGTTTATAATATTCAAAGGTGTGCTGCTGCCACAACATTGTTATGTTGATTGCCTTTTGCATTGCTCATTCTTATTTGTGTTTAATCAACCTTACTCGGACAGGCATCAAGTTGATTTGTTCATATAACCTACACTTATAACCACCTGAATAGCGGCAAATCTGAAGCTCTTTTTTCCCCTTGGGGGCTTGACAGGTTATTTGGGTAGAACATGTAGAAGTAGAAGAGAGGACCCCTACTAATCGACTTTACAAAGAGCTTATCAATAGTGGGATGGCTTTTGGTGCCCAACGGTGGCTTACAACTCTACAGAGGATGTGTGAGAGATTTGTATGTCTTATGCTCACCAGCTCTCCTACTAGGGACCCTGGAGGAGGTATTGGCACAAGCTTCATCTAACGATGGTATCACATGATGTTCGACTGAGGGAAGCAATTTTTGGTTCAATTGAAAGTGCTGTAGGCTAGCTGTTCAGTGATCTCTCTCATTCATCTGATGGTTTTCCAAAAATCAGAGTAATTCCTTAATAAGTAACAGCTCTCCTATTTGATGGTCCCACCCCACCTATCTGATTGAAAACATTGTGATGGGACCTATGAATGTTTTCAATCAAGTGTGTCCCTACAGTTTATTGGGCCAAGCAGATGTTTCAATTGGACATTGTGTGGTTCCTCAAATGTATCTTTTTTCCTCTTTCCTAGAGTAGAAGACTCCTAGAGCTTGAAACAATGTCTTTCTTGCTGATGGATGCTCCTTCCTATGATTGCCTACAGAGATTCCATCGTCCGAAGGGAGAAGAAACCTGATGAAGCTTGCCCAAAGGATGATTGTCAGTTTCTGCTCAAGCATTAGCACTTCAAGTGGCCATCGGTGGATGACGCTTTCTGGATCAGATGATGTTGGAGTTCGAGTCACAGCCCGCAGCAGCACGGACCCTGGTCAATCCAACGGTGTTATCCTAAGCGCAACAACCTCTATCTGGCTACCTGTATCACCTCACAATGTTTTTAGTTTTTTCATAGATGAACGGACACGAGCTCAGGTATAATAGTACTGATTAATCAGTTGGCTTGTCTAGACTTCCAATCATTTTGATCGATCAAAACTGCTGAGTTGTACCTATATTTCTTCAGTGGGATGTTCTCTCCAATGGAAGTTCAGTGCAAGAGGTTGCCCACATTGCAAATGGTTCTCATCCTGGGAATTGTATCTCTGTTCTGCGTGTGAGTTTCTCGGATGTTTCCTTTTCATAGTTCTTTCATTAATTAGATTATTATCAGGCTAAGTAAATTTCATTTGTACATTGGTGAGCACAACTTGCAGACCGTTGATATATTCCGCTTTCAAACCTCCTCTGTATCATCTTTCTCCCTTTTTCATGGATTATTAGTTTTTCTTCACGCAGCTTCTTGTTTTATGTAATAATGGAACAGGCCTTCAGTTCCAGCCCAGACAACATGCTTGTACTCCAAGAGTGCTGCACGGACGAGTCAGGCTCACTGGTTGTCTATTCCCCCATCGAGCTTCCAGCCATCAACATTACAATGAGTGGTGATGACACATCCTACATCCCACTCCTCCCATCAGGTTTTACCATTTTGCCTGACGGGCGGCCCAACGGTGGAGCTTCAACAAGCTCCGATCCTCAAGGCAATGCGAGCAGTTCCACAGGTTCACTCATTACAGTTGTTTTTCAGATCCTCGTCAGCAGCTTGCCATCAGTGAAGCAAAATGATGAGTCGGTTACAACTGTTCATAAGCTTGTTGGCGCCACCATCCACCAAATAAAAGCAGCCTTGAATTGCACCAGTGCCTAACAGAAGCTCTTACTCTCCTTGAAAGATTTTGCAGGAAGACTCAATTCTTCGTGCCTACAATCAAGTAGATACTTGGGGGTGTTGTTTCACAGGTATCACACACTTCCCGCACCAGCCATTGTCTTCATCCAATCCAAGCATTCCGTATAATAACCAGGCCGTTTCATGTGACACAGATTAGTTATCTAGAGGCTCCCGCAGTGGATGTGAATTGTGATCAAACATATTTATTTGCTCCAATGGGTGGACTTCCCATTGCCTGGATTGTTCAAAGGAGATATCTTCACTCAGTTTCAGATAAACTGTATGAATGGCCCATGACATGGATGGCATAGGCAATTTAAAGGCGGGGCCGACATGCGTATTTCTCTACAGGCATAGCGGTTTCACCATTGATCTTGAGTAGTCTTTTAAGGAGGAAGTCAAGAACGCACCATAAGCAATTCCCTTGCTATTTAGACTCTGCTTTCTCATCCATTTCCTTCTCACTTCAGTTACAAAAGCAACCTAAGCAAGAGGTGATGCAGTGGTTCGGGTATTGACTCTCCGTTTAATGATTGTTATTTGTTCTGCTTCTATATTCTACACTAGAGGAAAAGTTTCTGACATAAAAATGTGTGCTTGCTTGGATGGTGCAAGTGGTAGCTGCCTTTGTTTGTTGCAATGAGTTTGATATATTCTGCATTGAGATCTCATGTATTCTTTTGTCACAAGGAAAAGGAAATATGTTTATGACTTGGATCTGTAGTTGCAATTTTGATCATACACAAGGATTATGTATGGAAATGTAATCAGGCATATTAGAGAACATTGTAGAGAAGGTTGGATAAAAAAGGATGAGTTATCTTGGATTAAGTTTTGAGTCAATATTTTGATTGGACTCTATAAATAGCCATTGGCAATTCTCAGTGAAGTTACCTCGGAGATCTTGCAGAAGGCAGTCCATAAATTTTCACAAGGCCAGTATGGATGGACCATGATTCAGGCCAGAGACAAATCTAATGTACAGGACCTCACTTAAAATTCAATGGGCTGCCATTCTGCATGGAACTGGATCGGACTCTTATCAAGGACCAGATCAAATTAGTAATCGGACCCTGCAATATTGCAATGGCCTTCAAATTATATGAACTGGATGATCCTATCCATCCAATGGACAACCAGAAGGAAATTGCCAGTGTTCATCAATGGATATGCAGAATCGAAGAAATAGATAACAGTTTCTTCCAATGCCTGACACACTAGGCTATGTACACGTTTGATCATCGTATGTGTGCGAGAATTGTAGACTTGCTTTTTATTGTATTAATCATCTTCACATAGCAAAATTTTCACCTGCGGGAATGTCCTGATGGGACCGGCAAAGTAGCATGGGGCCCATAAAAAAATGCAGACCCCCGGAATTAATGGTGAAGCCTTATCTAGCAATTCAATTTTTTTATATCATATTATGCATGTTAGATTTTGTGGAGCAGCCTAACCCTTCTTAAGCTTGCATCAGTCTTAACCTGTGGATCCCACTTAGAAGCGCGATAATGAGTGCGGGGAGAGGTAAGTAGTTGTTCAAATCTCATGTTTCATAGAAAAGAGAAATATTGTTTCATCCAATTCACATTCGCCACATATACAAAATCTTACGCCATCAGCTAATACACCCTCTCCTTGGAATGAAAAAAATCTAAGAAATTTTGTATAGGTAACAAATGTGGATTGGATGAAATAGAATCTCCCTCAAAACAAGGATCTGGACTCAATAAGAAAGGTCATTCTATACCTTACCTGTCAAAAAAATTAATGAAAGTGAAAAATGGAAACCATCCCATGTAGGAAGGAAGTGTCTTGAGGGCTTCAAAATCCTCCAAATCATTTTTTTAAGGTAAGTACTCACACACCCATAAATGGAAACCATCCCATGAAGGAAGGAACTGTTTTAAGGGCTTCAAAATCCTCCAAATCATTGTTTTAGGTAAGTACTCACACGCCCATATCCACACAAATCCCTCACCACCAGGGTTATTAATAGTTAGGAATTGATCACTGGTTGTTTGTGGACTAAGATTGAAGGCCTACATAACTCAGATGAAAGTCAAATTTGATTAGTCCTATAATACAAATGGGAAGAGAGGGAGAGAGGTGGGCCCACGGCCCCGATAGTTAATCACCTTATTGTCCTTGAAAGTCTGCCGATTATGTGTTTTATATTTAATGATGATATTACATCTAGCCAGCTATACCTTTTTATTAGTTATAATTTTGATGTTTAGATTATGGGTTCAATTTTAGCTGACATTAAGGGCCCGTCCGTCTTGCATGAACTGAATTAGTATGAATGCAAGGTAACATATTCCAACAAACATCCTAACTTTTATTTCTAGGGTAATGGCTGGGTATTCATTTCCTTTATTCTCTTTTTTTTTAATCAAAAAAGATATTATTTAAAGACTATTTATAGGTCTCTACAACTCTACCTTTGTTTCTTCAACTTTAACCACTTAAATATATATTTATTAGAATTCCTATAAATTCAATTTCATGCAAATAAACAGGAAACTTTGGATATGAACTTTTACCTGATTGATAATGGGTTAGAATCACATATGCAAGATTGTAGCACTTTGATCCTTGGCTCATAAATGTGAAATTATGGCCAACGGTTAATATGTACCCAGGGCATAGTTTTTAATTTCGTATCACTTCGGGCTTAAATGACCGAAATTTTATGTTTCGGTTAAGTGGTCGAAATAAAATTTTATTCAAAACTTTTTGCTTTGAACTTTAGTAAATTTCGACCAAAACTCAAGATTTCGGCCAATGTTGGCGTATTTTACATAATTATTTTTTTTTTACCTTTTTTACACATATATACTTTCTATTTCTTATATTTTTCCAAAATGTAATCTCAATTTTTTTTAAATCAATATTTATGATTTTTTACATATATATGTTTACATAGTATTTAATGTTTTCCCCAAAATATAATTTCGAAAAGTTTTGCCGAAAATAGAAGCTCTCAAAATGGCTTCTAAGAGGTAAATCAAATCTCTTCCCTTGTGATTTGTCAATGCTTTCAAATGGGTTCAGGTTCAGCAGGCAACAACATGGACAGCCCGGCCATTCCAAAGACAAATGACTCAATTCATTTAGAAATTAGAACTAGACTCATGTTTTTTGGTAAAAAAATTATAACTTCTTTAAAAAGGAATTAAATCGAATTAACAATTAGCAAGTACTTGCTTTATACAAACAAGATACGGAAACATGTATACTTGCATCCATCTCATTTTTCTACCTTTTCTCCCTCTCCTCTCTCTCGTCTCCCTCTCGCTCTCAGAAAAACAAAAAATGAGATAAAAACCCAAACCCTAACTATTCTCTGCAAGTAAGATTTTGCTCTTTAAATTTCATCCTCATTTCCTTTTGCATTCATGTCTATTTCAAAAGAATGCAGCTTCTTCTTTTCCCTTTTTCCAAATGCATTCTAGTCTTTTGCCCATCTCTCAAATACCAAAAAGATGCGATCTTTATGGTGCATTCAACTGCAGATGATTTGGGTTTTGTTGTTTCTTTCTCATGGGTTGATTTGAAAGAGATTTAGACCATCTTTTTGTGTAATCTGGATAAGTTTCCTTATTTGGTGTATCACTTCAGAAAACCCCCAAATGCAGGTGTGGGGGGTCGATGATATGAACTTGGTTTTGCACCATCTATTTAGTGTGGTTGTTTTAGTGATTTTTTCCTCAGGTAGGTCTCAGTTTAGGAAACCGTGAAAGCTGTAGTCTTGAAATGCAGATAGTATGGATTTTTATTGAGTTCATCTGTAATAGGTTTACATTATCTTTCTGTGAATTTCTGATGTTTCTGATTTTCTCATCTGGGTATATGCAAATGATGATGCTTTGGTGTTCATTTGGACCATGTTTCTCGCATCATTTGCATTTCTGGCAGTTCTCTCATCTTTATGTGTATATTATTTTTTCGGTTTTTTCATCTTGATATCACTTCAATGTACCAGAAGACTTTAATCCTTTGGTTTGTATTTACATGCAAATGTGGGCCTTTTCTTTTTATTTTCAGTCTTTTCTCTTTCATGGTGCTGGGCATATTTTGGTTTATGAGGGGGTTTAGATTGATCCAAAATGGAGTCAACACCATCTCACTTTAAATATCAGGAAATAAAATTCATTTTGGTTGTATTCAAATTCAAATGCTAATTATCTTTTTTTTTTTTCTAGTGGTTGATTGAATTCGGTTTACGCTCTCTGTATTTTCTTTTTTAAATGATAACATGGCTCGACCTTACAACTTTGTGGTTGCTACAATTTGCACCTTCCATCTGTGCTACAGCATTTTGCAGGGTTTACACTTTACACTCTTTTGTCTCACACTTAATATGGGTTTCACAGTGCATTTGACATGATATATCTCATTTTGCTGTAGATCTTTCTATGATAAAGCACAATGGCATTGCATTAGGTTTCAAGGCACTTCCTTCTCTTATTTTAACTTTTTTAATTCTCTAGTTCCTAAGATTTTCAATTCATTTGATGAGGTGGTGTTATGGTTATTGATGGAATGAGATCAACGCAGCTGATGGATTGACCATAATTGATCTCTGAGAAACTCTCTACTTCTTTTACAGATTCTTAATTATTACTATAATAGTTCTGTTTATATGGAGGACGATGGCGGATTGGGTATTCGTAATTGGGGCTATTACGAACATTCATTGAAGGGGAATCTAGGGCTACAGCTTATGTCGGGCATTGTGGATCATGAGACAAAGCCACTGTTCACAGGCCGTGATTCGGCTTTCATGTCTAATGGAGGTTTTATTCATCGGGGTTGCAGTCTCCCGGGACCACAGGTCCCGATGGAGTTTATGCAAGATGGTTGGATCAACCAGAGAGAGAAGACTTACCCTGTATTTCCTGGGCATCAGAACTTCACAGCTTTATCTGAAGGTTTGGGAACTCACTCTTCACAGAATCTGCTGTCACCTGACCCATCAAAGGATGAAGGGATGTTGCGGACTGAAGATAAAGGTGGTAAAAAAGATATGCCCTTGAAGAAGCGATCAACTGGGCGTGCCTGCAAACCTCCTAAAGCGAAGATGACTAAGAACAATTCTGCTATTTCAAAGAAGGAAATGAACTATTCTGCTTCGAGAACTAAGGCCATAAAGAAGAGTGTGGAGGTCATGATTAATGGAATTGATGTGGATATCTCAGGTATCCCTACACCTGTTTGCTCATGCACTGGATCACCTCAACAGTGCTATCGATGGGGCTGTGGTGGGTGGCAATCAGCATGCTGCACCACCACTATTTCGAATTATCCCTTACCACTGAGCACCAAAAGACGCGGTGCAAGGATTGCTGGAAGGAAGATGAGTCAGGGTGCCTTTAAAAAGGTGTTGGAGAAGCTTGCGGCTGAAGGACAAAACCTTTCTAACCCAATTGATTTGAAGACCCACTGGGCAAAACATGGTACCAACAAGTTTGTTACAATCAAGTAGTTGTACAATTTCGATGAGGTTAGTTTGCACCATCCTCTTTATGTATTCAGTTTCTTTATGTGTATGTTATTCTCCTGGGGCATTTTGAATACCTTGTAGCTAATGAATTCTCTGTCATGCTACATTTTTTTGGAGCAATTCATATGTTCTGGTTGTTTTGTTACAATGTTCGGTTTTTGCAGCTTAAAGGGAAATGGAGCTATTGATCTTATCTGGCTGATAGGCTTTAATAATTAGTTGATAGAAGTTTGTTTGTCTTAATCCTTGTGGGGCAATCTTCTTTCCATTATTACTTAATGTGATTGTAAAACTTCTTGTTGACAAGTTTCTTCATTTTTTTTTTATATATACAATTCATAGTGCATCTCCGGGTCCTACACCTTATTGTACATAGCATATCTGAGGATTGCACCAGAAGATTGTGCTTTGGTCACCCTACATATCAAGGGTCACATCCCCATTAAAATATTTTATTCTATGAAAAAAGAAAGAGGGAATTTGTACTTTAAACCTTCAAAGTTACTTTTAGTTAAATATTTGTTGTAATGGATTAAATTAAGACAACTTTAGTAAACTCATTAAAGACTATAACAGTCAAAATCAATGATTCCCAATGCTTTGAGGTTTGCGCCCCATGCGTTGGACTGAAACATCTTGTCTTTATGATGCCTCAACGTTTCAAAAGATTGATAGGAGAATAGCAAAAATAATGATTTTGTAATGCATACTAAAGTACTTCTATTCATTACCATTTCTCTTTCAGATATCTAATTTCTATACTTGATTCAGTTTCATAAAGATTGTGGAATGGATATAATGGATTCAGGTTCATAAAAATTATGAAAAGTTTTAGATTCATATCCCTTTTGGTTGTGGCCCCAGTGGATAGTATTTGACTGCTTTCTTGCCTAAAGTTAGACAACTCTCATGCATATCTTTTAACGAACCACTCTGTTAAGCCCCAAGTGCAGCCCAAGCCTCCAGTTTTAAAGTTTCAATGTCACTGGGTCCTCCACCTAAATCTCACTAGAGAGGTTAGCAAGGATTTTGATCTTACCGGCATCATTTGATATAACCTTTTTTTTCTGTATGAGAGTTTAAGAACTTGGAAACTTGAATTGAAAAATGATGGGAATTAACTCAAATTAGTCTTACTGAGTACTTGTTCAGGTCCAGTTGAATTGCCCTTACTTAGAGATCTATTGGGTCAAATCAACTCACCTTGACTAGAGTGAGTAAAAGGAGTTTAAAGACTAAGGTGGGAAAACATATTGTGCAAGATTATAGAAATTTGGGTGACCGTACATGCATTAAGCCAAACAATGCAATTTTCGTTGCTGATAATGCAATTTTAGAAGCTAGCTGGATTTTCACTTCAACCTCTTTTCGTTCTAGACTAGTGGTTGAAAGTGATTCTCTTAATGCTATATCTTGGGCGTCTTCTTCGGCTATGTTTCCTTGGAAATTTCAGTTCTATTTTAATGAGATTAGAATTCTATCGTCTTCAAGTCAAGTGAGCTTTATTCATGTTGGGAGGATGGCAAATGGTTTTGCTGACTCTTTATCTAAGCAAGGGGTTGATAGGTCTTCTAATTTCTTAGCTTTCACTATGTAACTTGTTTTGTGGTATAATGCTTTTATACCATAGTGCCCTTTCGCTATGTTGGCCGGGGCTTCTTTGTATTTCTCTTTCCTTTCTTAATACATTTTCTTAGTTGCCTATCAAAAATAAAATAAAATAATGGGATAAAACACAGAAGAAAAGGATGATGATGATGACATGTAATTCACGTGGCATCTTTGGGATAGAATTGCAATTGGATCAGACAAGACTCACATTAGCTCATTCAGGCTGGATTGGGCCTAATCTGGTTTTGCTCCTGAATTTATCCAATTGTTGACTGTCTGAGCCAGGGCCTCTCTATGCGGGTAAAGGCTGAAGAAGTTATGCAAACCTTACCTCACTTATTTTAATACAATGGGATTATACATGGGTAATGTCCTTAGGAAGCCTGGTTTTCAGGCCAATGATGTGAACTGGGTACATTATGTTAAGCCATAGGGTCGTTTGTTCGCACTCATTTACATATATGAATGATGTGCATGCATAAAGGTTACACATCATCACATTTGTTTGTGCTCATTTACATTGAAAATAGTCAATATGAAAATCTTCCCTTCCAGGTTGCAACAGCCAAATAAATCCCAGATCATACACATTCCATTCATCCTACACCCAAAGAGGAACACTGAACAAGTACAAGAAATCATGGTTCCTCAAGAAAACATAACATTTTATATTGAAGCAAGTAAACCATGATCACGATCATGGCGTTTATTATCTGTCCCTCAATCGTGTGATTAATTAGAACAGACTTTCAGCGGTCAAAAAGCAACAGTGGAGTGGTTTGTGATACGTAAGCTAAATAGGCCTCCCCTCTCACTAGCATTGATCTTTTCCATCCCCTCAGGTGGGCACAATTCAAAATTCATAACCAATTTTCCGATAACAATGCCTAGAATTGGCAATGCAAGTATGATACCGGGGCAGCTGCGCCGGCCTACCCCAAATGGAAGGTACCTGAAGTCCACTCTTCCACCACGGACGTCATCTGTCCCACCTTCCTCCTCTAAGAACTGCTCTGGCAGGAATTCTTCTGACTTCTTCCACCACGCAGGATTGTTTGGTAGCCACCATGCATTTACCACAACCTTGGGCCCTTTAGGGATGGTGTAGCCATTTAACTCAGCATCTTCAAGGTTCATGTGGGGCAGTAGCAATGGTATTGGGGTGTGTAGCCTAAGTGTTTCTTTCACCACAGCTTGTAAGTAGGGTAGTCTATCTAGGTCAGATTCAGTCAATGGATTCCGCTCAAGAATATTTGAAATTTCATCTCGCAGCTTGCTTTGGACGTTAGGATGGTTTACCAACTCAACTATGGCCCACTCCATGGACCACAAGGTTGTCTCAATGCCTGTTAACATTGCCATGACAATTTGATATGAGAATAATCCAATCCACCGAACAAAAATTATTGTAACTAAGTCAAGCAAGCTGGGGAAATAATCCTCACCTGCAACATTGATGTTTTCTACAATGTGTTTGACATTCTTCTCATTTATTTCTCCATTTTTCTTTGCTTCTAGTATATGATCAATAGCACAGTTTATGTTATGCTTGTCTCTGTCCAGGGCCTTAATTTTCCTGCCAAAACAGTTACCAGGTTGTATATTATTAGGCCAGGCGAGGAAAATAAAACATTTCTATGGGGCCTAAAATGGCCCATTCCACCTGGAATAGTCCGACTTGTTAAAAATGTTGGGTCAAGTGTCTTGTATTCAGGGTCAATTCAACTTACTGTGCAATCAGGACATTAGGGTTAGATTAAGGTTTGTTTATTTTTGGTAATTGTAACTGAAAGGGATTTCTTTCCTAAGAAAGGATAGAATTATAAAGTAGTGCAGGGCCAGTTTGTTTGCATTGATTTGAATTCCTATGAAATCCTAAGAAGTTAATTCCTATCAAAGTGGCTAAACTTAGAAGGTATGTGAAGGTCTACAAATGGCCATCAAATGATAGGGCCCTTTAAGAAATTTATTCTTATCATTTTCTCTTTGCTAGAAAATGATAACTAGGTCCCACCTCTTTAATATTCTTTTGTTAGAATTTTATCAATTCCTTGTGAATGAAGGCCCCCCTAACGTTTACACTAATCAATGGCAAGTTGCTTAGTTCCAATCAATTTAAACTAGAGAGAGATTTATTTTTTATGTAAATACCTTCACTTTTCAATGGAGTATTTGTTGAAAAATATCAATCTCCTGCTCTGAAGCTCTCTGCATCTCTCCAGGTATCCCCTTAGAAACGGCTTAAGGATAGGCATGAATTCTCCATAGTTAAACTGGAAGCTCTTACCAAGCATGGTCCTCTCTGTCTTCAACTGGGTGATCTGCTTGAGCAAAGGGTCTTCCATGGATTCAAACCTCATATCAAACATCATCCTGTACAAGATGTTGTATTGCATCAACAACAATCTTCTCCTAATCACCACTCCTTCAACACTAGCTTTCTCATCTCTGTACAAGTCCTTCACAACAAGGTCCATCTTTTCCTCCCACTTCTCTCTGTACTGCTGCACCACCTTGTTGGTGAAGAAGGACGCTGTCACGACACGCCGCATTTTTTGCCAGTGATCGCCGTAGATGGAGAAGACCATGTCCTGGCCTTTGTCTGTGAAGATGTCAAAGACCATGTTTTGCCGGCGGGATCCAAATTCGACCCCTTTAGTGTGTAGGATTTCATCTGCAAGCTTGGGGTCTGACACAACCACCAGGTTCATAGCACCAAATTTTAGTAGGAAAATAGGGCCATGCTTTTGGGACATGGAGGCTAGGAACCTGTGGTTGAGTTCCGTGCCAACTTGAAGCCAATTGCCAAAGATTGGGAGGGAGGGAGGGCAGGCCGGGGGGAGATTGGATTTCTTGAATTTTGTTAGGATAAGCAAGAGAGCAGAGAGGGAGAATGTGAGGGGAACTAGATTTGAAGGGGTTGTGATGGAGTAGGAGTTTGGGTTTAGCAACTTAGTTAATGCTAGGAAGGTTATTAAGAAGAGGAAGGTGAAAGAGACTGATTTTGTTAGAATGGTGCCCATGTGTGTATAAAGAGGAATAGAGGGTGGGGTTAGAGGCATAAAGAGGAGAGAACTTTGCAGTGGGTTGTGAACTTTGAATGAAGGAGATGATGTTTACATGAGAGAATGATGCAAAATGGATTCAGAGGATGGTGCTCAATGGTGATTATATGAACCATGGGCTCTTATAAAACAATGGTAGATGGTAGTGGTCTTTTTCAAGTATTAAAGCAATGAATTTTTTTAAGTACAATGAGTTGGCAAGATAAAATAGAGGATATTATTGGTGGTTGGGGTATTTGCTTTGGTCAATCTAATCTAACCATTTCCAGCAAAGAGCGTTTTTCTCGAGCCGCAATCCTCCTACGCTCGGACTCACTAGAATGTGGTGATTATCTCTTGTTATGATGAGTTGCATCATTGAGTTTTTCCTTATTGGAGAACATGAGATTCTTTCTAGGACTAACAATTTGGAGCAGGTGTCACTTTTTGGGAACCAGCTAAGGGGCTGGGACCCATCCTGAGACACTCGCACATGCGAGGTGATAAGGAGACACAATTCGCACATGCGAGGAGATGGGGACTCGCACATGCTAGGAGACACATCTCACACATGTGAGGGGAAGCAAACTTGCACATATAATGAGACACAACTCACACATGTGAGGTAATAATAACTCATATGCAAGGAGGGGGGAGCAGGTATCAATTGTCATGCTTAGAAAGATGGCGTTACGAAGAAAAACATGCAGAGGAGCATCTTCATTATAATAAGTTTGGTGGGGTGATTGATCATTGATGTCAAATAGTTCTAAGTTATGACACCATGGATGTTGCTAGGACTCATCTGGAATCTTTCTGACCAGTTACTTTTGTTGTGAGTTATGACTACCCTCTGGAGTCCGGACTCCACTTCTCATCATATTTTTCTAGTTCTTGGCATTCTTTATCTACTTACTCCAGATGAATGGTTTCAGAATCACAGTTACCATTTACGAAATGTCGAAATCACCCTCTTCAAGTGCCCCAGAGATGTGCAGCCTCATGCTTACCACGTGAACGCTGAAGCTTATTTGTGCCAATTGCATTAAAAATTTGCTTAAATTTTCTAGTAATATTAAGGATAGATCCAGATCCAGACCTGTTTCTGACTCTGAGCCTATTTTCTACAAAAATAGCAATTGAACAAAACTGACTATATGACCCTAAACCCTGCACAAAAATGCAGATATGCATGGAATACCAATACATCCGCTTGTGCACACCAACACTAGCTTATGATGATGCTCTCCCATGGTGACCGGCACCAATCCAAATGAATAGCAGAGCGCTAGAGCAAAGAGAAAATCATCCTATTAACAGAACACGCATGTGGAGACCATAAAACCTTTTGCCGTCTTTTCCATATAACGTTTTATCATACATACCACCCCAGTCAGTGTGAAAACAGGTAGCCATGGGGCATCATTTGTCAACCTTCTAAGGTTTTTGTTTGTCTTTTATTATTTTTTTCTTCAATAACCGTTGAGTATCTATAAAATATAAGAAAGAGAAGTGACCAAAAAGTGGAGAAAGAACTTTTTTTTTGTTGTTAGTGTAGAAAGGACTTATTCCTGCCCCTAATCCAGCCTTCTTTTAGACCAAGTGGCTGAGTACAACAAAGGTATGGTAAGTCTTCTGTGGAACTACACCGACGTTGATGCTGGGCCATTCCTTCATCCATATATACCATAAAGGGACCCTGATAAATATGATATGAGATCAGTAGAACTCTGTAACATCTGTAATTTCACTTTTATAGGCTTCCAGTTAGGCCCCAGGGGGTGTATAGTACTTGAGTTTTATTTTTATCATGAACCCCAACAACCTTGGGCTCACAGTATCATTGGCATGGGCCATCCATTAGTTGGTTATCATGTGACTGCTGCAATTCTTCTTTTTCTTGGTGTGAAGAATTTTATATAGATTACAAAGTATAATAGAAAAACAATCTTTACATTGGCACGTTTGCATGGGAGTTTCCATGTTGGGTTAAATTTGATTTAAGTGAGCTTCTTGAAGCCATTCATGTCGCAAGCGTTCTCTTGCACTCGGCTATATTTTCTTTCATTCGAAGTGATACACACTGGTAGATTAATATATCTATAAAAAAAAAAAAAAAAAGAAGTGGGGCACACTCAACCCAACAATAATTATGGGAGTGAGGTTCGAATAATTTATGCAGATCAGTCCACATTATGATATGGTAAGAACAAATTGGTAGAAAGGTCCCCATTGTGCAATGGTTAAAATAACTGTCAAAACTGTTCTGCCATATTGATATTTTATATTTATAAAGTAAAGTAATACGAACAAAAGTTCTGGAGGCCTTTAATTTTAAGGGCATATTGTATTTGTTTCAAATAGAAAGAAATATAATTATGTACCATCATAGGTGACCATTTTACTATGTTGAACCAATGCTTGGGACAGTGGTAAAAGTTTGAGAGGACTACTTTACTTTATTTTGACATATTATATAGACACACGTAAAATAATGCCCTTTTCTTACCTACTCACCTCTCTATGCTGAATCAGCCATTATTTGTTATTGATTTGGTGGGGAGTGGGGGAAAAAAATATAATCCATTAAGGCTATGTTTGTTTGCATAAAAAATATAGAAAATAAAACACATATAAAATCGTGGTGAAATGAGCTCCATATAAGGATTATAATTAAAGATGTACAGGGTGAAAGATATGAAATGGGAGATGTAGGTTGAATCTTAGTGTTTCTAGGCATTGAATTAGTAAGGTGATGGATGAGTATTCATTTCTCATCTTCCTTTAATTCAAATATGATCAAAGAGGGAAGGTTATTTGATGATCATCTTTGGATATTCAGTTACATGAAATAAATTGGCCCAAAACTTTGAGCCTTTGAATTAAAAGTGGGGCTTTGGACGCGCGCACACCGGTAAACAAAGCCATCGCCTGGGGCAGTTTTAGGAAATCAATTTGGGGGGCTCTATGTAAAAGAAATATTTGAGGAAGGGGCAAATGTAAAAAAAAAAATTTTTAAATTTTAATTTTAAAATTTTACAGGGTTTTTTAAGAATCTTTAACTTTTTTCAAGTATTGGTGGGGCTTTGCCCAGACCCTCGTACCTGGTCTGCCCATTGTCATTTTCATTTCCATTTCATTTCACTTTTAAATCTCAAAAGATATAGTAAGATAATGAAAAACCTCTCAAAATCATAATTGCTCGACGGTAATATCTTTCAATCTCCTTTTCTCACTCTCTCACTAAAGTCACTCACGAAACTTTATCATATTGCAGCAAGGGCCGTAAGATAAAAAATGAGAAACAATGACACAATTACCGTTTAAAGTATCAATTTATGAGAATGTTATCTTGTAAGCATACTATTTATTGCTTATATGCAGTCGGGCCTACCTAAATGCACGCCTATTAATTAGAAAAGGGCAGATATCAAGGTCTCCCCATAGACAATGAAAATTAAAAAGACGCTCACCATATTATCCCACCCTTGATTTAAGAGAAAGTTTAACACCATCTTATACATGAATTTTGTTGAGATTCAATTTAGCTGTGAGTAAAGGCTCACTTAGACCTATTGCTAAATCACACGAACACAAAATTATCAAAGGTTTTGTACAAATCAAAGGTGGGCTCCTCACATGGAAACATTTTCCGTATATTCCACTCCCCTTTGCAAGTCCAATCCACAGAGACTTTAACTACTAGAAGCCTTGAGTTGAAGTAGTGGGACTCTGCAATGGGACCCACCTCTGAAATCTGAACCGTTCAAAATAAACTCCTTCCATACATACCAGTTGCCATAATAAAATCTGACATAAATTAGAGTTTAATACTACCATTGGATTGACTTTTTGATGAAAAACGTAATATTAAATATACTTAAGTATCACGTTAATCATCCTTTTTATATCAAATGGTCCAACTAATGTAAAATTTCAGGATGCCCTAACCCCATACACCAAAAGAAATCTCATTTTGAACGGTCCCAACCATTTTACAAGCCCCCATGCAGGTCAAAAGGCCCGGAGGATCCGGATTCCCCACTCTGCTCTTTAGTACATGAAAAAAAACTAAAAAAAATTTGGTCTTTCTCTAGTGGAAGCCCGGCGTAGAAGAGTCTACTTACTCCCCAACTGATCCATGTCCCACGGACTACAGTTTAGAATACTCCCGCGAGGAACCTCCCCAAATTCTCAATTCCCACCTGCTTCCTACCAACAGCTGCTCTCTCGCTCCCAAATAAAAACCCTCTCCATCAAGAATCAGAATCATAAGAAGAATCATCAGAGGAAGAAGAAGAAGAAGCAAGAGAGAAAGAAAGAGATGGTTTCGTATATGAATGTTTTTCTGTATGGGGTTGGAGGAATGGTGATGGCTGGGATGGCGCTTCTCGTGGCATTCCAAGAGAAGCTGGTGTACGTTCCTGTCCTGCCGGGTCTCACCAAGTCGTACGCCGTCACGCCCGCCAGATTACGCCTCAAATACGAGGATGTGTGGCTCAGATCTTCCGATGGGGTTCGGCTCCATGCCTGGTTCATCAAGCTCTTCCCCGAGTGTAAAGGTGTAATCTTTATCTATCTAATGATTATTGTTTCATTTAGGGGTGTTACTGTAGAAGAATCGGGAAATGCGTTCTGGGTATTGGGGCATTTTGCTAAGGCTAAGGCTTGTTATGGGTTGGTTGTCGGTGAGAAATTGGAATTGGGGTCAGGGTTGTATTGGGGGAATTGAAGAATCTGAATTGGATTAGATATATGTATGTTTTACTTGGGTAATCTAGAGTTGAAACTTGGGTTAATGGGGGGGTTTGTAATTAGAGGAGGTGTTTTTGGGTTTTTCTATTATATGGGTTTCTTATTGTGTTTTTTGTTGATTTCTCTTTTCAATTTTATTTTAGGGCAGTGGAATCAGAGACTTTTAGGGTTTCTTTTGGGGGTTCTCTGATGGACTGGGATTTTTTTTTTTTTTTTTGTACAGTTTTCTTCATTTGGTTTTTCAGTAAAGATTTGAGGGTAGGGCTTTCTTGTTTGGTGTATGCAGAAGTTGAAGCTGTGGTTTTGGAGTCTTTTAGGGCGATCAAATTGAACTGGAGGTAGAATTTGTGTCCCGGTTTAGTTAGTCGGGAGAAAGGGCAAAGGCAGGGCATTTCTTGATCTTAGTCATTTTGTGTTTACATCGGGTTTGCCCGGTCTTGTGACTATAATTTGTGGTAGTAACAGAAGCTAGTATAAATGAGAAACTTAACAAACTTTAAATCAATGAATTGTATTAATTACTCCTCAGATTATACCCTGCTCCATAGTGTCTAGGGCAGTGACATGTCTCACTCTTGGGAATTTCGTGCTACGTGATTCCATAATAACTCTTGAAAATTTCATGGCGTCTGATTCCATTATCATTCTTGGAAATTTCATGGTATGTTTTCTAACTTCGAAGACCTGGAGTTGTTTTTCTCACGAATATTTTGGGGTTATTCCCCGAGTGCCTCATGCACATTATGATAAGGTTAAGGTTAAAATTCCCTGTGGAATGACCGGGTGGACCTCATGTCATCCATGTCTAAGGTTTGCGTCATCAGTGTTCTTTTTTTTTTTTTTTTTCCTTAGATTTTTTGATAAAAGGTTTTATTAATACAAGGGAGGAATATCTAGAGGTTAATAATGAGTTATCGTTGCCCTCCATAGTAAGATGACCAGCCTTTTGGTTTGTTTATTTTGGAACATGAGTGAGGAATTAGCTCTCACAGTCTCACCTCAGTCAACATTTTCATTTCCTCTTGGTCAGCCAGTTTCAAGGGTAATTGACAAAGGGCTGGGCCAATTGGATGGGGCTCTTTGAGCATTCTTGAACTATGGACTTACATTTGTACCACAACTACCTGATGGTCCTGAATAGTCACCAATGCAGCTTTTAGTTCCTCCCCAAAACTGATTCCGAAGTTTACTTTTTGGGACTTACGGAGGAGTGCTTCCTTCTATCTGGCAGTAGTTAAGCTTGAATGCAACAGGCAATCCTCCATCAGTTCAACCCTCCCAAGAGAACTTTGATTGGATTAAGGCACTACACCCATTAAGAACTAGTCTTGGGATGTTATTCTACCCTAATGCCCATCCATTTTGGTGAACTTGTTATAGAAAGTACTGTCATTGAAGCGTCCAACAGTTTGTCTAGTTTTTAGGGCATAGTCTAGGAGTTGCCATATAAAGACTAGGAGTAGGACTGTACCTCATGAGCCAAGGGACAACGAATGAATAGATAGTGGATGGAAAAGAAGATATTTTTCATGAGAGGTTATGCCGTTGAAACATCCCTTCCAAATTTTTCATTCTACTATTTGTACCTATTCAAAATTTCAATTGTGGTTGCAAAAAGGATTATAAGAGCTACAATGGGATTGTTGGAAGGAAACAAATAGAAAAGCATTTGGGAGGAGGTATCTAGACCAAAAGAGGAAGAAAGAGGGTGGGTTAGGGGCTTGTGGGAATCATAGAAATAAATTCAGCCCCGCTCAACTAGTCTTGGTTGGGCTTTGGTGAAAAAGAGAAGCAACAAACACTTTTGGGGGAAGGTGTGGCACAGAAATATGGGGATGGTTTTGGAGATTGGTGAACAAGTAGGATACCTAGGCCTAAGATCTCATGTGTTTAGAAAATGGTTTAGCCAAATGGGTGAGAACTGGTTGTTTTTGGGATTGGTCAAACTAGAATTGGGGTGGGTTTAAGAATTCTTTTTTGGCAACACATTTGCGTGCGAGATGTGTCCTTTCACAATAGTTTTTCAAGGATGCATAGGATATCTCAATGAGGGATGCTAGTTGGCTATTGCTTTGAGATCCTTGTGTGTGGTGAAAGTTGGGGACAGGTTAGGAGTCGGGTGGTATGGAACTGAGTCATTAAGAGTATAGGAGCCTTATTCATGTCCTTACAATTTATTCTTTACAAGGGATATCCGAGTCTATAAGGGGGACTTTCTCCAGAGTTATCGGCTAAGTCCTTTAAGGGGTTAACTCCTTTCTCTTCAGGCCCACCTCTAGTATGATTTGCCATTCCGCTTATGGTTTGTAGCCTTAAAATTTGTTGTTAAGTACTCTCTCTCTCTCTCTCTCTCTCTGTGCGCGCGCATGTGCAAATGTGTGTGAAAAGAAAGGGCAGAGCGTTTATGAGTTCAACATCTTTGTCTAATCTGAGCCCAACTCAACCCTGTCCGAGGCCGTGTTCTTTGTAACTCCACAGTCTACCATGTCTTTTTGTACTTTTTATGTTTTCATATTTTAATGGTTTGTAGGATTTTTATTTTTATGCCGTATGCCTAGTGTCCTTTTTTGGTAGACTAAATATTGGCTACTCTGTTTTTTGTTTTTTCTGAGAACTATGATTGTAACTGATGCTTTTTTAATGTTATTGCAGGTCCCACAATGCTCTTCTTCCAAGAAAATGCTGGCAGTATCCTAATGATGTTGCTTGTTAGAGTTTGCATTTTGATTTAGTGTGCAACCAACGATTCTAAGCAGGATATGCTGCATGTTGTTTGGACCCGCAAAATAGCAAGGGGTTTGTAGATTAGGTACCTACCAAATATGAGTGTTGTAGGATGTTGCTTGTCATCCAATAAAATGCGGCTATAACAAACTGTTTAATGCTTTTATGCTTACCTTCTATTTGATCGCATCTGACAGGTAGGACAGCTAGCTCTGCCTGGTGGGGCCAGCTTTTAGTAGATACTTAATCTACAAACTCTTGTGTGTGTGTGTGTTTTGGACTAGTAGATCCCACAAGCATGCCACATTTCCTGCTCTGGCACAATAGTCGGTTCGTGACACAATGACTCATCTTGGTAGCAGGACTAGCATGTTTAGTTGGGTTCAGTTTCTTTATAAAAACCTTTACTATTACATGCAGATATTGCTCATCGTCTTGAATTTGTTCGCATAATGCTGCAGAGATTGCAATGCAACGTGTTCATGCTATCTTATAGAGGGTACATATCAGTAGCCATGTTTGATGGGTTATATATAATATAACTGTGATGTTCTTGGCAGCTTATGAATTAAATGTGGTCACTTTTCCTGTATTTATTGAGCAGATATGGAGAAAGTGATGGTTACCCTTCTCAAAATGGCATTACAAGGGATGCTCAGGTTTGTTCCAGCAAATTGTCATTCATTTCCAACAGCCTGTGCTGTTCTTGCTCAAAATATTTAGTTTAATTCGTTTGCTTTTGTTAGGCAGCATTGGACCATCTGATTCAGAGAACTGACATCGATACATCTAGAATCGTTGTTTTTGGAAGATCTCTTGGTGGTGCTGTGGGATCAGTTCTTGCACGAAATAATCCTGATACGGTAACTCTTGGAAACTTTTTTATTCCATAGATGCATGTTGTTTCAAGCTGCTAAGATGGTTGGAAACTCTGTGGAAATGGTTGTCATATAATCCCCGCTGCTTTAGCAAATGCCCGGATCACACTAGAGTTCTTTTTAGGGCTGTTTTTGGCATGGTTCAGACTAAAGATATCAGCTGGTACAAATACTGAAAGTTCTCATCATCGTGATTGACATAAACAGGCTGTGCTTGGGCTGCTGAATAGGCCTGGATTAGCCTAGTGCTACCCCTACATTTTTTAGTTGTGATTTGCTGTTTATACACTCTGAGGGCTTTTGTTTTTAGCACAAGGAGTGGTGAAGGGTAGAGTAAAAGTAGACATATGATGTGATAATTTTTTTTACTTCCCATGTTTGGATGAAAAAAATGGAGTGGAGAAGTAAATTTATGATGTGACACTACTAACCTTTTACTCCACATGCCTCTTGTTTTTACTACGAAAGTGTGATAAATTGTGTTGCAATAAACGTTATGACAAAAAAGTGCTTTTAATCTACACAGCCTCTCTCACACCTATAATTTACCTCATACTATCTAAACAAGGATTTCAACACACCTCTTCTTTTACTTTAATATATACCTTTTTCTTTTTTCATGATTTGACACCCATCTTCCCTTTACTCCACACATGTAGACAAACAGGCCCTCAAATGGATGGTGTCAGATGGGTGGGGTGCTGTAAAAATGCCATTCTTAAATATGAGTTCCAACTTGACTAGTGCAAGAGTCCACAAAGCTAAAGCCCAGATAGATGGAATGGGGCTTTGATGATGATGATGATGATGCTCTTATGAATGTGAAGTTTCTTTGGCTTTGGGATTGTGCACTCCTGTACACTACCATAACTGGTTTTTTTTTTGTTTTTTTTTTTTGTTTTTTTTGTTTTTTTTTTTTTTTGTAATTTGTATTTTGATGACATGCAATATATAACCAGAACTGTTTTTGTGATTCATTGTGTTTAGACACTTACAGTGGAATGCAAACTGATAATGTTAAGATGTGCTCCTTTTCACAGGTTGCAGCTCTGATTTTGGAGAACACTTTCACATCTATTTTGGACATGGCTGGGGTGCTACTTCCTTTCTTGAAATGGTTTATAGGTGGAAGTGGTTCTAAAGGTCCAAAGCTTCTCAATTTTCTTGTACGTTCTCCATGGTGTACCATTGATGTCGTTGGCGAGGTGAGGACGTGTAGGTTTTTATGCTTTTTCCTTGCACTAGCAAGCAGCTGATTGCATGAAGACTCATGGCATGCATCCTAGGTCAAAATACGATTTATATAAAGAAAAAAGTATGATTGAAAATGTCAACAATGTCAATTAATAGCAAAATGTGATTACCATTCAAAAAAAAAAAAAACTCAAAATGTGAGGAGAAGAATTGTTTCTAATTGGTGGCAAGTGGAAACCTCAACTTCAGATGTCAGTTATTGAAAGTTTGACATACTGAAAATTATGCAACAGATTGTCCTATAACTTTTTAAGAAATTGTAGACTAATGAGCATACAAAATGCTCATTAAATGTTACTTATTGGAAATACGGAAAATGAATAAGAATGATGCAAACAACAAGAGTTTTGGTTTTGCTAGCCATCCTGCCAATGTGAAAGTAAGTTGACCCTGGACTGTAAGTAAATTTGACTGCATACTCATGTTTGGTATTGGGATGAGCAGTGCATTATGACAATTTAAGTTTAAGGTACCACCACTTTTAGTGGTTCATGACATTTAGTCTGTGTGACATTAGATCATTGCTGATAATTTTCTGTTTATTTGCCATAGAACATAGTTGTCATGGTTCAATTTAATTGTCACTGCATTGCAAGTACTGTTGCAAATGGGGTTGCATTATTGCGTATGTCTTGTTATTATGAGGGAGGTTTCAAAAGGGCAGAAAAATCTTGGTTCATTTTAGTTTCTCATTGCGTTCCCATGTTACATGACCTAACATGGGCCACTCAAAATGGACCAGGTGGACTTCATAGTTCATGCCGTATCACAAAGTTCTTGGTTCCAACCAAGGTAACTTTCAACTTATCAAGTAATCCATACAGTAAGTAACCAATAAAAAATAATAATAATGAGCAGAGCTGATCTGCTAAAAGTTCAAAAGGAAAAAAAATGCCCATAATGAGTCGTAATCTGAAATTTCACTTTGATAAAAGTGATATTCACATTTTGATTGATCCTTTAAATTGGGCTTGTAACTCTCATAATGTCCAGTGGAGTGGATTGATCCATGATCAATATTAATCTGATCAAAGTGATATTTAGGGTGACTTAACGTTAATTATTGAAACAACATATTAGGTAGGCCGACTGGCCAGGAGTGATACTTCCAACTTGAAGGCCTAGGGATCGATCCGTGGGCTCATATGTGATACCAAGGTGCCAACACCACTCAACCATGAGTGCGTTCGCAAACAACATATTACTTTGTAAATTCATCCTGATTTTCATGTGATGATGACTGTATTCTCCCAAAATGCAACTGGAATTGGAGATAATCCTAGTTATTCGATTTCTTTTTGTTGCTCTCCTTTGTGGGCTGATGATGTATGTTTTTCTTAACCATGCATTTGAACACTCTCAATAAAACGTTTAGGATTGTCTTATCTCAGAGATCTTAGTTAGGAGCATGGTGTATTTACATTAGGGGTCATTTAGTTGACTGTCCGAATCATTGAACCTTGTTCCCAGTTGAACATATGGAATGGCAATCAATATTGTGCATATCCTTTTGAACTGAGTGTCATGCAGTTCCTATTATTTCATTAAAAAACATCTAAAGCAACATTTCCATTTCTTACCAGTCTCTTGATTGGTTTTGATGTCACTTGAAAACTATGAAGGGTACCAATCGAAGGAAAAAAAGAAAAAAAAAAAACGATGAAGGGTGAGGTAAATATATATTTTTTGGATTGGTGGAGTAGATATATCCGTTCCCATATTTTTCCCTCTCAGTGCCCATTTGTTTCATGTAATTGAATTCCTAGGAATAAGACTTTTATTTCTAAGAGTGGTTGAAATTCAAGAAGCAACTGCGAATATCCAAAAACAACCATAAAATAATCTCCCATTCAGTAGAATACGAATCAAGGGGAGATGTGAAATGAATACCCTACCATCACCCTGATAATTCAAATCCTAGGAAAGTCAAGGTTCCACCTACATTTCCATCTTACATCATCCCTTCCCTCTTTAATAATCCTTTGTTAGAGCCCTTTTGACCATGAATTCCGATGGATTCAATTCCATGCAAACAAATAGGCCCTCAGCGGTTCTTTATGTTTCCATGCCCCCTAATAATGTTTTACTTGCAACTGCAGATCAACCAGCCAATTCTTTTTCTCTCTGGGTTGCAAGATGAGATGGTTCCTCCATCTCATATGCGAATTCTCTATGATCGAGCATCTGAACATATTAGACAATGTCAATTTATTGATTTTCCAACTGGGATGCATATGGACACATGGCTAGCTGGTGGAGATCGATATTGGAGGTCGATTCAGCTGTTTTTGGAGCAAAATGTTCCTGAGAGCAAAGGCAGCAGCACGCACAGTAAAGGTTAGAAATATTAATTTTGACTATTCCCTGTCACCTGAAATAAGCTGCTTTATTGACTGTTCTGATAATGTTTTTTTCCTGCTACAGTTAACGTGTTAATTCTTTGAGGCTTTGTGCTCATCTTATGTTCTGTCTCTCAAATATGAGATGTCGTTTTTTACCATGCTGATTCTTGCTTATCGGATTTTTTAAGAAACTCAAACATTCCCTGTTGCTATTGTTGGTTTGCTTTTAAGTTTTCTTTTCAATAATAGTTTTTGCAACTTATTATTACATTTTCAAGCAAGATAATGGAGGGCTTCCTCAGGTGTAGAGTTGACAGTAAAAGCCTGTCAAATCTTAATAATGAGTTGCGCATTAAGAACGACTCCTAATATCAAGATTGTTCCTCAGAATTGGTGCACTGCTATGGAGCCCAGTTGTATTGAGAAGTGGACAAGGATTCCTTGGAAGTGAGGTGCAGCAAATGCACTTGGTTGTCATGAGAAAATATGCAAGGTTCTCACATCTTCCGGGGCCGATATTGTGAGATGGAAGTAAACTCAAGGTTATGTTTGTCCTCTCGCAACATGGGTACATCAACAGGAAGAGTGCACTGATCATGAAGAGGATATTAAGTATGGTTTGGTTGTAAAAAAATTTAGTGGAGCAGTAAGAAGAATAGGGTAGGGACATCAGGGCTGAATTTAAGCTTTATTACTTTGGAAAGCTTAATTGAAGAAACTATATAGGATAAGTCAGTACTTCTCAATAACTTTGTGTTGGTTTTGTGGCTTGTTGGGAGGTGGGAGCAATCAGGCTGGTCAGCACATTATCTGAAAAAAGAAAAGTTTTTTTTTATTACCACCTTTTTTTTGAAAGATGGTTTCTTATTACCACTTTAATGTTCAATTTGGCTATTTCCACTTTGTTTATCAAGACTTGTCTGAGAGACATATCTACTATTGGTGATAAAATTCAATCATATGATCTTGTGTTTCCGTTTCATGGTTTGTTGTGTTGCTGTCAGATACAGAGGAAAGGTGATCGAGAAGGTATTGCATCAAGCAGAAGCATTAAAAAAAGGCCCACTTTCAAGGGCCCAAATCATCTTTTACTTTTGCAATTATGAGGATATACAATGAGCTGCTGCCACTGGTGAGGCACACCCAATTCAGGCAAAATCTTGCCATTCTTTGTTGGTACAAAAGTTCAGAAAATGCTGAAAATTTGTATCTTTGAATTTAATGTTTCTATATTAGCAGCAATTTATGCTCTACTTTGACATGATGTTGGAATGTGAATGGGTTTTGAATCAATGTTCTATATATTTTGAGCTTGCAGCAAGTCTTGAAATCTGAATTGAATTTGACATGTATACCATGTATACTGCTTGTAAGATGTGAATTTCCCAAACAAGTAGTTTGTGTCAAGCTATAAATCATGCTGAAAAGCAAATGATTTACTGTGGAGTTGAAGAAACAGACGTTTTTGTGGATGAAGTTTGTTCTGATGTACTAAAATAGTTAGCCCACAATGGGGCGGACAGAAAACTTCTCATGGTTAGTGGACCGTCTTTGTGGTAGGCACAAAACGGCATTGGTATGTGGTAGGCACAAATCGGCATTGGCAAATGTATATTATATGCCAGTTGCAAAACAAACTGATTTTGTTGTGGGTGAGCTGGAAAGTTATGGACTTGCAAATAGAATAATTGCTCCATTTTTTTTGGTTTTTTTTTTTTTTTTTAATTAGGCCTACTTATACGTGGCAACCAAGAAGAGTAGAGATGGATAGATTTGAATGTGGATTATGGAAGTGCCTAATATCAATTCAATCAAGTGATCCTAACCCTGGATGTGAGTACCTCAACTTTAATGGCTTCAAATGGTGCAAGTTTTTTGTGATTAAATAAATGGTGATAATAGTATGGTGAGTGTTAAGTTGGGATCAATGTCAGTAGGGATATGTGTGTGAAGGGATTGGATTGATAATAGGTGGGTTTCTCCTATTAAAATTGAAAATGAGTGTTGAATGGGCTTGTGAGAGGATGTCTTTTCCGCATCTTTTTTCACCCTAGCCCCTGCCCAATAGACCCAGGGATCGATTCCTGTTACATATGTGGATAGTGGGGATGCCTCGCCCACTTGAGCTACAAGTGGATTGAATCTTTGGTGCATCCTGTCAAAGAATGTAATGCAATATGAAGTTTGGCTAGCATGCCCGTCCTTGTTTCCCTTGTTCTCTTTGTTTTGTTTTAGATATTCATTCATGCTTGGGTTCCTTCTTTTAGATTAGCCACATAACATGCAAAAAGTTCCAGCAGATCTACTGTTAAAAATATATTATAAATTGGTTGTTTGCATACCGCTCCTGCATTGTTTTAAATATTCTCATTTATTTGCTTAAATCCTTCTGTACTTAACAGTGAGAATAATTTATTTTTATTTTTTTTATCATGTGGAGGCCTGTGGGAGAACTTCAAAAACCTTCAAATTCGTCAGAAAGTCTATTATTGAAATTTCCTGATTACATCATTTGAAATCCAAGAATTTGAGAGCATTTCAATGGTCATTTTAGAATAATATTAGTATAGTGAAATTTGACATTTATATATATATATATATATATTTAAATTCTCTCATGCAATGCAACGAAAACATGGAAAAATTCAAGAAAGCAGTAGGAAGAAATTTGGATCCCATAGACAGGAGGATGGCAGTTCCCTTTGGCTATGTGGACTGACTCTCATAGAGAGGGAAACTCACAAGCATGCCCTGTACCACTGCAGGTCCCATCAGATGGATGGTTGGGTGACAAAAAAAGAGTACATGTACGGTGTCTGTATGCGGTTGCTCCAAGTTCTTCATTTTCATTCTCTCTCTGTCTGTCCCATGAGTTTGAATTCCAAGCGGAACCAAACAGGGACATTTGCATTGTAAGGAAAGGTGGTCCCCAATACTCAAATAGCTCATAAAAATGGATATTTTAACTGGCAAAAAATGATGAGAATTGTGGGTTTGATGGCCCATGCATGCCTTGTAACTACAGCATTAAAAAAGAGCTATTCATGAACAATAGGCTTCCCCCAGTCCCCATGGACCTTAGTTTTGGCCTAAATTTTTTCTTTTCCAGACTCTGCACAAACGTGCCTTCAAGTGCCTTGCCACCCAATGAACTATTGTTGATTTGATAGTTTCAACCTGAAATTAACTTAAAGAAATCATACTCCCATGAGTTGACTCAGCTTGTTTTTTAATTAACTGTAACTCACGGAGTGAAACGAGTTAAATGAGTTTCCCGAGCCTGGCCAATAAAAATCTGTTGTTTCGGCTGGCAGTAGTTTATCAAATGCCAGGTTCTGGACTGAGGAAGGTGGGTCCCAAAGAGGGTACACGTGGCATCGTACCTGTTTTTCCGTTTGTTCTTTTCCCGAACAAGACGATGTATTCTTGTTTGCATTTCGGTACACATTGGGTTCTACGACGGATGTCGAAAGCTATCATACACTGCTACTGCCCGCCACTAACATGCGCCGGTGCCCTTGCGGTCTACGCAAGCATCTTAAAAACTCTCTCAAGCTCTCCCTCCCCCCGCTACCATAAAAAGTGGGAGCAGAGAGAGAGCACGGAAAGGTATGTTGTTGTGGTATAGTAATGGTAATGCTTTGAAAGACCTTCTTAAATGATGCTCCTCCACAAGATCTCCACCCTTCATTCATAATCATAGGGTCCTTTCTTCAGTGAGACCCTCCACCTTAAACCTTGGGCCCCATCTGTATTGTGATCCATGGCCTGGACGGTCCGGATTCAGTCTCCTTTTGCTACATAGATTTTGTGTGTACATGATAGAATCGGTGGAGAGGATTCCACCGTATGATATACTTGTCCAGCTGGCAAGCAACCCCACTCCCCAACCTTCGACGGATAAAAAGGGAAGGACTGATGTTGGTCTCCCACACACACAACTTTCTAGAGACTCCATGTAACCTACGCTGAGTTTCGCATGCATGCCCAGGCTCTTCAAGTTTAAATTACTACTCCAACCAAGACCAGTTTTTCTTTTTTTTTTCTTTTTTTTCATATATCAAAGGAAGGGTGACTAATCCCTTCAAGCCCAGGAGAGCAGGGTAAATCCTCAACATAGTAAAAATGAAATAAAAATAAAAATAAAATAAGATGAAGTAACACCGTCTATTTGAAAAATCTAGATTATGTGGGGCCAACGTTACAAATCAGTTAGGTGGACTCCCCTATGAAATTCCTGTTACTCGTAGTGACTTCCTTTCAAATACGTTGTTGCCTAGGTTAACTATTGTTCATGATCACCATATTTCACAAATATATATAAATACCAAGTTCAACTCCTCACACTTGAACCTTTTTTCCGTGGAATCAAAGGAAAACTCAGTCCATTTTTTTATAACTTTTCCAGATTTTGGATGCTTTTTCCATGGAAAACAGTATACATAAATGTGCCCTTTAGTCGAGGTAGACCATTTATCTCATGGGCAGTTTTTCTTTTAGTGTGCAAGACTAGCATTAGAGTGTCTCGTCCATCACATGTCATGACGCGCATTTTAGCCTCTTTGCCGTACATAAATCTCCTGCCGGACCCCTCGCTTTCTATGAAATCTGATTAATCCATCCATTACAGGCTGATTCAAATCCGCCAACACATACACACTTCACACCCCCTCCCCTCTCTCTCTCTCTCTCTTCCCCCCACTTTAAAAACCCAAAACTGTCTTTCGCTCTCATTCTCTCCTTCTCTCTAAAATCTGAAATTATTAACAAACAAATCACAAATCACAAATCCTATGTATTCAAATCCGACCACCACATATCCTCCTACAAACAAATAACACAACTCTTTTTCTCTCTCCTATCTCTCTCTTCTTTCCTTTTTTTTTTCCCTTCGCCTTGCAAAGCTTCCTGACCGTCCGATATCAATGGACGCCGGATCCGTACCGTACAATCCACGAACCGTGGATGAGGTATTCAGAGATTTCAAGGGCCGCAGAGCCGGCATGATCAAAGCCCTCACCACCGGTCGATTTCCCCTCAATTTCTTCTTTTGTTTGGTTTACAATCTCTGGTTTTGACAATGCTCTTTTTCAAATTTGGATGCAGATGTCGACGATTTTTACCAGCAATGCGATCCAGGTTTGGTTTTTATCTTCTTCTCTGTAATCTAGGGTTTCGTTTTGTTGGAATTTATTTTGTATGTTGTGGTTTTTGGTTAGTTGGGTGTGAATTTGAATCCTAGGGTTTTAATTTGGCATGAAATGAAATGATGCGTTTTTTTTTTTTTTTTTTTTTTTGAGGGTTAGTCCTTATTGAATGGAAAACGGTTAATTGTGTTGGGTTGACATGGGGATTTTACAAGGTTGAAAATTGGTTTTGTGAATTGGCTTGGCTGATGGGTCTGGCCAGAATATTGTTTGTTATTAGGTCTGAGGAGTGAGGAGTGAGAATCTGGTTGGGTTCCTGCCCATTGTCACTAATATCGCTCTCTGTTTTCTATTGTTTCCGAAATATACATTGAAAATTAGGGGTTTTCTCTGGATATTGCCCGATAAGCGTCACGGAGAATAGTAGTCTTCAAATTAATTAAATAAAAATTGAAAATTAAGATACACAAAAGTCAATGGATTTTTTGTTTTTTCTTTTTTCGAACTTTTTGTTGAGTTGTATTAATTGGAAATTGCTTCCATGGTAGACGTTTCCAACATGAATTCTGACTGATCCTTTAAAATACTTGAGTCTTGTCATAGGCATTGCTTGAGTACAAAGAAAGTTTGAACTTTCAAAGAGTTTCCTCACTCGCCCTATGTATCAAGAGCATTTATGTTTCCACCACTTGTAGAAGGTTTCTGTATCTTTTTTAGCTATTAAAATGTGATATCCATTTTTAGCCATATGAAACCAACATCTCCTTTCAATGATACAATTTACCTGCACTAATTTACCGTACTTACAACAATATCACAATTTTTCTGCTCATTACTATTAAAAAATTGATCTACTGCTGATTAACGAAAACCCTTATTTACCCCTTTTTTTCTTGTTCAAACGGTAACTATTTATTAAGTTTCACAAAAATTTACAGTACCCTGAATCACTTACCTTGAAGTCTTATTCTATCATACTTTGAGGTTGACCTTTTGAAAAGTATTGAAGTATGATATTTAGTAAATGATCTGTTTTTTACTTGCTTTCTATATTCTTTTCTTAATCAGAAGTTGATTTTTACAAAAGTTAGCTAAAGCTATTTGTTGTGGTTTGGACTTTGGGCCTTAATAGTCAAATGTCATGCCTTGCAGAGAAGGAAAATTTGTGCCTTTATGGGTTCCCTAGCGAGCAGTGGGAAGTCAATTTACCTGCAGAAGAGGTTCCTCCAGAGCTCCCTGAGCCTGCATTGGGCATTAACTTTGCTAGAGATGGAATGCAAGAAAAGGACTGGCTATCATTGGTTGCTGTCCACAGTGATGCATGGTTACTTGCTGTGGCATTTTATTTTGGTGCAAGATTTGGGTTCGATAAAAATGACAGGTTGTTTTTTATGTGTTTCTTTATAAAGTAGCGCTTCCCGTTTAGTGGAGCCTTCATTAAATGACTTTATTTATAAATAAAAAAAAAAAAAATGGGAACATGATCAAATATCTTTAACTTTTATTTTTTTCTTGGGATTTTGTGAGGATTGTCTTTTTTGTCATTTCTTTGCTTGAGTAATTTTCAAATAGCTAATATCTTGAATATTGTTTTGGATTGTTTATTTTTTGAATCATTGAACTATAATATGTGTGTGATATTTGTTATTCATTGATTTAATGTGCACTTTAATCCTTTGGACACTTGGTTTTTGCTAGTTAGTTATGAATCTTCCTCTCTTAATCAAATACAGATAGAATGGCATTGTAAGGGTGGAGCAAATTTTCACTTTGTGTTTATGGTGAATGATAGCTTTGTTTATTCTCTATTGAGGATAACAACCGAGAAAAGATGCAAACTGAAATCTTCAACTGCCTATGATTTTGTGCTTCATTACTTTTGTTCTCACATATGTCCTATTGTGAAAAATTTTATCCCTTTTCAACCATTTATCTTGTTGTGTTATTACTGTTTTTGTTTTATTCCTTACCTAATTCCTTGACATTCCATGATCACTTATCTAAGGATTTGGCCCAGGATAGATTGGAATGACGAAACATAATTAATGTGGCTAACGGCTAACCTAACATAGTTGGCACAAGGCTTTGATGATGATGATATATCAAAAAGTTGCGATTATGTTGAAGCCCTATCCTATAAATCTGGGGCCTTTTAAAGCAACATTCTTTGTAACTACGAAATCTAACCTTTTTTTTTTTCTTCTCCTTCATTCTAGGTCTTGATCGGTCTTTACTTTTCTTTAGTTCTTTGTAATTTTGTACTTAATTGCTTTTAAAGAGGATTTGTTTCTAATCTTTTTTGTGAATGTGCTTTAACCACCCAGGTGTCATTCCTTGATTTGTCTCTATGATACTCAGTTGCTTTAAAATATGCAATATATCTGTATATTGTCATAGCTGTTCATCTTTTTTGTGTGAAATATTTGTGTCCATGTCCATATCTATGGCATCTCCCACTGCATCTGGGGATCGTAGATTTCTCTGCTACTGGGGCCGTCGTTATATTTTCTTTAATTTTTGCATTCCTAATTCTACCTGTTCTTGTGACTGTACAAATCACTCTTAGCAGATGCATCTCAACCAAATGTAATTTAGCTTCTTGTCATTTCCTTGTTGCTCAACATTCAGCTTCTACAAGAAAGCATGAGTAATTGTTGTCTCATATAAGTGCCCCTCTATGCACTTCACATGCTTGTGCCACACTTTGCGGCTCGCGTCCTCCTAGGTTTCATAAGCTATTGCATCGTTGCATTAAGCTATATGCTTTAAATTCATTCCCTAATCATTAATCCACTTGCTTTTCACATAACACTTTGTACTGATGATGTTCAACCCATTTGACTTGAATTCCTTCCTCCAAAGTTCCAGCGTATTTCTCATTATGTCTTTCACTGATGTCCCGATATTATAAATTTTAGTGTTTTTTTTAAAGAATCATGATAATGTTGGGAAATAGTATTTTGTGATATTATCATGTTATTTCCAAAATTCACCAATATACATATATATATATATATATAACAATGGCTGCCAGATCCCTATATGGTTCGACTGGGCCCCATAGGCCTTAATGCTTGCGTCTGGCCAGGTGCTGACATGATGGGTCAGCTGGTGGTCTGATATGAGCCTGCTGGGCCTGGTGGAATTAGAATGGGCTTGTTGGTCTTGGATTGGGTGTGACACATTCTATGATACCCTGATACTTCAAAATAGGCCACTTAATACGTCTAAACTCTGTCCCTGTTGTGTACATGGCATGTCTCTACCATATGATTGTATGAATCCCACATCTTGGCATCATAGGACCTGTTAGGAAGGATGCATCAACATATAATCTCTATCTACCCTTTGTTTTGCTAGTGCCCCACCTCACTGTAAGCATCTCTTGAATTGTGATGGAATTGAGCTCCATTTATTACCAACATTGTGTAATCCCTTTCTAAACAACACCCAAATGATGTTATTTTTCGTGGAGCGTCCATCCTCCCATACAAGCAATGAATTTTTTCCTCTCTTTTTTTTTTTTGAGGCCCTATCTGGGAGTGTTACTCAGTTTATTGCTTTTCCATTTTAACTAAATTGTCTTTGTTATCAGTAAAGTTAAATTTTTCGGGGAGATTTTTATAATCATGGTTATCTGAATTGCGGATTCGATGGTTTGGTGGGAGTCCAGAGGAGATGGTTTGGTGGTGGAGATTTTTATGATCATTGTTATCTGAATTGTGGATTCCATGGATGACCCATGCCTTGGGAGATATTGAAGGAAATTTGACGAACCATCTAATGAGCAGGAGAAAGTCAGAATCCTAAGAAGCGTTCTGTGGGGCTACGACTTAAAATGAGTCTTCTTTGGATGGTGGTTTTGATTTCATTATCAGTATCAATGCAAAATATTGGGATCTTCAGTCAATTATAATGTCATGATTGTGGGTGCAAATTATTATTTATGAAAATGATGATTTTATGGACGTGTTTGGGGGAGGTTGGAACTGAATCGGCTTCCTTAACCCTCAGAAGGTGACCCAGGAGTTTTGGTGGTGTTGTAGTTTGGAATAGAGTTGGATACTTTCAATGTCAAAGGCGGCGCGGTGGAAATCACAGCAGAAGTTTGATCTGTTGGTTCATTCTGTGACATTCGACAATGAGTTATAAACCCTAAATCTCTTTGAGGCCTAAACTTGAGGATCTAATAATTTTTCATGCTTTTGACAAACCCTTGAACTCTCTTCTTGAAAAACTGTGTTTGATCCAGGAGATCTGGTGCATTCTGTTTGTCCTTTGCCAGTTTTCTTGCAACTCTCTCTGCCTAACAATTGATGCAGTCATTCTTCTGGAAACATTTCTTAGTTTTCTTGAAGTTTATAGATCTGGTGGAGAACAAGTCTTTTTTTTTTTTTAATGAGCTGTGGAGGACAAGTCTTGACTATTTGTGGTCTACAGTTGGGAATTGGGATATCAGAAGAAAATTGTTATAAGTGAAAATGACCAGATTAAAGAAATGTGGTGCATGCCTTGTGCATACTGTACTATTTACCAAGGGACATCTGAAGGTGCTTGCATTGTGGTTTGCAATAATGCTTTTATGAACTTCTCCGTGTTGTTTTACATTAAGAATGTTGCAGAAACTGAGCAACTATATTGTTTGGAGATTGTTATGTTTAAGCTTACATGAGTTCGTAATTGCATCTCTCTATTGTAGAGAGTGGGACTTCTGATCTTCATCTTGTCCAATCTGCCAACAAGGATGTCAATAATTCAAAATGCAAACTGATCTATGCATGTGAAACAAGTGCAAGCACCTGTTTGAGGTGTTTGTTAGGTCTCTGGGTCTCGGCAGCCAGATGGACTGGTGCTGAATCAGGTTTCTAGAACTAAAATGCATATAGTGTGTCATGGATTAATGCATTGTATTCCATCTAACAAGGGCATATGGTATTTGTCATGCAGGAGACGTCTTTTTGGTATGATAAATGAACTCCCGACTATATATGAGGTTGTGACGGGAACTGCAAAGAAGCAATCAAAGGAAAAATCATCAACTACAAATCACAGCAGCAACAAATCAAAGCCAATTTCTAAAGGGGTAAAGTAGCGTTCTGGACTATTGTTACCTACTGTGTAATTAAAGTAATTATTTGAGTCCATGGCTTGGTTTGTTTAGTTCGTTTCCTTTTCCTAATTCATAGTATAAGTTCACTAAGTTGCTCACTGGATTCGGTTTTTTATTTTTTTATCGGTAACCAAAACGATTGAATTAAAGACAGGGATGCGACAAGATCAGTACAGATCACACAACTAAAGAAACACAGAGTGGTATAAAAGAATTATACCACAAGAAAACACAAATTGCATAGAGAAAACAATCAAATTGGAGGGACTGTCAACCCCCCGTTTTGCCAAACCATCCTGCAAAACCATTTGCCGACCTTCCAACATACTGAAATCCCACTCCTAGCAAACTCTCAAATGGGCCTTGATCTCATTGAAGTAGAAATGGAATCTCCAAGGCACCTTGAGGGGAAAGGACACCCACACCCACGAAATGGCATTCAACAAATCACTTTCCACAGCGAATTTGATATTTTAGTTCAGTGCAGTTCAATTCAGTTTGCATTCCACTAATCTATTGGAACATTGCGAGGCAATCCAATTATTGAATATGGTAGGCCTAATTCATGCATAAAATTATTGATGTGTTTTATTTTTCTTCAACTCAATAAAGTAACCTTGAACAAGATCATGTTGCATATTATAAAGATGTCATTAAGATATGCATGCAGTACCGACAGAAGTTAGGTTTATGAGAACCCTAATAAAATTGAATTTGTCCATGTCAGTATTTATTGAACTGTCTGACTGAATCGAATTACAATTTTTTGAATGGTGAATTGAATTACAGTTTACTTGAATGAGTTGGTTTGCACTAACAGGTTTGCATGGACAAACTATACCAAAGACTATAGTTATTAAGGTGGGAAGTAAAATCAAGAAATGAAGTGGGAAACAGAAGCAGAAAATGAAGCATTTAAAAACATATGAAATGCGAAACTGGGATTTAAATCGTAAATGTGAGAAAAGAATGGGAAATAAAGCATAAAACACAGGAAACATGTGGAAAGTAATTGAGAAACAAAACTTTGAAACTTATGAGAAACATGTAAGAAGCAAGCGAGGAACAGACCAAAACACATTGGAAACAGCAAGTACACTGTCACTCTTCAGCCCCTCATGTATTTTGTTTTCTACTAGTTTCTGGGGCGTTTCTGGTGGGTTTTCTCTTCATCTCAAATCTGCTTCAAGTGAAAACGAATAGTTTTAATTAGTGTTTTTCATAGTTTTCATACAAAATAATTTCTGTTACCATTTGGTTTCCCATACATAGAAACAAATCTTCACAGAAACACGTATAACATCATATGGCAATTCTGATCACTATGGTGTAGAATCTTTGAGCTGTGGTGGTGAGAATTGAGGTTGTGAGCTAGTCAGGTCACTTGTCCAGTTTGATGTGAATTTCGCCCTCATTTGCAGGTTTAAATCATGTCACCAGCCGCTATGTATACAATCCAGTTTGATTCAGACCATTGCGGCATGTTTATGAAAGATGTTAAAAGAAAATAATAGTAATAATAATAATAATAATTTTGTGAAGAAGGTGATAAATTTTAGAAAATATTAGAATGTCTTTCAAGACTAATAGAACTGCATAAATGGACTAAAATGATGTTTCCTGATAGGTGTGCTGAAATGTGTCCAATTGAGATGCCTGTCTGTAGGTGTGTACTTACTCAGCCGAACACACATCCTGATCCTGAGGATCATTTAAAGGATGCAATTCTTTCATGGAAAAAGTACTATTGTGAACTTGTTTTGTAATCCATGGTTCTGTTTCTTTGATTAATAATCATTTGCTTTGTTTTGTGGATAGACTTGTATATGATTGTTCGTTATAATGAGGAAAAGGGCCGTTCATTATGAGGGTTACTCCAGCAGAATATGGTGGATCATGTATTTGTCCAGGCATGTTGGCATAGTTTTAATCCAAATCCTGACTTCCTAAATTAAGCTTCCCACAGTTGACCACTTACCAATTATAAAAAATAAAAATAAAAATCATAAATGGTGTGTAGCTGCAAGCTCGTGTCGGGTGGAAAGCCCTGTTAGCACTGTTGACCTTGATTCATTTTTAACCACCTATTTGAAAACCAGTGGTTGGACAGTTTGAATTGACCTTCTTAGAGGCCTTTGTCGTATACTTGTCATATGTAAAATTTTGATGAATTATCATGTTATTTCTGTTGTGGTAAAATGCAGCGAGGTCCTGAATCCCAGACCAAGTTTTCGAAGGGGATGCAGCCAAAGGAGGAGGAGGAGGGCTTTGAGGAGGAAGATGAGGAAGAGCATGGTGAGACCCTGTGCGGAGCTTGTGGAGAGAACTATGCTTCGGATGAGTTCTGGATCTGCTGCGACATATGTGAGAAGTGGTTCCATGGGAAGTGTGTGAAAATCACTCCAGCAAGGGCTGAACATATCAAGCAGTACAAGTGCCCATCTTGCAGCAACAAGAGAGCCCGCCCCTGATGGAAAGCAGGCCAATCTGTACTGATGGATTTTGCTAACTGTCAATCGTTCTCTGTTCATTTATGGAAGGTGTGGGCCAGGATTTTTCTTCTTTGCTGCTGCCCTTGTTGGGCCGCAGAAATGTATGAACAAATACTGTTCTCCTTTTCTTTGCAATCACACTTTCACGAAATATACTTTCCTTGGGTAGGTCTTAAAACTGCATAGTTTGTTTTATTTGAGAATAGGATTTTCCCCCTCGATAGGAAGCCATTTCTTTATTTTTATCATGATGCTTTTTTTGTTTTTTTCCCCAAATTGCTGTGGTGCTGATTGCATGTGTTCCCTTTTTTTATTGTGGTTTTGTTGCTGTCTGGGGGCTAGCATGCCTCTCCAACATAAGCTGCAGTGTGATTGCCATGGAGAGCGTAGCTGTGACTACCTAGATTGGCTGTTGCATCTTCATCATATATTCTGCTCAGGAACTGAAGTTGTTTCTGGCTCGTTAAAATGCTGTGGGGGTACTGCAAGGTGGGCAGTAATTGGACATGATGATGCAAGGCCCAAGTAAAAACCACTGCATATTTGAAGCATTTTGGTGTAAAGGTCCTTACATTTCTTGTAGACGCTTTTACAATCTTTTATTAACGTTACTATCAGATGATGATCACGATTATCAGTTTATTTTAGTCATGTTTGGGAAGCAAGAACACTTGAACTTTTCTAGCCTCCCTCATCAAGGTACATTCCAATTACTAGTTGGAAAATCATGGATTTTGGATGGATGATTGAGAATTTAACCTTTTAAGTGCGGCCAATCCAATGACATGGGAGTACCATTAGGAACCCCCTCCCTCCCCTGAAGAGGCCGTCTGCAAGAAAAGCTCACTGGTAACAGAAGACACTATAATCTCCAAAATCTTAGGGAAATTGAACGATCCAAACGTTTGTTGCTTTTGAGATGCAATCATAAAACCAAACTGAACTGGCTCCCTATTTTTGCCACTCCTCTCCCATCCCACTCACGACTTTCATCGAGTAAAATAAATAAAATGGTTTAGCCCAGCTGGAGTTTGGCACACCTTTAAATTGATTTTTACTTCAAACATGAGAAAAAGGGGGTTTGGTCATGCGCTGTATGCTAATCAATCCAAGGGTAGGCCCAAGTCCAATGACAATAAAGTCTGGCCAGGGGGGTTCATTTCAAATTTATTTATGAGGTGTGGGGGTCGGATCATGTTTATTGTAGCCTGTTGAGGGAGCCGTCTAAGTGCAAGGTGACAGAACGAGAGGCCACTGATGGAGGACTTGGACTTCTTTCAGTTATATTGAGACAGATAAAGAGGGTTCTGTGTTATCTAAGGTGGGATCGGCTGAAACCTGTGTCTGGTATAAAGAAAATAAGAGGCTGACAGGAATAGATCAAGCCGGTTGCTGAGGTGTATTTGATCTGAGTTTTAGGCTTGTGGGCTAATTTTCAGGCCAAATAGAGAATGGGCCGGGCATAGGCGCATCATAAAACCCAGTTAGAAACTGGATCGTTTTGGAAAAGCTTTCGTCAGTGATAGGAGTGGAATGTAGATTTGAGAAATTGTTTTAATAGGTAAGGGCAAAAGATGGTCATAACTAAGAAGAGGATGAGATCAAGGATGACAGCGTAACACGCAGATCTAACTGAAATACATTGGAAATTAGACCAAGCCCATGGTTCAGATCTCTATTTCCAACCTCTATTTGTCTAAGTGTCTAAAGCAAATAGAGGGTTGGAAAATAAGAGCATCTTACACCTGATTCTACCCCCTACCCACTTCAGATAAGTAGAGGCGAATCCTCTTGAAATGAAGAGTTCTCCCAGTAACTACAGTAAGATTACCTAAAATAGGTTTGACTAGAGTAACTATTTTTTTTTTTACGTCGCACTTGTATGTAGAACTAACCACTGGTATCAAACCCAGGGGTATCAAAAAGAATAACAAGATATCATCACACAGAAAGGGTCAAGAAAAAGAATCTGTTAGCAATTAGTTTTCTTATTTGAATGTAGAGGTTTGATGTCACGAAGAACAAAGCACATTACAATATAATAATGAAAACCACCCAAGTCACAGAAATTATGAAGGCATTGTCAGAAATTTTACAAATACAGAAGGCATGAGAAAATGTAAAGCAAATTAATTGTTCTTTTTTCTCCTCCATGGTCTGACTGGCATTGCTCTATGAATTATTAATTCCCATGTGACTCCTGAGGCATCCCACATAGAATTGTCTTTGCAAGTCCTGTGGCATCTACAGACACCTTCCGACCATGGTAATGGCCCTCACAGGTTAGAACTCTCTTCCCTTGTATTGCATTTCCTGAAACATTTACCATAACAAAGAAAGTGTCAGACAGACGGATGTCAAAATTGATCACAAAAAAAATACACCAACCTTTCCTCTACATGTACAAAATAAGGGTTAAATAATTTATTTATTTATTGGACAACCCAAGGAGCCTTTGGCCCTGAACCCCAGGGACACTCGATTCTGGACAACCGAGAACTAATCAATAAATAAATTTTGTGACGTTTATATGCTGTAAAGTTTTTCAAATGTTCTTTTTTTTTTAAGGAACCATAATTGAAATAGCTTTACCATTTAAAAAAAATATCTTTTTAGCATGAGTGAGACACGGACAAGCCAGCTGCTGAAAGAAAAACAGCAGCAAGAAAGTTGTTTAAATGTTTTATATGCACCAGGAGGAAAAACAGTGCTGACTGTAGCTCACTGATGGTTCAATTGACTATAAACTCTTTTATCGGTAACAAGTAAAGCTATATTGAGAGAGAGAGAGAGAGAGAGAGAAGCTCCATAAGGAAAAACAAGTAAATGTACACCACTGGTACATTTCTCGCACCAGGAAGAAAAAAGGCTCTGAGAATGTGGGGAATATGGAGTCCAACGAGGCAGAGGTGGTGGCAAATCCAGAA
Organism: Persea americana; assembly: GCA_029852735.1. Classification (NCBI taxonomy): domain Eukaryota; kingdom Viridiplantae; phylum Streptophyta; class Magnoliopsida; order Laurales; family Lauraceae; genus Persea; species Persea americana. The sequence continues at coordinate 50,545,488 of CM056817.1, read as the reverse complement.
GCTCTTCGATTCTTTTCGCTGGCTGCCTTTCAGGCTTCATTGATTGTGCAGACTGCAGAGTAGTTCTCTTAATGCAATTTCACGGGTCTCTTTTTCAGTAATGGGACCATGGAGGTGAAAGAGTTTCTGATTTGGTTGCTTAATACTATGTTCTTTTTTTTTTTGTATATATCTTTTATACCAATGTTTTGCCCCTATCTTTCTTTGTTGTATTTCTCTTTGGCTTAATATGATTTTCGTTACAGATAAAAATAAAATAGAAACAGTGCTGACTGTAGCTCACTGATGGTTCAATTGAATATAAGTAAAAAGCGCGCGCGCGTGAGAGAGAGAGAGAGAGAGAGAGAGAGAGCGCTCTAAACAACAAAAAAGGAAAAACAAGCAATGCGCACCACTGGCACCTTTCTTTGAGTGCTGAATACAAACTATGGTAGTGGTCAAAACAAATGAAAGAACAGAATTCAACAATTTCTAGGGGAAGAATAGAACTGATAATATCAAGTTTTTGTAAGCAGTCCTATTTTCCAAGAGAAACAACCCATTCAGATGTCAGGCATACATGGAAAAAAAAGAGGCAAAGTTGACTTACAGGAGGATAGCCCGGCATGTATAGAACTGGCCTCTGTTGGCCAAGAATCATCTGCTGCCCATACTGCAACACATAATGAAAACAAAAATAAGCATCAGTATCATCGTGGTTTGCAATGGGAAGTCCTAATAATCGACATGTTATTTCACAGTAACATATCCGTATTCTCTCAAGTTTATTATCATTACAAGAGAGGTGCCCATGTGTAGCTAGCCACATGTTACTGTGAAATAATGTGCAAGCCATTTCTGCAAAATAATAGTGTGCCCCATGCATCCCTGTGAAATCTGCAATGGGGAGTGAAAGGACTCCCACCTTTGAAGACGGCAAAAGCTTCGAATTGTATTATGCAAGGTGTGCTAATATTAAAAAAGAAAATCACACCTGATGCAGTTCAACGCAACAGTGACTATCATTCTGATTATAATATTCAGACCCAACTTGATCAGGAGAGTATAAGATTCATCAATTTTGCTTGAGAAGAGGCCCTACATTGCAGATTTCACAAACATACAAGGTAGCTGATATGCAGCCAGCTGCATAGGAGTAAGGCATCATTTCCATAATAGGGTAAGGCCACAAACATCAATTCAATGCCTTAAAGCGATAGGCGTTACAGTGAGATGGGGCTGAAAGATGATCATCTTTTTTTTTTTGAATGGTTACTTTCATTAACAAAAGCAGCAGGCAGTACAAAAGATGTATACTGACAAGCTAAAGCACGAAAACAGGAGACCAGGAAAAGAAGAAAAAGGGCCCTAAACCAAAACTAAAACAGGAGACCAGGAGATCGGGCTGAAAGACCATCATCTTGCAAGCATTTTTATTTATCCGCCTAAGCATTAAAGTCCAGCTTACATCAAACCATTAGCCAAGCAATTTGAACATAGGTCCAGTCTATTAGTGAGACCCATAGACCCGCCTGTTAAAATAAATTCTGCCAAGCATCAGGCAGGCATAGCTGCTTTAGCTATGAAGCCACCCAGTCAGCTCAGACTCGGCTGTATCCATCACAAAGCAGGCAGCACTGACCATAAATGAAGATGGTACACATACCATAGGTCCATTTGGATGGACAAACGCCTGGTGCGATTGCATTGGTGTCATAGGAGGATTATAAAGAATGGGCTGCCCGCCATATGAGGGTCCAATCTACAATTATAGCATATAATTGTGGTTAAGAATATATTTTTACAGTAGTAACTGGAGATGATATGAAAATCAGCAGAAAGAACAAAAATAAACAACTGATAATAGTGAAACCAACAGTGAAGATGGAAATAATTAACAGAAACAGGGTACAAGATCTTTTCATCGATTGACGCCTTAAATCTTGCTCGTCTCCATACAGTTTCAGGAGGGTGCAAATTCATGATACAGAGAAAAAAAAAATGGCTATAGATGATAACATGATGACAACTTGTGCAATATAGATTGATAAAAGTGGAACACGTGACATGTTGGTGGGGTTCACTAGTTCTACTGGATAAAATGGGCATTTCAGAAATTTAGCTGACTTAGATGCTGCTGTCAATCAAATGGCAGTGACTCTGACCTGTTTACTAGTTTTGCTGCAACTATCCATTACATCATGTTATATTGGATGGTTGACACGTTAAATCTACAAGCCCACCTCATCTCAGCATGCCACATGTCAACTTTTAGAATGGTCATCACATTGTACACAATACTTAACTCATCCTTAGCTGCAGTAAAGTTTGTATAATTACTGTATTCCTGCTCAAGTTTCGGAAGACTAAACGGACATACACTGGCTGGACAGCAAGAGACTTCTGAACTGGAACTTTTTTTTTCGGCTTCTCATAATGACAAACAGCCCCAGAGGATGAACCTAAACAGGAAATATCCCAGTACACCACCCACCCAACCCACCATCATACACACAAGAGGAAATATCCCAGAAGTAGGAGTGGTAGTGGTGAATAATAATAATAACAATAAACACCAGACCCCTTTACCCTCCCCATGTGTCACTATACCTTTCCTCCACAAACCTCCACCACTGACACAGCATTCCAATCCACAATCGCCTTCCCCCTTTGGCCTCATCAGTCACTCTGCTTACTAAATGCATTTTCTTTCCATCCACCTATCTTCAATCACCTTCCATCTTTGGTTTCATCTGTCTGCACCACTAAATGAATTTTGTTTTTCTCCTCCATACAGTCCCACAGAAAATCCCATTTAGTTCTATTGAACTTCTTAGCCATAAACCGCTAGCTTAAATTAGACATCTAGACCCGGAAATTCGCCAACGTAGCTTTAATCAGTGTAACCCAATTTCCAAAATGTTAAATATTGCCTCTCTTCCATTTTGACAGCTGCTTCTTGAATCTTGCCGCCACTGGATCCCAAGCAGCTTTCAACTGCCCTTTGGAGCCCAACGGAAGGCCAAGATAATCCTCTTTCCAACACCTTTCTTTTCTGGAATTGGGATTCGGTTATACAAACAAGGGAGATTACCAACATTGATGATAATGACGATGATGAAACAATAGAAGGAGATAAGCTGAAACTGCATCTTACAAGCACCCACAATAAATAAATTATCCTAAGGGGCAAGCTCTCTTAAGCTAAATTGCCCAACTAGATGCAATGTTAATCATGGGAGGAATGGTAGAAAAATCTGTGTACTAGGGTGGGCAGAATATAATCGTCAACAAATCATCCTGACCTTGATTCAAGGCCTCCTAGTTTAACAGCTTTAACCCTTAAATAAAGTGCAACTTTTTTGGAGAATCAACCGAATGGGAAGGACAGTCAGATGCGTCTTACGGGGAGGGGGTTTTTCACTTTATTTAAGCGTTCAAACTAGATGAACTTTGGCCTTTAAGGCCATAAATCAAGGGTGAGTAACAATTAGGTAAGCACCAAGAACCCACTGGGCAGGGTTAGTGACCATGAGGCCGTTGGATCAACCATAAGTTGCCTAGGTAGGCCCCATATGCACGAGCCCTTTAAAAAGAGTTCTGCACCTTTGGATAATTCTTAGTCCCTAAAGTATCTGGCAGCAACAGTACTTGGCATTTCGTACAAAGCAAGCAATATTTAAGCATTCAAAAATATTAAAAAAAAGGAGGAAAATGATTGTGATTGACCAAAAATAAAAAACACGAAGAGGAATACACACTTTCCTCTTAAGATAGTTAGAAGCAAAAGAATGGATTGGAGCAGGAAAAAACTAGTGTGAAAAACAGAAACTGCATATATCCATAACTTGCATAAACAGCTCACCCCAATGCCAACTGATAGGCCATGCATATGTGGCACGGCAGATGCATTGGCTGGAAAATACAGGGGAGCCTCAGACACCGGTGGAGGCGGCCTTAAGGAAGCCAAAGATGGTGTGAAACTCTTTGCATTTGGGTTGAGCTTAAACTCCTGGATCAGAACAAATTTACAGAAATAATGAAAACAAACATTGACATATTCATCAGTCACAAATAAAAATAAAAATAAAAATAAACCACCAGAAATTAGTACCAATAAGGCAAGAATACTGTATAACATATTGAAGAGAAAAAATTGCTGAAATGCAAATGGTTCAGTGTCAGCTAGTCCCAAATTCAACTCGTGGTTCCATGGTGGACCATGCATACCAGCATTCAGAACATTCAAGAAGTAGGTCCCAGCAAGTATAGGCTATGTACAGTCATCTCTTTCTAAAAACCAATCATCACCATTCACCCAAAAAAAAAAAAAAAAAGACTTGAAACCATAGATAATTCTATAATTTTACTAGCCATTTATCAGAAGATTAAGATCAGGTTTAAGGAAAAAGAGCACAACCCATGATCAATCCATCTGGAAATCTACCTCCTGAATAATTCTCGTCACTGATACATTCCCACAGACCAAGAGTTGAATCAGTGGTCTTCCAGACCAATGCTCTGTGCCTAATTAATATGCCAAAAATGAGCTTCACCTTAGCATAAGGATTCAGGCTTGATTTCTCTGACGATAATGATCCCATTGATGAACTAGGCGACAAACCAGGAGCACTTGAAACTGATGCAGCACCCACGCCCTCAGAAGTGGATGAGGTAGAACTTCCGGGCCGAACACGAGCATTTACAGGTTGGTTAGAATCTTTGACAGACCCTGCAATCTCTGAAGATTCACGTGCAGAGCCCAAGGATTCTTGACATTTTGTGAGCATAGAAGAAGATGGAGCATATGCAGTGGCAGTGTGAGATAATCTCCCTTTATCAAAGATAGCTTTCTTTGTGTTCAGTGATGATTGCATATCTGAATCAAGCAATCGCACTTCACAAGTCAGCAGCCAAACAAGATCCTTGCAAATGTAAGATCGACTATAATTCCAAGAACATGAGAGAGAAATAGAGAATAATAATACAACATTTAGAACAACAGTGATGATTGCATATCTGAATCAAGCAATCGCATTTCACAAGTCAGCAGCCAAACAAGATCCTTGCAAATGTAAGATCGATTATAATTCCAAGAACATGAGAGAGAATAATAATACAACATTTAGAACAATGTGACTTAAATCTTAAGCAACAGATAAGAAAAATGCCAAATCATGCAAGTTTTCCACCTTTCAACTAAGATTGTGACATTAAACATTCAGCTTGGAACATAAAAGTAAAATTTAGTTGGGCATGTTGGGACTAGACAAACTGGGCCCAATCATAAGGGTTGGACCTTCATGGCAGGCTTCCTCTTGGGCAGAATGAATTTGTCCTCGAATTCAACTACACATCGACAATGGAGGACAGTAAGTTAAACTCCTACAATTCTTGTTATAAAAACCATGTTTGGAAACTTTTGTTGGACAATGAACTAGTAGAAACTGGTGCAGGACAAATGGAATCTAACCTAATGTGCCATGATGAGATCAAATGGAGAATTACTAATTAAAGCTGAAAATATGCACTTGTCATTCACAGTATTTAACATTGAAATCAAATGGAAAATTTGCTATAGATCCAAAGCAGCATTGCAAATCCTGCAGTAACGGCTCCTCTATTGAGAGAGAGGTTTGGATCTTAATGGAAGATAGAACTTCCAAGTGCTTAGGGAATGGTCACACACGTCGATCACATGTTCACTTGTGAGGATCTGAACAAAAGTGGGATTCAATGGGGTTGAATGATGAGATCTGGTAGTCGGTGGTCTAGATCTAATGTCTTGGGGGTTATCTGACAGTAGGGATGATATAGATCTAAGGTATGGAAATCTAGGGTTTGGGTGGGGAAGAAAGCTCTTAGGAAAAGAGATAAGAGAAGGGGAAGATGAAACCTTATTGGGCTCTCACCAAACTCCGATCCGGAGGCATTACAAAAGATCTCATGAGCAAGGTAGCAAAAACCCCAGACAACTCAAGAAGAAAGTTCATTCCTTTTCATAAAATAACATGGCATCCCTTACAATGAAGACAAACAAGTCTTTAAATAAAACCATAAAGACGATGACATCATCAAATAAGCAAATAAGTAAATAAAAAGAAATGGGAATGGTTGATTGACACGCACGGGAGTCCGTGCGTGTGGCATTCTGCGCAAGGCCCCGTTTCGAACGGAACATTCATCCATTCTAACTGACAGATTGTCTGAAATTTGACTTAAGTTCTGCGTAAGGCTCCGTTCAAACAGATGGAAGCTCCGTCCATTCGAACTGACGGGCTCTCTGAAATTTGGGTTAGGTTATGCGTATGGCTCCGTTCGAACAAACGGGCTCTCTGGAATTTGGCTTGGAGCTTCCTTTTCTTCAAATTGTTGGCTATTTCTCCTTTGTTCCTTCTTTATAGCATGTGTTCCTTCCTTCTCAAGGCTCTATTCCTCCCATGTGGCACTTCCCAATGTGGGGCCTTCAAGATGATTGCAAACATGGGGTCCTCCCTTCATCAAGGACGAGAACCGGTGAGGTCCAGCCTTCGGATGCCCTCGTGGTGGTAATCGAACGGTGGATTTACAAATTCTTGGCAATCGAAGTAACTTTCAATATATATATATAAATATATATATATATGGGCAAACAGATCGAAAATTGCCTCTCCAAATTTCTTGGTGTGTGCCAACATTTATACCAAGCCGGGGAGGCCAACATTTCTACCAATGGAGGTAAAGATATTGAGAAACTTGCTGCGTTTTCAACTACAGTACTACTTACGAATATGTTTTTGATTAAAATCCATAAACCGTTTATAGGACTGCACAATCGTTTAAGGCCAAAAATATTTGCAAAAGTTGAATAAGACAGTTAAACAGTCTGGAAGAAGCCGGCTGTGTCAGTCCTTAGAGGAGGGAGCTATACATTAGAGAGGTTTGTGGGTTTAAATCATGTTTTCTATAAAAATAAGTAGCCTCACTTTCGTAAGAATATGCTGCATGTAAATGCATTTTGTCTATTGGTGGCGCGAGTATCTTATTTATGAACAATGATGTCTATTGGTGGCCACTTTGCTTCGTGGGCTACTACCTCTGGCCACTTCGCTTCGTGGGCTACTACTTCTATGCAACTTAATTTTTCATTAGTGCATTATGTCAACGTACTCACTTGGATTTCCATCTCTGTTGCATCTGTGACATCTGTTGTTTTTATTGAGTCAGTTCTTGTCATTGACTTTGTTATAAAGATTCTGAACAAGGATAACAGTGATAAACCATTATCCAATGTAGAGCGAGCTTAGGTTTGTCTATATTTTTTGCTTGTATTTTTTTATGTTATTTCTAATTTAACAATTCTTAAGACCATTTGCTAATTTAGTGTACTATTTATTTTTTAATTATTTTTTTTGAATTTGAGATGAAATAGATTAAAAAAGCATTAGTTGGCATTAAGATTTACGTTACACAAAGAAATGATATGCATAGCAAGTACCGTATTTCGGATATCACTGTGAAAGTAACTTAAAAACTAAGATAAGATCGATCTATTAGTAATTGATTTATTTTTTTTTGGTACAGTATTTAATTTTCTCTTTGGCTTTGTTAAAGTTGTCTTTCAAATGAGAAAAAAATAAATTATTTACATGTTTTTCTTATTGCTTTTACTTTTCGACAGATTTCGTGATATAAAGAAAGATACAAACACAATGATATCTATCGTTTATTATTTTAAAGAGAAGCACGGTTATGTCATTAAACACCTCAATTGGCATTTCATGTCAGTCGGCAAGCGTGTTTAATGATATAACCGTGCTTCTCTTTAAAACAATGAACGATAGATATAATTGTGTTTGTATATTTCTTTATATCACAAAATCTGCCGAAAAACAAAAGACATGAGAAAAACATGTAAAGAACAATTTTTTCTCATTTTAATGAAAACTTTAACAAAGTTAGAAAGAAAACCAAATACTCTAACAAAAACAAGATCCTTACCTTTAAGTGTTTTTCAATTACTTTCACAATGATATCCGAAATGCGATACTTGCCACACATATCATTTCTATGCGTAACGAAAACCTTAATTCTAACTACATCTTTTTTAATATATTTCATCTCAAATTTAAAAAAATCAATTGAAACATAAATAATACTTTGGATCAGCAAATGGTCCTAACAATTGTTAAATTATAAAAAACATACAAAAATAGAAGCCAAGAATATAGATAAATATGGGCTTACTGTACATCGGATAATGTTTTCCATATTCAGAAGCTTCAGAATAAAGTTAATGACAGAGACTGACTGACTCAATGAAAACAGCAAATGTAACATCTGCAACAGAGATGTAAATCCAAGTGAGTACGTTGACATAATACACTGAAAACAAATTAAGTGGCACGGAAGTATTAGCCCACGAATGAGAATCATACAACATGCACACACATTGGCACAATTGGATATTCAAAATGAATTAAAAAAATCGAAAATTGCCTCTCAAAATTTCTTGGTGTGTGCCAACATTTATTATACCAATCCTTTAAATCTCTATGGAAGAATCACTATGTTGTACCATAAAGGAGTGAATTCATTTTGGTTTGTGGTGTGGCCCAAAGGGCTAAGGCCTAAGAGCAAGGATGAAAATAGCGGTAGCGGTGGGCCCTGAAGCGGGCGTTACGTAGCGCAGCGGGGCTACATAGCGGCACGATTTGAAAAAATGGCCCAAAAAATCTAAAAAAAATACATAAAATATGGAAAATTGTAAAATGAAAGAAAATGTGTTTCTTTTACAAAAGTAAGTAAGAAAAGGGGGCGTAGTGGTGCCCTCAATATATGAGGTCCTGTATCGCTGTATAAATAGAAAATAATAGTAATAAGTAGTTTTTCACAAGTATTCATGTTTCTTAGTCATGCCAACTTAGAAAAGTAATGAAAAGCTCATAAAAAATAAAAAATAAAAAAAACAACTGGAACATGAAATAAAGGCGTAAGACATAAGAGTTAGGTCCTAGGGAGTAGGGATTCAGTCGCAAACAATATCCAATGAAGTTTAGTGAACATTGAACAATCAACACTTCAAGCCTAAAGGTTCAAATTCAATCAAGTGATCAACAACAATTTAGAAACGACATAAAGAGTAGAGAGTTGAAGGAATACCTTATACCCTCGTCACCACCAAAAGGAATGTCTACCAAATAAATCCGAAAATAAAAAATTGCAAAAAATCAATAAACATTCAAAATGCGATGGATTGATCTATCAGAAACATAGATCTATCATTTACAAGCAATTTCCAAGTTGTTTCATTGGTTGTCCATGAGTATTCACATTTTTTTTCAAAAAATAAATAAATCCGAAAATAAAAAATAACAAACAATTAAAAAAAATAAAAAAATATGTGTGCATCATCAAAGGAAAACATAGATCTAACAATATTACAAGACAAGGAAGCATTTATAGTAGTTAGAGAGAGATGAATTGATCTCAAAAGTCAACTACAAAAAATCTAAAAGAAAAAACATACCTAGAATCTTGATGAAGATGGATGGAATGGATTTAATGGAAGCTTGGATCTTGTAGTTGTGTAACTTGTGTCTGATTATTTCCTTGTTTTGATGTTTGTTGTGGATCTTGTGGTAAAATCTTGAAAATAGAGAACTTGGGAGGTTTCACAGCAAGAAGAATGAGTGAATGAGGTGAAAAGTGAAAGGGAAACTGAAAAGAGTCGGCTAGGGGGGTTTTTTAAACCCTCCCGCTACGTAGTGGAATGTAGCAGCCGCTCGCGCTTTTTTCAAAAAAGCGTGTTGATATTTCGTAGCATAGTGGCTGCTATTTTCATCCATGCCTAAGAGAGCCATGGTGTTTAGGATTTTGGAAACAGTGAGTTGGTTTTCTCCTCCTCTGGCTATACTTTTAGGGCATCATTGGCTCTTTCTAAGAGAAGGCATGAGATCTGTTGAGCATCTTGGAGTCATATTGACATATACTTTAGAGGGAAAATTTTGGATCCGCTGGTGTGCTCTCTTCTGTTCTCCATTAATGACAAAATTGCATTACCCTGAGCGTCAGGTGAGGAATATACTAGTGTTAAGAATGAGGAAACTTAAATCAATTGATGATATTTACCAAACCTAATTACAGTCTTTAGATATCATCCTCTCAGTGTACTTGATCATCCTAATCACAACCTTCTTTTATTCTGCATCCTCTATTTCAGGTTTTCTTCTCTTTCGCACCCCCTATTTCAGGTTCTAGGATTTTTCTCCTCTTCTTCTTAATCTGGATCTTACTCTTGTGAATGTAGGACATTTTACACAACGATGTATCAAAGGGATCTTATCTTGGAAGCGAACATCATGAGCCCCATCTTCTTACAAACAACCCACATCATTTCCAAGTTTTAGTTGGAGGGAGCACGCTGGAGTATTCGTTTTGTTGCCCTCTTTTCATCTTCTCTTCTCTTCTTGAGGCAGTGAGAAAGCAATGATCGACTATTCTCCTCCACGTTGGTTTTCTCTGGCAGCCCGCCCACCTAATCGGCTACGGTCGAGTTGTGAGTTGGTGCGTTCTCTCTTTCATTCATTTTAATTTCCTATTTTTTATTCCGTGTTTTGTTTCTGTCCGTGTTTTGTTTCTGTCCGTGTTTTGTGGTTGGGGAATTCTTTAGTGTTTGTATGAGAAAGAAGAGAGGCAGAGGGAACTCAACTCCGGCAAAGGGTAGGGGTAAGACAAGTGATATAACAAGCGCATGCTGCAACTGGCAGGGGAAGATTCCTGTTGCAACCAGCAAGGGACAGGAGAATGAAATCTCTCTCTTACTCCTCCTGCCGTCAGCAAGAAAAGGCCCCCTTGTTCTCCTACTTCTTCTCCTTGTGCAACCAGTGAGGAAAAATCTTCTACTCCTCACCCAGCACGGAAAAATCTCATTATTCTCCTGAAACCAGCAAGGAGAAAGAAGCACACCCAACACGGAAAAATCTCATTATTCTCCTGAAACCAACAAGGAGAAAGAAGCAGGCAGTCCCCGTCCCCAACACTCATTGAACCTGGACGATTTTTTGTTCTATTGGAAATGAAGTCATGATAAGAACAAATTATTTCCATTTGGAGTTCTTTAATCAATCAATTTATCAATTTGGAGTTCACTAATCAATCAATTTATCAATATAGCCTAAGTTACTTTTTTTTCCCTATCTTTTTTTTTCCCCCAAATTCCATATACTAATTGTATTAGTATTGATCAGGTCAAAATTGTTAAATCGTTGTTTGTCCACTGTTTCTTATTACCAATTGGTTTTGGAATTACTGCTAGCAACTCTCATGGTATCAGAGTTAGAACTCTCATGGTATAAGAGTTAGAACCAACTTGCATTCTAACTCTAATACCATGAGAGTTGCTAGCAGTAATCCCAAAACCAATTGGTAATAAGAAACAGTGGACAAACAACGATTTAACAATTTTGACCTGATAATACAATTAGTATATGGAATTTGGGGGAACAAAAAGATAGGGAAAAAAAAGTAACTTAGGCTATATTGATAAATTGATTGATTAGTGAACTCCAAATGAAATAATTTGTTCTTATCATGACTTCATTCCCAATAGAACAAAAACTCGTCCAGGTTCAATGAGTGTTGGGGACGGGGACTGCCTGCTTCTTTCTCCCTGCTGGTTTCAAGAGAATAATGAGATTTACCCGTGCTGGGTGGGGAGTAGAAGATTTTTCCTCGCTGCACAAGGAGGAGAACTAGGAACAAGGGGTCTTTTCAGGAGGAGAAAGAGATTTCACTCTCCTAGGTTCAATAGGAGATCTCCCCCGCTGCAGCAGGGATCTCCCCCTACCAGTTGGGGCATGCGCTTGTTATATCACTTGTCTTACCCCTACCCTTTGCCTGAGTTGAGTTCCCTCTATCTCTCTTCTTTCTTACATAGTTACAATGGCAACAAACAAACACTAAAGAATACCCCAACAACAAAACATGGATAGAAACAAAACACGGAATAAAAAATAGGAAATTAAAATGAATGAAAGAGCGAACGCACCTCCTCACAGCTCGACCGAAGCAGATTTGGTGGGGGCTACCGGAGAAAACCAACGTGGAGGTGAATAGTCGATCATTGCTTCCTCACCGCCTCAAGAAGAGGAGAAGAGAAGAGGAAAAGAGGGAAACAAAACGAATACTTTAGTATCCACGGCTCCCTCCAACTAAAACTTGGAAATGACGTGGGTTGATTGTGAAGAAGATGGGCTCATGATGTTTGCTTCCAAGATAAGATCCCTTTGATACATCGTTCTGTAAAATGTCCTACATTCACAAGAGTAAGATCCAGATTAAGAAGAAGAGGAGAGGATGCTGATGATTAAGAAGAAGATGAGAGGATGTGGAAGATAAAAAGGTTGTGATTAAGTTTCCTCATTCTTAACACTTGTATATTCCATCTGACACTCAGGGTAATGCAATTTTGTCATTAATGGAGAATAGAAGAGAGCACACCAGCTAATCCAAAATTTTCCCTCTAAAGTATATGTCAATATGACTCCAATATGTCAGATCTCATGCCTTCTCTTAGAAAGAGCCAATGATGCCCTAAAAGTATAGCAGAGGAGGAGAAAACCAACTCACTGTTTCCAAAATCCTAAACATCATGGCTCTCTTATGCCTTAGCCCTTTGGGCCACACCACAAACCAAAATGAATTCACTCCTTCATGGTACAACACAGTGATTCTTCCACAGAGATTTAAAGGATTGAAATGAGAGAGCATCTACCTGTTTATCTCCTTCAACTTCTCCAATCACACGACCAAATTTCCACTACATCAATATGGTCAAGTGGCCTAACCTAATTAGATTCAAACTACTCAAAGGACAATCCTTGTTAGCAAATGAATTCAAACTACTCAAAGTACAATCCTTGTTAGCAAAGGTGCACAAAAGAGAAATGATGGCGCGAAGATTCATTCTCATTTTAGCATAGCACATCACAGCGATTCTTCCATAGAGATTTACGGTACCACACAGTGATTCTTCCATAGAGATTTAAAGGATTGAAATGAAAGAGCATCTACATGTTTTCTCCTTCAACTTCTCCAATCACACGACCAAATTTCCACTACATCAATATGGCCAAGTGGCATAACCAAATTAGATTCACAACTACTCAAAGGACAAGAAATGATGGTGCGAAGATCCATTCTCATTTTAGCATAGCACATCAATCCTATAGATTGTTGTGTGAAAACCTTCTTATGTGGCCAATCCACATGAAAGCAACCTGGAAGAGACCTAAAATCGTCCAACAATAATTAAGAGCATTCAACTCTTCCCTAAAACCACTTATGGTCATCCATAACGCAACTTGATCAGCAGCTCTACACCTTCTTCGTCGGTAGACCTTGTAAGGATTGGGAAGATAAGGGTTGATGTCCCGATGAGAAACGTCATAGAACTCTAGTCCATCCAGACAATGCACATTAATCCAATGTTGCATGATGAGATCATTGATGAACTTAAGGTGAGAACGTGTGGCTAAAATTGATCAAACGGATCTTCAAAGTAGAGGACCTCAGCATATGCATTTTTATTGAACAGGGGAACGGTTTGTCCCACGATGATTTCAGTGTCTGCCTCAAGATTGCTGCAGTAGGACTCTCCACTGGGCTATGCATCAAAGGCCAAAGTAACCTTATGCTATCATTGCCGGCCAAAAAAAAAATGGAGTTATCTTAACGACATCAGGGCTATGCATCAAAGGCCAAAGTAACATTATGCCATCATTGCCGCCAAAACATACAAGCAAAAAAACGGAGTATCTATACAACATTTCATTGATACATCTCAAAGATTGAACCATTTAAAAAGTTCATCAACAGTCATACAAGATGTCAATCCTTCAATGCCACAAACGAATACAAGGATGAATGCTATTTTAAGAGAATCAAGCACTTTGCAATCCAAGGCAAGGAAAATGATGCAATTTGCAATCCAAAAGTCCAAGCTTCCAAATGGGCTAACATGCGAAGAATGAGTTTATTCCCCAAAAAAATTGTTGTTGTACTAGTCCAAGTAAAATAAGTTATTTATTTTATGATTTGAGATTTCATTTCTATTTTTAAGATTTGTTAGATGGAGGGTTTGCTTTAGTTTTTAATTATGGTTTTTCTTAATTGTTGAAACTTTATCAAGAAGTCTTTTATATTGAAATCAAATAAGGTTATTGGAATTACTTGTTCAGGATCTTCTCCCAATGAAGCTTTGCTTCTTGCAGGAGGTCATTGTGCAAGAACCTGAATTTTGCTGCAGAGGTTATCTTGCTTAAATCAAGGAGGTTATAAGCTTTTGGTAGATGGTTGCTCTAAATGTAACCAGGGACCATAGGATTTGGGAGTCCTAGGACAGCAAGGCACCATTGTGGTAACATTCTCCAAGCCGACTGGGATTTAGGATCCACATTGATGCAGGTCAGACAATAGGTCGGCCAACCCATTGGGTCTAGTCTATAGGCCTAACGGGACATCCATTTAGTTAGGAAGTATAATTAAGTAGTTTGATTTGTTTAGGATTAATACTAGTATGTTTCATACTTAAGGCATTATTCAGATATTAGGAAATATTGTTGCTTAGGGATCAAGCCAACTCCTCTATATAAGGATGTTAGGCCTCATTGTAATGTAGTGCTTATTTTTTTATCGATTAAAAGTTTTGTTTGAGATTAATCTCTTATGGTATTTTCTCCCCGTGTGAGGGTGCCCTCGTGGCTAAATTCATTCTTGGATTCGATCAATCCTTCGGGAGATTGATCTATTGTCTCGATCGCAGAACCAGACTGCGCCAATTGGTATCAGAGCCCAATTCCGATCGCCGGGGAGATGTTCGTCCTTCCCGGAAATTCCCTCTCGTCACTTTTCTCCATCCCACATCATCACCCCAATCTCAATCATCTCTCCCAGAACCCCTGCCGAATCTAACCCGCTATCTTCCATCCACCTCCGTTCACCATTCCACTGATTTCATCCGATTCTCGTCATCACCAGTATGCCTCTCTCTATCGTCAAAACCAACCCCACAATACAACCCCTCCTCTAGCGACACCGTAGCAGCCCAAATCGTTCCACCAAAAACCACTTTCCCCAACCTCAACCCACCAACTCTGGCCACCAAGTCCCATCTCCCAAGCCCAACCGAACCCAAACCCAAATCTGTTCTCACCTCTGCCACAGCCTTTGACCACCCAGAACCCACTTCCGTCAATCCTCTCTCTACCCCATCTCCCGAAAACCACCTCAGCCTTCCCCTTTGCCCAAGCGAAACCCTATCCCCTTTACCTCCGTTCAAGCATCCCTAGAAAAAAAAAATTGGAAGAGAGCAGAGAGAAGAAGAAGCGAGAAGAGAGGGAGACTGAGTTCAAGAAGAGTACCTAGAACCATTGCTCGTCTCCAACCAACAACGAGCAATCAGCCATCACCTCTGCTTCATCACCATTGCAGGTCCCTGCCTCCATCGCCCAGCACTACTCTCTTTTCTCTGAGTCGAAACTGGTAAGAGGCTCAACCCTCTTTATTTTCTTCTCTGCCAAGGCAAAACCAAGGGTGTCACACGTGCTACTCCAGTCAAAACCAAGCCTAGTTTCTAACTTGGGCCTGAGTTTAAGTCCGACCCGTTACAACAGGAAAAAAAAAACAAAACAAAAGTCAATTGCATTAGATTGGATGGTCCAGATTGAATTTGTTGATATTGGAGCCATCTACAATCCAACCATCGATCTGTCTTCGCCAGTGTGATCCACTTCTCAAGATCCGCACTACCGGTTAATCCAGTCTTCAAAGGCAGTTAAATTTTGATATCCTTGCATCGAAATCATCATGAAAATTTTTGGGAACTCAATTGAAATTCAAAGAATTTGGTATAAACTTACATATAGAGATTGGTTTTTGATAATGAGTCCTACTTTGAGCAATTTCTTAATTTGAAGCAAGAAGATTTGACGGTTGATGAATATACCCGCCAATTTCTAGAGTTGCATGACATGCGAACTAGAGGAATATGAGATACATGATTTAGCTTGTTATGTCCGAGGCTTGAGACCAGACATTTTGGTAAATATGAATTATTACAAAACAAGTCAAGAGGAATACTTAGAAGCCATCCGTGTTGAGCGTATGCTTAGACGGTCTCGCAAGCAACAATGTCGACAAAGAGCCCATATTGTGGAAAGACTTTTTGCAGGAGAAGATAATCCCACTCTTGTCCGATACAAGTGAAAATGAAGAAGAAGAATGGAGAAAGGCTAAGAAATTCCACATGCGGGTAACAGTCAAAGACAAATCTACTAATTTGAATATTGACAATGGTAGCGCAATAAATTTTGTCGCGTAAAAGGTAATTGACAACCTTTATTGGCCAACTGAAAAGCTTCTTAAGCCCTACCAAGTCACATGGTCTAATGGTCATGTCATCCCCGAGACTCAGAGACATTTGGTATCATTCAAGATGGGCCATTATGAGGACAACATTTGGTATGATGTGATCCATATGAATATTGCTCATATTATTTTTGGACATCCATGGCTTTTTTATCGAAAAGCGAACCATGATAAAGAGGCGAGCACGTATACCCTTTTGTGGAATGGAAAAAGGGTTATGCTCATTCCAATGACATCAACAACCCCATCTTCGTCTACATCATTACCTTCCATAGCAAAGTCACAAAAAGAGCAAACAGTTGAAATAGAAGTCATGACTGCGCCACAAGTGAAGCCAGAAGACATCAAGGATGACATCGAAGAGCAATTTTGATGCCAAAGTTGGTTTTGTGGGTACTAACAATATTGATCAAAGCAATGTCGTCAAGAACCGCAAAAGGTTAAGGAAGAGCAAAGACAAGAATACATTGAAGACTCTGATCAAGCTAGTAAGAATATTTAACAATCGGTGGATCCAATTGTCATGCCACTTCCAGAAAATCCAATTGGGTCACAAAAAATCAAGTCAATTGTTCCAGTAGTTTCACAAGAAGATCAAGTTGTTGAAGTCCCTCACATTAGCTTCATTTTCTACTATCAACAATGGATAGTCAATGTTCATGATATGTTGGTTCGAAGGAAACAACTAAAGCTTCTAATGGTCAAATCACACTTTCAAGCTAAAGGCATACATCAGAAGAAGCGATACTTCCGATCTGCTTTTAGATTTTAGGAAAAGATTGCGTCAAACTTCCAAATTATGTCGAGAGAATGAAGATCACAAGAAAAATCAGAAGTTTGTGCATTTGATTTTCGACCCTGGACATTTTCCGAACTTGTAGTCGGATTCTCTCCCGTATTATCAAGCTGTCAACTTGCCCGAGTCGATTTTTTTCAAGCAAGGGAGAATTGATGCAGGCCAGATAATAGGTCGGCCAACCCATTGGGTACAGTCTATAGGCCTAACGGGACATCCATTTAGTTGGGAAGTATAATTAAGTAGTTTGATTTGTTTAGGATTAATATTAGTATGTTTCCTATTTTAGGCATTATTCAGATATTATGAAATACTGTCTTAGAGATCAAGCCAACTCCTCTATATAAGGATGTTAGGCGCCATTGTAATGTAGTGCTTATTTTTTAACAATTAAAACTTTTGTTTGAGATTTATCTCTTATGGTGTTTTCTCCCCATATGAGGGTGCCCTAGTGGCCGAATCCATTATTGGATTCGATCAATCCTTCGGGAGATTGATCTATCGTCTCGTTCGCGGATCCGAGCTGCACCACTCATAAAGCAGAAATCTTAGCCATCAAAGGCGGCTTCTCATATTTTGCTTCATGCTTCATGGGTAAGCATTAGTAGAAGAAGATTTGAAGACTGTTATTGCTTGGGCAAGTGGAGAAACATTAAAGCATTGGCACTTCTTCTATGTTGTGTCTAGGAGGTCAAAGGCAACACAAAGGAAAGACACAACAATCATATTCCTCAACAAGCTAGTGGAGTTGTAGACTCAACGAATAAAGTAGGGGCAAAGAGGAGGAAGTGTTTTCTTTATTCATGGGTTAATATGTCTGTTTTCTCAATGGGGTTATTTATATTTTTTATTTATTAAAGAAACTGATGCAGCCAAAGACTCCAGGGCGCCCCCCAGTCCATTAGGCCCAATTCCAAACCCACAGCTGGCCTAACAAGCCCAGTCCAGCTATGTCCAGCTGACAACAGTGCCTAGCAAGGCAATAGAACAATGTGTCCTTTGATTAAGTTCTTCTATTTTATTAGAGTCTTAACTCTAAATTTGATTAATGTCATACTTTAAGAAAAGGGAATCTATGTCCGCAAAGAAAAATTCTCTTTGGATATCAAAAAGGCCTATTTAAGGACCTCTCATGTATTCAATCATTCAACTTCAATAATATTCAGAATTTCTCCTCTTTGGGTATAGAACCCTTGAGTAATAATATTAACTTGAAGGTCCTACGTCTAAGCTGAACCTTCCACAAATCCAACTGCATCAAATTGATGGCAAACCATGGTAGGAGACTTCAATTGTGATAGAAAAGGAAGATGGGAAAGGATATTCCATGACAAAATCAAAAGAAACAACATCTAAAGCCACTAAGATGGACCATACTTTGGAAGAACTCATAGAAGACAAAGGGAACAAATATCTTTTTGTGGACAAGGCTAATCAAAAGATACAAGATGCTAAAGGAGAAAGAGGATATTGAAGACTCGGATCTAGCGAGCAACGAGCCTGATCATCGAGTAGATCTGATAGAATCAACAACTTCAGAAACTTTATATGGATCATTGAAAGATAAATCAATTGTTCGAGTGGTTTCACCAGATCTAGCCATTGATCCAATCTTTGGGGATGAACAATAGATAGTCAAGGTTTTTGTGACATAGTAATACAAATTCTATTTGGAACATCTATTGATCCAATCGCATATCCAGGCAGAAGCTGACCATCAGAAGTAGTGATGCCACCAATCTACTTCTATTCAGAGGAAGAGATCAAGTTTCAAACAAAGAAAATGAAGATCCGCGAGAAAATCAAAAGTTTGTATGATGGGTCTTCAACCCATGAGGGAACAATGGAACTCAACAGCGAGTTCTCTCCAAGCTAGGGAGAACTAATGCAACCCAAGTATCATGGGCCAGGCCCAATCCAGGCCCACAGCTAGCCTAATAGACCCAGTCCAGCTGTATCTAGCAGTCAACAGGGCCGAAAAAGACAATAAATCAATGTGTCCTTTGATATATCTATTGAGACAACCATCTTCTTAAGCATCTCCCTTTGATTTAAAAGTTCCGATTTTATTAGTTCTAGATTCAACAAATGTTATGTTTTAACAGATGAGAATCCATGTGTACAAAGAAAAATTCTCTCTTTGGATGTCAAAGATGCCTATTTAAGGACCTTTCATGTATTCAATTATCCTACTTCAAAAATATGCTGAGTTTCTACTCTTTGGGTAGAACCCATGGGTAATTATATTATAGCTTGAAGGAGACAACATTTGGGCAGATCCCTCTACCAATATAGCTGTGTCAACAATTTTTTAATTTCTTATATACAATAAGTATGGATTTGGCCCATTTTGAGCCTAGATGAAAACCAATTGCCAAGCACAACCTAAGTAGAGTATGCGTATATAATATACAATTTCATATAAATTTTTTTTTTTTTAAATCAATTACATATAAATATTATATTTTTACTATCATATATATTGGTATAACATATATATTATATACTAATACATATATAATATACAATTACATATAAAATTTATATTTGCATGATCCACTCAAGGGACTACAAGACACAAATGCATGTCAAATTTAAGCGTACCACTTCAAATGAGTGGAAGGGGCTTAGGTTGATCACAGAGTGGATCAAGTGGACCCCAAATGCCAGATTGTTCCATGCTTAGGGTATATGGGGTGTTGTCAAAGAGTTGAGCAAGCTTGAGTTGGCTTTGTTGGCAAGTTCAAGCTCAGCTCCATTGGACCGCAAACCAAGCCAAAGTTATGGCGTGTTCCACTCGACTCGGCTCAAGCTCAACTCGACTCAAAGGCTTCACTCGAGCTCAAGTTTGAGCTCCGCTAAATTAACTATAACATTACACAAGCCTGAGCCCCAATTAAAGCCCAAGCACGGGTTAATATACACAAAACTTATGTACAAAGAAGTGATGCAATACGGAAGCCCAAAAGAGCCCCTGGGCCCACACGATGGACCCAGCCATCCAACCCAATCCTTTAGGTTCAGTCCACAAGCCCAATTGGCTGAGAAGCTGTTGTGGCATGTTAATTTTTCCTAAGTCTATTTTAATTATGGAATTGTTTCTAATTTCATTATTTGATTATAATTGGTAGCTTTCTATTTTAGAATTCTTACTACACTATATATAGAGGAGCCCTTCATTGTATTGGGACATGCTTATTCCAAGTTAATCAAGATTTCTAAGTTTCTTCAGTTTATGGATTGTTTCATGGTTGTGATTGTGTCCTAGTGGCTTGAAGGGGGGTAAGACAAGGGGATCCTCTCACCCCTTTTCTCTTTCTAATAGTGGCTGAAGCGCTGGGTAGAATGATTAAAGAGGCAGTGAGCACAGGTTTGTTTGAAGGCTTTAAAGTGGCTAGAAATACCCCTGCAATCAACCACTTGCAGTTTGCAGATGACACTCTCATATTTTGTGGAGCTAAAGACGACCAGGTTAAAAAATGTCAAAGCCGCTATCCTATGTTTTGAAGCGGTATCAAGTCTAAAAGTTAACCTCTTCCTGAGTGAGGTGATTGGGTTAAGAACTAAGCAACCGATGCTTCTTAAATATTCAAAAATATTGGGGTGTAAGGTTTGGCAGGTAACTAAATCATTGTGGAACCCGATAGTAGAAAGGGTTGAGAAGAAGTTGTCTACATGGAAAGCACATTATTTGTCTATTGGAGGAAGGGTCATCCTAATCAAATTAGTGTTATCGAATCTGCCAGTCTATTACTTCTCCATTTTTAAATGTCTCGCCTCAGTTATTAAGAGATTGGAAAGGTTGCAGAGAGAATTCTTATGGACGGAAATAGTACCAGAAGAAGCTTCACTTGGTGGATTGGGCTTCCATCAATAAACCAAAGGATGAAGGAGGTTTGGGAGTCAGGCCTCTTAAGCAGATGAATCAAGCCCTATAGGGCAAATGGTTCTGGAGGATAGGAGATGGTACAGATGGCCTCTGGAAACAGGTGCGCTGGAAAGGAAACGTAATCTTCCGAGATATGGATGGGAAGTTCAGAAAGCCCCAACGAACTCGTCCGTATTTTGGAAAGGAATCCTCTTGGTAAAGAAGCTCTTCATGGAGAACATAAGATACCAAATAGGATCAGGTGAAAGGATCATCTTTTGGAAAGATCGGTGGGATGGAGAAACGACTATGAGTACTCAATTCCCGGATCTGTTTAGGTGTGCAAAGGATAAGGAAGCAAAAGTCAATTCTTATATGAATAGAATTGGAGGGCAGGTGGTTTGGTGTCCTACTTTTAGAAGGACCCTGAAGGACTATGAAGAATCCCAATTTATATCACTCCTAAACTTACTGAATGATATAAACATCCCGGATAGTGGGGAAGATGCCAGGGTGTGGGAAGCCTCAAAAGACGGGACCTTTTCAGTTTCCTCTTTCTTCAAGACTATTCTTAACAATCCGAGGAAGAGGAGTGTAGTGTAGAACACATGGAAGCTAAAGGCTCCCCCAAGGGTGATCGTCTTCGGGTGGCTGGCATTCCAGAAAAGAACTACTTTGGGTATCTTAAGGAGGAGAGGGATGACTATAGTAAATGGCTGCCCTTTGTGCTTGAGGTACAAGGAATCCGTGGACCATCTCATGCTAAATTGCAAAACGGCTCAATCTATTTGGATGACAATGGTAGGTTGGTTTGACTGTTGCTGGGTCCTCCCTAATTATCTCCTCGAGCTTTTCTAGGCTTGGAAGGCTCCATTCGGGGATCCTAGAAGCAAGGAGATGTGGAGGTTGACATTTCTGGCGGTGATCTAGACGATATGGAAGGAAATGAACTCAAGGTGTTTTAAATGGATAGCACCCAGCGAAAGTAGTTTGGTGGAGAAAACCAAGTTTTTAGTGGCTCTGTTGGTGTCTATCAACCCGTCTTTTAGAGGGTACTCCACAACATGGATCAATATAGAGGTCGTAAGACGGGTACTCGACAGCATCGAACAAAATAGCGGCCGCTATATTGAGCATAGCGGTGAAGACCGCTAGCTAAGAGGCATTTAGCGCCTCTCACATACGTAGTGGCCGCTACGGAGTTAGACAAATTCCTACTTTCCAAAAAAACTTTAAAATGCATAATAAAACTTATTTCTTTTTCTCCTCGCTAAATAACATTTCTACGCAACTCTTTTACCCTTTTATGTTTAAAAGAAAACCAAAAAACACATGATCTCGCCAACTTACAGTCAATACAAAGAGTTCTCAAGGGTTCTTCTCTAGGTACATCCTATTAGACACCTCTTTTGGTAGAGGTATTCTTTTCTCTCGGTATTCTTAAGTCTTAAGTCTTGACTTCATGAAAAAAAAAAATTTGATGTGCCTTTCATTGGTTTCTAAGTTCGCATAACTAAGCAACATGAATACATGTGAAATAAAATTATCATTACTATTATTTTCTATTTATACAGCGATACAGGACCTCATACAATGAGGGGACCGCTGCGCCCCCTTATCTTAGTTACTTTTGCAAAAAAAAAAACATTTTCTCTCATTTTCCAATATTCTAGATTTTCTACAATTTTTTTTGACGATTTTTTCAAATCGCACCGCTATGTAGCGTTTTGGCAGCGGGCACCCGCTATTTTCATCCTTGCTCCACAAATAAAATAGTGAATCAATGGAAAGAGCTGGCCTTTTCCTAAGCAAGGCCTTAGTTGGTTGGTTTTGGGTTCTTGATTTTCTTTTGTTTTCCTGCTCTCATGTCTTTAGCTTGTCAAAACTCATCTCTTGTACTGTTTGCTTTTATTAATCAAAGCAAACATTTAAAAAAAAGGAATGTGCCCTGGTGGCTAAATCCATCATTGGATTATAGATCAATCCCTCGGAAGATTGATCTATTGTTTCGATCGCGGATCCAGGCTGCGCCAAGAAGACAAGTTGGTCCGAAGCCAAAAATCCAGCTCAGCTCATTTACAATCGAACACAAGCTCATGCTCAAGTTAAGCTCAAGCTAGATTAAGTAACGACAAGTTCACCTCAACTCAATCTCAAGTTGAGCTCGAGTGAATCAGGCAATCAAGCTTGGTGATCAACTTGACTCATTTAAATTGCTAAGGAAAAACTATACATTGGTAATATAATTATGATTTCAACATTTTTTTTATGTGATGTCAAAGTGCCACCAATACAATAGGATATTGTTTAATTTGCTATCAATCTTACAGCATTTAATATCATTATTGATATCAAGAAAATATGATGACAAAAGAGTAAACAAGTTCCAGGTATCCCAGCATCAGATGCGAAACAAACCAAAAAAGGAATGCTACTCACAATCAGACTTTGAAGTTTGGGATTCCTCAGAGACCTACATTTAGTAAAAAAAGATGTAAATAAGTGTTTGCAAGGAAGCTTCTATGCAAGAATAACCAAGAACCATCAGAGAATGTATGCATTTGCACAAAGATAAAAATTACTCCATTACAAATTTAAATGAATTGTTCCATGATACCCAAAACCCAACTTACAGTTTTCTTTTCTACAAGGCAACTCTTTCCTTCATTATGCTCTCTAGTTTGGCTCTCCTTTGTCCTAAAAAGTTGATTTGCAAGTTAAATCAAGTTAAATCCAGAGATTATATAAAAGAAGTAACTTACATGTCCACCACAAAAGAAGGCAGAAAGTAAAAGGCAGTTCAATCACAGTGAAAACGAACTAGAAATTAATACAAAAAGATTTGCGAAGCCTACTCAAACCTCCTACGCTCGCACCCGACGAGCAGACTGCCCTTGAAAAAACACCCACCCACCAATTCCAAAATAGTCAGACCAAGTCATGACAGTTTCAATGACCAGGCAAGCCATACACAATACGAGTTCTAAAACCATAGTGTACAATTGATGGCCCATTAGGCCTTTTCATAAGACAGAATCCATGCAGTGAAAGCCCATTAGGCAATATAATTCAGAAGAAACAGTAAGGTTATAAACCTGCTTTCGCCATCTAAGGCTAAAGAAGAACAATCGGAGTTCACTTGTCTATCATGATCACCAAAGACAGAGAAGGCTGCATCCCTGCCAGAAGGAGTTTTGGAAGATGATCCCTCCTGAATAGCAAACACAAACAGGGAAATCACTAAGATCTGCACCGAAACAATGCCAATTGAGATAAGGAAACTTTTCACTATCAGAACCACCAACTTGCAACTCGAGCAAAAGCTTAACCACTGCATTGAATAGTTTGTTTGGATGCATCCTAAATTTACAGTCATAGAGGTCTCAGTCATGCAGTTCAAACAGTAGGCACGTCTTTCAGTAGTTGCATGCTTAATTATAAGGGGACCCAATTACCAGGTGCCCTTCTATTTTATTTCTTTTCCCAAATCTAAGTTGTAAAAAAGTCCTGGACAAAATTAGCTACAATTTAATTGATTTGATTGAGTTCCAAAGAGATCAAAACTCAAGACATGCAGTCTGGACTGATGCAAAACCCCGATTAAGGTGAAAGACCAGTCCCTTTTATATTGATTTTATTTATTTTTTTACTGAAAACATGATTTGGACCCTCCGATACACAGTAAAGCTGATTTGAGATTTCTGCCATAGCTGGACGTGCACAGAATAACCAGAGGCGAAGACTCATTGGTCATAACTATTCTCAAGCTTCAGCTTTGCTCATCCCCCCTTGCCCTATACAGGTTATCATGATGACACAATATGAACCATAATTCCATCAGCGTTGATTAAGGCAGACTGCATTTAGGTTGCAGGTTCAAGTCAAAATGGAGGGCGTGGTTTGTTTGTCAGGATAAGGCCAATCACATCCACCTGGGAAAAATCCCATAAATATATATTTATATATATATATTTAGAGAGAGAGGAAGAGAAAAATGAATGCCCAAGTTATTACCGCAGATGAACAGCTTGATGATACTTGAGCTCCATCATTACTTTTCGCTCTATCCGGAAAGGACTGGTTGATGACTGAACCAGATGAAACTCCAAAGGTTTCATTATTGTGTTCATCCAGCCTCATGTCCTCATTTTCTTCATATCTCCCATCATCAACTCCCCTAAATACTGAAGAAAATCTGCTCTCCTCATCAAAATCAAAATCTTCCTGAAAGATGCCCCTTTCCTGTTGAATAAAAAAAAGCACATTGAAAAGGTTGACAAAACAGAAGATGTAATGGAACTTGCTAATGGGCCAGGTTGAACCATGACGAACTCCACTCGAGCTCATCTAAAAGCCAGTTGTGACTAGATCAGAACTGGAACATGTTTAAGATTATCAGGCAAAAAATGAACTAATCAATCTAGCACATTTATTTGTCTCGTATGAAACTCAGGCGAGGATAGAATCATTTTCTCTTGAAGCGCACAGCCCAAGCCAAGATGCAGGCTAGTTTGCCATTTATCACTACAACAAGCCAGGCCCAGGCTGATTCAAGCCCAATCCACAGACACCTCATAATAGAGAAGACCAAAGCATGAGAAGAAATGGTGCTGTAACCTCAGCTAAATGAAGATCTTGAGTTTCCTCTCCCTCGATTTCTCTTGCTATTCTCAAAGCTTCTCTTTCCAACTCTCTTGTTTGAGGACCTCTCTCAAGTTTCGTTGTGTAAAGCTCCTCATTAAAAGTACTTTTCACTCCAAACAATGCTTCATTTGTCTCAAACTGATCCCACTTCCTGCTTAGGAAACACAATAAAAAGAGGCCGACATAGTTGTCAGTCATATCACTCAAAAATATATAAATAAATTGTTATGTGCAGATGTGCATAAAATACATGAGATGACCTGGGCCCAACAAGATGCAAATCATAAGCAGTTGAATATTTTGCCAAAGAATAGATGATAGTCCACTTAAGCGGCCTGGGCTAGATTCTAGAAAGAAATGAAACCCACAATATAGATAGGAATTTGTCCATCTGCCTTACTAACTCATAAAATTATTTTTGCAGATCATGGGTATTTTTATTTTATTTTTTTTAACCCAGGGTATCTCCCGCCCAGCCCAGCCCAAGAGCCTTTGGCCCCGAGCCCGAGGGACACTCGATTCTTGACAGATCATGGGTATTGTTTTGGGGATAAGTCGCAAACAGTATCATACATAATCTGATCTCAGGTTACCATGCTGCTGAACAGTGGAATAGTATCCATCAATGTTTAAAAATATGGAACTACATGATGAAAAATGAGAATGGATGCTTCAATACAAATTAGTTGACTCCCGGTCCGACTGTGACATCAAAATGCCATCATTATCATCTTAGACTTATCCCATCTATATGGAATCAATTAATGTCAAAATGACATCTATATAAAAAAATAAAAAAAATAAAATAAAAAAAAAGTGAATAAATTAATGATGTCCATAAGAGCTAAAAGGTCAGTTAATACAGGTAAACCCAATGGTTCAAACAGTTCTGCCAGACTTGAGCTTTTGAGGTTGATTAAAACCAAAAACACAGAGGACAGTTCTACTCGGTCTCATTTTTAACCGCTGGAACCTTCAAGTTTCTTGCAATTTAGTTTTGCAGAAGTATAAAGTAACATCCCTGAAATTTATTGGATAAAGCAACCCCTTGGTGCAGAGTATGCTTATTATATTACTTAAATAATTTTAAATATAACTTAAATCTTCTCTGGAACAACTCAGCAAAAGCTTTAATGAAAAGGAGTAATATGAGAACACATGTAATGTTGCAAAGGTAAAAGTTAAATCACGTCCATTTAAATATATGCAACCTAAAGAAACTGAACAAGAGCAATTCAAGGATCCTAACAACTGTCAGTTTCTCAAGCCTTATATCCTTGCACTACTCAAGGATATCAAGAAGTTGGGAAACAAACAATATATATTATATAATTGGATAGCATGGCAAAAAAACTTGGAAATACAAAAGAAATATGATAGACTAAATTGATGTGATAAACATAGTAAAGACTGTTCATATGATAGGCCCCAACGGATTTTATTGTCACGCAAGGATTGTATAATTAAATCCCAATTTAAATTCAAGGACATTGCTGTAACTGTAAGTACCTGTTGGTCCTGTTCCAAGGACCATCAAATATATTCTCCAATTCAGGGCACTGTGGATCATCTTTATCAGGAGTCCAGCGCTCAAGCTCTCTCTCGACATCAGCATGACGAGACTGGGATATGTATGAGTCTATCATGATGTCCTGCTGTCTTTCTCGCAGATGCCCATTGGAGAGCCCATCTGCCGTTAATGACACATCCTGCCAGAATTGAGTAAAAAAATGAGGGTGGTTTACTCCTCCTTTTACTTTTTTGTAATTCTTTGTTTTTGGGGTGTACTTACCCAAACAAATAAATAAATAAATTTAAATCTCAAATCAAGGCATCATAGTTGAGAAACCTTTGCTATCACTTGCACGAGGTCTTTGGCAGGTATAATTTGAGTTTTTGAAGGAGCCTTGCTGACAAAACCAGAACTAGGCTTCTGCCCTCTTGGGGAACCATCCTTGGTCTGACGAGCCATCTTTAGAATAATTCCTGGAAACATCACAGCTGAATATTGAGACGGTAAAGATGCAGAAACATTAAGTCAGAAAGGAAACGTCCACACTTATAATAGCAGTTTTTCTAGAAACAGCCAGCCTGTCTTGGAGCAATTTACAGGGAAGCCCGCCAAAATGTATGATATTATTATTATGTGCGTGTGCTTTAGGGAGTGGGGGAGATATTGAAAGATCTTTCTATGACCTAGGTGTATGCAAAAATTGGGAACTATATCATTACTCTCTCTATTTTTTTGAGGGCCCTGCAATTGGGCAACCCAGATATTAAACAAAGCAACTGCGTATATTTTTTCACGATCCATCCAAGGCTAACCAAAACTTGAATGAGCATCAAATTCGAGTAAGTTCAAATTCAATGCAGTTAGGCTCCACAGTTCCGGCTGTTCCCGAATATTTGTGTGGGAGAAGGAATGTAAATCGATCTGTAATTCGTTTTGAATAATACAACAATTTCTTTCCCAGTGTTAGCTTCATGATATGCAACCATGCACCAAAAGTATATAGAACATTACCCATATCTTTTCCAATGTTGGCCGCATGAAATATTCCGGAGTACATAGACCCATCTTTCACCTGGACTTCCACACGATGTCCGCGAAGAATTGTTGTAGAATATACTAGCCTATCCCGTGAAGGACCGTCAAACCCTACGACTCTGCTGCCATTCACTAAGCCCAAAAAGGAAGCTGTTAGAAGGACTGAGCCATGACAACAACAATTCAGATAAGGAATTGCTGATTAAGAGAAGGTCAGCTAAGTAATCCTCACCTGTGTTGTTTAAATTGCTAGGTGACTTCCCAGAATGCACCTTATTATCCTGACGTCCACCCATCTCTCTATCAGCCCTTCGACGACCAAATGCATTGGCAGAAGACCTGGGCTGAACCAATTGTTGAAGACTCATTCTCAGCAGCAACTTCTGGTAAATGAGTATATCAATGCAACAGGAGTTTAGTGCTCCAGGTCTAAACATATGGTTCAGCTGAAGTATGAAGGGCCGCAAAGATAGAAGTTGATAATGGTACAACAAATACTAACAGAAGGACACCAATACATGTCAAACAGCTATAAGCCCATAAGTAGTGGGGAAAGCGGAATATCAACACAACTCTTGGAAGGAAAAATGGGAATAAGGTTGTGATTTTGAAGCATGAGTCAACCTATAGGCCAGCCTGTTGAAGTCTAATAGAAAAAGCACCCTGTCATGACGCAGCCCAGATCCGCGATCAACGAATAGATCAATCTCCCAGATCGAATCCAAGGATGGATTCAGCCACTAGTGCACAATCATGATGATGAGAAATATCATAACTGAGAGAAAATCTCAAAACTCAGATTTAATTGATAATAAACCTTTTCATTACAACGAGGCCTGACATCCTTTTTTTTTTTTTTTTTTTTTTTTTGAAAATGACGAGGCCTAACATCCTTATATAGAGGAGTTGGCTTGGTTCCTAAGAAACAAAACATTCTAATTCTGAATAAGCCTAAATATAATAGGTAACTGACTAATATTAATCCTAATCAAGTTAAAATACTTAATAAGATTCCTAGATAACTGGATGTCCCGTATGGATTGGGCCCAATGGGTTGGCCGACCCATAGACTGGCCTGCATCATGTCATCAAGGTTTAAACATCAAACTTGTCTTTCCTCACATCCACACTAGCTAAAAATGCCCTTGTTAATGGGCAAAGGGGGTTGGTATGGTTATTCTTTCATAGCCAAAACTCCTTGGAATTTTGACCTTGCCTTCATGGTCTCTTAAAAGTAGGAAGAAACGAGATTTTGACAGCACATTCATCCACAGATAAAACAAATTTGCATAGGGGCCTCCACTCACTGATTATCATTTACAGCTTTGTGGATTCAACGAGCATGCTTTACCTTCTTCTATTAGGAACAAAAAAAAAAACAGAAACAATTGGAGCAAGCCCTTGGCATTTCCACCAGCCACTTTGCCTTTAACTTCCACTTCTATATGATTCCCTGCTTTCTGGAATTCTTAACCTGATCAACTTTGAGATTCTGCCTCGTCGTTTTTCTTTGACGAACAAGTCCAAGTTAACTTCGTATTTCATCCAGAACCATTATATTAGCACCTTCTCTTTCCATTAGATCATCCATCCTAAACTTCTCGTTTATAATTCAACTTCATTAACTCAATACTCGAAGGATTGCAACTCGTGAATCCTACTTAGAAACCCAGAAGGCCCTTAAATAAAAGCACGAATAGATAAAACCCCGACAGAATTACAGTTTCACAGCTTCTCATGAATAGGAATCAACCGATTTTTTTTAAGTAAATGAAGCAGATTTTCACCAGCACCTAATGGGATATCATCAAAGCAGATGCAGTTCTAGGGTTTTTCCTTACGTATCCAAACAGCTTGAGATTCAGATTTAGAATACGTTTTAATGCAAGCCGCCGAATTACAATCGCTTACGATATTTACGCATGCATCAATGAAAGCGTGAAAAATCAAACCACACGGAATACGATTTTCCTACCTTCTCCATGTAAGATAAAGACTAAAAAAACAAACCCTAGATGTAGGGGAATGAGATCACGTACCTTGTAACTGCTCTTCTTCAGAGAGAGAGAGAGAGAATTGGAAAGGGAAGTGAGATTTTTTAGGATTTTGGGGTGTAAATCAGGGTAAATCAGGGAGAGAGGATCCGATCGGAGAAGGGAAAGAGTTTTCTAGGGCTTCATGCGACAGACGGAGAAATGTAGGAATTGGGGAAGAGAGTCGCAAGGACGATCGAAGAGAGGACCGAAGTGGAATTTTCCAGGAAAATAATTGTAAACCAAGGGGCTGGGGACACGGATGTTTCTTTCTTTCTACAAAACACCCTTGGAGAATTGCACGAACCATAAACATACATGGTAGATTACACCTTTGACTGACTTTTTGTGACAACCCTGTCTTCTACCTTGGGCTGTCAAGTGGCCGGGCCGGGCCCAAGCGAGCAAAAGCCCTCATTTTTTATACGGATTATCCTACCCTCAAGGGATAAAGCCGGGTCAAGGCCAAAAAAAAAGAAGATTTTTTTCTTTAAAATAAATAAATATTTCATTCACCACCACTGACTTCCAACTTAATGCTAACCCTCTTACTTTGTCCAGATTAAGGATCCACAATGCAAAGACAGTTAAGACTTTTGCTGTTTCATATTTCAAACCACTCTTATACTTGTCAAGTGCTCTTCATCATTTACTAAATAACGATTCAAAAGTAACTGTAAAAACTAAAATTGCTAAAATGTCACAAGCCATTATTGAAATAACTGGATATTTTGCTAAATTAACTTTCCACCAATTCAATATATTAAAATTTATAGATTTATCCCTTAGCTCCTCAAAATAATAATCTAATTCAGATCTTTTTCTAAAGAAATTGTCTAAGTCATTTGTCCCTCAAATATTAAAAAATAATCTTCATAACTTTTACTAAATTAACTTTATTCACATTTCACAATATAATAGTATAGGTGTATCACAAATCACACAATACTCTTTATAAAGATCTCCAAAAGGGTCTAAGAGTATCAACTCGACGAATACTCATATCTTCACTTGATCCATATAACTTTTTTAAGACATACTCTAAATAAAACAACTTATGTTGAGGATCAAAGAGCAAAACCATTTCAAATACTTTATTATATTGCTCTCAATATTTATCAAAGTTTTTCTTCATTTTTCAAACTATATTTATACAAAAGATATCTACACTATCTAACTTTTGCACCAATAAACTATGTATTCTAATCACTTATGATAAGAATAAATGAATAAATGGGTACTCACTTCTGAAATTTTTTAAAGTAACTTCATAAAACTATTAAAAATTTTACATATTTAATAAATTGAGGGCCGGGTCGGGCCCCTTCGGGCCGGATGAGTCAAGCCATAACTAGGCCCTCAAGATTGCAGGCTTTTCAAAATAAGGCCCTACCCTACCCTCGGGCTTTAAAATAAAAAATGAAGCCCTTCCTTTGAGGGCTTTTGTGTGCGAGCCAGGCCGGGCCCCCTCATAAATGGGTTGGATTGACAGCCCTGCTTCTACCCCTCCAAACATTTTAAATAGGGGTGCTCATGTGGCATGTCTGAGCCCAGGGCCCAGCTTGATTTGAGCCGGGGTTGGTTTAAGTGATAGGAAGCCTATAGCCTGGCCCGTGTTTACGTTCTTGTAATTTAGTTTAAGGGTCCTCATGGGCTGGGAAAGTCTGAGCTCGAGCCGGGCCTAGCCTACTTTAGGCCGGGCATAGATTAAGTGATGGAAAGCCCATAGCCCAACCTGGCCTAGCCCGGCTTGCATAAGAAATGCATATAACTTAATTTAATTAGTGCTTTAATGCCCACAAAAGTGATGAAAGGCCCGATTCAGCCAGGACCAATTGATTTAATGGGCGGGCTCGAACTTAACTTTTATAGCCCATGTCGGACTTGGTCTGGGCCATGGCTAGTGTTTCTAAAGTCGGGCCGGGCCTGAATATACCTTAGCCCGGCCCATGAACACCGCTAAATTTAGTAAGTAATTTGTCCAAAGTCCAAACAGTGCTAGAAGGCAGGGATAAAAAAAATTACGGTGGCCAAAAATGTAGCGTTCGTCTGACCATGCCCTGACCCGACACCATCACACCCACCAAAGTTAGGCCGAAGCCCTCATACAAGCCTAGAGGACGTAGACTAAGTCCTCCCTCTACGATCAAACTACAAAGTTGGGCAAGGGTCAGTAAAAAATGTTTTTTCTCAACATCTCTATACTCACCAATGCAATTTATTGCTGGTAGTTTCAGCATACTATAAAATCTTGGACAAAGGGCACAAATTAGCAAAATTGGGTCCGACGGATATACCACTAATTAAATAATAGTTGCCTTCTATTCAGATAATTTCTTATCACTAACTTGACCACCCATGCTCAAATCATGAGCATTTGTTGCAGTAGCATTTATTGGGATTCAAAATTTTAAAATATAATTAGTTTTATGAATTGAACATTATTAGAATTTCATTGGTATCAGTGTTTAAACGTTAAAAAAATAAAATGTAAAAAAACCATATAAAGTTTTATGAGACGTAAGAAATTAATATGAATTTTAACTACTTACCAAGTAATTTGGTTTTTCTTTTATTTTTTATCAAATATTTTAAGCATGATCATTCTTAAGGGTCTAATTTCAATTGGAGTGGCATAATGAGACTTATTAAGTATGAGCCCCATTTACAAATTGAGAAAAATAAAATATAAAAGTTCAGAATTCTTGAGACTGTTTTGGTTAAAGTAAAAGTTATATAATTGTGGAGAGTATTTTGATCATAATTTTAAATTATCAAGTGAAATGGACTTGAGTCTCTCTCTTCTCAAGAAAGAAAAAACTCTCTTTTAGGTACATTTTGATCAATAAAATTATAAATTAAATGAGACAATTATTTTAATAATGTTTGAAAATAAAAGATGGCTGAATTTACCCTTAAATGATTTAACACCTAAACAAATTACGGTTATAAAATTTAGAATTTAGAGATCAAGTTTGAAATTGGAAGGGTTGAAATTGGAATTAGTTCGATAAACAAAGTAACTTTGATATAATATATATATATATATATGATAATGGTTGAGAAAAAAATGGTCGCAGCATTCACATTTGTACATAAATTATAAAATTTTTATGGATTTGAAGGTCAAGAATATAGTAGTCAATCCAATGGTAATAGTTATTAAAGGGATGGGATTCAATTTTGAAATTGGAGTCTGATTTCAAAATTGATTGACAATATTTCAAAATTGATTGACAGATTGGCTTCCAATTTCGCAATTAATATGATCCATTAAATTAGTTCTTGAGAAAGTTGACTTACCCAAACACTTTGAATTCTTAATTTTGAATGATGATAAGTTATCTAAAAAACGTGTAGATCTATCCTAATTTCAAAAAGATATCTTATCCTGTCATGAGTTTGAGAGATAAGTATTTTTAAATATCCTTTTTTAGAAAGAACTAGATGGCTGGGAATTTGAAATTTTGTTGTATGGTTGATCTCTTAGTTTGATATTTTTTTATTATCTTTTTTAATCTTCAGTTGAACTATAATGCAAAACATTCTAATTTTTAATGGCCTGCAAGGTAAAAATCCACATGTCTCCTCATGGGTCAAGGGCTCGGGTTATGCAGCTCTTGAATATTAGGCTAAAGGTAATATCAGTTTTTCTCTAGCAACCTTCATTTCCGTGTTGTCTTTTAATGGTATGCACCTTAGTGGACATTCTTTATTTTAAACTAATTTCAAATTGCTATTTAGTTTTTTTTTTTTTTTTTGCTTACTTGGCTCAGTGGCCAAGTTCGACGGGAGTAAAGCCTTCTACTAGGGATCAATCCCTGCTATTTAACTTCTATGCAAGGCCTGTTGTTAGTAGTTTCTCTTTATCGATAAGTTTTAGGTACCCTATTAGATTATTTTTCTAATTAAATAATCCTATGATCTTAGGATTATCTAAAGAGTTAGATAAATTGAGATATTGCGCAAACTTTGTATTTTTGACACATAAAATAAGAAATTACACATAAACTTTTGAGGACTTTCTCTATCATATTCAATTAACAAACATGCAAACACATTGTAAATGAGGCGGATTGGTTCAAGGCAATAAAAAACTGAACTTGTCACAAACCCAACTTAAAATTAAACAAAAAAAAAAGTGTTTTTACTGTTGTATGCATTAGGGACAAAGTTGCAGATTTACCGTTATACATATTAGTGGTAAAGTAGCAAATGCAGGATTTCAACGGCTCTTAGGAGATGAAAACTTGAGAATGGAAGCAAATGTGGGCTTTCCTCAACCCTTAGCGAAGGAAAAGTTGCAAATGGGAGCTAAAGTAGCAAATGACAAATTTTCCTCCGCTCTTAGGATAGGAAAAGTTGCTAATGGGGATAGGTTTTCCTCCGCTCTTATAAAAGAAAAAGTTGCAAATGGGGGCTTATGATGAGAGGCCCAAGCCTTCCCCACAAAGGCTTGTGCCTGTGCTTTTATAATGAAAAGTTATAAAGTTAAAAATAATATTATTTTATATGAATCATATGGAGATTATCAAAATTATAATAAAAATTAATTTTTATAAAAATAAATATAATTTATTAATTTCAAAATTGTGATAAAGCGATTGTGACATTGTACTAAATATGAACAAAATTGTCGATTTAAAAGCATGAAATGACAGTATTCAAAATCAAAAGAAACTAAGTGAATAAGAGAACTCTTGAAATGAAATGAGAATATATCCCAAAGTATGTGATAATCTCAAAGGGATAAAATGAGAAGCTGATTCGGAGGCATTCCATGAAATCTAAGAGGAAAAGCTCAGAAGAAGAAAAACATTAAGAGGCATTGCATGAAACCTCAAGACATTTTGTTATCGTCTATTCCACTTCCCACTTAAGTTACACTTTACAGTGCGCACTTTGTCATCCCAAAGTGGGTCATGGGTTACTTATCCGGAAATAAAATTTTAACATTTGTTTTTGGGAAAGCCCATGTAAAAACTCAAGAACCAAACATGCTTTTAATAACGCTTAAGCTTTTTTTCAAGCATTAAAAAGCCCAAAAAACCACTTTAATAAGTGCAACCAAACATACCCTTAGTTGTAAACCAAGGGATGTAAACATCTGCGATAATTGCCCGAAAAAACCACAACAACCTTAGATAAGGGCACTGCTTCTAAAATGACTGTCAACGGTGCTTTAGAATCATGAAAGGGCAACTTTTGAGTTTTGACAAATGATGCCAAACTAAAGGGAGTTGAAAAAAGAAAAAAACTTTCATTATTAGAGGAATGCCACATACATTAGAAGCAAGACCGGCTCATTCATTCCAATAAAAGAAATTCTCCATCGAGATTCAACTAGATGCATCTCATTAATGGCTTGAATGCTGGAATGGAACATGGTTGTCAATTCTATCCTGATTGTTATTTCGGTCTAGCCTCCAAGAATAGATAAAATATTTAGTTATTTTAGGGTTTCGGCAAGACTTTTCAGAGTAACTTTTCGGAATAATAAAAAATATATATATACATGTATGTAAAAAATATAAAATATAACTATACTTGTTTTTTAATATGGATATCGAGGGAAAATAAAAAGAATTGTGAAAATTATGCTACAAATGAAAAATGGACCAAAATTCAAACTGAAATCTTTTTATTCATATTATATTTCATACAAATGACTGGAACGGAAAATTCGGGCCATTCTAGCCGGAACTAAACAAATTGACTACTATAGATTGGAAACTTGCAGCATGAAATCGGCGGCCTACCTGCAAAATTGTCACGTCCAATTCATGACCATCACTGGGTGTTGCTGCATTCTTGCCCCTTCGATAGGTGTCTTGCATTTATCGTCAATCTCACCAAAGTTGTAAGATAGCCCTGGTTTTCGCCATCCAACTCCCATCACAGTTCAATACAGACAACATGACTGTATAATAAATTCTACATGTCTCTATTCATGAATTCCACCAATAGCACATTTTTGTGGCGACTTTTCTACGAAAAAGGCTTTATTCACATCATTTCACAAGGATGAAAAGTTTCACATGTAGTGTGACTGCTTTTCTGCAAAGAAGTTCCTGATGGGGGTTAACCTTCATTATCTGCACAATGTGGAAAAGATTGTATGCAAGTCTGATTTTCCACAACAATTTACAAACATGCCCTAAAGCCTCACAATGTGGGCCATGGTTGTGTAATAGCAATTACAGGTTCAAGTGGCTCTATTTAGATTATCAGGTCCCAAGTTACCCAATTCAAATTACAAGGCCATTAATGCCACGTAGCCTGTTCGAACCATAAGGGCGTCTTTGTTTGCATCATAATAAAGAGGAATTGAATACATACATTTTAAAGTTGTTAAAAGTAAATATTAGAGGTAAAATCTCAAAATCAGGCATCAAATAATAAAATCAAAACAAAATGGGAAATTAACGGACTGGGTATTCATTTCCTATCCTATTTTAATTCTATTTCTTTACAAAGAATGATTATTTGATTCTCAATATCACATTTTTAACCATTTACATTGAGAATTTTATATATTTAAGTCACATCCATTCTAAAGCAAACAAACAAGCCCTAAGAATCAGGGCTCGTATTAAGGCCACGTTGAATGTTGAAGCACGTCAATGTACAGATCAACAATCAGGACTCGTATTAAGGCCCATTAAGGCCACATTGAATGTTGAAGCACGTTGATGTCTAGATCACCAATCAGGGCTCGAACCAAGTTTAAGGCATGTGAAGGCTCAGCCAAAATTTAAGGTCGAAGGCTTAGCATTGATACCAAGGTCGATGATCCCAAAATCAATTTCCAACGCAAGGTCCAGAGATGGTGCTGGTGACATTAGAAGTCAAGATCAACGGCCTATCATCAAGGGACTCACAATAGAATTTAGCTTATTTAATTATAAGCGTGGATGAGACGCGCAGATCAGGCTCCAACTCGATGACTTGGAAATGGACTCTTGAGTCTGGATCCTCTTGGGCCTTAATTTAAAGAAATCTAGAGCTGAAGGACAATGGATCTGCAATTTGGCCTGCCTATTTAAAATTCAGGCCTCTCAATCTATTGGGCATCCCCAATTTTATTGCAACGGGAGTTGGTCCCATGTTGGATTAAGAGTTTGATTAAAATGTGATTAAAGAATAATGGAAGAGATTGTTTTATTATGTCTCTGTTCAAATTGTGAATCCTATGTGGGATCAACTTCATTTGGCATAAATTTTGGAGACACCCTGTAAAGTGAGACAACATTTAGTTTCATCAACGCAAAATTTTAATAAGTAGGCCTCACATGAAATTACCATACTTCAACTAAAGATTTCTCTAAGTCGAAGCCTTCGAGGAACCATAATCTTTTTACAAAACCCGGCCATTGAAAATTCGAGCACTTTCCAAAATATTAGTTTAATAGGTTTTGGTCTCACCGTAAGATTAACTATATGATTAAAACTATAATTAATAGAATCTCATAAAGTTTCATTAACCCAATTTTCATCATATAGTCAGTTTCTTTAACTCTGGGATTTCTTTGAGTCGGTCAATTAATTGGCTCCACTGAGTGCATTGAAAAGAAGGAGAAAAAAAAAAAAAAGAAGCTATTCAGGATCAGATGCCTGAGGTAAGCTACAATGCGATCCACCTGAGAGGCCCATCTCAGGAGTTGATTTCCTGATCCAACCCATTCTAGTGCACCGGACAAATCTGACTAGTGCAGAGAAGTACCTTCTTCAGATTTTTTTTTTTTTTTTCATATGGGGATGGGATAACAATCCGATCCAATCCGATACTTCTTCCTTCCCATTTGTGGCCATCCACTCAGTGCAGAGAACTTTCGTCTTCTTAACCAAAAGAATTTGTACATTGTGAAAATAGTAATACCAAATGAATTTATGCTGACCGGTTGTTAAGAGGCTATGACTTGGGGCAGTTGGCAGCATGCTGGATGTTTCACAGGCGACCGTGACGCCCATCCCCGCAACTTCCCTACCAATTTTTTTTTCTTTCAGTCTGTCGCTATTCCATGTTGGAGTGAAAGGGACAGCTTAAAAGATGATGTTAGATTAAGCTAGATATGCAACCCCTACGGGATTTACAAAATCTCGACATGATTTGTAGATCCTTGAAGCCACCTCAGTTAATTCTAAGTTTGAGCTTGGACTATATGTCAATGCAATATGCTACTCAACCCAATAAACTCCATCGCAGTTTGTCCTGTGGACTCTCTAACTTGGAAAAAAAAATCATTTGTTAATTGGCTAAAATGACAATTCAGAGCAAACACTG
The DNA here is from genome assembly GCA_029852735.1 of Persea americana. Taxonomy (NCBI): domain Eukaryota; kingdom Viridiplantae; phylum Streptophyta; class Magnoliopsida; order Laurales; family Lauraceae; genus Persea; species Persea americana. Next base: position 50,506,929 of record CM056817.1, on the reverse strand, counting down.
AAAGTCGTTTGGGAAAAATGCAGGCCTGAACCCAAATGAAAAAGAAAGGAATATATGAATCTCTGAGTTGGGATGGCACACAAAACTTGACAATTGGATAAAACCTTGTTGGATATTGTAACCCTTAGTGGGTCATTGAGGAACCCTTTTCCCAGAGCAAAAGACTTCTAACATATCAACAATATAAAATAATAACCACATTCTAGAAAAGCGGCAGTCAACATTGGAGCAGGACACATTCTATGTATAATGAGTTCCTGCATCATATCCATCCTTTATACATTTGAGATCTTTTTGGAGCTGGAATTTGTCAATGACGAGTTTTTTTTTCTTTCTACAAGATGGATGGGAATAATAATCTCAAGGGTCTGTTTGGATAGGCAAAAAATAGAGTGGAGTGAAGTTAAATGGGCCCTAACGGTTTAAAATTTCAACTCTACCCCGTTTGGATGAGTCCGGCCCGATAGATGAAGTAATGTTGTGGCCACATATACTCCACTTCAATTTAACTCTAAATATTTTCATTTTCTTGAGTAAAAGTAGATTCTACTCCAAACCTTAACTTCAAAATAAGCATCCAAATGGAGTGAAGCGAAGTATTCTACTTTAACTTCAACCTACTTCTGTTCACTCCACTCTACATGTGAAATCCACTTCATTTCACCCTACTCCTCATTTATCCAAACAGGCCCCAAGGGAGAGGAGAATGGGTTCACAGGAATTAGACATGGAGAGAGAGAGTGAGTGAGTGGTTACACAAATGGGGCATGGGAGGATAGAAGAGAGAGAAAGAGCACTTGCGTGTTCATTCTTAATAACAATAATTATTATTACTATCATTATATAGCTTGTCCAAAATATTTTAAATGTCCCAAATAATGAAGGTGACAGATACCAATTAAATTTCCAAGAGACCAAGGGGCATTCATGGGGAGGCGTAGATTGTTGATTGGAGCTGATAGATGCAACCACACACACATTTTCACACGTCTTTTAACAAACTGTACAGAGTGTTCGTTCAAGCATTTATTGGTTGCTAAATGAAAATACATTTGGATATTTTGATTAGTTTTTAATTGGAAACTTGAGATAGGAAAGAAATTTCATAGAATTACAGTTGAATTACAAAAAACTCAAGTCTCATAAAATCTTATTTTTGGTGCAAATTAAAATTTATCCACTTTCACAATCTTCAATTTTCTAGTTCTTCATGTTTTATTTCAACGAGTTTAGGAGAAATGTGAACAACAAACTTTGGCTCACATCCCTCAAAGTATTTGCTGGAAAGAAGTTTGTGAAAATTTCTAATTAATTAAGCTTATTTTTAAATAAATAAAAGGAAGGAAGGAACGAAAATAAATGACCAATTACCGATGTGCTTGAAGCAGATGGCGGATTTAAACTTGAGAAGTGGGCCTAGATAAGGAACACTTGGGATCTAAAAATACACATGCGCATGTGGCTCCACGTGAACACCTTGCACCATGTTACGTAGAAACGAAGTGGCTTAGCCCTACATGACGCATTAAGCATTGACCACCACCTAATCCCTTAATTAGCTAAACATTAAAAATAAAAGAGGAAAGATATATAAATACATTTTAATAAAGTTGTTCACAACCTAAGTTGAATTCATTACATACAAAACGGATTTATTCTCTATGCCTGGGAGCGTAAAACCATCAATGGTATTCCCCCTTCGTGAAAACCCTAGAAACCCCACGACCCAAGACCACGAGAAACATCTTTTTATCCTCTGGATCTTTCCCTGCCGTCTGGATTGGATAACGTATTTGCCATTGCATGTCCTTCCAATCACTCAGAAGTCACCACGTGCCAGCCAAGTACGGATCGCGTCCGCAAGCGCAAAACACATGTATCAAGCATTTTAAACCACCTAGTCAATCTTCCAGTGGGCCCACATCGATGTACAACGGTCAAGATTTGAAACGGGTCCCGCCACAGTCCTCTGATTGATGAAAGCGGAGGGAACGAGATCATCTTATAGTGATCTGAGGGTGTACAGAAGTTGATGTGCACTTGTAAAAAATTCGATCCTCGATACAATCCAAACCGTTCTAAGGAATGGGCCCCAGCTGCACATGCTGAACAAATGAGAATTTAAAGTGAGATTCACCTGCTCATCTGTTTTAGTGCCGGCCTGTCTGTGCTACAACAACATGGAACGCATGAGGCTTTGGCTTAGAGGAAACTAGACGGTATTAAAATTTTAATCTGCCTAAAATAAATGCGGCTTTAATGGCTTTATAAAAATGCAACTAAAAAAATCATATTTTCATCAAACAATTAACTTTACAATGGACCCAATTCCTATAATGTAGAAATTCGGGATTACCCAATGGGCCTGTTGATTTACTAGAATTAGAGAAATTCCTGTCTAAAAGTTTCCTAAGTTTCTAGACAAGATGGAATTCCTAAATGCTCATTTGGACTTAAGCATTTATGAATTCCACCAAAATACTAAGATGATGGAATACCTAAATTTTCAAAGGCCAATTGAAACTTTTCATTAGCTGGAGTTCAGCAACTTTTGATAAAAAATAAGGAATTTGAAAATGTCATGCCCAAAAACTTCAATCACTAGAATTCTAGTAAAGAAACATGCCTATATGTTAGAAGGAAGGTTATTTTGGTGATTTGGATTAAAAACGTACATTATGAATTATAGTAAAAAAATAGGCCTATATGTTGAAAGGAAATTTATTTTGGGTGATTTGGATTAAAATCTTACATTTTTAAACTTACATTTTTATCAAATAACTAATTTTACAGTCGGACCCAATACCTATTGTGAAAGGAAATTTATTTTCAGCAGCTTAAAATTTTATTATCTTAGACTAACACCCATACCCACTCTCTCAGATTCCTTGCCATCAATGCTACAGCAAACTCTTTCTCAAGAGGGGAAAAAAAATTAGTGTTCTTTAAGTTGTTGGCTGAGAAAGAGCCACAAGAAAATGCCTAATCTAGCATTTGTCAGATGTCTGGTTGTGAGTTGTGACCTTGCAATAGCCTGAAAATGCTAAAAAGATGCTGGAAGTAACTTTCACCGTCTAAACAAAACTGCTTGAATCTGCAATAGACTGAAGGAAACTGAATTATTTATGGGACCCATGACAGTGCAATTTGGATTACAGGCAAAAGGGATTTTGCATGAAGTAACTTACCGTAGTCTGGCAGACGATCAAAAAGATTCCACAGGCAAAAGGGTTTTTGCATGAAGTAACTTACCGTAGTCTGGCAGACTATCAAAAAGATTCCAGTCGTCGTCGATCCTCCACCCAAACTCCACGATAAATGACCACTCGGAGAGTTTCATGCCATCCTCAATCCTTCTCCTCCTGCAACAGAAAAAACCTCATTCCCCTTTCCTTCTGGAAAACTGAAAAGCTAGGGTTAGGGTTTCCATAAAACCCAAATCATCATTTTCTTCTACTACTGCCATCAGATGCTGCTGTTCAGGCGCTAGTAATTACTGCAGCAGCAGAGCATCTACAGATCTCTGATTTCCATTTCCCTCATTGATCATCGGTTAGGGTTTCCAAAGCTTCTTCGTCTTCATCTTCTTCTACTCCTTTCAGATGCAGCTTAGAAGGTTCTGAGTACTGCAGCAGCAGAGCATTCAAAGACCTCTGCTTTCCATTTTTCCTCATTGATCATCGAAAATCAGTGAGAAAAATGTTGAGACGGAGAAAAGCGACTGAATCGGAGAAGAAGCCCGAGTCCTCAGATGAGAATAAAACGGATAAGATCGATAGCGAACCAGACAAGGAGGAGGAGAAAGAGAAGAAGAAGAGCAGAGCAGAAACGGAGGACAAGCGTAATAAGCACCAACATCACAGATGGTCGTGCGTGGACAGCTGTTGCTGGTTCATTGGCTGCATATGTTCGATTTGGTGGTTTCTGCTGTTTCTCTATAACGCCATGCCGGCGTCCTTCCCGCAGTATGTGACGGAGGCGATCACGGGCCCGTTACCTGATCCGCCTGGTGTGAAGCTGCAGAAAGAGGGGCTGTCGGTCAAACACCCGGTGCTGTTTGTACCGGGGATTGTGACTGGGGGACTCGAGTTGTGGGAAGGCCACCATTGTGCAGATGGGTTGTTCCGAAAGAGGCTCTGGGGTGGGACCTTTGGAGAAGTATATAAGAGGTGACTGATTATTCTTCAAAATCAGCCTAATTTGCCATAGTTAGTTAATTTACTATCATGATATAATTGTTGAATATAGGAAAAAAAAATCGATATAGTATATAGAGCTGCCCCTGCTTCTGTGATTGAATTTTGCTATTATGGTGATTGCAGCATAATGCTACCCTCTACTCTTATCTATATTGGGACAGGCACATAATGAACTACTGGTTCATTATTGTGCCCGCATAAGGAAAGAGAGAAAGAGGAATTCAGAGCTTTATGTGGATGTTATTATCACCCTGCGAAAAGTATCATGAATATTGAATTCTTAACTCTACTGCAGTTGTAAGGGGTTGTCATGTTTTATCTGTAGCAACTAGGATCGAGCTGGATTGTTTTTAACTGCAGCTAACAGGACTATCAGATCTTGATCGGATAATGCTAAGGGTCACTTGAGGCAAAGCATTTTGAGCGTGACCGGTGTCTGATGCTGGATGGCTTCCTTTTTTTTCTTCCTAAGTTTCACCCTCTTTGGAATTATTTGTTGGAACAGGAACTCCTGTGTGTATTTGATGTGGAGTAGAACTAGAACTGTTAACTTATCTTGGTTGTGCATATGATGGATTTAGAATGGAAGTCCTCATTGCTGGCTGACAATTCTGAACCAAAAGCATCTTCTAGTGTCATCATCATGCGAAACTTTGATGAAGAATCTATCTTGTTGATCGTTATGAAGCATTAATCTCTTAAAGCCTTCAACTATCAACAGCTGGAAATGTTCTTTAATTTGTATTAATATGTGTTAAGACATAATCAGTCATGGAATTGGGGAATAGTTTCCATGGACCTTGACTTTTAGCTCGGTGATGCTTGATATCTTATGAGGCTCTACATTCTCTTTTAATTGAATGGTCTCTCTCAGTTTCTTTCTTTTTTCTTTTTTTTTTTTAAAGGTTGTCCCCAGTTGCTCGAAAGTGTTGGTTGCGAATTACGATTGGTTGATTGTTGCCTTTGGACAAGTAATAAAACATGGACTTGTAATATACTGCAGCCTTTTCAGATATTTTGCAATGCAGTAGTACACCTGTTTCATAGTACATTTTAACTAGAATTTGTGTTTATAGGCAGAAACTTTTTAAAACTTGGTCTTAACAATTACTAATAGTCATGGATAAAGACCAACAAAAGAAAGTTATGGGTACAGAGGCGTGGTCTGCATTTAATCTTTAGTTCAAACTATAGGAGTTTCTGAGAATGGCTGATTTTGATCAATTGTACTTATATGACTCTAGTATTGCTTAATTTGCATTTCATTTATTAGTTTTCAGAGCTGATGGTATATTTTCAACATTTTGTTAGATGTCATCATGAATTCTTTTGAATAACTGCTCAATGATTTCTGTCTTTTTTTTTTTTTTTTTGTGTTGTTGTCACTTGAATTCACAGACCTTTATGCTGGGTTGAACACATGTCATTGGACAATGAAACTGGTCTGGATCCATCTGGTATAAGGGTCAGACCTGTCACAGGGCTTGTGGCAGCAGATTACTTTGCTCCTGGCTATTTTGTATGGGCTGTTTTGATTGCTAATTTGGCACGCATTGGTTATGAAGAGAAAACTATGTATATGGCCGCATATGATTGGAGAATCTCGTTTCAAAACACTGAGGTATTTTTAACTTTTTCTTACCTTATTGACTTTTGATGAAAATAGTCTCTTTGTTCGGCTTCACTTGTCTTAGAGCAATGAGAACATGCTCATTCTTTATCTGTTTGTTTTTAGTTCATATTAGATAATCACCTCAAATGAATTGCTAGGTGCCAAGATTGCTCAGGTATACATAGGCAACCTTGCAAACATGGTTAGTGCGCATGATCCAAGATAGCCATTCACTTTGTCATGCTCAATTTGATCACATAGGCGGCAGGCCATGTGTTTATCGTTGTAAATCCTGGCTTCATATTACTCATACCAAGTTGGTATGACTTGACTGTTTCTGGCTTCCTACCTGGAATTTAATACCATAGACACATCTTTGCAAACAATGTACCGCTGAAAAACATAAAGCAATAGACCAGATTCAATGCACACGTGGTCAACCTGATGAATTGACTCTCAAAAGGCCTTTTTTTTTTTTTGTGCTGAGAATGCCATTATTTAGCTCTAAGGACATTGTTTAGGGCATCTATAGGCTCCATGTGGTATGTGCAAAATGCACATGTTGGCACAAACACATATACACTTAAAAAATGGGTGTCAAGGGATTGAGAGTGGGTGCCTGAGTAGGTTGCAAAGCTCTTTTACTGATTAGTCTCGCTGAACTTAATTGACAGGTTCGGGATCAATCTCTCAGCAGAATAAAAAGTAATATAGAGCTTATGGTAGCTACAAATGATGGGAAAAAGGTGGTGGTCATTCCCCACTCTATGGGAGTTCTATATTTTTTGCATTTCATGAAGTGGGTTGAAGCACCAGCTCCGATGGGTGGTGGTGGTGGTCCAGACTGGTGTGCTAAACATATTAAGGCAGTAATGAATATTGGTGGACCATTTTTAGGTGTTCCAAAAGCAGCTGCAGGGCTGTTCTCTGCTGAAGCCAGGGATGTTGCTGTCGCTAGGTATTTTTTTAGTTAATCATTTGAAAGTGAAAAAATAAGCTGGGTTGTTCATATCTTTTCATGAATTCTAAGAGTTAATATTACCTATTCATGTAGTAAATCACCACACATCAGATGAAAAAATGTCCGCCTTTTTTCTTTCATAATGGAAAATGACTGTACAATGCAGGGCAATTGCACCTGGTGTCTTGGATTCTGATTATCTTGGTCTTCAAACTTTACAACATGTGATGCGCATGACCCGAACATGGGACTCAACTATGTCAATGATTCCAAAAGGGGGAGACACCATTTGGGGTGGCCTAGACTGGTCTCCAGAAGAAGGATATGACTGTAGTCCTAAGAAGCAGAAGAACAATGATACACATATTTCAGCTGATAATGGGACAGTGAGTGTGAGTTCTCAATCTATCCATATGAATTATGGAAGGATTATATCATTTGGTAAAGATGTGGCAGAGGCACATTCATCCCAGATTGAGCAAATTGAATTTAGGGTTAGTGTTCTCACTCTTGAATCTGTGAATTCTTAGCACTTGAATATATGAGTTGATTTACTTTACAATTCTACACTATTTGCTACCATTAAACATCTATTTCGCACTTCGTTGATTAAAATTTTATCAAAACATTCCGGTTCATTCTGCATGATAATTTATGTTGTTTTTATTTTTTATTTTTTCCCACAGGGTTGCAAATAATGTTTAAAAATATAATAATGTTAATGAAAGCATTAATATTTATTCTATGTAGGCTTTTTTTAAGTCTTCCAAAATCTGATGTACTGGGTTGAGTGACTTCTCATGTCCTAAACCACCTTAAGTTTGTTTTTCTTTTTTAAAATTTTTTATGAAGTGCAAAATATTAATTATGAAGACAAACTGTTACAAAAGAAAAGGGCAGAGATTTCTCAACGAACAGAAAGCAAGCCAACAATAAAGCAGATAACTTTATAGTAAATGCAAAGTTTGGGCCATCACAGACAACTTTCCAAACAGAATAGAATACATAATTTGATTGTCTCTTTATCAAGAAAAGTGCAACCTTGAAGATTATTTGTCTCATGTTCACGAGATAAAGAGAACAATTGGTATATATATTTACTAGAGCTCTTCGAAAGAATGGATTTTGTGATCTATTTGTAGCTGGGCACAACTGACATCTATGCTCCATCTTGAGGTGTAGAGTGTTGGAATGTTTTTTTATTATTTATTATTCTTATTATAACCAAGTGTCGGAATGTTGGTTTTCAGATAAATTCTGTGTCTTCCTTGAAAGTGAAAGTCATTCTGTATTGCTCTCCCCCCTTTTCCTTTAGCCACAGATGGCATTCTTTAAGTCTCCTCCAACAATCAAATTTCTTTTGACATGACAACAAATACTTAGGTCATGTTTGGCAACCAAATCCTCTGAGAAAAGATTTCCGCTTCCACATAGTCGTGGAAAACTCATATTTGGCAATTGTAAATCCTTGAGGATCTGGGCCATCTGAGGTCTTTATTCCCTAGAATAATGTAAGATAGGATTAGCTCCAATCACCTCAATTAAGGGGATTCATATATTTGTAAACTTCCCTGTAATAGATGCTCATGAAAGATAAATAGGAGTCAATCACTGTCATTGAGGAATGAGGCCACCCAATTTATTTCCAACTATCTCTTCCTCTCGACCTCTTTGCATCTATTACCAGACGTGACCTAAGGAATCCTCAAATCCATAGTGAGGAAAGCCACATTCTTGGGGCAGCTCGGAGGATTCCTCACTTGTTACCAAATGTGACCTAAGCTCCTGATGAATAGCAACCAACACTGCTTCATTTAGACCCCTTTATTCTCACCATTTGAAAGACAGTAATGTCTCCCCTGGACTATTTCTCAACACTCACCCATAAAAGATAAGGTTATTATGATAGTATTTTATACAAGGGCATTATTATAAACGTATGCATTTCATTAAAACTTATCAAATGTCAGTGAATTAATAACATTGATCAGCTCTTATTATTCACCCAACTCTCTTTTCTTCTCCCTTCTTTTCTTCTCTTTTAAACTCAAACCACCAGTATCTATCTCCCACATATATAAAGCCAGATCTATTGTTTCATCATGTTTGAGATGGTGATCTCATCCATTGGAATATCACAACCTTGCAATGGCTGATGTTTGCATGGCCTAAAATAAGAAACATGCACTTGATGGATGGAATGACCTAAACCAGTACAATAGTCTTCGCATGTATTGATCTCATGACATGTCCTCTAATGGGATGATGCATTAACCATCCTGGCAGTCTCACATGTTTTTCCTCTTGATCTGTATCTAGATATTAAGCCATAAAATCATCATACAACATCATCGTCATCATTGTATCATTGCCCACATCCATCTAGGATTATGGCTAGATCAATGAAGATGCCAATCCACTTATAAGTGGTTATGCATCTCCCTCTCCCCAGAAACAACTAGGGATCAGTCCCTGGTTGTGTGGGGCGAGGAACTTTTTGTGTCTTTGGGTGTGTTTATGAGAGAGAAAAAAAAATCAAGATAACATAAGAAGGGTTTGGTGATCTAGAGATAATTGTCCTTCTTATGGTGCTTTTTAGGGTATTGTTCAAGGTACAACTCATATCAAGATATTATACTAGTGCACAAGAGAATGAGAAATGAGTGTGATTTTCTACACTTAACTCTCAAGATGGAGCATGAATATATCAAAATGCGGGAACATGGTTTTCTTCAAACCTCTAGAACCTGGTTGTGGGTTTGAGTCATGTTACAATAAATAAATGGGGGAAGAAAAGAGGATTAATAAACAAAAAGAAAGAACTAGTAGATGATGACTTCAACGACTGTCATGAAAGAAAGACTGCAAAATCATCACTGCTCTGATGCCATACTAAAACTAAAAAGAGAGAAGAAAATGAGAGAAGTTGTGATATCTCAAACACAGAGGCCACCATTGTCTATAAATATGTAAGTTACATGATAATCAATGTAACAAGATGGGTATCATATGTAAGAATCACATAAGATCAGGCAAGATAATCTTAGAAATGTGATGACTTGGAGATAATTATCACTATGGTTCTCGTCATCATTATATTTCAAGGTACTTGTTTATATCAAGATGGTATGCTCATATTTACCATTTGCCTGTGTCATCATTTATGTCAAGCTGATATGCTTATATTTACAGTAGCTTGTATCATCATTAACAAGAGCCCGTGGCATAGTGGAAGGTGCTCACTATTGAAACCTTGAGAGGTGGTGGTTTCAAGTCATGTTGCCAATAAAGGAAAAAAAAAGATAAAAGAAAAGGCCTGTATCATTGTTATCACCATGATCATCTTCATCAAAGCCTTATCCCATCTATTTGGAGTCCACTTTATGACTCCTACTTTTCCTCTCAAACCTATTTGAAGCCATATTTTTTGTAACTAAACCCTTGCATACTAGGCTGCTATTCTGAAAGATTAATGGGTTCTGGTTTCTGACTTTCATCTCTCACTGCAAGAGTATGATGGGTGGAAAGATTACATAACCACAATTTTATCTTGGATTTCACTGTCTATAGAGGTCTTGTGGAGCCGAGCTTTCGTGGGTATAATGAAGGAAGAGATGAAGGTGTGAATAAGGGTATTCTCCTGTACCCATAATGGGGATTATATTGCCACCTTTTTCTGGATTGTCACAGCTTTTAATTCTGATGAGGCCGAGGTATCTACCATACTGGTTGGTTACTGGGAGCTACAAAAACTGTTAGGTAGTGAATGTGATTAATGTGGCTGATTCCTATTAGGTACTTCAATGGGGCTCATGTATTTCATCATGAGCTTTGCGAATACTGTATTATTAAGACAATGACTTGACTGATAGGCTGGCTAGAGGCCGCTTTTCTTCTTGTCTGAAGTGGAACCCACAATCATGTCTTTCCTCCCGTCATTCAAGGTCTTTGCTCCCTCCTCCAGGTTAATTGAACTTTGACAAAGTGCATCATGCAGGGGCTGTTTCTAGTCTTCTTTGTATGTGTCCAAAGCATCTCAAAACATGTTCCTTCTTCTGTTGGAGCTGGCTCAAGTTTCATCTTTTGTTCTCATTCTTAATTATAGCATTACTTGCAACTTCACATCCATCTTATCGTGCCCATCTAAGACGCATGTTCTTTAGCTTCCCATCTCCTCATTTCATAGAATACTGTGATTATATCTTGATGTTTTGAAAACATCCGTGACATGGGTTAAATTTTTTTTTTATTTAAGTTACTCATTTAGATCTGCTATGACTTGTGCTTCTGGCTATAACATGTATTTTAGCTACAACTCTGTCACTTACAATTATATTTCGGTTTCTTTTTCAGCTTTCATTGTTGAATGTATATATGTTTGTTAACATACAGGGTGCTGTTAAGGGCAATAAGCTTGCTAAATCAAATGTGTCTTGCGATATATGGACGGAGTACCATGAGATGGGTTTGGGAGGCATCAAAGCTGTTGCTGACTACAAAGTCTACACCGCCGGATCCCTGTTGGATCTGCTCAATTTTGTTGCTCCAAAAATGATGCAGCGTGGAAGTGCTCACTTTTCATATGGTATTGCAGAGGATTTGGATGACCCACAGTATGAGCACTACAAATATTGGTCAAACCCCTTAGAAACGAAGTAAGAATCTATACCCGTTTCCATTAAAAAATAAAAATTAAAAAAAAAGAATCTCTTCCTCTTAGTTAGTATGCAATTTTGTTGCAGTTTTTAGAGATATGCAACTGACTGGGAATATGGGTTCTGCAAAGTGTACATTTTTATTGTTATGAAAATTTCTACTCAATATTCTGTTCTGTTATGCAATGAGGCTAGAAAGTACATTCACTGGGTGACTGCTTGTTCTGCATTTCCACTCACAACTCAATTTCATCAATGCGTTGAATTTGATTGAGTTGGAAGATTAATCAATACCCCTACTAATTGATTTTGGTTACATGCATTCTGCCAAATTTATCATGCCACTATTAATTTGGATTAATTTGGAGTACAGAGCAATTCTCAACATTCTTTGCAGATTATGAATATTATTTTGCTGGCATTTTATTGTTTGAAATGTCTTTGCAGATTACCAAATGCTCCCGATATGGAGATCTATTCTATGTATGGGGTTGGAATACCTACTGAAAGATCATATATTTACAAGGCATCATCCCCGACTGAATGCTACATTCCCTTTCAGATTGATACCTCAGCTGAGGGCGGAAAGGGTGGCAGCTGTTTACAAGGTGGAGTCTATTCAGTTGATGGGGATGAGACCGTGCCTGTTTTAAGTGCAGGCTACATGTGTGCCAAAGGTTGGCGCGGGAAAACCAGATTTAATCCTTCAGAAATTCGGACTTTCATCCGGGAGTATAATCATGCCCCGCCATCAACTCTTTTGGAGGGACGAGGCACCCAGAGTGGCGCTCATGTTGATATAATGGGGAACTTTGCATTGATTGAAGATGTTATAAGAGTGGCAGCAGGAGCTACAGGTGAAGACTTGGGCGGCGATCAAGTTTATTCAGATATCTTTAAATGGTCCGAGAAAATCAAACTAGAACTCTAGTTTCAGCCTGTACTCTTTGAAACCTACCTATTCAATGGTCTATTAGGAGGATGGATGTATATGATGTAATGTGTAACCTTTTCTCCGTCACCTTATTTTATTTTTATTTTTATTTTTTGAATGGTATCCTTTAATCTTCTATCATTTTGTACTTTTACGGAAGAGATGAGTCTTAAGATTTTGCATATTCAATGATGTCTTATTCTAAATAAGATTGTGTCAAAAAAATAAATAAAAAATCATTGTGCATATAAAGCGAAATGTAATGTGATGCAGTTCATCCCCTTTAAGCCTTAGTGGCATGCACAACCTGAATGCCCAATAAGAGCAATCTGAGTGTGGAGACAACTAGGGTTTGTGCTGTTGGCGTGAATTAATACAAAACACAGTTTCCTTAATTAAGCTTGTCACGCATTTTGTGAGAGAAAATCTAGAGATGGAGTTAGGCAGGAGAGACTGTAGAATGCATGCTAAACAAGTTATACTTTGTTTACTCTCAGAACGAAATATATCTAGAATGATGCCAAACATGGCTGCCAGCATGCCATTTATCAGCTCAGTTATGGTGATGCGGCCACTATGAGCAATTTCTTGCTATAATTGAAAGGTACTTGTTGTATCGATGCTCTTTTGATCTTCGCTGTTGTTAAGATTACTAGCGGTTAAGTACATGCAATGCGATTACCCAAAAAGAAAAAAAAAGTTCATGCAATGCAATATTGAATGAAGTGAGATTTTGTGCAATTTAATGTGTGGTACTAAATTGAAGAGAATACCCCATCACTGTGTCATTCTTCTACCAAAGAAACAGTGTTGTTCTGGTAGTGGTGGCGAACCTTTTGTGTTGAGTGAGATATGGTGGCTGGTAGGGGACAAGGTGTTCATTGGCTGGGCTGCGCTGGGCTGAGGCATATCTAGGTCCAACCTGGCTTTAGAAACGTATGCTCTGATCCAACCGGAGCCCAACATGGGCCTTAAATGTCATGGCTGAGTCAGCTCATTTAGTCAATTGGGCTAGGCAGAACTGGGATTTTTATCAATTTTTTGAACTTTCTAATAGTCAGTAGACTAGAACAACTCCTTACTTGGGCTGGGCCGGGCTTTGGTTATCTATCATTTAATCCAAGCCCGATCCAAAGAAGGCTGGGCCGGGGCCAGGCTGGTCTTGGTGCATGAGCAATCCTAGTTGGTTGGTTGGTTGGGGTTGGTTTTGACCCAACCAAAGCTTTCAACCTAAACTTGTTGACCCAACCTTTCAGTTGCCTCTATCAAACATAAATGCGGAGAGCCTGAAAATTCTCAAAAATCAGGATTTTCACCGGCCTAAATCCTTAAGGATTTATGGTTGCCAAAATGTTGGTTTCCCAAATCCTCGGACCCCAAGGATTTGGTTGCCAAATTGACCAGAAAATCACCAAAAAAACGTTTATTTTTCTTTGTTTCCGAAAAAGAATTGAGAGACACTAATGGTAACCATTCGAGCCAACAAAATTAGTAATATTATCCGTGAACGTATTGAACAATATAATAGAGAAGTCAAGATTGTGAATACCGGCACAGTACAGTGCCTTTATAAAATCGTGGAAGCACACAAGTAAAGAAGAAAGAAATTATTAAGATGCTTGTATCTAGATGGAGATGTGGGTTTTCCAAATCCTCGGACACCAAGGATTTGGTTGCCAAATTGACCAGAAAATCACCAAAAAAACGTTTATTTTTACTAGAAATAAACAGTGCCTTTATAAAATCGTGGAAGCACACAAGTAATGAAGAATGAAATTATTAAGATGTTTGTATCCAGATGGAGAATGAAATTATTAAGGTTTATGTATCTAGATCAGGTGGCATTACATTCACTAAGTATTCCAGCACATATATCACCCCTTATGTGTTGAAGCTTCTCAATCTCGGCTTGAACACTTGCATTTTCTTGTCCACTTGTGGCAGCCAAACTCTGTTGCAAGCCCTTGATGTTCTTATCAATGCTTTTTATCTGCATATAGTTCACAAAAAAACCACTCTTTAATAGAACCATTTTATACGACTAGCACTTTACCAAAAATCCACCCCAGTCAATATGATCAAGATTAGCTTTAGTGAAAGGTCGTCCTTAATTGCCCACCATATCAATATTTTGGATCCATAGCCCCCATTTTTATCAACTAAAAAGCCTAAACAAAGGTGGGGATCATGTCCCATTATATTCAGAGAGAGAGAGAGAGAGAGAGAGACCTTTCTGTAAGGCCACCTTTTCAATCCATTTCTTCTGCAAATCTTCTTTAGTACCGTGGAGCATAACCCCAATCTCTTGGAAGCCAATTGAATGGGAAGGTGGAAATAATTGATCAAGTCATTTAATTTCAGTTTCACAGTCCTCTGCCTCTGAAATATCAAAATACTCCCCTTAATAGCGTGAAACATCACGTGAATAAAGATAAATTTCGAGGGTGGAATAGTGAAGGTGATACTGTTGAACCTGTGCAGCGATGTTGCTCCTAGGCAGTCTGGCCAGACTACTTTCCTCGTTTGTGGGCATCAACTGTCCTAATCCTGATACAAGAGAAGAGTAATGTGTCCACTTGATTAATTTGTTGATTTTGACTTCCCTCGCAATGTTCAATGAAATGGTCAGCAGCTATAATTCACAAGGAATGAGCTAATGATGAATGATCAAACAAAGCCTCAATGTGTTAGCAAGTGTTTAAGACGAACATACCTGGTTCCACAATTGCGTGTTGATCTAACCCTACCAAACAACAACATAGAAAAGGTTAATATTTGCACATTTGTAAAAAAAGAGAAATGATCAGGTCTTGAGGTCAGGATTTTACACTACATGATTTATCATGTCTTAAGAACGTAACTATACCTTTTACAAACATGGCCAATAGAACGGTGTAAATCACTTGGTCGGAGTGAACATTAGACCACGGCGTGATTTAGATAAATGAGTTGGATCAAGGAAGGTGGACCTCAAACCAGTTGAACAAGTGGTCACATGGTCCTAACTTTTTCATAGCTTCTTTCCCACTGACAGTTAACTTTAGATGTGTTGTAAACATGCTGAATTTTCAGTTTGAATCCCGGATATCAGGGTTCTGATTCAAGGCCCTTGATTTGACTTCAGATCTGCCTATGACATCAATCCTACATCTAGGATTCTGAATCCAATGTAGAATATATCTGGTTTAGAACCTCTGATAATTCCATATCCATTAAATACTGTATTACATGCATGATGACTTTAGTTGAAAAACTTAGAACACCACCATCGGATAAATGGGCAATGACGATGGATCCATTCATGACCAAAACTTACAAAAAAGGTTTAGATTTCAAAATGTGTAACCCCGCCCTTTGAGAAAGCGAATTGGTTTGGATTCTGCTTATGTACTGATTGGACTCCTGTACTTAGAAAAACTGTTTAAAGCTCAGGTCCTGTAAGCCTACGTTTGTCATCATCCTAATTCCAATGGGAATGGTTTTCAGAGCACGTCAAGTTCTTCCCATCTCTTTAACTTGTTACTGTTGACATGCATATAAACAGTGGACCCTCAAAAGAGCTCTTCAAAATTTAAATCTGAGTTTCAGCAGTCACACCCTATCTAATCTCATGTATTGGTAAATGATAATACTAAAGATTAAATCGTTTAAGAGGAAAGAGTACCCTTTCAGTGGGAAGAAGAATCTAGAATACTTGATTGTAGGATTATTGGACTCAACAGACCTAAATAACATGTCTCTACATGTTGAAGCCCGCAATGACCTAACCATGATAATAAGAAAATAGAACCCCAAATCTTGTCCCAAAATATGAACTTCCAGTCGAAGAAATTCTATATGTAGAATTCTACTAAATGAACATACTACCCCTGTACTTAAGAATATGAAAAAACTATGCTTTGCATGTAAAAAAAGGAGAAAGAACCCCACCTGATTGCTCCACAGATTGGACAGGTGCACTAGGGTTCAAATTAGCATCATCACCGCCACTAGTGCCAATGCCATCTGCGTCTAGACCCCATGTCCCAGTACCAGTTGCATCTGGACCCAACATCCCTGTGCTGATTGCATCACCACTGCTCATTCCAACGCATAGACAATCATAGAAAGCAGAAAGTGAGTCCTGAATAACACTAAATCCTTCTCGAGTGCGCATCTGGCCATACTCAATCAAGTACTGCTTCACCTGTTCGAAGCTGTGCCTGCTGAAACTGGAGAAGGACCATCATAGTTATAATCTATGTAAGTTACAGAATATTACAAGAAATATTAATATATTTCTGACTGTTAATTTGTTAGTGTTAAAAAACTTGGAACTTGACTAAGTAGTAAAGTCAGCAAGTTGAGTAGCTCAGGCAAGTCTGACAGAGTACACCAGTTTCATTGAGATCTGCTCAACTTGCTCAACACTGTGATCTGCTGAGTGATACTCATACTCGACAAATGAGTGATCAACTAATATTCGTTAATGTCATAAATGTTCATTCCATCAATTAAGTTGGATCCAATGGCTATTAGCCCCAAACAAGTGAGGAGACCAAAAACCAGACCCATATTCGTCTCATGATTTAGTATTTTTCAGGTCAGTTTAGTTGGGTCTCAAGTACAGTCTGTACCATCCACACTCCTAAATAGGTCATTGTGTTTGAAAGGTGAATAGTCCCCACATGGGAGGTTTTCATCATAAGCCTAAATGAGCAGGTCATCGTGCAATCGACATATCGAGTCCCTTTGATCCTTGGGGACTGCACCATGTCCTGAGTTGTCAAAATTCCCCAAACAAGGAGTCCATGTTTCAGTGATCTGAAGAGTTGAAAAGATGGGCCCAACCATAGGTGCGGCACACAAAAATGTGCAGTAGTCCCCCAACGCATGATCCATTTCAATTGCCACACTCCACCGAATGAAGGGGATTCCATTGCTCTGGTGCATCAAATATCACTCTTCACCTCGTTCCCATGCAGTAACGAGAAGTGTTTGTTGCATCAGGAACTCAATCTCCTGTGGCCGATCCAAGTGGTCAATCCCTAGTCATGGAATTTCCATCGAGCGGACAAATAACAGGTGTCCAAGATGCATGACTTGGGGCTTTAATTGCGGGCTCGTTTAGAGAGAGCAAAGAGGAGATTGTTCGAACTCTTGATAAGTTAAATAGTGGGGAATCAAATGGTACAGAATAACAAGAGCCTCCATTTTATGAACAGTATTTTTAGCAGGAGCATATGACAATCCCTCTGTGTCTAATTTGTGGGAACATTTGATGAATAAATGTTTTGAAATGGACAACAAACCCCCAAGTGTACCCTCCTTCGATCATAGTGGATCTTTGGATAATAATATCGCTCACCATGGACGGGACATGCTCACAAAACACCTGTACATATTGTTCATCAATTAAGGACCCGCATAGCTGCCACTTCTTCAGGCCTCTAATCGAAGCACTCTGATCAGATCTAGATGATAGTTGAGTCATAGACTGGTCCCTATTGGATAAACTGAGACCTCTTCTGATTGGATCATCCCCAATAAATAACTTAAACTTCTGTTTTGGAGCCAACGAGTTGAGGTTCCACATCATTCAAAGAACAAAAGGACAGAAAGAAAAATAAAGAAAATGAAATCTAGAACTGCATTAATCCTTACTCAATCAGTTGATGATGTATGCTGACCGGAACCTCATTACCAGCACCACATAGAACCACCTCTATAATCCCATGATATAGAAACCCAACAGTGCCATGAATCTGAAGCTTTGTTATATCAATGCCTATAAAAACAAAAGCAACCACCACCATAACAGAACATAAATAGAAGTAAAACTTTTTATAGAGTGGAAAGCCAATTTCATAGAATTATGCCACTTTACAGAAATAGGATGCAGAATTTCACATAACCATTTTGGTCAATGTTGAAAAACACACACATAATGGACACGATACATTGCTAGAAAGTGCATTATCAAAAACACCTTTCTGATTTTCAAGAAATATGAAGGCAGCCTTTTTTCTTTTACTTTAGTTAGTATCATAAATGCATTGTAAACTCATCATTGGATGCTGATATTGATCACGTGTAGCCAGACATTGGCACTTCAATGTTTCTGTTTTAAATAGTGTCCATAAGGCCCATTTTTGTTGATTACAACCTGCTAAATCAGACTCATATGGATGAAGTGGCAGGCACTGTGTTAGTGCTGCATTATCACTCCAATGTGCATTCACCATTGAGTTGGCAGCAAAAAGCAACTAAAAAAATATTATGTTGACTACGTGCATTCTTTAAAGTGTCCAATTCAATTGTGTATATTACTATGGTCGGCTGCCTTCATCAGGGGTGGCTTTGAATTAAATAAGCCTGATTGATGAATGGTGGGCTGCACAACACAACAGGATGCAGATCTCAGCCAGAAATGTCAATGATGCCAAGTACAAGTGATCATTTCTCATATCATAAAGTCCTTCCATAACTAGAGTTAAATTTCCTATTAGAAACTCAATCAATTTCTTATCAAAACTTTGATATCAGTTTAGATTCAGATTTAATGGTCAGTTCTGAGTTTAATGTTCATTTTCTCCCTGGACGGTTCCAATAAAACTGATTCAACCGGGACATACCATTGCTATGAATCACTTCTCTCAACACTTGGCAACCATCACAATTCAACTGTCCATCAGGCGCCCAGCATAACGATGGGTTGTTTATGTCATGACCCGCATTCGAAGTGCCAGGATTCCCATCCCCAATGACCAATCCATTATTAAAGTCACTTTGATCGTAGTTATCACCTTGTTCAATTTCAAGTTTGTCGTCTAAACCCAGCAACTTGCAATTGTCGGTCAGATGATCTAAGGACTCATGAGTCCCATGAGAGGAGCCCGCAGAAGGAAAAGGCGGTGGGTGTAGATGTCCGGCAGACGACGTTGGGTCGTTTTGTGTGTATGGGAAATCAAAATCAGGGATGGGGTCTTCCCAAAATCGAAGTACATTGCTCGAAGAAGGGCTATCTAGTTGATTTGGAAGAGATGACCCAGGATCCATATCCCTTCTCAGAGCATGAGTAGCGGTGCAGGGCGACCGCGTGGACGGCCCTGCCACCGCTACAGAAGCAAACCCTGCAATTCCAAGCACCAGACGAGCGCTTGAATTGCCCTGAGAGAAGAGTTACAGAGGAAGGAAGAAGAGGCAGAGAGAGAGAGAAATAGATAAACTGACAGAGTTGAAAGTTTTAAAAGGAATGTCGCGGGAAGGAGAGTCAGTTACTGGTAGTTAACGACCGTTGGCATTCAAAATAAATTTCAACAAAGATAAACAAAAGGGTGACCGTTGGATATTTCAAGAGACGCAACGCAAATTATCATCTGAAGGGACACGGAGGTCTTGGATGAAAGATTTCATCTGGTCTTGAGTTTGTCCAAGTGGGGCCCACCTAAATTGGTGGTGGAGATCACAGGAACCCATGGGTCTGGTGAGATCCGGACCGTCGTTCAGGCAATGTGGGGCCCAGAAAGGCGCTTGATCCAGACCATCCAACGTAGGACCCAACCAACATAATTCTCCAAAACCCAATCATTCGAAACAAAAACAAAAAAGTCAGATTGCGGGAATTTCATCTCACATTGATTGATTCCCGCCATTTTACGAGGGAACCGATACGGATCGTAAGCGTCGTTTCGATGGCCGAGTGAAAAGTGAAATCTCAGAAATTTCTGCAACCAGCCCTAGATCTCCGACAATACGTCAGTCGGCGGCGACATAGATCGCCGGCCGTCCCGTGCCGCCGCGAGAGGAGGAGGCTGACGGAGGGAGGGCGGCCGGAACTGTCGGGGAGAGGAGGGTGTGAAGAAAAAGTAGTAGTTTACTCTCTACATCGTTTTGAGATTGATAGATTTGTGTCAAATGTATTAAATAAATAATTATTACTTTTTGCTAAAATCACGCCATCATTTTACTACTTTTTGCTATTCGATTCATTATTAAATAAATAAAATATATCAATTTAATGATGGGTCCCATCCCTTTAAGTGGACTGTGATTTGGCGTGGTAGTAGTAAAAGAAATTGTGACTTAATGCTGATTAGATCTTAATCTAATTTCCATTGATGGACTTAATTAGGCTAGGCTGAGGGTCCTATAAAGACTATCTCTAGATAGGGTTTTTTTTTTTTTTTTTTTTTTAATAATGTTATTGTGAGAGAGACAATAAAAATGGTAAGTTATTAAATAAGGGGAGCGATACACAGCGCTCCAATCATTTTTTAGGAGAAAATGCCCCTCCTTGTTGGGTCCACCGGGATGTACGACAATCACGAAAGTTGATTGAATGGAAAGATTTATATGAGGTCTATCTATGTGTAAAATTTTGAGTCTATAAAATCATCTTAACCTTTTGATCTACGGCTCTAAAACTTAATGGTTTAGATGCATCATTTTATCATGATTTCAATCCAACGATGAGAAAAAGTTGGATGAATGTTAAACTTGGACTTGTGACTACTCATGGGAGGTAGTGTGCGAGAAAAGATTAGATTGACTTAACATGAACCCCATGACCAAAAATAAGAGAGGCGGAAAAAGGGGCATTTTTTAGAATTTCCCATTAAATAATAAACATATTTATATTTTAAATTAATAATTAAGCTATTGAATAATAAAGAGATATGCTGCGCATTTTAAATAAATAATTATGTGATCAAATGATAAAACTATATTGCACACTTTAAATAAATAATTAAGTAGTTAAAACCTAAAAAATATGGTGCCACCTCGAGATTTATTTGATTAATTTAGTGGTTTTTGTGTGGACAAAAAAAAATTAAGCAAATGATAGTGGCAGATGGAGGGATAAAAGATGCCTACTGGGTCCCTACTTAATCCTGTCAACGACATAACAAGGGTTGTGCAAGATAGAGATGAGATGACAAGAGAAATCAGGAGATTAAGCTGTTAGAGTGAATTGCAGGAATATATGGAAGTTTTTTAAACGAAGTCTGCAAAGGAGTTTGGAAAAAGATCGATTTGGTTCCTATTTTGGTGGTGACAGAAGGGGTCCTTTGGGCCCCTTTCATCTTTTTTTTTTTTTCCTATTTTTTTGGAATGGTAGATATCGACCGTCAGCTTGTTGTAAGCGAAGAAGATATGGAGAGGCTAGACGTTGATGGAGGAGGACAACGGTGCTGTTGGAGGTGAGCACGAGGGACAACGGCGAGGTGGGCGACTGTAGTGGCGACTTGGCTATTGCGGTCCGGTGCAATGTATGTCAGATCTAGCACTCCTCTCTTTCTTTTTCCATTTTTTTCACTCTTATTCTTCTTCTTCTTCTTCTTCTTCTCTCTCTCTTCTTTTGATTCTGCGTTTGGGATTGGAAGGAGAAAGGGGTGTGGGGCTCGACTGTTTTGAGCGAGGTAGGGAGGAGGTAGGGCGGGAAGTTGGAAGGGTTGGGGTTCTGGGGTTTCATGGTTTGTCAATGAGCAATGGGGTTAGGTTCGGTAGTGATGGTTTTGGGTTCTGTATTGGGGATATAGAGTCCAGCCCCCTCGGATTAGGGAAATTGGGGATATAGAGGTCCCACCCCCCCCCCCCCCCCCCCCCCACACTCTGTTCTCTCTTCTTCTCTAATCTTTTGAGCTATCCCCCAGCAAAAGTGTAACAAGGAGGAGGAGATATTGCAGCATCTACGCAAGCCAAGGCAGTATCTTAGTTGTTGAACATGATAGAACGGTCGATATCGGCCAATTTATCAATTGGATTTCCTCTAACTTGTAACTGCTTTAGTCGTTGAACATGACAGAATGATTGATATCGACCATCATAGCTTAGTCCTAATGGTCAATATTGACCAATCTGTCAATCAATTTTTCTTCACTCTATAACTATTTTATTTGCTGAACACGACAAATGATTGATGTTGACCATCACAGTTTAGCCTTAATGGTTGATATCGACCAATCTATTAGTCACTTCTTCTCCAACATGTAATTGCTTTATTTACTGAACAGAACAAAATGCTTGGTATCGCCTATATTGCTATAAAAAAAAAACACAAAAAAGCACAAAGAGGACCTGTCCCATCTCCAATGTGCTACTGGGTCCTCATCGGTTCTACGGGGTCTTGTGAGATTTTTTTTTTCCGTAAAACCCTCTTGTTTATAAGTGACCATCTGACTAAATATTCTTAAAAATAGTTTAAACTTATATAAACATTTAACTAAATAAATAAATAGTTTAAGCTCCAAAAGTCACAAAATGGTTTACTGATATTTACCTACATTGAGGTGCTAAATATTACTTTTTTTTTATTATTCTCGGTATTTATAAGTTCACTCTTCATGTTTGCGGGTTATCTCTTCTCCTTGTGTACTACTCTTTGGCCACCTAGCCCCCATCACTTGGACTAAGAATAAAGTCTCGATGTCGGCTGCTGGCGTGGGACTTGCAAAAGGTGTGTGGGGGGAAGCAAAATAATATTATTTTAAATAATAATCTTAATTTCTTTTTATGCAAATTGCAAGAGAATTCACAAGTGGATGGCACGTGCTCCACGCTCGTGTGCTTACTGGACTGTGTGGACTGGTCTGCTCTGAGCTTGTCTTTTTCACAAGTAGTGAGATGAGTAGGACCCAGCCTCATTTGGCAAAGTTGGACGATGAGAGCTGGAGGAATCGCTTTCGTCTTCTCCTGCTCCTCCCTTGCTCATCATCGCCCAAACCCTAACAAGTCTCTCTTCTCCTCCTCTTCTTTCATCTCCACCTGCAGAAACCCTATCTTCTCGAATCCGATTAGAAGAAATCCTCCATTGAAGAGATCAATCTCTGCAACTGTAATGGCATCTGCTGCCTACAAGCCCGAAGAAGCCAGGCTTCCTCCCGCCCTTCCATTGCCACCTCCTCCCATATCCAAGGCAACTCTCTCAGATCTTTCTATCTTCTCCTTTTCTGCATTCAATCTTGGATTCTGGTGCCATTTCTATGAGTTTTCCTTGTTTGAATTTGAAGATGCTTTTTTGTTTTCTTGTTGTTGCTGCTGTTGTTGTTTTCAGTTTAAGATTGCTCTTTGCCAATTGTCTGTAACTGCGGATAAGGAGAGAAACATCGCTCATGCTCGCAAAGCGATAGAGGAGGCTGCTGAGAAGGGCGCTCAGCTTGTTCTTCTTCCTGTAAGCAAGAATCTTTATCATCTGATTTGCTTATTTTTGTTGTGGTTATGATCATCATCATCATCAACAGCTTTTTTGTGCATTTTTTTTTTTTTTTGATTGGATTCTATGAGAACTGTTTGGCATGCTTGACAAAGCGATTTTGGTTTGGTTGGCGTCTTTTTGCATGTCAGGAAATATGGAACAGTCCATATTCAAATGATAGCTTTCCAGTGTATGCGGAGGATATTGATGCGGGTGGTGATGCATCTCCATCATCTTCAATGCTATCTGAAGTTGCCAGCAGGCTGAAGATTACAATAGTTGGTGGCTCCATACCGGAACGTTCTGGTGATCGTTTGTACAACACATGCTGCGTCTTTGGAACAGATGGGAAATTGAAGGCTAAACACAGAAAGGTATGGAGTGAGTCTCTTCTCATCCTGTTTACATGGTAATGAAACTCATAATTCATTGTATTAGGTAACAATAATGTCCTTTACCTTCATTATCAACCTGTAAAGCGAATAGAATAATGGTTTTTGAGGAGGCAATGAGACAGGACGCGGTTATCCTGCATTGGTGAAGTTCTAGAGAATGAAACTAACTTGATAATTGACCTTTGTTGAGCCTGTTGGAGATATGGGCAATAGGCTCTCAAAGTAGGCTGAAGCAAAAGACAGAAGGGTTGAGAATAGTGCTTCAATACATACTGAAATTCATTATTTATTTTTTGTTGGAGGGAAATCTCTATCTCTCTCTCTCTCTCTCTCTCTCTCTCTCTCTCTCTCTCTCTCTCTCTTGCCATCTTTTGGGTCGCATAAACAACATTTAAGCTGTTAATGGAATTCGAGCTCTCACTCTCAAGCCCTTTAAACATTTTGGTTGTCCATGTGAAGAGAGACACTAACAAAATGGTGACTATGGACATCGTAAATTGGTAATCTTTATGTATGGGTACTCCTTTCATTTGATTTGTTGCATTTTCTTGTTGTATACACCTTTTATTTATGATAATCATAATAAAGATGGAATGTTTAATTTTCCATGTAAATAATCCCTATTCTCTATATTTACTTGCTACTGATATAAAAATTAAGCTGAAGCCAATTTCTGCATCTTCCTTGTGCGCCAAACATACCAATGTTTAGATGGCATGTCTTTTCTTCTACTGTATGTAGCATCTCTATCAGAAAGTTATCTATGATGGAGTTTTGTGGAAAGGAAAAATTAATATCAAGTATGTGTTGACTTGTAGATTCACCTTTTTGATATTGATATTCCTGGGAAGATTACATTCAAGGAATCAAAGACGCTCACAGCAGGGGAGACTCCTACAATTGTAGACACAGGCCAGTTTTTTTTTTTTTCTATGTAAATCTTAATACTAATCTTCCAATCTCCATGAAACTTATGAATTCTATTATATTTTTGATATTCAGTTATATAAATTAGATGAAACAAGGCTCGATGATGGTGATTCATTTCATATGAATTATGAAGAAAGGCTGCATTATGTAGAGAGGGTTCCATAAATCCGGATCCATGAAGGACTCCACTTCATCACCTTTGGAGGTTACCGATTTTGTTCAACCAAACGGGAGGGATACATATTAGAAAGGATTTTATTTTAACTAACTACCGGTTCACCCTTTTATAGTGCAAATGTAGAATTGTGTTATACACCTGAACATGACTTTGAGGTTACCTGTTCTTTAAATTTACTTGGGACGTCACAACTTTAAAAAAAGCGAAACAAATTCAAACAGACCTTGTTCAATAAATGCCTCTTTGCATGTTTGTACCTTATGATCATATCAATTTAATTATAGAAATGCGATTCTTTGGATGCTATTGCTTGGGTTTCGTCTTTCAGCTGGGAACTGTGGAATTTCCATTTCTATCTCAATGAAATGCAAGGGGCTGTTTTCTTTGGTTCAAGTGGAGTTCAATTTTGCTTTCTCTTTGTAATTTCTAGTATATGTTTTTTGTCTGTTTGGTATAATTCTTTTATATTGGTGTTTCTCCAATCTACTTCGAATGGCTGTTGCTTTTGTATCACTTCTCTTTAATATAATATTTGGTTACCAGTTTTTTTTTTTTTTCAAAATCAATGCAATTTTTATTGCAAATAAAAAGCTCTTGGTGCAATTGTATTTCTTAAAAGATGGATTTTCAGTTTGTTGGACAAAAAATCAGCTCCAAAATTTAATGGGGATTGACAAGCCTTGCCTCTCTGATTTCTTGCCAATCCTCTGGGAACCCCCACTTGAGCAGAGCAGAGAGGTAAAATCATCAAGTGAATGTCCAAAACCAGTTATTAACGCTCAGTTTTCTGCATACTCATGGCACAGTATAAGGTGCTTACACAGCTACGCTATCAAAAAAAGAAAAAAAAACCAGTATAACATCTTACAACTGCAACCTTCAGGTTGCGGGTCCAAGTCATGTCACCAATCAAAAAGGAAAAAAAAAAAAAACTCCCCTTCTTTCATAGGATAATAGCACATCAAATGGGTGAAGAACTGAAGATATTGGTCCTTTAAAACCTTGTTTTAATGAAAAAAACCTCTTAATCTTTTTTTTCTCTTGGGATGAGAACTATTGATTTTAGGTTACTTCTTGGATTTTTTATTTTTGAAAATAATTAAAACAGTCCCGGTTCCGGTCACTACTGTGTAAAATGTTCTTTGATTTGTTGAGAGAACTTTACTCCATCTTATGCAAATGGAGCATCTGGATTTTAGTCCAGTGACTACAACTGACTGGGTGGTGGGTGTGCCCACTGCCCTCTCATTAGTATGCTGATTTGTCATTTATTAAGGACATATTTCTTTTGGGATTTGATTTCCTTATTTGTTTGATGTTTTATTCATTAAATTCCTAGGGTCTGTAACTGACTCTAGCTTTTGGTGCAGATGTTGGACGAATTGGCATAGGTATTTGTTATGATATTCGGTTTCAGGAACTAGCAATGTTGTATGGAGCAAGAGGTCTCTCTCTCTCTCTCACACACACACACACACACACACACACACACACACACACACGTGCAATGAATGTATGTACGCATATTTACTCTCAAATAAATAATTCAAACTTATGCCTGTTTATCCATACACACATTGTAACAAGTTTATTATTTCCATTTTTTAAAACTTTTAGTCATTGTGAATTGTTTATCTGTTTTATGGGATTTACCAGCAAATGTGTAAGTTAAATTGTCCATCAGCATGTTGAAGGTTTTGAAATAATCAATTGGCAGTTTGCCACTATTTTGAAAATAGAGTTTTAGGAGGAATTTGGCTAGTTAAGGCAGATGGGAATACTAATTTTATCCATAGAGCAGTTTATCTCATTGTAGAAAAAAACTTGAATGCAAAATTAAGGTGGAAACAGGAAGGTTGTAGTGGTAGGATGGAAAGGGGAAGGTTGTATGAGAATATTATAGTTATTTGCATGATGGCTTTTCAGTGGCTCTCTTTTAATAATTTTGGTATGCTTGCAGAAGTCCTTATAACTTTTGGATAGAGTTTGGAGGTTCTTTTTTTTTCCTCCCTTCTGGAGATATGGACACGTGGCATTTTTGAAAAAAATACTATACTTGGATAAAGTGCTTTGATTACAATAGCTTTCTTATGGGTTTTACAATTTACCAAATATCAAAACTTTTTTTTGGATGGTATAATGATTCAATGCTGCAATCCCGAGGTTCAACAATGAGTGCCTTGAAATTTTGCGGCAGGCTCATCTGAAAATCGATCATTGAGTTCAACATGATAAGTTGTTAAATCCCCTACACCAAGCAGAGATTCAATACAACGGCTAATAAAGGTTCGATGAGCATAAAAATGGGCATGATGCTTGATCACGGCGGATAAGAGTGTGAAAGGGCCTGCACTGATTAGAGGTAGGCCCAAGCAGACCCGATGGAGCTAGACTGCACATTCCGTTCGCTCGTAGGAGAAATACTCTCCATTAATTCATTAATATGATGGACCTGGCCCTAATTCCCGTGAATTTGCTATCTGAAAATTTTGATTACGAAAAGTTTCGTAATGATTCAAGCACAACAAGATTTCAACCCAATGAGCAATTGAATCTTGAACCAAAATAATAAAGTTTGTCCAATATTGTTATCCATGAAAACCAACCCACGATGTTGATTGCTGTGACCCAGTTCTTGGTTTGCATAGTGATATATATATATATATATATCTGTGTGTGCGCGCACGCGCGTGCTCCTGCTGCGCAATGATAATTGTGATTGACACGCATCTAGTGGTCTCTATACAAACTGGACTGTTTCTTTTTATAGTGCAAACCTAGCCTTAGATCATCAGACCCTTCAATCTATGCAAAAGAAGAGATGTGTAGCATGGACCCATTGGTATCCTGACATGGCATTCCAAAAACCTTAAAAAATTGAGAGAGGGAGTGAGGGACGCCTGCCAATAGGGCAGAGTGCAGGTTCTTGTCCTGTTGTTTCCAAGGAGTCATTGGCCATATGCGCTTTGCAGCTTAAGGTCCGGGCCAATAGGGCTTAGGATCCTCCTGCCACTGGGGCAGTCACCTGCTAATAGGGCAGGAAAATAATCAATGCCAAGTTATTGTCGCTGATCAAAATAAATAAATAAATAATATTTATCTTGCTTCTGCTTTCCTGACTTTGTTTTTGTACTAGCTATTGGATATTTTGCCTCAGGCTATATATCTTCCAGCGTTTTCTAAGAACTGATGTCTGCTTATCTTTTCCACCTGAAACGTCTCGCTCTTGTTATGGTTGTTAGAAGTGTTGTATTTTGCAGTTCATCTTGTCATGTTAATACGCATTTACCAATCACTGAGTATGATAATCCAAATATCAGGTGCTCATCTGCTATGTTATCCTGGCGCATTCAACATGACTACTGGTCCCTTGCACTGGGAGTTGCTACAAAGGGCAAGGTAAAGTTGCATTTTGGTTAGGCATTCTATTAAAGTGCGCTGATCTGATGAAGCCATGCATTTGGTTTTGGTCACCTTTAACATCTGCCCAGAAGTTGGGATCTTTCAGCTTCTTCCGGTTATAATATTCATGTGTACTGAATTTTTTTTTTTCATATGCAGGGCAGCAGATAATCAGGTATTCTTCTGTAACTTTGCACGTCATCTGCATTTGATGGAGTTTTAAAATAAATATTAATTGCCGCCTTAACTGAGTAGTTTTGCATTATGGGAGAATGATGGTATCTGTCCTCAATTTCATTCTCATTTACATTGCTTGTCATGGAAGGAGGGAAAAATGCTGGAAAAACAAAGATTTAAGGTGTGTTTACTGTTTAGATATCCCAAATCCCAATATCATTGAAGTTCTCTTGATTTCTGTTTTTTTTTTTTTTTGGAAGGCAGAAAAACAGAATCCTGCATCATTTGCTTTCTACTTTCTTTGCCATCCCAAGCAAAATGTTGAATCTGTTGGGGCATTCCAGTGACCCCTCAAGTTTAAAGCAAGAGTAGATAGAGATGATTTCAGTCTCTGGACCCGCTAGACTTTTCTAATGATTTGATGTTGCCCATATTTTTCATGAACCTATTTTGTATAGTCTTTATTCATGCTGTAAATGTATCTTTGGGTATGTGCGTGTGCGGAAGGTTGGGGCAGCTAGCCTGTTAGTTTGGCAAGCAGAGTGTTGAAGGAGTTAGCAATTAGTAGGCTAGCCTGTATCATTTCACCATTCAAAGGTGTGTTTATTGAAGGTGGGCAAATCTACAAAGGTAGGTCATTCACCTATCAATTTTGGCCTATTAGTTTGGGGAGCTGTCTTTATACAATCATGCTTAATTAGTGGGCAGTCAGAATTTGAGAGGCACTGGTCTGCATTATTTCACCATTGGAAGGTTCATTCATCCAAGGTCAGCAATTTATATGAAGGTATATGCTTGTGGCGAATGCGTTCATCGACCTTCAGTCAGAAGTTGGTTCTCTCAGATTGGTATTAAGGTGGATCAAGTAAATGCCTAGAACCATGTTGAGAAACCTTTCTTGTGTTCGCTTTCTTTTTTAGCAGGATGGGTCTGCAAGCAACTGGAAATGCAAGCTTCTTTATTTTGGTGAATGGTTTTTCGAAGTGTTGCATTTTTAGTGGAAGGGGGGTTTTAGGCGAGGTGACCCCAATCACTGTTCTTTTTTTTTCTTTCCTGGTATTAGTGGAATGGTTGATGAGATTTTTTTTCATCATTCAAAGAAAAAAGTTTGATTTTTTATTATGAAATCTCTTAATTTTATAGGGGTTCCTTTATTGGGTTCAGAGATTTGAAATATTTTATTCCCTTTTGTTGATGATACTTTGTTTTTCAGCAGCACCTCTTCACAAATTTCATTATAATCAAGTAAATGAACCTTTGACCTTTCTTTTCTGCATTGAATGATGATGATAATGTATAAAAGAAAGCAAAATACCTTACAACGAGGGGAAGACCCATAACAGGGTCAACAATTACAGCACCAAAGACTCATTATTGTCAAAGATTATTGCGAAAAGAACTTTTAGCTTTGATTATCTCAATAGTATTTCCAGTTGAAAAGCAGTGGATTAATTTGTGTGTATTGAGTTGCAGCTGTATGTGGCAACATGCTCACCTGCTCGGGATGCTGGTGCTGGCTATGTCGCTTGGGGCCACTCTACCCTCATTGGACCAGTGAGTACCATTGTTTTCAAGGATGGAGTTGTGAGCATAAATTAGATTTCTTTCTCCCTGTCTTAGTTTTTTTGTGGCTTTAATTATTGCAAAAACCACTCCAATCAAGTTTTACAATTGGATTTTTAGTGTTTAAGTTGGTTGTGCATTTTCTTGCAGTTTGGTGAAGTACTTGCAACTACAGAACATGATGAGGCGATAGTAATAGCAGAGATCAACTATTCTGTGATTGAGCTTAGAAGGTTACATGCTTGTGATATTAGTAGAATTACGCAATTGAATTTAAAGTGTGTTTTTTGTTCATCAGAAACGGAAAAAAACTATTACCTTTTGGGGATCCCTGCTGTTCCCATCTGATGGTCTCATCAGGAGACGACACATGCCCATGAACCACCTCCAATGGATTATGTAAACTGTTTGATAAGTGTTGTGCCAATGGATGTTGTTATTCACTGGTTCACATTCAAACGCAGAACACTGCTTATGTTAAGATTTTCCTTTCAGGACGCATGTTTCATTCAGGAAAATCTTACCACAGGAATGGCCTGGATCGCAAAAGGAGGGCCACGTCACATGGTTTCTGGCGGAAACCATGAACTGTTCTATGTGGCACTGTATATTTCTTTCCCAGATGGGTTGATTTCTCTTTTGATTCTCTTGCACAGGTCCTCCCTTCCGATTGTGCAGCAAAGGCGAGGGGATCTCTACCAGTTGGTTGACGTCCAGAGGCTGAAGGCTGAGTCTCATTAGTGGGAAATTCCTCCTTCTGGCTTAGTAATAAGGGTGGTTAAACCATTTTCTTAATGTTAAGTTACACATACCCATCTTGCTGGTGACTGTCATTTCCATCCCCAGACAATTTATTCCAAAACTGTTTGGATAGGAGTTTTGCATCACTGCATTGGCTCCTATTTACTCTGATGCTGTTTGTAGTTGCTTCAATGATGCTGCTTGTAGTAGCCTTCAGGTTGCCCAAAAATACTGTCGGTGGGTGGGTGGGTGGGTGGGTGCCGACTGCCGAGGCTGTGTATGAAACTTCAAGGATTAAGAAAAGGGAATTTCAAGGAATGTATTGTGTGCCGTTTTTGAGTTTGGGAGCATGGGATGAGTTCTGGAATAAAAACATTGAAGTTAATGTTATTATGAGCTTTATATGAGTTATTAGTCTTTGGATCCTGTTAAATAGGTGGCTCAGGTTATACGGCTGGTACCTGTGGTCGGCCCATGATCTGACTGCATGCCTCTTACCGTTTTGTCTAAATCAGCCCTGAAAATAGGCCTGAGTTGAGATTGGACTAACCTGTTAAAATGTGATCGCCCATGCTTTTTCCCCCTTTATCCAATGTGGCCTAGCCGTGAGATGTGTTCCCATTTGTGCTGTTCAATTTGGATGCCATTTGATTGAAGGTCCAAATGTGGACGGGTAGAATCACTGTTGTGGCCTATCTACAGTAATACTAGTATGTAGCACTGTATAAGTACTCTTCAGTGGGGGTGTTCACCTAACTGTGGGTCATCGGCCCTGAAACTCAGCTATAACTAAAAGACTTAACTGGAGAATACTATTTAGCTTCTGGGACAATTCATATGCTGCATAATACATGCTAATCATCATTGTTATAATGAAAACCTTATCCTATCTATCTTGTCTTCAACTCTAGTTGCACCTGTTTTTTCCCCAAAAATATTGGTAAAAACCACGATTTCTATTTCGGATGGCACAACTGATGCACCAAATGAATGGTTCCAACTGTGTCAATGGTGGGCTAGTGGGCAACGAATGGAAAAGGGTCTCCAAATCGAATTGGATTGAAATATGGTTCCCATTTTAGATGCAGAACCGGTTAAGGGTGCATTGAAATGGGACCTAGTTCGGGTTGGTTCCTAATTTTCATTCCTACTCACTTGAGCACCCCAACGGCACTCATTTTAGAATAAATGTGGAGCATTTTTATGGGGGGTGAGGCTTTTTTAATGAAGATGATATTACTTATTTTTTAGATAAGCAGCCTTAAAATATTTGTAAATTGTAATGTATATTTAGCAATATATCGCCGACCTCTGATAGATGACTGTTATGATCTGGGAAAATATTCAGTGTACATGTGTGAAAATAAAGCTGGTCATGGTCTAAATTGGACGCGCTTGGTGCTTGTGCATTCTCATACTGTGTAGCTCCTGGAATGTGGGTTCGTGATATATAAATATATATATATATATATGCATAAACTCCTGTCACAGATATGGCAATACTTATAAAATAATATTATTATTGGAATAAAAACTGGAAAGGATAAAATTATGTTTCGGTATGTTGTATTTATTGATTGTTTTTAATTAATTTAAACATTAGTTCATGTTTTACATTATATATCAAGGAAAGCCACACGTATAAAAAATCTGTTGGCCTGTGGAAGGTATTTTTTGAATGGTATAACTTTAACTTATTTCCTAAGACTTGTGTTCTATTCTGGCCTCCTACTTTCTCGTCATTTGGTGTGGCACAATTTATTTTATAAAAATAACTAAAAATTATAAAAAATTAAATTAATTTTTCTCAATAAAAATAAATTAGATTTCTTATGAAAAGAGTGAGAAGTAATAACCCAAGATTCCTCTTTCCCACGAAAATAACGTCT
The DNA here is from genome assembly GCA_029852735.1 of Persea americana. Lineage (NCBI taxonomy): Eukaryota > Viridiplantae > Streptophyta > Magnoliopsida > Laurales > Lauraceae > Persea > Persea americana. Next base: position 50,474,117 of record CM056817.1, on the reverse strand, counting down.
GTCCAAAAATAAAAGCCTCTAATTGTACAAACATGCCTCAAAAGTAAGAGCCCATTTGAATGTCGAAAAAACTGACATTTGCACCACCTCCATTTTCTCTACTTCTCTTTATCCAATCATTTCCTAAATTCTTGTATTACATGAAACCAACTGCATTTCTCTTCCCTTGTCACAGGTTGAATCCATAATCCTGAATTATGCTGACTAGATGAAGTAAAAACCATTGGGATTACCACACATGACACTGATGGTTGATAGGGAAATCTTAAAGCTGGATGGGTGCATTCAAATAATTGTAGTATAGTGTAAGTCCGACGAGATAAAGTCATAAAGTGGTGTTGTTTGCAAAGACGCACAAAAGAAGACGATCACAACATCCCGTCCTCGTTTCCAGTAAAAGGTCAAAAAAAAAAAAAAAAAAAAAAAAGAAGAGAGAGAGAGAGAGAGAGATTAGAATAGGAATGGGTGACGTGAGTGCGATTCGGTCAGTCAACAGTAGTGTTGGGTGGAGCCTACAAGTCTCTTAATAACAAGAAAGAAAGAAGAAGAAGAAGATGAGAATGCCTAAGGGCCACACATGCAATGCACGTGACCTGGTCAGCCATGCGTGGGAACTGTCTCCGTCTCTGTCCAACAACAGTTGGAAGGTGGATCCGATCTCAAATAAGTAGCTAGGGTGTGGAGGTGGATTCATGGGGATCTGGATCTTGGCTTGAGTGGGTGAGCCCAAATAAGTAGCTAGGGTGTGGAGGTGGATCCAAGAATTTTATGTGGGCTGTGGATGTAATTCAGGATTTTCACGTGAGCGAGAGTCATCACCCAAAATCTTCATGTGAATTTTGAAAACGGACACCCAAATTCAATTGGCGTGACTGCCTTCAAAACTATATCTATTGGCCCGCCCCTATCTCTATAGAGATTAGACAAGTAAAGAAGAATATCTCTCTATCTTTATCCCTTTCTTTGCTTATATCTCTCTCTAAGTGAGAATGAGAATGAGAATATGAGGAGAATGAGAAAAAGGTGAAAGAAAAGAAAACGAAAGCAAAGCAGCAATGGCGAGGGAGAGGGGGAAAAAAAAGAAAGGGGAAGGATGACAGTTATGAGTATGTCATCGGGATCGCCAAACACAGAGACATCCCTTTCTTTTTCTTTCTTTCTCAGTTAAAAGCAGACTGTCGATGAGAGAGACACTCAGAGACATGTCTCCTTCCACCTTTAACCAAAGCTGCCTTCTCTGTCTCCACACATTCTCTGCCCTCCCTCATCTCATCTCATTACTTCTTCAGTCTTCACACAACTCAACCATGCAACTACCACCATCTTTCCTTTTCAAACTAAGCATGTGTACCAAGTACCAACATCCCTTCTGCCTTTGGGCCTCTTTGTATGCATGGGACACACAGGAACCGAATACATAGAAATCATGGTAAATGAGTTTTATGGAAGGATTAATCAAGAGGAGAAGGGTGAAATAGAAGGATTATTTATTTAGATGGACTTTGATTTTCTTAAGATTTGAATTACCATAGTGATTGCTCAATATGTATTTTATTAAGGAAGTGGTTATTTTATGATCCATTTTGTATGTTCACCCTTGACTTGGTTCTTCTCTTTAAATACCCAAGACACGCCGAAAGCAAACAGATAAGCAAACAAACGGGAGGGTCTTTTTTTTCTTTTTTTAATTATTATTTATGATGTGAGCATCTTTAAGATTTTGATCAGATAGGACTAATCTCTCCAATGACGCCCCTTAAACCTACATAAATACACATCTAAATAAATCTCGAACAATTTTGAACACAATTACTAGAGCAAATCCATTTCATATGCCAAAAAGTTAGTAAATGCAAACAAGGATGAATTCAAATCCATGGGTCCAGCTCATTTGCAATCTCAACCATCCTGGTTTGATACCTTATTGCCATGTGTAGCGAGTCTGACTTGATCTGGCTGATAAGAACCGGAGTCCACGTGTTGGAACGTGGCCAAGCAAGAGACCTCAGACACGTGTCCATCTGCAGTTGTAGAAGGGGGGCAGGGCGCACGTGTCGAAGGGCGCGTAGGGCAGGCCGACACGTGACACGTGAGCAACGTCACGCGGCCAGTGCGCTGAGAAGGACGCGGTCTGGTTTCATTGCTCCCGTGCGACTGATAACAACGCGGCTGCCACTGCCCAGATTCATGCAGGGTATGGGCTGGGAGCCACACACACGTGTGCATGTCCCTTCGCTCTGATGTCCGTACCCGTACTAATGCTTTGTGGGCCCCAGCCAGATGCTTGAGTTGAGACTTGACATATGTGACATCTACATTGCAAGTGGATGATAAAGCTAATGAGTTGTGAAATCAATATTCATGATTCATCCTCATCCTCATCCTCATCGTACAACTGGATAAGGTGAATGATCGAACGATCCAAATTTACAGCAATGCAAATCAAGTGATCAGAGAGGTCCAATATTGTTTTTGACGACTTGGATTATTAGTTTCAGCGCTAGTACAAGTTTTTTTTTTTTTTGGCAATTCCTAATATATGATAATTATGAGTATTGTTTTCATAAAAGATCTATTTGTTTGCACAAAATACATATAGATGGAATATATATAGAAATTCATAATCTAAGTGGTTAAAAAGAGAGGTCAAATGTAAATATTTGAAAAATAGGCATCTAATAACCTTTTTTCTTTTATGCAAAAGTTGAATTAAAAGAATTATAATAAATAAATACCTAACGCCCTTCCTAGTATTTCAATTAGAAAGTTTTGAATTTTTTTTTTGCGGGGGCGGGGGCGGGGGGGGGGGGGGGGGGTTGCAATTTGTGAATATGCTACTCTTTTTATTTGTATGGGCTTTTCTTCCAATTAGCATAGGCTCTCCTACTCATGGTGTTGGTGGTCTTGGGTCTTAGCCCAAGAGATTGGGATGAAAAAGAAAGGAAGAAAGAAAGTTAATTAATTTATATATAGATCCCAAGTATGACTGCTTACCAAAATATCTGGTTAATATTTAACCCTTGAGAATAATGCCATGACAAAAGAATCATAACAGTTGTTTTGCATGATTGGGCACCCTGCAAAATTGTGCTATTTGCAGTTTGCTCTTTTTGCCAGTCTTCCTTTATAATTCAAAGTTTGCTTTTTCTTCCATTAATAGTTGACCGTCTGTTCATCCATTTCAAGTGCCTACTGTTCATCCTCTCCGCCTTGTTTGAAAATGTGGTCACCTTTGTCTCACCATGTGGTCCATGTCTATAGTTATAGTATTATTATTAGGGTTTATTTTGATTGAGAGAATTTCTTCTTTTGTTGGTGAGATTATTTTTGTAGCATTTGACCCAACAAGATTAATCCTTAGGTGTACATACGACCCCACAATACACATCTATCATGTAAATCTAGAGGGTGTCAAACACACAATATGAGAAGCAAACTCAAGCCATTGAGGTGGAGAATCTCAGGAATCAAAAAAGAAAGAACATGGAGAATTCATCACAATTCACAAGTACTGATGCATTAATTCACATGCCCAGCAGATAAGCATGTCTGTTGTTCTTGTATTTCATATTACGGACATTTCCAAATGGCGAAACACTCAATATGAGTCATTCCATGATGAAGATTCTCATCTTCATTTCAGAATTTTAGTTTGATTCTTTCAACAGGGGGTTCCTTTTCACAGCTACTTGCAAATGCCTCATCAAATTAAGGTTCTTTATTTTTCCTTTTTTCTTTGTTCTTTTGAAACTTCACACACACACACTATTTAAGTCCCCCACCTCAACACTAAAATCAAGAATCAATCTATTTGATTCTACACAGAAAAAATGCTCCTAAAGGCAAAAATGGAGATTGGAGAGTAGCATGAGAAAGAATGTTACAAAAGATTCTTGATATTTGAGGCAGAATGAGTTTTAATTAACATGTATTAAAAAGTTGTTGGAGAGAAAAAGGCCTCCATAGTCTCTCCCCCTCATTCAAAGAACATTGAATTATATAAACTCAAAACAATACCAAAAGATGTACAAAGAGTTGTATAGATATATATATCTGGATGCTACTCACGGTAGGAATCATTACAAGAGTAAGGGGAGGCCCAAGTAGAAAGAGGAGAGGAAGGACAGGTCAACGCCTATTGGGTAGGTTCTCTTAGCCATGCATTATACCCTAAAACCATCTCTTTAATCACATCATTAGAGTTGCAACTTCCACTTCACCAACCGTACGGTGATAGATTTTATATGACCCTAGACACAGGGGTCTAACTACAGGACCAAACTGACATTAACCCATTTTCTTTGTAGAAGGTGGGACCGGGCCAACCATCTGTTGGGGCCTACTTTGTCTATGTAGGAATAAGTTGTGTGTGGCTCACACATTCTCTAGTCATTTCATAAGGGTATCCAAAATAAATGATTAGAACGATTAGCAAATGTTCTTTCGGCGGGTCAAGTTTGGTTAGGTAGTGTCATGTTCAGATCATTTCTCTCTAATTTTTGGCTTCTTTTGTTTGGTGTGGATGGTTGCTTTCTTTGTTTAGGTGCTGTTTAGCAAGTATAAAAATAAGTGATTTGACTTAAAATTGAAGAGGTGTTTGAGTGATATAGACTATTTGAAAAAAAAAGTCTATTTTCTATTCCACCATGTCACCAACTATTTTTTCTTTTTTAAAAAGGTAACAAAAGCAAAGAAAATTTACTCAGATATTAATGTCTAAGTAAGCGATGCAACTTTTGATTGGTTTTGCAAGTCTCTTTGTATAACTATATTACTTATTGGATCATAAGTTCACCCATAAAACTCTACTATTGTGATTTAACAAGATATTCTAACCAAAACAACTTTTAAATGTAAGTGATACATGACAATAAAAGGAATAGTTAAGTGGTTGGGAGCTCCTTTCTTGCATGTGCAAATGGTCATTTCCTCTGCGTGTCCAACAGTCTTCTATTTGGCATGTGCTGAGATTCACTCTTGCGTCTACCGAGTCTCACAAGGGTCCATGTACCTTTTTTGATATCGATAAGAAAAAAAAAAATGCAAGTGATACATGCTAAAGTTTGCACAATGCCTAATAAGGAAACACAAATGAGAAAAACCCTCACCATTACGCACAAATCCCTATTTTTCTTGATTATACACTAATAATTTTTGTTGATCAATAGACAAATTTAACGTATTTTGTTAGAAAAGCATGCAAATCTTCTTGATTCTAATCTTTTTAGATTAATCAAGGGTGGTTATTATGATAATTCTTAGATTCAATTACCTTTTTCATATTATACACATCCAAAATCTAACCCGAATTAAGCTAAGATCTAATGAAAGTTAATCCACTTAGGACAAGATGCAGTGGATGTTGTCAATCAACCAAAAATGGGCCATTCATTGATGATCATTCAATCAACCTGATCAGTGATTTATTTGTAATAATAATAAAAAAATGAGAGCAGCCATTGCAAAAGTTACAGGAGAAAAAAAGTTGGTACATGCAAACTATCCTTGTTTATTTTGGCAGTTGTACCAATGGATTATATTAACTTTTAAGATGCCCTTCTTCCCACCGTGCCAACTAACTGATTTATAAAAATAAACATGAAATCTTTTAAGCAACTTCATATGTCTATATTTTAAATAGAGAGCGTGTATAGAAGAATATAGAAGCTCCTACTTCGACCTTTCTCTCTGCATTTAATTAATCTAAAATCCATGATCCATCATTATCTAACCAACTTAATCAATCACAGTCTAGTGTGCCTACAGAGTATCTTCTATGACATGATTGATAGGGTTGTCAGTTCAACTTGTGCTTAAAAAAGCACACATTAAAATATCTTGAGCCCAAGCAATCTTTAGCAGGACCACACAAAAGGGGTGTTTTTGCATTTGCTTGTTTCACAATTAACATGAGAACTGTACCCTTAATTTTCTTATGTAAAACTCTAAAAGAAACTCCATTAATGGCATGTGGAGAATTTTACATGTTTGTCTACTAATGTCATTTTGGTATCCCTACTTGGTACGTAATCACACAATTAAGATGTATGGTTTGGATTGAAATAATTGAATGGACAAGTCTTACCATGATTTCATTATTTGGTAGGTGGAGCAAGGTTGATTTTATCATTGGATGGGTCATGTCCTGTTGCATCAATAGGTGAGTGGAACTCCACAGTAGAGCTAAGTAGCCAATTTTCCTTATAATATTTGATGGGTGGGGCTATCATGATTTTATCATTAGATGGATTGGCTGACAATTATTATATCATTTTGATGGAGTTCCCCTCATTATTATTATCATTACCAGATGAGTCCAACCCTAATTCACCATTTGATGGTGGGTCCCATTGTGATTCCATTGCTTAGTGGGTGAGATCCATCTACTATGATCATATATGTCATTTCGGTGGGCTATTGCCATGCCTTGGAGGCCTTATCATGATTTTGTTATTAGGCAAGGTTTGCCATTATAATCATCAGTGGGAGGTGGGCTCCACTATGATTTTATCATTTATGTTGACGGAGAAGATGAGCAATTCTTGAACAAGTCTTGTTTCCTACTTGGAAAAATTATTACCAAGGTTGAATGAATGCCCTTTAAGATTCTTGCCCTCTTTCGATCGAATAAATTTTCTACTTACATGAAAGTTGTACATAGGTAAATAAAGTGCAAATAAACATTGACAAGTAAGATTTACATGAGAAACACACTTACATATGTAAATAAGTACAACCAAAACACTAGAACCTATGCATGCTAGTGAGAATTTTTAATATCTTGCAAGGAGAAAGTAAAAAAAAAAAAAAAGAACAGATAGACCATAGAATGGAGAAGGGTGCATCACAACCATGTTAGTAAAAAGAAAAAGAAAAGCATGGGAGTTTCCTAAGATGATAACCTGCATTAAAACCATTGAAATGAAAATACCAGCAATTTTGAGATTTTATGTTAATGAAGTAATCGTTTTTTTAATAAAAACCAAACATCTTTTTGTGAAAAGTAAAACCATATTTAACATTTATATGAAATCAATCAATTTCCTTCTTATATACTTTATATTTCACAATGCTTTCCTTTTCGTTAAGTTAATAACCCAATACACACTCAAATCTCCTGCTAGAAACCCTCCCAACCGATCGAAATGGCTACAACTAATTAATGTTTGCCAAACCATGATATGAGTGCAGATACAGGAACAAGAACATAATGTAGAAAAAAATGGTTAATTACTGAGATTTCTAACAAAGCTGGGCATGTGGGGTCCACTCTAATCAGACCGTCTTGGACTAAAGATCACCGTTGGATTGGATTGGATTGGAGTGCAGGCGTATGAAGACAACATTATCTCCTGCACAGGACATATCAGTCACACCACACATGAACATTTCCAAAATCCGGAAGAAGATTTATAGGGCAGTAGTTTTAGAACGTTTTGGGGCATATAGACAAGAGATAGATCCCTTGTCTACTCCTTTGGAGACATTCTCTAATCCCTCTAATACCTTATCATCTCCACCTCTCCATTTACCTTTTAGGCAATCGTATGATACACCTCAAGAATATGCCCTCATTTCTGCTCCTTCAGGCACAGGCACAAACCCACTGTGCCGGGACAAGTCAAAATGCCCCACCATCCATTTCCCATGCATCTACTATCCTACACTACAGGCCGGAAAACTTTGTTCCTGTGCAGCAAGAGGACTTTGTGCTCTGTGAATTTTATTTTCTTAAAGAGAATAATTTTACTTTCGTAGGAAGTCAATATCCTCTCATTAAAGAGGTATTTGTGCAACCATGTTTATGTAATAAGAGGATTTTCTAATCCTCCTATATGAAGTTGAAATCCTTTTCATCGAGAAAAATCAATTCATTTCCCCCACCTTTTGCAAGGAAATTTTGTCAAACCAGGACAACGAGCTACACAAACAACCAAAACAACTCCCCCTCTTTATTGCGGAGTCATCTCTTTGTACAAATGCACCCTAAAGACATGTTAGATTGCTTGATATTGATATTCTAGAACTAGTTTGTACAAAGGTAGAGTGGAAGGTGCTTAGTGTGGATTCAAGTCATGTTATCAGTAAAAAGAATTACTAGAAATTCACCCTACAGTAAGGTATGAAGTTAAAAAATAATTTCAGTGAATGTTTATGGTGGTGATGTAGATGTCATTCTTCTCTTTCCTAAGATTTGATGGATAAGGGCAATGGTTGGATGAGCAATTCCAGCAAAGAAGACACTATTTGATGGTCATTTGTAGCTTCTTACCCCTACCTTTTCAATTTTAGTTCTTTTGATAGCAATGCATTTAGTCTAGAGCAAATAAACAAATCCTCTTTTAATGTTTTAACCTTAGGCAATTTTACCAAAAAAGAAAACCTTAAACAAAGCATTACTGTTATCTTTTGTTATATACTCACTCTGATTTTTCTTAATTTCGCGACACTCATCTAGTTCTATTGGTTAAAAACAAGTAGAAATTCATTTATAGAATTACTTTTAGTATGCAAATTCACTGCAATTTTGGTTAAATTTTAGTCAACAGGTGCTTCAGCTGAAATTCAGCTAGTTAGGGACATGGAAAGAAAAAAAGATAAAAAATATTGTTAGTTAATAGGTTAGATCCTGGTTGGTTTGACGGGTGATAATCTCAATTTGAATTAAAATTAAAGATTAGTATATAGAAAGGGTTAACCCGAACACCGAATTACTGGGTCGATCGGCTTAGTGGGGATCTGGTTGCCATCCCTAATATCAACCTTTGTCCCATCTGAGGAGTGGCCCACCTTTCATATTCTCTGCACCTGTGCTTGTTTGTTCCTAAGAATCCTTGCATGAAATCTCAAGCACTCATATGATCACACCCATCCAATCAATGGAGTACTTCTGCATTTTCGTAAAGGGTACCAAGTGCTATCCCACCATTTCTCAGTCACAGATCATGGTCACAGGATCTAAGGTGTACAATTTCAAGTGCTCCCTTATTTGTGTGCACCAGCCACCCTTCCTTAAGTAAAAAATATTGCTAAAGTTACCTGCACTCTCTAAATGCCAGAATTGATCTTTCTCCTCTTTTAAAAGCTTTCAAGATTGCAATCTAAACCTCTTTTTGACCATAAGCACAAGCCTGATGATTTTATAAACTAACTAGAGATTAGTGCTAATAAAAATTCATTGGTCATTAATAACACTTATTTCCATCAAATCTTCTTAATCATGGGCCCTAATAAAAAGTAAAAGCTCTCTCAGTTCTCTTATATACAAATTCGCCTTTCACTTAGTGATGCCTTTTCTTCCATTCCTTCGGTATTCTCTTCCTCTTTCGATTGCACACTAGAATTTATTTTTGAGATACGCCAACAAAGCGTGTGAATTTAGATCTCAAATTCAGGTCACATCCGCTTTATCTTTTGTTATTTTTTCCTCTTTAATCTCAATTCCCATTAGATCTCCCACAAAGAATTACAAAAGATACGTCTCCAAAAAATTCTGAAATCCAAAAATATACGAAGAAAGAGTTATTTGATGTTTCTGTTGAATCGAGTTGTGATTTTATTATTTTCTCCTCTTTTCCTTTATATCTTGAAAGAATCAAAGGATTTGTGACGTCACAATCTGTATTGGGATCGGTGCAAAAGTTGATCTCAAATCTTGATCACATCAACCTTTTTTCTCTTTATCTCTGTTCCATTAAAATTTACCCATTTCCATAGAAAGACGAAATTGTTGCCAAGGTTCAAGCCTCAAGGTTTATGGTTAAGGAATCTTCAAGATATAAGCCTCCATCAAACTTGGGCCGAATATTAGTACAATTAGATGATCATGATCCTCTAGTTAAAAGCCTCAAAACTTAACAATCAAATTGCAACAAACTCGGACTACTAAGTCAAATTAATCCAAAAATTGGTCTTTTAAGACTCTGAAGTCTGCATAAAGTGCAATAATTGTCATGGAAAATTTCATTTCTCCACTCCTACAAAATCAAATCATTGCAACACAGTAATTTGCGGTCAATCAAACCTACAAAACTCAATTAAGATCCTCATTTCCTTCTCATTAGTGTATCAAAACAGGAGAGAAATCAAAATTAACAGAACACTCATACTCTCTCACTTTTGTTTTTTTTTTTTCTGACATTGTTTTGCATTTAAGTGACTACTGAAGAATCCAAAATCCCAGTTCCATCTCATGTCTAAATATCAAACCAGAAGAATCATTCAAGAAACAAAATGCGAATATCAGAAGGAAAAAACTCAGTTTTATTCTCCAAATTAACCCCCAAACCAGTAATTAGAACGCTGATTAACAAAGAAATGCAAGTAATTCAGTTGGGTTTTTTTCCTCTCTCTCTCTCTCTTTTTTTTTTTTTTCTTCTATCTTCTCTACATTACATAATCAAACCATTGGCAATGGCATAATTAGTACTGAGGTGTGTAGTTTCATACACTGGAAGCTCTTCTCTGTACCTTTCAATGTCGATTGATGTAAGGTTCTCAAGCTCGAAAAGATCCGAGCTTGAATAACTTGCAGCATCGTCATCATCTTCATAGTCTTCTTCTTCATGAACATCTCTCATCACTTCTCCAAGCAGCTCGCTCTTCTTCTGATAACCTTTAAGCAGGTCTTTCGCAGCTTCTTCAACTCTCTTGCTCTTCTCCATCAGCTGGAATTTCAGTTCCTCACCTATGAACTTGGGATATTGTCCAATTTTCGAATCTGGGGCGTCTTCGTAGAGGCATTTCTGACCACACGGCCTGCAATCTTCGTCGAAAATGATACTTACAGGGTAGAATCTGACCGATCTTTTGACGCCATTGCTGGGTTTTGAGCCCCTCGAAGAAGGGGTCTTGCTGAGGCAAGATCTTGAGTAAGAAGAAGCTGAAGAACACGTCGAGGCCTGAGCGGATTTCGTTTTCCTCTCACCCAAATCATCTGAGCCGCCTGAGATCTTTGCCTTCTTCGCATTTCCAGCTGCGAAGAGCGAATTGAGAAAGCTGGCGAGTCGAACACCTGGGGAAATTGGATGTTTTGCCTTCTTCAATTCTCCATAGATCTTCGAAGCTGCTCGCTGCTTGCTCTTTATGAAGCCTTCTTTTTTAGTTTTCTGTCGATCTTTAGGCAAAGAAGATGAGATGTAGATTTCTGGGATGTGGGTGTTCTTCTGAGAGCATGGAAGAGGTTTTTCCGACCTTTCCATGCCTGTTCGGATTGGTTTTGGCCTCTGTGATGTGTAGTTTGAAGCTCTGGAGCCGTAGAAAGACTCTGTTTCTGAAGAAGAAAAGTCTCCGTAGCTCGAATAAGAGGAACTAGAAGTTGAATTGAATACCATGGAGACATTTTCTCTGTGGGATTTTCGATACCCATCTCCTAAATCAGACGCCTTGCGCACTTTCTCACTATTTTTCTTCTCCACCCATTGTTCGATCCTGCAGGATCGCCGCAGAGTCATCATTTCCTTGCGTTCTTCTTGTTCTACTTGTTGGAAATTGCAGCTTCCGCTGCCGTGTTTCTTTCTGGATGTCTCTCGGTAGAGAATCAGCTCTCTGTTGTCACATTCATCGTCGATGGAACGGTAGATCGCATCGAGAAGAGTGGAAGAGAAAGATGGGCTTCTTCGGTCCTGTTGGGATCTCCTCTCCCGTAGAGATTTCTCGTACCTATCCATCTCTTGCAGAGGTTTGAGTGAAAAGAAACCGAGTAAATGAAGTATCCAATCAAACAACAAGCTGGAGTGTTTCCAGGAAAAAAAAGGGAGATTTCTTTTCTTCACCTGACCATTTCTAGTGGAGATTTCAAGAATGCTAGACACCAGGAGAATAAAACAGAGAGAGAGAGAAGTATCAAAATTCCACAACGGGGTGTTGTGACTGATGCCAGCGATAAGAGGAGATTTGAGGGGAAAAAAAAAAAAAAAAACAAACAGAGTAAAGGATGTATTCAATCAAACAACAAGCTTCTGGTTTTCCAAAAGAGAACCTTTTTTTTTTTTTTTTTCATAGAACCATCTCTAGGGGAGATTTCAGGATTGCTAGAAACAAGGAGAGAAAAACATAGAAAGAGAGAAGCATTGAGATTCCACAACTGGGTCTTGTGAGTCGTGACTGATGAGATGAGAGGAGAGAATTGTGTTTTTTTCTTTATATAAGAAGCTGCATATTGAAGGACAGGAGAGAAGAAGAGAAGAAGAGGAACAGCCGTTTTCTATGACAGTTAGATGTTGAAGAATATAGAAGTGAAATGGTTCTGCATAGAGTTTGAGAGATAAGTATGAGAAGAAAGGAATAAAAGAGAGAGAGAGAGAGAGAGAGAGAGAGAGAGAAGAAGATGTGCCCTTTAGCTCTATTCAATAATCATGCAAGGACATAAAAGCCAGTTGAGAGAGAAAGGGAGAGAGCACCTTGCCATCTGTCTTAGGTGGCAAGAAGGCCAGAGTGGCACTTTGATGATGTGGTAATTGGGTTATTTTTAAGTATAAAGGATCCATTATTTTTAGTATAAAGGATCTATTTTATAATCACTTTCATTATATTTGGTGTAGACTCTAGAGTCTACACCAAAAGAAGGCAATCTTGTACTATTTTTGTGATGCACGCAGCACACCTCAAAATCCAAGCCCATATCACAGTCAAATCACATTTTATAGATGATTTTCTCCTGCACTCCTGCACAGTATATTGGTGCCGTTTGTCACGTGGGGCAAGTGTAATTTAGGGGGTATTAACTTTATTGATGGTCTGGATGCATGCTCCTTCAGGAGAAAATCTTTCTATATTTTATTGCGTTGGATCAAAATTTCAACAATAAAAACAATAGTTATTATTGGATTGAGTCTTAATTTCGTGTTCTGATCTCTAAGCATCTCCCGAACGCTTTACTCTAAATAAATGTTATTCTCTTAGTTGATCTGTTTTTGAATTTTACTTTAGGAGTTGGTCCCATTGAAATATTGAGAATATATCATCTTAAATGGTTAGAATTATCAATGGACAGGCCCACGGAATACTCAGGAGATCCAGACTCTTCAAATGTAACATGTTTAACTCTCTCAGGGGGCGGGGGGGGGCATGAAAATTGACAACTACCATCACACCTAAAGATATATTTAGCAAAACCTAATTTAATACCTTTCCATCACATCTTTCACCAATTCTTGTGGTCTCAAGTGGGCCCCAGTGATGGCTCCTTAAGTTGGAGCGGCTCCACAATAATGTTAATTAGACAGGTTCAAATTAAAATGAGCGAAAGCTTCTTTTGGTGTATGTTTCAATAATTGTGTGATTCATTTAAACATTAGTCAGAGCACTCTAGTCAAGCTCTGGACGCTCTTTGAGCTGAATTAAACTTTAATGAGTTTTTGAGTCAAACCACCATTTAGAAACTCAGCAGATTTTTAGTGAGTTCCCTATTCATATACATAGTTAGAGATATTAAGAATAAGTTAAGAGTAAGTTAGATAGGATAAGCTTTAGATTTCAAACAGTGATTCCTCATCCTATTTTAGTCAAGCTTGTGGGAATTGCGATATTTGTATACATGGTGAAAATCTTTGTAAACATGTGTAACGTACGTATGAGTATATATTTTCACATGAGATAGCCAACATGATTGCATATTCACATGCCAATATCCCTTGGCTTATTATCATCATAATTGTGTTGTATTTGTCTGCATTATCCTATAAAGTTGGATTGCCCAGAAAACATACATGTGTTGGTTAATACTAACTCACACCTATAATGAATCCTCAGATCACAATGCTACACCTTTTTACTAATTAATAGAAAGACTTTATGGTCATATAACTATTGATGGTAACTTCTTGCTAGAAGTAGCGACAATGGCAAAATTGCTGGGGTTTCTTACACAGGTTAACAAGTAAAAGAAGCATGACTTATCCAGGCAAAAAATTAATAACAATAGAGAAGCAAAACTTATATATAAGTGTCGTATATAAAAATATCATCAAATAACCTCTCTAATGGAAAGTAAACTAAGGAAATATGGGAAATGAATATGTGCCATCCCTCTAATAATTCAAATCCTAAAAGGGTTAAGGACCCATCTACATTCGTACCTTATATCTTTCTCCTCTCACCTTATATCATATACTTTGCCTATTTAATAATCCTTCAATAAAGCTCATTTGACTATGAATTCATTTGTATTCCTATGTATTCTTTAAAAATTCAATTTAAAATTAAATAAATCACGTATTATTGCCAAATTGCCTGGTGCCATATATAAGGGAGTAGTAACAGTGACACTAGTACAGCTTGCTCATCCAAGGTGAGCTGAAGTAGGACTCAGACACAAAATTTCTTGGACAATAGCTAGGATCATATGCATTAGCTACAAAGCTTACCCACAGTTCATTTAGACATTTGCTGACTTTGGCCTACCTTCACATCCGAGGCAGTTCTCTTGTTTTGACTGTATAAAACCCATGCGCAGACGAGTATATGAGTCCCTTCTTCCTCTTCTTCTTATTACCTGTATGCACCGAAAGTAAAAAAAAGATAAAATACAATCACACCTCTCTCTCTCTCTCTCTCTCTCTCTCTCTCTCTCTCTCAATGGTGTTCAGATCTTTTTTTTGCCAGGAGTTCATATATTCTTTTCATTGCATTGAAATTCTCAGAGGAATCAGACACATACTTCTTGCAGATTTCTTTAAAATTTCCATACGCAATAACAAATGCATTGCATATTAGCCGATACGTAGAACTACAAAATACATCATGAATAAAAAATTAAAAAAAAAAACCACCTCAGACAAACAGCCAAAATAATTTTAAAAAAAAATGTGGAAGAAGCACATTATTGCCGTAGTCCAAACAAGCCACATGTGGAGAGCCCTTTTCTTATTTATATCTGATCGAACCTGCTCCCTTGACAAAGAGACAGAAGATGAGAGAGAAAAAGAGAGAGAGAGTAGATGCACTAATCATTGCGCTCGTGGCACCTTCTCACTTTTCACAGGAGGTGGATTTTCAATTCTCTCTCGTCTTTGTTTTGTAATATCTAATGCAGGAAGTAATATTCTAATATCTCATACCGGGGCCTGGTAGGGAAGAGAATGTGAGGGCGAGAGAAAAAGTCTGAAAAAGGAGAGCGCGTGTGCAGTGTTTCCACATGCATGCTTTCTACTTTACCGCCACATTACTTCAAGTTCACACACTTATGGCCCCACTCCCATGATGATGATCATCATAGTGATGATGGATAGTGTGTCCCATCTTGTGTGGGTGGCCCACCTTGTGAAAGAGAAGCATAAATCTTTACCATCCATCTTTTCTGGGAGATATTTTTGAGGCATTTTTTGGTGGATTCCTCACTTCCTCTGGACAATGAAGATTTATGTAAGGAGCGATTTCGCAATGATATCAGTGCATAACAACACATATAGCTGAGAAAAATAGATGTATTGGAATGTAAATCTAAAAAAGTAAGGATTTTCAAGGGAGAGGGTCTGGCATAGCCCTAATCTTTACGATTGTCAAATATGAATTTTTCATAACTTTGTAAAAGATTGATTGCCAGACATGACCTTAAGAAATTTTAGCAATAATTTTTCCTAAGCATTTTGCATGTTTTTAATATTGTTGTCAAGTAAATCTTACTAATATTTTATATTTTCAGTTATTATAATTTTTACTTTGTTGAGATTCTCTTGAGTATATGTCAAAAATTTATTGCTAGAAGGAAACAAACATGCAGGATAGGAGACCATGACTTGTTGCAACAAAGTCCTCAAATTTTAAACATAAGAAACACTCCATGACTTAAAAGGTTTAGACTTGAAATGGATGAAATACAAAATATATATCTACTTGGTCAGCTTCTTTCGGCCATATTTTTGGGTACTTGAAAGGTTAAATAGCTATGCATTACATGAACTTAGAGTGATAGAATCTTACTATGAGAATTGTGCAAATCAGTCACATTAGGATTGGTGCCAAACTCAAAATGCAAGTGTGTTGGAAGGGATTAGATTATTCAAATTAGGTAAACTCCCTAAATGAAAACCCCAAAGGAGGTGAAGTGGCAATATTTTCCCAATAGCATCCCATTAAAAAACTTCAAAATGTGTCATGGGCTGTTCCTAAGCTCGGAAGGAGGGAAGGTTCATGTTGACAAATTTTGGTTCTATCATCATATTTCTAGAACTCAACCAATCTCGTCAAGTTGTGATAATTCTCAGGATTCTCCCTTACAAAAAAAAGTTGGCAAAAACCAATAAGAGATGATGATTGCCACTTTGCAAGTCTATGTTTGGGCTGTGGGGCCCACTGAATTCCCGAGTCCAATAGTTTATTTAACTATGTAATGTAATAGCCACCACTAATGGGGCCTCATTTAGGATGTTGGCCCTTTTAACTGCTAAGCACTTGCTCTAATTTTTGAACAATGTTAAGGCCCGTCCTTTGGCTTAAGAATCACCCACTGTACCCTTATGTAAGTCAACAGGTCCCAGTTTACTCAATCACCTGAAGGCCCTGCCACGAAGATATGGGCATCAACTTGGAGTTTTGGGCTGCATTGACTAAGTAGGTCAGATTAGAGGCCCGACAGTCATCTTTCCAAGTTTGACACCCATTTGAATGGATTGTACCATTGGATAGAGAGTGCACATGTTTGGATAGTGAAAACTTATAGGCCGTTGATCAAGTGATTAGGATGATGATCTGATCGGCCTCCATCACCATACACTTTGATCCCCCTCCAGTCCCATCCTCAAGTGGGCCCCACAAGGGTCCAGTGCTCAGCAGAGGGAGGCCGAAATGAGTGTAAGATATTTATATGCATTGGAATAGGACTACATGCTTGGAGTGATATTTGGCCTGTCCCTGCATTGCGTCCTGCATAGACAACCTACGTCAGGGAAGGAGAATTTCCTCCGACAGGCAAACTGCATAAACAAATCTATGGCTACATTTGATCAGTGCAGCTAAAACACTATTACATTTTAAGGCTGTTAAAATCCTTTTTAATGGGGCAAATATTTTGCATGAACCTTTGCTGTAAAAAAAGAAATTTTCCCCAATGATAGGATTGCAATACGTGTGGGATCCATGAACTAAACCGCATAAGTGCATTCTATCTCTCTCTCTGTTTGCATAATGGTGCCCACCCTTGTAAAATCTAAGTCATTCACACCCACATACCCCTTCTGAATCGACATCATTACCAATTTGACACTAATCATATCACTGGCCCCTGACAGATTCCATCACAAACAAATGCTTTCCATAACTATTAAGTTTTGAAGCTTCAAAATTGAGTTAATATTATCCAAGAGTGACATTTGGCACAGTCCTCGTTGTCCCCTACAGATATGACCTACCAGCATGAATTGGATATGCCCCAAGTGAGTACTGTGGCCAGGTCATTGCAAATTGAGCAATCTGAACAGCAATCCAAATCATCATTTGATAAGGTTGGTTATGGTTCTTTCAAATGATGAATAACTTTGACCAAACTATGCCCACCATCAGGGAGTATGACTTGAATCATGACTATAAAAGAAAAGGTCATTTTTTTTTTTTACCAAAAATAAAGAAAGGACAATGCTAACAAATGTTTGGAAGGGCAAGTGTCTCCCACACCACTGTCTAGAATAAGTAGAATCAAAGGAATAGACTATTCAGATTGAGGGGACAAGGCTTGGATGGTGATGGACTGCTAGTGATAATAAAGGTTCGAATGGATGATCGAAATAACTATCAGAATAAGGACCCCTCTTTGATCCTTGGTGCATGGACCTTCCTGTTCGGAACCATTAAATGAGGAACTATAGGATCTTCGGAATCTACAAATGATTATTCTAACACATTTAGGGTCCTTTCTTTCATCTATCCCATGGGCCCAGCATGTATGGAGAACGTTTCAAGTGTCTGAAACGTCGAAAGATTCGAACTATTCATTCGTGGCCTTCTGGGGATCCATCTCTGTAAGCCCGTGATTGCCGGGTTAGGATACACAAATGTAAAATTGCACACACTCAAGGAGTCTGTAATACCGTGTATGAATAAAATTATAATGTTCATTTATATTTTATTCATGTACAGTTACAGATATCCAGACCTGGACTCATGTACACTTTTGCTGTGACCTGCCCACTTGCATGAGCTCCGCTCGGGTGCAACCTGCGACTGCGTCTCTGCCAGCTCTCTTACACGAACCAAAATGTCAGCAGGGATGGGTATTGACGCATGCTTCCGGGAGCTCTTCATCTGCAACTCTTACAAAGAAAATCAGTTATTACAAGACTCAGCTCTAAACAATCTGGCAATTAGGATGGTCATCTGTTGCATAAAACTTGGTCTGTCTTGCACAACCACACAGATGCACAGTTTGTTGCCCTTCTGCTAGAATATGACAGACAAAGTGAACACCTCTGTTTCATACTCACATGAGCCGCTGTACTTGTTATGTTCTATGCTAACACAAAAGTAGAATTCTCTATGTGAGCATATGTAGCTTGGACTATAAAGAACCAGGGTCTGTGAGTACCAACAACAGATGTTCCCTCAGTCTGTCTATAACATTCAAACCGATCACAACTCCAGTTACACCCAAAAACAATGAGAGAAACTTGTAATGGAGGCGTGTCATGGATTGTACAAGTCATCCAAGTTGGATAATGATAATCAATTCAAGCCATTTCAATAGATGATTGACAATTTCTTCCAACCCTCAGCAGGTTTGCTAGGCCATCATCCGATCTAGATGATTTTGGAGCCATCTGCAATCTACGGTTGCTCTTCTTTGCAACCTCCCACCAACCATGCATGTGATTAACCAGCAGAAAAAATCACACCAACCAAGTACCTAAATTATGGGGATGAACAGGTTGAACTAATAAGGTCCCATAATACAGATTTCATCCAACAAACATCGATAATTCAATGTTGATCCACAGTGCAGATTTTAGCAAAAAAAAAAAAAAAGAAGTTTAAAACTCTCAATGTTGTCAGCCGCGCGCGTGAACACACACATATAATTTCAATAATGCTTAAACGAAACGACAAGTACAGACCAGCATTTGGAACCAGTGGCAACCTTTGGATACCATTCAATAATGCAGAAGTTCCATCTGGCGGATGGGCCTCATGCCGGAAAAATATTAAAAATTACCAAATACCCCTATCCCCCAACAACACGCAAATGCACACACGGTGTAGCTTCTTGGTCCACCGCCCACCTAAAGAGGCGGACCATGATCACTGCAAGGTTTGGGTGACCCATCAGTAATGCCAGCCCAAACATAGGTGCTGCCAATTCAGGACAAGGCATTTGTAATTGTATGGTAGTAAAACTGATGAGTGATGACACATTAAAAAAAAAGAAAGATAAAAGTCGTTCATAGTTGAAACTCCTTACCCCTTGATCTGTTGCAGGTGCTTGAGACAAGCTAGCTCTCAAAAGGTTCCTCCACTTATCCTACAAAATGAGCAAGCTCTTGGCATATGTTCTATTTTTGGGTTACTGTAATTTGATGAAGACGGACTCATGACAAACCTTCTAAATGCTAAGCCCAGCTGTGCATCTCCAGTTGCTCTTGTACATGTCTGCTAGATCTGGGCAGTCATCAAGCGGGCAGGCACATGATGAAGCCCTACCAAAAAAACCAGGCCAGTCGGCTTCTCAGGTGGACCAGACATGTACAATTGAAGCCTCAACCCATCTGATCTAGGGTCAGCTAAAGAAAGGAACCAGCAGTCTACTCTTCATGACATACATGTGTAACCCACCTCCTTATCAGACAAGCCTGACTTAGTGGTAGAGCAAATTAACCACGAAACCCACTAATGGACAACCGTAGGTGCAGTGGTTGTGAAGTGACAGGATCTAGTGACTGGAGATGCATAAAGAGACTTAGTATTCCTCTTGTCAGGAATATCATGCCCAATCTGAAAATACAGCTGTTGATTTTTCGTACCTTGAGATCAACTGAGGTCCGATATGTATAGGATGCAAAGGCAAGCCTTTTGATCTCAGACCACCTTCCAGCTCCATACCTAGATACCCCATCAACTAGCTTCATGACTTCGCCAAGAGTCCAGGCTCGATGATGCTTCCTTCTAGTGCCGCTTTTTGATGTAGGCACACTTGTTAGGTTTTCATCCGAATTATCTTGGGATGACTCTAATTTTTCTGGCTCCAAATCTTGCTGTTGCTCAACAGTATGTGTCACTCCAGGTAGGCTTTCTTTTTCAGCTTCAGTAGAAGTCTGGCAGCAAGAACATACAGCAATATTGTGTACAAAGGCATCAGATTTTACAATGCGAACCAAGTCATCTTTCTAAAGAGGTGTAAAATGCATAAGGTATTTCTAGATTGCATGATCCCACTAAGTGTGATGATCAGAGTCGTCAGACACATGTGCAAGGTGCAAACTCAAAGTGAGGAAAGGTAAATCAGATCCAGTTATGGGGAGAATGCACAGATTGATAGATAACCTTGCTTCTCATTTTCAAAGACTATATCAAATTGGTAGCAACAAGAGAGAAGCTGTGGTGGAAAACAGTTTCGATGTTGTAAGAGGTATGGGGGTTTGGGATGTCATTTTCAAGGACCTATTTGATTAAAAAATCTTTACAAATCTCCCATGGTAAGGCAAAAGAGAGAAAAGTTCAAAGATTCCATCCCTTTCAATCTAGTGGGGCCACCTGTCCACTCTTTGAAAATTGTACTAAACTTCACCTACAAATCCAGGCAAAGCCATAAAATTTGAAGGAAACTATGCAACACCTCAAAAGCAAACGTACAATGTAAAGATGGTCAATCGTTTCCTTCTCAACTTGGACAACAATAAATCAATGACTAAATTATCTAGTTTCTGTATTAAACACAGTTATACCACATACGCTAAAGCTGTCCAACAAAAAAACCTTCTGACCTAAAATGACCTTCAAATCTCCTAACCTTTTACCACGTAAAGGACTTTGCCTGTCACTTGAAGATAATATTTTAAATGTGACCTTGATGGAAGATCTCTTTTGAAAGCCATTTCCAAATGTGTTCATCCTCCACATTTTGGTCTGTCTGAAACTGATCCAAGAATTACCAAGCCTCTGCATAAGTTGCTTATCAGTTTTAGGCTTTTAGCTCACTGGACACTTGTAAACAAAGGTAAAGGCATCAGTAAGTAAGCACAACAGACATAATAAAGATCTTTTTTTTTTTTTTTTTTTTTGCATAATGTTGGTTTACTGTTTGCATACTAGTTTGGGTTTCAACTTTTCGTCTAGTACTTCAAAAAAAAAAAAAAAATCATTTTCGTCTTGTAGCTGACCCTTTATGGATTCTTTCTTTTTTACTTCTATATTTCAGCAAAATATTTCATCATTGATTCTGTTGTTTGCATTATTCTTTTGCCCTGTGAGATTTTCTCGTCAATAATAATTGTAACCGGCTGTGTGTTTATTTGGGCAACTAGTCACGAGTGATCCGTTAGACTTGAAGACCCAGGGTTCGATCCCTGGTTATCTAATGTCAAACTACAGCGCCCCACACCACTCAACCTGGAATGTGTTGGCGCTGTGTCTTGAATGTTTAGTGCTGCAACTTGCACCATTCAAAGCTAGATCTTGTAAAAATTCTCCCTTGGCATTTGGATCTGAATTATTAATGCTTGAATCGCGATAATAATGCATTTTTTCAACTGTTAACATGACTTGAACCCACAACCTCAAGGTCGCAATAGTGAGCACTATCCACTATGGCAGAGGCTCTCCGTCTGCTCTAAAATAAGTTTTCACAATTGGATTTGTCTGTACGTAAGTTGTAAGAGTGCCAGCCATTAAAACATCATAACACATGCTCACTTTACAAAAGATTCTGCTGTTTCATTGTATAAATGATAAGGACAAACGAGTCCTTAGAAGGGATGTAATATGTCCATTATACAAATGATATAATTTATAAAAATGAGTGCAGGGATGATCACTCACATCATAGTGTCCTGCACATTTGAGGTTAGCCTTACCAGAATGCCTAGCACAATCTTGGATTGCGGGCATTATGGATCCATACAAGTGCCTGAAGTACAGTAGCCTTACAATACTCTAGTAATGTCAGGAACATGTGATCAAAATTCTAGAGCTGCTAGCTCAGACATGTTTTTCTATACATATGGGAATTTAACGGGGAGAAAACAATTGATAATCTTGCAGGGTGGATATCAAGCATATCAATACAAACCTGAAAAATCCCCCTGCTGTAGATGGAGCAAGGCTCCCAGTTATGATTATCACCCAATTAGCAGTCAATTGTCGTAAAATTAGGGTGGTTGACTGTTTTTCCTACACATTCCATTAGTTGAACAGTTCTGATTATTTATGAAATGCTACCATCCACAAAATAACTCACAACTTGGAGAATTTGGATTCAGTACATGTAAGCCACATGTATATAGGCTGTTGGGATATGTATGGATGGATCATCAGAATCCAGCTGCTTAAAAACAAGTCCACTTGTTTGCCTTACCGGCTGCAGGATTTGTTCAGTAAGGGCTCTCATGTTGCTTCCACTTTCACCATCTTGACGAGAAGCATGAACACCAACCACCTTTTCAGCGAATTTCTCTGTCATGCCACTGGAATGATATGTCTGCCAATTGCAAAACCAACTTCAGAAAACAAGTATACTTAAGAGCAAGAACATACTAAACAACAGCATATCTGCCAGACAATGACCTTCCCAAACATAGTAAAAAACGTCCAAATTCTATGAAAGATGAAAGCAACCTATTAGCGTTAGTTTCCAAGGTGAAAATATTCAATCACATCAATAAATATACCCCAAGATGAGTTTTTCGCCACCAGAAATACTTCGGAAAATTCTATAACAGGTTCGTGCCGTATTCAGACTGCATTTGGCTCCTAGTTTCAGGAAATGTAGAGATTGAGAAGGTTTGCAGGCTTTATCCAGTTACAGAGTTACCAAAACCAGGAAATTTTTCTTTACTCCTAAAAGTTGCACAGGATGATGTTATTAAAATCATGCAAAAAGACCAATCTGAGGAACTAAAAGGACATATTGGAACAATAAGCATATAAAAATATCTCAAAATGCAGCCCATATGATGGTAGATGCTGTGTGACTATGGAGTAAATCTCAATTCGATCATCATCATCATTATCAAAGCATTGTCCCAACTATGGTGGGGTTCGCCGTATCCTCAAATAGGTTCATGATCTTGAATTTCAATCCCCAACATCTTTGTTTAAGAAAACAAAAAAACATAAAAAAAAAGAAAAAGAAAAAGAAAGAATCCCCACCATCAAGGTTTTCTATGCATAGAAAAAAGGAATGGAAACTTCTCCAAGACCAAGACCAAGACCACTCAACTCAGTATTGCGACAAAACAAATTAGGTTTCATGCCGAAATGGGTAGAGTTGATGCAAGTCATAACAGCTGTTTCAGTGGTCAGGCAAGTCACACATCAGAACAAACATTTGCACCCACAATAGCAAGTGCTAACAAGCTACATAGTCCTTGTTAATCCTACGACATTGCAATACACTGATAGCTTAGTGGCATAGGCATACCAATCTAAGAGGCAACCTTAGTTTGATCCTCACTCCCATGGTTAGTTCCCATCTTTTGCCAATGAGGCACCGGCCCAAAAAAAAGAAATGTTGACAACAATTGCATAGCTCATTTCAAAACAAGGAAAAAAAAAGGAAAGAAAGGAAGGAAGATCCATAGGCATCTGGCAATAATTATTGCCACACCCCAGCTCCATTTTCACATCCAATCATGGCATGTTTGTGCAGAGACATTTCCATGGAGAAATCAAAGTTTTCCACGGATATGTGCTGATCCGATGTTAGTTGTTGATTTTTTCTGCACAAATCTTTAGGCCAAATCTGGGATCTTGAGGATTTTGAAGTCCAAGGGTTGAGAGGCCGAACTTGTTACTTTTTAACAAAAAAATGTGCGGTCTCCACCCTTCTCTCCATCACTGCACTCAAAACTTTGAGGATTCCATGGGTGTGGAATCCACACCTGAAGATGTCCACAGAAAACATACAGTGGATTCCACAAGCTGTAGAATCCACGACTGTTTCCAAATGTGCCTTATGAATTTTTTTTTTTCTTTTTCCCTTTTTCTTTTCTTATCTTTTCTTCTTCTCTTTTCCTCTGCTATTGCACTTTAAGAGTGCAATTTGATGTACCAAAGAGTGCAATGAGTTCAAATGCAGTGTCAATATGATTTGTGCTCTGCTGACAATGATTTGGAATGGCAAAGAAAGAATGATTTCTGATTGCGACAAAACCCAACACCCGACAGAACAGAAAACCATCTGCTCTCTCAAAAACATAAAATAATATAAAAATCAATCTATTCCCTTCTATTGGTTATTATGTCCAAACACACACTAGAAGGTAGAAATTAATGGTTTCACATAACTTCCTGGTTGTAGTTGGTAGCAATAGAATGAACACCACGACAGAAATCAATGCTCTACAATGCCATGTTTGCAAAAGTATTACAGACTAGAAAAAATAGTGGCTACAGACAAATAAAAGTATAAAACACACACGAACATTTGTAACAAATTAGTAATACAACCAGAGTCACAGAATTGACACATCATTTATTGGAAGCCAATTACATTTGATCACAGAATTAACACGTCACGTATTAGAAGCCGATTACATTTGATTTGTAAGTCAAGAGTCCACCCTTGTTTAAAAAATACCATATTCTGCAGCTAAAATATACTACGGAAGAAATGAAACATTCCCCTACAACAAAACTAGCCCAATGGTATCGTCCCTCTATAAGACAGTTCACAGTCAATGCAGGTGAGGACTGTTTTGGTTTCAGTCTTGTCTCAACCATGTAATCACCTACATTACCAACAAAATAATCATAGTAGCAAAATCTAAAGAAACAAATGACGCATTTCATTACAAAGACAATAGCCCAATGGCATTGTACCTGGTTTCACAGGCTCAATGTATGTGCTGACTAATGAGTGCTTTGGTTTGAGTCTTGGCTCAACCATGTAATCACACCCACTAGTCTGTTGGCAACAAATAATCATAGTAGCAAAAACCTACAGAAGTAAATGACATGTTTCCCTACAAAGAGACTAGCCTGATAGTATTGTTCGTGTTTCAATGGATCAATGTATGTGAGGACAGTATTGGTTTCATTCTTGTCCGGACTATCAAATGTGCTACCAACAAAATAATCATAATAGCAAAATCCACATTTGATTGAATTTTGGCTCAGATTCCATCTAAATCACAAAGAGCTGAGATAAATTGGTAGAAAGGATGGATATCAGCACTGTAACATTTGCGGAAATGAAATTTTTTTACCACATGCTCTGCCTCGCCCACCCAAATACAATAGTGCTTTCAAAACCAAAATTACTTTCAAATAGGAAAGTCAAGAAAATGGTAAACCACCAAGGTCATATTTGGTAACCAACTCCTTGAGGATTCCTCACTTGTTTTTCCTAAGGATTTGGAAAATCTACGTTTGGCAATGGTACATCCTTGAGGATTTGAACCAGTTCCAAATTTGACCCTCACCCATAGGATTTGAAGATCTTCAATTTTGCGGATTTATGCACCGCCACTAATTTTTCAGCTATACAAACTGATGTCAATGTAAAATCTTCACCTATACAAATCCTCAGTGAGAAATCTTCAAATCTGTGGCAGTGAGGAATTCTCAAATCTGCAGATTCCTCACAGATCCCTTATGTTACCAAACATGCCCCAAATGTGATTCCCGATTTCCACGCCATTCCAAACACGTGAATCAAAAAACCATCCATACTGCCAACATATCCAAAACTAAATGCAACTCGGCCAGTGAGAAGGGCATCACTTCTGATTGACTAAATATGCAACAGTTTGCAGCCATTCATAACAGGATTATCCAAAACTACAATCAAGGATGTATTCACCAACCAGATGTCATTTAACCTACCATAAGTGGCAAAAAATTTTCTCTTGGACGCCCTCTTCGCACCCTAGAGACATGTGGGATCTGAAAACCAGGTCCTTCAAGAGAATCCTGCCTAGTGAAAACAGATGTGCCTGCCAAATCAACACTGCCAGTGCCAACAGGCCTGGCCCATGATTTCAGAGAGGGCTGACCGTGATCAGAATTCTTAAAAGAAGAAACTGATCTCCCACTGCATTCCCTGGTTTCAACTTCAGAAAGCTCTTCGATATACCGTCTAGTAGGTTTTCTAACCCTTTTGGCTCCAGTCTGTTGCATATGCAGATATTCTCCTTTCATGTCAGCTTCTACTTCATTTTTCGCATCATATTCTGTTTGGGATGTTCTCAATCTCTTGCCAGATAAAACCTGTCGGTCTTCGCTTTTTTCAGTCAGTCTAGTTATCTGATCTCTGTGATCATCACTTGTTGCGCCAACAATCTCATCTCTGGACAGAGAACCATCTGCAGTGTTACTGTTCTCCAATCCAGATACAACTTCTTTCTCTTTCTTGCGGATTAAAGTTTTGTCTTTGATTATAAAACTTGCAGTCGAAACGTCACAAGAATTTGTCAACCCCATTGCAATTCGCCTCTTGAGCCATAATTTGTCCTTAACAGAAGTTTCTCTCCCAAATGTTGCTCTGAAAGTTTCATGGAGTTCTCTTATTGACAGATTATCTAAGCAGATCTCCCCTTTTATGGTAAAAAAATCAGGCTTGCGAGTGGTGGGAGTATCGGACGCAGAAGATTCCCCAAAGACTGACCCCCTTAATTCTGGACACATCTCAGCACTTGCTACTTGAGTAGTGTCAGGATCATTTAATTTGGGGAGCTGCAGAGAATCAGATTCCAGCAAAGGATTTTCAGCATGGGGCTTGTCATGCCTGATTGGCGACTGATTGTGCTTATCAGGAGATGGGCGATCTACATTCATGCAGTTAGAAGAACTATCAGGTGATTCGGATGATAAACGGAGCTTCTCTTCCTGCTTAACCTTTTGCAACATCTCCCCAATATACTACAAGATAAAGAGTTTCAGAGATGAAATGGACTTAGGAACAAAAATACAACTAAAAACAACAACATATCAATGAAAAGTTTGAATCTAAATTCACAGCCTGTATAATTTAGAAAAAGAATGATGAAGAGCAGAAATGGAACAGATACATTAAATTATCCAGATAAAATATAACATGTTCAACAGAACCTATTGATTGAACCTAAAGTTTTTCACATGTGGGTCCCACCTTTTGGCGATCCAAACTGTTCTGTGGACACCATCCTTAGATAAATACATTGTCGATGGATCACTACGAGTCCATCTTGGATTATTGATTCCAGGGCAACCAATCATGTGACAGACATGCAGTCTTAATTTCTGCATATGCGCCTTCGTCTCACAGTTGTGTTTGTGTGGCTAATTGTTCTATCACCCAAGTTGTGGGTGAAGGAACTAATAATGTGCTGTCTAAGTTACCTTCGTCATCAGTCCTCGTCCCCCATTTTCCGCTAGTTAGCAATCACCTAATTGTAGTATTACTCTTTTCCTTCTCACTGTCACTTTCATGACCTAAAGATGGGATGAATGATTGGTTGTAGACATGGGAATGACGGTCTCCATCTTCTCAATTCTCCAAAAGGGCAACTTTTCAGTCTACCACAAATAATAAAGAGTGCTTTACAGTGGGATTCTCAGTAGATATATATCCTTTTCCAGTGTAAATGTTTTGTTTCCTCTTCAAAAGCAAATGAGGATGAAGAAGAGTTTCTTTTTTCTTTTTTTTTAATGGTAGAATTGAGAAGAGTTACAATGTGAAATTAATCATTTTGCTACAAAATGTCAAAACACTTATCATAGTAGCATTAGTAAGAGTAATGGTCTTCCGTTTGTCTTAATCCATATTATGTACGTGGGCAAGCCCCTATGACTTCTGCATTTTGGGTATCATTATTTTGTGCCATTTATTGATAATTATACAAGGTGTAATTGGATTATCTCATGAACTCTAGAGATGAACTTGCTTTTATCTTTGAGCTTTGAGATTTTCATAAGGTGATTAATACTAAATTTGGAACTAAAGTAGAAATCTAAAGATCAAATAATGGAGGAGAGTATATCTCGTATAGACTTCAAAATCACTTGTTACAAAATGGCATAAATCTCAAATGTCCTATGCTTATACATCTGAGCATAACAGGGTAGTTGAGCACAAAAATAGACATTTTCTTGAGGTTACTAGGGCTCTTCTGGTTGAAATGAACATTCTTTTGGTTGAATTGTTCTGACGTCATTTTGACTGCCTCATCCTCATCAATCATATGCCCACTCAATTTTAGGTGGTAAGACTTAAGAGTCCAATTCAAATGCTTCTTCCTAGTACTCGCTTCTTTCTCATTCTGCCAAGTCTTCAGTGGTGTGTGGTTTTTCCATATTTTAGTTCAAGTCAGTCAAAATGGAAGAAAGAATAGTCTATTTCATATATAATAATCGTACGTCACAGTTGCCAAGTGTATTTTTCTAGGGTTTCCTAGTTCTCAGAGCGGTTATAATGTTATACGCAGAAGAATGCCAGACAATTTATCTCAACGAATGTTTCCTTTCTTGAAGGTGTACCCTTTCATTCAACGCAAAGTGAAAAGGCCTCTTCTCCATATCAATAGGAGTAGAGTACGGATCCAGTCTAGGTTTCTTCTGTTCCTTCGATTCTTGTTCCTGCACTGACATCTGTTACTTCTTCATTTTGCATTTGTTCCAGGTGGTCAATGAATGGATGATACATCGGATAAAAGAGAAAGTTTGGCAGATGTGATAGAACATTACCCCACATAACTAAATCAGAAAAAAAGGGGGAAAATGAAATAATCAATTGAAAAAACAGCATGTGCATAAAGTTAGAATTTCAATGGCACACCTCAAGCCTTGCGTGCAACTTTCTTGCATCAACTTCCATATTTTCAGTTTGTGATAATCCTGGCATATCTAGATTTAGGAAAAACAAGCTTTATTAAGAATAAATAAAAGACAAAAGCAAAAATAAAACTTAAAAAAAAAAAAAGGAAAAGAAAATGGCTACCATATTAATGTGGAAATATTTTCCTTCTTAACCTTTATGAATTTTATTTGGAAAGAGAAACTTTTATACAATGGAACACTTGGGGACTAACGTTATGCTTCTTGAGAACCCATGTTTATTAGTAAAAAGATGAACCAGTGTGGGAGTGAACTGCTGCTTCCACCTTGCAAATCAACAACTTGTGAAATGCAGCTTTTTAAAAAAAATATTATTGATACCTCTATCGGACCTTATTCTCTGATTTGTTTGAGAAACAATTTATTCTAATGAAAAGAAGCTCTAGGGGTGAAAAACCAGCAATGACAGATATTGCCCATCATTTTTTCAAATCCCTCTGATTTTAAAGTTGGCCTTCTCAAAATAACATGATAGCCAAGAAGGAGTTAACCACACACAAACTTAGCTCATGAAGAGATAAGGAGGCAACATGAGGACAGGTTAGAAATGCTAAGTTCCCTTTGGTCATATTATTTTACAGTTCTATTGACAACACCAAGTCATGGGCCAGTATTAACATTTTAGCATGAAGAACTAAGTACACTCTATTTTTGGTGGAAAAATAATATTTCCAAATTTAGCTTGATGCTAAATAACAGGGAAAATTACAAGCTAAAGCCACGTAGCAAGACCAAATCCATACTCATTCGTGCATGTAATTCACATACAAAATGACAGTGAAAATTAAATAGGCTTAGGAAGAACATGAGGAAAAAATGTAAAAGCGACCTTCTGAGCTCTCTAAACCGGCCTTCTCTGAAGAGAACCCATCACTAGAAATGCATCCCTTAGGGTATCTATGTTCTTCAACAAAAGGCAGCTCCCCCTTGTCATCTTCAAGCAAATTCTCTACCTCCATAAGCTCATCATCTGTAGCAGGTACGAGTCTTCCATCACCTTCAACCTAAAGCATGTTACAAGAGAAAACTTAAAAGTCTAAAATATTCGACTCATAACAAACATTCATACATCATTAATGGATAAAAGAAAAGAAATGTTTTTCTAGCAGGTAATAATAATTTATTCATTAAAAAAGGGGAATATACAAGAGGGATAGAATTCTCAAACGTCAAAAGAGTTATAATGGTTCGTTAATCCCAGCCCTTTACGTATAAACCCACACAGCCAATGTGAACCACTCCCACCCAAGAAAAAAAACAAAAAAACAAAAAACAAAAAGCCACACATAAAGGACAAATTAGTCAGATCAACATCTCTAGATTTGTTCTGAAACTGTTTAAAACTTTTCCAAATGGTGAGCATTAAACCATCAAAAAGACATCCTGTAACATTTCAGGGCTTGTCAGAAGGTGTGTAAAACATAACTGGCATGAAATCCCCATGCGATGCACAGGTTAAATACCATGAAAAGTAAATATTTGTTTTATCTAGTGCCCCCCGTTTTTGTTTGGTATGTTTTCATCAAAAACTTGAAATGCATAATAAATGCTTCAGATTTGGAATACATATCAATCAGTGCTGCACCAAGAATACCATCCATGGAGAACTTGTGGCGGGTTACATACCCATGAACCCTTTTACCCAAACCAAGAAGACCCAGTTCAGAAATAGCAGAGATGATAGCTACCAAGGTCCTTTCATCTGGCTTAAAAAATTAGTCACATCTGTAACAATCATTTCTCAACTTTGAAGAAAAAATCGAATCTCACATACCTATTTAGTTACTTTTACACTTATTGAAATGAGAGATCACAAGCAGGACCAAATATTTGAGATTCAAAGAGGGCATTGAACATTAGAAATGGAGAGAAAGAAACAGGAGAGAGAGAAGAAGAAGAAGAGGAGGTTGAGAAAGGAGAGAGACATAAAGAGGAGGTTAGATGGAAAGAAATGAAAGACACATCCGTTCAACGAGTCATTTCAAGATTGAGTTAGGTTTTTTTTTTTTAATTCAAATTTGAGATGTATTAACCGGGTCCCAATTCCAACTGCTGATGTGGCTAGTTGTGGATTGATTAAAACTCAAAAAAACTGAAAAATGGGTCTCAACTGCACCAACCCTTTTATACCTTTCAAGAGAGAATATTTACACATTTAACTACAGAGAGATTTCAACTGAATAGAGCAGCATGTTGTAATAGTGACATTCAAGTTTGGCATTGTTGCAGATTTCGAACTGATCTTGAGCTTAACGGTTAAAGAGTTTCTGAAAACTCAAGTAGATGTTTAAAGACAATGATGACTTTGCTAAATTGTTTTACAACCATATAAAAAGTAAAAATCTGAGAAAAACTGTAAAAAAAAGGAATAAATGGAGGCCATTTAAAGCAGGTTGGTGGCCAGAGTCCAAACAGCGGGTGGTTGAATTTGGGCATAGTTCTTCAGACCTTGAGGTAGAAATGAACCCACATTATGGTCAACAACAGAACAGGGTGCATGTTAGCCAATGTATGCCTAACAGCTAATTAGATGGCAAGGCCCAACCCAAATGGTTTCAAAACACTACAGTTGACTAGCCCTGAATGGCCAAAACCAACTCAAATCGAAGGGTGCCAAGTCGTTCGTACAAGTATGACTGAGTCTACCAAAAACTCTGCAGACTCACCCAACTTACTGTACTCAACGCCTTTCTAAGTCAGATAAGTCAAGTTCTAGAACTATTGGCCCAACATGCCCAACGAAAGCAGGCCTTATACATGGACCTGATCTGGGACTCAATATTAGGCATTTGATACATTAGAGTAACATTTTCCTCTTCTTCTTCTTTTTTTCACAACAGTGCATAAGGATCAAAGGATAACATGAGGCCTCTTTTGCATTAAAAAAATGTAGTCTCCAGCTTTCTATGAGCTAGGTAAAGCAATAGTATAAGGTACTTGCAGATTAGGATCTAACCTGCTTCTTGAGAACATATGAATACATTAAACAATACTATCCAGATACACTGAAGCATTTACATAACAGAAAATTGAAATAATTCCCGACATTCATTTTGAATACATTGCTCTGCTCACTAAAAACCTTTTCAAAATTTACAATATTAGAAACAACTAATCATAACCCAATATCGATGACAACAAGGTCAATTAGGGAAACAAAAAAGAATAAGAAGAGATTGACCGTGACAAAAAAATGTTTACCCGAACCAGCTTGTAAACAACAGGATCAGCAATCCGTTTTGTCAAAGACAGGGAAGAGCTGGCTTTTTCAACTGTAATCTCCTCAATGTTTGTTTCTGCATTTCCCTCCGCACCAACCAGTCTTTCCATCGAACTGTGCCACCACCCACTACAACTGAAAATGTCAAACTCTTATATAGTAGAATCATCTCAAACAAGACCTCAGATAATAAAATAATTATACAGATACAGGATTGATTTGAACTCTCCAGCCAACCCAAAAATAAAAAATAAAAAAAATTCATTCGTTGCCCACTCCCTAGTCTCTATGATTATCTATTATAATGTCATCCCTGCACTCTATTTAGTATATATTAATTAACACACATGCAAGTTTTGGATTAGGATTATCGAAACCAATCGCCTAATGCGCCCCATTAGTCCCAATGATCAAGTAATCACAACCATGCAATGAATCAACTTCTGGTTCACAAATTCAAATTTTTAGACACTCTCCACTAAATATAAGGTGCAGATTGCATGATGGGGGTAGGGCCTATTGGATGTGATTGAATGGTCGCATATCAAAGTGGAAAGGACCATTATAATAATAATATAAAAAAAAAAAACTACACTAAGTCTCACTTGTTGCAGGAACTTCAATCACATTATCAAGAGGAAAATTTAAGAAAGAGCATGTTTTCGAGTAATTCCAGAGTTTACAACGAATGAAATAAACAAAAAACGAAACTTTCATCGCAAACAGATCGAGGAACCGAAAGTCTGAAACCCTAATACTGAAATTCGAAGGAGATGCACAAGAAATCATAGTGCGACATTTCTTCATAAACAATCAATGAAATCGAATCGTAAATATAGAATCTTGGGATTAGAAACAGTTTGATTTGAAGGGAAAAACAAAAATCAAGAGAGAGAGAGTGTGTGTGAACTGATCTGATTTGAGTACTTACCATATGACTGAAAATCGAACTCCGGTACAGATCGGTTGATTCGATTCGGTTCCGTTCCTAGATAGAGAGAATCCGATAAATCATCAGTTGATTCGGTTACGTTCCTGGAACTAGAGAGAGAGAGAGAGAGGGAGGATTTAAGATGAGAAGGGTAGAATAGGAAGTGTATGGGAGAAGAAAGCGATTTGAGGGCGAGATAGACATACGAGTTCATTTTTCAACGGCAGGGATTTGCGGAGATGGAGGGGTAAGCTTTTCAGTGCTCCAGCAGTCTCCATAGTATCGGTTTTCAGCTGTGACTCGACCCGCCAACCCAACCACGACAAGAGTGGATAGCCCAGGCCCAGGATTGATGTTTTTACACAAAGACCATCTGTATTAAGGGCGAGATAGACATACGATTATGGGAGAAGAAAGCGATTTGAGGGCGAGATAGACATACGAGTTCATTTTTCAGCGGCAGGGATTTGCGGAGATGGAGGGGTAAGCTTTTCAGTGCTCCAGCAGTCTCCATAGTATCGGTTTTCAGCTGTGACTCGACCCGCCAACCCAACCACGACAAAGAGTGGATAGCCCAGGCCCAGGATTGATGTTTTTACACAAAGACCATCTGTATTAAGAAAAAAACAAAAAGGAGGCAATACCTCATGTGAGCACTGGTGCTGACAATATAGTGCGCATTATATGCCTAAATACATAGTGGAGCCCACCTAGTGATCCATCCGTGTGGACCATAAAATAAGGAGCCCCCTCTTATAGTTATTGTCCCGAGTTTTGCACTCAACTGAGTGGATTACACCGTTAGACTGACTATATACTCGTGAAAGTTTGTTAGATGTTGATCAAATGATTGGAATGACGATATTTTTTTTTTAGGGATTGGAATGATGATTTGAACTCTCATCATCATATACAGTTAGGTGGGAGGACGCCTTCTGATTCCCCCAATCCTATTCCTAGGTGGGGCCTACAAGAAACAATGCTTACCTTACCGTGAGCATGGGTGCTCAAGTGAAGAGGGCTCTTAAAAAAACATAAAAGGCTCTGGCCTTTTATGTTTTAACAAAAGGGCCCTGGTTTGACTATGTAACATGTGACTATTAATCTTTTGGATAAATCACAAAAACGCCCTTTAATGAAGCTTAACAAGTCACAAAAACTAATTCAGTTATGTTTAGTGGGGCCCACCTAAATGCATGATGGCCAAGGATGGAAAGGCTTGGATGTAGATTAGGACAATAAGTCACTCGAGCCATTCAAATGACCATAGCCTTTGATTTTAGATTTTCGGAGTTTATTAGGGGGGGGGGGTTTAAAATCATCTTTTCATCTTTTAACTCAAGAGATAAGTCACTTGAGTTTTCTTCCAAAGTAAATTGGTCAAAAATAATTTAAATAAGTGAATTGTCAAGTTACTTTTCCTACAGTAAGACTTCAGTCAATGGAGATTTTTAGCAAAAACATAAAACTTAGTCGCATTTTTGAGGTTTCGTGAAAATGTAGGTACCTGTTCTTTAAAAAATAAAAAAAACGTAAAAAATAAAAACTCTTCACAATTTGGGTGGACCGGACCTTACAATTTACATACATGTTGGTTGACATTTTTTAAATCAGTTAATAAGTAAGTTGGGCTGGGAATTGATTAATGCTTACTCAAAACAAATCGAGACCAACATTTTATTAGGGTCAGGCTGACCTGCATTTGGGTGAATGTTTGGGTTTGGAGTTCAAGCCCAATTAAAAAACAAAAAGTCTCGGTGCTCCAGAGTCCAGACCGATTTTCCGCGCTACAGATGGTCGGATGATGCGAACTTAGAATCAGAGTGGTGTGGGGGTTTTACCCTCTTTTTAAGGAGGGAAAGTGAGGGGAGGGAAAAAAAGGGGGGAAAATGGAGGAAAAGTGGAAGTTGATGGTATTTGGGAAGGAGGGAGGGAAAGTGGGGATAAAATGCTTGTGGGGCCCACCTTAAAATTTTCCCCTAAAAATTGGGGGGGGGGAAGTGTGAGGAAAAGAGGGGAGGGGAGGGAATTTTACTAAAATGCCCTTCTCACATTTTCACTTCTTCACAAAGTAAGGGTAAATTGGTAATTTTCTCTCTACCTCACAAACAAACAAAACCCTACTTTTTCATTTTTCTTTCCCCTCCTTTTTTACTATCCAAACAAGAGGAGGGAAAATTAATTTTACCTCCCCCTCAAATTTTCTCTCCCTTGCCCTCCCCTCCCCCCTTCTCAATCATAGGGTCAAAGTAGTGTGCACGTCGAGTCCGGAATATAATAAGTTGCACGCGCAAAAGGATGAGAATCAAAACGCGCCGAAATCAATGGTACGTGTCGATTTCGGTGATATGCGGATGATCACTTCCGCTCCTGGACCCACACCAGACAAAGATTTGTAACCAGATTAAAAATAGACCCCCTATGCTTTTTGACAATTACTAATAACGGCCAAATGTATTTTTTTTAATTGTTTTCCTTTTATGCCATGCTATACAAGTCTCTATCTAACCAAACCAAGCAACAACAATTGACACCACCTATAGACCAATCTCTCTGTGAATGTGATCATGTGCTTTTGAGTGTTAGCCTGGTGGGGATGACAATCAATGTAAGATTGATTTTGAGGAAAGAGAATAACTTTGTTAATCTCAACTTTTACTTCATGCATCATGAATGTAGCAACAACTACAATTAAGTGTTTGGCATACATGATTCAATCTTGACATGCATTAAAAGTTGCAACGGAAACTTAAGGCGTGGTTCCTTTATTAGAATTTAAGGAATTCATATCTAAAAAACTTATGTATTCTCCAGTAAGTGGAATTTCTTATCCTCTTTTGTATTTCAGTATCTAGAAATTCTATAAAAATATAAAGGGTATGAAATTGTAGGAATTTCAAAGATCATTTGAGATGAATGACCTTTTAGTGGCTAAAATTTTAAAACTCTTGTGAAAAAGCACAGTGTTTGTGAATGCTAGGGGAGAAGCCATCATGTCCTGTCCAAAAATATCAAAACTCACCAAATTCTCGTAAAAAATCCCACTTAAAGAACAAGTACTCGTAGGACTTGTTTGGCATCCTACCAAGGAGGGATGCTATTTATTAGCTGCTTCAAAATTTTATTTCTCATGGCAACAAGCCTTCCTACTTGAGTCGAACACTTCCCACAACTATCTCCTCTGCGTTTTCAAACTCTACGAATCTCGCTTCTAAAATTAAAATAGATTAAAATAAAAATTCTTACAAATCCTCTTTCTATTTCTCTAAAAAAAAAAAGTAAGAAAGCAATTTTGAGCTTTACTTCTTCTCATTCTTCTTCGATCCATACATAATGTTAGAAGTTCTTTAATGGCCATTGCCAATGGTATTGATCCTTCATCCTTTCTAATATTTCCTACATTTGACAATTTTCTGTGACTCTCTACCTATGAATGGGAGGATGTTGCAGCCTGTATTTGCAGTGGGCTTGAATACGGGCAAGACGAGGAAAGGACATTATGGAAGTTACTGAGACAACAGGTAGAAAGGGAGATAACTATGTGATAGAAAGCCCAAATTCTGGCCCGCCCGTATAAGAAATACATTTAATTTAATTTAATTAGTCTAAACAATTGCTTGAATGCCCACCAAAAATTCATTAAATGGACGGGCTTGGGCCTGAGTTTGATAGCACGTGTTAGGCTAGCTTGGGCCAGGCATGGGCTAGTGTTTTTAGAGTTGGGCTGGGCCTTGATTTGCCCAGACCATGAACACCCCTAAACTACACCGTAAAAATTCTTTCTATAATATAACACTCATCTTCTAGCAGAAAAGTGGGGGAAATCTTCATTTGTTTTCCCCACATGTTAAGAGTTTACTGGAAGAAGAAGAAATTAATTATGGGTGTATACATTTTATGGGTTTTGTACAATGTTATAAACCCTTATGCTTTTCCCCACATGATCAGGAGTCTAGATCGTGTGACGTTTTACCCCCTAGTGACTTTGAGTGGACCTACATGAGTCCACCATGTCACCATGGGCAGCCCTTGCCTTAGATGGAGCAGCCCTACATGAATGGGGTAGGCAGCCCAATGGTGTCATGGTGGACTATGATTGGTCCACTCATGATCACTGTGAGTTAAAACCATTAGAGGATCCCGATTCCACATGAGTGCATGTCAGCTTTTAAATGCGCCCAAACTTTTGTAGTATTATTTTTTAATGTTCTTCAGGTTGTTTATTAGTGGTTTATGGATGGTTCCTGTTTGTTGTTTTCTGCATGTAATCACAAAAAAATGTCTTTAAAGTCAACTTGGCTCACTGTGCGAAACCAGCATGAATCAAGCCAAGTTGCAAGTAAACTAGGTAGGTCATGAGACTTGTTCAAACTCCAAACGAACTTCAGATGAGCCCTGTTACCTAATATGTGAGTGATTTGAGTGAATACAAGGGGCTAAGAACACAATGTTTTTCTTAAACATTTTTTCCTGAATACTGGATGAGTCAAACTGAGTCGCAAGTAAACCAGGTGGGTCCATCGAGGCACCTCCAAATCATGATCAGCCCAATCCCAGTCACCCAGTAAGTGACTAGATCGACTCAACTCAGCTGGGTTCCTAGTTAACCCAGGGTTGGAATATCACGCTGGATTTGGATTCTTACGGTAAGCACTGAGTATTGAGTACTAGAATCCACCTAAAGGGGAATATTAAAAAGTATTTATATTGCCTCTGCTTCCACATCAAGGTTTCAATTAGTCGCGAGTATGAATCCTAGGAAAAATGACTCGGTGCAAAAAAATTAAAAAAAAAATTGTGTGTTACCAAAAGTGCGTTGCGGGGAGTATTATAAAGTATTTATGCTGCCTTAACAAAAAAAAAAAAAAAAAAAAGGG
The DNA here is from genome assembly GCA_029852735.1 of Persea americana. Lineage (NCBI taxonomy): Eukaryota > Viridiplantae > Streptophyta > Magnoliopsida > Laurales > Lauraceae > Persea > Persea americana. The sequence continues at coordinate 50,436,136 of CM056817.1, read as the reverse complement.
CTTATGCCAAGATCCTCTTCTCCATGCGTCCGTATGATGCTTCTACCCAGGTTATCCCTTTGTGTTGTGTTTGGATTTTGGAAGACTTTAATTTCCTTTTCTGAAGGTTAGTTGGTCTATATACAAAAAGAAGGTTAATTGGAAAAAAATCTTCAAGTGAGTGTGACCTTTCAATCCAAACGGAAAGCTCTTAAAATTTGAATTTACATAACCACCCTGTTCTCACTAACTGTTTCTTCTCTTATTTTCTCAACTGTCATGATAGAAAATGATGTCTACAGTCTTGTTACATATTTGTTCTACAACTATTAAACTAAGGGATCAAAAGGATGCTAGCCTCAAGGATGGACACAGACTGCTTACATGTTTGTAGGCATCCTCCAGAATTCAGATGCAGTGAAACCAAAATGATTAAAGAGAATTAGCACCATGGAATAATCATGTCTATTTGGTGATTTATCAACAAAGATGCAGGTTATTTTTAATTGACAGAAGGTGACAGCATGATTCTACCAGATAGACAGTCGGATGAAGCACTCCACGGGCATGTTTTTGTAGTATGTTTCCATAGAAACTAAGCGGAAAATGTTCCACTTATCCCTTTCTGCAGTTATTAGGTGCTAGGTTTCTCAAAGTAAAGTTGCAAGAACCAACTGATTTCCACAATGTTGCAGAAACCATACATGGTTTGGCATTGGTAGCTAGGTGGGGGCATCAAAAAAGGAGTGTTTCTGCAAGGGAAAAATAGAGGTTTGCAAAACGGCTTTTCTGTGGTGTTAGACAAATGTGCCATAATGAAATGAATATCATTGCTCCTACAAATTATGCAAATTAAAGATGAGAACCAGATTATAAAAAAAAAACACTTCTAACAAGTACTTGAAAGTTATTACATTGGCTTAAACCTTCCTCCTCAGAGTTACGCTGTTAGATTTACACTTACTGTGAATGAAAGAAAAGGAAACAGTTCAACTGTATCGGGCCCTTGGCTTCTCCAGAGGGGAATCTAATCATTGAAATATTACATTCATCCCATTATCAACAATTATCATTTGGGAACCTCTGATGCAATCTTGCATTTCAGTGTTAAAGTAGGGTGTATACACCCCTCTTTTGTGTAGCTTCAATCAATCCAAGGACAGATTGGATGACTATAATCAGTAATTGAGATCTGAAGAATTTAGAATAAATAAGATACGTACCTTGATCAGATCGCGACGGTTCTAATTTCCACTTTCAACCTGTGCTCATAATTTCATAAATCAATCAATACTCACTCTTGATTGCAACATTTCTTCATGATAAGGAATATTGCCGTCTTTAAACTGTTGGGGAAATTACTTACAAAGAATGTGCAATCATAAAATCAAATAAACAATCAGTATAAATACTTGGTGTATAAAAGGAAAAAATTGTGAATGTAAGAAACTAATCTAAAAAAGCAATTAAAATGGGTTAGGCACACCAATTAAAATGCTTTCTTAAAGACAACAATTTCTCACATGCATGTGGTTTTGATGAAATTCTGTCCCCATGATACAATGCCCAACGCTGATTCAAATCTGCATACTAGAATCAGAAAAATGGAATTGCCCTTAAAATCAAAGTAAAAATAAAAGAGAATTAAATACTCTTAGACAATTATGCTTCTAAAAATATTGTATTATGCTCATTTGTATCTTCTCGTTAAAAACTTGAAAATCACCTTAATTTATGATGTTGAAAAACCCTTAGGGCCTATTTGGATAAATGAGGAGTAAAATAAAATGAAGTGGATTTTACATGAAGAGTAGAGTGAAGAGAAGTAGGTTGAAGTTAAAATAGAGTACTTCACTTCACTTCATTTGGATACTTATTTTGAAGTTAAGGTTTAGAGTAAAATTTACTTTTACTCAAGGAAATGGAAGTATTTAAAGTTGAAGTAAAGTGCAGTACATGTGGCTCACAATATTACTTCATCTATTGGGCCAGACTCATCCAAACGGGGTAGAGTTGAAATTTTAGACTGTTGGGCCTATTTAACTTCACTCTACTTTATTTTTTTGCCTATCCAAACAGGCCCTTAGGATTGGGTCACATCCATTCAAAAGACATATCTCATCAAAAGAGCACAAAACACTTGATTTTGAAAAGACACATTCAAGTGTCTCTTGGAATTTATTTTTTAAATTATTGGACTTTAGAAAACATCCAACAAAAAGAGCATAAGAAATATTTACATTTTAATTGATGGGATTCTAAAAATCAGTACGTACCTTTGATATGTTGCTTTTGACCTTTAATTCTCTCCACATTTCAAGTTTCCTCAAGGCTGGAAGCACCTTTTTAAGATTCATGCAGACAAACAAGCACAAATTTTCAATCAAATTTACTTTCACCAGGGAGATGTTTTCCATATAAACTGCACCATGGAAAGAAGGGATTGAAAATTCAAATAAGTAGGTTACGACCTCAGACTGGACAGGACTCAAGCCTGTAGAGAGTAGAGACACCAAGAGTAGACATGAATGCAGTAATGATGGACCAATCTCAATACTCAGAATATTAGTAATAATATTTATAGGTCTCATTGGTTATCGGTCGTACCTAACATCTATATATATAATGAGTGCTCTCCAGTAATCACATTATAATTATATATTATATAAGGTATTACCTAATGACCCAACCTGGTTACTGCTGGGACCCATGGGCCATGATGACTACTTATTTTCCTCAACGGTAACTAAAGATAACTTGCAAACAAAAGAATCATAAAAAACTTTCCTTGAGATTCTTGGCTAAAAGTCAAGATTTGATTCCTCAAGTTGATTATTAATGATGAGAAGACAAGAGTGTTAGAAAACCATTATTTTCGTAGGTATCAGTCGGTATATCAGAATTTGAGATTTGAGATTTTCTATAGATTCAAAGCTCAAAAGGTCAAGATGTTTATCAATATACTCTTTCTAATATCATTTTTCTTATTTGGGGTAGATATAGACCTAGGTTAAATTCATGGATACATCAGTTATTCTGAATTTAAGTAGAGTTTCTTAAACTATTCGCCATTAATGAAAGAGTAGAGTGGAAAATGGAAAGAACCCCCTGATCCAATCAGAGGTATTTTAAGGAGGCTCCACCCCTTCAATTGGGTTATTTAATATAACCTCTATAATGAGTTTCAGATTTTGTACCAAAATAGTGATCGTTGCCCGTTGAGATGTTTCGCATCTCAACTGGAAGCAGAAAAATATCAGTGCATCATAGGTTATAACATAGAAATGATGAAACAAATTATTTTGTTTGTACTGGATAGAGATCTGGATTAAGAGGAGCAGCAATTAACTTATTGTTATGAATTTAAATAACCAGTTTCTTAGGGGTTTGCATGTCTGTACATAGAGTGCAAGTATCCTGGTCTCTGTGTACGTTTCAAGTCCAGGCAAATGGATGCTCCCCCTTGGGCATACACCACTTTATCATGTATCTCAATTGCAGAAATAAGAGACAAAACTCACTAGGCTCATTCACCTGCCTCCCACTGAGTGAAGATCAACAGGGGACAATCAGATCTTGTGAAGGACAGAAGTTCAAACCCACAACTTCTGAGGATGGGCAACAGTTAGCACCTTCCTACTCTGCTAGGCTATTATCAATGTTAACTTACTATAAGGGTTGTAAACGGGTAGGTTCCAGTCTGGGTCCATTGTCGGCACGGACTTGGAACCATTAATGAGAAGATGGACTCGGAACCGATTTCGTATATGGGATGGGTCTGGATCAAGATCAGGTAGAGAATGAAATAGAAAAAAAAATAGTTTTTAGGAGTTTAAAAAAAAAAAGAAAAAACTGATGTAATATGTTTGGTCTCGGTCCACTTGTCGGAACCAAGGTAGACCCGGACCTGTTTACTTATCAGAACTTAAATAGGGACCCAAACCCGGTTATTAACAAGTCGAAACGTCTGAGTAATTAAAGAATCGATGACCCATTCACATCCCTACTTAGTACCAACTGGAACGTAAGCTTGGTTTCTAAGAGGTTTGTCCCCTCAATGTGGCAGTATTGTGAGAAGACGCATCCTGTGGAAGTGATTTATCTAATGAAATTACTTCTTAAGGCCCAATGGCTGATAAGAAGAAGTCCAAATACTCTGGACCATGGATTTCAATGCTTGGAAATACCCAGGAACCAGAGATGTAGTGGAAGCTACACTAGTGCCAGTGGGGGCTAGGATCTCTGAGAGATTCTTGAAAATCCAGAAGAGGATACATCCTGAAATATCAAGGGAAAGCACTTTCCACTGCACAATATGCGCACCATTTAAGTGGGTAGGAAGGTTGCACTACCGAAGTCAGTTTTAGGGCAACTCTTTCTCTTTTTTTTTTCTTTCTTCTTCTTCTTCTTCGTTTTTTGGTACCAGGAAAAATATCCACTGTCATTTTACACGCCCTGAAAATGATAGCTATGATAACTCAATCGAGCTGATTTTCATGCCATTACCAATCATAATGCGCTCTTCACATGCACCTTGGTTAGAGGTGGGTCCCACATATGGCTCCACCACAATATAGAGAGAGTGGGAATTGAGCATATCCATTCCCTCAAATCAATGTGAGACACGCAAATGAACATTATGGATCACCAAACAAAGACAAATTATAAAAGATCTTATAAAAGTCATAGGATAAAAACTAAAATGTAGCCTGGAGGGAGGTGGCTATTCATTAAATATGTTATGTTCTTCTATTGGGGCTGTTTTCTTTGGTTCCCTGGGTGTTTTGTTTTTTCATATTCTAGTGGCTAGTATGGTGCCCTTATAGCTTTTCATTGTTCTTTGTTGGGTGGCAGGTTTTAGTCCTTTGGGCTTCTTTTTGCTTGCTTGTTTGTATAGTACTCTTGTCATGCTAAGCTATTTAATCTGCATGGTCTTGCACATTGAGTTTATTTACATTAATCGTGTTTTTGAATTTGATCTTTAAAAGTCTTAAGTCAGCATGTGGTCGTTTGATTTGATACATTGGTTAGATCAAGTGTGTTTGAGTTATTATTACATATTTTGCGACTAATCCATGGGGCCTGGCCATTTTCAAAATTGAAAATTAATTTGTGGTTCATGAGATTATATGTTGGATTATATGATGTATTTTGCATCATTAGTTATATGTACTTCTATACAACTTGAGGCTAACCTATGCAATGAATTATTATTTGGAGAAATGAAATAATGATCTTTTTTCTAATGCTAGTATTTTTTAATGATGCAGATTAAGAATCTATGATTGGATGACATTTTTTGCATTATGGATAGTACATCATTGACATCATCCATTAGATTAGATTGTAGATCGTGTTCACTACATCATCAATCAAATTACAGATGTAGACATTACATCCTTGATCGTGTAAGAGATCATGGACATTGTGTCACCATCCATTGCATCAGTGCACGGGTCACGGATATGAATGATAAAAAGAAAATATTAGACAACCATTAAAGGTACTTCTTTCATCGACAAATGCCAATGATGGAGAAAGGTAAAATTACGGTAACTAAAGTACAAGATTGTGGTGAATACCCCATAATTTCTCCAAGTGATTTCATATCACTAAGTGTGAGACTCTAAATCTCTAGGGAGATGGGTTTACTGACATGGAGGAATGGTTCTGACCGTAGCCTATTCTTAATTTCTAAGTTAGAGTTCAAAGGAAATTTGGTCAGATTATTGTCCATCAAAGGGTATATTGACATATTCCTCACAGTACAACTTCATTTTGGAACTAGTGGGGGGAATTATTGTGCTCCAAATTTGCCCATCTCTGAGGCTCGTGCACCATCTAGCTTTCGCCTATGTTAGGTTGGACTTTTTAGTCCTTAACAGACTCATGGCTTCGTGTGGAGTGAGCGAAAGCACTCCTAATGGGTTTGCCTTTGCAGATGTGGAGCTCAAAGCCGCCTCCCATGGGTCTTGTCGGTAAGACTCTAAAGCATTCGCTAAGACCATGACAAGCGCATGGCTTATGAAATAGCGCGACGTGGAGAATATGGATGCCCAACCATATTTTATAATGTGAATATGTATCATGAACTTCACTTAGGTTATTTACTCACACACTAAAGTTTTATGATACATATTCTAACCTTCAAATTCAAGGGCCATCCACCTATTAGGGGTGCATTATACAGTTTCTAGTAATTTTCTTATTGCTATTATTATTATTATTATCTTTTTTTCTTAAGAATGGTGTTTTTAGAAAATAGTGGGGGATTGTTGGATATTTTCTAAAATCCAATAATTTAAAAAATAAATTTCAAGAGACATTTGAATGTATGTTTTCAAAATCAAGAGTTTTGTGCTCTTTGGATGAGATGTATATTTTGAAATGTGACCCAATCTTGGGTCTTTCAACATTATAAATTAAGGTGATTTTCAAGTTTTTAATGGGAAGATTCAAATGAGCATAATGCACTATTTTCATGAGCATATTTTCTAAGAGTATTTTATTCTCTTTTATTTTTACTTTGAATTTAAGAGAGATTCCATTTTTCTAATTCTAGTGTGCAGACTTCGAATCAGCGTTGGGCATTGTATCATGTGGACATAGTTTCATCAAAACCACCTGCATATGAGAAATTACTGTCTTTAAGAAAGCATTTTAATTGGTGTGCCTTGCCTATTTTAATTGCTTTCTTAGATTAATTTCTCACATTCACAATCATTCACTTTTATACACTTTTTATTTATAGTGATTGTTTATTTGATTTTATGATTGCACATTCGTCATAAGTAATTTCCTCAACACTTTCGAACAAAAACGAACTTGATGCATGGAACTCCCGTAAGAAATCCCTTCAAACAAACAAGCCTTATCCTCCAAATGTACTCATAACTTGTTTTTTTTTTTTTTTTTTTCTCCTTAAGCATCTTCTTAGCATAATTGAAGTCAATTTAAACTATAAGGCCCACCACAAGGACTAGATTGCAAGGCGCAGGCCTCATCTGCAAGATGTTCTCTGCTGGTTGGCAATGGGTGGAGTCAGGTTGAACACTGTGGCTAACAAGTACAAGGATCAAGCAAAATCTCACTAATTTATTAATTGGTCAAAAACATTAATTAATGAAAAAAAAAAGGTTACCAACTGCCCTGACTCCGACTCCTAAGTTAAAAAGTTAAGAGTACGTGGGTTTAAAAGTAACCATGTCAGCCAAAAAATATGTTAAAATGGCTGACCCTTACAAGTGAGACTGTCAGGTCCAATAGCAAGAATAGACTCAACAATCAAAGGACCTATACGTAACCCATTTCTTTGATTCAGTGACTTGAATTGACCCACTCCCTCAAGTTAGGTCAGGAGTTGGATCTCTCTGAGCTGAGCTGAGCTGAAAATGAAGGATATTCTACGAGGTTACGTACCATCAAATTGAGTGCGTGAAGATAAGAGCAAACTCAGTCCACTAATGTGAAAATGTCATGCATAAACACACACATGGCCTTGGACCACATTACCACAATATGAAAAGATTTTCTTCAGCTCAATACCAAGTTTCATCTTTCAACCATCACAAAGCACAATCATATCACCAACCCAAGAAAGTTTTTATCACACTCTCATCATCTCCTCAAAGGCAAACAGATTAGATCCCATGAGATTTGCTTCAATCATGTCTGCTGATGTCATCTTCCCATCAGCTGCCGACAAGTGTCGGATCCCACAGCCAATCCATTTTGGGCCATCTGCCTGCTCTCCAGCAGACACATTTCGACACAATTGGGAAGCCTGGCAGGTTGATATTGTAACGTTACCCCCACTCCTTGAAGAATTATTATAAAATAGTTACATGCCTAATTCCAAATCATTAGCCATTCAACCCAACTCCAATCACTTATTTAAACAAAGCTTGGTGTCTGACTATGGAAAATAGGGAGAAGGTTTTGACTCTTTGAGAAAGAGTTTCTCACTTCTTATGCTCTATTATTAAAGCTTTTGACTTGTAGAACTTTTCTTTGCAAGGATTGATGGAGGGGGCTCTTTTAAATAACCAGGTGAGAGAGCCACTGATGCCGCCCTTTTAATATATTCAAATGACCAAAATACCATGGTGGACCATTCAACCAAATATTTATTGTTAGAGTTGTTGTTGTGTTCAGTTTCAAGTGACCCAAATAACCCAACTGAAGGAGAAAAGGAATTTGATAACATTGTACTCATTATATTTTGTAGGGAAGGTTTTCTTTTCCCACAATTTTCTTCTCTGCCATCATGTTCTTCCTCCTGTACTAGATGTGGTGCTTTCTTTACCATCTAAAAAACACCAGTTTTGGCAACCTAAAAATGCCACCTTCTGAATGGATGAAAATATAATTACATGATCTAAAAGTCTCCTCTTTATTTTAAGAATTTTGGTGTTTTATTGATCATGCAGAAGGAAACTATTTTGGCCAACTTTTTTAGTACACAAGACTAAATAATCTCTTTTCATATTGCATATAGAATAATATTGAAGCATATAATCTTTTTGTATATGAGAGATTATAAATATATAAATATAATGATATAATTTAACGTAGCTTCCAAACACAACGTTAATCTCTTAAAAATAATTTATTATTTTTATAGTTTTAAGACTTGACCTAAATTGAGTCATATTGGTTGACGCATAAAAGGTTTGCAGATTGATATAGTTTTTTTTTTTTTTTTTTCCAATTAAAACTAAAATGAAAGTTGTATTGATAGATACTCCATTGTCACCACCTCTGTAGTATATTTTTCTATTTTATTTAATCTATAACAATCGAAAAGCAATAATGTGTTTACAATTTTATTTTTTTTTCGTTTTTAGTATATTTCTTTTAGGAAAAAGAAAAACCCCAAATCAAATCAATACATTAGTTACAAACTGAAATATCAGCAAATATATAAAGGTTTTAGATACAATCTCTGAGATTGGTACGTTTAAAACCATGGTCTCAAAAGATATTAGTGATCAAGTACAAAATGCCCAGGCCCCTCTTTTTGGGGCACACCTGAATTATCTATCAATGTAGAGAAATATCTCCTACTGGCAGTTGCAAATGCAATCCAGCATTGTGGGGCCCACTCGTGCTCACCTTTCATCAATTCAACTCCTTTGATACTCTTAAAGTTCGATGATATGGCATCAGGCCCAGTTTTCACTCACCAAATTACCACTTACTGTTGAATTGAATATCAAGAAAATCTACAGTTAAGATTACATTAAACCCAAGGCCATTAAATCAAGGGCTAGCTAGAATAATCTAGTGGGCTGACTTTTTGGATACCCCATTGTCCACGAAGAGACCTTTTCATTTGCCATCCTCTCATTGATTAACTTATATCTAAGTAGCCCTTCCAAGGTGTATTGTGCGCATATGGGATGTATGCAGTCTACTCGCAGGAGAACATTCTCCATCAATAAAATTACAAGCATGAATAGATCTACTAAAAAATCGAACAATACTTGGCCCTACACTTTAAACTCAGAAGTTAGTGGCATCATATACTGCCCCTTTGCTTTTAGGATTTTGAATTCCTAGGAGTTCTTAGAATTGTACTTTTAAAAAGTGGGTAAAAGTGAACAAAAAGAAAGAGGGATGGGGATCCATAAATGGTCACCAAAGGATATCTCCTTTAGTGGATCACTAATTAAAGGGAGATAATTAGAAAAAAATGAACACATAACCATAACCAAAGTTAAAAGGGACATTTACCAAATAATTAAGCTTATAGTGTAATCAATCGATTTTATGAAATATGACAACAAAACCACCATTTAGTTGTTTGTACCTTTTTTTTAATAATGAAATTACCCCAGTTGACGATATCACCAACTAAGTTGGCAACTGCCTGTATTTAAGCCCACGAATCTTCTTGTTCTTCTTCGTGAAACCCTCATCTCTCTTTTACTCATTCCTCCATTTCATGAATTAATTTGTTATGGATTTTTTTGGTTGCATCATTAAATAAAATGTGGATTGAAAATTGGATTGGATGGTAAGTTATTCGTGGGTTTCACGAAAAATACCCAAATAAAGAAGAGTGTTTCACGAAGAAGAAGAAGAAAATCCGTGAGTTTAAACACAGGAAGTTGATATCGCCAACTTCCTGTGTTTAAACTCACGGATTTTCTTCTTCTTCTTCATAAAAGACTCTTACAGACTTACAGAAGATGTTGTTCACTAACATTGTGTTCTCTTTTGGTTGTTGCTCTAGGTTATTGATTGAATGATTTTTCATGCCTAAATTTTACTACAAAAAAAAATCCTCCAAGGACCCAAAGAGATTAAGAAAATTCATAAGCTTAAACACAAGCAGTTGACGATGTTGCTCACTGACATTTTGTTCTCTTTTGGTGTTGCTCTAGGCTGTTGATTGAATTATTTTTCAAGCTTAAATTTTGTTGCCAAAGAAAATACCCTAACGACCCAAAGAGATGAAGAAAATTCATGGGCTTAAACACAGGCAATTGATGATATCGTCAACTTCCTATGTTTAAACTCACGAACTTCCTTCTTTTTTTTTCGTGAAATACCATTCTCTCTTTAGGTCTTCTTCGTGAAACCCACGAATAACTCACAATCTAACCCAATTTTCAGTTCACATTTTATTCAGTGATACAACCAAAAAAATCCATAACAGGTTAATCCATGAAACGGAGGAATGGGTAAAAGAGAGAAGAGGGTTTCACGAAGAAGAAGAAAAAAATTCGCGAGTTTAAACATAGGCAATTAACAATATCGCCAACTTGGGGTAATTTCGTCAAAAAAATGTGCGAACAACTAAATGGTGGTTTCGTTACCATTCTTCATAAAATTGATTAATTGCACTATAAGCTTAATTATTTGATAAATGTCCCAAGTAAAAATCAAATTCTAAAAAAGTTAGGTTCAATGAATTCCTAGAAATCCAATTCCATACAAAAATAAAGAGTCCATCATTTTATTTTTTTTCATCACTCAATAACTAAATGCAATGTTAGATAATACAATAAGATGAGTGTCAAATTCAAATCGTTGCGTCCATTTGTGAAGGGACCAAATTAATCACCCATAAAAAAAGAGCTTACATAAAGAGGGTGGTGTGTTTAGCATGATTTTAAGATGACTACCCATATAATTAAGCACATCTAAAAGATCCAAATTTGGTAATCTTATCCTGTAATTCAAATGAAGATCTCATACAAAAAAGAAAAGGACATAAACCCATAAAAAAGAATCAAGGGCATTTTGGCAATTCCACAGTGGAAAACATCAGCAATGCACGGAGATGGGGTGAATGATGGTGGGAGGCTGAGTTAGGTGCCTCCTCCACAATTCCCACCACACTTTATAGTGGACTTCCCACGGCCCACGCGCCAGGCAAGTCCCTGTCAAGTACGGGCCCCACCCACTCCCATCAATACTCCTCCTTCTGTTCGTCGCGCCGAACGCGCCACTGTTCTACTGCCACATCTCCACCGTAGATTCCACTCGAAGGAATCATCATCCAGATCGTCCATCTGGTGGACCACACATAGCTCCAGCTCGGCCATTGAAATGGACGGTGGAGATCGTAAACCCGTCTGATTCATAATCTCTCTGTCTTATTCAATCCGACTCTGCATGCTACGTTTGGCAGAGTATCTCTGAATCCAATCGATCATTCATTTTTCTGCATTGGAAGACCATTTGGAGACTTTAAAACTGTCTGACTATGTAGTATATTTGTTCTCTACACGCAACTACCACGCCTCACTAAAATATTGAAGTATCTTCAATATCTCAGATATTTTCCTTTGGTTAAAAAAATAATGAAATAATGGATGGGCCACCTCCTGTAGATCTTTTTAAGGGTACATACAGATGTTAGGGCTCAACTGGTGCCCACACATGTCACATGACAGGAGATGGAAAGAACTAAGTAGGACCACTCTAGATATCAAATTTAAAGTCAATTTGATTTCTTTATCTCTTATTTTTAGCACACAAATTTAACAACTATATATAGGGAGATGCTTCTACAAGAGAGATTTCTCACTTTATATAAGAGATAGGGGTGAGAACCCTCACAATCAAGTGATTCGCATTAGATATATATATGATCCGGGGCCCTCACCCAATCTTTTATAGTAACGTAAGAGATCCCATAGATATATATATATATATATATATGGGAGATGCTCTTATGAGATCTTTCACCTTATTATGAGAGATTGAGTGGGGTCCTCATATCCATATCCAATACCAATAACTTAAATATGAGTCCTCACATTATCTTTTATAATAAGGTGAGAAATATATATATTTTGTTCACACTCATCTATATAAGTAAATGACGTATATACAAAATGTTTATATATGATCACATATTCTTTATTCTCAAGCTAGGCAAAAGTACCAGGACCACAATTCATGTGTTATTCGTGCCACAATTCATGCACGAGTGGACCCTACCTCCAACTCTCACTACATGGGCCTCCTGCTTTGTCCCACGTGGCAGCACCAAATGCATGCAGTGGTGGGCCCCACCAACAGATCACGCGTCCCACCCAAGTATACTATTTTTTTTTCCCGTTCATGCACGACAAAATGGAATGCCTCTCGCGCGTGCTATTCTTACCCTTGAGTGTAACTATCATATATCTTCCTTTCTCTTTCCTTGATACTTTTCTCTCTCTCCCAAAATTGCTATAAAACCATATACTTGTGAGTAACCCAAAAGCTCGCTCATTTCCTCCTTTCACCATCTTCTTCTTCTTCTTCTTCTTATTTTCTCTTGTTCTCTTTCTCTCTGTGTAGTTATCTCTTTCCTATAGACATGGGAGAAGCTGTTGAGATGATCCAATCCGATGGGGGTGTTGATAGCGGCCTCCGCAAAGACGATCATAGCAAATGCTATTGGTATGAAGAGGAACTTGACAATGATCTTAAATGGTCTTTCGCTTTGAACAGGTAATAGTTCTACTCTTCTTTCTTTCTTTCTTTTTGGAACTGTGTAATAGTTCTAATTCTCACCAGCCATCTTTGTCAATGACACCAACTCCTAACCCAGATCTTTTTTGTTTCTTTTATGTTGGTCTTAGCCCGACTCATTTGTGTTTGGAAAGGGTCGTTTATTTCAATATTTTTCTGACCCGCTAAAGAATATCCATTCTTTATATGACCCTCAACTCAATCATTTTTGATAGTATGTAGACATAAACATGTATATTTATTGAACAGGAGATACAAGGAGTAAAAACTTGTGGCATCAAAATTTTTTTTTGTGTGTGTGTGTGTGTGTTATCAATTACTTTGGTTGTGATTTGATATCAACCTGAAATGAGTGGACTTTTGAATGGAACTAACACTCTTTTTTTCTGCTGCTGTTTAGTATTTTGTACAGAGGGTCTAGTGAGTATCAAGACATAGCGCTTCTAGACACAAAGCATTTTGGGAAGGTTCATATGTAGTTTTATTTTTTAATATTTGAAGACTTGTATGTTTCTTGACAAATTTTTTTATCTTATTTTGATTCTTTTTGGATCTTGTGATGTATGGGTTGTGTAGGCTTTGGTGATTGATGGAAAGATGCAGAGTGCTGAAATGGATGAGTTTATCTACCATGAATGCTTAATCCATCCACCTCTTTTGTGCCACCCCAAGCAAGTTCTTTCAAACAACAATTTCTATTTATATCTCGTGCTTATCTTTTAAGTTGGTCTTGTTTATCCTCATCTATTGTTTTTATTATTTTCATTTTAGTCCAAAAACCGTATTTATAATGGGAGGTGGTGAAGGGTCTGCTGCAAGAGAACTATTCAGGCACAAAACTATAGAGGGGGTCGTCATGTGCGACATCGATCAGGTGCTTAGAAATCAAATAATCCAAACCGTCGTTAGTGGGGCCAGTCATTTACAGGGCCACACAGACTACACCATGGCATCATTTCTTTCAATCCAAACCGTCTGTAAGTGGGGCTTTCTCGGACCCATCCTACAAGCATGTCATGGATTGGATTATTGAAGGCTAGAATTAAAAAGATTTGGCAGTGCGCATGCACATGGTTTAACATGCTCGTGCAGAGTATTAGATAATTCATCCTTTACAACTACTGGAACCGTAACTCTTTGTGCCACGTGGCGTGCAGGAAGTCGTTGATTTCTGCAGGAGGTATCTGACGGTTAATCAGCAGGCGTTTTGCAACGAGAAGCTTCAGCTTGTAATCAATGACGCAAAGTAAGTGCCAAAATACCGCGAGATTTTCAGGACATGTCGTACTCTCATAGAAAGGTCACGATTGGTGGTCCGCGGGACAAGCGTAAACCAGACCACACAAGGACAACCCCCTTCAACATAAAGGGCCCACCTTTGTCCAGCCTAACCAACATATTGTAGGCCAGGCCATTATAGAGTCGGGCCCATAATTACCTAGGTGGGGCCCACAGTTGCTACATAGGTGGTCACCACCTTTTAGCGGCCCCGGTGGGCCCCACCGACTTATCATTTATCATAGCCATCCAATCTTGTCCAATCTTGTGCCTTTTCTTCGTTTCATTGAATATGCAGGGGAAGGCTGGTATTTTTATCTGAGGAGTGCGGACTTTAATATATAGTTATTTTAAAGGCTATTTGAGAATTTTTATATAAATTTTAAAGGTATATTCATAATTTTTATTGAGTTTATTTAAAGCGCCTGCCCGCCCCATGGACCCTCTTATATGGAATATGAGTATATGACCTGGTCATGGGTGGATGAATGGTACATTTAAAATTCGTAGGAGCAAAGTGATCCGTACCATCTTTTAGTAATAATTCAGACGTAGACATTCATGCATGTGGAGAAAGGTCACATATATAGTGAACCCATGTATTTTTAAGAAAGGTCACATCTCAGTGGCTAGTTGACCACCATTTAATTATGGCTATTCTTGTTAGGAGCCGGCCTCGAATTTAAAACCGGAAACTAATTTGGGAAAGCACGCTTAGTGCTTGTCAATCACAAGTTGAGAGGGATTGAAAGGTTTTATTGTGAATTATTGGGTGGTAAAAGATTAGCATTATCCATTTATTTAATGACCAATTCTACAAATATATTTGTGCAGATATACAAGCATTATACTTTGGAGCCTTAAGATGACTGAGATTGTCCTAGTAGTATATTTATTCTAGGCTCACCTTTTATTCATATTATTCCCTTTGCACTCTGTTATTTCCATACGATTGGCATCCATTCAAGTAGATCTACTCAAATTGAATGAACATTTTTGTTTAATAAACACCCAAGTCTGCGTCTCACCGGATTGAACAGTTATGATCGATATTGAAGTATTTTTTAACCATCGATAAAGACACTTACATCAGGGTTGGGTCCAGTCAGATTTTTAAAAGACTAATTACTTTTTTCGAGTGGCTAATGCTATTAGATAATGCTTAGTTGCTAATACAAGTAATGAAAAAGGATTGAGCTGGAGAGGAGAGAGGAGAAGTTCGATGTGATCGTGGGAGACTTGGCAGACCCAGTTGAAGGAGGGCCCTGCTATCAACTCTACACAAAATCCTTCTATGAGAAGGTGCTGAAGCCCAGGCTCAATCACCAGGGTATCTTTGTAACTCAAGTGGGTATACTCATCTCATTTCATTTTCCTTCCTTGGGTTTCCACTACCATCATTTCACTTTTCATGACTGCCATTATTCCTAACTTTGTGTGTGCATAGGCCGGACCAGCAGGGGTTCTTACCCACAAGGAAGTCTTTTCATCCATATACAATACCCTAAGACAAGTCTTCAACTGTGAGTACTTTTTTTCATGTGCAAGGTTGGACCTTGTGATCGCATTTTTACTGATAATCTACGCCCCTCTTAAGTCACCATGATATTAAATATCTATATGGATTGTTCAAGCAAACTTAGTTGAACTGTCCATTTCATAGTTACTAAATGGAAGCTTCCAAACCAACCGCAGTATCTGAGTAGAAACAGGAATGCAGATGCGTCTGGTTCTGGTTGGGTCCAGAGTGTACCTTGACATGATTATTGTAAGGGACCTTGCCCCGGGCTTACACAAGACAGGTTGAAGGTACAGGACCCTAATGCATACCTGAATCTAATTTAAAGAACCAGTCCTTGACGAGACCCGAATTGAGACCCAAATATATACATATGATCATATATAATATACTTTATGATTGTTACATACTTAAATACCCATTGACTTTGCAGGGGTGGCATTGGATAGTTAGGTTAGTACGTGCCCACAGGCCCGGACCCGGACTGGTGTTATAAATGGGTCAAATTATTTGTCAAAGAATCAAATATTATGGTTAGTTATTTGGGTATTTGAGGAGTCCATTTTCATCTTTACACCTAAGGTGATCCTTTCCTATCCAACAGTTCATCCAATCAAAGTAGGTCCCAATGTCAAATGTAAAGCCCTTTGCACCATGATATGGTGAAAGGTTTACATATAGATTATATCATATCAATGTAAAGAATTAAGTTTGCAATTTGTCCGGGCCTGGTTTGCTATCTTTCAGGCATTTTTCAGTGGACCTAATACTGAGCCAGGCCATTAGATATAAGTGTGAATATGAAAGTTCAAGCTCATCATTTGGGCCCATAGAACCATCCCATATGCAGCCCACAGCACTTTACTCCTGAGACGACCCAAGATGGCCTGGCCCAGTTTCTATCTTAGATAAGATGATCATTTAAACATAACTGAAGGGCTAATGCAGCATTAGATACTAACCATTGTTGCGCTTTCGCTTGTGCAGATGTGTTAGCATACACTGCTCACGTGCCTTCCTTCGCAGATACATGGGGTTGGGTCATGGTAAGAAAATTGCGATGCTTCTTGTTGCTTTAGTTTTCACTTGTCAAGAGTAAGATTAACCTGTTTGATGGCTGATTTCTTTCTTCTTTAGTCATTCGATAATTTCAATCTTTTGTATTTACCATATGAATTTCTCAAGGCCTCAGATCAGCCGTTTGATCTCAACACCAAGCTAATTGACAGTAGGATCGATGAAAGAGTGGACGGCGAATTGCTTTATCTGAATGGGGCCTCCCTCCTTTCCTCCACTATCATGAATAAGAGCGTATATCAATCGTAAGTGTGTCCCATCCTACTAATATCAGTAGAAATATTGCTGTTATTACTTTCCACAAGAATGATTTTATACACCAAGAGTTGGTTTATAGACCATCTCTACCTGCTGGTTGTTGAAGCAAACTCATGTATTATGACAGGTTGTTGAAGGAAACTCATGTATACACTGAGGAAAATGCTAGATTTATACATGGACATGGGAAGGCTTACAACCCCTGAGGCCTCAACTTGAATATTGTATAGAGGGGGAAGGGTTCACAACCAAAGCAGTTTATGAGTTCAAAGAAATCGATGTAGGACTCATAAATCAGGCACCATAAGCTCTTGGGGGTGGGGATTCTTTACTTCTTTTATACAAAATACTTGTGGTTTGGTGTTTCTTAAGTATGGCTTTTCCTTAAGTCTGACTTTCAAGAGGAAAATAAATAGTTGAGCAAAGCTATGCTCTCTCTCTCTCTCTCTCTCTCTCTCTCTCTCTCTCTCTCTCTCTCTCTCTCTCTCTCTCTCTCTCTCTCTCTCTACTTTGTGATGAGGCTTTTGATTAAGTACATAAAGAATTTCATGGATATTGGCTTGATGAACTTGTAAAGGCAACCTACCATGAGTAGGAGTATGATTTAAGTTACAAATCTCACCTTATGCCATGAGATAAAGGTGATGATTGATATGAATTGAGTGATGCTTGAATACCTCCTTCCATGAATGATCTTGATCAAGTTGCAAAGCCCGAAAGTCTTCAACCCTCTTTCCTCTCTTTGCACCTAATTATGTGAATTTATAGGGATGATCTTGCAAATGTAAAGTTTTAATCAAGTGGATTTTGAGTTGAACCCATAGTGGATTGGGAATTGGATCCCATCCAGTTTTGTAGATCCGGTTCTTACCCGATTACCAAGGAAGTCCATAGCGTTGGACCTTAATCCAGAACTGATTGTGAAATGAGGTTACAATAAGAGGAGCCTAATTACACATCTAGCCCCACAATCATTTTGATATTTGGGTAAGTTTGGATATGGATCTGACCTATACACTGACCTTATATTGGTATGCAATGTTATTTAAATTAGAAATCCTTATATTAAAAATGTAAGCCTTTTTCTTTTTTTTCTTTCACCTTTTTTTAATTTTATTTTATTGTTAAATTGTCTATCTTTTTATGATTAGTTTTATCTCCAACCTTTTTTTATTCAATTAATCACTTACCTTTAGATCTTTAATCTCTTCCTTTATCTTTGATTATTATTATTTTTACATGTCTATTATTAAGTTATAGTTTATATAATTTTTCTATTTATTTCCACCTCTGATCTCAATTCTTCATTCAATAAAGTTTGAAATATTTTTATTAGCAGTTTTATTAGAAATGTTTAGATGAACAGAAGAAACTTCCCTAGTACCTCATCTTTTCATCTAAAAAACTTCAGATTTTTATCATTTATTTATTTATACTTCTAAATTCTGTATTTTCTTTTTAGGGCTTATGGCCTATTCCTTCTTGTCATCATAAAATATAAATGCATAACAGCTACCAAATGATTTAAACTACATGGGCTTATGCGTAGTGACATCCCTTTTTACTAGGTGGGCCCCAGGGTAGAGCTCCATTCCTTTTTACTTGGGATATCTGTAACGCCTTGTCCCGAGTTAATCAAGATTAACTGTAATTAATTGGGATGAATGCTAATTGACTGTATTTTAAGGAATTAATGTGGCTTAAGGGCTAAATTGAATTGAAATTGTCTCAAATGAACAATTTGAGCTAAATGGTAAGGTAAGGAATGAATTGAGATGCTTTTAAACTTAGATTGAGGGATACAAGGACTTTTTCGTAAATACGAATTTTCACGTATTTCGTCAAATACGGAAACTCTTGATACCCGTACGTGTATCTCGAGTAGTACGTTAACTTTCGTAACTGTAGCGATTCCATTCGACATGAAGTGGATCAAATGACCATTTATTTGACTTGAATTGTAATTAATGGAGTTAAGGGGGGGTTCAATGCAAAAATTGGGCTTATAAGATTGAGATGAACTCCTTTGAGTTCATTCTCATTCCCAGCACAGCTCTCTCTTCCTCTCTTTCTCATCTTCTTCCTTCTTCCAAGTTCTCTCTATTGAGTGGTGATTTGGAAGCTTAACAGGTGGTTTTGAAGAGGATGCATCATCTTCATCATCTTCTCCTTCTCTTTCCTTGAGTTCTTGGAATTTCAAGCTTGAGAAGATCTCAAGAATTAGGCTACAAGTAAGTGTTTCAGTTGAATTCAGAACTTCTAAGTTCTATCCATTGAGTTAGAATGATTTCTAGTGCAAAGAACTCATTGGAGTTCCATTTATGGATTGATTGTTGATTAGGTTCAAAAGAGGGTTTCAAGTTGGGGTTTTCATCTCAAATTCAAGTTAAGTAAGGAGGTTCTTGTGAATTAATCTCCAAACAAAGCAAGTATACTCAATTCTTATGGTTTATGATGCAAATGGACTTATTGGAACTCAAGGAGTTCAATCCCAGAATTTTCTTAGTTCAGAATTTCTGAACTTCTTGGAGCAATTCGGTCAGCCGACAGGCTGATCGACAGCCGACTGAAGTTTTCTGAACTGAATCTCGCAGCAGATGTCAGTTTCTGTAAAGCTGACCGAACTCAGCCGACATTGAAGCTTGGCCGACCGACAGCCAACCGACCTAGCTGATCGAGCCTACCTGGGCTCTCATTCAGCTCTCTGGAATTGGAACCGATGGGTGACTGAACCGAACTACGCTAACCGACACCGTGACCTCGGTCGACCGACACTTGACCGACGAGGTGACCGAGTGGCCTTGAGAGAAATGTCAGGTTTTGTATCAGTGAACTGAGCTTCTGGAAAGCCGACCGACAGAGTTCGGTCAGCCGAATTCCAGGGTTCGGTCAACCGACAAGGTGACCGACGTTAATGAGGTTTCAGAATGTATTTCTGATATTTTTCTAAACCTTCATGGGTGTTAGCTAAACTTATGTAAATGTAAATTTCACTAAAAAGTGATGTCATCTAAAATAACACATACATTGCATAATGAACGTTTCACCCCGAATGTTGTTTTAGAAAAATCTAATTGTTTCGGAATTGAGTTGGCTTATCCTCTCTCGTCTAATACTGTTATGCTCCTTGTTGAGCTACTGTAACACCCTGTCCCGAGTTAATTAAGATTAAGTCTAATTAATCGGGATTAATGCTAATTCAACAGGATTTATGGAATTAATGTTGATTAATGGCTAAATTGATAAGAATTTGGCTCAAGTGGTCAAATTGAACTTAATGAAAAGAACAGTGAAAGTTCTGAATGGAATTGAAATGGTTTTAGGCTAAATCAAGTAATGTAAGGACTTTTTCGTAAATACGAAATTACACGTAATTCGTCGAATACGGAAACTCGTGATACTCACACGTATATCTCGAGGAGTACGTTAACTTCCGTAAATGTATTGTTTCCATTCGACGTGAATTGGTTCAAATGACCATTCATTTGACTTAAATTGTAATTAGAGGAATAGGAGGGGGGTAAAATGCAAAAATGGGATTATAAGATAATAATGAACTCATTTGAGTTCATTCATCATCCCAGCAGCCGATCTCTCTTCTTCTCTTTCTTTTTTCTTTCTCTTCTTTCTTTTTCTTCCATTCCTCTTGGTTTCCATCAAGGTGTGTGTGATTTGGAGAAGTGGCAAGTGATTGTGAAGAGGAACTTCATCTTCTTCATATTCTCCATCTTCTTTCTTACTACTTTGGGAGTTTAAACTTGAGAAGATCTCAAGATTACCATCAAAGAAGCTACAAGTAAGTGTTGAGTTGAATTCAGCACTTTCCTGGTTTCAGTATTGAGTTATGGCTAAAAGAATTCACAAGAATTATGTTTTGTGGATTGATTTTGGGTTTTAGGTTCAAAAGAAGGTTTGGCTTGAGGAATTCCACTTGGATTCAAGCTAGCAAGGAAAATTCTTGTTAATTAATCTCCAAATAAAAGGCAAGTATACTCAATTTTGATGATTTCAATTGTTAAGTGATTTGTTAGAACTCAAGGAGTTCAGTTACAGAGAATTCGGTTCAGAAGTTTCTGAACTTCTGGGCGCAATTCGGTCAGCCGCCAGGCTGACCGACACCTAACCGAGAGCTGGCCGACATAGGTCGGCTAGCCGAAATTGTGACTTCAGCTAGCCGCGGGTTGACCGCAAGGTGACCGAGAATCTTGTCAGGGTTTTCCATCAGAAGTTTAGCTTCTGGAAAACGAACCGTAAGTTGACCGAAGAAATTCGGCTAACCGAAATTTGAATTTCGGTCAGCCGAGTGGGTGACCGCGTAGGTGACCGAATTTGGACAAATTGTCCTGTACAATTGAGAAATTCTGGAAGCTGACCGAATGTGGTTCGGTCAACCGAAACCCCTAATGCGGCTAACCGCTAGGTAACCGCCGAGGTGACCGAAATTGAGGGAATATCAGAATTGATTTCTGATAATTTCCTAAACCTTCATGGGTGTTAGCTAAATTTATGTGAATGTAAATTTCACTAAAAAGTGATGTCATCCACAATAACACCTATATTGCATAATGAACGTTTCACCCGAATGTTGTTTTAGGAAATTTACTTGTTTATGACTTGAGTTGGCTTGTCCTCTCTCGTCTATTACTGTTATGCTCCTTGTTGAGCTATCATTGAATAATGTATTAAATTAATACAATGAAATGCAATGAAATGAAACGAAAAGAACTGAAATGAACAAACACTGTAATGTATGAAAGATTAAGTCTGCTGCAGTAGATGGAGCGTTCCGGAGCTCCGTGGTGATGCCGGTGATCTCTGATCAAGACACTGGTAAATCCCACACATTTGATAAGCCACCTAATAAAGTGAGTAACTATTTGAAAAGCCACTTAATAAAGTGAGCACTAATGAAATGACATGAGTCCTTGAAGGGCTGGGTTGGGAATGGTGCGCCTTCCGCCTATGCTATGGGACAACGAAAAGACACTTGATAAAGTGTATATAAATGAATTGAATGCTCTCTTCAGGGGAGAACTACTTGAATTGAATTGAATTAAATTGAAATTGAATTGATTTGAATATTATTGGTATATATATTGGAATCAAATTGCTAACATATGAGTATCATAGAATTGTGTATACATTGTTGAACCGTCGTGTTCACAGTGTTATTGATGACATTACAGGCCCAGTTGGCCGTGCCAGTGGTCCTGAGACCACGCCGCCAGCGGAGGAGACCAATCCGGTTCCCCCAGGAGGATTGAACGAATGGATGTAAATCGGAGGTGACCGGTTTAGAAAACTTTGGAAACATTTTGAATAGATTCATTTTGTTGTAACAGTGATCACATGCATTGTATTTGAATCTGCATGGGTGATTTAAATAGGAAATGAAATGTATAAATAAACTTTACTTTCTGTAAAGCATTTGTACATATTAAAGTTGAATGTCAATGTATGTATATATTCCGCACATATTGTACATTTGACAGGTATATGTAAGATCCCTTGTGAATCTCGTATTGGCTTCGGCGATGCGAGGTTGACGGGAGTAACTATGGCTTCACGACTCGGGGTTTGGCCGTGGTAACCCTAATCCCGGGCCTGGGTCGTGACAGCTACCCTTGAATAATGTATTGAATTAATGAAATGAAATACATGAAATGAAAGGAAATGAACTGAAATGAATGAACCATTGTAATGAATTAAAGAATAAGTCTACTGCAATAGATGGACCGTTCCGGAGCTTCGTGGGACCGGTGATCTCTGATCAAGACACTGGTGCACCCACACATTTGAAAAGTCACTTAATAAGTGTATAATATGAAATGAAATGAGTCCTTCTTAAGGCTGGGTCATGAATGGTATACCCTTCCGCCTATGCCATAGAAGACAATGAAAAGTCACTTGGTAAAGTGTACGTAATGGAATTGAATACTTCCTTCAAGGAAGAGCTAAATGACACTGAATGCTTCATTCAGGGGAGAACTACATGAGTGAATAAATGAATGTATATGGTTATTGGTTTTGAATTGTTTAGAATTGCTAAACACATTGTTATCATAGAATTGTGTATACATTGTTGAACCGTTGTGTTCACAGTGTTATTGATGACATTACAGGCCAACTTGCTCGTTCCGATAATGCAGAGGCCGAGCCGCCAGTGGAGGAGGCCAATCCGCTTCCTCCAGGAGGATAAAACGAGTGGACGTGATCACTCGTAGGGCAATAATTAGAATATTTTGGAATGTTTTGAATATAGATTCATTTTAATGTGAATAGTAGTCACCTAAATTGTATTTGAATATGCAAGGTTGACTTGAACTCGATAGGAAATGAAATGTGTAAATAAACTTTACTTTTATGTAAAGTACTTGTATAGGTTAAAGTTGATTGTCAATGTATTATATATTTCCGCAAAATATACAGTTGACGGGTATATGTAAGATCCCTTGTGAATCTCGTGTTGACTTCGGTGATGCGAGGTTTACAGGAGTAAGTATGCAGTTGCGACTTGGGGTTTGGCCGTAGAAATCCTAATCTCGGGCCCGGGTCGTGACAATATCTCTAGGTTAAAGCCTAATATGGATTTCCATAATAATATGCTGTTTGACTCCAAGGAAAACTCGAATATATAGAGCCAAGTTATGTTCGGTTAGGACCTGTTTACTTTGCAAACTTAGATGTAAATCCTACCTAAATACATGAAATCGAAAGGCCTGTCATGCAATAGTAAGGAGTCTTACTATATATACACGATATTAAGCGGGGTCCATGACATCCTTAGCAACATCAAGAGGGTTGAAATTAATGGATACTTCTAACATAGATCAGTGGCTTCCTAATCCATCAAGGGAATGTATTTACACTTGGAAGAAAAAAAAATTCAGGATCATTATAAATTTAGGTCTCAAAATAGGGGTTCAAGAAAGATTAATTCCTGGAATCAATTATTAAAAACTTGATAGGACAAAATCATGAATTCCCATAACAAGTGCCAATGGGTCGCATTGACCTACTAAGTACTAACCTGCCGTAAATGTAAAGAAATGAATGGGTCTTTTCCGTTAAAAAAATTCCGAGCCACTAAAAAGTAAATGTCCGTGTAATAGGTAATCATCAAATTTTCTCATTGCAAATGCCTGTTTCTTTATTGGAATTCATGAACTTTCCATATGGAGAATTTAGATATTCTTAGATTTGGTGGAATTGTTGTATGCTCCCTTGTGTGTGTATATATATTTGGTACCCAGCTTAGGGGGCTGGAACCCAACCCTCGGTGAGGGAAGTAGGCCACGGGCAAGGTAGGGGAGCCGTCTCAGGGGGAGACCTCGAGTGGGGGAAGGTGATTGCCTAAGATCAAAACTCGTGGCAAACAAGTAAGAACAGCCTCCTCTTACCATTGGGGGTAAGAGGCCATTGTTGAATGCTCCCTTATACTTGAGCATCCAAAAATCTCACAAAAAAAAAAAAAAAAAAGCAAAGGGGTTGAAATCCCTGGATTCCCAAAGGTGATTTTGGGCCTTTTAGGTAGCTAAAATTTTGAAATGCTTGTAAAAAAACACATCATTTGCAAATACTAAGCGACAAGATGCCACATCATGTCTCAAGAACCCCAACATGGCAAATTCCTATTATGAATTCTTATTATGAAAAAGAGTTGGTCCCATTGTAAGATGGACTATTTATTTGGAATTGTTGATCTTATTCATATTCGTTCTCACATGTTTTTTTTTTCTTTTCTATCAAACGATCAGAGGGGCCAACTCTTTTTTCGATAAAATTCAAGAATGCCATACATACCAAGAGGGTGTTTATTTAAGTAGCTAGGATTCTCTATATGTGAACCCTTTTGTGGGGTTTCACTACTTCAGATTTAGACTTCTAACGACGCGTTTGTATAAACTTAAGGAAAATTCGTTCCGCGAGGTTTTTTTCCCTTCTATAGGAATGAAAATTTTGAAAACCTCAACACAAAAGGCTTTTCTACAGAATCGTAGAAATTTTATATAGCGTTTTTTTGCTCTTTTCCTCGTGGACAAATGGTTGCACCACACATGAAAGTTTTTTGTCACAGAAAAGTGGCCAAATTTTCCACACCTTCATAGAAACTTGGCCGTGCAAACACCCCCTAAGTCAAAGCACGGAGGATCTAGATTCACCTAGTAGTGCATGAGCATAGTAAGCTGTGCCAAGTGATAAACCCTCTTGAGAATAAAGGGTTTGCTTAGTTAGTTAGCAACCCTGCATGCCACCCCCATTGCCTCAGCAGTGATTCTTGTGTATACCACCCATCACACTTGTGGGATATCCTTCCCTTAGAGTGGGCTTCTAAGAGAACTTTTATAAGATGAAAGAGGAGATTTCAAGATCCAACTCGTACAATCAGATTTGATAAAAAGACAGTTTTATTTTTCCTGCGAATCTAATTGGTTGATTTTTGAAGATTGTAAAGTTAGAGTAAGAACCCTTTAGTTTCTAAATTCCGGCCCATTCCGAATCCTTAATAAACCCCCTTCAGATATGTAGGATATCCTCAAATTTTATGTCAATATAAATTTATTTCACTATTAGATCAACTTTTGATTAAAATGTGATTAACTCAATCTCATACACATTCAAATGGTCAATCCAATCCAACAGAAGAACAAAATCAGATTAATTTAAGATTTGAGGATACCCCCACACACAACTAAAGTTATTTTGAACGGTAAAAATTCCAATAGGTTGGACCCCAGTGTGGGGTTCCACTCCTTTTACTCTGGATTCTCTAGGTTTAGGCACAAAAGGATCCGAGCTCGGGTGTGTGAGCATAGCCCACTCATGTACAACCTAGCTCTTAATTTCAAAAACATAGTAATCAATATTACAGACAGAATATTTATGTGAGAACTCTCTACATTTTCCAAATAGAGACTTGGTCCCCAAGGTTGCAGTTGCAGATGCATCCACCAAATGGAATGGACAATTGGATGGAAGGTGATAACCGACCAACCCTTTGAACTGGACTAATCCTTTTAAGGTCAACTAAGCTATCCTTTTAGGGTCCATCTTTCATTAATATAAAGGTATTAAACTTGTAGGTGATAGATCAAGGTGTTGAGGTATGAAACTACTTCTTGTTTCATTTATATGTTCATCATCAGTGGGCCTTTCAGTTCACATGATCTGTGGGGCCCAGTTAGGCCCAGCAGATGCGTATCATATTACCCATCAAGAAACAATATGTGCTCCCCCGGTGTATATTACCCGCCATTTTCTGACTCGGTCGTTCCCTCGCCTCTCTTCCTCTTCGTAAGAAGAAAAAACCCACCCAAAACCAAATTCTCTCTTCTTCTCCATCCAAAACCCTAAAATTCCCATTCAATATCTCTCTCAATCAATCTTTTCCTGCAATTCTTCTTCTTCTGATCAGTGTCTGAAATGGCAGTGAATCTGACAGCGAATGCGATCGCGGCCGTGAACGGAGGCGATGTGAATCTGAAGCCGCTGGTTCAGATCTTGGATGTGAAGGCGATCGGAGATTCGCAGGATCGGTATCGGATCCTGATATCAGATGGCGTGTCGACTCAGCAAGCCGTGCTGGCGACTCAGCTCAGTGACCGAGTCAGGAGCGGCAGATTGGGCGAGGGATCCGTCGTTCAACTCATCGATTATATCTCCAGCACCGTTCAAAACCGCAAGTGCGTAATTCCCATCTCCCTATTTGTAACATTCTCTTCAATTATCTCGAATTGATGAGTCGGATGATAGAGAGACTAGGACGGTTCAGACACTGTAAATCAGGTGATTTGGATCGTCCTGTGGCGGTATTGCAATCCAATATCATGTCATGCTATGCCCTAACAATAAGATTCAAGATTGAACTTTTGAATGATACAATTTGAAGGCTCAAGATTGAACTTTTGAATGATACAATTTAAAGGTTCAAGATTGAACTCTTGAATGACACAATTTGAAGATCCAAGATTGAACTTTTGAATGATACAATTTGGAGATTCAAGATTGGACTTTTGAATGATACAATTTGGTTATGCCAATCTTTTTTCTTTGGCGCTGTCTTTTGTCACTTTCTTTGGTGTTGATAGTGCAATATTTCTAATCCTGTATTCATTATCAATGACATTGGACAGAATTATTGTCATCTTGAACATGGAAACCATTATTGCAAATTGTGACATTATTGGGCATCCAAAAATCTCCTCGGATTACGAGTCAATACCTCAAAACACTTCTAGTGAAAATTCAGATCACCTGGGCAGAGAATCAATTGGGCAGCCATCTGGGTCTGTTGGTCGGGCAAGAATCAAAGGCAATATAGTGACAGATCCTGGTAGTTCAACGCAGAACTTCCGCCCAACTGTTCAACCGCCTTACCAGCCTCCTCCCAACTACAAAAATCGTGGGCCAATCACAAAGAATGAGGCTCCTGCCCGAATAATCCCGATTGCCGCCTTGAATCCTTATCAGGGGCGGTGGGCGATCAAGGCAAGGGTGACTGCAAAAGGTGATCTGCGGCGCTACAACAATGCTAGGGGTGATGGGAAGGTATTCTCCTTTGACCTCCTTGATGCTGATGGAGGAGAAATTCGAGTCACCTGCTTCAATGCCGTTGTTGATCGCTTTTATGACTCCATTGAGATTGGTAGAGTGTATTTGATATCAAAAGGAAGCTTGAAACCAGCTCGGAAAAACTTTAACCATCTTAACAATGAATGGGAGATATTTCTGGAGTCAGCATCGACTGTGGATCTTTGTCCGGATGAAGACAGCTCAATACCAAATCAGCAATTTTCCTTCAGACCCATCAACGAAATTGAAAATGTGGATAACAATTCCATTGTGGATATTGTTGGCATCGTTATGTCCGTTAATCCTTCAGTCACTATATTGAGAAAGAATGGCATGGAAACTCAGAGAAGAATATTGAACCTCAAGGATGAGTCTGGTAGGAGTGTTGAGCTAACCCTTTGGGGTGATTTTTGCAACAAGCAAGGTCTGGAGCTGCAAGAGATGGTCGATTCAGGGTTTTACCCGGTTTTAGCGGTTAAGGCTGGAAAGGTAAATGACTTCAGTGGAAAATCAATCGGGACAATCTCTGCCACCCAGCTTTTCATAAATCCTGATTTTCCTGAAGCACAAAGACTGCGAGGCTGGTTTGATAGGGTGGGAAAGAATGCTTCTTCACAGTCCATATCTAGAGATGTGGTTCCTGGTGGGCCATGGAATGAGATCCGCAAGACGGTATCGCAGATCAAAGACGAAGGCCTTGGGCGGGCCGATAAGCCTGATTGGGTCACTGTGAAGGCTACTCTTTCATTTGTCAAGACAGATAGCTTTTGTTATACAGCTTGCCCATTGATGGTTGGAGATAGACAGTGCAGTAAAAAGGTGACAAGATCAGGTGATGGAAATTGGCACTGTGACCGGTGTGATCAGGATTCCAAGGAGTGTGATTACAGGTATCTTCTTCAGGCACAAGTGCAAGACCATACAGGAATCACATGGGTGACGGCTTTCCAGGAGTCTGGGGAGGAGATATTGGGCTGCTCGGCGAAGGAGCTTTACCTGTTGAAATATGAAGAGCAAGATGATGTTAGATTTGGGGAGATTATTCGAAGCAGCCTCTTTGAGCAGTACCTGTTCAGGCTCAAAATCAAGGAAGAAGTTTATGGTGATGAGCAGCGGGTGAAAATTACAGTTGTTAAGGCAGAGAAAGTGCATTTTCCCACAGAGAGTGCATATTTACTTGATTTGATTTCGAAGTCCTCTCCTTACAAAACTTAAACATGACATTGGATTATACTGGATGCAGTAGTCTAGATTGGGGACATGGAGTTAAAATGTGCCGACTACAGATTGTGCAGTAGTCTTTTAGGTAGACGTGTGACAGAAAAATGGAAGGAACTGCACTTGGAAGTTCTGACAGAATCACCCTAACATTAGATTGATGGCTACCAATTCTTCCAATAAATTACATAGATTCAATTGGGCGGACACTTTGGAATTCAGGTGCTGCCACTTGTAGAGTAGAAGGAAGAAATATCAAATACGTTGGATGTCTCGAAGCTGAAAAACAGTGAACTGAGTTTCAGTTTCTCCATGCATCATCAATGGGCAGTATTTTTACCACCTTGGATACCAAGTTTGTTATTTTTGTTCTTCGTTAATAACTAACTTTTTGAATTTGAGCAGAGTTATGGGATCCTTCAATTGTCCATGTGCATAGTCACATGTGTCTGTAGTTTGTACAAGTGGGAATATGGTTTGGGCCTCTGATTGTGGACCCCATGGTGGATAGAGGGTGCCCAAATAACCCAGTTTGGAGGCATCGTCTATCTAATGTAGGGCTGAAGAGATCACAATTTGGTTCATTACTTCATGCCCCACTTTTTCTAGTTCAAAGGTCAGAGGATGATGCTGCACTTTTTTTTTTTTTTTTTTTAAGGTTGCTGATCATACAAATCTCAATGAATTTTATGTTTAGGGGTAACGGGCTTCTGTCAATGGTGATACCTCCTCTCAATGTCTGTGCAGGATTCTTTGCTCGAGTCCAAGGAGTTTTATCATGTTGTTCAACGTTTTAGTTTCATATAACAATGCAAGGAAGTAGCTACCCTTTTATAGACATGTCACTTTAGTCGAAGTAGAGCGCTCAATCATCCCATAACACTCCATTTGCTTGTATCCACTTTGCACATTGAAGAAAATGCATGCTGGCTATAAACTGTTATGTTGGGTTTTGCTTCCAAGAATACATAGATAATTGCAGTCTACAATTATTAGTACGGCATGAAAGAGATCGTTTGAACACAATTGCAAGCATAGTTGTTGTTGCAAAGGCTTCTTCACATAACTATATGTTGGTGTGTTTGGACAGAACTTGAAACCTTTCATTTTGTTGCTTTTTATTTTTAATATGAAAAGCAAGAAGTCGCGGTAGTTTTGTTTGGCATCCCACTTGAGTCATCGTAAATGTATTTACTTATGCAATAAAAATCATGCATATGCATTAGTCTGCTCTGTGCCTCTGAGTACAAGCCAACCTCAAAACAGGTCGAGTGGATGTGGCTCTCGCTCATACTGAGCAATTATGCATCCAGGGGTTCAAATTCTTCTTGGTAGGGATCTGACTCTTGCCTATTATCCAGTTCTTCTCAGTTTTTTTTTTTTTTTTTTTTTTGTGCTGTTTGTTTCTACATCATGGCAGCAAGGTGTGTGCTGTTGCTGTGTTTAGCATTTTGTATCGTGAATGGTGGAGGGTGGCGCTTGTTTGGACTGCTATATCTTGGAGGAGTGTGCGTTGAGACCTATTGACTAGAATCCTAATGAGGGGTGCAAATTCTCTCAAAGAAGGCGCTTCACTTGCACCTTGACCTGGTAAGAGGGCTTATATCTTTGGATATTCTCCTCATACAGGTGTACCACCCTTGCTCCTTGGCTAGGTTGCAAAATTTTGGAGTTTACAGTAACATTGGGAAATTCTCAGTGTTTGTATATTCTACTCAAGTGAAAAAGGAGTGCAAAGGAAGGTTTGGCCAAGTTGAAATGCCAGCAAGGGTTGCACCCTTTGCTTTGGCCATGAGTCAAAAGACTTGAATTTAGTTTCATCCACCATCTGCTAAATGCAAGAATTTCTATTCGGATGCTGAGCTTCTCACCGGTCAATATGTATGTCCTAAAATGTGGATCATTGCCAAAGTATAATTCCTTTGAACGGAGGGTGCTAGGGACTCAGTTGGATTTTTCGCACATCCTTGCACAAGGTAGGATATACAAGATGAATGGTAATGCTACTAGCTGCATGGCGTGTGGGAGCTACCCATCCAAATTGATTATAGATTGTAATCCACCTAAAGGTGAGTGAGCCAGCCCCATTTGGGACCCATGGTAGGAAACCTAGGCCGCCAATCATCAGGACATATGACTACAATTTTACAATGAATATGGATTGGTGGGTGTCACTGCCTTCCATTGATTCTGATCATTCATCTAGTGGGTCCCACCAGATGATTGAAACCAGCCCCATGTGCGACAGGTAATCTATAAATCTTGATCTTGCCAATTACTGGGTGAAGATATTACCATTGAAAAACTCAGCAATTTCGACAAAACAAGATATAGTCCAAAAAGAAGAGAGAATTGAAAAAATACAAAAAAAAAAAAAAAAAAAAAAAAAAAGATTTGAGAAACGAAAACTGCATGAGTTCCAGATTACAAAAGCAATCAAACATAGCATACAACAACAATTACTCTCTTTCCATCTTTCCCTCTCTTCAACTTCGTTTAACAGGGTCGAAGTTTGAGACGCCGATGACTGCACCGACAAGGGCACCAAGCACGACACCCCCAGAAACAATGCTGAGCAAGAAGTTCTTGAGGGAAGGTGAGAACCCCGGCTGTGCAGCCTCAGCTACTTCGGGGATCACCATTGCAGCAGTCAGTGCAACTGCTGTCAGTCCGGCGACCGCCTTCTCCTTCATGGATGATGCCTGGATCTCAATCCTACCCTTGCTTTTCAGTGGCGATGGCGCGATGGCCGCCTTTGGCGACAGCTTCATTGGGTTGAAGGAAGCGTCGGAGGCAAGAGGCCTTTTGTGTCCGGCGGAAGTTATGGTCAGTGCTGCAGCCATCGACGAAGATGCCATTGTCTTGTTGAATTACAGTTGTGGAGAAGGAATGGTGAATTCTGGAGTCGCTTGTGAGGATGATGGTTGTTTGCTGTAATCTATCTTCTTCCAACAGGGAAGGAAAAGGAGGGAGGAGGATGAGTGGCTTAAGAAAAATAATAGATAAGAGAGAGAGAGCATGAGAGGTGAGAAATTGTTGCCTAACTTTTTTGATGGGCCCACATTTCCTGGGTGGCAGCTTCTCCATCTATTTGTGGAGGATAGGGTTATCTTATCCCATATCTAGGAGAAGCGCGGATCTGCTGAAGAGAATATGCTCACACCTCTACAAAACAATCGATGGATGGGGCCCATCTTATAAATCCAATTGAAGGGAAATTTAGCCGGCCGAGTCATGTACCAGAGGAATTGTTATGTTATTGAATGGTTTGTAGTTAAGTGGCCCTGCAAAGTTACTTACAGAGTTGTTTATAGAATTTTCATCAATGGTCCACTATGAGACCAGAGGAGATTGGGAAATAAAAAATAAAACAGAGAGGGCCAGGGGCGAAGATCTTTTGCAAATAACAAAAAATAGAGACCCGTAGCATTGCGATGAGCGCCTGCACGTGGATCCGGATCTGGCCCATAGCAGTGTGACTCAAGACCAGCTCATTTGTAGTTGGGCTATAGCTTGAGTCCGATGCGATATTGATCTTGCTAAGGCCTAGCCCAATATTTTTAACCTCAGTTAATTCCATTTATATGTGGAAATAGAATATGCCTCTTTTTAGTTTAACATGGATTAACCACTTTTTTCTTTTAATTTTAATTTAAGTTATTTTTAGCTCATTTTCTATTCAAAGTGGAGACAAGGTTGGTTAGATTGATGAGAGGTAATAACCCATGCAATAATTAAAAAATTAGAGATTGTTTGTTATAAAATTTAAAAAAAAAAGAAGAAAAAGATTGTAACTATTCACGATTATCTGAAAATGATACGTATCATGTTAAATAGAGCGGAGCCTGTGGGTGCCAGTTATCACATATCTGAAAAAAGAAAAGAAAAGGGCACATAAGAACTGAACCGGCTTTGGTGTCCTACCCTTTTTTGAGTCTTTGTTAGCAATAAGTGTCCTACCCTTTTTTGAGTCTTTGTTAGCAATAAACACATAACTCTGTCAGAAGGGAACACAAAAGAAAGGCAATTCTACCACTTTCCAGATGACAGCCTAAGAAAAGAAGCATAGTTCGTGGTCTCCTCTCTTGAATGTGTACAGATACAATGAATATGTGAGAGAGAGAGAAGACGAGAGGATGCAGGCATGCAGATGTAAGTAGTAACCATGATAAGTTGCCACGCACCACAGTGCAAGCCTCCAGAGATTAATCGCTTCTTCCATGCGCAGGTACAAAATCAAACAGGTAGAATGCTACATTTTGTGATCCACTACAATGACAGGTGGTATCAGATCCCAAAATAGCTGAATGGAACAAAGCCAAGAGAAACCGACAAATGGTATAACCACCCAAGGCATATTGTTAGGGTGCAGTGGGCAGATATAATGGTGCACTGTGGAATGAGAATCTACCTCTTTCTTTTCTTTTCTTTTTTTTTTCTTTTTTTTTTTAATGGAATGGGAATCTACCAATAATCAGACTCGTTGGCGGGATAACTTCAATTTGCCCCTTCAATTCATTTAATTTGATTGGGTGGGGCTTAAAATCTCCAATGAGACTCCACTAAGGTGCCACATACACAACTGAAAGTTGTTGTGAGCTACATGAATTCCATTTCACCATTTTAGTCTATCGTGGGCCAAATCCTCGAATAGTTTGCACTTCTTCATATCAATCATTATTACTTCTATCTATATGCTCCTCGCCTATTCCTTTTCCCCTGAGGTGCCATCAACTTTCATGGAAAAAATATTTCTCACAGGCGACATTATTGGCCCACATTAACTATAAACAAACTATCTCAAATGAATTTCTCTTAATTTATCACCTAATGATCATCATTATCATCAAAACCGTGTCCCTACAATATTGGGGTTAGCTACATGAATCATGTAGCTTCATTCTCATCACTCTTGAGCTCAATCTTGAATAGGCTGCAATTCTTCGTATTCTATTGTGAGTAGCTCCATCCCTTAGTGATCCACTGATCCCAAATGTAAATAATGTTAACAAAACTGTACCAAGCTGCAAATAGGAACCTTTTACTAGAACAGATATAAAACTGCATAACTTGATTACTTGAGGACATCAAGCCAAACTTTAACCAAATGAATACAAGCTTCGAAAAAAGGTAAAAATATATATAATAAATAAATAACTAGCAGTTCACGCGAGAGTTTTAGGGCATGTTTAGATAACCGCGCAAGCATGATGTTTTTTTTTTTTTTTTATCGAACTCATAGATGCTAACTATACCTAAGACCAAAAGGGCTCAATTAGAATCCGAGAATTTGTATGGATGTAGGAATCTTTTGGATTTCTAGAATGACCGGATTTCTGAATCAAGATTTACCCAACCAATTCTAAAATCTTGACTAGTGAAACATCATGTTGCTTAGATTTTCATATGACTGATTCTGAATATTTCGATTTCTGAATTCGTTTTGCTTAAATGGTTGCAAATTTCTGTCTAATTATCGACGTCTTATTCTCAGAAGCTGTAATCTGAAAACAACCTTATTACAAAGGGGTGGAAAAGATACAAGGGGAAGGGGCTTACCGGGTTATTGCCCTCGACGATGACCCGATTCTGAGAGCGAACCACGCGTTTTATGAGACCAGTCTCGCCTTGGTCCTTACCCCTTATTATCATCACCTGCAACGACCAATCCAATCAAAATCTCCCACAATGATATGAGAAAACCATGCAATGTAATTTTCATGAAGGATGTGAGAAGGGTATCATCGGAGTCATACGTTGTCTCCTCTGAGAATCTTCCAGTTTTGAATGAGCTTCTGAGCTGCTTTCCAACCCATTTGTGGCAGAGCCAAGCTTCTTCGTAAAGAGATTTGCAGCGACAGGGTCTAGACTCAGACTCGGGTGCTCGGCTTTTAGTGCCAGTTTGGCAAATGTAGTAATAGAGTTTAAAAGTTGATTTTACAGCAAGAATAAAATATAAATAGGTTATAATAGTATTTTATTTTTAATTATTTGTTATGAATTTTTTTTTATATTTTTGTATGTAAAAGTAGAGCTTTTATTGTATTTTAGTGGATAAAGGTAATTATTTTTTGACTTTTTTTAAAAAATATAAAGGGGATTTAAATTAAAATGCTTTTGATGTAATATTTTTTTTGAAAAATGAAGACTTTACTTAACTTTTACCATGGTAGTAAAGTGTCAAACTAGCCTAGGGATTCATGGCTTTTCTTATGGGTATTTTTTTTCTTCTTCTTCTTCCTATTTTTAAGTCACAGTGATTGCGCAAATGACATTGAATAAATCGTCTTAATTTTGAGTTTTATTAAGTTTTTTGGATTTTAATACTTCAACTGAACAGTGATGGTTTAGTGAGTAATTTAAATACTTTTGAGGGACTTCAATCTTATTTCTTAATAGTTTTTTATGATTTTATCAGCTCACTTGTGCAACTTTCTATCACCTCATATGTGTAAGTCTCAAGGCCCAGTAGATGTGTCACCACCTCTGCCAGTTGCCTCGCTGACTGGAGAAATTTTCCAAGATAGTCCTTGAAATGTCATCAATATAACTTCTTTTAATTGGTTTGCTTTATTTAGATCCGTTCTGTTTTCAATTTTAGGAACAAATGGCATGTTAATCAAGGAGACATCTGACGAAAATTGGTGTCTTGATGCATTCATATGTTTCACTTGAGAAAAGCTTCCATTCAGTTCTAGATAATATCGGGGTATTGCAATCTCACTTTCATTTTCATGCGTATCCTGCTGCACTATTGTGAGATTCTTTCGGCGTTATTCCATCATTATTTATCAGTTCTATGCAAATAACATTATTGCAAAGAGAATTTTAGCATAATGTAAAACCAATTTTTTTACAACTATGGTTTATTAGTTGTCTTAATCAGTCACTTTGTTTGGAAGTGATATCTTTTGTTTGTGTCTTACAGATCCATGCTTTTTTCTATGTTCGATCAATGACAGTTATATTTTTCTGATTCACAATTAATTTCTATTATACTAATTTGAGTTTGTAAATAATGCGATACTTAAACCAATAAGCCATGAATCAATTCGGGGAGCGGCATTTTCAACATTCTGCCAATGTGATGGCCTAAAATCAAATCAGTTTTTCTAGGCGTACATCACGGCTTGATAGTAATGGATTGTGTTAGAAGCTTGACCCCACCATATCCTCAAGGTCCCTTCATTTCTCACCATCCCAATTGCCGCCATTCCAAGTGGGACCCACAACTCCTTTGCGCCGCCAGGCCAACCATAGGCCCCACCAATTAGGGAAAGGTATGAAATTGAGAATGTATTCGCTCCCTCTCTCTCTCTCACCACCCACCCGTGCAAGCCTACTGTGAGCCCCACCAATCAACACACGCCAAATTTCTGTGCAGGGCCTAGGTGTGAAACACGTATTGGGAGCCTTCGTGCACGCAAGAGAGCTTCCTCGTCCCCAGGCTCGATAAAGTCTTGTCAATTCTCGACTCAGCAGGATCAGCATTAAAGCTGAGTTTAAGCTGGGCGAAGCTCACCCACACCTCCAAGCATTTTCATCTCTGCCAACATGACGACAGACTACTCAAATTTATAATCTCCATGTCAATTTTTTGTTTATCAAGTTGGAGTTGATCTAAAAGTACTTATTTCTATTTGCGTCTAACATAAGCTGCAGTCACAAAAATAAATAAAAAAAGTAATCCAATAGTATACAGATCAGAGATGGGGTCCGTTTTCCAAACGCAAAACCCGGTATTTTATATTTAATTTAAAAACATTCAAGATTTTCAAAAATATTGATCAGATAACGGCACATGTTTTATGTATATGTGTTCACACACATGCTTTTCTAGGAAAATCACGTCATTATTAGTGTCATCTGTCCGTGCAAAAATACCATGCTTTTTATTCAAATCAAGGTCAGAATCAGTTAGAAATCATTTATCGGGTTTGTTACATTTTATTATGCATTTCAAAAGAGAAGATCTACATAATAAATATAGGACACGGTAACGAGTAAAAGTTTTCTTTTTTCCTTTTTATAACAAAAAATATCTATCCAATGTCCTTTTACCTCAAATGACCATCCCTTCCATTCTCTTGCCTAAATTGCTAAAATAGCCCGGAACTAAAACTCAAAGCATCCCATCCTCGTAATCGAAGAAAATTCATTATGTAGACAAAATATCACATCCCTTGCCTAATCGTGGCATAAAATATAAATAAGTTTTCCTTCTTTTTTTTTTCCTTTCCGCATTCCCCTGTAAACATACACAGCTGCAGAACAACCTAATGCTTGTAATCGTGAAAAATATATTACCTCCAATGAGGTGTTCAAAACTACCTAATCAACAATTTTCTTACCAAAACATTCATGGCTGAGTGGTGTTAACACTTTAGTTTCACACACATGCCAAAGGATCCATTCCTGGATCTTCAACACCTTAGTCTCACTCACCTACCATAAGATCAATTCCTGAATCTTAAAGTGAAAGTATCACTCCTAGGCCGATTGCCCAACAAAATAGGAGTAGAAAATATATAAAAAAACCATTTTCTCATGGAACTTGAGCAAATTTGATATTCACTTTTCATAAGACCAAAATGCCCATTACTGGTGTTTTCTTGAAAGAGAACTATTAAGATGAAAGGGCCAATGAAGAACATGTGATGGAAAGTGCACAGTGGGTATCATCCCTTACCGTTAAAAATATGTAAGCACCACCCAGTTCCACCAAACAAAATGCACCATGGTGCTTAAAAAAAATGTAGAGATCAAACATTAAATTCATTTTTTAAACGGCAACAAATATTTCATTAAAAGAAGTTGAGAATAAAAAAGGAGGGAAGAAAGAAAATGAAAAAAAAAAAAAAAAAAAAAAAGATGGCCCAGCAACCTAATGTTTGAGGTGGAGTAAGGTAATCAAACCAATGTAGATTGGAGGTTTGGGCTTTGACAATTTGGTAAAGATCATCCATAAGTCACGATCGGCATCCATTTCCCTAAACAGGATGGCCTAGCCACCAAATGTGTGAAGGATGGGGACAAGTTGGGGCTGGGTTTCGATGTTAGGGTAATTTCTAGGCCGGTAAGCTACACCAAACTCTTTATCATCTTTTTAAAAATAGTTTTAGCTTCTTTAAGGCCCCTGCCATTGGGGAGAAAAAAAGGTATTATTTATTTTTGGCAGGCTAGAGCATACAATCAAGGGGATCTTTTAACACGAAGGAAAAGGGAGGTTTCACAATTATTGGCTAATGGTTCCTTAGTTTTTCACTGTTTGGATGTAAATTTAAAAAAAAGATGCACAAGTCACCCTATATGATATAATCGAATAATGCAGTAATGAGAAATCGTGTACCTTCAAATATATCACATGGCGAGAAGCGACCATGAGAATTTTTATTAACCCCTGCAGGTTTTCTTTAGAAATTATCGGCAACAGATTCTTAGTTTTCCATGATGATCACTCACACTTCCAAATATAGAGTTGGACCCACATTGGAGACTGAAAAAACTCTCAGATGGGAGATCCAGTTCGTTGAATTTCTTATGGGCCCTGCATTCTATTTCCAACAGGACACTTAGGCCCACTGTGGAAAGAGAGGACAATTTAGACATCCAATCTGATTTGGCCGCCCCCGATCAATCCATCTCCTGTAGCATCTGGGACGTGGCTAGTTTGCAAGGAGGCCTTCCCAGAGTTCCAATTTATCGGGGACGGGCAGATAGTCAAGAGACTCAAGTGAAAAGCCCAATTAGAAATTTAGGTCTTGGCCCAGTCCACAAGCTCAAAAACGAAAGCAGTGGTCCAGCTTATTTAAAATTGTAATGCCCATCTGTGCTAAATATTTGAAAACTAGCCCATGCTATCATGTCCGCTCCTCTTTTTCTCCTATCATTGCAAACCTATATATCTGTGGGACCAATGGGCTTCAAGGAAACTCATAGGGGCTCAATTTCTATTATTTTTAAATAAAAATTGAATGGATAAATAATACAAAGTTATGGAGAACATACCTTTACCAGCTTCAAATCTTTCAAGAAGATGCCAGTCCACACGTAAAATCATCTAAATTCCAAAGTTTTACCAGGGATTCCCTGGTAAACATAAGTTTGCTATGCTTTGTACCTCAAAATCAAGACAGAAGAGATATTAGAATTGTAGAGTTATCATGGATTAGGCTACATTTGGCTCCCTAATGTTTCAGGAGCTGAGAAAATTCTTTCAAGACTTTTGGGAATGCCAAAAATTAGGGAACCCATTTCCAGATTTTCAAATCCCCCAAATAAAGGCTGAAAGATTATTTTCAGACCCCAAACATGTCCAGGGTTACAATGCATCCATAATCAACTATGTACTGTCCGAATGGCCACCAAGTCTGGTTACAAATCTGTATCAACAAAACCAACACAACCAATTCAGATTAGATCTTAATCTCCTTCATATGTTTAAAATTATCACCAGATCTTAGTAAATAGTACTACTTCTAACTGCTAGAAATAAAAGAAAATAGAGTTAACAAACTTAACGAGTACAAATATCTCATTTTAAACAAAGAAAACACAAGGAACCAGGTAAATCACCTAAATGCATGTATATACTTCCCATATATATATATACACATTTACCTCTTGATGAGAATCTCCTTTGTAGTTGCTACATCCTCTGCAATTCTATATTTTTCTGACAAAATTAGTGATTTCTCTTGCGTTTATGGTAATGATAGCCTTCACGCTCATCCCCATCTGAGCCATCAACCATCTCCCATCTGTCAAGCTTCAACTCATTATCGTCTGTGCCCTTTACCATCTGCCTGGAGTGCCTGGGGGAATGATGGGACTCTTTCACCTTCCTCTGCCTTCTTTGATCACTGGAAGTACTGGGTTCCACACCTGTTTCTGACTGACCATTATGTTTTCTGCTATGCCTTTTGGCATCTGTTTCAGCTCTTCTCCAGCTGTCAGAGGTCTCCATCCGATCCCTGTAATGATGATCCTTCCGGCTAGAATCATTGCCACAAAGCTCATATCTTTCATCATGTTTTTTAGAACTATTTCTCCGTTGGTGCCCATGCTTCTCTCTACTGTGACGGATAGAGCTATCAGACCGGTGGTGCCCATGCTTCTCTCTACTGTGATGGTTAGAGCCATCAGACAAGTCATGCCTATCCACATTTGATTTATCAGAGTAATATGCCTTACCATCTCTTCCAGTAACAGAGAAATGACAGTCCTTGACATGTTTCCGACCAATGGAGCGAACATCTTCCTCATCTGAATCAAAATCGGATCTCTGATGAGAATAGCTGCCTGAACGCATATTGCGTGACTGCTTCATTTGTGGTCTCCAGCTTTCGTCGTTATCAGAATGATTCTTAAATTCCCCCTTATCCGAGTGCAGTTTTCGGTCACTTGATCTCCTTTGTGGTTCATTATAGTGATAACCTTCTGATGAGTAGTCATCAGCATCATATGTTTGTCCTCTGAAAAAAAAATTCCAGAAACTCTCGTATTGTCAGGATTTGTTAATACATAATATTTAGGTTAAAAAAACTTTCCAAAAAAAATGAGAACTCTGTTAAAGATTGCAAATTGAAGATCTCTTCACTGCAAGCATGCCATCATAGGATGTGTGAAATCCACTAATTAATCAGGTGGGTCTTTTGCAGACATGGCAAAGACCAAACAGAAGCAAGGGCACTTGACAGGCAGGAGAGGCATCAACTAGTGCCCACCTGATTTTGGGCCAGGCCATCTACACAAACCCAGCAGGGTTGCCACTGTCGTGATTTCAATGAGGCACAAACTTCGAGAATTGGGAATCCAAGAGTAGCCAAATGTTGGCTTACTATGCATTTGGTTCCAAGCGATTTCAAGATTTTTCTGGTTATTCTTAAAACAATGCGGGAAGCAGAATTTTCTCTTCTCCAGGATTTTCTCCTCAATAAAAATTCTGTTCCAGCAGTTCTAAAATGTAAATAAATTCACACCGAATAAAGCCCACTGATTGAGAGAATGGATACAAAACCCAGGTCCCTGAGCTCTTCCAGAAGCGGCATTTATCCAGCTATAAAGTAAATATAGTATTGCTTTGTTTTCTTGATAAGTAACTGACTCAAAATATATCCCAACTACTTGAAAGCAGAAATAATTACCTATCTAGATTCTCATTTAAAAACTTGCGTTTCCGCTCCTTGTCCTGAAGCTCCATAAACTCTGACCGACTGAGGGGGCGTTCTTGTCCACCCAACATTGGAGGTACCATACCTCCCATCCTCATGAAGCCACTGCAAAAAGTATCTCTTATAAGCCTTTTTTTTTTTTTTTGAGACAACTTGAGGCAGCACTATTGATATTTCTACAAAATGACAATGCAACATTAGATGCAGCAATGTAGTTTATAAAGAAATAGACGTGTGTGATTACAGGTACATGAGAAGTCATGCATAGACAGAGCATGGCCAGACTCACATCCAAACCTGCGATTGATTGGAGGTAAGACTTCACCCAGCCCTTGACTTTTGTGTCCAACCCCCTACCAAAAATTTGCACTCTGAATATAGGGCCCCTTCAACTCCCCATTATTCATATAGGAGATTTTTCAAGAGGAAGTTGGTTCCTGATTTTAAAACAAAGAACTTGTAATATAATGAATCAAAACCCTTACATAAGCCCACACCCATGTATTGACACACACCCAATTAGAGACAATACCCCCAAAAAACAATGCACTTAATCTAAGGGTTAAAATTTTGGGGCCCTTAAAACAAAGTGTAGGATGATTTGATTGGAGACAATTATTTTGTAAACCTCTAATTGACATGTAGCTCTTCTCAGTCCCCCATCCTCCATGATTGGCATGGATCCAAGTACACGCAGAAAAAGGGTATTCCTTATGTTAAGTTAAGTGCCCCCCTCTAAAATATTCCGAGTATTAGATACACACATGTACATATGTAATGAAGAATATTTGAAAGGAGCTACTCACTTTTTACATTTTCACGGATCATCCATGTTTGACCAACCTATGATCAAGTTAAAGCTATCACACTCACCTAACTCTTCCCAAACTGACACACATCCAACTATTATCCATTGTTGGATTTAATTAAAAAATATTTTTAAGAGTTAAAGATGTCAAGGCTTAAGGGGTCGTTTGCTCACTCATCAACACATGTAAATGTTGCACATGCATAACATTTATGCATGGTCACATTTGTTTGTGCTCAATTACGATGTGATGCAGGTGTGAAAATGGTGTAAATGGGACCATTTTCAGCACCAAACTTACACGACTGAAGAGATGTTAAACCATTACACACGTCCCATATGAAAAGGCAGCATCAAGACCTTTCCATTCTGCCTCTCCTATGATTTCATTTTCATGCATCTTGGTTCTCACCAGGGCTTAAACAGCACACTTATTTATTTGTGTGCATGCACATGTAAGTAAAAAACAAAGGGAGATGCTCCTATGAGAGATATCTCTCGCCTTACATGAGAGATAGGGGTAGAGGCCCTCACATTTAAATTGTTGGCATTAGATATGGATTTGAGGACCCTCACCCAATCTCTCATTTAAGGTGATAGATATCTCTCATAGGAGCATCTCCCAAAAACAAATTATCCAAAAGAGGGGAAGGGAAGAAAAATGTTAGTTGTTGACTGTCATAGTGTAGAGAATTGTTAGTAGGAGACTGTCATAGTGTGTGTGTGTGTGTGTGTGTGTGTGTGTGTGTGTGTGTGTGTGAGAGAGAGAGAGAGAGAGAGAGAGAGAGAGAGATCACCAGGGTACTGGCATGCCAGCATACATAGATGGCATATAAGGAGGGACCGCAAAAGGTGTGACTGGTACCATGGTGGGATCAAATGGCATCATCCCAGGGGCACCATATAAGTTTCCAAAAGGCCTGACATGAGGTAATGAAGCCCCTTGCCAGTAAGCTGGTCCATAAGCCAAATTACCTCCAGGGAACACCGTCTCGGCTGTAAAACCAAAGGGGTGAAAACTATTATGAATTCTGAATTTCCTATATATCTAGCATTATAATTGTGAATTTTACGCATACAAAATTGCAAAAACTCTTCACCTGTCTGAAGCATAGGATATGGACAAGCAGCAGCCGGGCAGTCTCTAACCAAATGATCTGGAGAACCACACATGTAACAAGTACGGTCTCCCTGCTTTCCAAATACTAAGATCAGGGTCTTTAATAAACAACAGTTATAAAAGTTTACAGTAAATGTACCAATTCAGCAGTTTTAAGGTGCTGT
This sequence comes from Persea americana, assembly GCA_029852735.1. Classification (NCBI taxonomy): domain Eukaryota; kingdom Viridiplantae; phylum Streptophyta; class Magnoliopsida; order Laurales; family Lauraceae; genus Persea; species Persea americana. Next base: position 50,392,995 of record CM056817.1, on the reverse strand, counting down.
TGGACATTACCAAAAATCACAATGCTCTTCACTATTTTGGTGAACGGGACAGTTAACAACTCCCCCCTTGTGTTTCGGGTGGCACCTTCCAGAAATACAGTTCTATATACCACTTCTATTATCCACCAACAATGGCACCTTACAGAAATATACTTCTATATACCACTTCTATTATCCACCAACAAACGTAATGGAATGGAAAAACCTATGTTCATCATGTTCCTCTAAAATGTTCAACCAACTTGCTACTTGGGCAAAAATCCATATGGACCTTAATATCCAACGGTCTGTCTTTTTGTCCTCTATCTTTTCTTCAGAGCATGGTTAATGACATACATCCAAAATGATAGTTTTGTACCAAGGTCACCGACCAACCGCATGAGCAGCAGTGCCATTAAGGAAAAAGCTGTGTTAATACTGTTCATTTACTAGGTTAAGGTCATGCTGAGTATTAAAAGGGGAGGAAGATCAGAATATACACCATGGTTAATCGCAAGTGATCAGATGTTTTGAGGTAAAAATATAAAAAGATTTATGCCTGAACTGTTACCTTTTTGTACCGACTTGGAATAAAATTTCCATTTCCATCTGGTGAATGTAAAATATTAATCTTCAATTAACAGATGTGTCCAAATGGTTATGTACTTCATATACTAGTTAAAGCAAAAACTGGCATGTGAATATTTTACCTGAATTGTTGACCCACAATCCCTTCTTCTTTATGCTAGTTGAATTAGCTGGAGTAAGATGAAAATAAAAACCAAATGCAATGAGCTGATTATGAATTCAAATATTAGAAAGGCTGAAAAAAAAAACTTTTCATATCTAGTTTTTCTCATATATGATAATGAGAGTTGGATATTAAAATGAAATACTTGACTCAACTAAACCATTGATGCATTCCATGGATTAGCCCATGGTCCAGCCTAGGGCTCACAGAGCCCAGCTGTCTAGCACGGAGACCCATGCCCGCCTAACCATGAAGCATAGAAATTGTAAATATGCAGCGTGCTGCCTAACCATGAAGCATAGAAATTGTAAATATGCAGCGTGCTGTAGGGCCTCATTTTCACTTAAGTCTTTAATTTATCACATGCTAAATACAGTGTCAATAGGAATTTTGGGCGCCCTTTGTACAACAAAGCCTGATGAGGATAAATTTGAAGATATAATATATATACTTCTTAAATTACAATAATAATTATATTAAATCCTTCTTAAGTTTAGTAAAGATCTTATCATTAATGCCAAGAATCTAATGATACTTTTTGTGTAGGCAAAAAACTGAAAAGCCTAAGGGATTATACATTTATACTTGATGGATTGTATACGACATATTCTCAATGAGGTTACGCGACTAGGTTAGCCTATGGAATAGAAACACATGTCAGATACGAAACTAGTATCATCATCATTATCATATTATCAACATCATCATCAGATCTTTATCTTATATATCTAGGGTCGGCTAGATATGCAACTTGTATATAAATGCTAACGTCAAATTATTGGGTTTTTTTTTTTTTTTTGTATCTAGCAGGCGCCAAGGTTTGTCTGCCTACTGGACAAGGAATCACAGATAGAGGTATCAGACGGCAACTTTGAGAAAGTTAAGTATTCTTGTTGAGTTTCTTATAAGCTTTTCATCTGATAAAATACCCAGTGCCACGCTTCAAAAGGCTCCATTAACATGGCTTCAAGGGCCTTAAAAAAGCAGGCAAGTACCTTGATGCCCCATTCTATTGAGGAAGGGGCGATTGTTCAGTGATCTAGAACAGCAACACAGACCAGCATGACAGCACTCACCATGGATGGACGGACGAGTAACAAAATTCTGGACATAAAGTTCCTAGCTACCCAATCCTTGGCCTACAGATAAACAGACGGGATAGCTATGGTTAACAATGTGGAACACTTATAAAGAACCCTTGTCTGAAGATTGGTCCAAAATGATGTCTGGATCACCAAACAGCAGGCCTCACTTGTATGGTGTATAAGGACACTATGGAACGCCAATTACCACAAATTTCAATATAGGAAAAATGTTCAATGACGATCACGTCCAATAATACTAAAATTCGTCAAAGTCGTTTACCACTTGGGGTGTCATCAATTTCATGAATAGGCAAACAGGTATGCATCATAGCCATACGCATCCCAATCCACCATGACCCCCATAATGCCCGCTAATAATAACCCATAAGTAAGCCTATATTTTAGGACAAGACCAATGCTGGGCCACTGCTTCTAGAAAATGACCAAAAGAAACTGTTCCTGACACAAGTTAGCACAACATATGAAATGGATGCCCCATTACCAGCATGCATCATCGATTCCTCATAACAGACAACATAGGCAATTACAGATTTTTTTTAGAGAAAAAAAAAAAACAGACAGCATGGGTAAATAATAATAGTCAAGACCGCAAGCCCAAGTTTGTCAACTAATCATACCTTTCTGGAAATCACCGGTCAGTTCCAATCTTTCTTGTGCATTTTCAAAATATTCAGGGCATATGGCCAAATCCTTTTCATCTATACCATTTACTTGTTTTATCTTGTGCAACGAAGGAGCCGATTTTGCAGATGTGTTTAAATGAATGATACGGGAACCAGTACCAGAGGCTACTCCATGGTTTCTAATCCGTGACTCCCATGCAGTGTCTGTCATGACTTGATTAGATCCTTTGCCAGTTGCGGAGGGAGAATGTGGCAACTGTGGTTCTCTTTGGCGGATAGACACAGCACAAGATACCTCTTTGGCTTGAATCCCAGATTCTCCATCTGGATTTCAAAAAGGTTAATAAAGAACGATATGGATTATTCATAACTATAAACTTCACAGGAATCAATTCATATCTTACCTGGTGCATATTTAGGAAGGATATTGTCTGAACCACTGATTAATACTTGGGACTCAAGAAAGTGTTCAATTGCCTGCCTCAGAGATACATTTGGCAGCAAGTCCTCCACTTGGCATTTGGTAGAAGCACACTTAGGGCACTTCTCCTTCTTGACCAATACTGAATGGATACCTGCAGCAAGATATTGCATTCAACACATGAAAATGCTGACTATATATAAATGGGTAACTAAAAGAAGCCTGCAATTAATCAGGCCCTTTGGAAATATTTATAAAAAAAAATTAAAAAAAAATAAAAAATCTTGAAGAGTTAATGTGCTTCTTTCTGTGCCCTGTTGACACTCAGAAAGTTTAACCAGTCATTTATAGCAAGGGTGGTCTTGTGTCATCATTTGCAAGGCCAGAGGCCTGAGACCAATCCAATCCAAACGTAGGCCACATTTTCTAAGCCCAGCCAAACTTAAAAGCTTAACAGACCAACACCCAGCACAGTATACAATTTTCACATGTTTACTAATCATATATCATAAGTTATTAACAACTTACATGTCAGGCCTGGCACAGTGAGACTAAGTTTCCAGGCCTAGCCTGACCTTTGATGGCCAAGTAAATTGACACCGATTATTCACAAAGGCAAAAGGGTAGGCATCCTCACATTTCAAAAAATTGAGTACTTTTTTACTGCAAAACTAAGGAACCTACAATACACCTAGAGTATTTTTCACAATTAAGCTTACACTTATCACAAAAGCTATGCTGACAACATGGTATCATCACCGCCTCTTTAAAAATTGAGTTGCAAAGAGAGCACCTCAGTTCCGCCGGCAAGTCCACATTTAGCAGTGTTGGGGTGCTGGTGTCTACCTCTCTACAAATTCCATGTTAACAACAGATGACACAGGTGATAATCAGAAACCAAAAGCATAAAAGAATGAATAAAAGGAGACAATAAGAAATGTTACTAAAAGAACCTCTTGTTTTCTCTTTTTCTTCTTTTTTTCCCCTTTGAGAAAGCAAATTTAATTTCTTATTATATAAACCCATACAAAAACTATGGTTTCACATGGAATGGGTAAAAATCGTTCTGTTTCGTCAAATGGACAGGCTCAAAGAAACTTTGTCAAGAAAACAAGTTATGGAATCATACTCATTCAACGTCTTTTGATCTTTTTTATTTTGTTGCTCTGGTTGAGATTTTTCGCCTTCAGCGCCATAATCTTTATCACAATGCCTTCTGAGGATCCCTGATTAAACAAAATAGAGCAAAATATATTGGTGCTGATTATGCTGTTCATCATATGCTAGAGGATTCGCTGTAGAAGAATCACAGCCATGGATTTTACCTCTCGAAATAGCCTCACTAAAATCACTTAGCTCAATTTTTGGACCTTTTGGCGTGGATGACAATGAGCCCCTGAATCACCATAAAGACTAGTTAAATGCATTCTTTAGTGTAATAACATTGAAGAAGAAGAAGAAAGGTATGCAAGTAGAGAGCAAATAATCTTTCAAAACTCAGGAATGGATATAATACAAGTTTATTTATGTTAAGTACAGGACAAGCACACTCCTCAAGGACCTCAACCTGAAGATATCTACAGTCCCCTCTATTAATCTAGTGACAAAGGCCATTGTTCAGATGCAACAGCATCAACTCCTCTATAAATGGATAGCAAACAGAGAGTATAAAAATAATGGTCATATTCTGCATGGAGAAGACCAATCATTCAATGATTAGGACCTTCTTTTGATCTGGGTTACTTTTGGGACATGGCCCATCTGAAAAGAGTCCCTTGTATCATAGCTATTACCAGAACATGGACCTACAAGAGCAAAATGATGTGAAGAACCCGTGTTTTGAGATTGTGAATATAAGCTCAAGGATCATGCAAATACCTCATTAGCTTCACACATCAGAGCAGTAACATACCCATTACTCGTTAATAACTATAACAGTCAAAAACCATAACCACCATCATCGTCAAAGCTGTGTCCAACTATGTTGGGTCAAATCGATGTATTCTATTTCAACATTTCAATCTATCCTGAGCCAAATCCCCAAATAAGTTGCACTTCTTCAAATCTATTTTTACTACCTCCATCCACATCCTCTTCGGCCTACCAATTCCCTTGGTGGGCCATCAACCTGCATAACCAAACTTTTCCTTATTAGCACTGTTGCTGACCTGCGTGGGACATGCCCAAACCATCTCAAACAGATTTTTCTAAGTGTGTCCCTAATTGATGTTACCCCTAAATGATTTCGAAAGTGCTAATTTCTAATTAAAAACAATAACCATCAAAATATATACCATGTCAAATCTAGCTAGCATATTTTTTAAAAAATAAATAAAAGAAAAATCACCGGTTGAACCACTGGACATGGTTCTTCCTCATAAATGCCATTTTGGTCACCTTAGAGCAGGTTCAAAATCTTGTATAACCATATCCTCATCTGATACTGAACAAACTGTTTTCATGATATCATCTCACCATTTTGTTAATGCAACCTGCTCTAGACCTACCATACCAAGTCACGACAAGGTAATGGCCCTTGAGTTATGATGATGTTCTACAGGAAAGAAAATGTCATTTTCAAGAGGATGGAAGCATCCCCAACTAGCTTAACTGAATATATAAATTCAAGAAAACCCTCCCATGAGTCTTCCCATGCTATAGCATACCTTGGCACAGCCTCATCTTTTTTTCCACTGCTGCTGCAGTTCACTTGCCCAATATCAATATCTGAGTCCAAGGATGTCTCTGGAGCAGGGCACAAATCAGCGCCAAAGTCGTCAAAGTTCTCCAGTTCCATATTCTGAAATTTAAGAAAAAAATGTTAACAATGAGTTTCTAATTCACAAACCACTACCAATAGTCATTTTTTAACACCGTTTCTGACCTACAGATAAGAATTTCATGCTTCCACATGCATGTGTAGAACGGAAATTGATTGTACATGGTATCGGCTGGCAGAACCCAGTTCCAGGTCCTGGAATCTGACTGATAATCAAATTCTGTCCTAGTTGAACTAAAATATTGTGTACGGAAACATTGGGGCTCAAATAACTTACTGCAGTAGGTGTACACCCAATAGGATCGATGTAATCAGCAGATTTTGTGACCATTCCCTTCATTGAATTAATACATAACCTGCACCAAGTTACATATGGTATGAGAACTGTAGTAATATATGTCAAAGAAAAAGGAAGATTGGAACATAGATAAGTTAAAGTAACATGGATCAGGATCATTGAAAATTCAATTGAGGTCCTTCCCATCAATCATAATAATCACCGCTAACAAGATTGAACAAAAGAACCAAAGAGAAGGTGAGAGAGAGATCGAAATGGAACTTTAGGGCTAGAAATCTCACAAATCCGATGGCGCGGATCTTCTGGCGGGCACTCTTTTTATGATGACACTCGAACCATCAGGAACCGGAAAATCATCATCCTCGTATACTGAATTCAAGAACCACATCAATAGAATTCGCAAAAACCCAACAAAAACAAATGAAAAGAGAGTCGCGTTTGGATGTAGCCTAAAATCACAATATATTTGAAAATCCCGTCTTGAATCCTTAGCCCGCACGTAAATCCGAAACGCAGCAGTTGGAGTGATGCCGCGATCTCAGATCTCCACCAAATCGCATTCAAACCGATTGCAATTTAGGGCACATCCAAACGCGCATCTTAGAAAGGGGAGGAAAATACCTGCGCTGGTGTCGGCATCGGAGATGACGAGATCGAAGTCGTCGCAGATCTTGAGGTTCTTGTGCTGGACGATCTTGACCCTCAGATCGCGAACGGAGATGCAAGATCGACCGTTGATGTCGATGGAATCGAAATCGACGGAGCTGCGAAACTTGAATCGGACAGTCATGATTACGGCTTTGAAATGGACGGCTGAGAGAGGGGAGGGGTTTGCAAATCGTAATTCGTTCAGGATTCGAAGGCATTTGGGCTTTTAAACGAGCGGAGAGGGTTGCGTAGCGGGACGAGGGCGTGATCTGATTCACGTGCGCTGGGCCCCGAAGATTACGTATGTCACGTGACTGGGAGATAGCCCCGGACCGACCCGACCTGGAAACAGGCAGTTCGGATCCAATGTGTACTTTGCTCATTAGCCTTGATCCATTTTGGCTATGTTTGGCTTGTTATCTCATCACCATCCTCTTTTCTTTTCTTTTTTCTCATTGTATCATGTACAAGGCCGATTTTCCTGTGCATCCACATTTTGAGGTTCTTACTGGTGAGGTAGCATGTGGGGGCCTGCCTTTGTCATTGGATCTCATGGCTTTGAATTTATTCGAATGTATGAACTCAACCGTTAAATTTAGAATTGATTTTATTTTTTCATATATAAAGTAATTTAATGTGTGGGTGATGAGTCAAGGGGTTAGGGGCATTGGCAATGGTCCTACAACCGTAGCATTGCACCATGAGAAACTTGCTCTGAATTTCTCTTTTGGGTTGCTTCTCCTTGCTTGTTTTGAAACTCTTGATATTTCCACAATGGTGAGGACATATTCATTCTGAAAGATTGATGGCACCAATTGATTCTTGATTAATAGGCCCTTTTTTAAACCCCATCCAAGGGGGACGGGACCCAAGAGAGATCCCTATACGCACAAGAAAAAAGCCCGCTCATGAGGAAAGGAGCCTACCCAGGTGGAAAGGAGTAATATTACCAGGGTTGAAACAGTAGAGAAAACTGCCACTCCTTACTTACCACTATGGTAGGGAGTTGTTCTCAATTAGTAGGCCTTGACCCAACCAATCTACACAAATTGAAATGGAAATTTGTGTGACTTAGGGGCAAATCGGACTTGCCAGCCCCAATAGGAGCGGTCTGACTCTGACCTCTTGGAATCAAAGAGCAATTAATGGATGGGCTGCAGCCTCTGAGCCAGAGACAACATTCCCATTTGTTTATGTTTTTTTGTGTCTCTTATCACATTTTAGGAACATATGATCTTGTAAGTTCTGAAACCCCTATGATTTTTATCCAATTTGACATTGAAATTGGACGTGGTTCGACCCTAGCCAAAGCTGAAGCTTTATTGTTTTTAAAGGTATCATTCGGTCTTCCAATGTGTAACCAGATTGGTCGGTGGGGATGTGACTCACCCTAAGCATGGTTTTAGAAATTGGTCCAGCATAAGTCTGGCACCTACGAAGTCACCCAAACCATTTAGGGAAAAAAAAAATTTACCCCAAACCCAAAAAGAAGAGAAAAAAAAAGGTTCCCTAGAAAAGGAGAAGCTACATATATACTTTTTTTTCTTATATTTAACTTATGAGATGTATGAGATTATCAAGTCCTTCTATACTAATTTTGGAAATTAGAACACTTTTTTTTTAATAAAGATTTTAGCATTCAACAACTCATTCGACTCAATAAAGGCAAATGTCGCCACTTGCTAGGTTAGGACATGTCTCAAATATTTTGATTTATCAAATGTTGATTTCTAATTTTTTAATGCTTTCTTTATCATTTCCATAGACGTCGTACGTAAGGTTCAAACCCAAAACCAACCCCACCCCAACCCCCCCTAAAGATTTTAGCATTCAACAACTCGTTAGGACATGTCTTAAATATTTTGATTTATCATATGTGTGTGTGTGTGTAAATCAATCTCAATTTTGATCATAATACAATTAAGTTTTTGGAAAATGCTCCTTATCTATAAATTCCAATTGGAGCAACATAGTAAGATTTCTTAGGTATGAGCTCAAAGCAGGCCCCTTTTAAAAAATTAAGAATAAATATAAAAGATCATGATTCTCAAGCTTATTTTGGCCAAAGTAAAAGGTATATAATCATAAAAATATATTGATTATAGTTTCAAATTTCTGAATGAGATGGACATAAGTATTTTGTTATCAAGAAAGAGGAGTTTATCCTTTCAAAGGGATTATAAAACAAATGAGTTGATTGTCTTAGCCATATTTGAAAAGCAAAAAGATAACTAACACTAGCTTTAAATCTTGAAAAACAAATGACTGAGCAATTAAAAAAGTTTTGGAATAATAATTTGAATCTTGAAATTTAAAGGTCAAGACTGAAATTGTGAGGGTCAAAATAAATAATTTTAATATTTAATATATATAATAATGGTTGATAAAGAAATGTTCACAACCATTCACATTTGTAGATAAATTTTAAAAAAATCTATTGACTTTCATGATTATACAATTTAGGATAGCTACAGTAAGTAAATGCATTAAACAAAAAACAAAGTTCAAATACAATTGGGTCAATTACGATGGATTGAGTTTTAGTCGGTTGTATTCATACTTGAAACACAACTATCACGAGATCACTACAAACTTATAAATATAAAAAAAAAAATAAGCATATGGCAACATGTTAGGTTTGGATTAGGTGTTGGTCACCTTTCAATAAAATTAATGTAAGCAAATTTTACAAACTCTTTTAAGTGATGGTAATTAATAAGAACTTTGACATGGGGTCATTAATAAAATAACTATAATCCTTTAATTGGAGAAAGTTTTAAAAGAAATTGGTAGGAGCAGCAACTGTGACTTAACCCACCAACCTAACTTGGAATAACCCCACTTGGTAATTTAAGTTAGAGTTGATCCTTCTTATTTTTCTAGTTTGGATTAACATTTCTAACGGAATTAATCAATGGATTAGATTAGAGTTAAGTTCATATATGATATTTGACCTCCCGACCCAACTTAATTTGCCTCATTCATGGACCCTCCAACAATTCAACTTGAATGCGAACAAATAGTTAAGTGTCTGCTTGTAACTTCAAAGATGGGTTGATGGAGTTTATGTTAATATTTTTATCTTGATCAACACATGGGTAAAGTTTAGGTTGTCATACACTAGTAGGGCACTGTTCAACCCATTCAATTCTATCTTCTTATCTTCAAGCAATTTTTTTTTTTTTTTTAATTGTTACAATCCTTTTGGTGTGACTAGAGTCAAACTTTTTTTTATGACAATTAGATAGATGGCACTTGTCAATCATCTGACTCCATATCCTTAATTATTATTTTTATGACAATTGTTTTCATTCTTTTTTTGTGACAGTTTAGATAAGTGACATTTGGAGTTATAATTTTTTTTTATAGCAATTGAATAGATGGCACTTGTCAATTATCTAATGACTCTCTTAGCTTATAAATAAGACATGATCTTCCTTATCAACTAAAATTACCTCACTCATTTTTTAAAGTATTAATCTCTCACCCTCACCTACGATTTATATTATTTTCTTGGAAAGTTAATATTATCATATTGTGAACGGAAAATTGAGTCAACTAGGGCTAGGGGTGCCTAAGTCCATATTGAAATGTATATAAGTTCTTTAACAATATTCTTCATTTTAATGGTTTGCTTCTGTTTGTTTTACTTCTACTTGTTACTTTTTATGTATGTATTATATTATATACATATATTAACAAAATACCTTATTCTACAAATACCTTATTGTACCTTATTGTAAGATAAATAAAAAATATTAATTATCTAGCAACACCACTTTTAGTAACTATACGCTCATCTCCTCATAGTGTTTCTTTTTTTCTCAGTAGCTTTATCTTATCCTCTCATAAAGAATTTTTTTTTTTTTTCATCACGTATTCACAATATATAGTGGATGTCATAAATTAATGCGAAAACCCTTAAATTCAGAAAATCATTGATTCCATAGCAATTTATTTTCTCAGTGCTTCAATTTTAGACTACTTTATGGATCGTTTGTCTACACCCCCTCACATTGGTAAACACGAGACATATGTAATGCTCACACATAGGTATATTTGTTTGTGATCATTTAAAGGTGAAAACGGTATGTAAATGAATCCATTCTCAAAAGAAAATTTGTGATCCTCGAAATGTACGAAAATACTTCGTGCCTCTTTGGTTAGAGAGATACCACTAAAAATTCATCTAGGACAGCTTCAGGTATCAAATCTCATAATCACCTTATAATTGTTCATCCCAATTTATCCATTTTTTTTTGTTAACCTATTAAACCCCAAAACATTTACTTCAATGTCTCAAATGTTTGAAGATTTTAAATAATGTCAATTATGCATATGTAACAGAATGGTTCAATGTTTACTATGGAAATGGTAGTAATGTCACGTATAAAACTTTCAACTTCTTTCAAAAAAGACAAAATTGCAATTTCACTATGCAAATCCCAAGTTTCATATCGGACACTTAAAAGGCAAAACAACCCTTTGGTTAGGAAGTTTCATATAAAAACCTTGCAACTTCAGCTCCCCTTAGTTTGCTAGGCAAGTTCTGACCGTTCACCGTAGCTGCTCTTTCCAAAGCAGAGGTTTGTAGTTTCCAGGGGTTGAGTACCATGCAATGCCCTCCCCTGAATAGCCATTAAGCTTCTCTTTCCCCTCTTTCCCAAAATCCTTCTTGCTACTGAAGGCAGTCCATGCGATGGAAAACAAAAACTAACAACAAAGGATGCAATGGAAAAGAATGGCAAAACTAGAATGTACTTGATAGTAATGTCTAATAGCACAACCGCCCAAATCACTGAGTTAAAGTCACTCAGTGACTCGTGTCTGAATGTTGAGACTTCCAGCTCAGCTGCCATCACGTGAACAGCTGTAACAAACTTAGATTCCAGATTAACTAAATCTGTTTCAACTATATACATATATATGTAAGAAACTTGTAATGTAAGCAGTTAGTTTGAATGAAATAAAAAAGGAGAGTGAGAAAGCTCTGATACCATAATAACATGGAATTAATGTCAAGGCCCCAATCAATTAAACATTAAAATGACTGATAATTATTAACAATTATCACGCCATTGAGGTACCATTTATCCCAAAATCAATTGGTGATAGGAAACGGCACAACAATAGTTTTATGGTGAGGGCGAGGACTCGGCCACAATTATGACCGCTCAGGAGCGAAGGTGGACGTTGACCTCAACAATTCCTCCCTCAACGGCATACCCGCCGCGACTTCTGCTACAAACTCGCAAAACGCAAATCCCGTGACTCGAACATCCTGGACTGCCTTTTGATGCAAAATTAGTTGGATGCTGTGTTGGTGCTTGTGGAACTGGTGGGCTCAACGATTTGTGAGGAACCCACAGCTTGGCCAGGTGGATTAATCCCTTATGGGAATTTGACTGCAGAATACCGGTTTTTAAATCGGTTTGTCTGTCACAACTTGGAGCCAAGAGGTCACACATCTGATGTTGCCCAAAAGAATGGTTATTTGCTATATTGCATTGGGACGGGTAAGCGTGTCAATATTCCTCAAATCATACTGAATGCCATGATCCGGACTTTAAGTGCAAAGAAGAATCCCATTCTTCCGTTTGGTGTGCTGATTTCTGAGTTCCTCGCTCACAAAGGGGTTCCCAAAAAGACCAGTGACGTCCTCCAGAAAATTCGGAATCCGATCAACACTCGCACTCTGACCCTCTCTACTTCTCATGTCCAGCATACTCAGGGTGATGAGGCTCCTGAAGAAGCACCTGCACCAGCTGCACTAGTTCAAGGGGAGCAACAAGGACCCCCCCAACCAAGTTGCCCAACTTGCAGCCGATATTTAGGGTTTGCGAGTGCATATGGATGAGCGATTTAACCGAATTGATGAAAATCTTGCTGCCATTCTGGCTCGTTTGGGACCTCCTCAATGATCATTTTTTTCTTTTACTATGACACTTCCTAACTTTGGTGGCTTTCTCTCTTTGTTTCACTTGCACTTTGTCTACTGCTGTCATTATTTTTCTTGACTTTCTCTTTTGACTTGTTCTTCTGCACTTTGTCAATCCCTGGCAAAAAGGGGGAGTAATTTGATGTCTCGCTTATGCTTTCTATATGCTAATGCTTATGCTTATGCTTTTCGCTATTTATGATTTTTGATTCATCTTCTATGATAAATGCATGTGATTTTGTTTCTGGCTTGGAAGTGGTTTCAGGTTGGCAGGTTCAGTCCGTTTCTGTTTCGTTGGTTTTGGGTAGAATTTTTGTGTAATTAGGGTTTTGTCCATGAATTGCCAAAGCGGGAGATTGTTAGATTTTAGGTTGGCTAATTCATTGGGTTATGGACAAAATCGGGTCTCTTTACAATGTAATTTTGTTTAGAAAAGGACTGCCTAAGATCGTGTGTAAAGAAGTGTAGTTCTTTCAGAACTGTCAATGGTCGCTCGAGCGATCATCCATTCGCTCGAGCGAACCTATACAGAACATCCTTCGCTCAAGCCTTCCAAGCAGTTCGCTCGACCCAACGCCCAGCGCAAAAGACAGAATGTAGTTCGCTCGAGCGAACACTCTGGTCGCTCGAGCGAACAGCTCACAGAATGTCGGTCGCTCAAGCCACAACTATTCTTCGCTCGAGCCAATCATTTTCCTGAAGACGGTAAGCAGTTCGCTGGAGCAAACCCTCCTGGTTGCTCAAGTGAACATGAGACAGAACTATTATCGCTCAACCCAAGTGCTTTGCTCGCTCGAGCCAACATCTGAAGCTTCAAATTTCCAAAGACAGAAGCAAGGTCGCTTGAGCGAACCTCATGATCGCTCGAGCGAACCTTGGTGTAAATTTAGTAACTTGCCCAGAATCACTCTCCTTCTTTGTTTCAAAGTGCCAAATTGTTTCCTAATGAGATTATAACCCTAAGGCACGAACCTATGCCTATTTAAAGGCTTTATCTCTCTATTCTACCTCACCTCTCTATCAAAGATAACACCCTAGAGAGAACTTGAGAGATCCATCTTCCCCCAAGGCTGTCTTTCTAAAGAGCTGAAGATCTGAAGCTTTGGTTATGCTCCATTTTACTCCTTTAAAGTAGAGATTCCTTGAAGACGGCTTCGAGGCGTTTGTCTCAAGTACGGTGAAGGTGTACGGCGAGTAGTCGGCAAGATCACGCAGTCCCTAGGTTGAGTTTTCAATTGGGAAGGGTTGTGAGTTTTCTTATAACTTTCTTTACATAGTGCTTGGTTGTCTGTTGGCCTAAACGATAAGGCTCATGGTTTTTTCCCGAGTAGGGTTTTCCACGTAAAAATCATGTGTCCTTCTCCTTTGTGGATTACTTGCTTTTAATTGGATCTAGGTTAAATACTAGTTTAATCACAAATTGTTAAAATCTAGTAGAGATCAGTTGGTTGGGACCTGAGCCTGTGCTAAGGCCAAATTTTCAACAATATTATCAGCTTTGCTTCTATAGTAGTATCCCAACCCCCAAGCCTTTCCACTCAGTGCATAGTGAAAATAAAACTTGATTAGATCAAGAGGAACATAGAAGACCAAAATGTAGAGCCAAGTGACTCCGGCCCAGCCACTGGCGAAACCCAAGTTGGCATGCATAGACGGCTATAACAGTCACACCACCTGGCAAAAACAAGACTCGTAATCACAGTGCAACGACTATTGCAATGCATTATTCCAAGGTAGTGAAAGGTATACATTACTTTGAGGCTTGAGCTTTGAGTCTGGAATGGGTGAATTTTTCCACTATGATTGGATGGTGATGGAACATGGCACCCACTCAACAAAACAATGCCAATGAGGATCGACTGCCCAATCTTGATGACTGCTATGTGGACATGGTGGATGCTTTCAAGAAATAAAAAATCTATGGACATGTTGATCAAAGTAGGCTTTGCTGCCTTGAATTTTTTGTAGGTAAGTCTTAAGTAATGTTCCTTTCTTTTCCAACCCAAGTGGCAATGGGGACTAGCTACAGGGTGTATGTACTAGGGTGACTTAGATAGGTTCAGACTCATAACTTGCAAACTCCATGAGGAAGGGTATGTCTTAAAATTGTGCCAATCCATAATCAAATCACGCTCATTATGAACTACCATTGCCGTTATAAAACTAAGACCTAAGGCCAGATTACTATGGAACCTTCCCTTAAAAACACCTTAGGGGAAGTTGGATCAATGTCCACTTCCCATTAACATCCAATCTTATTACCTACCCCACCAGCAAAAAAAAAAAAACTGAAACACTGGTGTGATGCACACTGGTCCAGCAGTAAGAAGGGGAAGGCCTAGAAAAATAATAAACAATTATAACTATTAATGTAGATTAAGTTTGTGGGATTTATGAGAATTAATGGATTGGAGAATGACTAGGAACATTTTCATGAAACTCCATGTTAAAAATCAAATTTAATTTTTCAATAAAATATGAAAAAAGTAGTAAAAAGGCAACAAGACTTGTAAGCTATGAACAACATTGTTTGATCGAAAAAGATAAAAGTTTTGACAAAGACTATTTTATTGATTTAGCAGAAAGAGAAACATTACAACGTTGTGATAATGATAACATATATAACCAAAAATAAGTATAGATAATATGAAATCAAAATGAGAACAACAAATTCTTTATATATATATATATATATATGTGAGTTGCGCTACAAAACTTCTCGGGCATTTTTCTAAATAAAAAAAATGCCTAGCTTTTAGCGAATAAAAGTGTGACACGTGTCATCAGTGATACACATATCAGATTCTTTCTCCTAAATACTCTCTTATAAAAGTGGATCTCTTAAAATACTAAAAAGTCATTGACTATTAAATAGGAGCAGAAATTCTCCTTTTGAGATAGGGGAGTTTTTGAGAATTTTCATATATATATATATATATGAAACAAAAGCAAAAAAGACCTTTTTTGCATTTACCTAAAAATTCAAAATCCATTTGATGTATGGGAGCACCAATAAAAAGAAATGAGAAAATAACAATATGTACAATATACTTAACATCATCATTATCGTTAAAACCTTGTCATAACTATTGGAGGCTTATATGAATTCTATTTCTCCATTCAAGTCTATTATAGGCCAAATCCAATGATAGGTCATAACCACATAACCCTTGTTTACTTTTCCTACTACTGGGGTAGAGGTGGAACTAAAAGTTTGCCTTTTTGTGCATGCACAAGGGTGGGGGTTGGGGGTAAGTTTTCCATTTTTTTTAGGCTAGGGCAATATGAAAAAAAAATTAAAAAATATCACAGCACTATAGGGATTTAAAAGTTTTGTGGGGCGTCATCGCCACCACCAACCCCCTAGTCCCGCCCTCGATTGGGAGCCATTGCAATGCATCACTTACAGCGAGGAATGCCTTAGTTTGATCGAAGATTACTATCTTCACAAAATCTCCATTTGAGTTGTGACAAGCTTTATGCTTGCAATCACCTACTTAACACAACCCTTCTCTTTGATCCTGGCTTGGAACCGTCAATAAAACCTCAATAAAACCTGATGGATTTTACACAATATATTTACGAAATTAAATTTAATGACTATGCATTTGAAAATAGAATAACAACAATAATATCAATAATAATCTTAATAATCAACAACAAAAACAACACTTAAGCAAATAAAGAAGCATTCTTAAAAGTAGAAAAAAAAAACATTTTAAGACAACATTGAAAGGCAAAATAGAAACCCTAAGTTGAACAAATTCAAACGAATACTAATTCAAAACCGAACGAATTTAGTCAGGTGTAGAACAACACTTGATCAATATATGAATTAAATTACCTAGATCGCTACATCAAGAGACAAAATCTATAATAATTCGAGGTTGTAGCCTCTACCAATTATTTCCCTCTCAAGCATATGTTTGTAGACAATGGTCCACATTCCATGGGAAAATTTCTCCACATAGATGGTCAAAGATTTGCATACATTGGATATGTGAATGGGCTCAGTTCCAGCTTGTTTATTTTTAGCCTGGTTCTTACCTTAAAGCCAATGCTTTTCAAAAAGCATTAATCTTAAGCTTGAAATTCTAACAAAGTTCTAGACCAAGTCTTGATCAAAGTTAACCGAGTCTGAACTTAGTACAAACTTTAATATCCTGCCCATTGTTCTTAAATGTGTCCAACTTCAACACTTGGCCCCTATACACTCACCCAATGGACCAATCCGACTTACTCTGGATACAAGATATAAACCAAACACTCTCGATTTGCAAGAGACTTGAAGTACTAAACTTGCCTACCCATGCTTAGTACACATTCTTAACTAACTCAGCGGATGAGACTATCATATATCTATTTTTAGAGTTGAAGTAATGCATTTAAAAAAATAAAAAAGAGGGTTAAAAGTAAGAAGTTTTAACAGGAAAAACCCTCATACATGGACATTATATTGATTTGACTTTACGTTTACATTATTTTTTTAGCACTATAGTGCATCCACTAAAGACCAGATCCCCTTTATTCCCCCACTCGTGTTCTTCCCCCTTTCTTCTCTTTTTCCCTTGACGTTTCTACACCCACCTAATCCCCAATAAGTGTTTGGTTGAAATTCAAGGGTACCTGAGACTCGCAACATAGTCGCGACGGGGCAACTGCAGCAGGTGGAGCTTTCTTCTCCTCTGCTGCCACCGTGACTTCCCCCACCTTCTCTACCTTTCTCAACGACTTTGACCCCGGTTTCCTTGTAACTAGCAAACCCGTTTTGTTTCCAGCCGGCACAAGCACTGACCGTGCCTCTGTATCTGCTACATTCATTGACCTGACTCTTGGAGCTCCAGACATGGTAACTACCTGATTTTCTACAGAACCCACATTTCTGTTTTGAGAAACCCCCGGCTTCTCCACTTCTACCCAAAAAAAGGTTGATTCCAACTGTTATAAAGCACAAATCAATTGAGTACCCTCACCAGTACCTCGATTCCCAAAACCACCAAATTTCAACTCATATACCCATTAAAACCCTAGAGAGCCCGACGGGTTTCGGAAGAAAGAGGGTTAATGTATAATTCAATGGTGCAGAAGCACCATTTTCAGTCCAGTACAGCAATTCACCCGAGAAAGTTGGGAAAACCAAAGATTTCATGCCACATTGGAATAATTAGAGCTTATAATTAGAGCTTTGAAACTTAAAAAAAAAAAAAGATCAAGACCCCGCTCTTTCCTACCTTCCACATGAAAAAACCGCAGCTTCACTGAAAATCCACGCCATTCTGTTTAGATTCACTCTAAAAACAGCAATCAATGAATCAAACACGGATCGAGACCTCAATCATAGAAAAAAACAACCAGATTTCCAAAAAAACCACCAGATCTCAACGTATACATCCTCAACCTTGGAAAATGTACGCATTTCATAAGAAAGAGGATCTAGATCCAGTTCAACGTTGGAGAGATTTCATACCCCATTGAATTTTAACCAACACATTTGGGACAGGGGAAGTGCAGACAACGACAAAGAAAAATAGAAAGGAGAAAATAAGGAAAAGAAGACGTGATCCGATGGGGAATAAAGGGATTTTGTTCTTCACTGGATACAAATGAATGGTTGATATCAACTATAGTGCTTAAAGACAAAGACAAAGACAAAGACAGAGACAGACAAAAAAAAAAAAAAAAAAAGAAGAAACCAGAAATGTAAAGTCAGGCCCCTTCTGCTTCCCCATTTTTATTAGGCCTAAATCAATACAATACTCATGTACAAGGGTTTTTCCATTAAAACCCTTACAAGTAATGAACATAAGCATTGTCAAAAGACATAAATGGCCTATGTTCATTAATTAGTAGCCATCATGACTTAGATGACCTTCTTTAATCCTTCATCTGAAAGTGCAATGAACTGGGATTTAGGAAAGCAAGGAAAGTAGATTCCATGTTTCCCACCCACTCTAACTTCCTTGCTGTCTTCAGCACAAGATTCTCTCACATATAAAAAGACTTCTGGTGCCTTTTGACCTCACTTGATCTTTTAGCACTTGGATTTCCTTAAACAAAGCATTAAAATTTAAATTAATGATCTGGTGATCTCAAAACCTCCTTTTTCAATACAGAAAAGTGGTATTATTGAGTGAACACTTAATTGTTTGATCCCGGTGACATTTCAATTTCGTATCCAGCAATCTTTTCGCCTCCTTCAACGCGGACAAGTACTATTAAATTTGAACAAGATTTGAGTGGATTAGCACATTTATTATTCTTTAATGACTAGTTCATTTTGTTTATCTGAGGTATAATGTTATATCTGGTGTATTGTCACAAATCTCTCCCTTTCCCCTTTTTTTTATTGTCTCGGGATAATATGAGGGAGGTATTCAAACTTTTAGATATATATCAGGATGATAAGAAGAAAAACTTGCTAAAGTGAAATAAGTTAAAGTAAAAATAAAAGAATAAAGTAAAGAATGTAGTGAAAAGTACTAGATTGAATAAGGATTCCATGAAGATGACAACAAGTGCTGACAAAGTATGAAGTTAGAAAAATAGACGTGTTAGGTAAAAACTGTGAAAGTATCAAGACCATATTCTTTTATATTTAAAGCTTTAAGAATAAAATCACAATCTTACAGGATCATATTGACTCTTTATTTTCCCACAAAAATATGGAATTTGTTCAAAATCTCGTCATGTTCTTTGATATAGGGGGTTCAGGTGACACCCCAAAAATCTCCAAATAGATGAAAGATTCCAGTCCTTCATCTGACGCCTAGAATGTGCTCAACAGGAAAATAATAATAATAATAATAAACTAAGACAAAGAGCTAAAGATCAAAATGGTCAGGATCTAATCCATGTAGGGCCCTACCATGCCAACGGTCCAGATTACTGTTCAAACAGGACCCAAATAGAATTGGGGCAGCCAAGCAAACCTGACACTATAGTTCCTCTGTTCTTTCTTTTCTGAAACTGAAAGGGATCTTTGCAGAACAAATGAAAGAACTGATCCTTCTTGAAAAGAGGAAAAAAGGAAGACAAACTACCAAGGCTATGTTCCTTTGCTATTTGTAGGTTGCCTACTCCGAAGTATAAAAAGGACTTGACAAGGAAAACAAGACGACAAACTCAAACACATTATCCTAACCATTGGATCAGGCCTAACCATGGTTAGTATCTTCGACTGATCTGACGCACCTAATTTTATGAGATCTCAATATTTGGCAGTAGAGCCACATTGCATGATTCAAATCCAGAACAAATATTGGTCATTTACAGCAATGTTTGTTCTCCTAAGTTATGAAAACCAATCTGATTCTCTACATAAAGGTAAATGCTTATCATTGAGGAGAAAAGAGTGGTCATTAACAAATGTCTACCAAAGAGAATGACCCCTTACCTTAGTGGTAAGGAGCGGCAGTTCTCACGTAGCTTTTCCGCAGGTGCAGGTTCGTTTTCCACTTACATTCTATGCACGCGGGCTCCTTTTCCACCTAAGTTGTTGTATTCCCCAGTTAGCACGAGCTCTCTGCTGAATTCCAGCCCTCTTGCTGGAGTGAAAAAAGAAAAAACAACTACCGTAGGCTATCTATCTGGAATAAAGGCAAACTTAAGTGGTCCTTGGCACCACTGATTCATGTCGTGGTGTGCAAATTGGGTCATGTGTGGGCAAAGGAGTCCCCCACCATTGGCCAACAATGGTTGGAACTAGAGCTCCTGGATCCTATTATTGACGGGCTATAGTCCAATAAAAAAACAGTAAGGTTTGGAAAGAAATGTCTGGTCAATAGAAAGAAAAAGCAAATTTTGGTTGACTAGCTTTTTTAATCGTCCATTTAGTATCTTCAAACATGACCTTCATATGAAATATGATTGCTTGATTGGTGTCCTTATGAAACGAAAGGCATCCCTGTTGATTCTCCATATCCAAAGGTCACTTTTGGCAAACAGATCATCAGAAAACTTTCACCATTTCCACCCGATCATGGAAAAGCTATATTTCACAACTCCAAATCCTTTGGGATTTGGAACTAGTGAAAATCCTCATTTCTGGAGGATTTTCCAGTTGAACCCTCTCTAATAGGATTTGACAATCCTGCCTTCGTGGATTTACACATCTACACCGATTTTTCTTATCCATATACATCGATACACACTAATATTAATATTTTTTTTTATCAGTACACTAATATTAATATTAGGTCCTCAAATATACACTCCTTAGCGATGAATCTCTATACTAATGGCAGAGAAAAATCCTTAAATCAGTAGATTTTTCATGGATAATACACGTGCAATAAAAAAAATAAAACATGGTCCAAACGTGAACTGAATAATTGTCCAGGGAACCTCTGAATTGTACACCTTGTATCCTAAATTGTATGAATAGAAGACGACGAGGAGGAAAATGAAAATGAAAATGAAATGACATAAGAAGATAAGCTTGAAGAAGATCCATCTCCAAAGTAGCCTTTGGAGGACCCTTGTCCCCTATCCATTTGTTGGGGGTCGCTTTTTACGGGTATCTGATTGGATGTGGAATTCTAGCGCTTTTGTTTTGGTCTTTTAGACTACTATCAAATCTGCTTTTCTTATTTTTCAATCAAGGTCATGTGAGGGATTACTGCTGGTTATAGCAGGACTGGTCAAAAAGTTCATCATCTCTTATGTGTTTGATTCGAACTAAAAACAAACTGTCCTTCGTATTGCTTTATCTTCAGAGACAAGTAGCTTTAGAAAGGCCTTTTTTTTTATAAGAGAAATGTATGTCCACAGATACAAAGGGAAACAGTGGAAAGATGAAAAAAAGAAAAGAAAAAGAGAATCACACTGATATTTTTGCCCTTTAGATAACAATAAAAGGTCAGTATTCTGGAGATTCCCATTGGCACAAAGTGATGGGACCTTCCCATGTGTTGGAGTGGGACCCAAGAATTGGAGTCTAGGGGCAACAGAGTCTGGAACAGGACCACTGAAGTTTTTGTTATGATCCATGGTCTTTGGACTAGCACTGGTGGAAAGTGATGGGACCTCCCAATGAATTTTGTGGACACCCTTACCGTACAACAAAATGGGGAATCCGAGGGCCCTCGAACTGCAGATTAAGTAAAGTGGGTTCTCTTTGTTTTAGGAGAGAGCCTGAGTATCAGGAAGACTAAGAAAGGTAAACAAACAGTAGACTGAAAAGTTTCAAGCGTAAGGTTGATTTTAATAAAGAGAGTATCATGATAATGATAAAAGCTCTGAAAAATGAAAATGATGAAGACCCAAACCAGATTAGGACCTTTTCCACTTCAAGAAAGGTGAGAAATAGGAAAGCTAATTATCTATAATCTTCACAAGGAAAACAATCTATACTGGTTTTTATTGGCCAATTCAGACCTTTGATTCAACCACTACACGAAAGCACCGAATTGTCAGTGAAATGCATATACATATCCGTTTGGATGTACCACAAATTGCTACCAATTTGGATATTTATATGAAGCATGGCTAATTTAATTAATATGTATTCTCGTTGGAGTGCCCGAAACTATCAATTCTATATTAAAAACAGTAAAATGATCCATTAGATAAATAAATTAAGGTGTGTTGGTATAGGGATACCACAAATTGCAGAAGAGGTGAAATATTTTTGGCAGAACAGATTGTAATCCATTATACATGAACTTTGGGAATGAAAAAAAAAAAAAAAAGAATCAGTATTGGTGGGATACCGTAGTTTCTAACTTTCCCAACCCAAGAACATTTAATCATAATATTAAAGAGAGCATAAGAGGCACAAACAACCTTCCTTTGAGTGAGGAAAAGACAGTTACAGATAGAGTTACAATGCAAGAAATCACCCATTATTTCCAACCACTGAGTATTTTCCACAAGATGGAACAAACAGACAGTGGACTCAAAGTACAGTTCTACTCATACAGAGTTAAACATGATCAAATGAATTCTAATGGCAGTCCTAAAGACTTCTATCCGGGTCTAATTCTCTTCTGACCAGCCTTACCATCGGATCTCAATGTCCCAGCAGAATCCCCCTCAGATGAAGCTTCCATTGATTTTGTGAAGGAGCTCGAGAGGTCTGCATAGAGATCGACGACTCTTCTGATGTTGTTGTTGAGCTCTCTGATCAGACCCACATTGCGGCTGAGATTGTCAGGCATCTTGGACTCATGGTTCTGATTAATCTCATTGATCAGCAGTCTGTTCTGGTCCAAGATGTTTTGGACCTGACCAAAGTTCTTGTGGAATGTCTGCAAGACCTTGTTATCTACTTGAGTTCCATTGCCAAAGCCTGAAAAAGTGTCCCCCTCCATTTTTTTTCAGATGAAATTCAATCAAATCAAAACCAATCCTGCATATATATAAAGATCATCAGAGCACAGAGAGATTGATTGGACATCTAAGATAATGAGGTTTTTTTTTTTTTATGGGCAACAATCACATTTTCAGGAACTTTCAGATAAAAATTAATTCATACGAAGATGGTGCTTTATAAATATGAAGAGAATGAAGGGAAAAATCATGATCAAACTTAAGAAAACAAGATAAGATGGTTTCAAGCACAATTTAAGGTGAACCTTAATCCAGTTGAAACCAACCTACAGTCATAGAGAAAACTGAAAAGAGGAGAAAACACAAAGAACAGCAACAACAACTAGCATCAGAAAATAAAAGTTGTAACAAGTTCCAATCACACTTTCAGGTGAAAACAATATAATCAAAACCAGTCTTTCATGACTACAAGGAAATAAATTTACACACACATACATCTAACCAGTCAAAACCAGTCTGTATGTCAAGAAGCAAGGCAGCAGACAAGGGGGGAAAACAAATTTTCCAGATTCTGATTTCAGAAAGAGAGAAATTTGAAGTGTACTTGATATTTCTGAGGCAAATTAATCTATACGCACATAAAATCCAGTCAAAACCAATCTGTATATCAAGAAACAAAGCAGCAAACAAGGAAAAGCAAATTTTCATGATTTTGATTTCAGAAAGAGAGAAATTTGAAGTGTACTTGATATTCAGAGGCAAAATTCAGAGCAAGTAAATAGAGTACTGCATAAACACAACGGTTTTTTTTTTTTTTTCCATGCATCACCATTAGCCATGGAAATCTATGCCTGGTGACGAAAGTCAAGAAAAATCCCAGATGTTCTCCTGGAAGTTTAAATTGAATTATGCGATATTGTATAAAATTAAGAGACTAGGGTGGAGAGCGTTTGGGAAATTTTCTATACTTTCATCACCAGATTTCTATGGCTGATGGTGAACGCACAGGAAAAATCCCAAAATATCAATATAAAGAAAAATATGTGAGTGAGAGAAACCAACTTCAGGGGAAAAAATAGAGAGTGCCCATCATATTTTCAGGTAATAGTCATTGTAACTAAAACCAGCAACACATCCAAATCAAAGTAACAGAAAGTGAGAAAAAACCAAAGAACACGCATTTTGAAGATGAGTCTTTTAGGGTGAAAAAAAAAAAAAAAAAAACAAAGAACATGCATTTAGAAATGAATCTTAAAGTGAAACTCCGTTAAAACATAACCAATCATAAAAATAATGGAAAGGGAAAAACAGAAAGATAAGAGGGATAAGAACCGGTTGTCTTTTCTTTATTGGATTTCCTTCACATTACTACTACTAAATTCAATCAGGACAATTCCTGCAGACTGCAGAGACATCCACCTTGAAAGAAACCAAGAAGAAAGGCAGAGAAAAAAATCACAGCTAAGAAAATGAGACCATCTAATGGATGCCCGGCCATTACATGATTCCAATGAAATTCAACGCCATTACATGATTCCAATGAAATTCAACTCAAAACAATATTAACTCATCAAAGAGTAAAAAGAGAACAGGACCCCATGTCCAGGTAAAATCCAGTCAAGCCGTCCTGCAAAGATATCCAAAAGCAAAGCAAAAAGAGAGAAAACCAACAACATCACAATTCCAAATGATGAAAACTTTTTTGGGTACCCATCATATTCACATGAAATTCCTCCTAAAAAAGGGGAGAGAGAAAAAAAAATCAAGGCTCTAGAAACTAATATTTGTTTTACAGGTAATGGTCAGCCAAAATCGTTCAAAATTAATCGAGAAACGGAAATGCCAAAAGTAAGGGAAAAAAAATAGTTAAGAGCTGAAAAACTCTCCAATATTTCAGACATTTTAGCAGAAGAGACAAAGCTGAAGACTCTGAACAAAGAGATATCATTCCTTTTTCCTTTTTCTTTCTTTTTTTCCTTCCCAGACGAATCAGATGATGGGAAGATACTTCTTTACACCACCAGATCCATCTCGCAAAAAGGTTTTTTTATTTGAAAACCAACAACAACAGAAACAAAAAGAACGGCCAACGCCTCATAGTCACGGAGAAAGAAAAGAAATGTATATAAAATAAAAGTTGAGAGATAGAAAGAAATATAACCCATTATCTATTTTATGTAAACTAGGAAAAGGACGTTATCATCTTCTGTGAGATCAGAAACCGAGAGAACACAAGACAAATCAGGAGCCCAAGGGTCGACCGTACAGGAAAGCACACAGAGAAATTCTACAAAAGAAATTTTTTTCAGAAAGTATGTGAAGATCTTCCAGATATTGTCAGAATTCAAAAAGATCCTTTTTTTAATACAAGAAAAAGTTTAGAAATCGACTAATATATATAAAAAAAAAAAAAGGCTAAAAATCAAAAGGAGCAAGAAAACAGAGAGAAGGTAATCAGCTAAAACACTTACATCTCTGAAAAATAACAGAGACCCAGAAAACCATTTGAGAAGAAGATCACCCAAAGCAAATAAAAAGAAAAGAACGTTTAAAACCCATTTTTTTCAATATAGTACCCCCAAGTCTTTCAACAAAAATGGAAAAATACAACAAAAAGATGCTTTTTTTGGAAAGCCATGTTTTGGGTTTTTGTAATCCTGTCAACAAGATTTATGGGTGGTGAATCTTTATTGGAAAATCATGTTTTGGGTTTTTGTAATCATATCATAAAGATAAATGGGTG
Source organism: Persea americana (assembly GCA_029852735.1). Taxonomy (NCBI): domain Eukaryota; kingdom Viridiplantae; phylum Streptophyta; class Magnoliopsida; order Laurales; family Lauraceae; genus Persea; species Persea americana. The sequence continues at coordinate 50,367,440 of CM056817.1, read as the reverse complement.
GTGCTTAGAAATGAAAAAAAATGGAGTTGAAAGAAGAGAGTTTTAAAATCTATCTTTCTCGTTTTGTTATTTCTCCGTACCTTGGAAATCAAGAACATTTCTCTGGAGTTTCGCGTGAAGGGAGAAAAAAATCTCAAGGAAGCGTGGAAAGATGGGAGATTGAATGGAATCTGTGTGGGGAAAGGCGGAGGAGAGGCCTTTAAATCAAGGAAAAAAAAAACTACTAGGAAGAATTATACATGAGAGCGAGAATATGTAGATTTTGACAGTCACCTCTCCTCTTTCTATTCACAGACTCTGTAATCTGCCTCTTTTTTAGTTTTTTTTTTTTTTTTAAGCTGTCAATCGGCCTCTTTTTTAGTTAGTTCACTTGTCGTTTGTGTTGTATTTGGTTGGTGGATTTCTGGGTAAGCAGATGTAGGAGAGCAGGAAGAAATACTCCCGGGTTTGGAGGGAATTACGAAGTAAGCCATGGAATCATTGAATTTTCTATTTTTGCATGAAACTATGGAAAAAGAGTCATTGAATCAGAATTTTCTTGTTAGAGATAATTATTCACGGAGCATATAGAATGGTAGGGACAATGGGCTGGACCTATCTGAGTTCTGATTTTAATCCAAGTAGGTAGGATCTGCATGACCTCAAAATGACAATGAGTCGGGTTCAGTTCTAGGCCCTATTTGTTGGGAAGAATTATGAGGATTTTTATATGAGAAAATTTTGAGAATTTCAAATGTTATCCACCAAGATAGAATTCCAAATGTTCAGCAGCCACTTCTAACATTTTTATTTTTTATTTACTAACGGAGGGTTCCCAACCCTTTGGTTTGACATATCCATCCAGATCCGGAGAGAAGTCGGGTAAAACTCCTATGGCCTTCAGGTGACAATACTAGTAGACTTAACCTTCGGTTCCTAAAGATGAATGAACAGTGGATCGATACCAGAACCTCTAGCTCTAGAAGCAAGAGAAACCGTGATCCTGACCACTCAGCTAACCCCTTGAGGTTAGGCCCCCCTAGCATTTGAAATGCTAGAATTTTATGAATTCATAAGGGCTTGTTTAGTTAGAGGAATTTATAACAAACAATTAGGCTTGTTGGGGGGTTTTTATATGATGTGACATCTTATCCCCTAAGCATTTTAAATGTTCTGTTTATTGTAAGAATTTAGAATTCCAAACCACATGAAAAAAGCACTTTTAACCTTATGAATTTTCAGAATTCCAGCATTCCAAATGCTGGAGGGGGTTGAACATTTGGACTTTTACTTCGAGGAGCAACATTTTGAATTCCAAGAATTCTCCCAGACAAGAATTTTCACAATTCTTCTAAACAAACAAGAGTCTAAAAGTGTCTTTTCATGCTATCTGAAATTCTGAATTTTTGCGTCAAATAGAGTATTTGGAATGCTCAAGGAATAAGATGTCACATCATATAAAAAATCCCCAACAAGACTAATTCCTTGTCAGAAATCCCTCTAACCAATCAAGCCCGAAATGCTAGAAGGGGGTTGAACATTTGAAATTTTACTTTGGGGGGAAGCATTTGGAATTCTCAAAATTTTCCCAGACAATAATTATCTCAGTTCTCCTAAGCAAACAGGCCCCTTGGCTAAATTTAACTTTAACTCACTGACATTACTTAAGGCCCGAAGCCTATGACCTTACGTAAGTCTACCATTTTAAGCCCAGATGAATCTTCTGCAACCAATTTTGTAGATTTATATTCTACCGAGACACTTTCTATTTGTTAGGGGAAAAGGTAAGAGAGAGGTTGAAAATGACTTTCCCTACCTTTTTAGAGAAAATATAAATAAATAAAAATAAAAATAATTTTTTTTTCACGTATTGCAAATCGAAAATTCGAAACCCCACCGATCATATATCCATCTCAGATTTCACTTCAAATGATGAATTAGTATCATATGTTGACAAAAACATAATTTATATAATGGGCCTAAAACTCTAGACTAACTTCTTGCTTATTTCGTGCACATTTGTGTCACTTCCACAAAATAAAAGTCCAGTGACTTTCAACTTTTAATGATTTTTGTTGCTAATGTCCCCTCGTTAAAAACACATTACCGCAAAATCGTATAATTCTGTATTGTCTTTAATGCTTTTCCTTACAAATAAGCGTTGACACCAAGGATAGAATCTTTTTATAGAAAATATGGTGCATGGGGTGTGAAACCTAAATTCCCTTACACTATCTTTATGGAAGATTAGGATTCCGTGTGTGTGTCTGCTATAACTGTTCAGGAAGAATTATATTGAAATAGGAGTAAAAGAAAAGGTTCATGTAACACAAAAGTTTTACTTCTCACTATCTGGATGGAATAAATAACGGTAAAGTAAAATTGATGTGATGTAGAATTTTATTTTAAAAGTGTTAAGGTGAAAAAAAAGAAAAAAAAAGGGGAGGATAGAGTAAAGTTTCAATGGAATGTTAAGTGTGGGTTTCACCCTAATTTATTTTATTCTCTCCAAACCTCTGGTTTGAGAACTTCACTAGTAGAGTGTAGTGAAATAAAGCCTGCATTTTCTAGACAAAAGGGTCGCATTAAAAGTACATATTTTCAAACCCCCCCCCCCCCCCCCTCCTCAATTTGAAAAAAAAAAAAAAAAGAAGAAGTAAGAAGCAACCTCCTTTCTCTACTAAAAGACAAAAAAATACTTACTTTTTAAACAAAAATAAAAAAAAATTATCTACCAAGCAACTAAAGATAAAATATCATTATAACACACTTATATTTTATCATTTCACTATTTGAGGCTTTACTTCACTCTACTCTACATGTAAAGTTACCAAACAGGGGCACGAGTTTGTTTGCATGAGGGGAGGAGTAGAAGAAGAGTGAAATATCAAATGAAAATAGAGTTAAAATAGGAGTGAGTTGAAATAAATGAGTGATGAATTATTCTTATTCTGTTTTGATGATTGGGGTAAAGTAAAATGGATTTACTCATGTGTATGGATAACATGGAGTAGAGTGAAAATTTTATCATTTTTAGTTTTGTTAAACTTCGACTTTCAAATAATAATTTTTTCCTTTTTTCCAAGAAAGAGCAAAATAATCAGGAGAAAGAAGAGGTCATATAAATTTGGGGATTATGGTTTTTTTAGATAATATGAGGATTCAAACTTCCTCTTCTTCTCCATCCCAAGTCGGAACCCTGCAAATCTCCCCAAGTCACACTTCTTCTAGTTTCAAAAGAGAATCCATTTCAAGAAAAAAAAAAAAAAAAAAAAACACACCAAATTGATTGATGAAGCACACCAGGCTTCCAAGTGAGGAAGAATAACAATAAAAAAGTCTATATAGCTTGAATTGCCCGCACGAATTGCAGTTCGATCCGAGCTGGAGTCCAGCTGGATGGATTGGTGATTGGCGGGCTTTTAAAAGTTGAAAACCCATTTTATCTAATTGCCGATCCAGCTGAACTCCAGCTCGGACCGGGTTGCAATTCGTGCAGGCAATTCTGGCTATATAGACTTTTTGAATAAAGTTTTATCTTGTAGTAACTTTTTTTATCTTAATCCCCTCATCTTTAACTTTATTTATGATTTAACTCCGACTCCGCTTTTATTCCTCCTCTCATGTAAAAAAATATATTCTTATTATTTTTTATTTTGTGAGAAAACTATTTTCTACGAGTGGTAAATCTTCACAAGGCACATACAAACGAGCCCTGGACTTGCATATAATAACTGCAAAGGAGAGGCGAAGGACATTATTGTAATTATTTATTTTCTCAGGTGGCATTTCTAAGGAAAATTATTTTGACCTTTTCCTTCATCGGCAGTCTGCACGCGGATCTTGGAGTTCGTCTGGAGAGAAAACTAAGTAAAAATTCCAGCATTAAAAAGCCAATAGTATCTCGACGCGTGGTGGCTCAGCTTCGGCAAATCTAGAGGCTCGGAACCGAGCCTGACAGATTCCGAAGCAAACCAAAAAGGCTGCAGCTTTTCGTGGGGCCCACTCGGCCTTACAACATTGAAGTTTGGCATTCATGGAAACTACTGAACATCACTCCCCTTGAGGGCCCCACATGTTAAAAGAGAAGATATTCAGTCAACTAAAATTACACATGTGCCCCCTACTTGGTTTCCAGATCCAACAAAGGTGCTGCTACGTACACACTGCAGATAACTTTTCACACACTTAATTTTTTTTAAAAGAAATTAAAAATAAAAAACTCCCTAAACTATCCATCTCCCTCTCCTTTCCTCTCTCTCCCTCTTCCTGCTCCGGCACCACCCGCCGCCGCCCGACTCCGATCTCTGGCGGAACATAGGTGTGTGGGTGGCCACCAGTGCTCCCTGTCCAATTGACCCTGGTCAACGTGAAATGGGTGCACCCCTTCGGATCCTCCATTGGTAGGAGCGTCGGAAAATAGTGCTCCTCTGTGCAGCAAGATTCTGCCTTTCGGCACGGCAGACGGAACTTCCTCCACAGCCGCCGGTCCTGGATCACCACCAGCGTTTGCCGCCGAGTCAGCACGAAAAACTACGACCCAACTCGGAATTCCGAGAAGGGCACCTCCGGCAGCATCACATCATTATCTCTTGCAATGTATCTCTCCCATCGGCCAGGCTCGCCGTTGAGGATCTCTATGAAGCTCCGATACTTGGGGCAGTGGCGGGAACGGCTGAGATCGGAGGCGAAGAGTGTGTGGTAGACGAAGCGGAAGGAGTGGAGGGGGACACAGTGCTGGGAGAGGAGGGCCAAGAAGGCATTCGCCGGGTCGTCGAGGAGAGCAATGGCGAGGAGGCGGCAGAGATAAGCGTCGGGGAGGCATGCTGGGTGCATTTCCCAGCTATGAATCGGCCCTTGAAGACGCCGATGGCGGGGCTGAGTTGGGCGGTGGGGTCGGTGTGGATGTAGATGTTGTAGAGGTGGTTTTGGCCATGGAAGAAGGGCTCCCTGAGAGGGGCGAAGGTGATGTCGGAGCTGGTGAGGAAGAGGAAGGTGATTTTGGGGATTGGGGCGAGCGGAGGAGGGGAGGTGGAGGCGAGTGCCACCCGACGGAAGAGGGCGAGGTCATCGAGCTCGTCGCGGAGGGAGATGGGGATGTTACGGGTGGGAGGATTCGAGGGGCGGCGGCTACCGGAGTCGACTCAAGGTGGCCACGAGTGGGGTTGCCGGAGCAGAGAGGGAAAGAGAGGAGAAGGGATAGTTTAGAAATTTTTTAATTTTTTTAAAAATAAATGCAGTGCGAGGAAAGATTTTTACAGCATGTAGGTAGCAACACTCTCCAAGAAAATGATATGAAATTATAGTACTACCCTTGTTTTTAGAAACATTATTTGTGGGAGGAATGTATTCCAAAAAAATCATTTTGATTTTGGAGTTCATTATAATATGGCAAGAAAAATATTTTTTTGTTATGAATGGAAAATTTATCTTCATCTTGCACAAACACACCACAATATGCTTATTTATAAGAAAGAATAATTGATTTACTAAAAAAAAAAAAGGGAGAGCATTGGATTTGAGATTAGTTTGTTTGTAGGGGATTGCTTTTTGCTTATTTTGTTTTTCTCCTTGTTTTTTTAAGGTTTTTTGTTGTTTTTTTTTTTTTCATTGTAATGAAATTTTCTTTTAGGTCACGTTTGTGCACACGTAATTTCGCGGTAATGGAAATACTTATAAGAGGAATTTACCGGTAGAAGCCCTATAGGACCTTATACTACAGATGAGGTCTCAGAATCACCATAAAGACAGTAGGGATCCTTTTGGTGTGTGTTTGTCTTCTTCTTCTTCTTCTTCTTTTTTTTTTTTTTTTTTTTTGTCATTTAACGCTATTGGTCGATATCAACCATCCTGTAGTGGTTGTTTTTGATTTACAAAGCCCAAATAGAAACTGGGTTTTTCTTTTTTGGTCGTTGGTATTGCTCCAGATGCATTGGTTGGGGCTAGGATTGTGAGAGAGAGCAAGAGAGGGAAGGAGTAAGGTGTATAGGCGAAGACGTTAAGGAAGTGAATAAAGCCATAGAAGACGATGAAGGCGCTGAACTGGAGGAAGACCCATTGAAAAGGGAAGATGAAGAAGCAGAAGATGAAGTAGGAGAGCTAGAGAGGGATGGAGAAGTAGGAGAGGGAGATGAGGAAGTCGCTCAGTTTCTAGAATTGGAGGATGTTGTTGAAGGTTTAAAGGGTTTGAGTTTCTTTGTATGTGCAGATGCAGCGAAGGAAGGAGAAGGTCGAAGACAACATATTCGATGAAATGCCATTGAGAGAAATAGAGGGAGGAGAGAAGAAAATGAGAGAGTGGGGGAGGGATTCAATGAATCCAAACAAGTAGAGGAGAGAAAGGGAGAAGATGGAAAACTAGGAATTCGATTTGTCTAACACTATCCAAGGGGAGTAAGCGAAGGCGAGGGTGGAGGATGTGCAGGTGGACCTGCAGATTCGTCTTTTTTTTTTTCTTTTTCTTTTTCTTTTCGCGATATGGTCAATATCAACCATTCTATTGTATTCAACAAATAAGACAGCTACATGTTTAAGAAAACTTGACCGATAGAATGGTCAATATCGACCACATCGCTAAATAAAAAAAAATAAAAAAGAAGAAGAAGACAAAAACGCACTAAGAAAACCCCTCCTGTCTATACGATGATTCTGGGACCTTATCAGTGGTATGGGGTCCTACGAGGCTTTTACCCATAAATTTCTCTACTTATAAAGTAATTAATATTTTGGTGCAGTTTAGTTAACTCCAAGAAGTGCCTAAAAATAGTAATTTTTCAGTATTACTGGATTTTCCTTTCCCATATGCCCTCATCAAAATCATATGTCCGCAGAAGCGGCTTTGCACAAATGTCCCCTTAACGAGTTTTTCTTTTACGGGGGATTGGGTTTGGCCCTTTGGGTCGAGTCCATGCTCATACCCAGATAGGACCCAACTTGGCTTCAGGTTACAAGAACAATACCAGTGCACCATTTATAAATCAAAGGCCCATGATTGGGCCTGGGCCTGGGCCTAGGCCTAAATGAGAAGAAAGTGCTAGATTCTCAAAATGGAATGAACAGTTCCCCAGACCTCAATACCAGAATGACTCGTTTTGAAAAAACAATAACGGATATCCATTTGTTAGCTGGGTCTGGTTTTAGGTCCATGGGACCACGATACCCGATGCCACAATCATATATTACATATCAAGTATATTAAGTGTGTTTGTATGGGCTTGATTCAGGTTTAGGTCCTAGTTCGGGTTTGGGGCTTAACTCAGATCCGGGTATGTAAGCTGGATCCGATTTGGGTCACCAAGAAACAGCTCCTCCTGCTCCCAAGCTACAAGTGTACCCAGTGGTAGATCTGCAAGTGGAAGGATCCCATGCCCAATTTGCATAAGAAAATCCAACCAACTCGGGAGACTCAACTCAAACCTGACCCCTTTTTATTTTGAATGGGGACCCAAACACTATGTACTCATATAATATGGTTAATTTACTTTATATATATAAATATATATAATATATTAAAAATATTAATATGCACCAATCTCGTACCATAGGGTGAGGGATACTTCTATAATTAGAAATTCTCATGTACAAAAGAGGAAAAGTCATATATGGTCATATATATAAAAAACCCAAGCATGAATCTAAAATTTGAGCGTGTGCTTAATTCTTTTCAATTCTCGCCCTCCCAAGTATCAAATCCATCAGTGTCATAGGACCACTTAACTTGATCGTTCTACGATGTCAATAAATCCAAACATCTACCTGTTCGCCCTACCTTTGATTAGCCAAACTCAAAACTTGCATATGTATGGATGATTTTAGGGTTAATTTATTTTAATGAAGGTCCCCCTTTTCACCCTAATAAATAAGAAATTTGTTGAAATGGATGAAAATGGGCGAAAAGGTTAGATTACAACTAATCCCATTGTAAAAAATAAACCTTTTTTTTATATAATAAAAAACTCGTTGAAAAACGGATTCTAAACAAACGCACGTATGCTATAGTAGCAAAAAAGAAAAGAATTGAAAAGAAGATCTTAATAATAAAGTAATCCCTTGAAATTACTGTATGAGATAATGATTGCCTAAGTTAACCAAGAATGGAAATAATTTATACTGTAATACCTTGAAATTGGTGGGCTGTTTCGGACTTTTTCAAGGGATGAAGTAGAAAAGACTTGTGTGTATATAAAAAGTATTGAAATATACCAAAATGAACACCCCCACGGTGTGTCCGGCACATTATTGCATTATTCAAGTTGTTCATCATGTAGTCAATCTTGTGATGTGCCTGCCCCAACATAGTAAATTAACTAGAGTCTCATCCCTCTGCCGTGGTGAGTGTGGACCGCATTATGGTGAACCACGTTGAAAAAATATGATTTACCATAATTGGTACACTCACCGTATACTTATCCATTATACTTGCCCCTTCGAGATCCACGTACAAACGTTAGAAGAAATAACATAACCAAACAAGCAAGCCCATGAGATAATCTGATGGCCCCTAAATTGTCACAGGTGGACCCCACTGAAAGGGAGCGTGACTAGTGCTCATGCAGTTATAATCCACGGGGCAGATCGCGCGTTCCCATCTGACTGGGTTCGGACCAAAATCCTCTCTCTCTCTAGAAATTTCTCACTCTACAGATGGGTTCGATATCGAGATCCCCGGCCGAGAGCGACCGACCGAGCAGCAACGGCAACCCGCAACCCAACCACGAGGCGACGGACGACGCCGATCCTCCGGCACCCAACGGACACTGTGCCGGAATCCCGTCGGAAAATAACAGACCAAGGAAGCGGAGAACCCCGGGCTTGCTGCCTCTGGAGGTCGGAACTCGCGTCATGTGCCGGTGGAGGGACGGAAAATACCACCCCGTTAAGGTGATCGAGCGCCGGAGGATCCTCTCCGGCCCCAACGACTACGAATACTACGTCCATTACACCGAATGTCAGTATCTCCTCTCTCTCTTTCTATCATATTGAATTAGGGTTAGGATTTGTATTGAAATTGGAAAATGAAAGTTGGTTTTTTTTTGTGTGTGTGTGTGTGTGTGTGTAATGTATTTAGCATTTTCATTTCTATTCTGGGTTCCAATTTGTTGGATTGGGGGAGTAGGGTTAGGGTTTGGATGGAAATTGTGATTGGAATGGATTGGGAGATGAAGGTAGATGTCAGTGCTAGCGTGTAGATCTTGCGTTTTAGTTTCTACGGTGTGGGTTAAGGATGAGAATTGGGAACTTTATTTGTTTTGTCCGAACGGATCTGTTAAAAAGAAAACAAGTTAATGGAAATAGGGCATGGGCGGGATTGGTTCTAGGGTTAGGAAAAGTGGGGTATAGATTTTGAAGTACAAGCATCCGTGGGATGGGGATAATTGGTGTGGAGCATTCATGTTTACTTGTTTTTTGATGTTGGGGAGGAATTAGAAAAGAAAGATGAAGGGACCTGAAAGCGAGAAGTGTGAAAAGATGGGTGACTAGAGGGATCTTGAATCTTGATAGAGCCCCACTTCGCGGACCAATTTCTTTGATTGAAGGCTGTCCTCTGTGCTAGCCTTTGACGGATTTTATTTAACAAGTCCAAAACACTGCAATTTTAAGAAATTATGGAGAAAGTTGTGGCCTATTTTACCATTTAAAAAAAGAGAAAAAAGAAGAAGTTATGGTCCATTTTCTGTGGAGTTGTGTGTTCTGGCTGTAATTAGGCATTGGGTATTTTAAAAATATTTTAAGAGAGTCGTTCTACTTCAGAAGTTTGAATCAAAATTAGGATAACAGGAAGCAATGATATTCAACCACTCAAGACTTATGACATGGACTGTATGAATGAAGAAGTGATTGTCTTTTCTTTGTATGAAATCTTTTCTTAAATTTTGTGTGATGTGATTCCGCACAGATATGGGATTTTATTTTATTTTGCTTCTTCTAGGTTTAGATTGGATATTTGTTGCTGATCTCTATATCTGCTGATTTCCACTTTCTCCATAAGCGAAAAAGAGGAAGGCAACTCATGTCAATCGCCATTCTCTTCATCTTTGTCTTCTTTCCCTTTTGGAGTTATAGGAACCAAATTATATATAGTTCTGATTGATGGTTAAATCTTGAATTCGACATGTATTAACATCCTCAGCAACTGCGAAACAGTTCATCTTAAAATTTGCACTATTCTTTAGAAATTTCCAAACAGCACAACTACCACACTATTTCAATCTTACACTGCTTTATGTACTAACGTAATCTGAAAGCATTTACATCGGCAAATATTTGTTCTGCATGTGTCCAAGGGGCTGTAAAGTCTTTAAAAGCAACCAAGATCACAAGGTTGCTCTTTGAGTAATTGACTTTTCTCTCCCATCTTAACATTGACTGTGCGCAAAATGATTTGTACTGATACTTGTTGGTCTGAAGAGCAGCACCACCTGACAATTTGGTCATGTAGCAAGTCTCTTGAATTGTTTAGACAAGATTTGTTCAAATTATGAAAGTACATTAAGTGCCAACCCAGTATTGTAGCTTTTGAGGATGTAGCTTCCATCTGAAATGATGGTTAGGTCTAGTTAGTGTATGCTTGCCACTTTGGTACTTGTTGAGAACTCTTATTCAAAGGATTACTTCACTATATGCTTGCCAGAGTTTGCTTTTTAATGGAAATAATGGACGATGAGGGCGGTGAATTGATTTGAAATATTGTGGACTTTGTTAAGAGGTTTTAGTCCCTTCAACTTTTTTCCTATTTGTCCTATTCCCTAGGGTCATTGCTGAAATGCCCACTATAAGCATGAAGTGGAATTTCTTATAGGGGATCTGAGAATCTACGCCGATGTATTTGTGTGCTGATTCCTTGAGCCCTGATGGATTTCAACCTGTCTTGATATTGACTTCTGTGCTTCTTTCTGAAGAAAGTTTTGACAGCATAACCCATCATAGATAATTTTCTTTTCAAATTTGATGTTGCTCATCATAGAAACTTCAGCCAATGGTTATGAAAAGGTTGATCCTTTTGAACTAATTGCATCATTTCTTTTATGGTTTAATGCAGTTCCATGGCATGCCTTGGCATTAAAATATAGAATGCTAATCCCGAGGGGGAGCTCAGTTAGCCTAAGACCACGATTTGCCCTCAGAGGTTGAGGGTTTTTAACTGCACTACCACAGTGTGGCCACAGGGGATTTACCCGGCTCCCCCCGGGCCCGAAGGGATTAGTCTGGCCCATAGGGTTGGGACACCCTCCGTCATAAAAAAATAAAAATAAAATATAAAATGCTTGAATTGTCAGATTATTCAGATATCTTTTTCTAAAATTTTTTAAGTTTCCCTTCCTTCTTTTAAAATCTCGTTATTTGATTTTGTGCATGATATTACTCTTGTTTATAGTCAACAGAAGGCTTGATGAGTGGGTTAAGCTTGAACAACTTGATCTTGATACTGTGGAGACTGATGTTGATGAAAAAGTGGAGGACAAGGTAGTGTCTGTATCAATGTAACTTTTGTTCCTAGAATTCTTGTGATCCATGCACAATATTTACTTTTGATCTGTATAGATTCTTAGCATGATAAATGTCTATTCCTTTCACTTGCATTGCTAATTTCTATCTGATCTATTTTGGTGATATTTGAGGAGCATTGCTTGAATTGTGCACCTCTTCTCGATGTAGGATTTTGGGTGCTGGAAGCCCTTATATTTATCTCAGTCTTTATTTGATAGGAATGAACTCTCTGTTCTCTCTCTCTCTCTCTCTCTCTCTCTCTCTCTCTCTCTCTCATATTTTTCTTCAGCCTGGAAGAAGTTTCTTACACATGGTCTTTTCAGGCAACCAGTCTGAAGATGACACGGCACCAAAAACGTAAAATTGATGAGACACATGTGGAGGTATGCATAAATACATTATGCTATTAAGGTTTACAGTTTTATGGCGTAAAGTTATCATGCACTTTGTTATCCTTGTTATGTCGTTCTTAGTGGTTTCTGTCATTTTTGTCATTTTTTTACCTCCTTGGTTATCCGTCAAGAAAAACAGCATCCTACTCCAAATTGTAGTTAATGTGCAGGTTGATGGCATGTTGCCACCTTAGGCCTTTATATCCAGTGGTCTAGTAGCATTTTGCTGTTTTTTCATTTTTTGGCCACGTAAGGTGGTGATAGAAACAGCCCCTTACATACTTGGATATGACCCCTCCTATTGTGTGAGAATGTCATACCATCAACCCAGGCACGTGCATTATGCATTTTGTACTGTTTTACGGACACTTATTGTAGGTAGGTTTTGTTGATTTAAGTGGTCTACAAGTGAGTTTGCACAAAATATGTAGAATGTGAAATGAAGCGAGTTTACCTAAACTAAAGAACTTTCTATTGGACATAGATGCATGTCAGTCATGGGGACGGGAGGAATGGGTAGGGATAAATATGGATTAGGGGTAATACAAAAATGGCCTCAATCTAATCATCCTAACCCTTGATTTAGGGGTTCAAAATTTAAACCTTTAGATTTTTTTTTTTGGTTTTTTTCAATTTAATGCAACAATGGACATCAGTAGAATGATTGTCAAATTGGGATTAGTGCCAAACTGCCAATACACGTAGGGTATGGTAGATATTAGGATAATTTGTTGATGATGATGGTATTTATTGAAGCCTTATCCCATTATATATATCAGGGGTCCACCTATGATCACTCTGATCTCTTCACAAACAACTACCACACTTGAATTGGTATTGGTTCCAGTTTGACACTGATCAGACATTAGTTACTGTTGGGCTCTATTATATTTTAATTCTGTACAAGTTATAGTTGCTAAAAATTTGAGCTCCTTAAGCGCCAGTATCATAGGATCCCATTCATATTGGCATACCCCTAATATACACCCAAATCCATCCAGGCCCCTTCTCCCTTGATTGTCAAGCATCAATGTGGGACCCGGAGGAGGTGGACATTTTTCTTAAAAAACACCCCCCTCACCCACAAAAAAGAAAAAAAAAAAACCTTGAAATCCGATCAAGCTGATTTTGATGTGCCACTGGTTCCTATCAAGCTGATTTTGAAGTCTTAATATCTAAACCACTTGAAATCCGATCAAGCTGACCACCTCTTATTCATGCACAGGTATTTTCATTCCCTCATCCTCCAATGATCTCCCACCCTCACCCAAAAAAAAAAAAAAAAACTTGAAATCCAATCAAACTGATTTTGAAGCACCACTGGTTACTATCAAGCTGATTTTGAAGTCTTAATATCTAAACCACTTGAATCCGATCAAGCTGACCACCTCTTATTCATGCATAGGTATTTTCATTCCCTCATCCTCGAATGATCTCACCAAAAAAAAAAAAAAACCGTTGAAATCCGATCAAGCTGATTTTGAAGTGCCACTGGCTCCTATCAAGCTGATTTTGAAGTCTTAATATCTAAACCACTTGAAATCTGATCAAGCTGACCACCTCTTATTCATGCATAGGTATTTTCATTCCCTCATCCTCGAATGATCTCCCAGTTTGGCATGGTGTTGGGCACTCTCACTTGTAATACCTGTTGTTCATGAGATCATTGCTCTTCATGTGTCTAGAAATGATCCCATTGGCAATCTCACCCATGGGACTATATATGATGATTTCTGTTCACACCATAAGTATAATAGCTCACCGGTTCAACCTGTGATCAATCAAAGCATTTCAGATTTACTGGTCACTACCCCTGGTGAATTGGCACTTACCCCAATTTGACATTGATGCGAACTTATATCTAGTTAGGATTAGAGTTCACAAAAAAAAAAGAAAAGAGGAACTGAGAGAACTGTTTGAGGCCCTTAAATCAAGTCTAGGATGCTATGATGTGGCTTGTTTTTGCCCAATCCTAATCCACAATGAGATTTTGTCACTCCCTCTTACTTACGTCATTTTCTCGCATCCAGGTAAGCTCAACAAGGTGGACTAAGCACTATGTTTATCTCTTCTGATGTTATTTTCCAACATCATCTTCATGAAATTTCTTCTTGTTAATCTAAGGTATGCCTTTGTTTAATGGCCAGGGCCATGAGGAGCTTGATGCTGCAAGCTTACGCGAGCATGAGGAATTTACAAAAGTTAAAAATATTGCAACCATTGAACTAGGAAGATATGAAATTGAGACATGGTATTTTTCACCTTTTCCACCAGAATACAGTGACACTCTGAAGCTGTTCTTTTGTGAATTTTGCCTCAATTTCATGAAGCGCAAAGTGCAGCTTCAGAGGCATATGGTGAGCTACATCTTTTTTTTTTTTTTTTGAGCTACATCTGAACTCTCGGTAGTTTAGTTATGAATTATATGTTCTGGCAATGCGTCACTGCCTTGGATGTGTGTGGTTATTCATGTTTCTTTTTTCTGATTGGCATTATTTATTTTCTTTTTCATGATGTTCCATCCAATTCTCTTTCCAATTCACAAGAGTCTTACTTCATACCCTTCCAAAACATGCATTTTCGCACATTTTGCCTGAAATGGTTTCTGCCGGATGTATGATGGATGCTGGATATTTTGCCCTTTAGGTGTTAATGTGTCTTATTTTATTTAGTTGTCAAACCCTCTATTTTGTTCTACAATTGCTCTAAAATATCATAACCTAGTAACCTTTAAAAAAAAGTAGAGAATTGGACCGAATACACTTTGTCATTGCGTGGTTTGAATTTTTGCTTTGATATCATTAGTGCCACTTCGGTTAAATTGGGACTTTTTTTATAGCATGGAAATAGTCCTGCTCTGTTGCATGGAGCTGAATGTTGGGCTACAGAGAAACAAGCTGCAGTGAAATTGGGAAAACAAAAGCTGCCTAGATCCACATTGTAAGATGGGTGTATGGAGTTACTAGAATTAGGAATGAGCACATAAGCAACAAATTTAGGGCAGCTTCGATGGAAGAGAAAATCGAGGAATGTTGCTTGAGATGGTTTTGGCATGTACACAGAAGATCAAAATGACCTTGTATGATGTACTGAAGAGCTACAAGTTCAAGTCGCTAGGAGAAGGGGGAGAAATTAATTCCTTGAATGAAACAGTGAGGAAAGACATGATGATTGTGGAGTTACTGAGAAGTGAGAACATTACTTTAGATTGGGTCGAGTGGATCCCCAACCTGAGATGGGACAAGCTTGTATGATGATGACAAGGATGATGACAACTAATTCTTTCCTACTCTTAGAACTGTGAAACTTTTCACTTCATATATTCTTCCATTGTTGTAATCTTTGTTTATTTATTTGGGAAGATCATTGTTGTATTCGTTCTAAAGCATTTGACTTGAAAGCCTATCTTCAACTTCTAGCATGTCACTTTATTGTCTAAGTACTTAGCACCATATTTTTTTTCAAGAAACATGCATTAAATATGGTTTCCTGAAAAATCGCCTCTAAGTTGTTCATTTCGAGGCATATAGATAAGGGCTCAAAGCAAACTCTGTGTGGTCCACCCGTAGTTGGGAATTTATCCATCTCATTGCTCTCAGCTCTTACACAT
Organism: Persea americana; assembly: GCA_029852735.1. NCBI lineage: Eukaryota > Viridiplantae > Streptophyta > Magnoliopsida > Laurales > Lauraceae > Persea > Persea americana. The sequence continues at coordinate 50,351,972 of CM056817.1, read as the reverse complement.
TAATGCTCCATTACACATGTCTTGTATAATCTCATTAAAAGCATTCATGATGCACTTTTTCTTCAATCTTTACTATAGTAACTGCCTCGTATTGTAGGCCATATCTAGATCAATAAAGACTATAACTAAAATTTCTCTTCCAACTTTTCCATATGTAAATTTCCTTTTGTTGTGGATCTACCTGGCATAATTCAAATTGAATACAACATAGGGTGGCCCCAAGAATGATCCTATGATCTTAACTGATATGTTTCTCTCTAGAAAATTCTTTTTGCATATACATACATTTATACATGTACATCTTTTATATAGACAAGCACAACTGCGGCACACAACATTCTTTGCATAGCAATAAATTTGGCTATTGGTGCACTTGCTCAATGGACGAACATGCCTTTTGGAAGTCACTTTAGGTCCATTGATCTTGTTGGGTGTGCATTTGTGGTTGTGCTTTTGTTGTCGGCTGGCATCAAGGATGAAAATGACTACGTATCGGCCGATAAATCAAGGCCGCTATGCTTCTTTGAAATTATTGCGGCTCGCAATAGTATCGCCCTGTAGCGGCTAATACATTCCCGTAGCGGCCGCTACGGTCGATACATTGCGGTCTGGGTTAAACCAGCACCCCCCTCCCTCCTTTTCTCGTTTGCTTCACTGATTGAACAAACAACAGGAAAAAAAAGGAGATAGAGGAAGAAGGGAAAAAAGAAAAAAAGAGAGATGAGTTGCAGAGGAGGACATGCCTGATATATGGAGGCACCAGTAGTAGCACGGCGTGACCACAGTGGTAGCAGCAGCAGGTGGGTCGGCGACCGCAGAGGTAATAAGCAGCATCGGCGACCGCAGCAGCGTGCTTCTTTGACTCCTCCTCCTTTTTCCCTCTTTCTGTTTCGGATGAAGGCTAGGGCAGCCCCTTTCTCTTTCATTTCCCTCCTTTTGTTTCAGACAAAAGCTAGGACAACAAATGCCCTTATCGGGCTGCCCACATCGTCCCACTTTTCTTTTATCATTGGGTAAGTCATGGGCGCATGATGGGCCCACCTAATGGAGGGCACAAATGAAAATTACAGGGGCCATTCAAAAACCATTTAAAATCCATTCACCAAAAAAAAAAAAAGAAAAAAGAAAAAATGTGGACATCCAAAACAATAAAAACTGAAGAACCTGATGTAACCATTGGTGGGCTCCACAATGAGGCACCAATGTTAAAATAAAAAAGTCATATCGTAGCTAAATATTACTTAATTGAAATTGACACCTTAGTCAAATTTCACTCTAATTGGGAATAGTGCCATAGCCAACTTTGAAACCTATTGAAAATAAAGCGCACCCAAATTTCACACTAACTAATTATAGGCTACTGTAATAGGACAGGGTCGAACCTGAGTTCACTCTAATTAATAGGCAATAGGGCCCTAACCAAATAACAAAATGGGCCCTTTACTACTAAAGTTCATTCTTATTGATTGCTATTTAATTTCTACGACCTAACTCTTATTGTTCACTCTATTCATACAGCGTCAGCGATACAGGACCTCATACAATGAGAGGACCGTTACGCCCCTCTATCTTAGTTACTTTTGAAAAAAAAAAAAAAAAACATTTTCTATCATTTTCCAATATTATGGATTTTCTGGAATTTTTTCAGATTTTTTTGACGATTTTCTCAAAACGCACCGTTACACTGCTACGCAGCGCCGCTATGCTACGTAGCGTTTTGGCAGAGGGGCCGCTACGCCCGCCGCTATTGCTATTTTCATCCTTGGCTGGCATGCTTTTTTGTTGTGATTGATGAGTTGGGAATGAGATTAACCAAAGTATTTTTTATTTTTTTGTGAGGAATGAGATAAATCATAAATGGATGGGAGCTATGCATCTTATCTTCTTACTTCTTTTTTATATTAGCTGGTCTTTGAGCGTTTTTGCTCAGAGTTAGAGAGGATTGAGACCAGTTGATCCTCAGTCTAATTTCTGGAGTGCAGTTGATACAGTAACCTAATATGATATTTTCGTCTTTACCTGTTTTCTATCTAGAAGACTCCTTTATTCACTAATATTGTAGTTGGTGTAAGAACTAGATGCGTTTGTGTGCATGTTCATGCATGAGCTTTTGCCTTTTAGATCGACTGTTAGTTCTTGGCTCTGTAATGGGACGTATCAATTTATTTTGTGGTAAAAGGCTTGTATCTTTTAAACGCAATGGTTTTTTCATGCAGAGGAAATGTGATCTCAAGCATCCTCCTGGTGATGAGATCTACCGCAGTGGCACGCTGTCAATGTTTGAGGCAAGTTTCTCATTTTTAAATTAATTTTGATTAGTTTTCGTATGCTACGATTATGTTAGATCGAGCCAAGTACTACATTTAAGGTCACAATTACACAGTATATTATTGTAAAAAAGGAGATCCACTTAAAGGCTTGATTTAGATGTAATCGTTAGCGATTTCCAAGTTTTTCTGGGTAGAAGTTAGCATTTATTTACCATTTGGTTTGTTATACTTGTTTGTGTTGTCTTCAATTTCTTCATTAGCATTCTTGATTCAAATCCCAATCTTCCTTTTTTTGTAGCCCTTTCATGTCTATTGTGTTATATTTGTTTTAGACTGTAGGGTAGCACTTGAGTTAATTTCTCTGTATTTGGTGACAGGTTGATGGCAAGAAGAACAAGGTGTATGGGCAGAATCTTTGTTATTTGGCGAAATTGTTTCTTGATCACAAGACACTGTATTATGACGTTGATCTGTTTCTATTTTACATACTATGTGAATGTGATGATCGGGGTTGCCATATGGTTGGATATTTTTCGAAGGTAATAATTTAGTTGTGGTTACATCATTAGCTGCTAAGGAATACATCACCACTCTAGTTATATTCCTCCATATATTGCTTGATATAAGATGTTTCAAGTGCATTGTTTTGAACCCCGCATGGCATGAACTTGTTTTTGGTCTTGATTGTTACCCTGCAAGATTTTTGATTCAGATATATTATTGCTATACTTACCATTCAAAAAATATATTGTTACTGTTCTTTGCATATCTGTTTTAATGTGTACTAAAATCTATTATTTAACCTTTTTCAAAAAGCAAAAATCTTTTATTCAACTCTTCTTTAATGATGCAGGAAAAACACTCGGAAGAATCCTATAATTTGGCGTGCATTCTCACTCTTCCACCGTACCAAAGGAAAGGATATGGGAAATTTCTGATTGCCTTCTGTGAGCTTTCTAACAGTCCTCCATTTTCTCAAATTATGTAGTTTCACTTGAAATGTTTACCTGACGTAGGAACTACTGTAGCAGTAGAATATGGCTACGATCCAGCTGCGACTTTAGAGTTGCTCACACCTTCAATGAGGCCCCACCTTCATGTGTTCCAATCACACTTATTCAATCAAAACGTTTTGATGTATATTAAAGGTGGCCAAATGTCAGTATGATGATCACAACCATCTATAGAAGGGTCCTAAAATTTATTGGTTATACAGGGCCCTAAAATAGATGGCCACAATCATCGGATTATGAAACCCCGGTCCATCTTAAGACCTTTTCATCCCATCCTCATCTGTGAGTGGCATTCATCAAGGTGGGCCCACATAAGGGGTTCAGAACTTTGAAAATTGCAGCTGTATTAGGTGTGTAAATTGATTCATTTTCTTGTTTTTTTTATCTTATTCTATTTTATAGAGCCGGTTTCCAACTGGCACTGATGATATGCTTTTGCTAAGCAGCTTATGAGCTTTCAAAGAAGGAAGGCAAAGTAGGGACACCTGAACGACCACTTTCTGACCTTGGATTGTTGAGCTACCGGGGGTACTGGACAAGGGTCCTACTTGACATTCTTAAAAAACACAAAAGCAATATCTCTATTAAGGTATACATGGTTCTAACTTTGCACTGCAGCAATCTGAATAGAGGGCATCACTCTCTCTCCCCTTCGTGTTATTTTTTTCCTTGTTTAACTATTAAGACAGAGCTTGTAGCAGTTGGTGCTGTGTGTCTTTTTTTCCTTGTTTAACTGTTAAGACAGAGCCTGTAGCAGTTGGTGCTCTGTGTCGGGACAACAAGCTTGCAGGTTCTAGTCATGCTACTTATGCCTAAAAAAAGAGAGGAGAAACTGGCAGGGACATCTACTTTTTAATGTCAATGATCTCATCTTGTCTCTTTCCTGATTCCTTGGGAGTTATGTATTTTTGTTCCTCAGAGAACTGCTCAAGTCAAATATACAATGTTAACAAAATATTAGCGTGCATGGAGCATGATCAGGAAGAAAAAACTCAATAATTCAAAGTATTTTGCTCATAAAACAATTATAATCTCACCCACTACTTTTACCCATCCATCCAATGGAACCCATTGCATTGGACTTGTACCATTATGTTTGGTTGCTCATTTGGATTTGGGTTTTGCAGGAACTTAGTGACATGACAGCCATAAAAGCTGATGATATCTTGAGTACCCTACAGAGTCTAGATCTAATTCAATACCGGAAAGGACAGCATGTTATATGTGCCGATCCGAAGGTCCTGGACCGCCATCTTAAAGCTGCAGGTCGCGGAGGTCTAGAGGTTGATGTTAGCAAATTAATCTGGACCCCATACAAGGAGCAAGGTTGAGTAAGATAATCACCCTTGTAAATGTGAAGTTTCATAAACTGTAGGAACTAGGAATTGGTCGTTTGAAACACTCATCCAAGTGCTTGGCCAATCATGTTCCCTTCTTTTAGTTTTTGTACCATAGCAATTACTAATTGGAGCTCCAATGAGGGCTTGTGTTCTGTCCCCAATATAATCTACATGTTACTGCAGATGGGCTCTACTCCAATAGGCTTTATTGGCATCTCTTTTCTGGTCATTAGTTGTTAAGTCTCAATTTTTTCGTGTGGATGTTTCAATTCTCTTTGTATATATTCTCAAACCTTATCAAGCCATATACCTTGGTTGTATCCTAATTAATTATTTGCCATATTTATTTTTTTCTTTATCAGATCCATGTTAGCATAAGCATAGAGATGGCTATTGCACATGGCTTTGACTGGAATGCACGTCTTCTGCATTCTGTTTAAACAGCGGGGCAGATGATGTGATGTGGTCAAGATTATTCACCTAGTGGGACTCGGAGTTACTTTTTATACTCCATTATTGGTGAGGCATGTGATCTTGTATATGGTACAGTGCCAAATCCACATGGCCAATTAAATGAAAGTGCCAAATCCACATGGCCAATTAAATGAAGGAGTGCCCGGCCGGCCCCGTTGTGTTCGTATCATGGCTATAGACCAGTGAAAACATACTAGTCTCTTTAGCTGCCTTCACTGACCTAAAACCTAGGGTTGTTGACCTTGCATGTTTGTGCAGGCCCCAAGGGCGTTATGTTTTGGTGAGAATATTATTGTAGTTTCCTGCCCCAATGGTGGTCCCTGGTCCATCATATTTTCTATGGGTTGGATATGATACATGGCCTTATAGCATAATGGAACCGGCCTAAGTGGGGCCTTAAAAGGACCGAACTCTTCCCATTTAGTAGCTATCAAGCGGGTAAATTGGATGGGGACGTGTCCGACGAGAACAAAAAAAACTTTTTTTTTTTTTTAATTTTTTTGGAGGCCGAGACGTTTGTCCAACGCTAATACGAGACTTTTTTTTTTTTTTTATTATTTTATTTTATTTTAACCTACGTGAGCTTTCTCCATGAATGTAGGCAGTTTAAAGTTTTCATTTTTTTCGTGGACTGATTGTTTGATATTGTGTGGATTTGTACGTGTGTAATTAATCATGGATCGAGGGTTTTCAGTTCCGTTGTGCCACTTTCCTCAACAAATGGCTTGGCCAGAGTTGGGTCCATGGTGGACTTGGTCCCAGGTTTTATTATTAACCGAGCCAAAAGAAGCCATACCCTGATTTTTTTGGGTCGTAACTGGGAAGTTGAAGGTTCATTGACATCTGTACTCTGTAGAGCTCAAGCTGTCCTGACTCCAAAGTGGGGAAGTGGTGGGGGAACCTTTTTTTTTATATCGGATTCTGGGGGGTTTGTCCATCAGCTACACCCATACCCCGTTATAATGAATTCTATTAACCTAAATACACTGGTATGTGTTTATCAGTGCGAGGAAAATGGGCATTGTTCTGTATTGGAGAATTGGTGACTTCAGCAGCTACACCCATACCCCGTTATATTGAATTCTATTAACCTAAATACACTGGTATGTGTTTATCAGTGCGAGGAAAATGGGCATTGTTCTGTAATGGAGAATTGGTGAAACCAGGAGGTAAACTTATCCCCGCAAACCAAAATGCAAAGGACCAGATTTTGCAATGATAGTTGCTTTTGCCACATCTGCCACATGAAATTGCAATGAAGTAGAGTATGGTTTTTGAGCGGAGCCAATGTTGATGTAACAAGACAAAAGGAGATTGTATAAAAAAGCCTGCTTTAGTGGTGGTGGTGCAATCATAACTGACATTTTAGCAGAAAAAAAAAGAGGAAAAACTGACAATCTCTTGATGATATGCTCTACCTGGAGCTTCGTCCTTAATTTAAGTGGGGCTCACATCTGAGTTTTATTTTTCCAATTCAAGTCTGAAACGGTGGTTGGGGGACATGCTCAAACTCAAATAATGGGAGAGGGTCGTCCTTTTCACCTTAGTTTCAGATTGATTTGGCTGGTGGGCAGGTTGGGTTGAGCCATGTGGGTTTCTGGCACATGTTTGGAGTCATGCAGATCAATAGCAGACCAAAAAAAAAAAAGCATAAAACAAAACGTAACGTACGTGGAGGAAGTAAGAGCATTTAATTGGACGCACCAGCATCACCATCACCGCGGCATGGAGATCATGACAACAAAGTACCACATGACTAGGTTATATGAATCTCCTTCTCCTTGCATAGATCATTGCAATGGTCTGGTCACTCGTCCAAGCTAGTACCAAAAGATGGTCCAGTGAAACAAAGGCATATAGTCAAGTGAAGGTAGGTATCCAGAGCTCTCCTTGTGGGGCTTTGGAACTACATCTATTTTTAGCTGTCTATATGGGGTTTCCATAATAAGAACCTTTCAATCCAGCTGTATTGACTTTGGGATTTGCACCATACATCTGTGGTCCATCCAATCCATCACATTAATTAATGGTCTGAAACGGTTACAATATTATATGGGCCGACACCGTATGCTGTTGTAACCACAAACAGGTATTTTTTTTTTCTTTTGGGGTCAAAACAAGTGAAGTGTTTGGTCCAATCAAGTCAACGGTGGTAACTTTTAGTTACTCTATTTTACATTTTTTTACATGGGGGTTCAAGTGCAGGGATGGGGCATATATTCTAAGAATTACAAAGATTTGACAATCCTAGCTCCTTTGACTTCGCCTTCTTCTGAACAAGAAACAAAGTTCAACACCGGGGTACTTTCTATTCTCCTTATGTAAACTTCCCATATTTTATTGGATTGTAATGTTTGTCTATTTTGGAGATTGGATGTTAAGAATGCAAATGATCACACCTGTCCAATAGCCACCGGCTCACTCTAAACATTGTCAGGAGATTCATGCTCACTCTTTTCTTTATCTGTATTCTCTTTTCAAGACACATTGAGAACCTTATCTTTGCTTTTTTTCCTTGATATTTGCGCATTTGACAGCAGTGTGACCATATCTTTGGCATTCAAAACATTGAATTGGCTTAGTGGATCCTTTAAATGAGTTCTTTTTTTATACAGATTTGGTCTTATAGGGTGCCTTGTTGTTACCATCCTTCTTAGCCTTTTTATATTTTAACATCTTTTTGAATTTTTTGATGAAATATTTTTCAAACTCAGCATCCTCTAAGTCACACTCTGATTTAGAACTACTGTCAGCAGATTTCGAAAACTTGAGTGCAACTTCTTTACCATTCTTGCTACGGCAATGATTAGTTTCGTATGTCTGTAAATTACCAACTAACTCTTCTACACTGAGGGAATTGAGATCCTGGTGCTCTTCGATGGCAACTACTCTGGGACAAAAACGTTTTGGAAGTGACCTCAAAATTTTCTTGACAATTTTAAATTGAGGAATGGGTTCTCCCAGATTGAAGGATGAGTTTATGATTTTACTCAATTTAGAATTGAACTTATCAAAAGTTTCAGAATCTTTCATCCGAATTGTCTCAAAAGCGGTTGTCAAATTTTGGAGTTTGGTTTGCTTGACAGTGTCTGTTCCCTCATGAACAGTTTAAAGCAAATCCCAGGCTGCCTTGGTGGTCGGACACGCAAAAATTCTATGGAATTCTACCGGGGTAATTCCATTGTAAATTGCATTGATGACTTTGTTATTACAACTGGACTTAGTCTTTTCATTAGCAGTTCATTACGCTTTGGGTTTCTTGATAGTTTGCCCATTTACAATTACAATGGAATCAGAATATCCATCCACTACAGTATCCCAGACTTGATCACCTAGAGTCCTGAGGAAAGCAATCATCATCACTTTCCAGTAAGCATAATTGGTTCTGTCTAAAAGAGGGGGCTTGTTTTTTTTACATTCTTTTTTTTTTTTATTGAAATCCATTAGAGATCAATATTAACAAGATTACACAGTAAATTGGTGTAACCTGCTCTGATATCAATTGAAAATTTCGGTCTTAACACAGATTGAGGTCTAAACAAACCGATCTCTAGTAAGTTTCAATCAACAAGTGATTAAACTAATAATTAATTCTAAATTCGATTAAAAGTAATCAAACCACACAATAAGAAAGATATGAGATGTATACGTAGAAAACCCTACTCGGAAAAAAACCACAGGTTTCATCGTTTAGGCCAATAGACAACTAAACATTATAAATCGAAAGTTACAAGAAAACTCACAACCATTTCCCAGTTGCTAACTTAACCTGAGGATTGCTTTAATTTTGCCGACGGCTCGCCGTGCACCTTCACAGCTTTTGAATCAACCACCTTGAATGCCTTTTCAAAATGAATCTACTTCAGAAAAGTAGCAAAAAGAACCTCCAAAGACTTGAACTTCAGCTAGGGGTGTACATGGATCGGATTGGTGCGGATTGGGCCAAATCCGTCACCAATCCGTTACTGTTCAAATCCGATCCGATCCGATCCGTGGAGGAACGGATCGGATCGGATTAATCCGTTCAATCCGTTCCTGTACATTACATGAAAAAATAAAGAAGAAAAAACCTATGAATTTTGAAGCCATTGAATTAAAGGGGCATGCGTTGAGAGTTATATGCCTATTCTCTTCATAAGGTTAGTGACTCCTTACATTTTTTGATCTTATTATATATATTTATTTATATTTAATGACAACGGATCAAATCAGATTGAATCCGCGGATTAAGGGTGAAATCTGCCACCGATCCATTGCTAACGGATTACACAATTTCCAATCCGTCACCAATCCGTTGGCTTTCGGATCGGATCAAAATCCACGGATCGGATCGGATCGGATCGGATTGACGGATTGACGGATTTTTTGTACACCCCTAACTTCAGCGCAGCAATTTGAAGCTTTGGAGAGAAAAATAATCTCTTAATTGATATCTAGATTTTTAGATGGGAGAGTGGTGTCCTAGACTAAAGAGAGAAAGGTCAAAAAAGTAAGTTGAACCAAATTAAAATGCAGTTTTCTACATAAATTAAGCTTTCTGCGTATTAACCACTTAAATATATAAATGTGCACTCGAGCATATGGCTTACTGCTACTCGCTGCTCGGAGCGACCAAACAGTGGCTCGAGTGCCATTCCATTTGTGTTGCACGAAACGCATGGAATATCACTCTTTTATTTTGAGACAGGACATGCTTCTTTGACTTGTACCTCTTTTCTATTCCAACATCAACATCTTGACAAGAGACAAGATAGAATGTGATGGCACATGATGTCATCATAACACAACCACATCCACGTGTGTTGGCAAGTCTACTAAGTGTGCAATGGTTCACGTGAGTTCATAAGTGGCACGTGAGTTCATAAGAGGAAAAGTTCCATATAAATTCTATAAATATCTTTTTTGAATGGTTCCACTAAAATTACAATTATAAATAAGTTTCACGTATTGTCCAATACCTAATGAATTTGTCAATACTAATTATAATAAAATTAAAATCCTTACATCAACACAGCAGGATCACTCAAATCATCAACAAGAAAGGAAGCTTGATATCACACACAAATACCAGCTAATACACTGCTTATACAAGCTTATTGAGCTAGCTTATTTTACCCCACAGCATTAGCACCGTAACCGACTGATATCACCATTTTCATAACACCTTTATCCCTTGTTCACAGCCAATATTCCTCTTCTACATCAAGAAAACACGGCCATGATCCAACAGCTGAACCGATGTTCTGCAAATCACAGCCATTCACCACCAAATTATCGATCACCATCGCTTCTTCGAACAAGCTCGAAGCGCCTGTCATGCCATTATCAACTTGAATTTCAGGACAGAAGCCGGTGTTTGGAGGACACCCCATGCACACTTGTTCTCCTTCTCCTTCTTCTACCATGTTGAAACCCATCATAAAATCATTGGAAAATTTGACGGCGCCATTTATTATCTGAGGACCCATATATGTTTGTATGTCCATAGCTTGATCGTTGTTGCAGTCTAGAGAAGAGAACATGTGTAGTGGAAGCACACTTGGCCTGGTGCACCTGAAGGCCTTGGTTCGAATCACGTTGTCTTGGACCTTTTGTGATGGTGCCGGCCCAATGACAATGTTCTTCTCCTCTGATTGGCTGATGGGTCCATTTCCAATCGACGATTTTGGAGACCCAGCTTTTAGTTTCTTAGCCAGGGTTGTATTCCAATAGTTCTTGATTTCATTGTCGGTTCGTCCTGGGATTCTTCCTGCTATCAGAGACCATCTACAGGCACCAATAGTGAAAAAGATGCTGAAAGTTGTCAGCATTTACTAGCTAGCACATGAGAATAGTCTAATAGATGATGTATTTATATTAGTAAGTAGTGATTATTTTGTAAATAATTGGAGTGGGCGAAACATAACTTGTTGCCAAGGAGATTGTGGAGTCTGATGATCAGTTCCTCTTCGTCTTGGGTGATGTTGCCTCTCTTGATGTCGGGCCTCAGATAATTCAACCAACGTAGCCTGCAACTCTTGCCACAACGCTTTAGACCTGCATTTTATTCAGGGGATGAAGATGGTGAGAGAGAGAGAGAGAGAGAGAGAGAGAGAGAGAGAGAGAGAGAGAGAGAGAGAGAGAGAGAGAGAGAGAGAGAGAGAGATTCTGCAGTGTTAATTTCACCAGCTTTCTTGGGGAGGCTTCTCCACTTGCCGACTCCATGGGTCTTAATGTATGAAATGAGCAGTTTATCTTCCAGTGCAGTCCATGCTCCTTTCTTGAGTCCATCCTCTGAACAACAAGATCTCCTCCTACCCATTCTTAGAGAGGAACAACTCTCTCTCTCTCTCTCCCCCAACTGAACGAAGTGACTCCTAGGACAATTTATAGGCATATATATGTTTGAATTTTCCATGCTACTAAAGTAAATGATTTGGGAGGAGTTAACAAAAAGGAAACGGCCCATCTCTGCTTTTATCCTTCTCATTGTGGACAATTATTTTTCACTCTAATTAGGTGAGTAGTAGTTATCTATCTGTTTAGTGCATATGTTGGTAATATTATAGCAACATAGGGATTTTGTACTAACCTTCAGTGAGTTGTGAATGTGATAGTGATGGGGGCCATGGGGCTCAGGAGTTGCCATATACCTCTGGGAGTCCGAATCCCCTATCCCAGCTATTGAAAGGAAATCGAGTAACACATGCCAGAAACTCAGTCAGACCCATATGGTTATAATTTGGACCATTCAAGAGGATTCCAATCCTTTTTAGGAACATATCCTCAAATCTCGGTTCAATATGAGTGGATTCCACCGTTTGATTGAGTGAAAAACATAAACATGATTAACATTGAGTGAGCAGCGACGCCACATCAGTGCCCGATCACATTTAATAATGTATTCGATCTAATGGTGGAGCCTACTCCTATTAAGGTGAAATTAGAAGATATGTTACCAGCGGAGATGAAATTCATCTTGAACGTTCTTAATTATCTTTATGTGGACTTCACGAAGGAGTTTACGGCATGTGTTACTCGGTTTTGTGTAATAGCCCGTACTTCAACGAGGGATTCAGACTTAAATATCTGGGGATCTGTCCTTTTTACATGCATGTGGTAGTTTTTTTTTTTTTTTGAGTAGTTAGAAATGTATATTTTGTACTTTTGTGAGGTTGAAGTTTTGAATCACCATAAGTGGGTCATGAATCTTGCATTTGGGTTTAATGGTTTCAGTAGTTTATATAGAATGGTCCATACTAGTTAATAGGAATAGTACCAGGACCCGAAAAATGCCATTCGTACAATGATTGTTTTTACCTTTTGTTGAAACAAATCGATGTTGTCCCCACCCCCCTTCTTAACTACCACCTGCAGCCCTTTTATTTGGTGAAGTTTTAGTGTACATTACACCCTCCACTCCACCCGCTGATGATAAAGAATGGCCATAAATAGGAATAAAAACTTGTTGGGTCCACAGTGTGCCTATACAATTGAAAGGGACAAAGTCTAGAACTTAAAACAGGTCTAAGGGTACATATAGTACCATTCCCATACTTAGAGCTTAATTCAAGTAATATGGTTTGCCTAGTTGGTTGGGAAGGTTTAAAACCCTAATATGGTTGATGGCCCCTGATCAGATCTATGATATGCAGTTCAAAGGATGCCAACAAATCAACAAAAATTAAATACTTATGCACCACAAGAGACAAATGATATGTGTGGAAAACCTGATATAGGGTAAAAAACCACGGATCCTGGAATCTTGTCCAGAAAAAATCAAGCACTAATAATCTGAAGTTTACAAGAGAACTTACAACATTTTTCCAGTTGAATCTCAACCTAAGAACTGCAAAACCTCTTGTTGGCCACTCACCGTTCACCTTCAACCATGCTTAAATCTTCGTCTGCAATCACGAAGTCACTTCAAGATGCAAATGAGTTGTATGAATGAAGAACAAATCTGTAGATGATGAATCTTCAGCACATTAAGGAATGAATGAATCTAGAGAAGAAAATATACTCTCATAGACATGCAACCATCGTCTCTGTCAGAGAGATGCCAAGGCGAAGGAGAGGAACCCCTATAAATAGTTTTTCCTTTTAGGATTTTCACCCAGGGAAACTTTCCTTCGTCTGTTCGAACGTGGCTTAATGTTCGTTTGAATGTCCAAGCCTTCCAAAGGAACAACATGAATAACTTCCATTCGAAGGCAAGACCTCTCACGTGATTGGCTGAGAAACATTGAACAACTTCGTTCCAACGAGAATGTTGTCCGTTCGAACTTAGGTCCTCTTCGATATTTGGCTTGGCAGAACTGAAGAAATCCAATCGAACGCAATAGACTTCCATTTGACCGCGAGGCTTTAGGGTTTCTTGATTTAAGCACGATTCTCAAATCTGTTCGAACAAGAATGAGCGCCGTTCGAACGCTAAGCCTCTCGGGAATTTTGGCTTACAGCTCTCTCAAATTCGTTCGAACGTGCAACTATCTTGGATTTTCTTTGAAGAAGATTTTGCAGTCCCTTCTATAAAATAAGAAAATAAATCATTGAATCTCAAATTTTGCCTATTCCCATGAATATGCCAACTAACTCTAAACTTTACATGTTGGGTATTTAGTATCCCACTGAACAACTATGGATTGATCCATGGCTAGGTTCACTCTCTATGGGGGCATGCTTCTCTCACCATGGTTGGGGTGTCTCTCGGCTCCCAGACACCCCCCAAATATATGAACTTGTGGGACTATTTTTTGGATAGCCCTCGTCCATGAGGATACATTTTCATCGATCTAGTGGGGCTATTTTTTTAATCCCCCGCGTCCATGAGGATACCTTTTTTCCATTGATAGATTTGTATCTATGTAGACCCCACCAACTGGACTACATATAAACGCTATGCAGTCTGCTTGTAGGGGAACATTTCCCATACAAAATATACTTAAATGTATTTACTATAGTTATGTACATATTGATATAAGGTCTGTTAAGCAAACCTTAATTTTTGAGCAATCCATCTATAGTATTATAGTATTTTGAGTTTTTTGTATATACCCCCTATGGTTTTAAAGATTTGTAAATAAGCCCCCCTCTTAATACCTTTCATATCCCCAAATAAGTAGATTTGACAGTACAAAGAAAGGGGCGAAAGGTTTTTCCTTTTTTTGACCGTTTTGCCCATTTCTTTATATATTATTAAGAAAACCATTCTCCTTCATATAATCTTTTTTTACCTTTTCACTTTAACTTTCTTTTTCTTATTTCAACATACCTCCTCGATCATTTTTGTTACATAATCTGTTCATCATGTGTACACCGGCAAAGTTCTTCACAGTCGGCAGCCGACAACACCCTCTCTTCAAATATTGAGGCTTTTTTTTTTTTAAATTTTCTTCACATCAATGGTTTTTCGTGAAATCTCAGGCCTCTTTTGCATTGGTCTTTTTTGGAACAAGGTAGACTAAAAACATCGTTTACAAAAAAGAAAAAGAGTCTTGATGTTGGTTTATGTCGTTTCAGTAACAATTTGATAAACTCTTACTTTCAATCTCGATCTCTCTCTCATAAAAAAACTAACTGAATAAAATAGACCTAAATATTGAAAATCATTAGATTTTCTTCATGTTTTTAGACTTTCAAATTGCATTTACTTGTGTATTGATCCCCATAATATAATATACTCATAAATACAACGAAATGGTTCTTTCCACCATTCAACCAAGAAAAACTTGAATTACATAAAAAAAAAATGGTTGTAAGAGCAAAAGTGCCATTTTTATAGAAATTGAGCAAAAACCTAAAGAAACTTTTTCTTTACTGTCAAATCTAGTTATTTGGGGGTTATAAAAGGTATTAAAATACACAGGGAGAAGCCTATTTACAACTACTAAGATCATAGGCGTCTATTTGCAAATCTTTAAGACCACAGTATAAAAAAAATCTCTAGTATTTTATAGGAGAAACGTCAATGCTATCCCATTTCCACCCCAAACACCATATGGGTGGGACGAGAATCAAATCACGCCGATGAAATCATGATACTGACCCACTCAAATGTCTTATATATTTTGTTTCTTTCTTGGGTTTTGTTTTATTTATCATTTCTACGAGAACAGCTAGCATTTGAAAGCTGGATTAAATTTCTCAACCGAAAAGGCTCGTACCATTACCAATTTCTCATGGATTCTGGTCTTTGACAGTGAATGGCCTTGTCCTCATTTATATAAAAAAACAGTCGTATGCAATACTTGCAAACATCTCCAATAAGAGTCAGAGGATCCCTTCTGCGGTGCATTTCCCACAAGAGTTTCCACGTTTAGAGAGACTGGATTGCAAAAAAGTAAGAACAAAAGCTTTCTTGGAGGCTGGAGAGAGCTATGTTTCTATTGGGTATGCCACCTACCCTTATTAGTATTCTGATCAGAGCAGTGTGGTGGCCCACTCCTCATTAAGTGGAAACGTCCTTTTGTGATCATGATAGTTCTGGTCACAGGTTTCTTTGTAGTTCTCATCTCAATGGCTATAGGGTGTTTGGGTGAAGAAAAGGAGACTCTCCTTTTCCAAATCGCCGGCTTTCTAGTTTCACTTTCAAAGTCCTACTACCATCTTGACGACCTTCGGGCCCTTTTTATTTGCATAGAATACAAACGAATGGCAATTGGGGTGTTTGAGTGTTGGAGTGAAAGAAAGGATCCTCTCCGTTTCCAAATCGCCAGCTCTCTACTTTGACTTTCAAAGTTCCTACCATGTTGACGTCCTTTTGGGCATCTTTGTTTGAATAGAATACGCAGGTGTTGAATACGTGGGACTTCATTCTAAGTTTTAGCTCAGCTAATTGGAAAATGGGTGTGAGAGTGAGTTAAAAGGTATTTTATATAGGGAAAAAAGAAAAAAAAAATATCGGACTTAATGGTCAAATAAATTTTATATAAAAAATTATTAAAAAAGTAAGAGGTGAAGTTCCATAAAAAGCTCTAAATTCCCTATTTGTGTATTAACATAGGAGGCCCACCTCTACATTAATGCATGAAGTCGAGTTGGCTAGGACATGTTGATGTTGATATTGATTGAGTTGGAGGAACTCTGATTGATTGGGAATGCTCTAGAGTATAGTTGTCAATACCGTTTCGAACCTCATTTCGGTTTGGCCTACAAAATGAAAAGTTCTTGCCGATTCAAAATCTCTTGAAACTTTCTCGAATTAAATTTTAAGGGTAATATAAAATAATATTTATATGTAGAAAAATAAAAATAAAAATAAATATAGATTTAATCCATTCTAGTAAAAAATTTTAAAATTACATTTTGTAAAAATATAAGAAATACAAAGTATATAGGTGTAAAAAAACTAAAAACATTTAATTATGTAAAATAGCATTTCAGCCAAAATTGGTCGAAATCCAATTTCGGTTGAAATTTAAATTGAAAAGTTTTGACTGAATTTCGTTTCGGCCACTTGGCCGAAACAAAAAATTTCGGTCATCACGGCCAAAATAGTACGAAATTAATAACTATGCTCTAGAGGCTCTACCTGATCTTAACGGAGAATGCTCTAGAGGATCTAGAGGAATGGTAGGATGGTTAATATGCAAAGGAGTTTGCATTTTAAAAAAATGAAGAGAGCTTTGCTGGGGACTACTCTGGGAAACGATTGACCATCATATATTATCATTTTCTTTCTTATTTATTTATTTTGTTGGCATTTTATAGTTTAGGGAGATTTTGAACTAAAACCGTATTCGAAATGGGAATGGGAATCTTATCTTGGTTGCCTTGCAGGAACTAGGAAAATGGTTTTGAGCCATTACTGGAGTTGGAACCATAACCATCACTAGGTTAATGGGCTTGGTTTTGGTTCTGGTATGGTTCACTCAAAACCAATCCGTTTGCATCCCTAGGTAGTGGGGATTCTTTAGATCTGTGGATTTCTCACTTGTTACCAAGCGTGTCCTAATAAAAGTTTTGGTTATACTTGCTATGTTTATTTTTTTTTTTTGCAGTTTTTTTGAAAACATAAAATATGTAATATTAGAAGTACATTATCAATGCCTTTACCTTATAATTTGTTTCAAGTAATTGAATTCTACAACTTTGTATTTTTATAAATAGTTAAACATGAAGAAACATATTCGATGTTCATTTACATCTCCACATTATATCCTTCACTCCCACTCTTTGCCACAATAATAATCGTTCATGGTGCTCATTTAAATAGTGAATCACTCCTTTGTATTCAATGAGAACAAACATGCCCTCAAGAACCATATATTAGTTGATTGGTTAAGGATTTAATAATGGTAGATGCAGTGACCAAAACAATTAGGGCACATTCATGAATATTCACGGAAATTAGCTCAACATACTTTCTCCTTTTTTGTGAAATCGTAAAAATTTATCTTATTTTTATACTTTTCTTTAAGGAAAAGCGGTCACCAAGTTTTATCGAATTGTTTCAACAATTCTCACTGTTTCAGCAGAAGACTGGCGGGACAAACGTGTCCTAAGATATCATTCTCATATGTGGAGAACAGTGGTGGTACGTACACTTGTGACTTATATATGCCACTAATGACTAAACTATTAATTAGAATTAAGGCTAACATTTTAAAAAAACCTCAAACATCACCATCCAAATCTCAAAGAGTCACTAATATACTGCCAAGGATATCCACTTCACAAGTTTTCAGGCCTGTTCCCTGTCACTACCTACACCAGTGAAAAGTTGTTCCAATCAAACGATTTCTTTTGGTTTATTTTTATTTACAGAATCTGATCTTGATATGTGGGCCATATGTGATACTCAAGTGGGATGCAGATCGAGTGGTGTACAATCTTTTTTCTTCTTATATTAGACAAAGAAAATCCTGTGCCCTTATGCAAGGAACGAAACGTCATTTTCATTTGTGATTTTCTTTTGTATATGTATGAGTTAATGCCAAATGGATTATGATTTTGATGCGACAAATATTAAACAATTTGGTTAAAGTTCGTTGTATCCCTAAATGATTCGGCACAAGTGATTGCTTAGACTAAGATTTTTAGAAATTACAATCATTACTAGCATGAAGTAGTTGGTGTACGACTTCTTGGGAGATTTACAAATAAACTCACATGTGCATTTGATAATTATAAATAAATACATCTTTAGTCATCTTTATTTCTTTGTACTCCGGCTAAGGGGGGGTGGAACTCAGGAGAGAGCCTACATATATGGGAGGAAAGCTTGCACAACGCAGCAAGAGGTTGCCCACACATGTGGAAAGATAGCCCAAACACTAGCTTAAAAACCTCAGCCGCTCACTTCAAGATTTAAGAAGACTTTCTTTCTTATACTTTATATCACATTAGAATTCATAAACTGAAAAAAGGACTAGCCTAAGTTAAGACATATTATGACTATAATATTTAGATCTAGAGTGGTTAGATATAGTAATGGGCTGGGTTAAATGAGTGACCCGCTCAAACGTGCCCTAGTTCAGGCCGGATTTGGAAGTGGTTTGTTTTGGTTTGAGGTGAATATAGGTTTTCAGATATTGAATTGAGGTAAGTTTGGGTTGACAGACTTGCCAACCTACTATACATATTGCTAATGAATTATTATACGTATGGGTGTAGTTGGTAGATGACATCTAAAAAATTAAAATGATGTAATATAAGTAAAAAATTCAGTGTCAAACTAATTAAAAGGTAAGCATATAATTTTTTTTTAAAAATACTTTTAGATAAAAGAAATTTAGTTTTTTTTCAAATTGATAGACTGAGTATGAATCGGGTAGTGGTGGGGCAGATGTTTGCCTCAGAAAGTTTAGATTTAGCAGAACCTATATATTGAATTTGAGTAAGGTCTGATACCAGAAGTTATAAATTCGCCATTGTTTAAGTTGGATGCAAAGTAGGTGTGTGAGTTAAAAGCAAGTTGGGTTTAGTCTGACTTGTATCAAACCTAACTCATGAATTTGGTATCACAAATTAAAAATTTGTTGTAGTTGACTTTGATAAAAAATTGTGAGCTGTGGACGAATTTGAAATTAACAACGCCTATTGCCATCTTGATTAGACGTACTCGGTACTCATGTGTAAAATTCATAAAACTAAGGTGTTCATTTATAGTTGTAGGTCCTTAAAGGTGATTGATTTGATTATGTACAAACTTTCCAAATGAATTGATCATGTGCAAAATCTCCTAATGACCTGTAAAGGTTCTGCACTCTGGTCTTCCTTTTCGCTGGCCGGACTTCATTTTCCCTGTGCACAAGGTAGGTAGTATGCAGGCCGGTGTTCAAGTCAAGGTTCTGCACTTTGATTCAAAGTCACCATAAATCTCATAAATCTGAGACTTGAAATATACCAATGTAAAGAAGGAGATTTCCAACCCACAAAACAAAGACAAATTCTCAAACCAACCAAATTCACCAATCTTATCTAACCTATTAACAGCCCTTTGTATGTGCCTAGAGAAGGCTAAGACGATGATGAAAATAAATTAATAACCTCATAGTTAAAATGATGGAAATCATAAATAGTGATAATATTTTCTATTAGGTTGGCTGATTGGTAAAAAATGCTACTATCAAATGGATCGATCTCAGAATATGTGCGAGATACATAAGTTATATAAAATAATCACCTTGACACAGTGGTATGGTAAGATCTGATGGATTTAGACCATCCCACTGGTGGAACCCTCCAAGATTTGATCTTAACAACATGCACCCGTCAATAGGACTGTACAGTGAATCTATCAATAAGACGTCTCTATGATTGAAGGCCACGTGCAATGCATCACAAGAATAAGCGGTCCAATGTGACGTCAGCATGATAGCTACCGTGTAACGACCGTTTTGCGGCTAGTCCTACCTACAAAAAGATACGATAGTCTTTTTTTTTTTTTTTTTTTTAAATTTAATTTTAATTTATTATTATTTTAAATTTAGTTGGAGAAAGATGCAATAGTCAAAAGAACAAAACTCCTCTTCTTGAATTTGTATTTTCTTTTATTTAAAAAAAAAAATAATTTCATGGTATTTTCAAATATCAGGATTTCATTGTGATATTATCAAGAATTCTTTTGTGAAAAAAAAATTAAATATGGAAAGAAAATATGAATATATGTATATAATCATTAAAACTAACATAGAAAATGATTATAAGTTATATTGTTATTAATAATAATTATGCAAGACATCATTAGCTTGCCAGATTTGTGTAATTAATATTAGAAAAGATATTAATTACCAATAACATGGATGGAAGACATATTATTAGTCTTGACCGAAGAGGAACAAAAATGGTCAATGTAAATTACCTCCTTTTATGTGGGCACAGAGGTATTTCACTTCACTGCGTGTTAGGATCATTGAATGATGAATCACTTAAAATGTTTGTAAGCAGTCATTTTTACACTAATGTTTTCAAAAGTACTGTAATAATAAAATGAAAACCTCTTTTGAGAAAATAATATTGAGATAATTTCATGCTATTATCAAAATCTTGTAGATATTTGTGGCAATGGCGCAACTTATATAGGTGGTACTTCCAGATTACTACAAATATGCATGTGAATCAAGTTGCAATGAAATTCAAATTGTGAAGAATGAAGAAGAGAGAGTCACTTCAAAATCTAATTACAAAAGTTCAAGAATAAGCCCAAGCAGCCCAAATGGAATTTATATTTTCTTCCAATCTTATGGTGCATTTATTTGATCTGAAGATTTCATGACAAAGGGAAACATTATTCTAATTTTTCATACAGCCCACTATTTTATTGTTTAGTGCGACGTATTTTTATGCAAAAAAAGAGAAAAATAAACTGATTTTTTAAATTCATTTGGGACTGATAGGAATGTAGATTTCTCTCTCCTATGGATACATAAATTTGAGAATCTTCTTCAAGCACAAACAAAAGGCAAGTAGAGTCAAGTGCTGGCGTGTTTCAACAAAAAAAAAACAAAAAAAGTTCTTGTGTGCACCTTGCCTATTGATTTAACAGCCTCTAGGGATAAAAGGAAATTTGAAAATATTGAGAGAAATTTCTCTGACAAGATTTAGTGTAACGGTGGGGATATCATATCATGAAGGTGGACCTCCAATCAAGACCATCGATTAGTGCTTTTTGAGCTTTTTGTAGAAGTGGTCCCTAGCATTTTTGGACTTTACTAACAAAAAACAAAAGAAGGAAGCGTCATTTTCCTTCATCGCATCACGCGTGGCTTTTTCCTACAAAGCTGCTCTCAAGTGTCTTATTAGTAAGGGCTTGTTTGTGAAACTTTCTGATTCTAGGCTGTGTGGATGTCTTATTTTGTGCTAGTGCAAAACCCACTTTTTTTATTCAATTAAAAGTTTGACGAGCATAAAACCGAGCATGATGGGAGATTGATGTGGATAAGAGCGTGAAAGGAGCTGCACTCTATTCATGTTGTTCGCTTGTTGGAGAAAAATTCTCTCTAGGCTTGCTTGTGTAACAATTTTTATGGAAATGGAAGTACAAGGGAGGAGGTCGGGTTTTGAAATCCTCTCTCATTAAAAAAAAAATTGTCCAAATAATTTATATAACGTCTTACTGTACTATTTGATGAGAAAAAATAGGACACAGAAAATGGGCTACTTATCCTCCACGTTTCTGCTGATTTGCCTCTCCACAAAGGTGCCTTAAAGCTTTACAAGTTTCAATACAGCAGGTTGGTGCAACGTCAGATTTTTAATGTGCCATGTCAATTGTTTTCCATAGGGGTGAATTCCACTTAATCATGATGAAAAAGGCAACATGCTGTCAAAATTCTTTGAGGATTCCACCTAACCACGAGTGGAAAAAAGAACCATGACAACGGACTTCTTTTCCTTTTTTCACGGCTTTGGCAAACAAGCTCTGTCATCCCGATCTCATGCCGTTGTTTGTACCAAGGAAAGTCCCAAAACAAGGAATATGAAATTGGTGGAAAATTGGTGATCGCAAATGAAGGAATCTCAACTTGGTGGCAAATGTAGAACCTCTCAAATTCACACCAATCTACTTCTTGACATTCATACCAAACACAAACAACAGTTACACAAAGCTTTTTACTTACTACAAACAGAGAGATGAGGATCTAGATTCTCTGTGTGTCATATTTACAAAGACATTCATACATGAGGACTAATTCAACTGAACTCAGAATCTGGACTTGGGGGCTTACTTCTAGTTTAGGTATACCAATCGATCAAATTCATCACAATCTTCTATTTAAAAAGTCTACTACCCGACTGCCACATCATATTAATGTTCACCGTTGGATTGTGATGTTAAAAGACTTTCATTCACATTTTAAAGGTTGATTTAATCCAACGGTGAATACTTATTTTCAGTCTTATTGATATTCACATTTGACAAATTATTTATGATACAATTTGATCCAATGAATATATTTTGAAGAAACCCCACAAGCACATATGCATATATTTTCATAGTTAATGCCTTCAGAGTCATCAGTCTTCAAAATTTAGAAACGACGCCAATGATCTGAAATCGTAGGGCTCAAGGCAGTTGTTTTCGGCCGTCCAATCTTCAAGGATTGCATCGTTGAACAAGAGTGAGCCGTCAGATGAAGCCGATAAGTTAATGTTGTCGTCGTCTCCTCTAATCACATTGTCATTTGCTTGAATTCCATGGTGATTAACTTGCAAGATAATAGAGTCTTGAGGATAAGTCAGGCACAGATCTTCCATATCAAAATCCAATATCATGTGTTTCATTGAATCATCATGGCAAGGAGTTGTTGATGGTGGGACTTGATGGACTTGAGACATGATGGATTTGTTTTGGGTCTTCAAATCCACAATCTGATTGGTGTCTGGACATTGAGTGTGGCCTTGATGATGGATAAAACCGTTGGAACACCTGTTGGCCTTGGTTTGGATTATATTTGGTTCAGGCCCTGGTGGCAAAGGTGGCACCTTAATGACTGGTGGCTCGCTCGTGGGCTGCTTCGCCTTTGAGTTGGTTTTGGGTCTTCGCCATGGTGACCCAGAAGATTCAGCACGCACTTTCTTTCCCAGAGTTGTGTTCCAGTAGTTCTTAATTTCATTGTCTGTTCGCCCTGGCAGTCGTCCTGCTATGAGGGACCATCTGAAAAACATGGGAAAAAAAAAAAAAAATTTCAAACGTTAAGGGCCACTTTGTTCATTTGCTTATAATATATAGTAATTGAATACACAATAATTTATGGTAAAATAAATTGAACCAAAGAATTACGAAAGAGGTGAAGGGTAAAGTATATAAGGTGAAGATGTAGATGAAAATTCTTGATTTTCCTAGTTATTGAATTGAATTATTAGACTGATGGCTAGGTATTCATTCCCCATCCCCGCTTAATTCAATTTCCATTAAGGAGGAGATTATTTGACGATTCTTTACAGATATTCATATTAGGTTTTTCAGTTTTAACCACGCATAAAAGTACAACCTGGGAATTGAAATTACATGATGCAAACATGCTCTAAAGAAGTCTTCACAAAAGCTTTCAAATAAGTGTTCTCTAAAAATTACTCTTTACATCCTTCATGTTATTATCATTTTATAGAAAGTTAATTTCTGCATGTAGTATGGATAGTTAAAGCTGTTCCAGGATGTATAGAAAGGACCAAAAAGGACAACATAGAGGACAAAAATATCATTTCACTCAGTTTGTGATGGAGGAGAGGAATAAAAATCAGGAAACAAGTGGGGAAAGACAACATAGAGGACAAATACAAGTGCTGGACATAGAAAAAGATCATCCAAAAGCCCTCAACCTTTTTTAATTACCGGAAAGAAAATAGCAAAATAGTGCCTAAAAGTCCATAAATATTCAAAAAAAAGAAAAGAAAAGAGAAATAAAAAGAACAATAGAAAGAACAGTCATATATGGTAAATCCTTCTGAAAGAAACTTTTAGACATTCAAAGTTCTTGATATTTCTAAAGATAAAACACTTTTCTTTCTTTTTGTTTTTTGGATAAAACGTTTCAAAACACATGTTTTACCCTCAATATTTTAGAAAAGAGAAATGAGAGAAAGCGCCATGTATAGCATGTGGGTCCCACAATTTTAATTTGTAAACCTCTCGAAATACAAGCCCTCCCATGAATTGGCTTTAGGTAAAACTTTACCCACATAAAAATATATGTGATTAACTATATTTTATTTCTTCACGTGTGTTTTTCTCCCCTGATTGATCAACTGACTAGTGCGATTCACTGTTGAGTGTGAAATTTTGGCCAATATCCATTGCATAAGGATGGCATCCATTTTTGGGTTCAAAATCTTAAAGCAATGGGTCCTTCCATCCTATAAATGGTGTCGGCAACGTGTAGCTAGTAGGTTACAGATGGGATATAGATCTAAATATATCAAGACCTGTTCGGATAGCCCAATGGGTCAACTATGCAAATAAAATGCAGCCTCAACTATCAATCAGCCCAAAGTTACGACCCATATCTTATTTTTATTTTTATTTTTGGGGGTTTTGATATGTTAGTCTTCCTTAAATCCAATTTTTTCAATTTTATGACCGAAATTGAGATAATTTCATTAGAGTTGCTTGACTATGGTTAATATTTTTTTAAAAAACTTTTTTGCTCAAGATCCCAAGATATTATGGGGAACTATGTACAGATGCCGATAAATCTCCTAATATCATTGAACTGTTCTATGATGTCATAGATTTTATGCGCATTTAAGGGAAAAAACAAATTCGGATGCCGGCTGTAGCAAGTGTATGATACTGAAATTGATATATCCCATAATATCACAGGAAACTATCTTAATTTTGGTTATGAATTTGAAAAGGTCAATTTTAAAGACGACTAAGATGTCAAAGCCCCTTTATTTATTTATTTTTTGATAGATAATATTGAGGTATTTGGTGCCCATTTCCATCCTTAGAAAAGGCGAGTATGCTCGTGGACTCTGGGAAATGTGCCCACTAGATCAACGGAGGGTCCGGATCAAGAAAAGATGAAGATGGGTCCACATGATGGATGGCTTGAATCTAGCAAAATCTTTTTTTAAAAAGGTAAAATACTTACACAGCCCCCTACCCACAAGTCTCTCGCCATTGGGACTACACCGAGGAATTGATCCTGTTGTTTGTGTGGAGGGGGGGAGGGAGGTGCCTCCCCAGCTGAGTTACTGGAGAATCTAGCAAATCTTTGGCACAGGCACATGTAACGGAAGAAGTCCAGAAGGTATACCTGTTCCCTAGGAGCTTGTGGAGCCTGATGATGAGCTCTTCTTCGTCATCAGAGATGTTGCCCCTCTTGATGTCCGGCCTCAGATAATTCAACCAACGCAGCCTACAGCTCTTCCCACACCTCTTCAAACCTGTTCTCCGTCACCATAGAAGATTTTCCTAAGGTTATGAAGACACCCCACATATTTTCTCAGAGAGAGAGAGAGAGAGAGAGAGAGCAGTAATTCACTTACCAGCTCTCTTGGGGAGACTTCTCCATTTGCCTTCTCCATGGGTTTTGATGTAGGAAATGAGAATTTTATCTTCAAGAGCAGTCCAAGCTCCCCTGTTGAGCCCTTCCTTAGAGCAACAGGCACTTCGACCCATCTATCCTTCTTTTTTTTCTTTTTCTTTTTTGAGTCTTTGGAGGGGGAGTAAGGCACCACTGACCAGACACTTCTCCTCTATAACTCTCCAGCCTCCCCTCCTCTTTCCTGGGGCAAAGAACATCCAATCTTCAAATGTCTTTTTATAGACCCTTTGTTGCGGATTAACGTTTCACTGCCTGAGTTCCTCTTGAGATTTACTATTACCCGTTTTTTGGGTCACATTTTGGGCCAGAGAGATATGAATGATACAGTTGTCTATACCACACTTCTAATAAATCCATGGTCAGATGCAGCTGAATGTAGTAGGGCCAGTCAGCAATCACGTGTGGGAATAAGGATTCTTGTTCCACATGCTTGGAAGGGCAATGTGTAGCTAACTACCCTTCACGGTGTCAACGCTGGCGAACCATTAAACTTTTATCATATTGCTAACCAGCTCACTTGGCTAGTGGTAAGAATTTCCCCACAACACCAAAGCCCTTTTCTTGTTTTTTTTTTTTTTTTTTTTTTTTTTTTTTTTTTTCTTTGGGGAGAATTTTTTTTCTTAGTGGCTTCACCAAAAATTATATTGCTTTTAATGTTTTTTCTCAAAAAAAAAAAAAAAAAGTGTTTGCGTCAAATGATAAAAAAAAGTGTTTGCGTCAAATGGTAAAAAAAAATCTCATGCAAAAACTGATATTCCATAGAAAAGCAATTACACAAACTTTCTTAGTGGTTCGAGCACTCGAACCCCTGGACCCTCCCTTCGGGTTTGGTGTGTCTACCACTATGCTTTAGCGTGCGGAGGCCATGATTAGGGCCATCAACATGTTGCGCCAACTTGGTTGGGCCTAGTCTTAAGTTTGACTCAATTAAGGGCTCGACTCAAGCTCATCTCATTTAAGTTAACTTTCTGTATGTGGCCAAGCCCAGGCCTCGTTTGTTTGTATAGACAAAAGGTATGATGAGTGATGAAGAAAAGCCAATCCCAAGCCTAAGCTCAAGTTCCCATTTACATTTTACACCACTACAGTCATTGAAACGTGAATATGTGATTCATCTTCCATTGAAGTCAGACATGTTACCTACCGTGGCACTTAATTCAATCCAACGGTGGGGGAGGAGTTTCAGAAAACCCCCAAAAGTAATTTTTGAAATATGACCCCTAAGAATCTCTTTTCCACATAATATCCCTTCCAAAGAACATCTCATCTATAACTCTTCTTGGTAGTTCTATAAAAAAAATTAAATAAAATACTAACAATCAACTTGGTATGACATTTGGGCTTATCACTGCAAAACAAAGTAAGAGGTTTGAAATCCTATAACTTGTTTCCATAGAGTGTGGGGGGCGCTTAGAGCTTAAGATAAAAAATTAAAAAGATTTAATTTATTAATGTCCCATTTGATTGGTGAATTTGTTGAGAAGAGAAAACTTGAGCCGGCTAAGTCTTAGGTTTATAGGGATAAGAAAAATTTCTTCCCCTGGAATGAATGTTAATGAGATGGGATTTTTGAAATCAGCAGTTTCAAAAAACCACTCAATCAACACCTGCTTTTCCATTTTCCTTACTTTTCAATTTTAGCTCTGAAATGGAATTTGGAGAATTGCAATATGATATTGTCTCTATCTAAACTTTAGATATGTTCGGACTCAGCAGATTCCTATATCTTCATTGTTGAACTCTCTGAACAAATAGTTACAATTAACAAAAATAGAAAAGTTTGACTTTAAATATGCGAGTGAGGAAATAGAAAAAAAAAAAAAATCATCAATCCAAACAGATATACAGATGGAATAAGGGATTTGAGTACATTTCACAAGTATTCTAGAAAGGAATTCCCACAGTTCAAGTTTAGATAGTAGATATTTAATTTCTTCATTTTCTCTACCTGTTTTCTATGTATCCAAATCATAACCAGTGGGAGAGAAGATACTACAAGGAATGAAGTCATTAGTAGGATACAGTGAATGTAAATCATAACTCATTTTAGAACTAACTTAAAAGGTAACATCAGGTAATCAGATAATTTTGAAAGGAGAGTGTCCGCAGAGAAATTTTTACCACTTGTCTGGATCCAAATGAAGTCTTCATAATTGATTTTGGACACCTTTTGATATTTTATTCAAGATGAGATAAACGCTAAGAGGACTGAAATTGCAGCCTAAAAACCATGTATCTAGGTGTCAGCTTTAGCTCATTCAAATTCTGAAACCATGTCCCACAACTTGGGGTGAAGAGGGATGGGTTTGGGCTAGGCCCATGCTGTACTTATGCTGAACTCAATTTATTTATGGGACCCGCAGCTGACATGGGACCCAAATTGAGCGGAGGTTGCAGGAATTTTGCCTTTACTTGAATTAAAATTAAATGTCCAAAACCTTTACTCAAATAGAGGGTTGTATCTAGGTTCCGTTGCTTCAAGCCAGTTTGTTTTGAGGAATTTCTTACTGGAATTGCAAGCGCTAGTGATTTTTAGAAATCATGTATTTAAAGCATTTGAAATTCTCCTTTGATTGCAAGAGTTTTGATAATCAACCTCCTTAAAAGTTGATTTTGGCCTTTGGATTCTTAGTATTCTAGCTTCTTGAATGCGATTGAAATTCCACATTTTGGGAATGAATTCAGGGACAATTTCAAGAATACTCTAAACACATGATCTGACGCTTGCATCAGATATAACCAACGCACTAAGCAAAATCTCCTAGAAAGTTCTCAAACCAACTATGCTGGCAGCTCCTTAAAGCATTTGGGCATTGTGGGAACCGATTTAATCTCCTCATCTTTCTCACCCATTTTTATGACCGCCAATTTAAAGTTGAGGATGCATGTGATTATAGAAACATGGCCAACAAAGACTCCAAAAAGACTGTACCATGGAGCATTTACTCAGGCTGCTAATTATTGTTCTCTTTCTGCGAGTCACATTGCCTTCATATGCATACACTGGTCCACTGCATTCTCTCTCCAACTCAAACCCCTTTTCGGAGACCGTCGTTTTCATTGTAATTGATAGTGGCCCCCATATCCGTGGAAATGTTGGCCAAGGACTTAAATGGATAGTGAGGTTAATTTTGGCTTCACATGTCACAGCCACTGTGAAAGTTGTAAGTTGTAGCAATTATATCATTTTCTTTGTTTTCCTTTTATGGGAAGTGCCATGGTAGGGTAATATCTGCCTCTTTCATCTGCACCTACTTTTACTTTCTTCTATCAAGTGGCACACTTTATGATCTATCAATCCCCTCACATTCACCGCTACTCGGCACTCACCGAAGTATTATTTGTCATTTGAGTGTAATTTCAAAAAAATGGATGCCTTTAGACTATTGGAGTATGAGTACCAAAGATCATGATGCTAAGAGCTTGTTTGTGCAATATGTTTATTTGGAAAGTCAATTTTATTCACCTTTAATATAGTGCTTTTTCTTGAGAAAAGAGTAAAAAACGAGTTATTTTTATCTCAAGTCTAAGATTAACATTTTTGGAGAAGGTCAAAAATGCTTTTGTACAGACGATACTAAAATCCGTGGAAAATGACCTAAGACCTTGAATTAATAGGTGGAGGCGGCATTTTTTTTTAACCCCACGAAGCAGATGGAGGCCCATGATTGACTCTAGTGATGGAGATATAACATCTTCTCATGTGAGAGAAAAAGTTGCTTACGCAAGGAGAAAACCTAGGGATCAAAACTTGGATAGGTGGGTGAGAAACGGATTATCCAAAGAAGGAGCCAACTCTATGATCTCCCCTGGATGGGGCTGTTGGGTCGAGATGACATCTTAATATATAGAAAGAGAGAGTTTTCTCCTACGAGCCATGTGATGCGGAAAATCCCATCCCAAGTCTACATAAGATGAGACACTGCTCCAAATTTCACATACAGGCCAAGATGAAAGCACCATTCCATTTTCCCCAGATCCCATTGCTGGTGGGTGGACGCATTCCGCACAGTAAGTTGGGTAGTCAAGATAAAGAGTATCTACACCCGAACAAGAAATTACTGGGTTTCACTCCAGTCAAAATTGTTGGGAGCTGTTACGAAGGGGGTGAAAACATTTCGTATCAAAATGGGCAAAGAACTACAGTGCCCAGAATAAAATAATTGGCTAGTCCTTGTATTCATCCTCAGGGAAGGTACCCAAAGTTCAGGAGTGGCCAAATGGGAGAGGAAATGACAGTCACGGGAGCAGAGGAAGACAAAGCAGGGAAACCAGAGGCTGTTTGGGGGGCGGGGCGGGGGCAGGCCAGGGTGGGGAAGGAATGGTGCTTGTGGCATCCGTACAATCCACTCTATAATGAAACGTGGCCCACCTAGAGAAGTGTACACGATCATGGACCGTTGCTGTTGCTATCAGGCATTTAAGTAGCTTTCCAACTACCTTTCCAGTCGCTCTAGAAGCTGGCACCTCGGCGGCTACCGAACTCTCCCATCTTCCTTGACCGTGGGAATTATTATAAAGAGGAGACCGTCTCCCTCCTCACCTCTAATTTTGCTCAGCAGCTTGGCTTTGACTGCTCTGAGTGTGAGGTGGGGGTGGGGCCCACCAATGACCTGATCTAATCATAGCCCAGAGTGATATTAGTTAAAGATCATCCTAGCTATAAACATATTCAGAGAGGTATTTGATTTCCAGCGCTCAATAATTAAGAGCAAATGAATCTCTAAGGAATTTTTATTGAAAGTGGTGGGATTTATATAAGTTAAGAATGTTTTTTTAGGAACCACCAAAAGGGGGCTGGGACCCATTAAAGACCCCATCATCCCCTTGGGTGGTGGGGAGGTGGGGGTGTTGGGCGTGTAATTTCCATTCCGAAGTAAGGAACTTCGTCCATGAGAGACAATTTCTGCTCTCGGCCCACAAAGTACCTAGGGTTCCCTCCTTTGATACTACCGTAAGAAGCAGGTTCACAACCAACTCTGGACAAATTCCTAGTTCTTACAAGTTAAAAACTTGTGTAGTTTCTTAGATACACCTTTCAATTAATTGGGTATCACCAACTATGCTAATTGGAGTATTTCAAATTCCTTGATTGGTTGGTGGAATTTGCTTATAGCTCTAAATATCCAAAAAATAAATGTCTATATACACTAAAAGTTCTCAAACCGTAATATGCTTAAAGCTCTATACACATTAAGGGCCTGTTTCTTTGCTAGAATTTCAGAAATTCCTGTGTGGGGAATTTTTGAATTCTCGGACATTCCTGAATTCCCGGACATAATGAAATTCCTGGATGCTCGTTTGGGCTTGAGCATACAGTAATTTCACCAAAATGCAAAGGGAGTAGAATTTCTTGATTCCCAATGGTCAAAAGAGATATTTCTTGTAGCTGAAATCCAAAAATACTAGCGAAGAAACAGTGAATTTAAAGATTCCAAGGAACAGCATGTTACATTATATCCAAGAATTCCTGGACGTGGTGAATTATTGACGGGAATTCCAAAAAAAAGTAACAGGGTCTAAAAATGAATGTCTTTGACTACATTGCTTAAGTCAAGATATTCAGGTCACAAAAAGCAAGGATCGGATGGGAATTAAAAATCTTCCAGATAAATTTTGTACACATGAGGATGCCAATCCGAATTTCCCTCGGATCCAAAAACGGGTGGCTCGCAGAGTTTGACTTCCTATTTTTGGATAATCGGACAAACGTGGCATTATAATCATGGATGCTCATGGGCCACCCCAGGCAAGGCCAACCTCACACTTGTTCCCATTTCAGCTGTTGTTAGGCCTGTGGGCCGGACATGGACCTAATCTTCTACTCAAATAATTAAAGAGGTTGGCCAACGGCTTACGTGTCCTTAAAGTCAAAGACCCTTCATATTTAGCATAAAGGACCTATTAGTTTGAAAACGGGATAGCCGTGGGCCTGACTTTCTGACCCGTGAGATTGATTGTGGCTTGCATATTTGGGCCAATAACAAACGTGTCATACTTGGACAAGCTTCGGCCTGACCCCAACCCTATCCATAAACACTCTTTAACAGTCGGATCCTTCTTTCTTCAATGAAATGGGCAAGACATGTGATAGATGTATGGCAATCGTTGTCCTTTTAGCATAGCATCCACTCAATCTTAGCCACAGAAACCCTCTGCAGCATGTGCATGAAAGAAAATGGGGAAAGAAACACAGCATAAAACGTCTCTCTCTCTTAGGCAGCCCTGACATTGAGGATAAGGAACGTGAGGAAGAGGGCATTTGGAGAATAACATGGGTGTTTGTATTGTCCTTTGTAAGTTAGTGGGGTTTGTTTTTTTTTACTTTTTGGTAGTACTGTAAGTTAGTGTTGGGGCACAGGAAACTGCATTTCGACATTGAAATAGGACTGTTGATTCAAATGCATGACTTTTTCCTAGAACTAGAGACGTCTGACCAAACAAATTAGGTGAATGATGCACCCACACAGACACTACCAATCAAGTTTATTTAATTGGAAGCTGCTCTAGCCATCAAACATGTACGTCCATCCCATTTCGGCACGGCAGTGTCCACTCTTACAATTATTTACTTCTCTAAAAATGGTCCCTGAAACATGACCATTCATTTATCCATTAATTCCTCTAAATCCACAAGCACTCTATTCCAAACCCAATAGGGTGGGGTGTGGTCAACTCATGGGCTCACTCTAATATACTAACAGCTGTCTTTGTCATTATCATTGGGCATTTGGGTTTTTTTTTTTTTTTTTTTTTTTTTTTTGTGTGGTAAATTAGATATTTCATTTAGGAAAAACAAATAAGGAACACCACCACAAAATGCATGAGCCCCTGGCATAAAAACCAAAACATCAACCTGTCCAAAAAGATGCCTTGCTGCATGACTTGTCAAACTTTGCCACCCTATGTGCAGCCCCATTCAGGTCCCTATGAACAGAATTAAAAGTAATACTAGCAAATTGGTTAGACACATAAGAAATGTCCGGGTTTTAATAGACCAATCCTCAGCTCCATTAATAGACGCAGGCATTAGGGGTTAGTGTTGTGATCAGTTCTACTATTTTAGCCTTCCCATCTTGGGGCATACCTTTTTTTTAAAAACCGTTTTGCAGTACTTTAGCTCCTTCTACGAGGAACTAAAAATGTAAAGAGGCTGTGCATAATTAAATATGTCTATTGCCGTGGATAAGTTTTTGTAGGAGCATTTATGGTCTTTTCTCAAAGCAGATACCCGATCTTTGCCTAAGCCAGTTGTGAAAACTTTGGCCATCCATTGAGCATTTCATGAAAAGTAGGAAGTTTATGATACTTCCTCAAAAGGGAAAGTTTTTGTTTTTCATTTTTTTTTATTCAAGTTGGTCAAGTCGTAGGGGATTTTATGGAAAAAGACCATAATCTAAGGGCTTTTTTCTTTGTTGGAATTAAAAGAATTTATGTTTGGAGAATTTTTGAATTCTTAGATATAGTAGAATTCGTATTTGAGTATTCAGAAACTCCACCGAAAAACAAAGAGGATGAAATTTTAGTAATTTTAAATGTCGTTTGAGACCTTTTAGATAATTAAAATTTTGAAATGATGAAGAAACATAATATTTGTAAATACTTGGGGACAAGGCATATCACATCATGTCTTGAACTCTCCAATATACAAAATTCTTATCAGAAACTCTAATAAAAAAACATGTTCTAAAGTATAACATCCTTAATTTGTTCTGAAACTGTCACTACAGCTAAAGTGACATCCTTGGGTTCTTTTCCTTCTTATTTTTCTATGTTTTGTCATGCACAACAGTTTATATCACCAATAGGTTTTTTCAGATGAGTTTTATTCAGGAAATTTGTTTGGCTCAAACCATCTACCCCTCCATAAAAGGAAGGTATATCATATCATGGCACCATTTCTAATTTTTCTTCAAAGTACTCGATTTGAATCAGCTCTAAAGTAGTTGATCTTTACTTTTATACTTTTGCATCTCATTATTCTACTTTGTTATCATGCCATTTCATTGTTGCTTTATGGTCAGTTCCGTAGAACAATACATGTCTAATTCCCACAAGTCTAGTGGGGGGAATGGGTTGGTTGATCTAGTGAACTCACATCCAATTTATTTTAAAAATAGGTCAACAAATCACAACCAACACCTGATGAGGGTCAACCTGACCTGAATCTCATCCAATGTGGGTCAACCCATTTAATCCGAACGGATCCGATCCATCCAGTAGAACTTTGGCCCTAGTCCCTTTCCATTTCAAGTATAAAGGTTATATTTCAGATTAGTTATAAACCAAAAAGATCTAAAGTACGAAAGTGTCAAATCATCAAGTTGTTTAAATTGGTTTAATTTAGATATCCAGGTTAACCCTAACCTGTTCCGACTGATTTTACTGCAGGTCATATTTATCTGACCTGTGACCGACGCATATGGGATGTGGGTAGGGTCATGAAGATCAAATATAGGATGTGGATTGGGTCATAACCCAAGTGTCAAGGGTGAGCCTGCATTGTAATTGTAAATGTTAAAAAGTGAACTGGTTGCCAACTATTGAATCCGAAAGTGCAGATAGCAAGAAGTTGCACTGTACGCAATAAGAGTCCGGGAAGGAGTAGTTAACAATAATTGATCCTTCGAATTTGAAAAATGGTCAGATGAATGCTCATCAATAGAATTTCTTACATTAGTAATTGAAAATGTGACTCAAAATCCTGAAGTGCAGATATTTTAATTGATGTTGTGTCACTGTACGTTGATTAAGAATTTGAACTTCTTCGTCGTTCCTCAACCAGGATACTATGATATTTTAGGGCCAAAGAAACCGGCCATGGAAAACAAGAAAAGAGATGAAGAGAAGAAAATGCCCGACAAGCCAAATTTCCTTTACTTACGATCCTTTTTTTTTTTTTTTTTAAAGAAAGAAAATACGTGTTATCAGATAGCCCTCAATAAACATATCACCCCATCGTCCCAGGCTATTGCTAAATTAGTTAGGGACATGTGTAGTGTATATAGGGAGACGGGTTGAAATCACTCGTAGAAATAAAAAAGAAAAAAGAAAAAAGTGTGGCCCCATTGCATGTTCATATGCATTTTGGTTGAATACCTTCGCCAATGGATTGAGAGCTAATCCAAGATGTCATTCAAGTTTCAAGTCCTTGGTATTTACATGTGCAAAATGTTCTCATAGGATTGTCAAGGGAGTCATGTTCTTTGTTGTCTATAACAAAAAATTAGGGCTCAGCTAGTGATAGGTAGTTGGTTGTAAAATTGATGCCATGTTGGAAATAGGGTGGCATATAACCACAATCATAGATATGTGCATAATAAGGATCTGGTTGAAAAAAGAATGAAAGGTGAGTAGGTTTGAAATTTTGGCTAAATAGTGAATGACGTAGGGCCATATTGGAAATAAGGCTACCCTGATTAAAAAAAAGCTTTAATCGTCTGCATCAATCTGTCCATCAAATCAACATGGTCAAGTTAATTTGATTGAAGTCTTTATACGGACCTATTAAAACATAGGAGTGATGGATGAGTATTGCGATGTCTGAAAATTCTTCAATCCCCCTGATAGCTCAGTGATTAGTAATCTCCCGCTCCATAAAAACTAGGGAACCTATTAAAACATAAGAGTGATGGATAACTAATGCAATGTCTAAAAATGCACCAATCCACTGATAGCTCAGTGATCAGGAATCCCTCCCTCCAGAAAAACTAGGAACTGAAACCCGCTTGTTTTTGAAAAGCTGCTTGGTGATGTTAGCTGATAAAAGGCACATCAAAGTCTAAGGGATATCGAAGTCTTTCCTAGGGAGGTAAGAGCACACGTATGAACACCTAATGAATAGGAGAGAGATGCTGATGATGGTACTTAACAGGGGCGGCGAAGAAAGAAGAAAAAACTGTCAAGGAAGCACTTGGCATTGGTTTCTTGGGAAGGAAGTTTTGTTGCTCCATCTTGAAATTAACTTTCAGCTCTGTTTTGAAATGAACTATTCTTTTATCACTGTCAGGTAGATGGCCAAACTTGACTGATGTGTTAAGATGAAGGTTGGACATATAGAAAGTAGAACTTAAGATGGAACCACGCTTTTTCATTTTTAGTGTATTTCAATTGGTTGGGGACATCAACGCACACTTATATATAGAGGGTTAGGATATGTGAATTTAAGTCTCTTCTCAAGAGAGAGAGAGGGAGACGAAGAGAGAGAGGACTTATGTTCTTCGATGGTGTTTTTCAGATACAAGCGACTTAAATCTCTCTAAGTTATTACAAAAGGAAAAAGAATCTCTTAGCAGCAAGGCACCTAACATAGGAATGCATTCTTAATATATACACACACACATAGGAATGCTGTAAGGACCCGATCTTGGAAAACCCTGATGATAGTATTTTTGACTATAAGATTTATCATGATTGGGCCCCACCCTTTTGGACACTTGTCACTCGCTAATCACTTAGATTAATTGTATATTTGTTTGTAATTTTCATTTGAATGGAATTCATGCATCACCATCATCTCATGCATGGATTAGTGCAATAAGGTTAACATTTTGGAGCCCACGGTGGGACCTTACGGTGTTGCAGTCAACATAGCACTGGTTTTGCGTGTTTCCTAATAGCAGTAATAGCCCTTGAGTTGCATTCACATGGGGAGTTGCATTCATATGGGGTGGGGGTGGGGGTGGGGGTGGTGGTGGGGGTGCTTTTAGTACTATTAACAGGCCCGTTTGATAATTTTACTTTTAAAATCAAGTGAAATGAAGTAAAGTAAAGCATCAAATTAAGAGTAAATAAAATATAAGTGGGTTATGGTGGTATTTAGTTATTTGGAATGTAATCTTTTTTACTTTTTATATCGAAAAGTGTATTTTTTTTTTTTTTTGTCTTTTAGTGGATAAAGGTGATTGCTTTTTTACTTTTTTTTTTTAAATTTTCAAAAAGATAGAGGAAATTTTGAATTAAATTGTTTTTAATGTGACCTATTGTCTGGAAAATGGAGACTTTATTTAATTTTTGCTTTACGGTAAAAATACCAAACGGGGGATGGAAGATACTATTTATTGGGATACTGATTTGCTTGGGATAAATGGCAAACTCAGAATTTTCATTTGAGTGGTGCGAGCAACGATGAAGTTAAGAAGTTAAATAATAAAACTAAAATTCTAAAGATATTATTTTAGAAGCTTTTCGAATCTTGCACCCGTGTCGTAACATGTTGGTCCGCCCCTGCTTGGGGTTCAAGTTTAGAAGTGTGTTAGATGGGAGTCCTTAATTACAGTAATTGGATAAGAACCTATGACATATGTTATTTGTTTGGCTCAATTGAATAAATAATAAATAAACCGGGCCCCTGTATTTGCCCATGTTCTACTGTGATTAGAAGTAGGTCTATTCTCATAGGTCTACTATGTTTAGAAGTAGTGTTTGGGTGTAACTGGGTTTTGGGCTGATATTATAAATAGAGACTTAGGGTCTTTATGATGTATAACCTCTTCTGATTGCATAGTGAATTCTCCCGTCTTTCCCGTGGACGTAGGCCGAAAGCCGAACCGCGTAAATCTCCGTGTTTTTGTGTGTGTTTGATCTCTTTCCATAGGCCCTAGATCACAACAACATATATAAGTTATATATTTAAATTACCTTGTCTAATAGAGAAATTATATCATATCCCTCTAGTAGATCCTGATAATTGTTGGACTCTTTTTGGACTCAATCGTCATGTATAGGCCCATTGATAGTATATATATTTTTGAATGGTGCCCATTGATGATATTTGTAAGATGAGTTATATATTTAATATGGAGGAAAGCTTTTTTCTTTGCCCATATTCAGTTTAAGTGCACATACGTGGCTCACATGAGAGGGTAGAGTGAAGTGTATGTTTTCCTATTCTACTTTTATTCATAACACAAAGTTGTGGGGAGATTTTAAAAGAAACCCTAGAAGACCATGATGAGCTCCTCTTATTTAAGAGCGAGAAAATTTGAATTTTTGTTTCCTTTTATCCTCCATCAAGAGAATGAAAATGTGGTCCTAAACCACATGAGAAAGTGATCTTCCATAAATTAGTAATGCTTGTAACACCTGATTGTTGCATAATGTTTTTGATGTGTCGCTCTATTGGTTTTTTTTTTTTTTTTTGGTGTGTGTCTCTCTTATCTTTAAAAGGTTTTTCACTTAAGTTGGTGTGTGATCATTTTACTTCTTCCATATAAATTAGAGAGTTATTCATAGCAATGGTTGCTTAGGTTAGATTCTGAATCCTTATATGTTGGTTGGACCTTCTGATTACACAGAGGAAAAGAGTTTAGCATCATCTCTCCAACAATGATGACTTTTACTTTTAGTCTCTGTCTCATCTTCATCAACGGTTCTGATAAATTTGATATTGGGTCGCGTCCTCCCACGGGGAAGCAAATAGTCATTGTCCACTGGACAAAAGAAAAGACGTGTTGCCACTTGCTGCAACTATACATGCCAAACTTTGGGGGAATCAAGTTGATGATTATTGACCAGGTACTGTACACTTAATCTGCCAAATGTATGTTCTCATTATATGATTCCAAGAATATGATATCCCTAGGGGAGGCGGCTCCCATCATTAATGTCGGTTTGAACCTAACTCTATGTCTGGGAAGGGGGTAAAATGGGGGGAAGGAAAAAAAGGAGGAAAAAATGGAGGAAAGTGAAAATGGGGGCTGTTTGGGAAGGGGGGAGGGAAAATGAGGGAGGGGAATTAGGAAAAAATTTTACCCCCTAATTTTCCCTTCAAAATTGGGGGGAAAGAATGAGGAGGAGAGGGGATTTCCCTCCCCTCTCCTACTACACAAACAAAAGAAGGGAAATTTTTTTTCCCTCCCCTCGCCTTCCCTCCCCTTTATTTTCCTTCCCCCTCATATTTCCCCTCCCCTCCCCACCCCACTTCCCAAACATAGGGTAAGTGTGAACTCCCACATCCCAAAGAGGCTGTCCGCTGAACCTAACCCTATATTTGGGAGAAAAAATAAGTAGGGAAAGGAAAAAATGAAAGGGAGGGGAGGGAAAATTAATTTTACGTTTCCTTATTTGGATAGTAAAAAAGTAGGAAAAAGGAAAGTAAAAAAGTAGTGTTTTGTTTGTTTGTGAGGTAGAAAAAAAATTACAAAATTACCCTTACTTTTGCAAAAAGATAAAAATTCCTCTCTTTTGTTGGGTAAAGGGCAGTTTAGTAAATTTATAACAAATCCTCTTTTTTCCTCAAATTTTTCCCTCAGTTTTGAGGAGAAAATTTTTAAGTGGGGCCCACACAAAATTTTCCTTCATATTCCCCTCACCCCTTTCCAAACACCCCCGGTTAGAGCATTCCCCTCACCCTTTGCAAACAGAGGGCAAATGTGAAGGCGCTCTGCAATTTTTGCATGACTCATTTTGAGTTAAACCGTACCTCTGACTGAATCACAAAGCCGTGCCGTCCTCTATGAGGGGGGATTGTGAAGTCTCTTCTTTTGTACCGTCTATAGGTTGTCAGTCACAATCCTGTTTAAAGCAGCCGCCGGGCTTTTGTTTGAGCTTTGTGTTGGCCGGCTGTAAATGTGTCCTTTGAGGATTGGGTCTTCCTTTTTTAATCATGTAATCAAATGAATCCCGACCTTTGATCATGTGAGCTTAACTGTGGTTGCCCCGGGCTTGTCTTTTACCTGTGGAGTGTGAAACCCAGGTAAATTCTTTTGTAATACTTGGTCTGTTGATCAAATTCCATTGGGCAGTGCCTCTTCTCTGAAATCATTGACTAGGGCCACCAATCGTAATTGAATTGTCTTGTCCCCTTTGACAGTGAGGGATCATCATGTGGGACTCAAACCATTGGTCCCACATGCACCCATCGCAGCCAGTCACGCATTTCTTGTGCAATTGGTTTGGAATTGATATAATATATAGATGCGTACTTCGATCCAAGCGAATTAGTTTCCCCATATTCTACTTGGTTACCTGTATATTTATTATGGAGAGCTGATGTCGGCCAAACAACTTGCAATAATATATAGATGTATGTAAAGTGGTCCATCCTATTAAATCAATGGATGTAATAATGGAGCCTAGGAAAAGATGGCTTTCTAAATGCTCATCGATGTAGACATGGTATTTGGTCTCTCCAATACTGACTATCCAAATTGAATTCCCCATGTTCATGATGGCCTAATTGCAAGGGGATCTCATGATCCTGACCATCTGATTTAGGCTAAGTTGCTATCCAAGTCCATTCTAAGTTGATCACAATCATATTTAGTCCCCAAAGATGTTGATTTACTTCTTCTACTACTACTACTACCTGACAAAATGAAGTCCAGTTGATTAGCGGATCAGATCATCTGAACCCCTAACACAAATACTGGGCTTGATCTCAATAAGGCCAACAGAATCATCAATAAAAATGACTTTCAACTAATGGCTCGAGGGCCACCTCTAGTTCAATAAGTGGACCACCTCCAGGGTTGACCCATTCGCAGGATAGACAAAAAAAAAAAGATCTGGGACTTGTATAGTGGGGAGAGTGTTTCTTAATGGGCCTGATTTTGCCCGACCCAGACAAATTTCTATAACAAAGAACATCATATTTAAAATTGTGCTAGGCAACGAAGAACACCCCGTGCATAATGTGAAGGCAACCTGACTTGATCCAAGACTTAGATCCAAAACCAACAAGGTTAACTTCAAAAAATCACAATTGGGTCCAAAGGGTTCTTCATCCAATTGTATTAACTAGATTGTGTGAATTTGGATCCGACCATTTACCAAATGGTCCTCATTTTCATCAAGTTTAAACCTAATCTCCAATTTCCCAAATGGTACTTCTCAGTCTCTCCTCTATTTGCATCTCTCTCCAGCCTCCCATCTATTAAAGTAATACCCAACTGAGGCCTTGAGAGGAATCTTTTCACTTGAAAAATCTAGTAGCAGGGACTGTTAGATATGCATGTGGGCCGGGGGCTGCGCCTTTGTTTATATTGGGAGCGTTGATGATGCACAGACTTTTTCACTTTCTATATTGGGATTGTTTTACCAAACTGCCCTGATGCATAGTTTCTGATCTCAAGTGACCTACAAGAAAATGTGTGGCCCACAATTGATTCGAAGATCAAATGAAAAAAAAAAAAAATCCCCTTTCAGGCTTACTCAACAACCAATGTAGATGAACGAAAATGGGGAAAAATGGACATACTTTGGCTTATCTATCGATGTGATATTGACTTTTCAGCCAAATGGAAAGCTGAATGGACAAAATTGACTGCCAGCTTTTGACAATATTAAGGAAATATATCTATATTTATAGATTTTAGAAGATTTCGGTGAAAACCAATGATACACTACTTGAATTGGAAAAAAGGGTCCATTTGTGAGACAAAGAGAAATGTCAAGTCATCTCAAACTTAGGACTCAGGTGATATAGAATGTGGGACTTTTAAATACTCCCCTCATATGCAGGCACAAAAGATTTTAAAGACGAATCTGCCACACGCTACACAAAAACGACGGGATTAAAAATCATACTAACACTATATACCAACAAAAGAAAAACTTAAATTGATAGATAAAAAGTCCCGACAAACATATTAAGCCCTGTCAAACTGAAGCCCTAAACAACGCGTGACATGCAGGACTTTCCAACACCAATCACTTGATAAGAAACTTGTATGCACCCATGATTGTTTGTGTTAGTCCCACGATTCCTATCGTTGTGCCCTCAAAAATATTATCAAGTGTGAGTACAATTATATTGTCTAAGAAAGAGACAATCACAGAGAAAAAAATAATGAAAGAAAACGTTTAAAGGAATGATGCATCCATCTTAACCTAGTGACATTGACTGAAAATAACGTCGATTCCGTACCGGGTTGAAAATGAAATGCACGTGCATAGAGAGTAGGTAGGAGTTTGAAGCAAGAGAGTTAGGTTGATTTCCAAAGGGAGAGTATTCTTCCAGTAAACGTTGCTTTGCATTTTGAGAGTTTGAAAGTTTGATAGGCAGTAGTCGGACCCATTGGCCAGACTATCTAGTACAGGGGCATTATAAAGATTGATGGATGGTGTGGATACCATTTGGGGCATTATTATTATTAAGACTAGCATTTAAGTTTGCCCGATGCGGGGGTTAAAATTACAAGCAAATTAAATGATTAGTAATTTTGCATTAAACTTAAAGTATTATTAACAAAAAAGTAAAATTTGATTGAATCGTAAATCATTTGGGTAGTTATTAGAATTTTAATCTATAGTCTAAAATAGTTAAGTAAAAAAAAGCCCAAATATAGCACTTAAATAACATGTGAGTACATATCTATAAATTTTACCCTGCAATTAAAACTTAAACCACTCATGCATTCAGTAAAATGCTTATATAAGCTTTAACTTTTTTTAGTACATCTTAATTAAATCTTTAGAAAACTAAATGACTTTGAATTACCAATATGTCTTTTGACTCAAGATTATCAAGTCCTCAAGTGGGCTCCCTAGTACTTTTTAATTGTACGGGATCACATAAATAGTGTAATAATAGTGGGCTCTCCTAAATGATAGTTAATGCCAAGGTGTAACTCACGTGAGATGAACGTTAAGTACCATAATGGCTCAAGTGAGATGAAAATTAAGTCTAAGTTAAATTACTCACTTTAATAAAATGAGAATTAAGTGAGCCTTAATGGTTGATAGTTGGAAAACACCATAATAAAAGAGAGATGGTTGGTGTGAAATAGATGAGTTGAAGTGGCTCAAGGAGATGAGAGACTTGAGGTT
The DNA here is from genome assembly GCA_029852735.1 of Persea americana. Lineage (NCBI taxonomy): Eukaryota > Viridiplantae > Streptophyta > Magnoliopsida > Laurales > Lauraceae > Persea > Persea americana. Next base: position 50,309,628 of record CM056817.1, on the reverse strand, counting down.
TTTTTTTTCCCAACTAACTTCAAGCTTTTACATATAGGATGATCAACCTTTGCAAGTTGCAACACCTTTTGTCCAACCCCCGCTTTAATGTATAGGATGATCAACCTTTGCAAGTTGCAGCGCCCCCCCCCCCGCCCCCCCACACACAGAGAAGGTCTTGATTACCATTCCAAACAAAAAAAATCTCCTTTTTTAGATAAAGAGTTGTTTTGTGGATGTCCTTTAATTTTGAAACTTGTAGTTCAAGAAATAAAAAAGAAACGAGTTTGGGTTTTATTTTTCAAATTCTGAGGTAGACTTGCCAGTTCAGCTAATTGTTCAATGTAGAATTTCAAGTTTTCTTTTTATACTTAATAGGATAAAAAACCAATAGTTCCCCCTTAATTATCTCCATTAAGTTTTAATGGGAAGATTAGTACAAGAAAGAGGTGTATATTACCTCGTTTGTTTGAATATTATATAAGTGTAGCAATTAATTAGTTATAGTATAGCAACTTATTATTTATAGTGTAACATTTCATGGAAGAAACATTAGTTTAAATCTAAAAATGCCTATTATATGATTTTTTTTTAAACAAAATGCCTATCATATGCTAGTAGCTCCTATGTATTGGAATTTTGTCCAGCCCATGCAATATAGACTACACATGACATTACGCTGGTGTTGATATTACAACTTTTAGTTTGCACACACGCATCTAATTAAATCATCTTGCCTTTTTCTGACTATCTTTACCTCTCATTTCAAATCAATTTAGAGTCTTGATTCATCGACTGCATAATTCATCATGTTTTTCTTCAAGTTAATTTAACAGTTTCACTAATTTCTTTTTTCTCCTTGTTCCTTCATCTTATCACTGTATTTTAAGTGTGTTAAGCTGTTATAGCAGAGTGATGATCTAAAACAACCCTCCTTTTTTATTTAAGATAGGTATTGTCATTAAAAAAAGGGTGGAATGGGCAGGGTGGCCATGCCCGCCTACAAAATTAAAAAAAAGAAAAAAAAGAACCAAATGTTATGAGAAACTTCATATTTTTGTTTTACATATGACTCTTACGAATTTTGTTTACATTGTTGCCCCCAAGGAAAACTTTCTGGTTCTACGCTTGAATAAAGATGAAGTAGCAACGCATGATAATTTAACAAGCATATTAAAATCACGTTTTTAACATGAATACCATGTGTTTTATATTTATAAAGATTTTCTTCAATACAAAAGAGCATGCCGCACTCGTCTAAAAAAAATGAAATTAACTAACCAACAAATAGTAAAATCATTTAATGTAAAATTTGTGTCACAAAACGAATGACGTGAGCAAAAAACCTGTGCAAAAAGGCGTCGCATGACAATGTTAGCATCATGGTTGCCAATGTTTGCGTCCACATATGTATGATAATGACAATGAAAAATAAAAATTGATGCCAAATAAGGGAACACATATGTGGTTAATTTGTCTTTCATGTCCACATACTAAAATTTTGAAATCATATACAATCGTGTTGAACTTAATTATCTCATTAAATATTCATTTCCATTCCTTCTACGTAAAAATAGAATCATCAACTCATTGTATTCAAGTGTATGCGTATCCGATCATAAAAACATGTATAATTAGCAATTTAAGTATAATCTCAAGACAAACTTTCATGATTGTTTAACTTTCATAATTGTATCCAATTGTATCCAATCAAAATACATGTATAACACTTTGAACTCGATAAATATCTCTATTAAAGTTAATGAGATAAAAAAGTGAATTTAATTGTGGAATAGGTGTTACCAAGTTCAGGGTTCCTTTGTTTGGACAAACTTGAAAGGACAAAGAGTTGGCGTAATATGTAAAACCATTGAGGAAGGCAAATCATACAGGTCAACCTGCTGCCCTACTCACACCTCTACTTTCATCCTATATCAAGCTCTTGTCAAAATATCAGCAGAAAATTTTCACACAGTCACGTCATCAAGGAATACCAAAGGCTTCATCAAAGTCATTAACTGCATCAGGAACTATTGGGATCCCAGCTAGTGGAAGTGAAATGAAAAGTACTCTTAGTTTATCAGATGTTTTGGTCTGCAGATTGGTGAAGAGAAAGAAGTCACCCAAATATATAGATTTATGGTAAACGTTTCTATTTATATAAGGCATTGAAATGGACAATTAACGTCGTGAAATGACATATAGATTGAGATTGCAGTCCAGAAGACTCCTAGGCCACCCAGAATCTACACTCGTGTCCATCCGGATCGATGATCTGGATCTAAAACTATGGTCCACGGGCCCCTCATGCTCCAAACTGTCTGTACACTTGCAGGGTCAAGGGGTAAGTGAAATGCGGACCTTATAATAAATTCCTCCAATCGAAATCTAATCACTTTTCGATATGAAAAGGACTGCTCGTTTTGCGAGGAGACGATGAATTTGAGGTGCGAGGATTAGATTCTTCTATTTTGATTTGTGGTTACTATAAAAGGTTAAACTTGAATGCAGCATTACTTAGGGGATAAAAGTTTATGAATAGCTTGGATTTGGAAAAGGTGGGCCCCATTATGCATCCAAGTAGGAAGCTGCATCATACTATGATCTCCAATTTGGGCTCATGATTGGGGCGACTTGGCCACATCACCAAGACTTATGGAAGAACAGAACAATATTAATAATATTTGCTTTTGTTATAGCTGATTTTTGATAGATGAAGAATCTAAATTTCTCTTTTTCAGTAGTGAGACCAGTGTAACATGTCACAGGCAATCATGTCTCAAGGCCAAGTCACCCACAAAGGGGTAAAGGGTGACCTGCCAAAAAGGAATTCATCGGTACACTAGAAAACGAAGGTAATGATAAAAGTTGTACAAAACGAGAAAGTGGACTGAAAGGTAAGTACTTATTCAGTAATACATGATTATTATCTACATGAGGATGGGTTCACACTAACATGGGGCGACTTTTATGAAGAAAATTTTCTCTTGCACAAGTGCTCCTGGCGGAGAGCGCATCTGGACCGTCATCAAGGGAGGGATCCCCTTGGATTTCACTGGGCCCGAGCGATGAACGAGTACCAAATACCAATGCATAGTGCCCAAGTGCGCAGGAGAAAATCACCGGTGACTTTATTCTACCTATTTGTGCCTTGTAGATCTTGATCATTCTCCCAGCCAATCGGCTTCTGAATCCAGAAAAGAAACCAGGGATTGGAGATCCAAACCCACACCTATCTGATCACAATCTCCACCACTCCAATCCTCCATCATTTCTTGGTTGAACAAGTAAGGCTCCCCAACTATACCATCAGTGTCATGGCCTTGAAAATAATCAGAAGTTAGAAGCTCAGATAAGCACATCTCTCCCACGTCCAAGTTCATGGAAGAATCGTCGTCTTGGTGAGTTTGAGATGAGACTTGGACAGTTCTCATCTGGGTCTCAGTCTCTCCACCCGAACTTGACTCTGCAACTGCATTTTTGCTTGGATTATCAACCTTTTGGTGTGGTGGGGTTGTGATGAAAACCTTTGTGCACCTCAATGCCTTTGTTCTAATGACATTGGGTCTGATCGGAGAAGGCGGTTCAACTTCCGGCTTCTTTTGTATCTGCTTGTTCTTTGATGGTTGAGATGATTGGTTCTTGACCTTCTTCCCGAGATTAGTGTTCCAGTAGTTTTTAATTTCATTGTCTGTTCGCCCTGGAAGCCTTCCTGCTATTAGAGACCATCTGCAAAAGGCCATATGAAAAAAAAAAAAACCCATTAGTCCTCAATTGTTACAGCTATATCAAACAAAAAGCCCTAAGATCTTGAAGATCAATTAAAGAAAATCTTCTACAATGTCCCACAGGCCCCATCACTAGTAAAAGGTGCAAAAAAAATAAAAATGAAAGAGTAATTGCCGACATTTTCACATTATATCTATTTAGAAAAAATGTTTTTGTCTAAAAAAGTAAAAATTGTACACCATACCTGTTGCCAAGGAGCTTGTGGAGTCTGATAATGAGCTCTTCCTCTTCATGGGATATATTTCCTCTCTTGATATCTGGTCGAAGATAATTCAACCAACGGAGCCTGCAACTCTTCCCACATCTCTTAAGACCTGAAAAAATAGATAAATCAAGAACTAAAAATCACCCATTTTGGTTTTTCACAAAACAATATTTTACATACGACTTTGATCTTTTTTTTTTCTTTTTTTTTCCGATTGAATTGGTTTACCTGCTCTCTTGGGCAGGCTTCTCCATTTCCCTTCTCCCTGCATCTTAATGTAATCGCTGAGTATCTTGTCCTCAGCAGCAGTCCATGCTCCTCTGTTAAGACCTTCCTTAGCACAACAAGGACTTCTACCCATGAAGGCTCCAAAAAGAAGACACCCCTTTTCTCCAAAGGAGGGTATAAGTCTCAACTGCTCTGCCTTGAGAGTTGAGACATACACATAGGTCTTGGTATCTGGGTGCTTCTTATAGTGTCATTTCTACCCTATATTATTACAAGGACAGTGCTGGTGCAGAGTGCTAGGGAGGTCTTTTGGTTGAATCTTGCATGTGCATGATATGTGTCATGTGCGGGATAATGTTTTTTGGGCTTTAATAAAAGTACTATATAATATGCGGATGTAAGAGAGGGAGGGAGCCCCCTTTTCCATTGGTATAGAGACAAGTTAGAGCTGACGATAGCAATTCTAGTAAAGAGAAGACTCATATGAGACTAAGAGAGGTGAAATCAGCTCCACCTGCCCTTCCTTGTTTGGCTTTTGCTTGTGTCAAACTAACTTTCTCCACTTCTCTCAATGCTTTTGAAAGTTTGTTGGGTCGACGCGGTAATCTCGGTGCTTCTGGGCTAAAATATACTAACTGATCCAGCAATAGGGAGACTTTAGTCTGAATGTCGTACAAATATAAATCTACAGGGGGAGATGATATTTATTAATGATCGCCTACCTGTGTGGTCCTCTTGTTTTTGTCCGATTATGACGGTGAGTGGTGGGAGAGGACCCCTCCAGCATTGAGGGAGGCCGGGACCAAGCAGGTTGGTGGGACCAAGCTTTTGAAACCAAGTATTTTGGTGCAGGTCACACCCCAAAACATGTAATACAGTGTACTTTAGATCTTCACAAGTTAACCTCACATGTGAAAACCTTGTCAGTCCTTTGGATTGGACGGTGTTATTGTTAAATTATCACAAGGATTCTCATATAGTGGCGGACACTAATTTTCCTATTTAAATCAAAAGCACTCTGGGCAAGAAAAAACGTCCTAGTGGGTTTTTAATCACTAGTGATCACCAGCCTCACTGCAACCTCCTCTCCATCTGGGTGCTTTGCCATCTACAATGACTTCGGTTTTAGGAGCTTAAGTTCTGATTTTCCCTTTAGTTAAGTTCAAGTGTAATTATATTTAGACCACTATTCCTGGCAAGAGGTGGGAATCTTGTATAGCCCCACTGCTTGAGTAATACTAGTAAGCAATTCCTACTTCTGAAAATTCATGTAAGTTTCAGCTTTATTTGTAATTTTCAAATTTCATTTAACTATTTTTGTCTTTCATCATTCTATATAGAGGTTTTCACAAAAAGGCCCATATACACTCAAGTTTTATACTTTTACTTACTAAACCTTCTCTTTGGTTTGGTGGTGAAACAAATAACTGTTAGTTTTTATAGACAAATGATAAAAAGACCATTTGTTTAAGCCTAGTAAATCTCACTAACTCAATTGAAGTTGGATGGGGCCCACATATATGGATGCATACTGATCAAGAAATGCATGGGAAAGGCTTTGCTGTGGATTAGGAAAACATGCAACATATAGCTGATCAAATGACCCACATCCTAGCTTTAGTCCTCAAAACTTAATGACTATCCATTGTGTATACTTCTTTTGATAGAATTAAGTGGAGAATAATTGTCAAAATAGTGTAAAATGGAATCATTTTCAATCAAAGGTATTGATATGTGTGAATACATTGAGTTGATCCGAGATGAGCCTCCGATATGAGAGCCCAAAAGGAGCGAATGTGAATAAGGGTCAGGTGACAAAATCATCATTGAGTCATTTGTGTGTTCTCAAGGGTAAATCAGTAAAAAAAAAATCAAGAGTATATTTGCTCTTTTACAGTTTGACAGTTAGTTAAGAGAGATTTTTGTAAAAACAAATAAAAAAAGGGCCTTCTTGAGGTCGTGTGAAAATTTAGGTGCCTTAAAAAAAAAAGCTCTTAAATATATGAATTTTTAATATGGGCAGAAGAGAACGGGGAACAAAAAATTCGAAAAGCTCCTCTATTCTGGGAATTTATATTTTTTACAATGGCCCACAAAGATTTTAATTTTTTACATAGTGGCCTCTTGGGAATATATTCTATCTCCACCACTGCTTTCGGATCCATGTCTCATGCAACATCGTGGATCGATCCCTAGCGCTTAAGGTGAGACTGAGACACCCATGCCACTAGGTTGTCGTGTGCTTTTTCTTTTTTCTTGGTTGGCCTTATAGTCATGAGACATGAAGAAAAGCTACCCTCTCAAGGATTGATCCCTCGCGTGTTCCTTTTGAATATAAGATTTTTATATGATATGAATAACAATTCTTTTTATTACCCATTCAGAGTAATAAGTACATTTTTTTTTTGTTAGAATGAGTGAGGTAGAGTTGTGAGTTGATTAGACAAGTTGACCTGAGTCTTAAGCAAAACTCGTCCAAATCCAACCCATGGTGAATCAAACACAATTACCCAATATGTTTATGAAAACACACGCACATTCAAAAACAAAATCTGCCCTTGTGATCTAATGTCTAAATATGATGTCAAGCTCAAAGCTGGGATGGGAGAAATGATGCTTCCATGAAGCATTGTTTCATTTTCTCCTTATTTAAATACCTTGGCCAGATATGAAAATGGGTTAGGTGTGATCTCCCTTTTCCTTGGCCTTTTACGACGTGTTTGGGTAATTCACTTATAAAGTTGAAAAAAGAGGGTTGAAATCATAAAGAATGAAGAATTATTCTTTATTTCGATAAATCCCTTCAATCTTTTTGATGGATTTTGTTATATCTCGCTAACCGTAGAAGGAATTTTTATTCTACCAAATCCTAGTTAGTAATTCTGGAAAAGAAACAGTCTCTTGTGCGGAAACTGAAATCCATATAGAAAGGCGAAGAAGTGGAGAATTGTCAAACTTTGATAGTTTAAGAGCCCTTCCTTAAGTTCGACACATGGACCGTTGTAAGAGGGACACGGGCAAAGTCACGTGCACCGGTCATGTGTGGCCCACCCGAAAGATTGGAACCTGTCCTGATGTTGACAATTTGTAGAATCAGAAGCAAACGAGTGTTGAATGGAAATTGACAAATGACCCCATCCAGTGGTGATTCTTAGCCCCTTGCCCTTGTGGGGCCACTTGCTGGCTGCGGATCCTACCTTACCCTGATCCGGAGGACTACCTACCATCTTGTGGTACGCCACATCCCTTTCCTACACATGTATGGGTTTCTCTCCAGTCCTGCTCAAAAAGTGCTGCCCCCGGTTCTTTTTTTCTTTTTCTTTTTTTTTTTTTTGTGTTTGGGGGGGGGGGGGGGGGGGGGGGGGGGGGGGGTTTTGGGGCATGTAAGATTGGGGGGGGGGGGGGGGGGGTTTTGGGGCATGTAAGATTGAATATATATAAGATTGTATTAATTTCGTTATCAATTATGTACTCAATCATAAGGTAGAACCAACTTCTAGCAAAGTTGAGTTCGGAGAATTCTCATGCAGATTGGGACGTTCATTTTAGTGGCTTGGATTTTCAACATGTGAGGCCCACCATGAAGTTCCAATACGTCCCCACTGGATATGAAGAGTCTTTAGAAATGAGTCCACCAAAAATAAAAGATGTAGAGCGTAGAGATAGCCCACTTGGTTAGATACATCATTTCTCATTCCAGCACCCAGGTTGGATCCCAACGTTCTCTACATGAGCGGGTGTTTTCTTCCAGTGTAAGCAGATTTCTCTTCAGGTTTGAGAGGGTCTTATCTACCCTTGAATGGGTAGTTGGGTCCAAGCCTCCTTTGCAAGGTATTAAAAGAAGGGGAAAAAAAAAATCATTCCTGACGGTCCTATATGAAAAATATTTAATTGATAGTCAAAAGGAGGAACTCATCCTCTTCATTTTATTTAAAAAGATAGTAAAGCAGGTAGATCTATTTTATAGTGGATAGCCTAATCATCTAACCTATCCTGTATCTGATAGAGTAAGTGGACACCACAATCATGCTCACTTCTCATTTTTCTGATCTACTAATCTTTATATTATGCATTCTTACTTTTCTTTTTTCTACCCATTTATGGGAATGAAAATAAAAAGTTGGAAGTTGCCTGGATGGTTCCCACAAATGATTCGTCAGAAATGAAAACACCCAAAATCTAGGCAGAGAAAGCTTGTACTTTGAGTGAAACTCCAATCTGGACAAAATTCATGACAGGGCCATCAGTTGGTCCCTTTTAGTCTCCACCACCATGACCGAGAGGTTCCGGAGCATTTTTTAGTACATGGATCTAGACCAAGCCGAATCGCCAAAAACCACATTGGAGCAGGAGTTCTAATCCCATGGGGAGTGAATGGCTGATAGCAAAATATAGGTTGATTAAAATTTAATTACTTCCATCTAATTTGTCATTATGATACTGGAGTATAATTTTTAATCAATGAAAGAGAGTATGGGCCTATGGCCAATGAATTGGACAAAAGTTCTTGTTATGGTGCTTTCAGCTAAACTTTGTTTAATTTAGATTTGCGACATGTTGTAACATTATATAACTTCTAATTTCGCCATCATTAGATTTGGTTGGGCGTCGGCCCTCGTGATGCCTACCCCAACCTGCCAATAATGAATATAATATTAAATCTTATCTGTCAATAAAAAATACATTGATATCCACAAAATGCTCATCAATTCAGATCTTCGTATCAGAAGGCCGTGGGTCATTTATTAGGTTTTTCTGCATGATAATAACCACTCGATTGTTCCTTTAACAGATGTGTGTGCGAATTAATTTTTTTTACGTTTTACTTTAGTTTTTAGTTTTACTTTGTTATTTTTTTGTTATAAGGAATCGAACTCGCACATTCTCACCCTGTGAAACTAAATGGAAACAAATAAACTTACATGTAAGTATGGGGTAGGCCAAACATGAATCACATCAAACTAGTAGTAATCTTTGATCCAAAGACTCTTAAATAATGTCCATTAATTTTATGATTTTTTTTTTTGTTAACTCAGCTAAGGGGGTTGGGAGCCAATTGAGAGCGCATACACATGAAAGCAGTCCTCTAAAGTGGGAAAGGACCCTGTACACGCAAGAAGGAAGCCCACACAGTGAGTTTGTATCGTATTAATGGGTAGTGCGGCATTCTTACAGCCTTACTTTGGAGAGCCAGGATTGATGCAATTTTCAACGAAGGTGCTCCTAGCCTCACTTCCTTCATTCAGTTATATACAAAGCCTTTGCCTTTTATCCGTTGAGCAAAATCTTCAAACCTTTCTACACGGATCCTTAGATTACTGTTCTTATATCTGTATATTCAGTGGTCAATACTATTGATGTGAGTGGCCTCTTTTGGAAGTTGTCTGAAAAATGACAAGAAATAAATAACAAAAAGTGATTATTATAATATATAAAGTATTAGCAAAATCCCATACACTTATTTTGATATTTCCTAATCTACCACCCCTTTTCTTATTTTTTAATTCTCAGTGACTTCCTTTTTGTTATCATCTTTTCTGATTTAGATTATACAGTGTTTGCCTCACTACTACTTTTAGAGGTCTTGGTTGAACATTGTAGAGGAGAAAGTTGAAATGGATTGGTTTGAATCTAGAGAAGTGTAGCCTTCAACAATGAGTAGGTTAGGACCTAGAGAACCTTTTCCTCTACCATTAAATTTTAGCAGTGATCTTTTTACGGTCTGTTTGATATGTGCGAAACAAATAATGGAGATTACAGAATCAACAGTTTCTGTTTTTGGAAAGCACAATAGAACAGATAAGTGGCCGGTGCTTTGCATTGAACTAAAAATTCATAGAAACTTAGAATTATTAAAGAATTATTAAAAAGGTAAGAGTTGAGGTCTACAGTGACTATGTGATGGTTTCTTCAATTTTAACTACTTTTAAAAATAAGTTTAGAATACCTAGGATTCATTCACGTGAAATAAACGAGATGTATGTGTAGATCATTGTGGTTTTATGCTAAATATGCCCGATGAATGGCAACCAATCTAATCAGCCCGTTTCCATGCTAACAGCGATTCACTGTGGGGCCCACTTACAAGCATTCAATAGTGACCATTTATGATGTCATATGCATCACCTAATTGTGCCCAAAATTAGTGACCAATTATTATTTTTAATTCTTGATGTTTTGAGCTCAAATTTAGATCTTTTTTAGTCTTTACCATTGGCATGTGTTTTTATGTTTTACTTATGATCAGTCTAATGATGCAAACGACAGATATGCGGTTTTTTAGATAAAAGAATATTTTATAATATTATATTTTATTAAAGAGGAGGGTTTTGGCTTTAATTTGATTATCGGTTGAGATCTTGACAGTAAGTCATGCATATTTATAATGTTTTAAATTTTCTCCTCACTACTTATCTCATGCAACTAACTTCTTATCACTTAATCTCATTAGAATGCTCACGTACGCTCTCTATTTTTCTAAGTTCTACTTCTTTTAGGAGAAATCGTTCCTTTTAATTTGATCCACTATGATGCATGATGATTATGGAAGTCCATTGAATGAAAATATCCATATAAGCCCTATCTATATGTAAAATCTTAAGTCCATAAGACTATCATAACCTTTTGATTTATGGCCCTAAAATTGAATGGTTTGTGCATCATTTTATCATGATTTCAAACCAATGATGAGGAAAATTTTGATGAGTGTCAAATTTGGACTTGTGATTGTTCAATGGGGGTATAGTGCCTAAATGCACTCAACATGCACCCTATGACAACAAAATGAGGGGCGTTTTTTAGAATTTCTTATATTCTATATAAATATATATATATATATATATATATATGTAGAGAGTGAGTAGATGGCACGAAATTGAGTGTGATAGGCAGGAGTAATGATAGGTGAGGCCTGGCAGCCAGGAAAGATGAGTCATTATAAACAATGTGAAAATCTTGGATCAGCATAGTACATCCGAATAGATAATTCCAAAGTTAAGTTAAATGGGGAAAATGGAAAAATAGCAAATGTAGTGCATTCCATTGCTATTGAGGAGTCTATGTTATACATGTACCTTTCGATTTTTACTAGATTCTAAGAGTTTTTAGGAATCTAGAGTAAATGTTGGCTGCAGTAATGGTCTTGGTAGAGAGAAATGGAAAAATCCCATGTTGCGGAACTTCTCATGGGCCATTTGACCTATTCTGATCGATCCAAATCACTCACTCATCATCCTATGAATTAGCGCTCATCAAATTCTCGCACTCACCAGTTTTTTGAGCTTTTGGATTTGATCATGCAATTTTAGCACCTGCCCCAGTTGGACTCACGTGATCATACAGACAAATCTTTTTAAGGTGAAGTTTAAAAGGTGTTAACTCGGAGACTTTCCATGAGATCATCCATTGTAGTACTAGTACCACTATTATCCTATAACGTTTAACATATAGTCTTATCTTCACCCAGTACTATTTCTCTTTCAACAGATTTAGAGTCTTTAATTACCATCTATAATAAGATGCTGTTACATCTGAGCTGTGTCGGTGACATGATCCTATATTTGTCATGATTCATATAAACTGTTTATTTGAAACTATAGAGGTACGATATTCTAATGTAGAAAGATATCAGGGCACGCCTTACCTTATTGACTTTTTGTCGATTTGGCAACAAGATAGCGCTATAGAGAAGTGCCTAGCTATAGATGCTAGTTTGGTGTTGGAAGAGGGTTTTCTATTTTTTTTTTTTTTTTCTTTCTTTCTTTCTTTTCTTGGCAAGAGGTTGAAGTTGTTGTGTTGTAGCCTATGCCCCATTCGTTTGTATTGATGCGTTTAACTGACTACCCATTTACGTGGGTTTTAGTGAAAGTAGTCAAGTACTACCAAACACCCTCAAAATAGGAACTGTAGTGACTTCCAGTTCCATGTGGAACCTTCTAGAAAAAATAAACCAAACGCCGACTGGGAGACAAGGACTAATGATACTGTTGTGTTGAAGACAGATTAGTTAAAGAAGATAGGTTATTTAAAGCCAAAACAGCCAGAATTAGAATAGTTATTTTTCCCCTTTTTATTGTTGATCGTGGGAAAAGCTTATGGGCACGTTTGTGCAGTCTATTTCCACGGAAAAAGATGTTATGTTTTACGAAAAACTCATTTTTCATGTGTTTGGTGTGACAGTTTTCCGTGGAACTGCTTTTTCGCTATGTCAGTTTTTTCCTTTCTAAGTATGGAAATAGACTTCCTATTGAGGGGGTATGGAAAGTCCATTTCCAAAGAAAACTGACCTCTTATTTCCTCACACCTACTCCCACTCCACCAAGCAACCCTTTTTCTTCTCCCTTCCCTCCCAACCTCACCCACCCAGTCACCCACCCAACGCACATACCGACCCACTCACCTTGTAGTTTTCACTAAACAATAGTTTTAGCTAAAGAAATCCGCAACCGCACCAAACAACATTAATACCAATTTATTGAGAAAAAACTTTTTACACCACATATGAATTTCCAACTTCCTCGTAAAACCTATTTGAGATTTTTTAAATCATAAAATTTACTAATACGACAATTTTATCTTTTTATAGAAATTACCTCTGTACAGACATGCCCCGTCAATTTTTCAAAGGAACAGCAACTAGGAGCCTCTGTAGGAACGCGACAGCCATGAATGGCACAGGTGAGTGGGGTCCATGCAGACGCCATCGTCCGGTCAGAAAGAAGCTCCAAAAGTCCAGATGTTCCTTTCATATGTCCCCTAATTATTAGCTGAGAATCTTACGGTCATGTGCATGCAACCTAAAAAGCTGAAAGAAAGTCCAGTCCTCGAACTACTGCTGCTATGATGAGTGCTTGGCCTTGATCGGTGTGATTGATGGTTCTTATTAAATATTTAAAATGAATATACAAATAATTAATAATGGCAATATAATAATAAAATAATAAAAACAACAACAACAACAACCATTATGATCTTCGTTTGTCAATTTTTGGCATTATGATATAAGATGGTGATATAGGGTGATTGATCATATAACTCCATACGAATTTGAATTGGCCAATGATTTTGGATCATTAATTTAGATTTCCAATTTTCAATCATCACTTCATTTATTTATCACACAGCACCCCCAACATAATTTTCAAACTTTGCAACGACCATATGTTGAGAAGATTTTTCCCGAATGACTTGTTTAGATGTATGGTAAGGTGAAGTATCAAATCAAGAAAAAATAAAATATAAGGTGGAGCAAAGCTCAAACTTAGGATAAAATTTTGTAAGCTCCATGCTTGTGGTGCCCATCTTTAGTTCATCCAAATGGACCAAACACATGACTCTCCTAAATTGCACATGTCCGCCAACTTTCGAATAGATCCAAATTATCTAAACCGTTGGATCGACTATGTATCGATTCAAATGGACCGTTGACCATTAAACTTTTGGGCCCATATGGAGATAATAGAAATCATGGTTGAAACTGATTTTTTGCAGAGGGAAGGATCCCACGGAGTCCTTAAAATCCCCCCATCCCCATCCTCATGTGGGTCCCCAGGTGGGCCCCACCACATACTTGAGCTTACCTTATTCTAAGCTTGAGCTTAAGAGAGTAAGCCCCTATAAGGTGTTATGATGATGTTTTATTTTTAGTTGTTTGATATAGAATCTTTTTAGCTTTTTGTATAGAATAGTGGATTTCTTTTGTCTTTTAGTGGAGAAAGGATGTTGCTTTTTCATTTTTTTAAAAAAGATTCGGAAGAAATTTTAAAATTGTAGACTTTTGATATGACTCGTTGTCATTTCTTATATGAATTCATTTTACTTTATTTCAACTAGTTAATTTTCAAACATACCTAAAAGGCATATTCCTTGTCTTCATTAGAAGAAAATTCGGATGATTCGTTTGCTTAAGGGATGCCCATCGTCCACGTTGCATCAACTAAAAAGGTCTTGTGTCCTGCTCATGGCTTAGTCGTTTTGTTTGAAATCCATCATGTCCGAAGGAATTACTCACGGAAGTGGATCATTTGTTTGGACCAAACATGAAACCTGTTTGGTCCAATAAAGGGGTGCCACATGGGGAGAAACAAACAATTCATTGGGGAGATGGGATGTGTTGATGGGATGTGTTTCCCCCATGCGGCACACCCTGATTGGACCAAACAGGGGATCCTCTTCCCTTACATTACTTACATGTGTCTCTATTTCCCCCCCTTGCCACGCGTATGCGCATAATAAAAGAAATGGCGTACCATGTTTTCTTTCATCGAGTATAGACTATAGTCTATCAAGTTCTTTTCATTATTTTCCATCAGTTGGCCCACATCTCTCAAACTCACTGTCCCCTCCTGGTTCGCCTCTTGCACGATGAACCCAACTTTGATTGTATATGGGTTATATACAGTTGGCAAAATAAGATCAAAATATTGAGTTTGAGTGGTTTAGGGAACAGTCTGGATCCCCTATTGCAGCTATTAGGTGGGAATCTTGTAGCACAGGCCGCCGAGAAACTCCATTATAGGACTCACACAGAGATAATCTGAAACATTGAAGATAAATATGATCACCTCTGGTAATATATTTTCAGATTGCCTTGTAAGTGCTATGATAGGGGACCGGACTCCAAAGGGATAGAATCAAGTTGGAGTATGGTTGTAGACAGGGCGGACCCAGGAAATGGAACTAGAGGAGGCCAAATGAAAATTATTAAAAGAAAATTTTAACATTTTAGGATGCAAAATAAAAATTACAAAAATTTCAGTGGTAAAAAATAACATTTTGAAAACTTAAGACATGTAGGTCCGCCCCTGGTTGTAGAGGATCAAGGTCACCCGTCCCTAATCAACTGTGTCACTTGACTTTAGATATAAGGTCTTGACACTGAAAGGGAAAGTTCACATTTCCTCTTTCTTGTCAAAAACATTTTTTGAGGGGTGAAAAAACAAAAAAAAAAAAAAAAAAAAAAAACATAAACAGTTTAGGAGTAGGTGGACCGTCAGATGCCACATGAATGGTACCAACTGTCCAGACCATAAACATTTACTAGTTCACATGGTGCGGTGCAGTGTACCCAACAGTAGGCCATGTCTTAAATGAGCCATTCATTTGTTCATTTCCAAGTGCGTATCTAAGCCATGATAGTTATTTCAGATGGTAGTTAGTTACGGGACAATGGTGGGCCAAAAAGCCCTGATAAATTACATATGAAATGCAGAGGAAATTCTGAACATCATCAGTAACAACTTGAAGAGCATTGATGAATTTATTATGAGAGATAAGACCATATTGATCACATGACCAGGCTCAGATTTGTGCAGTGGAGTCCAAGTTGCAGAGATGCCAGCTGTTCAAAATATACAGTCACTAATGTGGGTTCAAGAAGGGATTTACCATGTCAGGAAAACTGGATCATTACATACATGACAGAATCTTTGGAATATTTTTTTTTCTTGGAGATGAATTCTCCAAATTCTGTTTAACAAATGGTTTTGAAGAGGCCTAGCATTTAGAAAGTTTGAAATTATATCTGTGAACATAAAAAGGCTAGGATGATATTCACTGCCAATAGTGGCAAATAAACAATAGAGTCAAGTGAAGTAAAGTTGATTTTGAAGAAAGAATAAAATATAAGTGAGTTATGATGATATTTTATTTTCAGTTGTTTGTTATAGAATCTTTTTGACTTTTTGTATGGAAAAGTGGATTTTTTTTGGATTTTAGTGGATAAAGGTAGTTGCTTTTTGACTTTTTTTTTGAAAAAAATGGGGGAAGTTTTGAATAAAGTACATTTGATGTGACATCTTGTCTAAAAAAATAAATGCTTTACTTGACTTGTATTGTATTAGTAAAGTGCCAAACTAGCCCTACCCAATATAACTAAGTATTGATTTAATGCCTTTTATACAAGTTGTTACACCCCGACCCAAATAGAGCCTAATCAATACTAATTAATTGAGTTTTAGTTAATTTAATTGTAATTAGTTGTTGATTAGTCCCTTATGGGTGAGTTAGAGGTATTTGGAGTCCGGATTAGGTGAGTTGAAACCGATTTGACTCAGGTGGGTAGAGTCGAGGACATTTTCGGAATTATCGATTTTTCATTTTTGCATCATATGCACGTCATCTTGGCGTCATCGCGTGTATCTCATCGAGCACGTCGATTTTTATATCAGGCTTTACCTCATTCGACCAATGGATGAAGAAGTGGGCCACCATTTGACTTTAATTGTAATTATACCAATTAGGTGGGTTTTCTTGCAAAAAGGGCATTCTTATCCCCTCATAAGCCTCTACCCATGTACTTGGCTGAGAACCTCTCCTTCCTTCTCTCTTTCTCACTACTATTTCCTTCTTCCTCTACTTCATCAATTATTGAGAGAGAGTGGGTGGTGCATTGAAGACTATGATTGGGACCTTTGTATCTTCTCCATCTTCTCCATCTTCTTCTACTATTGGTTGCAAGAACTCATTATTCTTCAACCCTCATTTTCGGAATTCTTGCTTGAGGTAAGTATCAAACCTACCTTTTCTTGTATTTTGAGTTGAAAAGGAGTCAAAGAGACCCTATTGTAGCCATAATAATTGCCATTTTCATTTGATTTTGTGATTAGGGTCTGTATTTGGGGGTTTTGGGTTCATCCAACTCTTGAGCAAGGATTAGAGTGAGAGAGTTTGTGAAAGCTTGATTAGAGGCAAGTATAAGCTTAAGCTTGAAATTATATCTTGTTTATACATTAATTGTTCACAATCACCTAAATGATTTAGCTTCTTAATGTATTAAAGATGGGTTTTATTTGATTTGATTTAAGTCTTGTGATGGAGAAATGCATGAGTTGTATGTGTTGAATATGATGAGCAAGGAGGCTCATTTATTGCAGGTTTGATGTTGGAAGAAGTTGAAATGAATGGAAGAAGGAAGAAGAAGAAAAATCCCAGATTTAGGATTTCTGGACCGTCCGCTCTAATGGATATAGGATCCGCTCTGGCGAATATGGAACTGCTCAAGCGACCACCTCTCTGAAAGGGCCCGCGAACCTGAAGCTATGTGTTGGGGTCCTTTTTGACCCTATATAAGGAGTGAGATATCACTCCTAACCCTATATAACGTTCCTAATTTCCCTCCTATGGACAACTATGATACCACCCTAATAAATACGGATTTAGATCCCAAAGACCTTTAACCCTTTCCTTGGTCTAATGGAAACATTTAGTCTAACATTGTGCCATGAAGGTTAGTTGAGGAATTTGACGTGTTCCTTATAATGAGTGACACTTTAAAGGAGAGTAGTACGTTGGCCTTCTCAACATACCTTGTATTGAACGATGAAGGACTATGAATGATAGATTAGGATTGGTTGGGAATAAATATTTGATTCTTTAACTCTATTACATTGCATATTGAGATTAAGTATATCTTGCATTATGATTCGATTATCCTTTCTCTTAATTCAAGAATTCGTTGTTATATGCATAACTATTCGGTATTCAACGAGATTTGGAATTGAGTGAGCATTCGTATGTAAGATATTACTACTCGATTCGATTATGGAAATATGTGTAAACTTACTCAAATTTGATTATTATTAAATTTGATCGAGTCAGCACTATTTGGCTTCGACCTTGTGATACCCGATGGGGATAAACTTGGTTTAGTATTCGAGACTACTGCAGTAAGTCATCTAAAGCACCGAAACTCCAGACCCAGGTAGCCAACTAGCCTTTGGCCGAGCCGCTGGTGACATCCCAACTAGATTCGCTCTCTTTGATAGGAAGAGCTAAATGTAGTAGCCACATTAGTATTTTTTATTATTCATTTGATTTGTAAAGCATGAATTTATTCAATATTACATAACTGCCTAGTATTACGTGATATTGACATCTTACAATTACTTGTCACTCAAATTCGATTTGATACATTATATAATTCCTCATTAATGCCTATACTCGCCAATTCGTCATATCTGAGGTATTACTCTTGTGTCACATACGCAAGTGCAGCTCCCGGCCTTGATAAAGCCTAGGAGAGAAAGGAGGAAGCCCAAGAGGTTTTTCTAGGACTAGAAGGGTGGCCCGGTAACGGGCCTATGTAGTCGGAGTTCACAGAGAACGCCATGAATCATTCTTTTGGGAATCAAATTGCAGAGTGTGACTAGCCTCTTTTTGTGTGGGTCACACTTTTGGATAGTTGTCATTCTTTTGTAATAGGACGTAGGGTATTTTTGTAATCCCTACTTTGGGTCAAATGTGTAATTATTTTTGTATACTTAACATTCAGCTTTTAATTATGACTGTGCATTGGTTCAAGTAGTATTGTTGATATACTTCCGCTATTTGTAAATATTGTTGGCATGTGAAAAGAGAAATTTTATCCTTTGTATTGCTGTCTTTGACTCGAGACAGGTACAGTAACACAGGATTACGAGTGTCTCACCCGGGATGTGACATCCGTAAGTATGGTGTCAGAGCCATTAACAGTCTTTCTAAGAGATGTAGAAACTCTTAGAAACGCTATGAGAATACGTTAGAATAGATTATGAGTATAGCTAGACTAGTTACTTCTAGTGTGATGTTTACTATTAGTATTGTAAGGAGGGGAGCTAGAGTGTAGTCCTAACTCAATTTCCAATTGTCTTACAGATAAATGGCGTCTGGCTCGGGGACTAATGATGGGAACGATGAGTCCCACAATGAAGAGCATTTTGTTTTGATCGAGAACGAACCTCCAAATATGGCTGCTCGTCTAATGATGCTTATGGAGCAAGTGGCAAAAACCAACAATTAGATAGCTATGCTGATGGCCGGTCAAGGACGAAAAAGTTAAGAAAACTTAGCCCTTCCAAAGGATTATTAAAGAGGTGAGCAGTGAAGAATATGAAGCAAATTAAGATGGAACCTTGACATTCTAAGAATAAGGAGAAGTTATTTGATTGTTGTTTTTAGATATACAGGTTTTTTTTTTTTTTTTTTTTACTTAATGGCAAATTGTATTAAAAAAAGAGGGAAGAAACATGGGGCAAGGCCCCAGGCCAAAAGGCTACAGCCAAAGAAACTTCAGCAAAAGGAACAAAACAAGAAAAACAAAGGCGGAACATAGTAGAACCTTATGGCCTACAGCCAAAGAAAATCCAATTAAAACCAAAACAAGAAAATTAAGATTGAACATAGTAGGAAAGAGGCAAGAACAATACAGGAGGTCAAACCAGCCCCAATGTACTCAGAATTAGATGTGGATTGATTACCGCAGGAGACAGGGAAATAATTAAACCTTTGACTCTGTCTCCAAAAATGACCTACGCTCGCTATGAGTGGCCTTCCGATTGCTGTGCTTGGCATCATTCCGGGGAAACCAGAGAGTGGAGATGCCATGGAAAAAGAAGGCAGTTGCCCATTTTCTTCTAGAGACATTCCCAACCTCAAAGATAACCTTCCAGATTGTAGTTGTAGAGAAGGGAGCTGGGGGAGGGGAATTACAGAGATTAAGAAGCCATGACCAAAAAGTGTTGGCCATACTATAAAAGAATATGATGTGGGAGTCTGTTTCTTCCCAAATGTGACAAATATAGCATTTAGAAGCCATGTTACAACCTCTACTTTTAGCCAACAAATCTGATGGAGTTTTCCTAAGTAGAAGGCGCCAAGCGAAACAAGCAAGACGAGGGTTGACGACCTTGTTCTAGATCAAGCCAATCCATGGAGGAGGGGTGGCCGGGCTCCGAAGAAGGTCCCAAGCAGCTTTGAGGGAGAGGATTGCAGTCGTTGAGTCCTTCCAATAAATAGTATTTGCACTGTGCTCTTCCACTGACAAAATATCTCTGGTAGCTTGAAGCAAAAAGTCATTGATAATGGGAGGAAGGAGAGGGGGAAAGGACCAAGAGTAATCCTAGATTATATTACTCACCCTATTCGTAAGGGAGAGCTGGATAGAGGGGAAACTGGAGGAGATGGAAACCTGGCCACACCAATTGTCAAACCATAAGCTTATGGAGGTCCCATTGCCCACCTTCCAGATACTTCCAAGATGCAAGAAGGAAGATAGAGAGCGCAATTTTCTCCAAATGCAGGAACCTCCAACTGGATTACCATTGGACCATATGGAAGAGCCCTTAAAATACCTAGATCGGAACCAAACAGCCCAGATGGAGTCTACTGTAGTAGCCGACCAGCCCAACCTGAGAAAGCAGGATTCATTAATTTCCTTGATTCTCCAAAGCCCAAGCCCCCCTTCGTTTTTTGGAAGACAGACAGTATCCAATTTGACTAGGTTGCTCTTGGATCCATCCAGGGAAGCAGACCACAAGAAGTCCCTCATAATTCTTTCAATAGAAAGTCAAGTTTTATTGGAGATGGGAATAGCCATAAAGATGTGGAGGGGTATGGAGGAGAGCACATGTTTAGTCAATGTAAGTCTTCATGCAAAAGAAAGATATTCAAGCTTCCAGCCAGAGAGCCTACCTCTTTAGATATACACATTTGATTCTTCATTTTTGCAGACTTACAGAAAGGCAATTGTACAAATTCTATCCCATTAAACAAGTAGCCTTTAATTATTTATCAGTATACATAAATGGTTAAAGATAAAAATCAGCCAAGAAGAAGTCTTTATTTTCTTTTCTTTTTTTTTTTTAGTAACCCAGCCAAGGGGGCTGGGACACTTGGCTGGGACTCAAGTTAGAGCCTGCACACACATGGGAAGACAGCCCACTCAAGTGGGAAAAGAGCCCGCACACACGGAAAGAGGTAGCATACCCAGGTTCAGATCCTAGTCAATCAGGTGATAACTGTCGGTTCTTACTAATCAAATAAATATCTTTACGGATATTGGAGAAGAAATTGTACACCTAATTTAAAGTCCATATCTCCTTAATGTAAAGCCTTTTGTGCCTAAAAAGTGATTTTGTGAATGAAGTACTAATTACTGTCATTGAAAGGTAGACGCGACATGCATTTTATTTTTTGTGATAGGACCTTCACGACACATGCCATCAACATCATCAAGTTATCACTCATTTACTCAAAAATGAACATCAAGTAATCAGTACTCTTTTATATGCAAACGTGATAAAGACCATCTTTAAGGTGTATTGGATGAACAACTGTACAGAGTTCACAATCCCACTGGAGAGTTTCCTTCTTCTCCCTAGAGAATAAGTTAAATCCACCCTGTCACTATGGATACTCAAATAGACCGTTAGATCATCACTCTTGGACTTGTGTGGGGCCCTTTTCACAATCCAAACCATTAGCCCTCTTCCAAAGGTCATTTCTAGCTAAGGGTCCAAATTCCAAATGTTGATTCAACATGGACTATGAAAGATCTTTGAAATAAATATCAATCGTTGGATGAATGCACTCCACGGGCTATGAAAGTCAGTCCGTTTTTTCCTAGATTTCTAAACAATCTGGGCCTCTAGTAGATCAAATTTCAACCATTGATCCTTTATGAATTGTGAGACATTTGCAAAAAAGAAAAAAAAAACCATAGCACTGATGGTTCAATTCTGATTTCTGTTGGCCATTTTTTTCTAATCAAAACCATTAATCCTCTTTAGAAGTGCAACAATGATTATCGAAAATAGTACTTCAATATGAGATTTTCTATTCTATTATTTTCTTTTCTTTTTCCGTATCAAGTTTAAAAATCAAATAGTACCATTACAAAAGGCCCACATAGCTATGTTTGCCTTTCGGTGTCTATATCTCTAAGGGAATGTGGTTTCACTTCACTTAACCAGAAGCATTGAAACCACAAATCCTGAATTCTTAAAATTCATCATAACAGGTGTCAATGGCTCTCCACTATCATTTCTCCCTGCTCTACTCTCTCCCCACTATCCTCTCTCTCAACTACCCTCTTTATAACTGCTCTCTCCAACTGATTGGAACTGCTCTCTCTCTCCAATCTACTAATCTGAGTGCACAGAATATGAAAAAAAAATCAACTCAAATAAGAGGAGGAGAGGGAGAGATATTGAATGGAGATCACAGAAAAGTTTGTTTACTGATGTAAGGTTATTGCGAACTTAATCAAGGTGTCCCATCAAATTTTTATGGAATCACTGTGTGCCCTACCTTAAAATGATGGTATCATTTGTACATAGTCGTCTTTACAGTTAAATTGTTAGATTTGAGTAATTATGGTAGACTCTGACGAAATCAGGGTGACTCATTAATGGTGGAATCACTGTGTGACCCACCTTCAAATGATGCAATCATTTACAGCCCAATCTGTAAAGATTATGTGATTTGTGTAAATTTTATTTTTGATCCATCATTTTTTTTTTTTATGGAATCATTTTGTGCCCCACCTTAAAATGATGGTGGGGTTATTGCGAACTTAATCAAGGTGATGACGAAATCAAGGTGACCCATCAATTTTTAATGGAATTACTGGGTGCCCCACCTTAAAATGATGGTAGGCTCTAAGGAAATCAAAAGGAAATCAATGTGACCCATCAATTTTTTATGGAGTCACTGTGTGCCTCAGCTTAAAATGATGGTATGATTTATACATAGTCATCTTTACAGTTAAATTGCTAGATTTGAGTAATTAAAGTAGGCTCTGACGAAATCAAGGTTTTTTATGGAATCAATGTGTGCCCCACCTTCAAATGATGCAATCATATTGCAGCCCAGTCTGTAAAAATTATGTGATTTGTGTAAATTTTATTTTTGACCCATCAATTTTCTTTTTTATGGAATCACTATGTGCCACCACCTTAAAATGATGGTGGAGTTATTGCGAACTTAATCAAGGTGATGACAAAATCAATGTGACCCATCAATTTTTGATGGAATCACTGCATGCCCCACCTTAAAATGATGGTATGATTTGTACATAATCATCTTTATAGTTAAATTGCTAGATTTGAGTAATTATGGTAGGCTTTGATGAAATCAATGTGACCTAGCAATTTTTTATGGAGTCACTGTCTGCCCCACCTTAAAATGATGCAATCATATTGCAGTCCAATCTGTAAAAATTATGTGAATTGGGTAAGATCCCACATTAGTGCCCTATTCTCTTTCTAAATTTTTATTCCTTTTTATATTCACCGCTCATTAATGGCCGCAAAGAGAGTGAAATTTGTAAGAGTTTCAGCTCATTAATGATAAAGATATTAGGTCTAATTCTTCCAAGATTTTTGGACCTATATGGGCTAGATTTTTTGTCGAATTCCTGATTTTTATTGGATCTAAATCAGGCCTAATTTTTTTGTGTAAATCATGACAGATTTTGGGTCAATTTCGAGATAGAATATTGGATCTAAACCAGGCTACATTTTGGGGCATACATAAACCCATATTTTGGGTCTACAATAATTATATTATTAATAACTGCACTAAATCAAAGAGTAAAAGGACTACAAATAAAATAATTAAACAAACTTAGTTTTTATAAAATAATTATTAAATGATGCACTATGATAAAAATTATAATCTGCATAGAATAATTTATATGGAGAGTTGTAATCCCGTTAAATTTGATAATTTGTAGAATGACATTATAACTTCCCTACTCTCCTTCCATCTCCCTCTTCCTTTCTTCCTCACATGATTCACCTGCAGCACATCCCTGATGCACTGTCTCCCAGCACAGGCTGCTGCACCCCCTCCCTCATCCATTTACTTGAAAAAAGCCCATGCATACTCATTTCTTTCCTTCTTGGAGTTGAATTTAGTTTTATTTATTATTTTTTTTATGATATTCCATGCATCGAATATGCCCATACATTTTAGCAAAATTGTCTATTATGTTTAATTAATTTCTTCATGCATCAAATATGCCCATGCATCTAATACGCTCATCCACCTACATTAGCATTTCCATTTTTTTTAGTTTGATTTAATTTGCTCGTAGCCCATGCATTAAAAATATGTTTATGCATTAATATGCATATGCACCATAGCGCTTGGTTACTTTTTATTTCTTTTCAGATAATTTTGACATTATAATTACATAAAAAAAATATCAACAAAAACAGCAAAACCTAAATAGAAAAACCAATCCAAAAGTCCCAAAAAAAAAAAAACAAAAAAAAAACAAAAACAAAACAAAAAGTAAAGAACAAAAAACAGAAGAAAAACAAAAAAAAAAAAAAGAATTCTAAGTATTAGATTAATTAAAAAAATTAGCTTAGGTTTAATAATTAACTGTCATCTCCTTCTCCCCTCACATTAGGATTAGGGAAATTAATTAGGAAGTTATAAATTAGTTAAATTAATGAATAAATAAAAATTAATAACTCTCCTCTCCTCCCTTTTCACTAGGGTTAGGAAGACCAATTTAGGGAATTTTAAAATTTAGAACCAAACCAAAAATAAAATAATAATAAAACCGAAAAGGACAAAAAAAAATTAAAAAATACTAAAAATGATAAAATATTATTAAAATTAGAGTTATAAGTTAAATAGTAGTTTAGACTGACCAGGTTAGACCCTGGACCAAGATCTAGGTCTTCCCAACCAGGTAAGATTGCCTTTAGTTTCTTTAATCTCATTTAGTTAAGCCCCACTCTTTCTCCGGGCCCGCTAAGAGACCGAGAGAGCAGATGAGGGCAGTTAGAACCCTAGGATAAAGTTGAGATCCATAGGGAAATGGATTAGTTGTATTAAATCCAAGTAGGAGATAAAAAAATTACTGAACTTTCTTGACATATGGACCGACGCCTAGATTAACCCAATTTTAAAAGCAATTAGGGGTATAGGTAGATAATTCCACACTAATTCTTTTATTTATTTACTTACTTTTTTTTTTCAAATATATTCTACGAAATTATTAGATCTTTTCGGTGACGTAACTAGATTACAAACCCGAGTATATTGAAGGAGCTCGAAGGATTCTCATTAAGGCATTTAATAATTCTGTTTTGGCTGATATCAAATAATGAAGATTTGTCAAATCTTATGGATCATGCGTGTTCGGGCATCTTATCATAAATTGAAGCAGAAACGAGTTATATTATATGTTTTTCAACAAGTTTGGGTTGCTAGATGTTGTTCAATTTCAACCACATCTTATTGGTATTTTTTAAATCAAATTCACATCTTATGGATCATGATGTGTCTTTGGTTTTTTTTTCAACATTTTTTTTTCAAACTGAGGTATTTAGTACTTTGCATGTGTTCATTTTGAATTGCATGTTAGCGTCACCAAAGAATAACAACCAGCATAAATAGAGTAAGAAGAAATAAACAACCAAAATGAAATAACTATTGTTCATAAACTAAATTGAATCAACAAACTAAATTGACTAGATTTAATCTCAAAAAATTGCTGAAATTGAGCTGGGTTACAGCCAGATTTCGACGACAAATGGGTTGAGAGTTTGGGTCTAGAGCTAATTAGGTCATAAACCACCCCAAATAGATGGATGTGCTGGGCTAAAATACAAACTAAAAGAGAGTCCTAAATAGACTGAAAACTGGCTCAGCAAACTACTATGAAAAAGATAAAAATCAAATATGTGAATAAACTTGCTCATTAATGACAAATATATCGGGCCTAATTATGGCCAGATTTTGGGCCTAAATAAGGCTAGATTTTGGGTCTAATTCAAGACAGAATATTGGGTCTAAATCAGGCCAGAATTTTTTGTGTAAATTAGGCCAGGTTTTTTGTTTAATTCAAGAAAGAATATTGGGTCTAAACCAGGCTGCATTTTCCTGTCTAAATCAGGCCAGATTTTGGTCTAATTCAAGACAAAATGTTGGGTCTAATTTTACCCAAATTTTGGATAAAAAATCAGGCAATAATTCTGGGTCTAACTCAGGCCAAAATGGCAGTCCAAATCAGGCCAGAATTACATATTCAAATCAGGCCAGAATTACATATTCAAATCAAGCTAGAAATTACAAGCCTAAATCAAGCCAGAATGCAGCATAATTTAGGCCAGAATATGTCTTTTATTTATTTTATTTTTACACGTGTCCGGGCTTCATCAAACTCTATTTACACCTCACGTAAGGAATAAAACATCTGGAAAAACACATAAATATCAAATTAGAAACAAAAAGAATTACTCAAAAGCTCATTAATTAATAAATTTAATAAAAAAAATTTGTTTAAGTCTGTTCATTTGGTGGTTCCGTGGTCCGTGCATGGCACGGGGTTTTGCTAGTTGGAGGCTATGAGACAGTGGTGGGTTAAAACACGTGTAAAGGTCTTCACTTTTTTGAGAAAATCATTTCCAATCAAAACGTGTGTCACACTAGGCCTATGGCTTACATGAATTTCCCCATCATAATTATAAGTTTGTTCAAGGGAATGGGACTCCAAGGGTTTGCATTCGGAGGATATAAGTTTGAAACTGCACTACTACACTGGGGTTATAAGGGAGTTTACCCAGCTTTCCTCTGGGTTGGCCCGAGAGATTTATCTAGTCCAAAGAGTTGGGAACCCTTCAATAGAAAAAAAGAAAAAGAAAAAGAAAAGGAAATGGGACTCTTTGAGTTTTGAAGATATCAAAAGGTGTCTTTTTGTCTCATTTACCAAAGAGCTTGATTGCCATCTTGTATCATGATGGCATGGATTTCACCATAAACTCTTATTTTTTTAGTCAGATTGAATGATTTTATTATTTCATCCATTCCACTTATTGGTGTTGTTCGTGTGCCCCTGTGGGCACAACAACGACCTTAATAACTTAGAAAAGAAATGGTACTCTTGGCCCCAGGAACTAGCAGATTCCATTGAGACTCTGTTGAGAATTCTGTTCCAGGATTTTCAAAATGGGTAGAGATCCCAGCCCTCTTGGGAGGTGAGGGAGACCTCCGGTGAGGTAGGACAACACTCGAGTGAGGGAATGTATCTACCAAGGGTCAATCCTGAGCAGGTAGGTAAAAACCAACACCTCTCACATCTTTCCACTATGATAAGAGGCTGTTCTTTATATCACTTGATATATCTAGGGTAAGAGGCGGTTCTTTATATCAACGGTCTAGACCATAAGTATTTTATGTAATTTTACTTCAGCAGAAAAACAAGCTTTAGCTTTCGAAAATTCTACTTAGATTTTTGGAGCATTATAAATTCTGTAGAACAAGATATGTGATCATAGGTAATAGATCTAGTGGCCTATCTGACACAAATAGCTAGTGGCGAAGGTCCTAGAAGTGAAAATCTTTTGGAAAAGTTTTGAATTTGTTGGTTTGTTTTCATGACATTTCCTACAAGAATTCATGACAGGAAATCTAGATGTTGAGGTTTTTGGGTAGCATTTGCAAATTTCATGTTTTTTTGTTTAGCATCTAAGAATTTTAGCTACATGAAAGGTCTTAAATGACCTTTAGGAAATTTAGAAATTTCACCATCTTTATATTTTTATGGAATTCATGGATGCTCAAATCGAAGAGAGCATCCAAGAATTCCACAATGTCTGGGAATTCAAGAATTCCCCAAACAGAAATTCCTTGAGTTCTAGAAAAGAAATGGGCCCCAGTAGTATTTTGTGAAAACTCCAAATTTGAAAGTATTTTAGTTTTCCTAAAATTATAACTTCTTGAATGTTGAACACTATGGAGGCCTGATGCTCTGCTTTGTTTCCACCTCATATTTCTTTGTGATGTGTTCTTTAATAGAAGTTTTCTTTCTATAAAGAAAAAGAAATTGATTAAAATCGTATTTGTAATGATGGTGTTGGGTAGGGCGAGAAATGCGATTCTCTTCCATATTCTGGTAATTTAGAATAAGAAAGTAGGGTGAAAATTAACACAACTTCAGAACAAAATTGAAAGAACATAGCTACCTTTAATGAAAGGAAGACCAAAGCATGGATTTGAAGACGAAAGGATGGATTTCCCCTTCACATTCTTAGAAAATGACAAGAAAATACAAATCCCCAAGAGTGGAGAACAATTGAAGCCCAGCAGATGAATCCCTCGATGTTATAATGCATTCTATTCATTGATGTTAATGCATCTATTCCTGATGGATGGATGATTGGACCCATGTGCAATTCCAAAATCATGTCACTATCCTGCCCTAATTTTCTTGCAGATATTCCGACAAATGCTATAAATCGTATCTTGTTAGTTGTAACGTGGACCACCACGGGTGCATGCCGCCCACAAGGTGATTATTATTTAACTAAACAAGTTTTGTTTAAGCAAAAAGACCCAAGGTGCTTACTGGCTTGATTTCGACTAATCTTTATTTTATTCCTGGACTAGTTTGTTAAGCACTAGATTACCTTTCTGTATGCTTGCCTTGTCCTTCATTCAAGTCTTTTTTTCTTTTTTGAGAACAGTCGTTACCTCATTAGTAAATAGCGGCAATTCTCACCTGGTGGTACAGAGCTCGAACTTTGGATACGCCACATCTTTCCACTTTTATGAGCTATCTTCAAGTATGTGTGCGAGCTCTCTCTCGGTACCCCAGCTTCAGGGCTGAGGGCTCGTTGAACCCATTCCTGTGGGAGAGGCCTCGAGGGAGGTTAAGTGGGACACTCAAATGAAGAAATGAGCTTATGGGTGAGGGAATATGACGTACCCAATGTTTAAACTTACCCTCTCACCACTGAGGTAAGAGGACATTCTCAATTTAGTTTATTAAGAGGACCACAAGATCCGCGGTCTTCATCTATTCAAATTTTTTGGGTGAAACGATGGCTAGCTTTTCGAAAAATCCAAGTAGCATAGGAACTATACGCCAAATTGGGGGTCACATGCTCTTCTAGCATTCAGTGGCGAATAGAATACTACTATTCATACTGTCTCCTGTGATTGCAAACTATATGTGATTGCCGGAAGGAATGTGATTCTGTGCAAAACATAGTAGTGTAATTTCTCTGTGCAGTCAAAGAAAGGCAGGTTGAAAGGAATGGTGGGTCTAACTTTTTCTCCACAGGTATTTTATCTTTACTTTTTGTTTATATCTAGGTCTAGTCTTTTGTGTCCTTTTAGAGAGACCCTGCCTGAGCCTTCACATGTTTTTACTGGGGACATAATTGGAATAGCTCAACACAATTGAAGATTAGAAAAACAAATTTAATAATGATTGGAAGTTTACAATAAACTACCGAAGTATTTGGCAAGTTGTCTTAAATGTCAGGTCCTCAGACTATAATGTGTGGGTAACATTAAAAAATAACTCTAACGACTTTATTTTTCTAAAAAAAATGTTATCATGATATTATTATAAGATTACTTTGGTTCCATGACACGATTATATTTTTCTGTCGTAAAAGGATGGATGATTTGGCCCTAATCAAGCACAGAACAGTGGACTGAGTCACATGGGTTGAATATTGGCCCGTTTGTTTGGAGGTGCTTCAGATGAAAACTTCATAGAATTCTAAATTCTTGAATGGTGAGAATTCTTAAAATCAACCCAATGAAATGTCACTTGTGGGCCGTAGAATTTACATTAAAAGGTGCGCCCCCCCTTCCCCCCCCCCCACAAAAAAAAAAAAAAAACGCAGTCTGTTCACATATTGGGATTAGACATGTCACCCTTAAGTCCTTAATCCAAAAATCTCCGGCGGATTTGGCGCTTGAACTACAAACGTCAAGCCGATTTTGTTTGCTGGGTTATAAGGATGAATAGCATTTACAGAAGTAATCCTGGTTTTATCATTCAAAAAAAAAAAAAAATCCCAGTTTAAAACTGACCTTCTTATTAATTGTGTTGGACATGGCAACCTAAAACCTAAAAGCCTAAGTCAGGTATGCAGGTCGAAGTACAATCATTTAGGTTGAGTTTTGGTCAGGCACCAAAAACTTTTCAAATGCACGGTCTATAAATTCGTTAATAGGGCTCATTTAGGAAATCATTCCTGGTTGACTCCAATGTCACCCCTTCGTTAGGCTAACAACAGATCAAACATGTTTTTTTTTAGAAGATCGAACATGTGTTAAAACACGTGGTTTCACACTTTTGTTATTTTAGTAATATGTCGTGAACAATGCCAATCTGATGATGGCCTAAATTTGATTGGAGTGAAATTTAGCTCAATATCAATAAATAGAGAGACATTATTTCTAAGTATTTTAGACTGGAAAGATTTCTCTTATGCCTTGTATCTTGCATCAGAGGATCCTCAGTCAATTAGCATTTCCTGAGTTCCCTTTTCTCTTGGAACTTACCGAAATCAACTAGAACGATAATAATTTTAGAGATTTTGTTTGTACAACAACCTTAAGATAGAATATTCAACCATTAACAGTAGAAGTTTAATAGATTTTCACAAAATTATTTATGCAATATCCTAGGACTGTACAATATCACACATATTGCACTAAGCGATGTTTTAGAGCTGCGTGATATCATGCATATCACACTATTCGATACCTACATCAACCAGACATTGCACTTTTGTTGTATAAACAACTTTGCACAAAGTATTTAAACTTCAATTGTTCAAGGGCAAATATTAGATCTAAGAATAGTTGTACGGTTAAAATTCTTTAATTTTCTATGCCTCTTTAAAGGGGATCGTTTAGATGCATAGCTACCATAGGAACGGGGAGAGGCCAAAAGAATATGATGCATGCTTTTTTTGGTACCTCAGCCTTGGAGGCTGCGGCCCAAGAGAGCCTATACAACTGAGAAGAGAAAGCACAAAAATGAAACAGGGTTGAACGACAACCCACACACATGGGAAGAGTGGCATACTATTACTTTCCTAATTAGTTTTATTATTTGAATTTAAGGCATTCCATTAGTCCTAGGGCATATTGGTTGTATCAAGGTTGGTCCATAACATTTGGTCTCACAATTGGGCTCTACATCAGTTTTGAGGCTTTCTGGCGTATTGAGTCAATGATGGGGGTGGCAATGTGCCGAGTTTAAATGAGGACCCGCCCAACCAACTCCTATTAAGATCGGATTTAGCAGTGTGTTAACAGGGAGCGGATTGGGTACTATCTTTCATATACTTACTGGAGTCGGCTTCAAGACAGTTCTGGAATTTGGGTTTTGGGTGCATCTAACTTTAACAGTATGTATATTGAGTCATTGGCCCTCTCATACAGGGGCATTGGTGTTGGTTGCAATCAAGCACATGCAGGGAGGTTGGGAGAAGAGCCAAATGGGAAAGGGATCTTCTTCACATCCAACTACAGTAACAGAGATTAGATTGCAGGCCACTCATCGTTCTCCACATGTGGCATCTCTGAATCTACTGGGACCCACTAGATATTTGAAAATAGGCCTACGCTGATGCAGTTCATATTATTGTTTCTTGATAGATTGATAAGTAATACCAGTACCTGTAGACCTGCCTGTCATGTCTCCCAAATGGTCAACATAGGTTGATAAGGGCTATGGACATTGCACGTTGCTGTAGACTTCTTTTTTTTCTCAGTTTACAATAAAATAATGTCAATAGTGTTGCATGTATCATTGACGTGTGCAGAAATGCCTCGTGTACGGTGAAACCAATTACAATAGAGGCTATTTAGTTTTTTTTATTAAATAATTATTTTTACCAAAACTTCTAAGCATTTAAACTAAAAAAAAAAAAAAACTTTTAACGGCAGAATAAATGGTTTGTGGCCGCTGTTTTTTTTTTTTTTTTTTCCATCCCTAAAGACACATTTAGCGACAGAAAGTTTTTCTCACCGCTAAACTAATCATTTTCTGTCAACTTCCTACCGTATAAAAGTTTCTGCCCATAAGTCTTTTTCCCTTCTGAAAATTTTTTTGTTTTTTTCTTTTTGTAGGGGGGGGGGGGGGGGCGGCTACATCTAAAAATTACTTTCTTTTGTAGTGTAGAAATATTTTTCTATACTCTTCCTTGTGTGGACCTGCATTCCTCTAAAACTACATTAATCTTAGTTTGATATGGATCTAACCATCATCTATCTTTTTTGGAATAGACACAATAAGAGAAATGTAGTAATAAAGTTATTAGACTTTGAGACCGTAATGTCTAAGAGTTAGATTGATATAATTATTGTGATATTTAGTGAATCTCTTTGAGCCCTCTATGATTGACATTCATTCGATCAGGTAGACCTTGCATGTACTATACAAACTTTTTAAAGAGTAAACCACCCACCTAGAAGTTGCGTGAGTGCCATAAGGCATGGATTTGCTCCCCTCGGCATGTACTCGAATCCCAACCCATACTTGCTCTGTGCATGTGTGTAGGTTTCTTGTGTGCGCCGGGGGAAATATTCTTGTTGGGTTATATATCAATACGCGCGAAACCCTCATTATAAAAAAAATAAAAACAAAAAAACAAAAACAAAACAAAAGGGGAAGCCTATTTTTTATCTAAACAAAAGAAGGTACAAATAACAATTGGAATGCTATTTCGGCAGGCACTCTAAAAATATTTAAAAATTAAAAAAAAAAACCTGAAAGTAGAGAAGTTAGTCCTTGAAAATAAACTAAGCATTATTGCATATCAATCTTTCAGATTGATTCCCGGGCCTTCATGTTTAGAGTATCACTAGTAACTAGTCATCCAACATAGCATGGACACCAAGGGGGGAAAAAAAGAAAGAAAAGAACTACAAGAAGTTCAGCCCCATTAGCCCAAGGGTTTGCTTCATGGAGATCTATGAACAAAGGTCCTGCTGGGATATATAGTGCATCTCAATACATTCAAATCTGGATTGGATCATTGTAAGCCAATTTGGGCCTGGATGGCAAAATCTTTCTAGCCAGAAGTGTCATATCAACCCATCACCAAAACAGTCCCTCCAAAGGGATCCCATGAAAAAGCCAGTGGCACACGGCTGCTAAATCTGAGTGGTCTCAAGTGGGCACCCATATGTGCACTCATCCAAGTAAGGGCAATTCCATCAGGGGACCCACGTGTGATTAAGAATGTCTGAAGATAAAACCATCTGACAATCCACCTCTAATACTCCACACGTGATTCACCTGATCGCTCTTTTCTTTTTTGTCTGGGCACTCACAGAGGGGACTAAGTCACTAACTCTCAGAGGGAACTAACTTTGTGGATGAACAGCCCAGACTCACACAATTTGGAACAAAAGTACGTGTTAATGCTGATAGGCCGAGACAATCTCAACTGTTTGCAGTACTACTGAGAGATTTACATGTCGTGTGTGTGAATATGTGATTTGCTTGATAGATGCCTCTTGTGGGAATATAAAGGTACAAGTAAAGAGACGTGGGTCCAACGTCGGCAGGAGCCATGAGGGTGCTGTTGCTGCTGGTTTCTCCTCCAACGTGACTTTTGTTTTGAAGCTTGGGCTCTTCTACGTGAGTCTCACACCGTTCCAATGCCTCTTTATTATATTACCTTGTTTGCGAAACTCTTTTTTTTTTTTTTTTTTGCCATTTTTGGGCATGGAGTGTTGTGTCACGTGTGGTAGTTTAGCCACTATAGATGTGACTGGGTTAGGTTCTTGAAGACCAGGGACCCGATTATGAACTTCAGCCAAGGACACTCTTTTTTTTTTTAAATGTGAGCCGAGGGAGCTTAAGCTCAAGAAAATGCCCACACAAAGAGGAAGACAGCTCACTTATGTGGGAAAGGAGCTCGCACACGTAAAAAGAAAGTTCGCACTACGCTCCTTACCACTTGAGTAAGCCATGGATACTTGTGCATGACTTTTGGTCTAAGTCGTTCAAGCTGGGTCTCTATCCTTGGAAAGTAGTGGTCCAAAATCACACTGCATACTGCATAGTCCATACTCATGTGCATCCATCCCTCACAATAGAGTGATGGAACTTTCTCTTTTTGCAAATGAATATTCCTTCTAAGCATATGACCATATATGACTTTTCCTCTTTTGCAAATTAAAATTTTTTAATTACGGAAGTTTCCCTCACCCTATAGTAAAGGATGGATGCACATGAATGTTCTCATATATATATATATATATATTTATACGGAAGATGCTCCTATGAGAGCATCTTTCACCTTACTATTAGAGATAAGGTGGAGGCCCTCACTTTTATGTTGTTGGCATTGGATATGGATGTGAAAGCTCCCACCTAATCTCTCATATAAGGTGAGAGATATCTCTCGTAGGAGCGTCTCCCTATTTATACACATACAGGCCAGATTTTATTCATAAATCACAAATTATTTTACAATATGTTGCATACCCCCATTATTTCTCAAAGTGATGCTATATCATTGATAGTGAGATTCAAACCTTGAGGGAGATGGATTTACCGAGATAGAGAGATGGTCCCGATCGTGGCCTACTCTTAACTTATAAGTTAGAGTTCAAAGGAAAAATTATCAGATGTACTGTCCATCTGAGTGTATATTGAGATATTCCTAGCAGTGTACCTTTATTTTGGAATTAGTAGGGGAACTTGCTGTGTTCCAAATTTTCCCATCTCTGAGGTTCGTGCACTGTCTACCTTTCGCCTATATTCGGCTGGAATTTTTAGTTCTTAACAGACTCATGGTTTCGTGCGGAATGAACGAAAGCACTCCTGATAAATTTGTCTTTGTAAATGTGGAGGTAATTGGCCGCCTCCTATGGGTCTTGTCGATAAGACTCTAGAGCATTTGCAAAGACTAGGACTAGCGCATGGCCTATGAAATAGCGCAGCATGGAAAATATTAATGCCCGACTTTATTGTATAATGTGAATATGTTTCGTGAACTTCACTTAGGTCACTTACTCACGCACTAAGGTTTTATAATACATATTTTACCTTCAGGTTCAAGAGATATCCACCTATGAGAGATGCATTATATAATTTTTTGTTATTTTCTTTTTAGTATTATTATTACTAATTATATTTTCCTTAAAAAGGGCATTTTGAGAAAATAGTTAGGGATTGTTGGATATTTTCTAAAACCCAATTATTTAAAAAATAAATTTCAAGAGACATTTGAATGTATCTTTTCAAAATCAAGTGTTTTGTGCCCTTTTGATGAGATGTGTCTTTTGGGCCCATTTGAGCGGATATGACCCAATTCCAAAGGTTACTTTCAAACATTATAAATTAAGGTGATTTGAAATTTTTCATAGTATTCAATAAGATTCAAATGAGCATAATGCAGTATTTTCATAAGCATATTGTCTAAGAGTATTTTATTCTCTTTTATTTGTACTTTGATTTTAAGGGCAATTTCATATTTCTGATTCTAGTGTACAAACTTCGAATCAGAGTTGGGCATTGTATCCTAGGGGCATAATTTCATCTAAACTACCTGCATATGGGAAGCTAATGTCTTTATGAAAGTATCTTAGTTTGTGTGCCTTGCCCATTTTTATTACTTTCTTAGATTAATTTCTTACATTCACAATCATTCACTTTTATACACTAATTATTTATACTGGCTATTTATTTGATTTTCTTATTGCACATTCTTCGTAAGTAATTTCCCCAACACCTACCCGTTAGGATATTTCCATCTCCATTGCTTCCATCATTAATGGGCCCCATCTAGCTACCTCACATGGAAGCTCCATACAAGGTAAATGTACCAAAACGAGGCCCACGTATACATATATATGTATACATGAATGTAAGTAAAAAAAAAAAGAAACCAATCATAGGAACTGAAAATTAGAAGCTCATGGAGTCATTGCCAAGTCTCTACCGACTGCTCTGCATGTCTATTTTGTCAATTATTGTATCAATGATATTTATATCATTATAATATGTTTTACACAGTTTAACAGTATTATACATCCAAACGCACATCTCTTAGACAATCAAATATTAGGTGATGATTTGGTCCCAGTTATGAACTGGATCTAGAAATAAGATTGTTACCTGAATTTTTTGGGTGGAAACCTTGGGATGACTGGTAAATCCACATCCAGGTCGCACACATATGGATAGTCCACTTCTGATCAAAGAAGCGTTCGGTTCCTGCTGTCCTTTTAGTTTGAGCATTGGTAAAGTTTTCTCATATGTACCCCCTGCTTGAGTGATACCCACTTCACGAGGTGAATCCACCAAGTTACCAACCTTTCAACCTCATGATTATCATAACCATTGAACTGTCGGTCATTCTATTGTTCCATGTTGTCATTCATCGAATGGCGTTGGTCCTTTCTGATATTCTCTCTGAACTCTCTCTCCCAACACTCCAAAACTCTTAACTAGAGGTATATTGTACAAGGACACTACAAGATTCACAGCTTGAAGTGACACAAATATGTGAGCTACTAGGAAAATGTTGTGCAAGGAAAAAGTATTGAAATTCCAAAAACTTACTAAGATTTCCATGACAAAAAAATGCTGAAAATTAGATTTGGCAACATGGGCTCCATCAGCTGGACAAATCCCTGTCCCTTTCGTCCTCTTTTATCTCCCAAAGTAAAAGTCTTTTAGGGCCCTTACGTGCTCCCATCCTCATCTTTCCTCGCTCTTTGTTTGTCCTTTTATAAGCATGAGTTAATTGAGTTAATTAAGCCCAGAAACACTGCATAAGTGGTAAGTTTGGTCCTTTCCTCACACGAAGAATGTTAGATGAAGACACCCATCCAATAAACTAAAAACAACTTAGCAGCCCCTCTCCTTGTATCACGCCCCACTTGGTATTTATTGTCACTGACCAGATTCAACCTTTCACACAAAGGAACTAGCCGTATTTCCAATGGTTCCAACGAAGGAAAAATCGGCGAAAACGGCTGTGAATAAAGGTGCATGGACTGCTGAAGAAGATGAAAAACTGATCAAGTGTATCGAAATCTACGGCGAAAGGAGGTGGCAATCGGTCCCATCTAAAGCAGGTCCTATCTTCTAACCTCTGAAAATTAACCCGCTTTTCATAAATGATAGTTCTCTTGATCATTGATTTTGGTGTTGTGTGTGCTTTTAAGCAGGGTTGAATCGAAATGGGAAGAGCTGCAGGTTAAGATGGTTGAATTATCTGAGGCCCAACATCAAAAGAGGCAACATCTCGGACCAAGAAGAGGACTTGATCATTAGGCTACATAAACTCCTAGGGAACAGGTTGGTGCCTAATGGTAGTTAGTGAAAAAATAATCATTCCTTATTTTCTTCCATTTCAGTTTATTTTAGACTTTCATGAACTCAATTGCACCTAATGATTCATGGGTTACTCAGATTTCACTTGATTTTATTGTTCTAGGTGGTCTCTGATTGCTAGAAGGCTGCCAGGAAGGACTGATAATGAGATTAAGAACTATTGGAACTCTCATTTGAGCAAGAAAATCAACAAGCCAAATGAGAAGAAAGGGCCAAAGTCACACAAATCTAGAAGAGTCTTGCAAGGGAATGGAGGTTTGAGTGAGAATGACCCCTCCATCATAGAAGATGAACACCAGAGAGATGAATTTGATGTGGAAGAGTTCTTTGATTTCTCCAGGGATGGAGTAGTGGGTGGTCTCTTGGGGTCATCAGTAGAGCAACCCATGGAGAGATTTGATGGGTTTGCGTCCAAGAAAGGGTCCTTTAGCCTGGAGTGGGTGAGAGACTTCCTTGATGTTGAGGAGGTCTTGTGTGGATTTCCATGCAATGAAGGGATTGGAGAAGAGATCAACAACCCAGTTCCTCCTGTTTGAAATTGGTGAATTCCATTGTGGTGTTGGTGTTAATCACTAGATCAGAACTGTATGGCAATGATTGTGTTGGGCACATGAATTTCTGGATCTAGATTTTACTAAATCCGTTTCTCTGTTTTTTTTGTTTTTTTTTTTTTTTTTTGGAGGGGCAAGGTGTGATCATGATGTATGTACGGAAATCTGGAGATGGATGTGTTGGGCACATGAATTTCTATACAGAGATGATACAATAATAGCTATTAGTTTCTTTTTCCTTTTGGGAATTTCTGCTGTGATCATGAATCATTATGCGAATTTGGTACTGGCTGTAGACTGTAGTTCATGTGATTATAGTGCTTTTGAATTTGGTAATTGGGATGATTATGATGTCTGGCCGCTGGGTACGGAACTAAATGCTTTTGAACGTGAGTTGATGGGCCATGCTCCATTGATCTAGTCTTGCACCTGTAAGAGAAACAATAATCTATTCGGCCAAGCATTCTGTGCCATCATGGCCCATATTTTTGCCATCTGAATCCTCTTGTATAGGCATCATTTGTCTGACGACTGGGTCAGGACCACCTAATATAATGAAACCATGGATTCATGTCTCCATTTTCTTTCAAGGAATGATTGCTTTCTTTCTCCTTCTGATCAGTCATTGAGACAACTGAAAATGGTGTTCACCTTCACTTTGAAATAATTTGCAGAATTATGATATTTGGTTTGCTTATAATTACTAAAGCCTTAAACCCAACTATGTTTGAGTCAGCTACAATAACATTGTTTCCTAGGTTCTACCTTTTCAAATCTAACTTCACTACTTCCATTCATATCATCTTAGGTCTATCCCATTTTTTAGCAATCACTAATTTAATTAGAGAAACTTTTCTTTCCTTGTGTCATTGTGCTTTAGCATAGGACATGTTCAAACTATCTCAAATAAGTCTCTCTTGGTTTATCACATATTGAAGCCTAGAGGTGCTCATGGGCCGGGCTGGCCCTGGCTAAGGCATATCCGGGCCCGGCCCAAGCCCTACAGCGGCCATAAAAGCTTTGCCAAAGCCCACTCATTTAATCAATCGAGCCGGGCTGAACCTGGATTTTCATCACTTTTATAGGCATTAGAGCGCTAATTAAATTAAATTATACGCATTTCTTACGCAAGCCGTGATGGGCCAAGCTATGGGCTTTCCATCACTTAATCCAAGCCCGGGCCAAAGCGGACTAGGCCTGGATCGAATTCGGGCTGGCCCGGCCCATGAGCATCCCCATAATGAAGCCCCTTTAAATGGTCCTAAATATTCTCATTTCTAATTCTACTTTTTCAGTTTTACCATATATTGTTATATTTATTTTCTTTGTATGTTGTTATCTAATTAGCTACCAATCTACTCCATAGGTTATAATTGATGTACTTGTTTCCTTCACTCTGATTAGTTTGCTCCAATTACATAGCATCCCAAAAGAAAATCTCCACACCAATCATTTAACACTTATTTCATGTTTGACATTCTCATCAATCTCCCATCCTTACTAATTATAAAACTAGGGCATCAAAAGGACTCTCTTTATTGTAGCTCTTGCCTTCAATTCTCACCAAGATCACATTCCTCTGCGCAATATATTTCCTTTTTTGTATAATTTATTTTTAAGTCTTTGAATCCTAAAGCCTCCTTACATCTATGCAATTTCACATCCATGCCAATTATTGATCCATCTAGTGATATTTGAATCCCTAACGGTTCAAAAGATTAAGAGTTTTTTCCCTGGAGAATTTTTTTTCCACTCTCTTCTTAAAAAAAACTCGTGTAATGATTTAAATATATTACTCCTGGACAGTTTTAGGTTTAGCCCAACGGTTCATAGTTCAGGAAAGGCCCAGACTGTGTGGGCCCACTTGCCCCTCATTTACTGTCGATCTAAGCCCTTCTCACTTGCGCACCCTCCACTTTGAATCAACACATAGCTGTATAGGCCTTTCAAATGGTCATGAAAATTTTATCACCCATCTCATTTTAACCATTAGCTAGGATTTGGACAACTGAAAGGTCCTCAAAACATTGCATCTGTTATTTGGATCAAGTGTTTTTTTTTTTTTCTTTACGGCAGGACGATAGGTCATAAGAAAAACTTCCAAACCCTTAAACCCAAGTGCTTCCATGTGGTTATTACAAGATGGACTGTTCTTAAGCTATGTGATTCTCCTAAATGACTCAACTATATCAAGACAATTTTGAGTTGATGAGATGGGCCGAGCAGGACCAAATTTGAGCTTGGCTTGCTTGGACAAAGGTCAAGCTTGAAATCGGACCCGATGAAGCTGAGCCATGCTGGCTCACACCCTGAGAAGAAATCTATAAATTCTCTCAGGCCAACCATTTTGTAGCACTTCTTTATATTGCTTAACGGGGTTAATCTTTGGTAAGCCTGGCTATTCTTCTACTGGGACACGGCCCTGGTAGGAGAGTCACTTAAAAGTCTAGCCCACAAAACATTTGCAACTCATGCATGGACATTTCTCCTTTTCTTGTGGTCCCCTGGATTGAGATTTACCCATCGAACTGCATAATAAAGAAAGTCAGGATTGCCCAACAAGCGGTCTTTGCATACATGGATCCATGGTCCATGTTGGGGCCCGAAGGATGTATAATGGGACCATATGAAGCAAAGTCCACTCCAGGCTGTCCAAAGGGGCCATTCAGGCCGGATTTTGAATGATGTGGACAATAGGGATGGCTGGACCAGTCAGGTTGAGTACTAAGTAAATTTATTAGCTCAACTTGAACCCGACCCATTTATTGGGTTGAACATGTCAATAAAACACCTAATTACCAAGTCAGGCTGGGCTTTCTTTGTTGGGCCATAGCGCAACTGACTTCAACATACATGATCTGGACCAAACCTGAAAATTAAAATAAGGGTCAACCCAAAACCTCAACTATGGGGTTTGGTGGGTCAGGTCATGAATTGCACCCCTAGGCCCTTGTCCTATAAACGAAGCTATCCAGAAGTTTCTTATTGATCAAAATGGCCATTCAGATAGCTTGTTAAGAATTAGCACAGACCAAACCAATACTTAGAAACATTCATCTCCGATTAACTGACTATTTCAGTTAAAACATAATATGTTGAAGAAAACCACAAGCTCTCAACAGATACAAAAGTCATTAACACATTTAATGGTTCTCAATGAAATAGAAAATAATTAGCAGTTCAATAATCATAAAAAATCATTCACTAAAAGTTAAAAAATCTTATCTGCAAACACTCATAGCCCACTAAGACTTGTACAAATCAATACGAGGGGGGGAAGGAGTTGGAAATAAGCTGTATGCCTCCGAATCCTTGTACTTTATAAAGGTGCTGATGTGGTGATAGTGATGGACCAAAAGGCTTCAAAGATGGTGATGATGAAGAGGAGATGATCGACTACCGCATTCTAGTGCCCTGTCTCATCATGAGCTAAGTCAACATGCTAGTCATGCTACCAAGTACCTGGTTACTCTTTATTTGAACAAGCTTCAACTTACCTGTGAGTTCAGCATGGGGGAGTACTTGGACACTGATTGAACTTGGAGAAAAGAAGGAAAAAAAACGCATAGGATTCTCAGCAATGCAGCAGAGAAATTCTATTGAAGATGATGAATCCACAGCTAGAGGAATATCGGGTAGAATTAGGATCACACATCAATTCTCAGCTAGAGTTATGTTCTGTCAGCTGATGTCTCTCATGGAGCACATGAGAAGTAATTTTTCTACCACTACATCAAGCCCCTGTAATAAATCCAACCCCTTCACACTCACTAATTCCCTGTGAATTTACACTTACCATAATATGATAATAATCTGAACTTTACTCACCGTTGGATTAAATTTTATGAAAATTGCATCTTAAGAAATCCTAAAACTTTCAAGCCCCTAAATCAATGGTTATTTCGACCTGATAGAAATAATTCTTGCCCAAAGTGGTATCCAAATGAAGCCTTCCGTCACAAATATCATCTCATGATTGACATGCATCCAATTGGGTCCTCACACGAGGCTTAGATTTTTACCTAGCTAGTGGAATGTAACCCTATAAAGCTTGTTATGAATATATTATATTCATAGTACCACCAAAACCCATTTTCATCCCTAATCCTGAAAATATAAATAAAGAATATGGACATTACTAAAAGTGTGTTTAAAGAAACTTACTATTAAACTTATTAGATACTAATTAGATACTGACCAAATAACAAAAAAAAAAAAAAACTTTTTCCTTCTTATTCTAGTCATATAATAATAGACTCGAGTCTTGGTTTGAAAATTTTCAAATCAAAGTTGTCTAATATGCATTTATTATAAAACGGAAACTAATTTTATACGGAGACGTAAAAAACAGCATGGATGCTCCAAGAAATAATCAGGAAACGATCACGTGAAAGTACATGTGACCTGAATTCCAATTGATTAAATTTACAGTAGATACAGTTCAGGAGAGAAAAAACTAGGCTTAGGCATTATTAATTCTTGCCATGCATATATATATGCTTTTAATTTTGTATAAGCAGAATGGTGGTGGTTAATTGCTTAAGCACTGGGAGATCCAGAAATGTCAAAAATCACGTTCCGGGATACAAAACATGAAAGGACATTTTCTATGTCATGTCACAATTACAATTGTTAAGCATCGTGCCATTACATACAACAACATCATCATCATCATCATCATCATCATCATCTCTTTTTTGGTATTACATGTGTCTTTTTGGTTTTACATGTGAGCAAAATCATTTTGACCATCTTTTTCTCGACTTAACTGGGTTGTTTTGGAAACTGATGTATGATGCAGAAAACCGACAATCAATCTGAAAAAACAGATCATTTTAATCAGGTTTATGCAAGGAGATGCGTTGTTGGGTTGTCAGGGAAAGTTAATGCATGTTGCTTATGAAAAATTGGCAGCCAGTCATACAAATTGATCATTTTCTAACTAGGTTTATAAAGGAAAGTGCCTTTAAGAAGATTAGACATTTTAAATCCGTGTAGGACCCAGTCAAATGCAGGTCAGGACATGCCCATAGTTGGGGTGGTGAGTCAGTTCAGGTGGGTTAGATTTTGCCTCCACTTTCCACAGCCCTGTTCGGACAAACTAGGAATGGCAATGGGGCAGGGCCTGTTTTGGTTTAAGCCAAACTCAAATCCGACCTGATTGGTATTTGCACAGCTCCATACCCACCCCAACCCATGACATCTAGGAAAAGGTGACTTTTGCCACCACCTACACTAATGAGATTTTGAATGCAAGACCTTATTTAGTAATATATAAAGTGGAATACATATGGGGTGGGTCATGGGTCTTTCTTCTTGTATAAACTTCGGCCATGCAGTAAATGGGTATGTTATGTTGGGGCTCGAGCCCATTGGGTTTTTTAATGTTGACCTGTAGGGAGACGACTCAGCCAGCCATGGGCCATGGGCCCTGCCGGAATCAAAATGCCAGGAGATGCGTGTAGGGGCCCATGACAACAAGAAATGTATGTCAAATGAGCAACAGCCCTTTATAACTACGTAGATGTGATTCCTTAATTGCTGGTCCATTGTGCTTCAATCATTTGATGGACCCATAAACTGTGATTTCCATCATTAGGTGGCGGCCATGTTGGCATTATTGCCTCATGGGGTGAGTTTCAAAGTCACAGTGATAACCATCAATATCTATATCTGATTGTGATGGGATTCAAAAATGCAGGGCGTCTGATTGAGATGGGTTCCTATAAATTAGGCGACTTAGGAGGCCACCCCACGGTGCATCGCACTCCCTTGGAAGACTCTATTCCATGTCATTCAAGGAAAGCCTGTGCAAGTGAGACACAGGTTTGGCGTTCCAGGCCATTGATCCAATGGACTTTATCTATCACATGGAACATTTACAAGAACGGGAAAAAAAAAAAGGGGGAATTGAGCATCAGACTGCCGAGTACATTGAAGAAATGGTTCGGATCACCGAAAAGTGACCCAATGTATTTTAATGCCAACAAATAAGAACAGTTCCTTACCGAAGTGCAAACTGTGGTCCTACCACTAAGTAAAGCTCACATACCCAAGTTTACATATATATATATATATATATATATAAATTTCAATTTCATATCCCATGCATAAAACACATACAACCACTAAGTGGGAAGTTCCAATAAATTAGGCGACTTAGAAGGCCACCCCACGATGCATCGCACTCCCTTGGAAGACTCTGTTTCATGTCATTTAAGGAAAGCCTGTGCAAGTGAGACACAGGTTTGGCGATCCAGGCCATCGATCCAATGGACTTTATCTATCACATGGAACATTTACAAGAAGGGAAAAACAAAAGAAAAAAAAGGGGAATTGAGCATCAGACTGCTGAGCACATTGAAGAAATGGTTCGGATCACCGGAAAGTGACCCAATGTATTTTAATGCCAACAAATAAGAACAGTTCCTTACCTGAGTTCAAACTGTGGTCCTAGGCCAACTAAACTACCTCTTGATATTTTTTTTCAAATAAAGTAATTTATATGAGTTTAGATGATACCCAATGGCTAGAGATGAGAAACACGGTTGTCAAAGAAATCTCTCCTGTGGAGGTGAAAGTGAGCGTAAAGTGAAAGTGAATGGAGTTGGTGTCCTTCGTCACCAAACACCATTAGTTGCCCTTTATTAATGTTACAACGTCCTTTACCAAGGGTTTTGTCTTATTTGATATTTGTATAGTGTCTTCAATGTCTGGAATTTAACAGGACTGTAGGTGTTCTCATGTCGAAGGTGTATCTACAACTACTGTACGTGTTGTATTCAAGTGGGTCAGTGAAAAGAGGCGTATGTACCAACGCTTAGGAGCATAGTTGGTTGGGCACTCCGTAATCACCAGAAGTCTCAGCATTGAAGCCCGCCAATGCATTGGGACCCAGGCTATTATATAGCCTGACGAACCCGGTAAGTGGAAACAGGGGGAGGCCACCACTCCGAAGGACTAGTCAGGTGTTCAAAAAGGCCTTAGAAACCCCCGGTCAGCAAAAAAAAAAAAAAAAGGCTTATATAGAGCCACAAAGAGTAATTGAACAAAGGGGAAAAAATAACGGAATATAAGGGGCAGTTTAGAAACTCTAGTCCAATTAATAAAAGTTAATTTGAGAATTCTAAAATAAAAGCTCTAGTTTTTAAATTTTATTTGATAATTAATCAGTTTAGTAAAATTCTATAAAAAAAATAAAAACTCTTGTTTTTCATGAGGCAATTGCAGTCCACCTTTTGGAATTGGGGTAATTGGAGCCCGCCTCCGCTTTTTAAAATAACAATGTACAACTGGCATTTTGTGTCATATTAAAAATTTTATGAGTTTATTTTCATCATAAACACTTATAAATTATGCATTTC
Organism: Persea americana; assembly: GCA_029852735.1. Lineage (NCBI taxonomy): Eukaryota > Viridiplantae > Streptophyta > Magnoliopsida > Laurales > Lauraceae > Persea > Persea americana. Next base: position 50,264,631 of record CM056817.1, on the reverse strand, counting down.
CACCTTTATCAGCTGTAGGTAAAAAAAGATCTAAAAGTAAGTTAGCCCCCCCCCTCCCCCCCGCTATATTTTTTTTAAGAGGCAAAAGCTTTAATTTATAAATAAGCTCTAAATATGAGCTTATTTTATAGTTACCAAACGCCCCCTAAGTCTAAAGATGAACAATGTTGACGGTGATGGATTATTATACGGACCAAACTAGGACTCTAATAGATCTTATCATTAATCTTAATCATATAAATCTTAACCATATCCTAATATAAATTGTAGTTAAAATGCCCAATTGCTACTTTTTTCTGTCATCCACATGTCTAGATTCAAACCATGGGCCTTGCTTGCAATCATGAAAGCCTTAATGAGAATATAAAATATAACCCAAACAAACTCCATGTGAAAGAAATAGGATTGTGTTTAATTGCAATAGATTGATTGCATCTTCGTTATGCTCTGGTGGGTCATGGGTCCTTGATGGAAAAGTATTAGCACTCACCCAAATATACTATTGTTTAAATCAAGATATCTTCCCCAAGTGCAAAGAGGTGATTTTGAGATATCTTGATATCACAATCCAATTTAATATAGAGAAGAAGATAATCTTCCAAGAAAAGGAGGAAAGCAGAATCCATTTAGAAATGTGTGAAATCTTAAGATTAGAAGATAATTAAAGCAAAATCTACCAAAAGAAAAGAGAGGAGCAGAGAGAATCACAACTCCTCCTTACCTTCTTTTTATGCGTTCAGCATGCAAGTAGGAAAGAAAAAGGCTTTTGGGCTTGTTAGCGTGCATGGCCTTGGAATGGGCGAGGATCTTTGATTGATTACCCAGAAATTAATTCTGGGATTATGAGCTTCTTCATCAAAATGGGCATTTGGCCAACTGTACCTCAAGAAGGATTTAACCACATGTGGACCCACCAATTGCTTGGCTTCCTAGAGCCCTGGTCCCTTGACCATGGTTAAAGTGCACTTGGAGTAGGATTGCGAAGGGTTTCCATTCGAAATGGAACCATGTTGTATCTGGATCTGGCCCTATTTTCGGTTCTAGCCCAAAACTTATTAGATGGATCTGAATTTTTGAGGAACAAGAAAAATGGAAGATCTGAATCCAATTCCGGATCTCAGTTAAAAATAGTATCCGATTCCGATTCAGTCTCCACCAATGATTTCAAATCCAATTCATGTTCATTCCAAATATGGTTGTAATTCAATCTCAAACCCATTTTTGTTTTAGGTTTCAGCTCCCAATCAGGTGTCATTTCTGAATCAGGTTCGATTTGGAAAAGGACCTGGATCTGAGTCTTTGATTGGAATTTGAAACATATAAGAATTCGGGATCTTATAATATGTTTTGAATCCGATCCAATTTTTTATGGAAATCAAAATTAAGTTTCAAACCCATTATTTCCGACATTGGAGAATAGGATATTCATTAATATTAAGTTGAAGGCGTATTGAAATGATACATATAGGTGAGTTTTTTTTTTTTTTTTTTTTGGGCCCTTTTTGTAAAGAAAACTTTCATTACTAGAAACAAAGGAAAAACAACACTAACGGGAAACAACACAAAAAGGTAAAGGCTCAACACCAATTAAGGTCCTCAGCCTCCAAGATCCCTATCCCACAAAAAGTCCCTGTTCAAAGTATAGCTTAGCTTTGCTAGAAGATGAGCAACAGTATTTAACTTTCTAAGGAGAAAAAAAAATTGTACATGATCAAGATATAAAGTTAAAGCCTAATAGGTATAATATCCCAATGAAATCCACCATTGATCACATGAACCACCTCTCTGGCGTCTGCGACCGCACAAACTTAAGAGAGACCCCTGCCTTTAGCAATAAAAACGTGCTATGAATATAAGTGATTTAAAAGATTGATGTTCATAGGCGAGCAACAAAAAACAAAGAAAAACTGTTTGTAACTGAGCGGCCACCAACTACATAGCCTGCTCTGATGTTCCTAGTACCAAGGAATCGTGCGTTGCCTTGACCATTTTTAGAACTATGTTGCAAACCTGCATAGAAAAAGTGGTATTAGGTGTTACCAGTTTGAAATCTGAGTCATTTGGACATGATCTAAGGCTCCCAGCCCAATAGATGTAGTACGCGAAGGAATACATTTTTGGGAACAGGTAATTATCCTAATGCTCAGATATATGATTGGAAGAAGTGTAAAAAAAACACGCTTTTATGGGTCTTGTATTTTTGCTTTCTTTCTTTTTATATCTCCAAGGTTGTACTTTCGAGAAAGATAAAAAGCATTACAAGAGAGCAGAAATCAAATTAGATACGGAGGAAGAATCAGATGCAAATGCCCATGTTCTCAAAAGACTTTTAGTGTTCCGAAAAAGCATTTGACTTTGGCAATTTATTTAGTCAAGAGAGATGCAGCTAAAGAGATAAAAAAGGCATGCATGCAACTCATACGTCTCATTAAATATGTGGTCCCAGTTGTTTCGAAATCCAAACCGCCTATAAAGTGGGCCAGACCACACCCATGAACCCAGATTGGAGGATCATGTAATTTCACTACTCTAATGAAGGCTTCAATAATCTGGGTCATGTAATTTCACTACTTTAATGACGGCTTCAATGTATTATGAAGACCACATACCACCTTGAGATCAATTGGACAAGGTGACACATCTTGACACAGGATACTTCTCCATGTTGGAGATTATCACTTTGCGGAGTTTGTTACCGATATTAGTAAGTTATCATTATCATCTAGGATAAGATTAGTTAGCATTTACTTATAAATTTAGCATTTTTATTTAATGAAAGTTACGCTAAAATCACATGAAGAAAGTGATTCTCGAAAGTTTTTAGATCGAACTCTCCAATCGATCACACCTTTCATCTTAGCAAGAAATGTATGTTTTGTTGGCTCCTTATTTCAACTATTGAATGTAAATCTGGCATACTGGGATTCACTGTTGGATTAAAGGATAATGAGCATAAAATATCAAGTCTTTTATTGCCATCATTATTATCATCAAAGCACTATTTCAACTAAATAAACTTTCAAATCTTTAGATTACCTTCGGCTAATAGGAAACTTTCAAACAATTACAATTTCAAATGTCCTCAACAAGTTTTTTAATTGTTGGAATTCCCTGTACTATCTTTAAAAAACATTTGAAACTTTAAGAATATTCTTTCTAATGATAATTCTAATCATTTTAAAATACAGGGAACAACGTCCCATCTTCTGTCGAATTCCTATCAGAAATTATCATCATCAAACAAATTCTCAACAACCATGAATCTTTCGGTCATACATCGTTTATGACGAATCCTTCCCATTATCAAAAGTGCCATCATAAGCGGCCACAAGTAAGCTCCAAATCATGGTAAATTTGTCCCAAGTTTCATTGATCAAAACAGCTGAGTGCGGCCCCACCTAAATAATTCTTTCCATTCCTGTATTCCTTCAACATTCCTAGGCTTTTAATTAAACTTGCTGGGGCCAGAGTAACCAATACAAAAGGCTATGGCAATCTTCAAATCTAAAAAAAAATCAGAACAGATGGATAAATAATCAATATGAGAATCGGAATTTTCCACTAAATTAATTTCTTGTATACATTACTTCCATTTCTACACATTCTAATGGTAGAGATCTGAAAAAAACCACAGGTGGGACATTCATGGAACGCACGGCCATGATCAACGACAGAAACGACAATATAAACATCATAACCAGCCAAAATCAATGATCATACGGCTACTATAAGGACCTGTGGGTCCTTGTGAAAATCCTCTGGCTAGGCGCGAGGATAGCCATCGGATCATACAGGGCCTTCCTCTCAACAAATTTTGTCCATTGCTTGCCAAAATGCCGCCTCCATTGATCCTCAGCTCGATAGTGTGGGATATAGACCTTGAAATCCAAGCCGTTGGTCATGCAGCACTGGATGATCTCTTGGTTCTGGCCCACTAAATCGTCAACATGAGGGCCCTCTGGATGTGGACGGTTGAAACGAAGCAATGCAATTAGGTAGATGATCTCCCCTTCCGGCAGTACAACTGACGTCCGAAGATCCCACCTAAACAAAACCAAGTAAAAAAATGAGAAACACAGATTATGGAAATTGATCGTGTGTGGGCCCCACTTATTGGGTATGACTCGATCTAAGACATTCGAAATTGTGGGCCCATGTACTGCGACTACTGTGATTCCAAAGCATGGCTACTGCGATCCACCATACTTCAGTTGTCTCGCAGAGAAGCACGTATCACTTCTTCAGGGTATTATCGTCAACGGGCCCACCACTACATTCTTTTAGGCCATATCGACACGTCGTCAGCTGAAATGCTCATAAACATTGACATGGGTAGTAGGCTCGTATCGAGTCCGGATCCCCTGTTTCGTCCAAACTGGGGAGCCCTGTTTGGACGAACCAGGGCGACACAGTGGGGGCAGAGGAAGAGGAAAAGCACTTTTTCTTTCTCTGCCCCCCTTCGCCCTCCCATGTGTCACCCCCCATATGTCCAAACAGGAAATCCGGTTCCGCTTGTATCCCATGCTTTTGCAGGAATGACAAAACTGCCCTTGTTTGTAAGACGCAGGTGCATCAGCAAAAACTTTATTTCCACATTAGTGGAAGCAAAGAGACCCCAAATTACGAAAACACCCTTTTAAAGTACGTTTTGCCCACGTCCAAATAGTTTACAAGTACAAGCCTTTACAACCCCCACGTAAAATTCCAAATATACCCAAGGAAGCACAGCTAAGCTAAGCATGTGGTGAAAAATTACTATAATACCATCACCACAAAATTTATGAACCTAGAAGAAAATGGCATGTAATAAAGACCTTAATTCACCACCTGAGTATCATTCACGTACCCAAATTAACAAAAGAAAGAAGAAAAAAGATCTTCATTTCAAATTCAATGAATGGGAGAGGGGTGAGAAGCGCTTACTTGTCTCTTAACATAGGGTAAACCAACATGGGTCCTCCAATGCCATTCTTGAGGATTTCCTTAAACACAAATTTATCAAATTTGACAATGTCTCGATTAGAGACGAAAAGATTAAGCCATGGATGAGGGGCGTCCCAAATCCCATTTGCCTTTGCCTCCTCTTCATCCTTCTTTACCCTCAGCAAGAAATCCAAATAACTCACATCAATGGTGAATCTCAAGCCTGGCAGAAATCTCAACGATCGGAGCATCTCATTCACAGCCTACATCACCAAAACCAAAACACAAAAAATGAAGAAAGAGATACTATTTTTATGGTGATGGTATTGAGATAATTTCAGAGACAGAGAGGACAAATTTATAGATTGCTTCACGAGGTGACAATAATTTGATGATTCGTGTGGAATCAAGGGGGCCATGTACCATGATGAAACGGTGATACAGGATATGGGCATTTTGGACATTTGTGTGGTGGCGTCCCACTAGTTGAAAAGTCAACGTCAGCCCGAATGTAGAGACAGATAGCTGCGTTGTCTGTCTGTCCAATGCATGGAGAAGCCCCAATGCCTCTGATTTCGTGGGCAAAGAGATTACAAGAATATTTTACAGTTTGAGAAAATCCCAAGCAAATCCTTGGAAAGCGAGGAGGAAGGATTTCTGGCGTGCGTACGACGAGGAAAACATTATTTTCACGATAAATGAGTGGAAGACTGAGTGGCAACTCGGTAATAAAAGGGGGAATTCCAGGGCCAATAGGAGATTGTGTAGGTCAGAAGATCTAATGAAAGATATCAGAGCCGTACGGTCCACTTCAAGAAAGAGAAAGAAAAACAATGCAACGAACGTTAATCCCCCGCACGTCTCTTTACCCTTTTCCCGTAACCATTACACTGGAATTCCATGAAAAAGACCACAATGTCCTTTTCATGTAGCTTTCCTTCCTCTAGGTGGGTGGGTGGGTTTAAAAAACCTCCACTTAGTAGAGCCCCTTTCTATTTTGGCTCTAAAGTGGGATTTTGCTCATCAAAGCTCGACCGTGGACAATGTGGGTCCACAAGCCGTTAGACTTGGAGAGGGGCATTTTCGTAAGTTTGGAAAAGTGAGGTGTGTTTTTTTTTTTTAATGTACCTTGTCTACCGTTTTGGAGCTGTCATGCTTTCTGTAATTGAGAGCGACCTCCAGGCAATAAAGAAGAGGCCCCGCACCCGAAGGAATCCGATTCGGGTCGACCCGCTGACCCGGCACTAGCCCCACCGAGTCCCACCCGTTGACCGGGTCGTCGCTGTTGACGAAAGCGAAACCCTCCACGTAATCAAACGATTCCGTTATCCTCCGACTCACCAGCAACTCGGCGTCCTCTGAAAAGGCCTCAAAGTCGGTATACACGACCCTTATCCATCTCACCTGAAAAACAATAGGTAAATAAATGGGGGTGAGAAGTGGCCCACTAAGGTGGATGATCACAACCGTTGAATTCATGATTATCATCAAATTGGAATTGGAATCTGAATCGGAATCGAGATCGAGACCATGTCCGGAGCGGGTTGGAGCAGGACCCTGGCCCGGGTGATGATGCCGAATTGACCCAGTCCTCCGAGTACAGCCAAGAAAAGATCCGAATTTTCCGCTTCGGAACAGATCACTATATCGCCTTTCCCCGTTACGACCTGCAACTCCGATACGTTAGACGACTGTGGCCCGTGACGGAAGGCCTGACCGCTGACCCCAGCGTTGGAGAGGGTCCCACCAACGGTCAGCCCGAGATAGTCCGTCCACGACCGAGGAGCGAGCCCGAAACCGATACAGAACTTCAGAAGGTCCTCCCACAAAACACCACCGCCGACATCCACGTAGGCAAGGTGGTGGCCCACCGCCATCCGACCGTCCATCGCCCCCATCTCCACTACCACGCCCCTCTCGGCCATCGCCTGGCCGTTGATCGAGTGGCCGTTCCCGCGCGCCGCCACCGTAAGGGTGGGGGAGCGGGATGCTGCTCGGAGGAGCCGGGCAACGTCCTCCTCCGCGGCGGGGCGGAGCACCCCCAGCGGCCGGACGTCGTTCATCCCTCCGAAATCCCGGCGAGCTGGGGTGTTGCGGGTTTCGAGATCAAGGGTGCCTTGGAGGTCGAGGGACCGGCACAGACGTAGGTCGGCGTCGTTTCGTAACGTTTCGGATTCGGAGTCGTGGTGATAACGTTCCCAGCAGGCGAGTATCATGGTTCTGGGGTTGTTTTTCATGAGGTGGGAAAGGGGGGGTTTGAGAAATGGAGTTTGGGAGATGGGAATCCCATTTTATATATAATACGTGGGTGACGAAAGAAGTGAAGTGTTAGTGAAGTGAAGAGAGAGTAGATTGGATTGGAATGGTTTTGATTTTTGGCTGTGTCAAGTAAAAAAAAAAAAAAATTTCAAGTTGAGGGAGAGTACGACATAGAAAGACACATAGAAAGACACTGGATGTGTATGTACAGTGGAGCTTTCTGATACGAATGAAAATTTTTTGTCTGCCACTTAACCTTTCTTAATCAATTTCTTTCCCTTTGTTTTTTCTCCTGAGCCTCTTTTTTCTATGGCCTTTTAGTTTTCTCATGGATTCGACTTATGGTTGAGAAATTGACGTTTTATTTAAATCATGAATCACTTTGGACCGATTGGAATCAGCCCATTTGTTTCTTGGGTTGGAGATTCTGTTCAGGTCATTCACATCCAAAACATAATTCGCATTCTACATATAGCAAAACAAGAAAAAAAAAAATCGAAGTACAATATATGTTGGGTGTAATATTCAGTTTTGATACTTAAGTATTAATCACTTTATTACAGAAACATTAAGCTCGCAAAAACAGAGGATAATGTTCGGATGTTGTATAAGAGCTTCACAATATCTTACGTCTTATAAGAAAGTGACTCCCCACCAGTAAGCATATAAAATTAATTCCTAGGACTTTATCCTAAGTAAGCTGAACTAACTCTTCACAATGCAAATCAGTTTTAAGGAGTTGGTACTTGTAGCTTTTGTTACAATTTATTAACCTCATTCATTCTTTATGAGACCCTTCTTTATGAATTAACGAGGATCATATAAGGCTCGTTTGGTTGATGAGGATTTCTGTCTGGTGGGTTAGTTAGAATTCTAAGTGCTCTACAAATTGAACCACAAATGCTCATTTGCTTTATGAAAGCTATGTATCTAAGAAGTTGGAGAGTTTTGCAAGCCAAAAATGTTCTTGATGTATTGAATGTTTCAAAACCAAAAGAGAATTCCAAAGGCAAGAAATCTTGTTAGGAAAGCTTGCAAACAAACAAGTTTTACTTAAGAGGGTATTCATCTGTTGAGGTCAACGTCCACTCTTGTTCCTGAGTGGTCATAATTCTGGTCGAGCCCTCGCCTTCACCATAAAACCATTGTTGTGTCATTTCCTATCACCAACTGGTTTTGGGATAAATGGTACCTCAATGGGGTATAAGATCCTACATCATCTATTTTGTATTGAGTTTCTAAGAAATTTTAGTTAAAATGTTTCATGAAGGAGAATTAAAAACAAGAGGAGAGAAAGAGTAAACGCATAGATGTAAGAAGGACTATGACTCTCTTGGTTTTCTTTTTCTTTTTTTTTTTTTACTTGGGTGATGAATGGAAAATGATTTCCTACAAAAGGAAAGTTTATTTCGTGGCCATTTATGAGTTGTCACCTTTAATCTTTCACCTATAGCTCCCATGATAGAAAGGAATTGTTTAGTGATCCTATGACTAGTATACCTTATTAAACAATAGTGGATGGGTACTTACGGTTGCAACTACTAGTTCGACTAAATAGTATGAATTAAAATGGTGCCTTATTTTGATATCAAGATTTTAGAGCTTTAATCATTGAATATGGGCCCACATAATCTCCACTAGAATGAAACTTATGATTAATTTAATTGACCCTAATTCATTTTCAAACTAAGGTCACATTTGGCAACTAAAGCCTTGATGATTCCTCATCAATTCTTCACAAAGTCGAGTACAAATCATGGTTGGCAATTACAAGTCCCAGACAATATGGACTAACTGGAATCCTCATTTTTTAGAATTTTCAGATCTGACTCCCTTCAATAAGACTTTTAAATCCTTATTTTTACAGACTTACACATCCATGCCAAAAAAAAGATTATCAGTTATACACACTGAAATGCATTGATATAGATGTAATATCCTCAACTATATAAATCATCAGTAAATAATCCTTGTTTTATGGGTAGAGTCAATCCTCAAATCTACAGATTCCTCACTTATTACCAAATGTGCACTAAACAACTATAGTCTTTCTTTTCTATTGCATATGGATTCAAGACTGTTGCATCGATAAGCCATGAAGAATTAGGACTGACTAATTTAAATTAGACCCTAGAATCCCTGAACGTTAGAAAAGTATGGGCACATGGAATCTTTCCAAGACCAGCTGGAGTATATTTTTTATTATGAGTCCTCTTTAAAAAGTGACTTACAATTAGGGGTTTTTTTTCCCAAAGAAAGGGGGACCTTTAAGAAAGAGAAGTAAGTTTTCATTAGTGTGGGGTAGTAAATGGGTCGGCTGAGTAGGCCAAATACAAAGCAAGGTCCCGGTCCAGTTTTAATCTAGACCCAGAAGGTCGAGTTTGGTCACACTCCACATTGTAACTTTTTTTATTCATTGCTGTTGTTTTAGATTGGAGAGCTGTCAACGAAACCAATTATTTAATGTTTGTCTTTTATTTGGTGGGGTGTGGCTGTTTGGGGCTGTTTGGAATTTTTTCTCCTATCCAATCGAGTCTCGCCCAAAAGCTGCTTACATGTTAATTGAGCTCCTAGGAATCATTTGAATGTTGGGTGTGGCAACATCCACCAATAGGTGTAAGCCAAGCCCTTCATGTTGACTCTGCACCCCCACTCCCCACCACCCCAATAATTCATGTACCTCTTCGTACTCATTGCCCTGCTATGTGTTGGCACAAAAGAAATTATGGCAAGAGACCACTAAACTGAATAGTATGAGAGCCCTTATTGATAAAGATATCTTTGCACCCATCCTACCTCCAATTATAAGAACGCATCTAAATGACCCCTTGAAAATGTGAGTTATCTGAAAGTAAAAGTCCTCTGTCTATCTGAGAATGTTCTCCTTTGGGCGGACTGCATGTGCAGCTAAGTTCTATGGAGCCCATTTGGGCCCACCTTTGATGAATGCAAATCATTTGATGCTATTTTCATCCAATAATCCGGCATTAGGACCAAGTTTACATTCATTGAACTTTCATTTACCGTTGGTTTAAATCTCAAAAAACCCTACGGTTAAGACAATATTGAGCTTTAGGCTGGTAAATCAAAGGCTAGGATAATCTTGCGGGGCAATTTTTTTGGCTCTCCCTTGTGCATAAGGAGATCTTTTCATCTGCTCTCCTCCCATTAAGAGCGTCAACTATATAAGTGGGTCCCATGAGCTGGTTGCATATTCCTAACATGCAATCTGCTCGTTGGAGTATATTGTCCATCTAATATCCAGCATTATTACAAGCTTTTGCAAATTATATTCGATTAGAAAATATGTAAATTGATCATAAACAAGGTGGAGCACGTTGCAACAACTAAAACCCAAAACTTACCTCAGGTTAAAATCTATGGAACATTCTTAACCTAGACCTAACAAAACCAGTGTTAAGTCTGCCCTTAATAATGACAGCTTGGGTTGGGTTACTCATTTTAAATGACCAATTGGCGACGACAAGAGGTTGCTTAGTTGGTCACCAGCCCACCATGTAGCTTAGTTGCCTAGGGATTGATACTTGAGTTTGTTATTTATCCCACTTGTGTGGGCTTATGTTCCTACGGATGTGCGTGCGCTCTCCTTCCCACAATGTGGGCTCTCGTGTCCCAATGCCCTTGGCTCTGGTTAAAAAAGAAAACAATTTACCATCCATATCAGAGTCCCTCTGCCTTGGATCTTTATCGTGGCCATTCATTTTGATACCTTTAAAGTAAGATACAATCAGGTCAGGCTGATTTTTTGAGTGACCATTATCCATTCATGGACTTCTCATCACCCCTGATTGCCAATTTATTTTTACAAAATGTACTAGACTATACATACATTTTGCAAATACCCTACATTATCCTGATGAATATTGTAGTATTCTGTTCTCTGCCGAACCAGAACCAACTCGTGTCAATACATTTTTTGTCCTATCTAAAAATCTCACAACATTTTGAAATCAAGGTCCATATTTATAACATTGATGATATATCATTGATCCTGACCGTCCTCTGTTTCTGGCTAGAATATGGCATAGAGAATTACACAGACCAAGGGATTTGAAATTGATGGTCAAGACCAACCAATCCATACATCGCTGCCCCATCCATGATCTGTAGTGAGTCAACCTCAACAACGGTCAGGATGACTGATTTTCCCAAATTGAATAACTGTTGCAGTGCACGAGAACAAGCTATGATAAATCATGGACGCAGAATTGATCAGTTGATCTGAACCATTGATGGCACGGCCACCCTGTGATCTCTGGATACAGAGGAAATGGAAATAGTAAATCAATACCCAAGATTGTGTAGGTGTAAAATGTAAATGAAGGGAAGGTGTCAGTTTGGATTTGGGGCAAGCAAATCTCCAAATCTAAACGGTCGTGGTACGCATTAAATTCCTTAGCCTACGTCATTTTGTTTACTAATTTTATCTTCTCCAGTACAGACTACAGAGTCAGCAAATCTTCACAATTTTGACTGTTGCTAGAGCATTGTCTTAAGACTCGGTTTGACTCGGCCGAGTGAAATTTGGTAGGGTCCAATAAAGAAGGCTGCTTTGCTGGCAGTTGGTCGTTTTCATTATGATTTTTAGGAAGAGGATTAGTTGATTGGTTTAAATCTAATCTAATCTAATCTTCATCGAAAGAATGACAAGTTAACTGGATCTGGTAAGCTCTTTACCCGACAGCCACAATCAACTTCAGTTCTTTCCTTAACAAGAGCTGTGTGTGTTTGTGTTTGTCATTTGACAGTCGATTTGACATGGTAGGAACATTTGTGGTTTATATTCAATGTTGCCAACTTATAGCAGCAGTGGAATTAGGTTTGACATTAGGAATCTAAAAGCATTGGGTTCTAGCCAAACCATTATTGAGTAACTGGCAAGCATAGTTGTCAAAATCGATTCGACTCGACTAATTTGGCCAAATAGTTCAGGTTGGGGCACTATATCAAAATTAACTACCCTTAGAAAGTATTTGGTAGGGATTTTGAAGCATTTCGTTGAAATCCACGAATCAATATTATGTTCGAAAGGTAAGTTTTTGGATTTTTATCTTTTTATGGTAAACAAAAAGATAGCAAGAAAGGAAAACAAATAAGGAAGGGAAGGGAGAGAGGGATTGAACTTGCACTCCCCCATGTTACTGTAGCCATTGCCTTCAATGACCGTTGCCGTAAGCGTTGTTGCCGGTCATTACCGCATTGTCTCAACTACCTTCATTACTTCTTCTTCATCATCATGAGGGTTTGTCGAAAGGGGCTATGTTTTTTGAAATATGCAACGGTTTGAGGGAAAAAATCACGAAATGAAGAGGGCCATCGCCCTTTTACAAGGAATCTGAATCCTTGGATCGTCCATTACACAGTTCCATATGTGGGTTAGATCTATGGATTTCACAGTGGGGCCCATCTACTGATGCAATAACCATTAAAATTGAATGTCACGCCCTCCAATAGTATATCTTCAAATTTACTTTCATGGGTTTTAGTCCCTCCATAAGATTAAATGCTTTATTGATAATATAATTAATACATAGGATTTAAAATGCATAATATTGGCCAATCACGTTATGAATTATAGGTGCAATCTTATTGGAAACAAAGCTTGTCCAAGTATCCCTCTAACTGGAAATAAGGCCCTGTCCAAGTTTCACTCTAACAAGAACTAAAGTCTTATAAATTCATATGGCATTTTTAAGATTTAATATTAGATTTATATTTCTTTCTATCTATAAAATTTTAGTTCTTTTAATTTTATCTGCAACATTTCACTAAGATTTTGAATTAGCTAAAACATTTTTGGTTTAGAGGTCAAACCAAAATGGGGTCCAAACCAAATTGATAACTATGGTGGCCGGGCATGGGCAAACCAAGGTTCAATCAGAAAAGTCTTATTAATCTAGGGCAAGCAGCATGCCTAGGAATTTAAACAAAAAGGCCAAATTTGTATAGGACCCATGAGGGACATGTAACATATAAAACCCTGACTTAACTAGGATATGCGTGGACATAGACCTAATTCTAGATCCAACTCAATGCCATTTGTTGCTACTATTTCTTTTATTATTGTTATTGGCAACAAATATTATTTAAACCTACAATTTCAAAGCTGCAATAGTTAGCAGTTAGCACCTTTCAATGTACAGTCCCTAGATGAAGAAGGACCCAGCCTCTATTGGCCCAAACTAGTCCATTTAGGGCGAAACCCATCTGTACACTTCCTAGGAGACTCATTTTTCAAAGTGAACCTAACATCCTAATTCCTACAACCTTCAACACCTCAAAATAATTGTCTTGTTTCACTTTTAAAGTCTAATGCTTTAATGGAAAGGTACTGTGAATCAACGACCCTCGCGTGCTTCAAGTGTAGAGCCAGCTATGCTATGTGTACTATCTTAGAGCCCGCATGAATGCATGCCTCTTAGTGGGGATAAGGTGGATTGAAAGATCTCATTGTATACAAGTGTCAGTCAAAAGTTCAGATTTCAATGGTCTTTTCTAAGTATTCTCTCTCTCGTTCTCATCCAAATGTAAGTAAAGGTCATATGATTGCCCTTTTTTTTTTTTTGGTAAAATTGGGACTTCTTTTCTTTTCTGATGGGCAGTGCGGTCTGAGTTTTATGCTGTAGTTTGTTTCTTGCTTGTTTTTAATGAAGTTTTCCCTTTAGGGAAAACACTGAAAAGAAAAGGAGGTTTGGTGCTTTATCACAGGATAGTAAGTGTGAAAGTGGTAGTCCATTAACAGGTGGGCCCAAATGAAACTCCATATAGTGGACTGCACGTGCATTCTTCTTGTATGTAAGCCGAAAGAACATATGTAAGTAGTCATGTATGTGTGGGTCACATAAGAATGATGGGATCAAATCCGCTCGCATACCATGTAAAAAGCCATGTACTAATCTAAAAGGTACATGAAGTCATGTACATGTGGGACTTCCCATGGAGAAAAAACATGAGACATAGCTGAAGAAATGAGATATATCCAAGGTTTGGCTCAGTATAAATAGTAATGGAGAAAAAAAAAATTCATGTACCTTACTTAAATATTATTGAAATAAGGCTTTAATGAAGATGATGAAATGCATTATACATTAAAAGATCTAAATGGACGCACCTGAATTGATGGGTCCAAATTGTTAATGTAGATCTAGGCCCAATCAATCTTCAAACAGGTCTAAGAGAGAATTCGTCCCTCGGATTTTAGGCTGCACCCTTTAGGTAAGCGGTAATTGGGGTTTTGTTGGAATCTGTGTTTTGACATTTGAACTCATGAGAAGAATAAGGGGCTACTTATTTTTTATCCAAGTACCGAAGGTTCGATCTCTACTAAGTATCCTTTTTTTTTTTTTTTTTCAGGACAAAGAAGCAGACTTCTCTCCTCTTGGCTGGAGTCTCTCATTGGTCCCAGCCCCAATTGGCTGGTTACCTGAAAAAAGGACAAAAAGGACATGCCAACCCATGAGATGGACTTCTAAAATGACAAAAGGACCCACATGGCCCAATGGACCAATCCTGCACCCGGAGCATCTAAGCATGGATTTCTCTCATTGGGCGATGCTTAGGAATGTCTCAAGTCATAACTACCCCAGTGAATAATCTGACAGAAGGCCAGGTGGGGAAGATTTCACATGGGTGGTGGGCCCCCACTAAGAGGCCTCAGACAGAGAAAGAAGTTTGTTGTGAGTGTGAATCACAAATGTGTACAAAAATGGGGCCCATAGAGACTGGGGATTCACTGGACTCCACCAATGGCCATCTGCCAAACGAATGGACCGACAACTTGTCCATTCTGAAAGGTAATGTCTGATCCCTGATTACCTTTAGGAATCAGTGGGACCTACACATATATGTAGCTCGTCTGGGACAGAGACTGGCCAGTTGGCTGCTATGTAGTGGGCCTGGAAAGTGCCAAATCTTTTGTTCTCTCTGCAAGTCATATAAATGGGCCTTGAGTAAGCACTTGAGAGGCACATGACTTGATGATGATCCAGATCCCTGTGGCAGGTATGATGGAGCCCCAATGTCCCAGCCCATATGAAAATAGAATACAAGTTCGGCATTTTCGGGCTCCTCTTTCTCTTCTCCAGTCCAGATCAGGCGGATTTGGGGTGGGCCTGGAAATGCATTTAAGCTCAACGAGCCGAAAACAGATCCATATTTCGGGTTCAAATTGGCTAGCGAGTTCGATTGGGCTTAGAGTGTCTGGTCCAAGAGACTTTTATTTAGCCTGTTTGTATTTTATTTTTATACATTGTATAATAATATGTACATACCTATGTCAAGGAAAGGGATTTTCTATGGATTTCTATTTCTTCTTTAATATTTTTATAAATTTAAGCTCAACCCTAAATTTCTATGTTAAGTCCAAATGTATTAATGGGCTTTAACAGTCTTGTCCTGGCAATAGGGTTTAGGGTTTATAAGAAATAGCCTACAGATCATTTCCTATCCCGCGTGGGCAGACATTTTTCTTGCAAAAGCATACTACTCTCCTGTAGCTAGGGTTTTTCATGGGTCTCATCCCCCTTAGCTGGGTATCAAAATAAAAATTCTGAATCTTGAATGGTCTCGAATTCAAAAAATAAAAATAAAAAATAATATAAGCCAAGATCATCCATTGTGGATTTATGTATGAGACAAGTAGGTTTAGCAAGATAATTACTAAAGAGTCAACCATAGATATTCCACGATCGCCATAAAAAGGGTTTAAGCTGGGCGTTGGATAATCCAAGGGCTTTCTCTACAAATACATAAACATCATTTTAGCAAATAAAACCTGAAAAGGCTGAATTATATGAGACGGGCTCAACTTGGGCTGAAATAATGGGAGCCCCGGCCCGAGTCTAATTACAGAAAAGGCCTAGTCGCCCCGGCCCGAGTATAATCACATAAAAGGCCTAGTCTCAATGATCTTTTTCCAGTGCTCAGCTCACTTAATTATCTGGTGGACTATAGTATATATATGTGCAATTCATTACATTTATACTACATATAAAAGGACAAAAGAAGCCTATTAAAAGCCCATTGAGCATTACAGCATAGGCCCAATCCACTAAACAGGCTTTCTTTTTAAGCCGGACATGTCCATTGGGCTCCTATTTGTTAGGGGTGCTCATTAGAAGGGCTACTTGAGCCTGCCCAGAACCCTACCCATTGGGCTCCTATTGGCTATGTTTTAGGCCCGCTCGATGTGCCCAGGCCTTCTTTATGGCCCAATTGATAAATGGGTGGGCCTGGGCCTATATTTTACACAAACAACTGTAATTATTTTTGTCAAGTGTCGGGGCCTGAACCTACCATTCTGCCTCGTGAGTTGAATGGATCTGAATATTAGGCCCAATACTAAATGAGTCCGTCGTGGGCAAGTTTTGGACTGAACCCAGCCCATGAAAGCCATAGATATTTGCACCAGAATCGCTAGTAATCAGACCAGGTCCGGGCTAGATATATAGCCCATTTTCCACTCTCAAATACACAAAACATGATTACATAAATGAATGAATGAAAAGGAATAAACATCCTTCGTCTGCTCACCTTTCTATTAATATCAGGTTTAGATCATACCCACGGGCCTGAAGCTAGCCTTAGGCATGGCCCATTTCTAAAATATCAGAACTTAATTGCACCAAGTTTGTACTGCTGCTCATGGGTGAGCCAGCACAGCAGCCCACACTGGCTGGTTTGGGACGCTAATATTACGCCCAGGGTCACTGCCCAAGCCAAAAAATTTTGCCCAAATATAAATGGCCCGGGATTCAGCCTATATATGCTTAACAGGCTCGGCCTAACACAATGGTTTATGTATTTTGAAAATGGGACTTGGGCTGACTCTCAGGCACTAGGATGTATCCGACCTTAATTCCATGCTGATGAATAAAATGGGCTAGGCATTGTCAAGCTCTAGATCATACCGATCTATTCAATAAGCACTTCTGCTAACATGTCTGGCCGGCCAGTGCTTTGAGCATACCCCAATACTAGCTTAAGACCATCAAGAAAGAAAATTAGACAATTCCTAACCCAAAAAAAAAGAGGCTAGCCTCAAGCCCAAGGGCCTATAAGTATTGAACAAATCCAGTCCAATGTGGACCGGGCTTGGCAAGTCTTAGGCCAGGCTGGCCCACAAGCACCCTATTTTCCCGGAAGGAGATTTTCTATGGGTTCTAGTTAGAGATGGCAATGGGTCATGTTTGGTCCAAGTGAAATTAAATCTGAAGGTATCCTTGCTCGCACATTCCCCACCCCATGCAATTATTATTTGTGATACTCAACTCGCCCTACCATCCTTGGATTGGACCAATCATAGACTGTCTTTTAGATTTAAGCTTCCAGGTAAAGGTCCCATGGTCAGCTGAAAAATGGCTTTATAATGCGTTTTAGTGAGAAGCAAAATTAATTGGCACTATTACAACACTGCTAGTGCTAAAAGGGTCCACAAAAACGGTGTTCTATGGGTACTGTAAGTTAAATAAGCCCAATACAATTTTTTTATGGGCCTTTTGAATTCGGTGTCTTTAATTTATATCAGAAATGAGCCTGGGGCCTGGGCAAGTGAGCTTAATATTCTTCATGTCTACATCTTTAGACTGTATCATTTTGATAATTAAGTTGTTCTTTGTTGCTGGCCCAAACAATCTGATCGATGGCCTACTAAAACAAGCAGTCCACATCAAATCTTGAATACTATTTGTTCTTTTTCTTCAGTGTGAACAAAATACATGAGAGGACAAAATGGGGCAATGTGCGTTAGCATATTTGCAGCTATCACTTTGTTCACATTTGTTGAGTAGTCTACATCAGGTTGTTATATAGATGTGAGCCCCACTTAGGTCCTTGATGGACATGAATCAGGATGCAATGAAGTTTGAAAACTATACCCAATTTTACTCTTGAGTTCAGAACTGTGGGCTTCAACAACAATCCAATTATAAGAGGCCAAATTATGGAACTATGGCCAATTTTTTTCTGATTGGCTCTTGAGGGTTTTCATTAGAGAGGAGTTTGTTAGCATCCCCAGTTTAACATCTTGATGTAGAAGACGAGGCCAGACCGTATAGAATTCACACCTTTTCGGGTATTGAGGTAAGCGGGTATCAAGCCCGACCCTATTACTTGATAGGCCCATATCTCTGGACCCAAATCCAATCAAAATTGTGACATGAGAGGGGTCAGTGATTCAGTGGTTTGGATATGGGGCAAGTATGGTTTGTGTCCAAGTTTAGATCCAATATTCAAATTAGGATGGATCGGTGTACTGCAGATCTGAATGTCACATGGATCATCATGTGTTTGATACAGATTCAATGTCAACTAAAGAGGTCCACAATCTGATTTAGATCCATGTACGGGACAAAAAGTGGGACTTGTGTAAGTACAAGAAATTTTCTCCTACGGGTGTCCCACTTTTGATCAAGATTACATGAACACATCTTGGTATACACCATTAGGTGACCATGCATGAAAAGGTATGTGGTCCGCTGAAACACAAAACTTCCCCTGTGACTATACTCAAATCTAAGTGCCCCAAATAATCTCTTGGTACACTAGGAAAAACGATAACCAATGACTAATGACTCTTTGGGAACTTTACATCTAAAATGAAGTAAAAGCTAAAATCAAGAAAGAATAAAATATAAATGAGTTAAGATGATATTTTGGCTTCAGTTGTTTGGTATAGAATATTTTTTACTTTTTGTGTAAAAAGTGTGTGGTTTTTTGTCTTTTAATAGATAAATGAGATTTTTTTTTACTGTTTTTTCTAAAAAATAAAGAGAGGATCTTGAAAATATAAACTTTTGATGTAACCCTTTGTCTAAAAAATGCAGGCTTTACTTCACTCCACTCTACTTATTGTAGTTTCCAAACAGGTACACATACATTAACATGCTATATATTTGGTTTTTAGATCCAAATTCTTTGATTGAGGCACATGGGGCCCTTTTGTAACAGATAGCAATATTCCTAGGATTGTATGTGTAAGATCCTGTTTATTTCGTTTAATTGAATTCTTAACGAAAGCTGAATGTTAATGTAGCTCATTGCTATGTATTTTATGCAAACAAAGAGGCTTGGCTTGATCAAGAGACTTAAGATATAGGCGCATTTTTTTTCAGTGCCGAGTTGTATTCTCAGGGATTTGAACTCTTGACCAGTTGGCTCTCTCTTCAACTAACCGTTCCTACCAACTCTAGAGTTGTTAGTAAAGATAGGCTAAATACTTTTAAATACTCCCCCTCGCGTGGATTCCACTGAATAAGTAGCCCTTTTATTTATCTCTCCATTTCTTTTGTTTTTGACAATTTTGTCCTTAAGAAAATTCAAAATGGGTCATCTCTTTAGTTAAAATATATGAAAAAAAATTTTGCCCATATATTGTTAAGAAATTGCTTGAGATGTTGGACAATTATTTTGTCAATAGTTTATAACGTGTATGGCCCACACCAACCCTAACAACAAAATCAGCCGGTCCTCTATTCGAAAGTTTTAATTAAAAGGTGCTCCACGTCTAAATATCCATAAAATGGGCTCCACCTTGTTGGAATGTAGTCCACACGCCATCTCTTGTTTGGATAAACTCCTTTGCGGGAAGCCCCCAACAAATTAATTTCATATCAAATAAACACAAATCTAAATGTGGGGCCCATCTAAATTTTTATCTTTGGATAAAAATAATGGCCCAACATACCTAGCGTTGCTTGCATAATCTATGGGCAAAACTATACTAACCCATTTGTACGGTTGACTATCAATCAAAGGGGCTTGTAGCAAAAACAAAAAAATACAGGGTCTGTGTGAAAAGAAGGGGTCCTTTTTGTAAAAACCTCTATTTTAAATGCAAGCAACTGTTTTTTAAAGATCTAAATAGGAGCCTTTTTGTTTGAAAGTATTTCTAACAGGATTCTTTACTGCATAGCTGCTGCCTCCTAAAATATCTCCTCTCAATAGAGAGAATTCTCATTCATGAGATCATCCATGCTCGAATGTTATTTTTTGCCCCCTATAATTTTTAGAATTTCAAATTCTTAGAATTCTATTATTATAGTTGAGTAAGGTAAAGTCCTTATTTCTCACAAAAAAAAGTCATATCAAAAACACTTTAATTCAAATTTTCCACTATATTTTTCAAAATAAAGTAAAAAAGCAACCCCTTTTCTCTGTTAAAAGATAAAAAAAACTCCACTTTTCAATACAAAAAGTCAAAAAATTTCCATCACAAATAACTAAAAATAAAATATCATCCTAACCCACTTTTTTTTTTTTTTTTCAAAATAATCTTTACTTCATCAACTCCATTAATAAACCCCCAAACAGCCCCTTTGGAGAATTATAAAAAAAAAAAACGCTAACCGTCCACCCCTGGCCTCATCCACTGCCCATACAGTGATGGATGTTTACCATCACAATCCCAAAACACAGACACAGGAGAAAAACCACAAACGCCCACACAGTGATGGATGTTTACCAACACATTCCCAAAACACAGAGACAGGAGAAAAACCACAAACCCAAGTTATTGTCTCTGAGATCCATACATGCATGATGGTAACAGATGATAATGTACCATGCAACATTTCCAAAGATGGGAAAGTACAGGAACGTCTACAGGCCTATTGTATTTGCATGCAAACCCTAACCTACCTACCCATCTACCTAATCTTCTGCTGCTGGGGCTACTGACAAAACAATGCATTAGGCCAGGGGCCACAGTCTGATGGAGAAATGTCTCTGCTCCAAGTATCTTGTCCTCTAGATCTTGGTCTCTGCTGTTTGAAAAATATGGATCCAAAACGCACCCACAAAATCTACCCTAAATTTTCTTTCCTTTCTTTTTCATTGCCTATAACACTACACAGAGTACGTCATCCAATTAAAACAGAGAGAGAGAAGGGCAACTGTCAGAACATAGATAGATGCCTTTGGCACACATTTCAAGGCCCGTGTAGCAGACTGTAAAGCATTTTTAGAGAGAGAGAGAGAGTCAAAACTTGGAATTGGGTGGGTACACCAAACTGTACACCGCAATCCGCAGGCAATAGTCTCCAAGTGATCGGATCTTCGCCTGATGCACGCATCTGTGAATGTTGTAGGATTGTTTACTTCTTATTGATGTACTTGGGTGTGATGGTGCCACTGCCATATGCTTGGTATTTTAATGTCATTTAACCTGGTGCACACATCTCTCCATGTTTTTGTTCTTTATCCCGGCAAAGAGGTGGTGAAGAAAGTAGCCCGCTTGGTATTTTATTTTGATTCCTTTTTATTATGCCTGCATGCCTTTCTTCAATTCACATGAATATAACCTTAAGTCTCTTGGATAAGGACTCGGGCATACTAATATGTTGCGTGCATAGCATCTACTGATAAAAAAAAAAAGGTACCGGTCCAAAATTGATCTTAATTGGTGTATAATTCCCCTTTTAACATTAGAATTTTGTCTCGGTTGTTTGTTGCATTCTTGCATTAAACAAACTTGACCGGCAAAATTTATGTTATATATTTGTTTAAATATATAATATATGAGTCATTGAATCGAGTAAAACCAAAAAATACTTCGGGCCTCTTTAACATCCCAATCGCAGATGTCACTTGGGAGAATATTTCTGCCCCATAGTAATAGAATTTCTTTTCTTTTCAGTGGAAATTAGAAGCACCCACGCCAACTAACATGAGGCCGAGGGAGAGATTTGGTGGTCCCATCAACTCTCAAAAAACTTTAATAGAACCTTCTACTTCACTCATTCTCACTTTACCGCACTTTACCGAAACTTGAAATTCTCACTCACTTTTACACAATTTGAGTTTCCCGCACGGCACGCTTTTCATCCTTCCTGGTTGCAGAATATTTGGTCTGGTCAAGCCACTTCATCGGTTAGAAATTCTCATGGCTGATTCTTTGTTAAATATTAATGCTTGCTTTATAAATCCAAAGCCTCGGATGAACTCAAATCAAAAGCAGATTATATTTCAAAATGAAAAATTGCCGGTTCCAACAGCTCAACTCTTTCAATGCAATTATATTTTAGTAGGGCTGATTCTAGGAAAAAATTTAATGTTGTTCCGGCGGCAAGTTCGACTCCCAGGAAGAATTGACCATCCTCAAAATATGGGAGATTGGTTAAAGGTGGAAAGTTAATAGTAAGATGGCTGCAAAATAATAGTAATATGACTTCTAATATCACATGACAAACGTCGATACAAAACTGTAGTCCGTTGTTCATGTACAAGAAATATATGGGGGTGGTTTTCTAACATCTGCGGACTCCTTTTCTACTGACAAAAATGAAAAACCTTTTGTTCATGCTAGAAGAAAGACCATGCATGGTCTCTCTCTCTCTCTCTCTCTCTCTCTCTCTCTCTCTCTCTCTCTCACTCGTTCCAAAGAGCAAAGATGGGAAGTTGATGAACTGCCGCTGGCACGGACCTAGCCACTGGCATCCAATTTCCACCCTCACTGCTTGCATTGTCATTGCTACCATTGCCCTTAACTCCCTCATACTTGGGTGCAATCGAAGGGAAGTAGATCGATTTGGGAGACTCTCCAAAGCCTCCACCACCAGCTCCTGAACGGTCATAGAGCATCATCCTCGCTTTCTCAACTCCTCCATCAGTCTGGTATGCCCCCAAGTTTTTTGGGCTTCCGGGGCCTGAGGAATTAAGAGTACTTGATGTCGATATTAATTGCACTCCATCACTACCTAACGGTTTTGATGAATTTAGTTCATAGTGCTGTTCATCGATGTTGGGGCATGCCATGCTAGCCAATTCATCAGTGCTGCCATTTGTGATTGCAAGTGGGAATTGAGGGGGCAAAGAGGAATGATCTTGTCCGTCTTCAGCTGACACCACAACAGGGGAGTCTCTAGGAGAGCGCTTTGCAAGGTCACCAGCAATGAGAGTGGTGCTTGAGCATATGCGTTTTACATCATACTTGCTAATATCGAAGTTGGTCACTGCACTCACGCCCCGGAACTTGATCGCTGCAATGTCATAGGCTTCAGCCGCTTCCTCCTGGGTGCCTGAACAATTTTCATTTGTCACAACATTTCCATGCCTAAAGGCTTAAAAGATTACTCAAGCATGAATGATGTTGCCAACCAAATGGTCAATGGCAATGGTAAGGAGCCATGAAAAGGCCCTTGGAGCTTATAAAAGACTCAAATCAAGCAAGAACAAAAATTCTTGCCAGCCATCATTCCAATTACTTCTTTTTTCAGATGTTTGTTCAAACACACTACAAGGGCTGTAAGCTTTGATTGTAGATTCATGACAGGGAGTGAGAAGGAAAGTAACCACGGGTGGTCCTACATATATGGACTCAGTGACATGGAGTGAGAAGGATAATAACCATGGGTGGACCTATATATATAGATTGGGTGGATCTACATATATGGATTTAGTGCCAGAGAAAGGGTGGACCTACATATATGGATTGGGGGGGCAGTCGCCCCTTTACTAACAAAAAACCCATGAAAATCCTTGTTGGTATGCTCCCAAAACCCACATGAAAACCCCAGGTTGGTCAACCAACCAAACTACCTGTTAGGGTTCACCCCAACCAACCAACCGATTCATGCACATACTCTTGTGGGTCGATTGATTAAAGAGATGAAGAAAATGCAAATATATGATGATTACAACTAATTATTTAACAAATTATTCCAAATAACTCCAAAGCGAATGACCTAGAAAAACGAAAAACCCCCCCTCTAGTAATTAACATTTTATCTCTAGATGAAAAGCCCTTTTTTTTCCAAATGATAAAAACAGATTGTGGAAGAAAAATTGCTCCTGTCCAACTACTGATCTCTCTTCATTAATATGCCCCATTTGTCCATTTACTGCGGGGTCCACTTAATAAACACTATGGTACGAAAAACTAATACTTACTGAACGTTCCCAAATACAAGTCCTTGTTGCCAGCAACTCTACCAATTCGTGCTTGCCACCTTCCATGTTGATGGTGCCTGTGAGAGAGATTATTGTTATTAGTATTATTATTATATTAGTTTTGGTTGTAGGATATGATGAAAAGCTGCAATGCAGGAGTGAATAATAGGGTGACTCTTTAACATTAAAAGTCCCTAGTGCCAGTACCTTGTCACGCCTCGATAAACAGACGCCCCTCTTGAAAAACCACTGCTTTTCCTGCAAAAGCCGGAAGGAAAGTCCAATGACAAACAAATCTATAACCCAATTTTCAAATTTAAAAAAAAATAAAGAAATAAACAATAAGAATTCAAACGCATCTAACACTGAAATGGCCTTTATTCATTTAGTCCAAGACATACATGAAACAAATTTCTTCATTCACTTTTTACTTTTCTCAGGAATGATTTGTTAATAAGTTCACATTCTAGACTCTTTCACAAAACTCAGATTAAAATATCTAGGATTTAATTAAGTAATAATTTGTAGTCAAGGGAGTGCTTGGGTACCAACCTTCTCAAATGAGCAACAAATTCCTGCCTCGTCATGTTCTTCATCTCCTCCAGTTCTTTCTCATATGTGCTCAACTGAATAGTACATAGATATAAGAGGATGCAGAAATAATGCCAAAGAACAGGAGATTGTTTTCCAACAGAAGGATAAAGAAATACTGAATACCGGAAAGTTGATATGAGTAGTTGGACCCCAATACTTGAGTGCAGCTAAATCATAAGCCCTTGCAGCCTTTTCTTCCTTATCATATCCCCCTATTTTACACATCACACACAACCATATAAAACTAGCACAACATCAAGTGCAGAGATGAAAGAAAAGTAAGCAGCTTTTTCTACACTCACCAAGATATACTGTTCAGAAGCAGTAGAGCATGGAACAAGAGAGCCAGACCCAAAAACACCCATCCATGAAAATAGCCATTAGCATAATCGCACAAGAACAAAGATACCCATTGCTTACAAAGAACAAAAAAGAACTTGAAAATTTTATGAAGTAGGGTATGGAGATTCTATTTGTTCTTCTTACCTTGCCTTCCTTTCCTCGTTTGTCCTTCCTTTCTGCAGCTATTATCCCAAAGATGGGCTTCATATCTTCCTGTCCATCTATGCCTGCAAAACCCAACATCATGCACATGCTAGACTCGTACTACATGTAACATCATAAATTTTTTCAAGTGCATGATACAAGTTGTAGTTGAAAGAGATAGGTGGGAAAGATTAAGATGAGAAATAAAACCTGAACAACCACAAATTTAAATGGCCCACCATAGATAGTTATTACTTCACATGCAGATGGCCCACCACAAGATAAAATACCCACATATCAAAATCAGTGGAGAATGGCATCCGTACCTTGTGACCCCACGATACTGAGAAGTTCTCTGCCCAAACGTATCTATAGATTTCCTTGGAATTGGTTCTTTTGCCAGAGATCTCCCCGCCGGCCTCTTCCGTTCATCTGCGGCAGCGGAGCTCGACGGCGACCCGCCATTCATTGACAACGACAACGGCTGGCTGCACTTTCCTGCGGAATCTGCCGGAGATTTATCCGGTGGAAATGGGTTCTGCTGCCTCAGCCAGGACTTGAACCCGGAGATCGAAGTGGCAGCACCATCGAGTGCAACATGGTAGAGACCATTGGAGTGGTTAGGGTTTTGGAAGTGGGTTGCGGGAATTAGGGTTTGGTTATCATTGTAGTGATGCGGATGATGGAAAGCTTGGATTAGATTTGATGATGGGTCAGTGAGATTTTCTTCTTGTTCAATGTCTGGGGTGCTGTTGCTAAGGGTTGGAGGGATGTTGACATTGATTCTGGGGTTTGGGTCATGGTCTCTTTGGTTGAAGGTTTGTGGGTTTTGATAGTAGAGTTGGTTGAAGGAAGAGATGGATTGGGAGACCTGATTAGAGCTTTCATGGTTGTTGTTAAGTTCTTGGGTGGAGTTGGAATATCCGCCCAGGAAATCTTCCAGCTTGGGACCTTCTTTGTTAGGATTGGTGATGGACTGATTATATCTCCATTCTACATCCAAACACCATGTTTCAATACAACAAATCAAAACCCATTTCAAGTACAATCAAAGAAGGAATAAAAAAAACCAAGAAGTCTCTCACTCACCTTGATCATATCTCCATTCTACAAGCATCACATCAAATAAAATAAAGAAAACCCAGTTTCAAGCAACAATCAAGAGCGGAAAAAACAAGAAATCTATCTCTATCTATGTAACAATCTATTCTTACCTCCATCAGGTTTTTTGAAGGCTTCCACTGAACAAAGAGACCCATCTGATCTCAAAGGCATAGCAGACAAGTGTGAGAACTCCCCATCTTCACCTCCTCCACCAAACCTCTGCTCATAACAACTCCCATCATCTCCTCTCCCCTCACTCCTTCCACCACCTTCTAAACTCCTCAGCTGAGAGGACAGAGAAAAACCCCACCAGTTGTTATTATTCATCCTTCCCTCTCTTCAAAAACAAACCTCTCCACCAGCCCCAAATCCCAAAATCTCCTCTCTCTCTCTCTCTCTCTCTCTCCCCCCGCTCAAACTCCAAAGCTCCTTGGAATTACAAGATGGCAACCGAAACCGAGAAAACGCATAAAATCATAACAAGAGGCGCCTGAAGTTCTGCTGCTACTGCTGATGTTGGGCGTTGGTAAGATATATAAATATAAATTGGCATTCTCGTTTCATTTCCTTAACTTTCTTGCAATGAAAGAGCCTCGGGTTTCGTTCCACTGCGTTTCAGCATCAATAGAAAGATTCAGCTCTCATCATCCCTCCCCTTCCCTTTCGTCTTTCGCGACAAAACATAAGAAATGAAATAAAACTGCTTCGTCTGCGTTATACGAATCCAACAGCTCCTGCAAGGTATTTAACAGGGATGGACTCGTAACATGCACCTCGGGAGCACGCTGCTCCACGTGGGGATTCGCGCTGGATTGGGTCACCAGGTGGACCACACATCACCAGATAATATGCTCTACGTCTAAGAGACGTCCATCCACATGGATGGCCCATCCTTGTTGTAGGCCCTGTCCTCTACTACCCGAGCATTTTCATCAGCAAAGCAATTAGAGATAATAATTTAATATGATATTAGCTGCTATTGATCACAAGTTTAAATATAAGGAAGCTGATGGGTGTCCCAAAATATGCACCAACTAGAGATTACACAAGAAAGTTTTAAAATAAGTTTAGCCAAAAGAGCTCAATTTGGTGTTAAGAAAAATTACTGGACACACCAAAACATGCATGGTGCAGAATGTGGGCTGATGTAATTTCATCCAAATGAGGTTAACCTATCCCATCTCAGTAAGAATTTAGGAGGGTTGGATTTGACATGGTACGAAAGAGAAATGAAATTACCAGAAGCGAGTCGCCAAAGGCGGTTGATTCCAATTCAAGGGAGACACAGTGTCTGCAGACGTCGCACGTCCCTTTGCATTAAATGGATTTGGTGGGCCCAGGGCAAGGAGTTTATGGTCAATGGTTCAAAATTCAAAATAGAAGACGAGAATCAAATTCGAATTCAGATTAGTGAAGCAAGCTTTTTTGCGCTCTGCAATCGTAACAGACAAGGCGCAGGACTTTGCTGATTGATGTAAACGTAGTAGACTGTTGCTTTTTATCAGATACCAACGTAATATAATAATATTATATGAAGGGACAACAAGTAAATTAACACCAGAATGACATTCCCCATTTTCTTTCTCTTACAAGTTTTACAACATTTGCCTCATTGGGTTGATTGAGATCTCAATATGTACCTTTAGATTGGTTTGAGCATCCTCTCCACATTCCTTAATAAGGAGTGCAGAAACGCTTGAGTCAATCAAATGACCTTAACCATGGGTTTTAACATCTCAGAGAGTTTGGACACCAATTGATGATCATATAATTTAATGACCCAATATGAAAGATCATCAATGTATTAGATGTCAGATGTAAGTTAAAAAAGGTTATAAAGAAAAATACAGAAGGGGAGCCTTCTTTAGTATGAAATTACAAGTTGGAGTCTACGTATCCACGTGTGTGACATGCAGGAATGGTGCTTTGATCACCGCCTTATTACACTATACACCATGTAAGAGCTTTCCATGCTCCTGCGGACAGGGATTGAAGTTTTATTCTGGTGGTTTAGAGGAAATGACGAGAATGCCCATGGGCCCCATGGGTGGTGACTGGTGACCGTTCCATCCGTGTTCTTTATTTGGTTCAGTCGATCCGATTGCACACTGCAATCCCCGATGCACCCCAACCGTATATGCAGAGACATGACACTGGACCCACTGCCACATCTGCGATTGGCGCCAGTCTTATGGATGGGCCCCACATGGCGACTGGTCAACATCCTACGGTGTAATAGGTCCTGTAGGTGCCCTACTACATTATACATTCCTTCGCCCTTTTCTGTCTCAACGATTTTGTAACCTCTTTCTTTTCATGCGATCGTGCACGTTGATCGGGTGGTCAGGTGGGCCACACATGCCATGGAACGTGGGCCACTGTATCTTTTGTTGGCCACATGTTGAATGGGGATGGAGGGTCAAGTTCTTGGGATCTGAGATGATTCTTGTGTATCCAAATCAGATGGGCCCCCCAGAGTAAAAAAAACTTAATTAAGATCGCGGTTGGGGCTAGGGTTAGGGATCTATAGGCCCGGTGCAACACGTGCTAACCTGAGAGCTCGGGTATGGATCCCTGGGCATGTGTTTTTATGCCATAGGCTCAGAGAAACTTATACTTGAGAAGTAGAGAGATCAACCTCTTCTGAACATGTGTGTGAAATTTAGGTGGCACCACCATTGGACGATGAGTGAATTAATTTCATTGCAAGATTGAGCAGGTAAGTAATACATATAATCAACAATATGTAAGATTATATTTACACCGATTGAAATCTTTCTCCTATGCACTATACGCCCAGGACTATTAAGTGGGTGTTCCTACACAAATTATATCCTTAATTTTACGGTCAGACCAACTTTGTTGGAAAAGAATTTACAGGCAACTCGACAGATGAAAGTTTTTAGATGGATGGAGCCCACTGTGAACACGACCGGAGGATGTGAACTCGATGCATATTTGGGTCCAATTAATGGTTGTATGCTCGAGCCCCCGTTTTGGACTTGTACGAGTAGAGCAGGTCCAGCTGTAAATTTTCAGGTCAAACGTGCTAGTGTTTGCGAGTCTAACACAACAATGTCAAAAGACAGGAATTAAAAAAAAGAGAGTTATGAGCATCAACTGTTCATAAACCAGTCCTGCAGAGGGCACATTAAATTAGCATGCAAATTTGTAAGAGGTAAAAGGATGGGAAGGTCAAATGTCCATTTTTTATTACGAGGAATTTTCGGCGCAGGTCTCTATAGGACTTCATATCATTTTTGAGGCGGCAGTACCATGTTGGATGCGAGAGGAGTCCTCGTGTGGCACTTTTATTTTTATTTTATTTTTTTATTATTTAGCTATATGATCGATATCAACTATTTTGATGGTCGATATCGACCATTCTGTCAGTCAGATTTTCTTCAACATGTAACTGTTTTATTTATTAACACAATAGAATGGTCGATATCAACCATATCGTGAAATAACAAGAAACAAGATGAATATTCAGGTTCACCTGCAAATCCTCCGCCCTCGCCCCTTGGGTCTGCAGGTCCTTCGCCTCCATCCCCTCCCTCCCCCACTACCTCCAAGCTCAGCCCTCTTCCTCATCTCCTCCTACAACCTCACCTCCGTATCCCCTCCCCTCCGTCCATGGCAATCATCCCTCCTCCTCCAGTGAAGATGACCACATCCCCTCCCCTCCCTCTCCCTACTTCCCCTAGCCCTATCCATCGCTCCAGAGCAGCACCAGCAACAAAGAAAGAAAATCTAAAGTTCTATTTGGGTTTTACAAATTGAAAGCAATCACCGCAAAATAGTCGATATCGATCCTATCGCTAAATGACAAAAAATAAAATAAAATAAAATAAAATAAAATAAAAGGGTCACATGAAGACCCCTCCCATGCCCAACATGATACTGGCACCTCAAGAGTAGTATGGGATCCTGGGGGAACCTACGTCGTAAATTCCTCTTGTATTAATGTCAAAGATAGTATATGGCTTGAATGTTTATATGGCTATCTATGTGTTGTTTACACATTTGATTGTTATCAAAGTCTCAATTTTTCTCTTCGGTGTGCGGGATGAATCATTGAAAGGATTTTACCGAAAAAAATCTCCTTAAATTTGGCGAAGACGAAAAAAGTTTTCAATTTTCAATTTCGACAAAAAAAAATCTTAAATGGGGATATCACCGCCCTTGTATATAGGTAGAGTAGAAGAAATGAACGGCATATATCTAAGTAAATAATTCACTATGTTTTTTCTCCTTTTGAGCTTTCATATAGGGGTCCTACCTTTTGATCTATCTCTAAATCTCATTCTTATTCAATATCATCAGTCCTTTCTATAGTCAATCCAAACACCAATTTGGGCTAGGGCAGTAGCTCAGTTGTAGGGACACAAGGAGAGGGATGTTATAGTGCAAGGGCATACCCTATATTGCAAATGCATGAGATGCTATATATCTATACCCATATATAAAAGTAGCAGTTTAAGCTGCTTTTCATCGACTCTTTAGTTTGTCCTCTTCTACACATATTATATTATATTATATTATATTATATCATATCATATTATCTCTATACCATAATTAAAAAGAGACCGTTGCTCTCATTTTTTTCTTCCTGGTTCCTTCAAACCCATCTACTGTCATTCATTTACTTGAGTTTCGTGGACCACCTGCATGCACAAGATAATTTGTTTCAACATGTGGCATCCACTTAGATGTAAGATATCCATGTAAGATACAATCTTGTGGGGATGACGGCATGCAAACCATTTTCATTCTGGCCAATAAAAAGAAGGAAGACGTCTAAGAGCTCTTCGAAGTTTTCTTGAGCTTAAGAAGATTATTTCCGCCATCTTTTGAAGTTTTTCTTCGGCGTAACAAGATTATCTCCTCCCTCCCTCATCTAGCAAAATAAAATTAAAGCTCCTCCCTGGATTAGATTACTGGATAGGGGTGTAAAAAAAAAGCCGAAAAACCGTCTAACCGAACCGAACCGCGGTTAATAACCGTGTTTCACGGTTCGGTTACGGTTACGGTTTTTTAAATCGAAAAACCGCGCTTCATGGTTCGGTTACGGTTTTTATCTCGACTCACGGTTATTAACCGCGGTTAACCATTAACCACGGTTCGGTTAACCGTATTCCCAAAACACACGGTTAACCGAATCGTTTCACTAATAAGAAAAAAAACTTAAGGGCCTAAATGTGATTTTTTTTTTTAGAGTAACATATTATGCTATTCTCTAACTCTTTTTTTTTCACAATAAATTTGATTAATAAACAACAAAATTTTCATAAAAATTTTTAAGTGACAATTGACCGTAACCGAACCGTTAACCGCGGTTAACCGTGGTTCAGTTTTTAACAGTTTTTCACGGTTCGGTTATGGTTACGGTTTTTAAAAACCAAAAACCGTGAAACATGGTTCGGTTAACCGTTTTCCCAAAAATCGCGGTTAATCGAACCGTTACACCCCTATTACTGGATGTGTTTTTGTCTTTTTGACATGCATTTGGTTATTGATTTTCTGTTATGCATTTTTTAGATATTTGATGTTCTCTCATTCATGTGAAAAAAATATAAGTTAAAAAAAGACCCTCATCTGCTTTTTGTTTGATTTGCATTTTATACAATTTTAGGGTTTTCCGGGTTTATCAGCAAATAGGTATATACATTGTGTTTGCTTTTCTACCAATTTTCCTTTTTTCTCTTAAATATATTGTGGTTTTTAGTATTTGATTTTTTATTTATCAAACAGGTGTATCAGGAATCGATTGCTGCGACATGTAATTTGGATGGGCCCAAGGTCAAATCTGCTCATCCAAGTTCTGGATGATTCGGATGACCCAATTACTCAGATGTTAATCAAATAAGAGGTACTGAAATGGCAACAGAATGGTGCTCATAGGGAATCTCAAGTCGGCGATGAATTGCAGCTACATCAAGGACTATGAGTCCTTGTTACACCAATTCATTTATCGAATTTGACAAAATAGCCCATTTGAATAATTTTAGAGGATTTGACATTTCAATGTCCCTTATATATAAAATCCCCAATTTCATTATTAAACTTTAGTAAATATCGCCAGAGTCGTAAGACTCTGATACTTCTTTTTTTTCTTTTTTCATTTTTTTTTTTTTTTACTTTTGGCCTTTATCCCATAATATCATGGGAGTTAAAAAACCCATGATATCATGGGATCTAAATGTTAAAAGTTGAAAACCTACTTGCATCCCATGATATTATGGGTTTTTAAAAACTCATGATATCATGAGATCCAAGGCAAAAAAGTTATAAAAAAAAAAAGTTTACTAGAGTCAAACGAGTCTGGTAACATTTAGTGAAGTTTAGTAATAAAACTAGGGATTCCATGTCCAAGGGGCATTAAAATATCAAATCTCCATAATTTTATGATGCTGTCTACCTATATGAAAATAGGTTTCTAATATACTTTACACGTTATCTTTACTCACAAAAAGATGAACTTATGTAACCTTAGTTGATTTAGGTGTGTTGCATACCCATTATATACTATAACATAATCTAGATTTTGAGAGGCATATTAAATTGATAACATTATGGTCTTTCCTAGATTCCCTTCTTATTTCATTTCTTGTCCTATTATTATACTAATATGCATGATCTACAAGTCCAAAATCGATCTACAAGCTAAAAGATCCCACATTTGCAACAAAATTAAAACACTTACTCCGAAAGAAAAAGATCCACCCGTCGACCGCTCAAAGCTTGCACTGACAATATATAAAATGTAAGTATATGTTAGTATTCTATAAAATGTTATTGTAAATCTTTCAATCGAAACAAATGCTTTCTATTTTCTTATACTCTGAACTTAGAATGTAAGCATATATTAGTATCTATAAAGTGTTATTATAAGTACTTTTTTTATTTGATTATAGTAGGTTGAAACTTCTATTTTCTTTATTAATAAATTCAAACTATGCACACTAGTAATTAGATAATTGTATACTTACCGTTTTTCATCTCTGTAAACATGTAACTACAACATTAATACTTTCAGTGACAATTACGTACAACGCATGTCCCTCCCACTAGTATTGCCAGAAATGAGGGAGTCTAACGATAGGTAGGAATGCTTATGGACCAGACTTGCCCGGTCTTGACTCCGGACTAACATGCTCTAGGCCAAATTTTAGCCTTATGTTTTAGTACTTAGAGAGTGGTTGGATCTAAAAACTCGAATTCATTTAATATTTTGTCTGGAATCAGATTAATGATATCAAACCTAAAGCTCAGCCCAATCCAGACACCAAGCCAAACTCAAAGTAATTTTTGTAGTTTAGTGACTGGTTTATAAGAACAAATGATAAAAAGCCTGGCCAATCGACTAAATAGGTGGTTCGTGACTAATTGAACCTTATGTTTTAGTGCCTAGATAGGTATCTAAAACTCAGGTCCATTTAATATTCCAGTTGGAATTAGATTAATTAATAGAAATCCCAAGGCTCAACCCAATTCTACCACCAGCAAGATACGAATAATATTATAAACCCCAAAATTTAAATTTGGGTAAATTAGCTACAAGTCCCTAAGCACTCTCTTCTAAAGCATCCAGTCCAACAACTTTTTCTCTAATGTCTATAGTCCATTCAACTGGAAATATTTTGGTGAGAGGTCCATTATATGACACATCATATACTTTCATGATTAATTTGCCCCTTTCAACAGTTTGAGCATAAAACTTTGAATTTTAAAAGTTCAATTTTTCCATTTTCCCTCATTCATAGGCCAAGTTCTCTCTCATTCTCTGTTGTCCTGGAAAACTCCTTCCATCTTTTTCTCTCTCATTTTCCATTTGTTGGATATAAATACTTTCCGTTCCTCTCCATGGATTTGGAGTACCGTTGTAGAGCACCTTCCGTCGCCACCATGACTTCCGATTTTCTCTCTTTCATTTCTTCAAAGGTAGAAATGGTTTTACTTTCTCTTACCATTTCATCTAAAGGCCCTTTCAAATCTCTCTCTCTGCAACAGATTTGAAAGAGAGCAGTTCGCTCTTTTGCTTGTTTCCCCCCTCTCTTTTCTCGATTGCATCATGGTCTTCAAGTGTTCGTGTTTTGGATTTCTTCACGATCGTGGAGTTTTCGGTGTTAATATCCACGACTTTCGATTTTTATTAGGATTTGATTTTCTGTATTCTGACTTTCGGTGTCGCCGAACTCAGATAAATTTCCCAAAAACTCTGACAAACTGGACAAAAACTCAGATAAATTTGCCAAACAAATTTAACTTACTTTTCGTCAGTTTTTCAGAGTTTCTGGGAATTTTATCTTTATCTTAGTTTTTGAAAATTTTATCTGAATTTTTGCAAATTTATCTTTATCAATTTATATGAGTTTTCGTCCGGTTTATCAGAGTTTCTAGGAAATTTATCTTTATCTGAGTTTCTAAAAAATTTATCTGAGTTTTTGCAAATTTATCTTTATCTGAGTTTCTGAAAAAAATTTCTGATTTTCTGGCAAATTTATTTAAGTTTTTGACAAATTTATCTCCATTTTAAAATTTTTAATTGAGTTTTTGAACAAATCCTTTTGTGTTGTTTAGCAAATTTCTTTGCTTTTTATGAAATCTATTTGTGTTTTTTAATTTTATTTGTATATTTTGAAATTTATTTGCGTGTTTTGAGATTTTCTTTACTTTTTTTTGAAACTTAGTCGTGTTATTTTGAAATTTATTTGAGTTTTTTGAATTTTATTTGTGTTTTTTTTTGTTAATTTATTTGAAAATCACATTAATGGGATTTTCATTAATCGTGACCAATTAAATAGTAGCTAACCATTATTAACGGCATATCCCACTAATCATGGGATATGATTTATTTTTAAATAGATCAGAGCTTTTAAAGAAATTGCAACTTAAACATTTTAGATCTTTAAATTTTGAAAAAGGACCTATCACACTTTGAAAAGAGAGTATGGATCTAAGGCCATAAAATCAATTGTAAAAGGACCTGTCGCCGAATGCCCCTGTAAATTTTAGTGCACGTTTGGTAAACATAGAAGAATTTTTTATTTAGATGATTCTCTCTATCTGCAAAGAACCAACACCTTCTCAGGTAGGATTCCTGATGACAGTTCCATGTTTGAATGGAGAGAGGATTTCTGCAATTTGTAGAATGTATGATCCACTGGTTATAAACGTTTCTTTTTTAAATTTCTCATAATGCATGAAAAATAAAGACCTTAACATTCACCTCAAAGTTGTCTGTGGTCATCTAGAGACTTTGAACAGCTTTGACTGTGCACAGGGGCCCACATAATAACATAATAATATTCTAGTGGATGGATGTTTTAACAAATATCTCAAGATATAGCAATGATCAACGGTTAAAATTTGGTGACCATATTTGACCTTCCTGAACTAATCGCTAGTTCCGACCTTGATTGTGGAGGCCACATAGATAAAAAAATTGGGAAAAGCGTACTGTTTTTATTTCCATTTTACATTGTAAACGGTCAGGACGTTTTGGCACATATCTCGAGATATAAGAGGAATCAACGGTTGAGATTTGGTCACCTTTCTGTGATTGACCTTCTCAAACTAAAGACTGGTTCCGATATTGACTATGGGCTCCACATAAATAAAAAATTTGGAAAAAAAGGATTGTTTTTATTCCCATTTTACATATAGTGGAAACTGTCAGGATGTTTTGGCACATATCTCAACATATAAGAGGAACCAACGGCTAAAATTTGGTGAGGTGGCCGTTTTGGAGTTGTTAAAGGTGACTAACGATTTGGATCTTGATTATGAGACCCAAAAAGTATATTTCCAAAGCAAAAACTTATTAATCTCACATTATCGCCCTATGTACTCTAGCTCCACCTTTCTTCCCTTCCGCGTGGATTCGATGCGTCCTAGTGGTGGGTGTGCGATCGGAAGTATAATCGGAAGAGACAGTTTTGTCAGTCAGTCATCTTCAAATCCACTCCCAGCCAAGCGTCAGAAATCCACTATTGCACAGAAAAGCGCAAGAAATCCTCCAGCGAGGACTGTTGCCAAATATGCCCTTAGTAAGTAGTTTATAAGAAATAAGTGATAGAAAGTCCAACTGTTTGACTAAATGAGTGGGTTTGGGCCTTATAGGTTTGAAGTGGGTCAGGCTCGAATTAACACTTACGGCTCGTGTCATACTAGGCCCAAATATGGGCCTTTATATTAAAATGGGGTTCGGCCTAGGACCCAATTCGGGCCATGAACTGATGAACACCCACTTCGATGGGACCATCCATTGCGATCCAGCAGTAAAAGGTTCGATCAAATTGAAATTCAGAACATATTTGAATTTTGATCTAACATTGTGTCATTTATTTATAATAATATAATAAGCAACTATCACCATAGTCTATGTTGCCGTGTGGGGCCCACCTGAGAGCGGTTCAACTGCTATTCTTACACTATTTAAAACCTGACTTCAGTGTCCGAGCCTTTCTTCCCCACATTTTCATGCTGCAAGTGTTCGGAGTTAGCGGACTCGGAAAAGTGGGAAAAAGCGGAGATGCAGCAGGTTCCTATCCAAAGCCCTAACCCTAATTCTCCCTAAAACCCTAAAATCCTCTTTTGTATATGGAAATGCGCTTAGTATTTTTAACGGCCCTGATCGCATCCATCTTCGTGACCCATCCTCCTCTCCTCGTCGATTCCTCGCCTCCGACCCCCACCATATCATCATCTTCTCCGCCTCCTCCTCCTCCTCCGCCACCACCACCACCACCACCTCCTACGTCTTCGGCAGCACTATCGAAACCCAACCGAGAAACGAACGGTGGCGGCAGCCTCCAATCGCCGCCTGCTCCGCCGTCTCCTCGACCCAACAGGAAGCGCTATCCGCATCATCACGGCGCTCGACCGGATCGCGACCGTCGAATTCGGAGGGCCCCACGGGGCGGAATCAATCTCGGGAAGAAGATCGGGTTGCTTGTCGTTGGTATGGCCGTGGTGTTGCAGATCGCAGTCGTGGGTTTTTTGGGGTTTAAGAGATGGAAGATCTCGAAAGTGAAAGAGAGCGTATCGGATTCTCCAGCTTGAGCTCCTTTTTTTTTTCCAGTTTCAGGTGTTTGGGGATCTGGGCATGATTCAATTTTTTTTTGCTCGGTGTGAATCGGAGCTCGAGATTGGAGATTGGAGTGGTGTATCGTTAGTTTTTTCATGGAGCAGTAGATCTTGAATTGGGGCATCGCCTTTTTTCTGTTGCTCTTGTAGAAATGGGTAAATGTCGATTGCCATTCTATATTCTATTTGCTCCTGTCTTGATTTGTGTTTGTTTTCCCATCATTGATTACAGTATTAGTAGTTTTCTGCTTTGTTGCAAATGAATTTTGTTGTTATTTACTTTTGGAAATTTTCCCTTCTTCTTCTCAGATGTTTTGGAGAATCACTAATTCAGTAGATCACTAGTTTTATGGTGTTGATATTTCCTTTATAGAGATTGTTGGTTTTTGAAGTTTTTTGGTTTGGGTGTTACCCAAATATCAAGCAGATTGAGATTTTGGGAGAAATGATGGTGTTCTTTCAATGTGCATTTGAGTGGCAAAAAATTATATGTTGCATCAGGGAGGATGGTCTTTCTCTTTACCTTCTACTCTAATTGGCATTGGGGTTCATCGCAGCGAAGCAATTTGGAGCAGAAAAGGTAGTAAAATTTTATCAATTAATGCTTGATTTAGGTTCTTATTTGTTTGCCGCCTCAAAACACATTATACCTCAGAATAACTACCCAACTTGGAAGGATATTTAAATTACTTATGATTTGGGATACTTCAAAGCATGTATTGAATTGAATTGTGATAATAGTTCAATTGAAATTACCAAATTGTTATTTATTACTGCTCTTAATATTTGCTTTAAGAGTCCTGCTAACACACACACAAAAAGAAAAAAAAGAAACTAAATTTTGTTGGACTTGAAAGAATTGTGACTACTATGAATTGGTAGCTTCCTTTTTTCATTTATTTATATAGCACTGGGGAAAATATCACAAATTGGTTGTCTCTATGAGAACACCATCTCATCTATCGGTAGTTGGCGTTCGTGGTTCTATGCCACTCATTTAATGCATACAAATTTGAAGGAAGGTAATACAATGTTATCATCTCCACTCAATTGAACTAGTTATTTCAGTTACATTTCATAGTGAATTTAAAGACAACCCAAGGGCACAAAACAGGAATTTGGACTCTTATTATTTATTTATTTTATTGTTTCCATGGGGACATGGGAGTCAACACAAATTGTCGAATTCTTCTAAGCTGAATATAAGGCCCCACCTTTCCCATTTGGACAATTTGTAGTATGGTTGTATCCGCATTATCCTTGTATAGGAAGCAAAGGCTGGAAAAACTGCAATTCCACAAGGGTTGCTTTTCTCTGATATTAACGTGTCTGTTTACTTCCTGTATCTGAAAGATAAATTGATATTCTCTGTTGCCAAGCATTTTGATGTATCCGCTATTGCGAAACCTTTTGAAGTGTGAGAAAGAGAACCGTAAATCTCATAGTAACTGCTTTGAAGCTTTAAAAGGAAAGATAAGTTTTTATGGATGGAATAGAGCTGCGATTGTTTCAAGTCTAACAGACAGAGCTGCAGCAAAGAGGTTGCAGTGACATGACTACTCTGATCTACACAACTGAGAGCCAATGGAGAAAGCTACATTCCCTTTCCACAGTACAACCCTTGAAATGGGAATCAAATTCAAGCCCCACCTTCAACTAGATGGCCCTTTCTAGAACATCTTCGGATGCTCTGCAGCACAACCATTGACATGGAAATCAAATTCAAGCCCCACCTACAACTCAGATTGCTCTTTCTATAACATCTGCTGATCTGCAGACTTTTCCACAACACATCCCTTGAAATGGGAATCAGACTCAAGTCCGATCTATAACTAAGATGACCCTTTTGAGAACATCTACAGACTTTCTGCAGCACGACCCTTGAAATGTGAATCAAATTGCAAGCCCCTCCTACAATTCAGATGGTCCTTTCTAGAACATCTGCAGAGAAGACACCAAGTGGATCCCCTAATTCCTATACTGCGGACTAAGAAACTCCAATGCAGCCCAAGAATCCAAAAGAGGCTGAAGGGAAATGGTCTGTGAACTGCCAGAGATGGAGGCATTTTTCTTTGAGGGACAGGTGACCAGGAGGCAAAGTCATCTTGAATCAGGCCGTTTTGAGTAAGAGTGTTCTCCATGCTTTTGAAGACTAAGCAATGATTGTGTCAATGGTCAGTTCAACGTGTTCAACAGTTCCTTTTCTTCATGTTTCTTCATGTCTTTGAAATTCCTCTCTTCTGCTTTCTAGCTGAATTCAGTCTTCTTTTCAATTAGATTAATAATAGAATAGAAGAAGCCAATCCATGTCTCTTTAATTAAATGTGCTTCTCATTTTTTTTTTTTTCTATTTTGAGGAAGAAACGTGCACATCATATCATGAATGGTCACAAGTAGGTTTCTATCTAAGTGGGGAAGTGGTTGGAATTTTTCTAAGGGCTTTGACTTTTGGTGCTAAAGATAAGATCTTTAATTTTTGTAGTAGTTGCATGTTGCATGGGAGAGTTAGAGACAAAGATAAAGGAATCAAGATTCAAGATTTAAGATTCAGCCAATTGAGTTGACTTTTCTGAGTTAACTTGGCATTGGTTGCGGTCACTAGGGGAATGTCTGTGCAGCGACATTTCCACATAGAAAACTTTGTTTGTTAATCCGATTTTGGTGCAGAATTTTCTGCTGAGATTTTTCTGGCCAAAATCTCTGATTTTGGGGATTTAAAATCTCAAGGGAGAGGGATCAGAGCTGTAACTTTTTCCATCGCTGTACCTGAAAAAAATTGCAAATTACGTGGTTGTGGATTGCTCACACGAAGGTGTCCACTGAAAAATCATGCCATGTATTCTGTAAGCTGTGGAATCCAAGGGTGTTTCCAAACATTTCCTAGAATTTGGTTTCAAACAGTGGGAGCCTTCCACTGTGCCACAGGCTCGTCATTGGGGGGGTATACTTCTAACCATCTTCACTGAAATTGGTAGAATATACCAGTGGATGCTGCTGGGGTTGAAGATGGATGGATCGCACAAGGAAGATAGCCCCAGATTGGGTTTTCAAGTTCCAAACCATGGTCCACAAGTAGATCACATGAGACATTTGAAACATAGGGACACCCCTACTGAACTGCTTTAATCGTTTACTCAACTTCTTTAGGACTTCATTAATTATTTGATTATGCATTTGGGTCCTTGGGTGAGTTCGATTTGTATTATGTTTAGTGAGTCTAGATTACTGCACTTAACACTGATTTAAATTTGCTCTGATGGTTCAAATTTAATCTAGGGGTCCTATATTAAGAGGGGTGATAGTCATATGGAAACAATATAAAGGGGCTCTATTATTGATGCAGCATGGGTAGGGGAAGAGTAGTCAAAGACTACAGTCCAAGCCAAAGCTTAGGGATAAAGATTACAGTCCAAGCCAAAGCTTAGGGATAAAGATCCAAACAGTCTTAGTTTCACACCATAGGCATAACCGAGAGAAAACTCGAGGAAAGAATTTCATTTATCAATGAATCACTGAATGAGAGGGATTACAATCCTTTATATAGTCTATAGATCTAATCCTATTTTGGAAACAAATCCAATTGAAATAGGAGTATGCATCAATTAAGATAAGATTTTCTAATTAATCTCATATTTATCTCTAAAATTTAGCTATGACTAAAAATAAGCTAGCATAATCTCTAGGAATTAGGTATGATCTTGAGTCTTTCTTTTTAATGGGCCTTCTGCTGAGGCCCAAATCAACCGGCTGTCTGACCCATGGGTCTGGCCTGCATCAATTACCCCATTACTCAGAGGTTTTATTTTGATTTTAGATTGAATTAGTATTTAGAATAGAAAAGGAAGTTACTTAGAGCTAGAGGAAACCTTTATACTGTGAGAGCTGGAATCCCTACTGACTCATGCATTCAAGCCTTCTATGGACAGATTTCACTCACAGTGCCTATGTTTCCCTAAAAGTCTTCTATTTTATGCATACTGCTTTCACAGCTTTCAACCCAGTATGTGTTTGGATGATTTATTGACAATCCACAGTTTTAAAAGGGAATGTTTTTTTTTTGGTGGGGGATGGAGTCTTTTAATGTTTTATGGGCTATTTTTTTTAATGCTGTTGTAATCTCTGAATTAATCTTTTGGATATCAATTGCTTGTTATTAGGTCCATTTATATGGCATGTGGTGCTGCATATGTGTTTCAGTTGCTGATTCATCTGATTGGTATTGTTCTAGTTTGACACAATTGTAAGTGTGCAACCTAGGGTTTTCTCACCAGTCACCACTGCTCGCACCATCCACTTCCTATGTTCTCTGTTGGGTCAAAGTCCTAATTGGTGGATTCTGGCACATTTGAAGACTATGGAGGTAATTATGAGCTTTTGGGAATTGTTTCTTAAATCTACAGAGAATTTTGTGTACTGAATTTGTAACTGTATTCTCCTGTTGAAAATCATGGAATTTGCAGATTAAATGTTTTTAACAATCTGATTATAGTAGAGTGCTTTCTTTTAAGGTTTGTTTCAAAGGAATTGCAAATCGGAGACATGGATGGATACTAAATTTGGAGGAACCAATACTATCATTTCAGTGACATGGCCTCTTGGAGCTTTAGTTGTAGGACTCTTCAAAGGGAGATGTCATTATGTCATTTCCTTTCTTTCGTATTGCAGTGGAATCTTGCTTCTATTATAACTCTGAGATGTTAGCACTCGAGAATTGCGACTCCCAGGTCACGTCCTTAATATTCAGCTCCAGAGAGAAGTTGACCAAAAGACAATCTGAGCTGCAAGTAAAAGGGACATCTGTGGTTGCCAACCCACTGTCGGACCAATGATAAGGCACTGCCTTTTACAAAGGAGAAGACTTGGTTAGTTCCTTGATAATGGAAGAAAAGGCTTGCCGGTAAGGCCGCTTAGAAAAAGGAAAAAATTGGCACATTGCTCATGCATTTCCTATGAAATTAGGCAATTATGTGATTCTATGGTTGTAGTTCTCACATGCATAGGGATCCACTGACTTAATAGATTAGCTGAACAAAAGGGGTTTTGAAGAAGGATGTATCACCATTGTATGATTCCTTAATTTTGTATGCCAGCAATATAATTTGTTGTTACTGATAAAATAAATGGCGTTAGGGCCCTAGAAAAAATTAGAAAGTATTGACCATGAATTTGCCCATGGATCGATCTGAAGTGTTGGTGGATAATAAGTGTCAGACATTGGGAAATTAAAGATACACATACAGTGGAATTGCCAACCACTAAAATATCCGTTCACACAGTGATTATAGAATACATGTTGCATTGTGTTTGGCGCCGACGTATTCGTTCTTTAACTTCCCACTAACTCAGTGGTTGTGATTTCTACCAGAAAAAAAAAAAAAATACACACTCTGTTTGTGATTGTTCCTTTTGACTTGATATTAACCTTCCAGTGTGAAATTGCCTTATTTTGATTTTTCTAATCCTAACTAAGGTGAAAATGAAAAATAGGCAATTCATTAGTGAGGGTTTAGAAAAAAAGGGGATTCTGGTCATTTAACTGTTTTTAGTTAATGGTAGGATGTAGAATTATTTTTAAATCTCAATGATGATATTACAAATACTTTTTCTCAGTCCTCTAGAATTAAAATATAAGGGCTTCTTTAATTTAGAATTAGAATATAAGGGCTTCTTTGAAAGTCCTGTTTATTTATTTATTATGGACAGTTGTTCCATGAGGAGCTCTTTGAATTGATCATTTGTGTTTCCTGTTAGGACTTGAAATAGTGTTCGAGAACTTGCTGAGTTGGGGTCACTTTATTTTGGACAAGGGTGGAATCATATGGGAAGACTATATATATATATATATATATGGGGAATGTTTATATGTATCTTTTTTTTACTATAGGGTGAAGGACACTTCCATCTTTGGACATTTTCAATTACAAAATGTATTTTTTAAGTACATAGGGTGAGGTATATTTTATTGTCTTCATGTGCAAAAATGAAAGTGTCCCTCACCCTATGGTGATGGAAAGTTGCATATGAACATTCCTTTATATATATATATATAAGAACAAAGCTCTCCTAAGCTTAAGTTTAGAATAAAATCTTGTAATCTTATGCTTGTGGGTCCCACCTTTGGTCCATTCAAATAGACTAAATACATGAACCCTTTAAATTGCATATGTCCACCAATTTTCGGTTAGATTCAAATTTACTGGACCGTTGGATTGACTATGTATCGATTCGAATGGACTATTGATCATTAAACTTTTGGGCCAATATGAAGATGATAGAAATCACGGTTGAAGCTGATTTTTTGTAGAGAAAAAGATCCTAGGGAGTCCTTGAAATCCCTCCCACCCCTATCCCTATATGGGTCCTTAGGTAGGTTCCACCATACACCTGAACTTATCTTATCCTAAGTTTGAGCTTAGGAGATCTGCCCCTATATATAATGTTTTAAGGATATTTTAAAATTCTCTTCTCATTTTTTTTGTATTTTTTTAATATGTTAGTTTGTAAATTTGAATTAATTATGATTAATACAGGTGAATTAATATAAATTTATAATTTATAAATAATTAATTTATTTCTAAACATTTTTAAAATAATTTAAACGAAGAAACTCTCTCTCTCTCTCTCCCCTCCTCTCCGAAGTGACCATGTTAAGTTTTGCAACCTTAACTTAAGAGCTATCTTACTGATAAGTGATAGGGCATGCATTGTTCATGATTTTTAAGAGCTGTTTGGATCTTTCAAAATGTGGGCCCTCATGTCATTCTCTTCGTGTTCTTGTCGGTTCCTGTTGATTCCAAAATTTTCCTCCTCCAACTCAACCCCTGTTTTGTTGAAGTGTGTCCCCTGTCGTGGGATGTCGGTATGTACGATTTTCCAGTGGGGCGCATTTGAAGCCATCCTCTGCGCCCACACTGTTACGTGGGACGTTAACATCATATGATGTTGGAATTCGATTGAAAAGACCAATCTCCACTTTGAAAATAATATTAGCCGTTGATTTTGAAGGTCCTATAGTGGGGTTTTGACAATGAGGTCTTGTGAGAGAGTGCAGGGAAGAGGATTTTCAGGAGGGTTATGTTTGGAAAGAGGATCCGTTGGATGTTTTGTGGCAAAAGGATCTGAGATGATGGAGATATGGGCCCTAAAATCATCTGGAAGATGGATTTAAATAGCAAAGCTCGTGATTTAATGCTGCCAAGTGGATGTCCAAATTGAGTAGGATGGTA
Source organism: Persea americana (assembly GCA_029852735.1). Classification (NCBI taxonomy): domain Eukaryota; kingdom Viridiplantae; phylum Streptophyta; class Magnoliopsida; order Laurales; family Lauraceae; genus Persea; species Persea americana. The sequence continues at coordinate 50,220,043 of CM056817.1, read as the reverse complement.
GTTCAGGTGAGAGTAGTGAGTGTGCGGTCAAATGCAAAACTCACCGGCCCACGGAGCTCTTGCCCCTCATTCTGCAAGTGGGCGGTGAACACCCCAAAGATCATATAAGATGGTAAAGGGCTCCGGTTTTAAATACAGCCATTCGTTCAGCATAGATGGGTGCCAAATTGGAATTGGTGCAACTCATTTGGGGCTTGGAGGGCGGGGTTGCTCCGAGCAGAGGGTATCGTGGGGATGGATCACAGGTGTTCTTGCCCGTTTTAAGTTTCATGGGAGATCTGTGGCAGCATGTACACCCTTGGGTCAGGGCGGAGGGAGAGGGAATGGCAACCCTATGAAATCATTCATTTCCCCTAATCTATGACCTCAAGTTTAATAGTTTAAAAGGTATTGTTTTTCTTTAATTTCAATCTTACGCATTTTCACAGTTGGATGAATGTCAAATTTGAATCAGTGCACGTCGACTCTCATATCCACTACATATTTGTTTAAGTGGTTAAGGTGTTCCAGCCACGTCCTCGACGTCTTGCCTGATGATACATGATGCTTGTGGGTGGTGTCGTGTGTCCGGAGTATATCCCCAATCTCACAAAGTGGGGTTTGGGGTTCTCCTAATGTTCATTTGCTTCCCAGCCCAATGGAAACCTCATGGTGTTAGGAATATTGTGCACCTCATGCCATTGGCCCCGTTTCGATTTAAGCACTGGCTAAAGCCAAAAGTTAGTCTTCCAATGTCCCTGGGAGAGTCTGGAATGAGATCTAATGAATCCCAATACTAGTCAGATATGTGGACTATCGGGCCGAAGGGAGATCGCTATTTATAGGCAGATGAGAACCCTACTTTGGATCATGCAAAAAAAAGAAATTGAGAAAATCCTTAGCATTTACAAGAAGAAGTTCTTGTGACTAACATTCGTGTAAAACCAACCCTATCTGAGACTGATATGCAGATGAGAACCCTACTTTGGATCATGCAAAAAAAGAAATTGAGAAAATCCTCAGCATTTACAAGAAGAAGTTCTTGTGACTAACATTCGTGTAAAACCAACCCTATCTGAGACTGATATCAGAACTGGCAACGAGCCCATCTGGGACCAACACAAAGGGTCATGACTTCTCATTAAACCCAAACTTGGGCAGGGCTCGGCTTCAACAGGTCTTTCCTTGCATAAAATTTACAGCTGGGTCTTTTACCCCTTGATTTGGAATGCATGTTTAACCCAACCATAGAAGGAAACAAAAGATGACATCTAATGCTGTCAGTCCTAATGAAACAAATTGTAGACTATTTTCTGAATAGTCAATTGCCAACACACTCGATTCTGCATGCTTATCATACTATAAATATTGCAAAGTCTACTCACTGAGTTGACTCACTTGGTCACATCCAAATTGTCAGAAGTAAAACAGGCCAGGCTCATGCCACTGCAACCAAACAGAATGAGGAGTATGGTCAGTCAGTAGTAGCCAGAAAAAAGATAAAGACATCAACATTCTGACACCATAACAGATACTTAAAATCCCAAATACTTCAACCTTCTTTAGTCAACAACCCAGTTATTCTGAAAGACCAAATCAAAGAGAGAAAAAATAAAGTAGTCTCGTTAATACATCATTATTCAACCAACCTTGAAGCAGTTCTAAGAAACAAAAAAAAAAAAAAACGCAACTAATTAAGAGAAGGAGCCTAAGAAAATGAAGGAGAGAAATTCCCTTCCCATCTTCTAAACCAACAATCTCTATTAACTCCTGGATTTTGATGAGGATCACACATAAAAAGATCTTCCATTCAGGTGATCCAAGAGCCCATGTCAAATATTCAATCACCTGCAAAATGGGTTCAGATGAAGGTCATTAGCCATTATCAGTATATATCACTTAAGATAAATAGCAGTTTTGTAGAACAAAACACACTGAGATTGGATAAATGTAGAGGATAGGAAGTGGTGGAAGTACCATTGCCTGGTCTGGGACTGGAAGATGGGAATTCAGAAGAAGCCATGGGAATCGAAATTGAGAGCTGGGTCGCTGGGAACGATGTCGGATTCGATGGGTCCTCCTCCAAATCGAGCCATGAGTCTCTGTTTTTCAACGGCCACTCATCGAAGAATTGGCGAAGTGGCTGCTGTGGTTCGTCTGCTCGCTTCATGTTCACATGATCCAAAGAAAAACAATGCTTCTCCAGCTGCTGCTTAGCCATATCTGTATGATCGTTATGCATCTGCAGCTGAGAGTAACTGCTTGAGAAAGAAGAGCAATTCCCATGCTTCAGCTGAGCCAAAGAGCTTGTATTAGATCTCCATGAACTATCAAAGGGCGAGGGAGCACTGGTGAGGTTCCTCAAACTCCCAGAAGCTTCTGAGAAGAAAGGGTGTTCATCTACACCTTCTTTCAGTCCATGCAAGTACCTGAACAGCCCAACCAAACAAAAAAAAAAAAAAACAAAACAAAATAACTAGATTGAAGATGGATATCTACTTTACTTAGAAGCAAGAGATTTGCTTGCATACATACCTGTAATCTCTGTCCGCTGAGGAGGAGATTGACCCAGTTCCCAGAGTGAAATGGGGAGAGTTGTTTTGGGTTGAGAAACCAATGCCAGGAGGTCTAAAAGACAGCGGGTTGGGATTGAGAAAGGAGTGGTGGTGGTTTTCAGCTGCTGCCAAAGGAGAAGAGAGAGAAGGGGTGGTGGTGGGTTTTGCAGAGTTTGGGGGTGGGTTTGCAAAAGAAAGGTCTCCTGATGTGTTTGCTGCTGTTGCTGTTGTCATTATTTCCACAGGCTTTCTTGAACGGTTTCTGCCCCTGTGCATGTGTTTCTCACAGTACTTTGAGTCTGGGAAGGCTTCTTTTGAGCACCTCCACTTCTTCCCATCTGTTCTTCTGCATCTTCCAGGCTCTGGGTCTGGTTTCCTGCCACAGCCCATCTGGAAACAGCCCCATCCAACTGCAGAAAAAAAAAATGTAAGAAAACAGAGCACAAATCCCATTTCCAACTCAAAAAAATCCAATACTAGACACAAAAATCAGTAGACCAGATGTGAGAGAGAGAGAGAGAGAGAGCAGTATAAGGAGAAAGGAGAAAGAAAGAGACCCAGATGCTGAAATCTTACTGGGTTGTGTAGGGAAGTGCCTTGGTGGAGTTGGGGTTGACATTGAGAGGGCATCCATTCCTCTCCTAAAGGGGTACAAGAGATCAGATGGGATGGGGATTCCAGCCACCATATATTTGAAAATGAGAGCTTGGTGTTCAAGCTCCTGCCACTGAGATGCTGTGAATGGAAAAGGTCTCTGCCTTGCATTCATCATCATCCTCCACAGAGAAGAAACAAAAGAAACACAACAACAACAAGAAGAAGAAGAATAGAGAAGAAAGAAGATTTGGAGGAGATGATGATGATGAAAGCAACAGCTCCCCCAGAGAAGCCCAGTGGAGGTTTATATCTGGCTTTGGGGAGATGGACTTGGACTGGGAGAGGGTTTTGGTGGTAGAATCTTCTCTTGCATGGATAAAATCATAAAAACTAATGGGGGGTCTGACAATATGCTGCTGGCACCTGAGTCTGAACTTATTATGACTGCAGCAGTCTCTCTGCAGAAGCTCTGTAGCTGCAGCAGCTACTGATGTTTGCTGCTGCAGCAGCTGCTGCTGCCTTTGTTGCTGTTGTTTCTGCCAACTTTGCGGAAACCCATAAGAGAAAGAGAGAGGAAAGAGGCAGAGAGAAGGGATCAAAAGAAGAGAGATACAGAGAGGAACTGGAAATGTGTACGGTTTGCTTGGCCCCCTTTTTCAGCTCTTCTTATAGTTTATTTGCTTTCCACGTGAGCTGAATTGGGACACTTATCAGGCTTTGCTTTTTTTAGATTGTGATTTGTATTTACTTAAGGCCCCTTTGGATCCTTTTTACTTTAGTAAAAGTTACCTCGACTCTGTTTACTGTTTACATGTAACTCTTTAATAACAGAGCCTTATCTGCCTCTCCAGTCCCTCCTGGATCAATTCAATTCCCCCACACATCTATCTGACTCCCTGTGAATTGATTTAATTTGACGTCACTCTGGTTGGATAATAGTCACCTTTGGATTTTACCAAAATAATTTTACTAGTGATTTTTTAAATGCTCAAATACATTGCATCATTTAGGAAGTAGAAATTCTAAATTACACATGCTAAAAGTGACTTCTTCTTAAGGTCGATTTGCAAAATTCTGACACTCAAATTGAGAATTCAAATGCTCTCAAGATATAACCTAACACTAGAGATGGAATTTTGGGATCCACCCTATCCATTGGAAGACCTTTCAATCTACCCTCCTCCCATTGGTAAATTTGCATCTAAGTAGGTCCCGCAAACTGTTTGTAGGTGAACAGTTTCACGTTTACATATTTGCCAAAGGACATGTTTGAGGTTCATGAATGAAATGTATTACATTCCTAAATCGACCATCCACAACCGATTAGAATCGGAAAAAGCTACGTAACGGCATCTCCAGGCATTTTTCTTAAAAAGACACCCACCTACATACCATGGGGCTCACTTGAATGGATGAAAAGTAGGAAGACAGGGAAAAGGAAAAGACTCAGGTGTTTCATTGTTAAAATGACCGATTACCACTAATTAGATTTGGGAAATCTCAACAACAGGAACTTAGTATTTTCCCTGAATAAACACCCACGGAGCAAATGGACACTTGGATGAATCATCCCTTGGGTTTGGGTCATTGGAAATCCTCACTTTTGGGAGCTAATATGCATCGACAGTTACCTATATTAATGTGAAATTTCAACTATACAAATTTTCAATGAGAAATTTTATTATAGAGGTTGTTAGAAATCCTCAAATCTTCCGCGTCCTCACCAGGTACCTATATTATAGGAAGTCCCTTGTTATAAATGATAGCTTTCGTAAAAGTGGTTGTTTATTGGGATTTAGAAGTGATAACATCTTATCTAAGTAATTGTAGGCCTTCTCCCAACCTAGCCATGATGAATCCTCTCTCTATTATTGTAAGCCTCCTTATGATAAATCTGATCTGAGCCATTATAATTTTATGTAGCTTAAGTAATTATACTTGTAATCCTCATCTAAAAATTGGTAAAAGCATTTTTCAACTCAAGAGGTCTATAGTAATAGTTCAACCTGAGCTTACTTTCATTGATTATATTTAGTTCACCGAAAATGTTTTTTTATTGTAAGTGCATTGCCTCACAGTAGCGTGAGACTTAGCAGACATGCGAATCTCTTCATAGAGAACAAACACGACCCACTTCATTGAAATCACTGCTGGAGAAAAGAGCAAGTATAGAAGATTGTCCCCATAAAAGACCTCTAATTGGTCAATTTAAGTGTTTGAAAATGTTAAAAATACCAGGGGGGCGCACTTTGTGCAGCAATCATGAAGATTTCTTTAAATGTTAGAAAAACAGGAGGGTGTGTGCTTAGGGACAGTTCGAAACTCTAGTATAAAAGATTTAATTAGATTAAAATAAAAATAAAATCTCTAATTTTTAAGTTCTAATTCCCAATTAGTTTGTTTGGTAAAGTTATTATAAAAAAAAATCTTATTTCATGAGTTAATGGGGGCCCACCTGTTAAAAATTATAATGTAAGACCCAGCATTCTCGTCATTTTGTAAATTTTATGAGGTTCTTTTTGTCTGGAGCACTTGTAAATTTTGCATTGTCCACCTCTTTCAAAGGAAAGAAAAAAAAACACACACTTAGCTTATGTTTCTTAAAAGGCAAAGAGTCTAATTTATAAATAAACTCTAAAAATAGAAAACACAAATATAGGTTTACTAAACACTCTAATATATAAATAAGCTCTAATCATAAAATAAGAGCTTATATTTTAAGGGATGTGAAAACTGAAATAGCTCCTTATAAGTTTTCCAGAAACTGAAATACACTAGCTCGCACCCAGTTGTCTTAAACCAGGTCTCATGAGGCAAAATATTGTTCATCCTTCTGTGGATGTGAAAGCTACCTTTGCAAATTCCAAGTCATTCCCATCAATTAGAATATTGGACTCAGGAAGCCTGGCACAAGAGTACTATACAGACGACAAAAAATTAAGACTCACTTAGCTGTCCTGTTAAAATGAATTAACTAATGAATTCAAACTTTACTAGCTATATGTACATTGTGTTGTGAAAATTAACTGTCATAAAATCTGACTTTAACTATTGTCCAATCATTCTCAAATTAGAATATTTGTCAATTCAAAGCAGGGGTAGGTCGGTAGGTGTCCTCATGTACAATCTATTTTGTAGAATTCTATATTTCTCAAATGAAAGCATCTCAATGGTTTTAATGGAAAGTAGTTTTTACGACAGACAATAAAAACTATTGAATTCTATATTTCCCAAATGTAGGCATAGGCAGAAAGTAGTTTTTACAACTTTACACAAGTTGTAAAAGTATATTTCACCGCTGGAATTATTGTGCCACAACAAACAATAAAAACTATTTTGCAAGTTGTGGAGGTAATCAAGTCAGACTTGACACTGGGGTTTAATACAATGATCACCCATGTTAATGGTTTTAACGTTTAAGTTTAATTATTTAAATTTGAAACTTTGCATGTCATTGGTTTTATTTTTACAACATTAAGATGCAACTTTTTTCAAAATGAAATTTACAATTATACTTAATATATTTTTATGGAAAAACCTCAATTGAGCACCGTGCGCCTAAATACTTAGTGGAGACCTCCTGGTGTCCATTTGAGTGGACAATAAAACGGGGACCCCCTCTGATAGTCAGTGATCCAGGGTTTGGCATCCATCTAAATGAGCTAAATTGTTGGATTGACTATGTACTCGCTTTAGATGGTGAAATTTTTTGGCCATTGATCAAGTGATGAGGATGATGATTTAAACCTCCATCAACATATACATAATGAACTCTAGATTTGACCAGGGTTCATTTGAACTTTGGGCATTACTATTCCCATGCCATTGACTGTTAAAGCATTGGCTTATTTTTACTTTAGTGGTCAACCTTAGCCTTTACTGTTTCCATGGCAGTGATTTTTAAAACACTGTTGTGTTTTTTTTAGTGGTCATAGGATTTAAATCCAAAATCGATTGAAATAGTGAGCGCATTCTACTGTACCAACATCTCTAACTTGTTTTTATCAATGTCTAAACTGAAATTCTCATCATTTTTTATAGCTATTGGGATAATTTATAGCTATCTTGAATTTTCAATTTCAACTTTCTGCAAGTGGGACTACAGCTTGTTGATCCAAACAGTTATGTGATGTCATATGGGGGCAATGGAAAGTTTGAATAGATCAGATGGAATGATGGACAGTCAAGATGGACAGCAAAAATACAAGTCCCCATCTATGTAAGATGTGGATAGTTATGATAGAGAAATGTCTAATGGTGTAAGGGGAAGAGATTGCTGAGAAAAAAGGAAGGTTTATTTTGTCCTGTTTGGCTGCACCTGAAACCTCTTTTCTTCTTTCAGAGAGAGGTGTGGCAGAAGTGGAGGAAGTGAAGTGCCCCTTTGCAGGGTATCCCCATGTCACATACACATGCACTAGGCTTACTTTGTACTGCTTCAGCCCCCACTAACCCACTTCCTCAATTCATTTATTGCTCCCTCTTTTTCAAACTTCTGCCCTTTTTTCTTAGCTGTGTTTATATAAGTGTGAGTTGAGTTGGTTTTCCAATTTCCACTCGCCAGCATATTCAAAACTCCCAAGACTTGGGACTCAGGCAACTTACATGTAGCTGACTTAAAATGGCATTACGCAGTTAATAGAAAATTAACTTCTCCTGTTGAATTAAACTTTAAATTGGGGTGAAGCTAGAGTTTCACAAGAGTCGACCCGATCCAAAACAACTGTAATCTATGATCCAAATCTAACCCGATTAAACAAGCTTCCACCAAGATTGAATTTCTTTGTCAAGCCTGTGGGCCAGGGCTGAGACTTCATCAATCCCATATGGTTAAATGATCCGGGCAAGACTCCCATGTAAAAAGCCCACATAAAAACCTACCTGATCCACTTCATTTGGCCTTTCAAAACCTATGCACCTTCCCCGAGTTATCAACCTTTTACTATTGTGAGAGTACATGACCACAAGGACACATTCTTCTTGTGCTTGATATTCTTGGACTTGGCGTAGCTGTAGCCCTTCTTTCACTAATAATCAAACCCATCAAAATCTGACCCTTTCTCTTTCTCTTAATGGCCCAGTTCTAAACTCATGATCTGCGTGATTAGCAAAGTAGATATATGAATTAGGAGTTGATCACTTTCACTACAGTCTACAGGTAACCTACTCTCCTAGTAGTGGGTTTTATTTTTGTAACATGTCTTTTTGAGGGAACATGGCATGTTATTGGAACCTACTGGACTCATGAAATACAAAGAGCAACTGTGAGTTTTTCATCTGCTAAAAAATAATTACATTTATCAATCTAGTCGTTCTCTCTAAAGACAGTGGCTTATGCTTATTTTGAATGTCAATTTCAAACTCTAGGATTTGATTTATGGTAGCTAAGATTAATGTCAAATGACCCATCTTTGCTAAGTCCGAATCTAGTGAGGTAAAACCTCATCATGATCGTGAGTGGACCATTCATAGTCCACTACATCACCGCTGGCAGCCTACAATGCACATTGGCAGCCTGCTATATATCCAGGTAGGGCCTACCCCTGGTGACGTGGTGGACCCTGAGTGGTCAACTCACGCGGTTACCGTCCATAGACCCACTCAGTGGACCTGATTCATCATTGCTAGATGACTAAGCTACACCCTCCTTCTGTAGCCAATAGATCATACATTAAAAAGTTTCAATTGGGTATGTTCCTTTTGGGTGAGGGTGGTTGGTTTGTGGAAAAAATTAAGGCCTTTCACTTATATGTGCCAACCGGATGTGAACAGTACGATGTGGATTCCACAACTCAAAGATGTTTAAGATAAAAATACATTTTAGATTTCACATCCAGAACTATTTCCAAAACAAGCCCTTAGAACTTGTTAATTTGCATATGTAGATATGTAGTGGAGATAGATTAAAAAAAAAAGCAAAAAATAATGCTGTTTGGCATTTCTAGCACCCCGAAAGAACCATAGAGCTTTGCTTTTCCATCAATGGGCTGAAATATAGTTTTCACATATTAAAAATCTAAATTGCTTAAAACATATGCTTCCTTTTGCATAAGTCATCACTATGATCCATCATCAGATTGATCATGTATAAAATATATAATATTTTTTTAATATCTTATTCAATTGCATTATGTATATTTAATCTTATAGTGGGCCCATAACTATTAGTTTGAAAATCTTCCATATCCCATACAAGAGAGGGCAATTTTTACAAGCAGTTCAGATTATAAATAGGTGGGACCTACTGTGAACAAAAGATATAAATTTGTGTAGTATTTTATTCAAATGTGCTTGCTATATTTGATTAATTTTATGCTGGGCCCAAAATAATTTAGAGTGAAAACTTTCCATATCTCATATGAGAGAGAGACAAGTATTTTGTTAGACTGTTTAGTTTTTTAAAATATTGAGACTCATTGCAGAGCTTGGAGAGCTGCTTGACAAATTTCTTTGACTCCATGTCTAAGGAAAAAGGAGACCCAAGTTCTTGATTTGGAAAGAAAGTAAATGGTTTTTCAGGTTTTCAAGATGTGCCTGTCTTTTTCTAAATTTGATATAAGTCTCTCATAGAGTGTTAAGGACATATCATGTGGCAAAGGAAGCCCCCTTGCTGTTTGCTATTGGGCACCTAGAGGAAGTGTCACATCCCCAACTCTTTTTAAGTATTTTGCCATTTCCTTTATTTACCACCTCATAAATCCAAGCATGTGATACAATTTCCTTTTTCATGCACTTCATAAACCAACAAATACCCCAGGATTTGGATCGTCTGAGAACAATAGAATTCCCCACTTCTTATGTACCAGCAGCTGTCTTGCTGGAAAAAGATGGCAAAGTTCTTCGATACGCTGGCTCTTCAAGTCTTTCAACTTGTTCTTCTTTTTCTCTCCACATGTTTGTTTCTCCGGGCCTTTGTTTCATGTAATTGGGTTTTTTAGTAATTCTAAGACCTTGTATTTACATAAGTAGTTAAAGATGAGGAATCAAGGCTGAGTACCAAAAAAACCATCAAATAATCTCTCTTTGAATGAAAGTTGAATGGAAGGAAAGATGAGAAATGAATACCACACATCACCCTAGTAATTTAAATTTTCTAAGGAAGTCAAGGTCCCATGTAGTACATTGATCCTTCACCCCTCGCCTTCTTAATAATCATTCAATGGAGCTCATTTGACCACATATTCTTCTGTATTCTATGCAAACAAACAAGCTTTGTGTCCATCTTTGTTTACTCAAAATTTACTAATTAAAGTAGTTACATTGAACATGAAACAGCCATAAAAAATTAGGGTTACTGATCACATGTTCTTGCGTTTAGATGGATGAATCCACTTGATTGTCGTCGTGTTTTTATTGTGCAGTTGAGAACGATGCCTTAACATGTGAAGTTGTATTGAGAATTTGAGAGCTGATGAGTGATGACTGCTTCCAACCCTCCATGCTACCGACAGTGCCTTCAACAATATAATGGACTTGGGCTTTGTGTCGTTGTTGGTTATGAAAAATAGCGGTTTAGTTTTATTTTATTTTATGTTTTTGGAATCATAGGGTAGTTGTTAGGGATAGCATACCAGTTAGAACAATTCACTCAGGGATCGATCATTGGGTAGTCCCTGGCCACTAGGCTAACTAGGCAAGAAAAACAATAAGGCTTTTTTTTCAAAATATGATTTTTCATCATCATCATCAAAGCTTTGTCACAACTATGTTGGAATCGACTACATGAATTTGGTTTCTCCATTTCGATCTATCCTAAGTTAAATCCTCAAATAAGTTACACCTTTTTCATATCTATTTTCACTACGTCGTCTTCCACCTATCCGTTTTTCTTAGTTGGTCATCTCAAACGTTTTTCTCCAATTTTATCCCCTATTGATGCTACACCTAAATGCTCTCGAAAACACTTATTTCTAATTTTATCTTTCCTTAGTTTACCACACATCTACTTCAACATCCTCATATCTGTATATCCATTTTCTACATATATTGTTCCTTGATTGACATTCATGATCAATAAATGGGCTATCTAAGGCATTCGTGATAAATAAGTGGGAACCTACGAAATAGAGAATCGTATAAAAGATTGAGTCCGGATCCTTTGAGGACTTACTCCACGATGACCGTCAGTGGACCTATCACGGTCCACCACATCACCATCAGGCAGCCTGTGATGTGATCTTTATCAATCATAAAATACCGCAAGTACACGGGTGTCTAAAAGAGACAATAGCAAGAACGGGTCAAATCCACAATGAGCTAATTTAAGAGACTTTTAGATCAAGAAAACTAATTAACTAACAATTAAGAAAAGTTTTAAATATTTAGAAATAAAAGAAAGAAACTAATTTAGAAATTCGAAATCTATCAATTAATGAAAGTGATTAGAGCATAAGAACCCAATAAGCATCCGCAAATTATTTATCAAGTAACCCTTACTTGTTCCAATTTTTATTTCAAATCAAAGACAAATCAATGTTTTTAATTTGGAAAATCTAACTTCAAAAACCCTTTTTTTAATTATAAAACTCAAAATCCAAGACTTCCTTCACCTCATAAAAGAATAAAAATAATCTAAGCACTACCCATCAAAAGTAAGCATAAACCATCAAAAGAGCTAAATCTTAAGCGTGGCTTACCAAACCTAAGCATGAATAGTCAAAAATTAATTTTTATTTTCAGAAATTAAGAATGGAAGTTTGCCTATGGCACGAAGACAAGTTTACTAATCATTAAGAACACAACATATGGAACTAAATTAGAATAACTAACTAAATAAAAAGCAATCACTTATCTTCATCCATCGCTCTAATCAAAATTAGCCCACCATTGCAAAGAAGACTTCTTGATTTGTCATTAAAGATTGCACCTTTACAACTTTTCCTTCAAGTACTTGCTTGGACAAGGCCCAAAGCTATCAAAAATAAAAAAAAATATGGAGAACTAGAACTAGAACTAGAAGAGGGAAAAGAAGAAAAAGAGGGAGAATGGAGAGAGAGAGAGAATGGCTTGACCACTTTTTGAAAGAGAATTGGCTTTTTTTTTTACACTAGTGGCCTCCTTTTATTGTTTTGCACTCCTTTTTCGGTTAAGAGTTGTTTCCTTTTAGAGATGATTCTTGGCTTAGCTTTCAACCAAATCTTCTCACTTGGGAAACAATTTGAATTGGAGAGGATTTATTACTAAGTGTGATCTCTTAGGCTCCAAGTCTTGGAAAATTGAACTCCTCAAAGATCTCTAATGTTGCCAATTTTGAAACTTTTTGCAATTCCCGCATAGAATTATAACAAGTAACTTTCCGATGTCATATCTCCCTCAATATAGCTCCGATTGATACAATCTTGTGCTCCACGGATATCTACTCGAGAAGACTTTTCCAACGGTACGTAGATTGCACCAATCTGACACTCAAGTTGAAAGTAATGATAATTTCAATTTGCTGCCCCTGAAAAATCCGAGAATAATTTGCACACATGGAAGCTTCTATATTTGGCATGCTATGGGATGTGTGGGACCCATGTTGGACGTCCAAGGCATGCTTGGACTCTTTATTTGCTTTCTTATTTGATTCGCTTTCTATAGTTGGCCCGCTTCCTCACTTGCAACTTTGACTAGCCAACTCCCCTTACAAAGTTTCTACTTTGCTCTTTCTTTCTTGATTTTGGTCTCCAAATTTAGCAAGTCAACATCATCTTTCCAAATTTGAGCTTCTTCTTTCCTCTTTGAGAATTTCCAATCTTTCCAACTCCACCAAAATGTCAAGATATGTAGGCCCACTATGAAGGGTGTCCGGCCTTTGATCTCTCTTAAATTTCACCAATGCAGGTCCCACTCTTGATTTTTCCTACATAAATAAAATTAAATAATGTTAATAATAATCAAGTGTGAGGAATCTAAATAAACCATGCATGGGACCCTGCATGCCTACTTAATGCGCCAAAAATACCCAACTTTCCAAAAATAATACATGGTGTCAAAATTAGCAGGTATGCATTAGTGAAACTAAAAAAAACTATTTTTTGGGTGATGAATGAGATTAAAATCCCTAATTTTACAAAAGTCATGCAATATAATGAATTTTGACCAAATTTAACTAAGATCCCAACTTTGATGCTCAAATGCATGAAATCATAAAATTAAGTGTAATTATATGCAATTAACCTAATTAAGTCCACAAATGCATTTGAAATGATGAATAAAAGCCACAATTCTGTGGACTTATCAGCCTGCCATTCACGTGGGGCTATTGGCTTATTGCCCCATCTAAGACAAGGGCTGCCCATAACGATGTGGCGGACTATAATTAGTCACTCATTGTCACTGTGGGTTAAAACCTTCAGAGGATCCAGATTACAAAAAAAAAATGATAAAAGTGGGTGCATGTATTGTATTGTATTGTATGTACCTTCGGATTTTAATATGATATTCAATAGAAGCAGCCAGCATTGATACTTTGTACTATGTTATGGAGAAATTTTCTTCTCCATCCAACCTTATGTGCACTCTAGCTCCATGGTTTTCACTTGGGCCCACCTTTGATTTGTACAGGCCCTTTCACGTTCTCATCCTCCATGACTTGGCACTACACCTAATTTCATTCTCATCAAACCTTTATCCACAATTGAATTGAATATTGAAGAAATCTATTGTTAAAAGTCCTCTCTAATTGAACTTTATCACTATTAAATTAAAGGCTTGGATGATTTGGTGGAGCTAATCTTTTTGTTGAGCCTTATCCATGAGGAGGCCTTTCCAGGTACCCCTGACCCACTAATTTGAAGGCATCTAAGTCGGCCCCGCCCACGAGCTGGACTGCATATGAGTTCGTGGGAGCTGGACTGTGTCTCATTTTGTTATGATGTGATAGTGTTGACATTGTCAACCCCATTTAGAAATAGATTAGGCTTACATTGAGTTTATGCGTGTCACTGATCCATCTGCCAACACCTCAGAATGATTCGTTATATTATGCTTAAAACCCACAGTCTTGACCAGATAATTTAGGATTACAGCTTAAAGTTTATAGTTCCAAGCTTATAGTAACAACTTGAACCTGACCCAATGCCACCTGAACACACAAGTTGCCATTGCCTACCCGTCTAATTGCCTCTGGGTCTGTTATATCCTTGATTGCTCATGTTTTGTAAAAAATTTGGGCATGTAACTAAATTTCAAAATGATTAGAACTAACTTATGGCCTAATCTTATTCAAACTTTATACTTTAAGCCGAAGCCATGTTCACAAAACAACCCTGTTTGGTAATGAATGGTGGGTTCAAATACATTGCCAAATAAATAAATATATATATATATATGTATATATATTCTTATCAAGTCTGATCATCTCCTAACCATATATTATTCAAGTTTGGCCCCGCCTAGCAATGCAAAGCTGGCGGGGGCGGGTCCTTCTTCTATTCTACCTCTCAAAGTCTCAACAACAACAACAACAAGGCAGTGCCAATGCCAATTGCCAATGCCAGTCTGTCTTTCTCTCTATCTTTCTCTCTTTCTCTTTCTCTATAAATAACTAACACTAACACCACCACAGATCCAAAAGCAACCATTTTTGTCCCATTTCATTCATGAATTCCTACCCCTCAAATACCATCCATCAGATTCACATTCATATTCACAGACAAACCAATACCATATCCTGAAAACATTTTATCATTGCTTGAAAGTATATAGTTTCTCCTCAAAGATGAGCCTCTTTGGCCTTGGAAGCAGGTTATCTTCCTCAAATCTCCTTCCTTCCTACTCATATCCTTCCATTTCCATTCATTTAATTCTCATCAGATAGCTCCAGATTCTTTCCTTTTTTTCTTCATTTTTGCTTTTGATCTGATTAATGCTGCTCTCTTACTCTTGCAAATTATCTAAGATTCAAGCCTTTTGATTGATGATGCTCTTGAAATGTATGGCAATTTTTTTTTTCTTTTCTTTTGTTTTTTTTTTTTTTTTTGGATGATAGTTTGATATAAGATGATTTGGGTGTTTACTTTCTGTGATTTTTCTGGTTCTCTCTCTCTCTCTCTCTCGGTGTTTACTTTCTGTGATTTTTCTGGTTCTCTCTCTCTCTCTCTCTCTCTCTCTCTCTCTCTCTCTCTCTCTCTCTCTCTCTCTCTCTCTCTCTCTCCCTCTCTCTCTTGTTGCTGTTGTTGTTAAATGATGAAAATTGCTAGTTTTTTTGCGATTTGAAATGCTTGCAGGCTTTGGCGAATATTGGGACATTTGTAGGTTGATATTTTGCTTAACCTTGCATGCATTGTTTGGTGGCCATGGGTGGTATCTCTGCTTTGCATTTGGAAGGCCAACGAAGCTAGGATTGTAGAAATATTGTGATGTTGAAATGTTGCAAATTATAATAATTGTATTATACTCTAATCAACGCATTCTATTGATGAAGAAACCTAGCCAGGTGCTCTTGATTAGGTTTTTTTTAGGCTCTTCTTTTTTAACTCATAACATTAATTTACTATGTGCCTGCACAAAATACTGATGAATAGATGATGTTAACATTCTGATTTGGTGACCATCAAATAGGTGGTTTAAATGGGTATGGTTAAGTGATGCAAATTCAACCAAAATTTTTTAATCATTAGAGATTAGGATTATTTAACCAATCTGATTGGGCTGGCATACGGATGGTTTGCGTTGATGGCATACACATGTATCAGGGACTAGGCTATCATGCTTTGGCTGCGTATTAGTGTTTCTATAATAATGATAAATAACAAGCACTTTGTAGCATCGCAGACTAACTAAATTAAGGTTTAAAAAAGAACTAAATTTTTAACCCTTCAATTAATTGGGAGGGTTTTATTTTGGCTTCTGCAGAAGCTTTGAAACATACCATCAAGGATGGATGGAAATTAAAAGTTATGCTACAGAAAATTGTGATGGAAGCAATCTAATAGAAAATTACATTGCAAACATGATCTTGACCAGAGCAAGTACAGGAATTTTCCATTATTTCCTGTTTTGTGCCATTTCTAACTTTGCTGAAACCATACAAAATGCCTCAGGAGAAATGGAACAAAGTTGGTAACTATTGCTTTAGGGTATGCAATGCTTACCATCTTACTTTCTAATAAGGTGTCCTATAAATAAATGTGTACAGATAGTGGTCTTTAATAATTTTTTAGTTAACTATTCAACTATGGACCTTTTTTTTGGTAAAAAAGGCTATGGCCTTAGCATTGACTATTGTCACTTCAAGTTGTTGTAAAGCCTAATGAAGTGATGTCATTTGTAAGATTCCTTTTCTAATTATCTATGGCATTTTTATTTTTATTTTTGTTGAAATATTTTGTTCAAAGTGATATTTTCTCAAGGAGTTTGAATGTGCAAATAGGAACCAGAGGACTTTTCGCCCTAAGAAGAACACTCCATCAGGAAGTAAGGTTGGGTTTCTCTTCCAACATTTTTTCCTTTCATTATGCTATGTTTTTTGCATATTTCTGCATATCAATTATTCTTACAACATGCTCTTACACCTTTTGTAAATGATTAACACCTGTATAACCTTCACAGATCAGAATAAGAATTACATGCCTAAGCAATTTCTTTCTTGAATCTCCTTTGACAGTTAGGCTTTCAGGACAAGTAACTAAACAAATTCCTAAGCCTTCTCTAGCAGAGGATGCCTCTGTCTTATTAAAATTGTCCCCGCCTGCCTCCACTTTGTTATAGTTGGTCCTGCTGATCCAACCAAAACATATCCTCTTTGTTCTAATATATTGTTTTTTTCTTCTATAACTGCAGTGTTACCAATTAAACTACCAATCCAATGTGTTGTTGTGATGATAACAATGAGAGAATTTAATGTCACTGATCACAGTTGTTGTAAGGAACCAATAAATACTGCGACCAATCAACAATGAATAAATCGTCTTCGCCATCACTGAAGCCTTGTCCAGTCTATCTAGGGTAGGCTTTGAGAGATATATTTCCTACTCATCCCTATTTACCGTTATGTTCTTTGTCACTCCACAATTAAATATGTCACTTCTAACCACTTCACTCCAAGTTCTAATAGGCCGCAAGGCTCCTACATCCTTATACTTGCAACGCTTCAGTTCTGTGTACAGGGGTTGTTTTTTGGTCTTCAAAGCACATCCCCAAAACATAAATGATTTTGTTTAATCGTCTCTCCTATTGGAACAGCCCGTAGATTTGCTACTCTGGTAGATCTGCCAGTCTGGCTGCAAAGATAATAAAGCAATTTAGTAACTATTTGAACATTTATAACTTAAGCTAGAGTCTGATGTTGGATTAGATCTAATCAAAGCCTATGCACTAGTTTCTTTCATAACTTCTTAAAGACAGTCTGATGTTGGGTTGGGCTACAAAATGGGAGAAATCCGAGAGGTAAGAAAATTAGCCACAGCATATGCAGCTCATTGATTTGAGTGTGGAGGATTATTCTTAAAATTGCCGAGCATGGCAAGTTTTGGGTTTTTTGTTCACTGTTCTATTTCGTAGAAATCAATGCGTGCATTAAGTTGCAGAACTGCAGTGATTGGGAGCCTTCAGTTTGCATGCATGGGACCCATGATATGATCTGGATCATTGGTTCTTTGTACTTTGTAGACAATTGTTCAAAAACTAAGTACATCGTGACAAAAAAACAGCCATAAAATACATGATCTTGTTCCTTTGCAATTAGACCATTGTTCAGTTTGGAATTCACGTTCAATCTCAATGTTGTCAATCAGATCATGAGAATTTCAAATGTGAGATAATTTTGAAGAATCTCCGATATATGTTGTGTCACAATAAATGTATGGGCTTATACTAAATAGACCATGAAAATTAGGTCAATGAGTAGAATTCCCCTGGCTTATATTTATGATTAATAAAGGTAAACTACTGGAGGTAA
This sequence comes from Persea americana, assembly GCA_029852735.1. NCBI lineage: Eukaryota > Viridiplantae > Streptophyta > Magnoliopsida > Laurales > Lauraceae > Persea > Persea americana. The sequence goes on along the minus strand of CM056817.1, from coordinate 50,202,034 downwards.
CAAGTTCATTCATCATTACTACCATTTTGGCTATTGTATTTAAGTTTCAGAAAGCTGGCCAGATCACGACTCAGTCAGAGACCCGGTGTCATGCAATTTGTCTGAATCCAATTGTTGACAGGCCTGAATTTGACAACAGTGAGTGACTCAACTCGCTGCCTGCAGGCTATAATTGAACGTATAAAGTAACTTATATTAGTTTGAGCCTAATTACCATGTCACAACTGAGTCTCTCTCGACTGTCTTTGCATCCATCCTATTAGTCAGTTGAGCAATAAGGCTTCAGCCAATAGGAAGTCATATTTTGCTAAACCTGAGAGCAAGATACCCTGTAAATATGAGTTCGGATTCAAATTGCTACAGTGAAGTTGACCTTGGTGAATTATCATGACTAATGAGCAAAAGATAGCCCAGCAGAACTTCTTCTTCTTCTTTTTTTGGGGTAGAAGCCCAGCAGAATTTGTGATACGATCTTTACTGGCATGCAGGGTGCACACCTTCAAAAGCACATTGTAGCTACCTTGGGTAGTGGGAACTTGAAGGAAGCAGTGCGACTTCCCACTGGAGAAGACCCTCATGAGTGGTTGGCTGTTAATAGTATGATAACTCTATACTTCATATGTTTTGTTTGCATGTGTTCCGTATTTCTTTATCTAATCTCAGGGCTCACTGTCCTTTCATGATATACTCCTTTTTCATTTGCGGATATCTTTTTATTTCTCCAGCTAATTTGATGCTCTACTGTACACAACCACATTTTCCACAGCTGTGGGGTCCAAGTAGAGCCCCAGATCCAAATTTCTGTGATATCTGGATATTAAAAAAAAAAAAAAGGACTTCTCTTATTTGGTCAGGAATTAGGGCTATGGATTATGAGTTTCATTTAGAGGTGTTTTCTTATAGTACTTGCATTTTGGGACAAACTCTCGAATCACCTTTCTCTCATCGGACATTTGCACGAACCACAACTAGCCACATTTGCACAAATATCTTAACTTGTTTTGAGAATTTCATAAAATGATGCATCTGGAGAATATTGTGAGAACTTTAATATGTTTCGAAGTTTTCTATATAATGTTATTGTGATACTTTCCAAATAGATTCTCAGAAAAAAAAACATCTAAAATTTTGTTGCATGAAAAAAAAAATGCTGAGGATGCATGAGAGTTGTGACAGTGACTGTAATTTTTCTTGCTTGTATTTGGTAGATGCTTGTTGACATGCATAACTTTTATTCAGGTACTATTTAGCTAATGATCATATCTGAAAAATATATTAAAAATGTCCATGTTAATAACTCTTTGCATGTTTTCAGCTGTGGACTTCTTCAATCAGGTGAATCTTTTGTATGGCACTCTCACTGAGTTCTGCACACCAGTTACCTGCCCAACAATGACAGCAGGACCAAAGTAACTTTCTATTTGGCCCTGACCTTGTATTCTTTCCAATCCTCATGATATGAAAACAATAGAGGTTTTATCTTTTCCAAATGATGTCTTTGCTAGTTTGCTACTTACCAGGTTGATCTAAATACATTATACAACACAGAATCAGTATAACCAGTTTGATTATAGACGATATAATTTAATTTGTTCCCTAAAGAATCAGTTGAGTGGCTTAGTGGCATTGACTTGGTCAAGATTTCAGCCCTTTGATAAAATACAAATACCATGGTTGATCATCATCTGCATCATTTCGTCCCTATCCGGGCTTGTGACAGGCACATGCTGAAGAAAAGCTCTGGTCATCAAAATAGAACTTTGGACTTCCTTCTCTCATTGATTTTTTTTTCATGTATCTCACTAATTAGATGAGGATCTTAAGGATTAGAAATCCACGTAAACAACCATGGATTGATCGCTTACTGCAGCTCAATTGCCACCCCTTAATAGTTGATGATATTTTTGAAGGGTGTATGTGATCTAATGCAAGATGAGATTCCGCAGGTACGAGTATAGATGGGCTGATGGAGTTCAGATAAAGAAACCAATAGAAGTGTCAGCTCCAAAATATGTAGATTATTTGATGGATTGGATTGAAACTCAGCTTGATGATGAGTCAATCTTTCCTCAGAAGCTTGGTATGTTGAGTTCCTTGAGATTAACTGCAATAAATTCCCATGAACAGATTAAGAGAATTGTAGTCTTGAACTATTTCATGCCTACAACAGGAGTTCCATTTCCTCAAAATTTCCAAGAAGTTGTTAAAACAATTTTCAAAAGGTTGTTCCGGGTTTACGCCCACATCTACCATTCACATTTCCAAAAAATTGTCACTCTCAAGGAAGAAGCTCATCTGAATACTTGCTTCAAGCATTTTATTCTGTTTACATGGGTAAGTTCTACCACTTCTATTCTTTTTAATTAATTGTCTAGTTTACTGTTCTTCCCTAAAACCATTTTCTATTGCCTAAGCGATTGCATGCAATGCAGGAATTCCGATTGATTGACAAGGCGGAGCTTGCACCTCTACATGAACTAATTGAATCAATCCTTCTTCAATACTAAAATGTTCCAACAGATAACAAATCATGGTCTCAAAAGGCCAGGATAGAAAGCACCAAACAGCCTAGGATTGATCATTCATCATCTCCTATGATCATCGTGTGGGCAATTCTTATTCTTTTGTTGTATTGTCGATTTGGCTTGGCTTATTCATTTTGAATGTTTCATGTGAGCCTTCATGTGTAAAAATGGATAAAAACATCTTCTTTCTTTGTTTATCTGTTTTATTTGGATTTATTGGGTATAGTAGTGATCATTTGAACTGGTAAGTGGACCATTTCTCAAATGAAGTTAATCAATTGGCATGGAACTGATGATTTTGATCAAATGCTATTGTTATTAATTAGTGGAGTGATAGAATTTACTTTGCAAACATGCTTTTAATAGAGGTGGAATCACATAATACTGTTGGTGTTGAATGTCCATCTGCAGCATGGCTCTGAGTAGGTGCGCAGGGCAAAAACCAATGCATAACAGATTTTATTTTAACTAGAAGAAATTAACAGAAGAAGAAGAAGAAGTCTGCATCAACCATATGCGACTTTACTGGTGATTCCAATGCCGGTGGGGTTATCAAGCCAATTTTCAGTATCGGCTTCTTTGTTAAAATGATACGTACCTATGGGCCGATATTTGAAATCATGATCTGCACTAATCATCTATGATGCAGCATACATGTACCTCAATCTTTAGCTAGCCAAATCATGGCCCCCTTTGCGGATGGAGCACAAACCAAAGTAAATGAACAGTTTATTTTTCTTGTAATCAAGTGTGTTTTGAGCAAACTCTTTTAGCCAAGCCCAAAATTGATGAGATGAGAGAAGACTTTGATGATGTTGTTATTAATAGTGATGATGACGGCAACAGTGAGTTTTATTTTCAATCAGATTAATTTTGAAAAATGATGGCTTCATTTCTCAAATATGATGAGTTTCATATGTGATTTACCCCCTTCCATTCTTCTGGAGGCAATTTGATTGTTCTCGCTCTTTTGGATCTTGTTAATAAGCATTGGTGGTAGACATCATGAAATTCAATTACGAACCTCATTCGTGTTTGGAGTGAAAGTTGTTACCAATGGCAATACACGAGGTGTTGGCTCTTTCAAAGGTCTGTTAAGCAAACGACTATCTATCAACATCAACATCCGGTCATTGAACCCACTTACCTTTTTTTTTCCTTCACTACTCTTGAAAGGTCTGCCCCACTTCAGAGGGGAGAGGGGGGAAATTCTTGTTAGAGACTTTATAGCCATGATTTTGCTCATTTAGCTGTGATTGGTTTGATGATTCGTACTTCGTACTCTAATCCCACCTCCAAAGTTTCATGGCAAAGGTTGGGCCAACAAAAAAAGTAGACATTTTTGCAAAGGATAATACCAGGCACCCTGAAACACTACCCAACAATATAAAATAAATCTGGTGAAGAGAAATTTTAAATTCTCACGTGGAAGTGAAGTATACGGCTCAATTTGAGTGAAAATCATCTTTGGATTGCTCAAATCTAGAATACAAATCTAACTCGATAAAATTAATCGAGTTTTTTTTCCCTTTGTGCTCTGATTCAACTGAATCATGGTTGAATGGGAGGGAAGGGAACATAATGGTATGAATATAGGTGGGATAATTCTTCCTCCTTTTCCAACGGAAATCCAACATCATAAGGGAATCATTGCACGGATTCTAAGAATTAGGAGATAATAACCATTTCACTTAATTACATATTGAATTACTGTATTCACCATTAGACATCCATCTTTTCTTTTTTACCAGAGAACCAGTGCAATGCTTGCCAGCCGAGAGAGATTCTCTCTCTCGGAAGAAACTCAGCACATTCATCTGGTATGGTGCCTCCTGAAAACAGCCAACAAGTCAATGGATCGGTCAATGCTACTAATCTTGTCCAAACAGGCAAATTGCCATCTGCAACTGTGCCCTAACTTGTCAGTGTTGAGAGAAATGAAATCTATTTAGTTTTTTACTATCCACATCAAATGCACACTGCACGCACACACAGGGAGGGAGGGAGGGTGGGACTTAGCATGCATCATCGCCTGTCATATCCGTGTGCCTCAAATGAATGGTGCATGTGAAAAAAGATAACAATACTGTCCAAAAACAGGATTTACCATTTATCTTGTCATTACTAATACAAATCATTCAAATAATCAGGAAATGGTCTTTTAGTTTCAAAGACCCCAGTAAATCACCTGCTACAACTGACTTCTCCAATGTACAAAACTGGTTCCTCGGTTGGGTGAAAACATTCAACAAGTCTTCTCCAAAGTAATTCCCAAAGCAGAAATGACAAAGCGAGAATATCTTGTTTTGGGTAGGAGGAAAATACAGAACATTACCTTTGTACAATTTCCTTCTCTGTATTCTATGGAGTGTTCCAACCATTAGTTGGGTGCATCATTGGGTTGGTTAGGAAGGGGGACAGCATGCTGTCTTCGACGCTCCCGGAGATACAGGACGGTCATGAGGCAGACTACGAGAGTGAGAATGGTAGCATTTCCTTCATCCATGAGCACATTTTCAACCCATGCTTCCACTCTTGGGAAGACTTGCGGAAGTGAATCGATCGAATCCACCTGAAATTGTAACAAAGACTCCCTTCAGTTTTGCGTTCAGCTAATCAAACAAAATATTTCAACACCAACGACCATAAAACATGGAAAATAAGAAATACTTTCAAGGAAAAAAAGCAGCACACAACCAAGGATGGTCACAAAAACAAAAAATCATCATTGTTATTGCCGTAGTCGTCGTTGTTGTCATTTGAGCCTCATCGAATCAATCTGAAGTCAGGCCTACAAGAGTTCTAGGATTAAATTCTAAAATAATCATATGCCCAAAAACCTATCCATCTAATCATGAAATGAGAAAGTACTCTGCGCATGCACTTGGTGGCACTGATGAAAAATAAGAGAAACATACACAATTAGAGGAGTATTTGGATTATGATGATGATAAAGATGAGTAAGATTGTTTCCTAGGGAAGCATTTGTATGTTCCGCAAAGAGCAAGTTGAATAGATGGCAGTACAGAAGGTTATTATCAAGTATTTTGTTAGATAAAGAGAACATTCCACATGATACCTCAATATCAAGAACATAAAAGATATCAGGAAAGATCTCCACGCTCAATTTTCTAGAGACATCAAAATGTACCTAAATTAAGTTGCGCAATTTGATTGACATAGGTACTCACCAGGAAACTATTGGCATAGTTCTTCCGTATCCACAAACTCATGAGGGCTAGTGAGACGGGCAACTTTGCTGCAGGATCATTCTCTAGTGCCTGATCATAATACCGCTTGGCCAAATGAAGATCAAGTGGAAGCCCTTGCCCATGCTCATGCATGTATCCAAGGTTGAACATGGCTTGAGCATTGGATTGTGAGTGGGCATGCATATAAGCCTCAACCGCACGTTCATAGTCTCTCTCAGTACCCTGCAACAAAGAACAGAAAAGATGAAAGTTCAGTAAGGGAAAGATGCAAGGCTGTAATATGTCAAGAGCCCACAGTCCGGATGACGTGACTAAGGTTCATTCTTGTATAGAATGATGAATCAGGAGACTGAAGACGTCTTGAAGCATCCATAAATACAATTCCACATTTTTATGTTAAAAGTCCCATAATTCCTCTTCCCATAGTTAGGCATCCCAGTATAGAGCCATTACCCGACCATAATAATATGCATCCCCAATCAACAAAGCAGCATGTTCGTTGCCCTGCTCTGAAGCTTGCCACCACAAAGAATGTGCACGTTGGTGCCTTTCTACATCTGTGCAAAATCCAGATTCTCCCACGCACAAACTACGTTCACCATATTTGTCGAGAATCCATGCAGCATTGCTCTGTGCCACCTCATATCCAAGCTCCGCCATTCTAGAGTACAAGAGGAATGCTTTTCCCACTTCGCCTTTCAAGTAAGACTCTAGAGCCCATCTTGATAAGGAACTCCAGGGTCCCCTCTCTGCGACTAATTTGTACAATGCAGTAGCCTGAACCATTGAAACATCACAAGATCAGTATTGTATATTTTTAAAAGAGAGCATAGGGGCACAGCAGATAGCAACAACATACGAATTCTAGGGCTGTCCGAAGAGACAGGCCGGAACTGATCAGCCACACTTATCAGGCCAGGTCCACTAAATACAAAGACAAAGTTAAGGTATTCATATGGCCCAGCCTGTGGACAACCTACTGAGTTCCACTGAAAATCAAGGGTGACGGAATAAGAAGATGACTGAATGAATCACTACAAGATATTAATCAGTACAGACCATGTACTTCACCTTTTCCAGAATGTAAGAAGCAACTAAACAATTATGTTATGAAAGAGATCCACTCGATATACAGGGTCATCGATGTTTTATTTTTGTCATGTTTCAAGAGAAGGCAATTCGGTGGCTGATTCATTGGCTGGTGGACTGTTGATTGGAAGTTGTTGTATGAGCATTCCTCTTAGCCTCTGGGCACTCTTTTGCGTTTTGTGTTTTCTTGCATGTTTTGTTTTCTTTTAATAGACCTTCTGTAACCTTTTCTTGTACTCTTACATCATTCTAGTGCATTTACCACCTTCCGTGAGACACAAGTTTCTGAGATTGAGAAATTGGCTCCACTTGAAGATCAACTGATGTGGAGTGGCTGGGAAACTGTCAGCTGAAGTCAGTGATTCAAATTTGGAATCTAATAATAATCTATAGCGCTAAGTAGTTGGTGTACATTGCGAAGCTGGATTAATAAACTGAGGGCAAACTACAAAACAAACTCTTCAACCAATCTACCATCTAATCTGGATAGCAAGAACAAAGGTGCAAGAACAAAGGTACGTTTGCTGGTTATCTGAGCCCAAATGAGCATAAAAAAAAGGGCAGGCAAGAGGACCTCACCCTTCTCCTCATGACTCACCTTTCTAATAGTACCAACATGGTCGCCTTCCAAAATCAGATGATGGTGACAAATCAAGACTACTTCTGGGAAGTGGGAACTCCACAAGGCATACATTCTATTTTCATTCCTTTTTCATTAATGCAGTAATTTTTTTTTTTTTAATGGAGTAAAGAAATTGTTGCAGCAATATTAGGAAGAGGGAACAGATTCCTTCTTCAAATAGAAGTTCTAACTGCAATTTCCTTTTACAAGAACTTGTATTCCTACCAATGTAGCAAATGAAATATGCCAAGCAGAGAGAATGTCACTTTTCACTCATTTAAATCTAATCAACAATGAGGAGGCGACTCTCACCATGCTAAAATCTTCCTTAATTGAAACATGACCCATTCCCAATTGAGCAGGGTAACTAAGCAAACTATTATTTTAGTTTTGTTTGTGAATCCTAGCAGGTAGGCCCTTCCACATCTGGGAAGTTTTAAACAGTATTGGGAAAAAAAAACAGTTGCAGAGTGTGAGTCAGCCATTGCCCACAAGGGCATTTATCAGACTATGAGGATTAGGTATTGGGAAAAAAACAAAAAATTTAGAATATTAGAAAATTTTAGATTTTAGTTTATGTTTTCATTGGCAACTAAACTAAATACAAGAGTGGGACCCTTCAAAATCATAAAAGTCCTGTATCAGACGAAAAGACACATCAGAAAGGATGGAGTTGCAGAAACATCAGTTGCTTCTGCTCACCAATTAGCATCCCCATTTTCCAAATGCAAGATTTGGTAGGCATTTGGGCACCATTGGACACATGATAACTGATTACATCAACACAGTTGGACATACATAGCACAACAGGCTCCTTGATGCAATTCTACATTATAACGTTTACTCGCCCCAAAATTGGCTCTCAGAATTTTATTTTTTTTTGGTGGGGGGTGGGGTGGGTGGGGTTGGTTTTAATATATTTTGTGAAAGGTCATGAGCATGCACAAGTCACTCATGGTAAACCAGAATGTGAAAGGTACACAATCGTCTAAAGTTGGAAACTATTAGAGCATGTGTAATGTAGGTCCTGCGCTGTTGACTACATGAGTTACAGCAAAACTCATAAATGAATGAACAGAGTGATGGGAGGAGTGTGATGCGTCTGCATAAGAGAAACTAACTACAAATGAACATACCATAAGAAGATTCTTCCTTAGAGCTACGCCTGTCTGGAACATCTTCCCCAGTTGGTAAAATGCCTTTGGCTGGCCAGCATTAGCTGCTGTTATGAAATACTTGCAAGCTGTTTTCACATCCCTTTTCACACCAATCCCCTTAAGATACAATACCCCTAAGTTATAATGCCCTCCAGGCTCGTCATTGTTAGCAGCCTTCTCAAAGTACTCTTTCGCCTGTCAAGAAAAGGTTTAGAACAAAAAAATAAATAAAGAAATACAACAACATCAGTTATTACGATAGTAACATACTACCTTACAATGGAAGCTAGTATCTAAAACTTTATGACATAAAAAATAAAGAAAAAAGGAAAAAAAAAGAAGGCAATAGGTCTTTAAAATGATTCGTTTAAAAGAAATACTTCAAATGTACAAATTCAAAAAATAAGATACAGTATTTAATATGTTAAGTTTTTTTTTTATAATGGTAAATTTTATTACTCCAAAAGAAAGAAACAAAAAAAAAAAACATACTAACTTACAGCAGAAGCTAGTACAGATATATACATATATATATATATTTATATATATGTGACATTTTGTACTCTTTATTAAATGCATGATCTGCCCTTCAGATCTGAATTAACTAGACTGTCTTTAACTATTCCTTTTTTTTTCTGCGATATGTGTGCATTGCATTGGAACTAAATAAGGACTACATCAGACTTTAAACTAGGCAAGCAAATAAAAAGGAGATCCATGATTAACACATTCTAATAACAAAAAGAAGCTGATCATTAAAAAAAAAAAAACTGTTGCCACTAATTGCTGATCAAGGAGTCCCACCATAAACATTCGAGGGAGTTTGCAACCTATTGACACTACAAAGAGCTCAACAGAAGCAGCCCAATTACACACATGCAAATAGGTATGCCTTGATCATTGTGCTACGATGAAATATATTGGTTTTATGTGTCACAAGAGGGCGTAAATCTAGAATCAATCAAAAGATGCAGCAAACAAGCCTTCTAGATCCCACGCTAGATAAAACAAATATATGGTTTCGGTGTTTGTGGGGGTTGTGGGGTGTGTTTGAACCTTCAGTCATTGGTGCAAGTCGAGCCACACCCAAGTCCAATGGGCCCAACCTATGAGTTATCGGGTCAATCACCAACCCATCATTGGAATGGCCCACAAGTCCAATGGGAAGAACCAACTGTGTTGTGGGAAGTTATCTTATTTAGCAGTTTTCTATTGCTTTAGCATCTTAGAATTAGTAGGTTTCTTTAATATTGGAGTTCTATGTTTAGTAAGGGAATCTTAATAGGATTAGAAAGGTTCTTTGATCTTCTCTATAAATATGTAAATCCCCTTTAGGGATCGCCACATCAACTTATTATTGAATTGAAAATTGAGTTCCGTATGGAATCCCTCTAACTCGGCCAAATCCCTACTGCGGGTTTGGTCATCTTCCCTGGGCTGCATCAGTCTTCAATCTCATTCTTGATCAGCATGAAGTTTTTCTTGTAGGATACACATGAAGAACCAATTTGGTGGGCCTTTGGCTTGTACAGCTTAGAATGATCTGGTAATTAATTGCAGATACATTGACATTAAATGCTAGTGAGTTTCCATCCCAGTAATCAAACCGGCTATTGTAAAATAACAAATAAAAGCATAAAACTGTCATGATTTCACATCTTAATTTTTTGGTCTTTCGTTCTTAATGCATATTCATTGTATCAGCCTGATTAGAGCATTATAGAGCACTCTTAAATGACATTATCAAGAAGGATAACCAAAAAGGAATTGGGGAAAAAAAAAACCCAGATTGACTTACTTTGGTGAAGTTCTTCTTATCAACTCCATAGCCTTTCACATACAAATAGCCCAACCCATTATAAGCCGAATAATGCTGCTCCCTAGATGCCAATGTAAGCCATTCAAGCGCCTTTGTGTAATTCCTCTCGACTCCAGCGCCCTTCGCATAAATCTCTCCAAGAAGTTCCAGCGACCTTGGTTCCCCCTTCTCCACAGCCTTCAGAAACCAAGACAAAGCTTTCCCATGATCACGCCTAACCCCTCTCCATCCAAAGTAGTAATAAACACCAATCTTGTACATCGCCGCCCCATTCCCCTTCTGCGCCTGATATTCTGTTATCTGGAAATCCTCATCATCTTCCCCACGCGACTTCCTCAGTGCATCCTTGTTCTCCTCAGCACCAGTATGTATCCTAATTGGCTCAATCACAGGGGGTTCCTTGGAGATCATGAAACTCGCCACCGCAGTTTCCGCCAATTCCGCATAAAGCTTCACAGCAATCTCGTACATCTTTGAAAAAAATTTACAAAAATAAAATATAAAAATTCAATCCAGCCAGGAACAGGAATACAATTTCTAGTAACTATTGCATAAACCCTACACAATTGAATGCATCCAGATGTACGGAAAAGCCATAAAATCCTAGGGATCGTTTGGATCTTGGAAAATTGAGTAGATCAGGATTCACACGTTAGATCAAAATCGGTTCTTTTCCATAAAAGCAATTCCAGGTAATTAGATTTTACAAGTAAACTGAGTATAGAGCATGGAAAGAGAAAGTTCCAAAAGATCCAAGCTTTCAAGAAAATTTCCTCAGTTTCTAGGGTTAGGGTTTTCTGCAACGATCTCCATACCTCTTGACGCAAGTAAGTATATGCAAGAGCCATCTTCGACTGCTTGTTGCCGCCCTCCGCCGCGAAGTGGTGGTAGAGAAACGCCTTCGTAGCGCTCTGCTCCTTTGTGCAACCCGTGCCGTAGAGGAACCCTAAAGCCGACTGCGCGTGCTGCGATCCGCCGCCGGCGGCGGCCTCGATCTCAGAAGCGGCCTCCTCCATCGATCTGGGATCGCCGGTGGCGGCCGCGGAGATCATGGATCGAACGGCGGAGTAGTAGAGGGATGAGGTGTTTCCGGAGGAATCGACGATGGGGCGCCATGAGCCGGGGTCGAGCTCGTCTTCGGACTGAGTCTCGGACTCGCCGAACTCGTCCCAGTCGGAGGAGTCGGCGGACGAGTCATCGCCGGAGGGAGGGGTGTCCTTGAGGTCGTCCTTGGAGAGGACAAGGACGAAGGGGCGGGCGGTGGCGGAGAGGAGGAGGAGGGAGGAGGAGAGGGCGAAGATGATTACGAGGCGCGGGACACGGAAGCTACTACGCATTGCTGCTGCTAATGCGGACTACTGTAACGGAGAAAGTGAAACAAAGAGAGGTCGGGATGGAAAAGGCAGGCGGGTGTTCCTTTTTATTTCGTATATTCGTATTCTCCAGAATGCATAAAATTAGACGGTTCTCCGGGTTCTAATGACGTGGTCCTTGGCCATCTGGACCGTTCGTTCGTTCGTTTTGATAGACCCACTACCATAGACCCTACCGAGGATCGATCCGTGGCAGGGTAGTCTAAAATTTCCTGCCTTGGCCACTAGGCCAGCTCAGCAAAACGAAACCAAAAAAAAAAAAAACCCCTGAATCCTGATTATGGGTCATACTTGTTTTTAACTATCCATATTCTTTCTTGGTAATGGAATAAACCGCAATGCAAGGCATATTTTTTTACATTAAAATATATAGGAATTGAATGCGTGGTATTCATACAATGATACCATAAGTAATTAAACATGAACAGAAAAGACGGGTTTTTAAAAAATATATGCATCAAATCATTTTTAATTTTAGGGAAATAGAAGTGGTGAATAAAGATGAGAAATGAACCATTAGGGTGATGGTACCATTACAAAAATAATAACAATAATAATAATTAGGGTGATGGTTGTTTTGTTCATTTCTTTATCTTTTGATTTTATTTCCCTGAAGGAAAAATCATTTGATGCTTATTTTTAAAAACGCACATTTCATTTTAATTTTTTATTATTTATGATGTGAATTCGATGTATTCAACCCCTATGTTTTATAATGTGAGAAAATGGGCCTAAGTGAACCATTTCACAATTTAAAGAAGTTCTTCTACTTCCTTCAATTCGGGGTCTTAAGTCCTCAGCCTTGCCATCTTCAGGGCCACTTGGGATCGATCCTACTTGTATCAGTGCTTCATGAAGAACAAAGGCATCGTTTGAAAGAGCCTGCAGGCGAAAAGGTCCAATGCACCGGCACACGGAGAAAAAATATGCATCATAAACTACTAAAGAAGTCAATGTTATCTAACTTCTCAAACAAAAAGAAAAACAAATCTGAGAAATGGCCAAAAGAGGGGAGATTCAGTATAAACAAATAGAATACATGTAATCTAGATAATATAAAGTCAATCATTTATTATATTTCATTTTAAAATGTCTAACATGAAGATTTTGGATTTTTGGTCTCCCCAAGAGTCCTTTAGAACCAACCATATACCAACCCAAAAGCTAAAATTGATAAGTGGAAGGCTCATACAGATATATTAAGACAGTCAAACCTATTACTTAAGTGATGTGGGATGTGTGACCTCCCAATAAGTAGACCTTTTTCTATCACCAAATTCACCTTAATATCCTCCAAGTGGATCACACATGAAGTTCAAATAGTTATCTCTTATCCAAACCGGGAGAAGTACTCTTCTTTCTTCTTTTTTTTTTCCATGATAGCGTCCACACAAATGCAGGGAGAGAGCCCACGTAAGTGGAAGAAGCGCCCATAGACATGGGAATAAAACCCACACAGGTAACCCACCAAAGTGTGGAATGGCAGCATATCCAAGAATTAAACCCTAGGTAATTGGGTGGGATATAAAGTTATGAACCAACTAAGCAACCCATGGTTCTCGGGAGGAGTACCTCTTAGCAAAATGTTCTACTGTATTAAAAATCTCTCATTGAGAGGTAGTGATTTTAGTCCCTTGTTGAATCCTTTATCAGGCACTTATGAAACCTATACTAATCATTGGGTTGAGTTTCTCAAATATTGTACTTAAATAAGCCATTTAAACTTAGGGCTCTTTGATTAAGGGCTGGGATAATTTAAACAATTTTTTTTTTTTTAAATCTAATCCATAATGATACTCTTTTTCATCACTCTACCCTTATTTGGTGTAAGTCCTAGTTAAATGGGCTTGCTTTTTATGTCCAACAATAGCCCACTGGCCGTGAAAACCCATCTAGGGTCAACGACTCAACTTGGTGGATTGCGCTTTATGGCCCATCGGGCTAACTCGGCCCATTGACTGTATTAGGCTTGTTCAAGCAATCAGAATCATCTCCAAGTAGGTTAGCGTTGTAGAATTCTATGAGACCAGCCCTATAAATTTGTCATCATGCCCCATTATATATATTAAAGTAATCGGGGAGGTGGGCGGTAAAGGGTGCTACGTCAGCAACAATTACACCAATGCAATCATCAATGGGTCCCATGTTAAATATGTTTTGTGGGCCCTGCCAATGAATGAAATCCAAATTGTTGCTCATTTACTCTCAGTTCGGTTTTTTTCCCTAAATGGATGGATCCAATGGTGGGTACCGGTTCGTATTAAATATATTTTAAGATTGGACTCCAGTGCTGGATGAAATCCCAATGGCCTTCTCTCAACCCCCTTGTTTTAAGAGTGGGCCCCACTGATGGAGGGACTCCAGTGCTGGATGAAATCCCAATGGCCTTCTCTCAACCCCCTTGTTTTAAGAGTGGGCCCCACTGATGGAGGGAGGCAAGCCTGTTGCCCGTTGTCTGGTTTCTTAATGGATGCAAATCAATTAGTGAGCACTGTACATTTAACTTATTTCTGCAATGAAACCCACTCATGGATTATGCATAAATGTTAGTTTTCTAGGTCAATATGTATCCGTAGTGGACAATCAGACCGGGTTGGTATCATACACAAGCTTAATTTCTTTGATACTTGTTAGGATGTGATTTGTGTGTGCATGAGTTAGAACTATTAAAAACATACTATGATGACTCATATCTATATCCATGTACACTCATCCCATGCAATGTACATCTTTTAAGTTTTTCGCCCCCCTCTCTTTCAATTTTTTTTTCTTATACTATCAATCATATGTGGGGCCAACTGTTCCATCACCATAAAACCAGATGTCATGTGTATGTGGCCCATTGAGGATGAAATCATTTGGTTTCCATTTACTTTCTTCTTATCTTTCCTTTTTTCTTCTTTGGATGTAGAGCCATCAGTGGGCCCCACACATTAAAAAATTTTAAAGGGTGGCCCTCGGTGATGGATCAAACATGTTAATTTTTTTATCCCTTTCTTTTGTTTTTTTTTTTTAGTAGATGTAGATCCATCCGGTTTGTTTTCTTTTCCTTATATTCTCAATCATCGATGAGTGCCACGTAAAATATGTTTTGTGGGCCCTACTGTTGCTATCACGGACCCACTGGGAACTGGAGAGATCTTGATTATAGGTTCATTGTGGGCACACTTTTGAATTTATTTTAAATATAGTCAAATGAAAATTACAATCTCATGTACAAATCATTTCTCCGCTTTGAAATTTCAAATAGTCCAATATGGAATGTGTATTTCAAATATAGTCATATCCAACCGTATTTCAAACGTATGTTATGGTATTGTATATCCAACCCTATCTCACGATATTGCACATTGAGATGTAGCTCCCTACTTCCCTTATCTTCTTCCTCTCGCTTGATCCATCCTTTCTCTGCTCATCATAGGCAACAAGGGTCTCCATCTATCCTTCTCATGCCCCTTTTTATAGACTTATTAGTTTCTAATGCTTACATTTTTATTATAAAAAAATACTTACATTTTTCTTTCTTGCATTCCCTACAGTTAGATCACCACATGGAGATAGGCTATCATTTCTTGCTTTTTTTTTTTTTTTTTGGCTTTACTTGCAATATACACATTTCTTGTATTTTTTTATAGTCATGCTAGGGAGATGATTTGTCATCTTATCGATGACTGCAACTTTCTAGCAATTGACTTTCATTTGATTTGATCATAATTATGAGGTTTGAGTTTTTCTTCCTCAAGTGGATTAATCTTTTTTTTAAAAAATTATATTTGATTCTGTGTCCGATCTAGACCTTCCTACTACTTTATGTATTTTAATTTTTAATCCAGAATTTTGTATTTAATGGATGCTTACCATAAGTATACATACTTTGTAGTTGTAGTGCTAGAGTATATTATTTATAATTGTTTATTATTTTGTTCTTCCCCTCACATGATCCTTAAATGGTGGAGCATTTTATTTTATTTTATTTGAAAATAGTAGGACTTGTTTTTATGGATAGATGATTTGGACGTGTATATATAATATATGCATAAATGAGATGATCGTAATGGTCAATGCCTTTAAATTCAAGAGATCATCGTGTTATGTAAATTTACTTCATTTTATATTTATGTTCATACATAGAAAAAATTTTAATATGCAAAGATAATGAAAAAAAGTTATTTTACATTTATTTTATCTTAACAATATTTCAAGAAAATTCTTAAATTTTAATATATTTTCATTTTATGCACGGGCCTTTGTTGCTAGTTTAATAAATAAATAAGACCGCTAAAACTCATAATTCCCCAGGCTTTAGGTCAAATATCCACTTCAATAGGAATAGCACCCACACCCCAATTGATTAGGGGTGCTTATGGACCGTGGCTAGAATTAAGCCCAAAGTTGACTTAGATCGGCCCGAATGAGTGCTTGCAATTTAGTGATTAATGTGTCTAAACAATTGCTAGAAAGCTCAAACACGTTATAAAAGGTCTCACACCCTCACTCTCGCTCACCTAGCCCGGCTAATTGATTGAATGTACAGGTTTGGGCCTAACACATATAATGGATTTCTTAAAGTCGAGCCGGGCTTAGAGATACCTCAACCCTCCCCGACCCGCGCCATGAACATCCCTACGATCAATCATATGAAAAACAGGTGATTGGAGAAAAAAAAAAAAAAAAAAGCCAAGAGAGAGAGAGAGAGAGACAGAGAAAAGTGCTTTACTCTTCTCAAATTTCTAGTGGGCTCGAGTGAGAGTGCACTTTGGTCCAATGAATGAAACCTAAGAGCTTGCCATTCCCACAGCTCCACGTGGCGCTTAAAAGAAGCACAAAAAACAGTGGGCCCCGCTCGAGTGTACCCGTGCGCACGTTAGCTTCTCCCGTTCGTTATCTTCAATAACCGCCGTCGCCTCGTGTGCGAAACAAAAACATTCCCATAACTACCCTTCTCGTTATCTTCTGTTTCTTTTCCCTCTCTTTTTCTCCTCAGTCTCATCATACCTTCAACGCTTTCTTCTCTCCTTTTCTTTTCAAAATTCTCCATCTTCTCTTGTTTGGCGCCTTCAAGGAATCCATGAAATTCTTTCTCCATTCTCTTTCCACAGAATCCAAGTTCTAAGAAAGCAAAATCATGTCTGCAACAATCTCCTTCAGGACACCTGGTTTCTGGAGAATTTCTAGACACCCAAATTGGAAACACTCTCCATTTTGCAGTACTCCAATCTCTCTGTCAATGTTAGTAATTCTCTCATCATTTTTCTTTTTCAGTGAGAATCTTTGTTTCTTTTTTTTTTTCCCCAGTTTTGATTCTTGGTGAAATATTTTGGTTGTTGATTGCATTTTTTTTTTCTTTTTGTTTACGTTGTATAAAACCAGAAGGAGAAAATTGGGTTTTAAAGCAATAGGATCTGGAGATGGGAATCTGTCCGTGGTTGAATTGAATTACTCTGTTCTGCTTTGGTTTTAGGATCTGTTTACTGAATCAAGATTAAAGGGGTTTTTAGTTGAATTGTATCAATGTGGAAGGCATGTGTAAAATTGGAGCAACTTATCTTGTGGGTCCCACTATGGTTTTGCCATGGTGCAAGGATCAAGTGGTTCTGCTCATCAAGTAGCTACACACTAAAGAAATGGTTGGTTGGAAAGAATTCGATCAATGAGCGATCGACATTTGACTTAATCTCTGGCCATTTTGGTGGGACGACCCTGCCTGATTTCTGGGTCAAGGTGTCTATGTGCATGGCCCAGTTGAAAAATAAATCTGATCTTTCAGATGTCTCCCGCTTTGCCATGTCTCAGCTGAAAGTTCATTTACACGAACGAAAACGATCAATCTCTGTTTTCTGCTCTTCAGATTGGAAAACCTAAATACCAGACAGAGAGAAGAAAGAAAAGAAGACGAAGAAGAAAATCAGATGGTTTCTTTGTAGTCATAAAAAGTGACCAGATTATGGGAATTGCAAGTGTGTTTTATTACTCACCTAAACTATAGCATATGCCCCTACATTTATACCCCAAATCTTGATTTTTTACTTTTTTTTATTTTTTATTAACATGAGTTGAGCAGAGTGCCTGTTTCGCTTCTACTTTCATGTCCAAGTAAAAAGGCTTAAGTAACAATGCCTGTAGTTTAAATTGATCTCATAATTTGTTCACGACATTATCAAAGTATAGCTTTGATAAGTGCCCTTGATTGATGGGGTACATGGTTTAATTTCTGTGAGTGTGAATGTCTCATGTTTCATCCTTTTTTTCGATTGTAGAAAGGAAATTGGCTCTATGAAACCTCAGTTGCCTTCAAATCCTCATCCAACTGATGCTTCAAGGTCAAGAAATATTCGTTTCAGCAAAATGCTTAGTTCAGACAGTGAGGGCAGTTGTAAGCATGAGAAGGATTTTGATTGTTTCACAGTGCGTGAAGCCATGCTTGATGAGGAGTACTGGGTGAGTTTTTTATTTCAATTATCTTGGTCATGTTCTAGATATCCAAATCCTTTTTGTATATCTGTCTTCAACAATTTGAGGTAGGCATTTGGAAAAAAGAAAACTCCATTGATTCACTTGCACTTTGGTACATTGATTCACACTAGACAGCAGCGTGGTTGAGGGCAGAAAGTCATTGGGAAGATCAATTGGTTGATCGGTTAGTATTTTATTAGAGTACAGATTTGGGAGCAGTGCCTACTTTTTCTTCCTCTGAGATAATAAAAACCTCAAAGCATTAGACTTATAATTTCACCTTGGTTTGTTAATGCAGCTTCATTGACAGCCGCAAGAGGAAATTCGCAGAGCAGGTATGGATTTTGAGTGTCTAAGATTCATATAATCAAGCACTGTTTAAAAAACTTTAAGATTGTTGGTGAACTCTCCACGGTGCCCCCTTATATGGGTGGCCACATATGATCAGCCCAATCCTTAACACATATCCTCTGTTCTCCAATAGAATTGGTTATTAGTTTTGAGTGTTACACTGATCTGGGTATTAGTCACTTCGGATTTTATCATGATAAGTTCGCATCATATGGAACCATTAAATTGTTGTAGACTTAAAACTAAGGATAAGGATCATTTAATCACAGTGATATTGCACGCTTCCTTAGTGCCACATCCAATACCTTTTCATTGCCCTCACTTGATCGTCATGCATTTGAAGACTCCATGAAGGGCATTGTGTATTGCAACTCACCATTGGATTTCAAAGGTGTTGTGGGGTCTGGATGACTGTATGCTTGTTAGAAGTAAATGTTTTGGATCCACTGGACAGACATAGGATCCATCTTCAATAACCAACAGGGCTTGCAACACCACTAAAGGTCAATCGCCTTGCTTTCGACACAAAGCTTTAGGTGAACTTTCATAATTCTTATCATGCTATGAAGGGGGTTTACCAGCCATCTTGTTGGAAACCATGTCCCCTACACTTTTCCTTCCAGCTTCAAGGGGAGACAATGACCAAGGTGAAAAAAGATGCAGTCCTGTCAATTGGATTCCTGTGGGTGTTAGAAACTCTCTGTCAAATGGGCATATACAGAGAAACTCATGACAGTAAAACAGTGCTCTAATTTTTTTTTCAAATTGACCAAATTTGGATGGCAAGGACATATTTGGTCAACGGCTCATCAGATCTAAAGGGGCAGGGGCATGATGTTGTGCAATTAAAGGAGATTCCAAACTCAACTTCAGATGACAATCATGCCTCTAGTCTTCTGCCTTCTCTCAATAAGGTGATCTAAGCCACTGGATTGATCAAGGTAGTGAGGGGATCATAATGACATGGTTAGGAGTAACCTAGCTTTTGAAGGTCTGAATATCATGTATGAAATGAATAGCAGTGGTAGGAAATGCTAATGATAATAGAGATCACCTTGCATTGATTGAGGATAGAATGAAGAAAACTGGTCAACTGATGAGGATTTCTTATGCTAACAATTAGTGATGATATGCGATCATCCGCCATGGGATTTCTTGAGAAAGATTTCAGCATAGGAGTGGAGGGAAGGCTGATAAATAGAAGCAAGGCAGAAAGGAAGCACATACTCCTAAACCTTGAAAGTTTCATTATCTGAAGATATTTGAGAAGGGTGTCCTAGAGTTGTGATGAGCGTTTAGCATCTTATCCTAGAGAGATCTTGTGGTGTTGTGGTTGGAACAGTAGAAGCAGAGTTAGGATCTTTCAGTGTGGGATATTTTTGGGACTTCATCCATTCATCTTGTAGGTCTTGATTTCTGAATAATGGACCCTGAATGTATACAAGGAACACTGCAGGAAACTGTACATCCAGTGTGGTGCAGGGCACTATACTTTTCTTAAAATAGTATTTGGACATTTTCAACTTACAACTATACACCTTGTACATATTTCTGCCTTTTTTCCTCCCTAACTGGTTATATTTTCTATGCAGGAATTCTATGCATTAAAGAGAAGATGCAATGGCCATCCAGAGAAGTGCACTTGTTTTGTTGCGGTATGATGCACAATGATAGGAAATGTCCATAATTTCCTTTATGTTTATAAAGAAAGAAAAGACATGTGATACGCAGAAGTCATTATTTGAGAAGCAATTCCAAAAGATAACTTCGGGAAACTTAAAAGTGGGATTACAATGTTAATCATGCCGAATACGTCGAAGCGATTTCATTTGAGCAAGTAAATTTAGTCAAGGGTATTCAATTATGGGTATCAGTTTAAGCAATTGAATTGAGTTAAAGGACAGTGAACATAGTTTCATTTCATCTGCCTATTCCAGAACATGAGAACTAGGGGGAAATGGATCCAGAATTTGCACGGATGTGTGTTCATGCACCTTAATTCTACTTAGAATTGATGTGTTCTTTATTGCTTGATCCAACATGTAATTTTAGTCCGCTTCATTTGAAGTCCTTATTGTAATAACCTTTTATTTTATTCTTGCAACACTTATAATCCTTAAATGGAAGGCTGTTTCCAGTTATTATTTCTCATTTGGCAAAAAACTCTTTTCAAGTGAAGCAAATTACAGACATCTTGTTGATTGCCATACATTGAATGCATTTGTCGTCTTTGTTTTTGAGGGTTTGCTTATCCAGTGTTCCTTTTCCAAAATATCAGGTAAAGAGCGAAGAAACCAATTCGAAGCGCACTGTAATGAATAGTGTAATTGGAACACTGGACATAAGTATCCGGTATCTGTTACATGGAGAGACGTTTCCTGGGGTATGGCATGATTTTAACATTCCACTAATCTACGAATTTGGTTAAATATTCAAACAATTGCAATTCACCGTGTCATTTACACAACCAGGAACAATCAAAGTCAAGTTTCACTGGATTCAGCAAAACCAAAAGACATAGCTATGGGTATATTTCAAACTTATGCGTCGCTAAATTGGCACGTCGCCGTGGAATTGCAAGCAAGATGCTACATTTAGCCATCCAAGTTGCCAAATCATCCGGTATGATGACATGATTATAAACAGAGACTCCGAAGCAGTGCTTGCAAAACTTGTAGAGTAAACTCAAAACACCCAACTTGACTCAACTGATCTAAACAGAATCTCATTTTGACCCTTCAATTTTCTTCTGTCCATAAAAAAACTTGATCAAGAAAAAATATCAGTAGCCATTTCTCTTCCCATATTATTTAAACAGAGAGGCAAAAGAAAGATATACTTGTGGTTTTTTATTGTTTTGAAGGTTGCAGTGTACTTTTTGTCTTTTATAACATGAAGGGTATCCATCATTCTGGATGTAGTGGCAAACATGCCTGACGAAATTCATGTTCATGTGGCAGGTTTGAAGAAGGTATTTGTACATGTACACAAAGATAACAAACCAGCCCTGCAACTCTATGAAAAGATGGGCTTCCAGGTGCAACTTATCTACTATATAACTACTAATTATTACCAGCAATAAATCACAAGGTCGTATAAGTAAATGAAATTCCTATTGAGTGGTCCATATGAAGTTATGTGCTAATGCAGCTAAGTACTTCCAGATGGTTGAAACGTCAATCACTCATTCATCAGAGCCCAACTACTTGCTGTGCATTGAAATCTCTTGACTGTATACTTCCTCGGCTTTGTTGTTTCTTCTGCATTGTATAAAAGCAAATCGACTGTTCATATACCATGTATCATGGATCAATCACCTGAAATTTTCAAGCTGAAGATTCAAGAGGATGCAACGGTGCGTACGCTACATTCAACAGCTAATTAGGTGCGGGCATTCTAACAATGATCCACAGTTTTTCGTTTTGGTATTCTTTTTACGTCAAAATTGATTGTACAATCAAAATGTCAAATAGCTATTAGGCTTCTAACAGACTGCCAAATGGGTTGAAGTGGAGCATGTGGACTCCCAAATGATTTCTTTTTTAGTCCTTCTGTGTATATACAAGACCAGTTTGATTTTACAGCTGTTGGGTGGAGCTTTTGATCTCAAAAATATTTTTTTTTTCAGCTCGGTCATTTAGGCAGTTTTAACCAACTATCTGGCCCATTTGGCTATCCAGTGAGGAATATGACTGAAGAAGGAATGGGCCCAAGAACTCAGCCCAAACTATGCTTGGGCCAGGCGCCTGGGCCAGGCGAGGCCTGGCCAATTGCATTTCTAATTGAAAGCATTTTAATTATGTTCTGTCACTGTAGGTTACTTAAGTCTGGACTGGTTTCACCTCCTAGCTCCTACTGGTTCCCGGTAACATTTCATTCGCGGGCTTGATGTTGTCACCGACAGAAGAAGGATGGCATTAGGGTTCCAGATGGCTGGATTGTGCAGGCCAACGCTTGTGCAAGTCCATGCCATTTAGTTGTAGAGTTTACGATTCAGGCTGGGAACCGGCCCATAGAGTTAAAAGCCAGGCCAAGTCCAGCAATTAGAGGAAGACTGGGCCATTTGTTTGAATCAATGGACTGAAGCGAAGCGAATTGTAAAAGCCTTTAAAGAGAATAGGCTCGGTCAGGGTCAGCCAATTTAGTAATTGGGCCAAGATTCCTCGTCCGAGCCCAATCTATTCCAATGAGTTTTGGGGCCAAGTAAAGCCCATGGCAAGTTTAGGATATGTCAGATGTGGCACCATACCGCCCTATGATGGGGATGGGTTGGGTTAAAAACTGACACGCATCATCTGTATTGATTTCCGGTTCAGTGTATTGGCTGCAATGTGTGATTTTGGCTTAACCCAAGACAAAAAAAAAAAAAAAAAAATTGAAATCATAGTCTGTAATCTGTATGGGCCCTTTCGCACTTTGTTTCGGATCCTTGAAATTTTGGTACGTAATATTAGAACTTGTCAGACTTGGGGCCTGTTTATTTGCATAAAATACATAGGAATTCATGTTTATAATTATTAAAAAGGTGAGGTGAAGGATGAAGGCTTTGAGGGGAGGAGTGAAGGATATTTGATGATGTAAATAGACTTTTAACTTTCCGAGGTATTGAATTACTAGAGTCATGGTTGAGCATTCACTTCACGTCTTCCCTTTATTCAATTTCCATTAAAAGGGAGGTTATTTGATGGTCACTTTCGAATATTCACATTTGATTCTTCATTGTGAACCACTTATAAAAACACAATCCTAGGTATTCACTTATATAAAACAAATAGGCTTTAGAATACATAGGAGTTGAGTAGATAACATTTCATAAACAAATGAGCTCCACCAATGGATTATTAATAACGTGAAATACAAATGACATGAGGTGATGGGTGAAGGACAAAGGTAGCAATGTAGACTTAACTTGACTTTCATTGGATTTGTTTACTAGGGTGATCCATGGATATTTATTTTTTGTCTTCACTTGATTAACTTTGTATTAAATGAGAGGTTATTTGATGGTCATTTTTGTATATTCGCCTTAGGTCGTCATTTTTAACCACTTATGACATGGATTCCTATATATTTTATTTATATAAAATAAATTGGCCCTAGAGAATTTTAAGAAAGATCCTTTATGATATTTTCTTTAATTTAAAACAAATATTAAACATTTTAAGAAAAATAAATACTCATATGAAAATCTTTCCAAAACATGTAGCTTTACTATAACATGGGTTTTGGTAATACCTCAACATAAATTTCTCACAAAAGATCATAGGAAAATGCTCATTTCCTAAGATTTTTGTAAAGTCTTGCAAAAAATTTGCCAACCATTCCCAATCCACAGAGAATTTCAAGATAATTTGTTAATCTGCAATAATAACGAGGGTGATAGTTTCTGACCCAACTTGCCCACCCGACCAGAATTCGACTATGCAATTTAGGATTCGGGCTTGACATTTATGACCTGCTCAATGAGTAAATAGCGTTTGGATTGAGTACATTCTTGCTATTCAACCCATTAATGGGTCCAACCCAATTAAGAGCAAAATGGTCTGTTAACCTAATTCAAATCTAACCTATTAATAAATACTTGCTTTTTGACCCAATTATATAAGTAGGTTGGTCTGAGCCATGCGACGTTGCCTTGGTGCTTAACCCCAAATGACCCATTGCCACCCGCATGTTAATTTGTATAAATTTACCGATGAAGTCAAGCGTCAAATTAATGTAAAAGGTAATGGTTAGCTAAAGGTAAAGTATATTATTTGATGAAATAAAGACGCATTTGTTTTTATGAAGTAAAATAAGATAAAGTAACATGAGAAGTCAATGAGTGGTAAAATAATCACTTTACTTAGCTTTGATTGGGTAAAGTTTTTTAAGGTCCCCGCAAGTAAAAGTAAAATTCTTTTGTGGCTAAAACATTACTTCTCTAGATATTTTGACCAATAAAACATGATGAATTTAAAAAATTCTCAGTTAAGATTATACAGCGCTAAATTTATCTCTTGCAAAACAAACGTAGAGGGTCTTTATAAACAAAATTGGGTAACATCCTCAGAGAGAAACTTTCTCTAGTTTTCCTCGATTCAATGGAAAACCCACGTTTGGGTGAAAAGATAAAAAGTAAAAGAATTTTTCAAAACCTTCCAACCCATCAAGAATCCTTTCTTTCACTGATTCCTCACTCTCTACCTTCCCATCGAACTTTGCAAATCCATATAGACAAAGAAGCACATGAGTTACAAAGTGTGGCTCCTCCTGTGTGTTTTTCAAACCTGAAGTGACTCCTCAACTCAAAATTCCTAAAAGAAAATTTGAAGGTTGCAGGAGAACGAAAGAATTAATCCTCTGGATGGATAGAGGACTCCTCTGCCCTTAATCTAGTCTTTTCCCTCCTTACATGCCCAGCATCAATGAATGGTTAAGACAATCTCATCATGCTGCAGAGGGCCCAAGATCAAACGGTCCAAATTGGCATATCCATGCATGCATGAAGAAAAAAAATTAACATGTTGAATTCTGTCTTGGGCAGGGTGATTGAGTTGCCAACATTTATTACCATTGCCCGTACTGTAGGAATCACACACACAGGCACAGGACTTAAATATACCTATTGAATGGGCACGTGATCTGGAACGAATTGGGAGGATGGGTTCCAAGGAGTTGGTCTTATTATTACTGTATTCCTTAAAATCCAACGAAATGCATGTGAACTGGGCCTACACGACATTCATACCGTATCTGCACTATCCACTGATGAATGATGATAGTTATTCATGTCACTCCTGTCCAAGTATATATGTATAATATTTAACTAGTAGTTTGTTTATTGGTGTTGAGAAGTAGTGATGGCAACTCTATCCAATGAATGGATGAAATTTTGGGGTGGGACAACATATCAGAGTGAATCAGTCCCGGATTACCTGTGTCACCAGACACCAGATTTCAATTCACTATTCCCAATTTATGGTCCGCAGGTGGCCACAATATCATTAATTCTGATTAAATGGGTACTTTTTTAGCCAATGATATTATGGGTTTCTCCCATTAGAAGAGACCTCAATTGTGAGTGATTAAAACATCTACTCCTATCGTAAGAAACTCTGATATCTCTAGAAGATATAAGACCCACTTTTATTTCTACGGGTACCTAGGGTTTGTCCCGGAATGCTAAGGTGAGAAGCCGGTTTCCAGCCAATGGGTGACCCTCTTGTTGTCAATATCATGGACTTATGTTATGATCCTGACCACCATGATAATTGCACCAAAATTTATGACTGTACGTATATTTAAGTTCAGTTTTTTTTTGTGTTGACCTTGGCCATAACAATTGGACCACAATTTAGACTGTACATATATTTAAGTTCTGGTTTTCTTAGAATGGAGTCTGATTCTATAATATGTAAGCTATCGAGATACTTAGGTTATGGACATCTGGTCCACGTCACTGTGATCTAAATCTTACAAAGTCGATAGAATGTCCATTTAAGATATCCTTGCATTGATGATAAGTGAATGTCATGATTTATAAAGCAGCTGAGATCTTTCAATCTGTAAAGTCATAGAGGTTCCTGATTCATATTCTTTTATCTCCGTTGGTAGTATGGATGCAAATAAAAAATGACAAAGCTAAAACTCCAAAACCCTCCATAATGTTTTGGCCGGAAAGTTCCCAAGGCCGTATTCAGTACAAAACAAACATCAATCATTGCCCCTCATACGCATTTGCTTCCAAGGATTTTAGTTCTTTCCACTTTGATTTTTTTTTTTTTGAGCGACTCTTCCAATGGGGCTGGAACTCAAGATAGAACCCGCAGACATAAAGAAAGATAGCCCGTATAAGCGGAAAGAATGCCCACGCAAGTGGAAAAGGAGACCGCACAAGCAGGAAAAAAGTGCACATAAATGGAAAGAGGTGGTGTACCCAAAACGCACAAATAGGGCATAAACTTGGGGGTCTGGATCAAGAGCCTAAAATCAATGTTCGTGAATATTTGATGGCAAAATATGAATACTCATTGCTTGTTTGCAATAAAACACGTAGTAATTGCCACTATGTGATTGTCAAAGAAGTGAACCATGAATGATGCGAGGCATGAGGTGATGGATATGAGGTGGCAATGTAGATGGGACCTTCTAAGACTTGAATTACTATTTTGGCGACACACAAATTTTTTTTTTTTTTTTTGTGCCGAGTTTTGGGATTTGAACTCGCGACTGGTTGGCTAATACCAATTGTTAGAAAATTAATTAGGGCAAATCACGAGCAATCAATCACAAGTACACAGATATAAGAGATTTACGTGGTTCGACAATTGCCTATGTCCACGGTGCTATGAGTGTTCCGCTCAATTTCACTATGCAGTAAATTGGGCAACTCGTTACAATGATTCAGTTCCTCTAACACTTAGCCTACTCTCTCCCCTAATAGGTCTCATTATTGCTCTCACACAGCCTCTCCCCTTACAATGCTCTCTTGTTTCCCTTACTTGCTTTCTCTCTATTGCTTATAGAAAATAACCCTAGAAAGTATATATAAGGAATTAGCCCTAATAGACTTGTGTGCCCTCCCACTATATCTGCACTTTACTGAAGATGAGGTGCACCTTCAATCACCTTCTTATTTTTTCTTAGCTAACTATTCAAACTAAAACCTAAAAACGTTAGTAGAAACAGCAGGAATACTTTGGTGACAATCAAAAATTTTTTTTTTTTTTTGTGCCGAACCAATCCTCCTGGGATTCAAATTCACAACCGGTTAACTCTAATATCATCTTAAATTTTCTTAACTAACCATTCAAACCAAAACCTTGAGACATTAGTAAAGACAGCGGAAATACTTTTCAATATACCCTCTCGGGTGGAGCCCACTACTCAATAGGTCTTGATTTGGTATCCTTAACTTGACTAATCAATAGGGAACCTCATCGATTTACATCCCAATAGTAACTTCATTAATAGTTTCAGTCAAGTGATCCACTATGTTGAGCTAATACATATACATCTTTGTAAAATGTAGCCCGTTCAACTAAACAACAAACGCACCAAAGCAGAGAGAAAAAAAATCAACGCAGCTGGCTACTAAATACTAATGTGGCGAGACACAAGCGTCCGTCCATAGAGGATACAACTAACTGCGACCTGTAATAAGGAAGCCCAACTTCAGTAAAAGAAAAGGAAATGAGAAACTTCTGTGGGCACTTGAAGCCTTTAGAAATGCTCGCAATGCATGGTTGCATGTTACTTGTGGTTTCACCTCTTTTGCCTCATCACGTGTTCTGGTAAAGCCCCAGCCTATCTAAGTTATCATATAATCTAATTTTTCTTTTGCCTCGTAAGACGCTGAGTATCTACCTCACTTTGATGTCCCTTACCAGTTAGCTACGAGGCAAGTTATAGGATATAATTCAATAACGTGGTGGGTGGGTAGCCATTTCCTACTAAAGAAGAGGTATTTTGATGGCCCTTTCTCGAAGCCTCTGCATTTTTAAAAGGTCAGGTAAGAAAATTATAGAATTCATTAACAAAATAAACAAGCCTTTGGAATGGACAAAGGGACAATTAATCATCTCTGCTGGTCGAAGAAGTAAGGAAAAAATTAGATGCGGAGAGTAGTTTTATGGAGATTCATATTAGAAAATGATTTTTATTATTTGGTTGGATCTCAATGAAGAAAGATTCATATTAGAAAATCATTTTGAGCTCATAAAGGTCTTGAAATATAATTCAATTTGTTTTAATCCTCCCCTCAGTTCTGTTTTAAGCCGGTGGCCATCCGCAGCAGGACCTGCTACACTTGGGCACAAGGGGTTGTTTACACTTCAAGGGAAGTACTACTGCTAGCAGATGTAATTTTGCGTAAGACTTGTATGATCTATCCGCATCTAACATTTGTTGCAGAGTCATGTGCTCATGTGGATGGAGGACTTGACATCTACTTCTCAAGCTGGATGGACCGCTTGCCATTATTACACAAATGATCCCAGTGGCCCATTTGGATCTTTGCAAAGTTAAGTGCAGGCAGCTAGTTTTACGAATAACTGAGCATTCACGAGTTTGAACTACTTGATTGAATTGCACTTGTCTTGTTCTTTGCCACAGTCAAAAACAGGCAATTGATAAAGTAGTGGCCTGCTTTTTACAGAGACGAGCAAAGTTATTTAGAGGCATGGAGAAGGATATAATAAAAATTGAAGGTTTTCCGAAATATTTAGAGGTGGCGTCAATAAGAGATAAATAATTATGAGAAAAATTGTTTGAGATTGTTCAAACATGTCAAACTCAAGCCGGCAACAAAGTTGATGAGGAAAAGCCTTTTATATAGGTTAATAAGTCATAAAAGAAAAAAGGTAGGTCAAATAAGACATGGATAAAAGTGGTAAAGATAAATTTGAAAAAGTATAACCTATGAAAAGATTTGACTATTGGATAGATAGAATGAGAAATAAAATTCATGTAGCCAAACCTAACATAGTTGGAACGTGACTTTAGCAATGATGACGACAACAAACAACAATAGTTACACATACAATGAAACTATTTTTCATATACAAGAGAGAAAACTCTCTCATAGTTACATATGGATAAAAGGAATTCATGTAGCCGACCCAATATAATTAAGCCAACGCTTTGATGGTGATAATGATAAGAGAAAACTCGAAAATTGCTGATCGGCCAACTGGTGAGGCAGTGAGTAAGTTTTGCGAATCTTACAAAGTTAGAAAAGCACGGTCTGAGGTTGCATTGCTTCCAAAAATATGCCCTATTAGATGTATCTAATCATGGTGGATGAAAAGGGTGTGGATTTTACATAGGCCAAGTATCACTCTATATAGATCATCCTACCCGTTGATTCTAGGGTCTCAGAGTTTAGCCGTTTTATAAGGTATGTTTCTTTTACCATGGGACAGTTAGTTAATGAATCTTTCATAGAGTTCATTTTACCATGAGTTTCTATGTATTTATTTACTCCAAGCAAACAAACAGTACTTGAAAGGATTTGGTTTGATAGAAGATTGACCGCACTATAGTATATGGGAAGGTGTTCACCAATTTATCACGTAAAGAATGATTTTTTATTTTTATTTTAAGCGCTTGTTCAAATAAAACTTAGGGGCGGTAAAAACCTTGGATTTTCTTTTTGAAAGGGACCCACCATTTTCATCCAATCATATATGAGCAGGAAGGATGAATAGCGTACAAGCCTATTAACACTATAGTCATTTATCATAATAAAAAATGGTAAGGGGCGGCAGCTCACGGTTCGAAAGTTGAGAACCAAAATCAATGGGCTTCGAAGGAGATGTAGCTGTTTACAAGAGGAAATTCTCTATTTGATGGGCCCATTTTCATTTACCCTTGAGTTTTGTATGGGCCCTCAACTCATTATTCATACCTTACCACCTGACCCAGCAAATCTGAAGTTAGACCCAAACTCAGTGAATTGTTTTGTTATGACCCGGTTGAGTCTGATTTCAATCGCCCAATAATGGAGATGAGTTGCTACTTACCATTGTCAGGTGAGTTTTGGAGATTTTGACAAGTGAGTTTAAATTGTATTTGTCAATTTCTCTTTTGAGGGAAACAGAAGAAGTGAATGCAAACCTGCCAATAGCAGATAAGATGCTGGCTGGCTTGATGCAGGCTTGCAGGGGCGTTATTTAAGGTCCGCTAAAGTAGTCCGTGGGACCACCGAAGCACCACAGCCGAAGCACATGGATGATGGGAAGGAAGATACACATTTATTTTTTTATTTTTTGCATGGATTAGAGATTTTGCAAAGATAGACTATAGGACAAAATGGATAGAATCATGAAGAAGATACTTCCACCGATAGCAGTGCCATCAAACATGGATGTAGTGAAATGCTATTAAAATTTGGTAAAGATGGTCACAGCCTGCATCTAGTTTTGATTGTACACGTGTGACATGGAGATATGACTAGAAGGAACCCCCACACACACAAAATAAATAAATAAATAAATAAATAAATAAATGATCTTACAATAGCCATCGAATAGCTCTAAGTCCCCGCATTTGTCTCTTCTTACCCATGCTGCAAACTCAAGTGTCATGGGCATCCCTTCTAAGATCTTACCCATGGTTGAAGGGATCGACCCTTCCTGTTGTGGTAGAGCAAGGCTCAAGCTCACTTGAGTAGAGGACAAAGGACGCTTTATAATTCCATCTCATGTAATGACAAAAAAAAAAAAAAAAACCACTCACTTTAGGAAAAAAAATAAAATAAAAGAGTAGGCAGTTGATGTAAAATTCTAAGGTCACGTTTGACAAATAAATCTTTAGGGAAAAGATTTCGGTTTACCTAAAGTTGTAGTAAATCCATATTTGATAATTATAAATTCCTGAGGATTTAGACGAATAAAAATCTTAATTTGCTAGGATTTTCAGATCTGACCACCCTCCATGAGATTTGAAAATCCTTACTTAAGTAAATTTGCACATCAAACCCTATTCTTCTCAGCTATATTCATCAATACACACAAATATCAATGTGAAATCCTCAACTATACAAATTCACAATGATGAATCTTGTTCTAGTAGTAGTGAAGAATTATAAGATCCATTGATTTCTCTCATATTACCAAACATGCCCTAAATGATTTAAATAATTTTCTCAACTAAGTTTTCTAGAAACTGTCATTTATGCTAAAGGTAGAGGGATGTACATAAATATTAGAGAGATTCTCTCTTTTTGATAAGAGGCGAGAATTAGGATTTTTTGGATCTACAAATAGACCCTTCTATAACTCTCTTGCCTGTGGAGGTTTTCTATTATCAATCACTTATGTATCAATCACTTACTTTGGAGAAGAAAGACAAAGGACCTAAGGATCTAAGAGGTGAAAGGTGATTCCCCCTGAAAACCAACTTTTTGTTGGATTGGAGGCTTAAGATGGTGCATTCAGGTGACATTTAACTCATTTAACGATTATGATTTATTATTTGTCGTATTATTGGATTGGTTCCAAATAGATCGACTTTAATTGTTACATACCTAAAATATTATAATATTTGGTACCAGAGCCATACTGGTTTCAATCCAATTATCGATTATATGTTTTTTTTATTATATTGGGGCTCTTGAATTCTTCTAAAAATGAAATTCAGATACGTACCTAGAGGAAATGAGTTTTGAGTATTTGATAAAAGATACTCCATCAAAATGAAAATAATAGTCTCAATAATGGGCTTAGAAATGAGAATTACAGTGTCCAACTCAATTTGCAAGAGATGAGAATGAAAGATTTATTTTTTGTTATATCAATTTTTTTGGTTTAAGATGTTACAGAGAGGATCAAGCCTTAGTAGATTTACTTTTGTTTGTCACTGGAGTAAGATGATAATGATAGATGAAAGTTTTAACTTTATCATGAATATTTTTCTTAATTATCACTGTTAATATGTTTTTTGAATAGTAAAGCTAAAAAAGTCATTCGCTCGCCGAACTGTGCTAAATGATTAGATATTTTAGATTTGTAACCATTAAAGACTTGTTTGGAATCAATTCAACTATACCATAAATAATTAATCTGAACCGTTAAACGAGTTAAATGTTATCTGAATTATTGTCAAGTTGAGAGTATTGCTAATTACTGGTAGGCAACGTAAATTGGACAATAAGTGATTCCCATATCTTAACATAGGGCATTTTATTAACACAATAAACTAATTTATCATATTCATAAGAGTCATATCACATATGAGAAAAGAACAATGTTCTGGTACTCCAGTCCTTTGAGAGCCTGTCGACTTATCCTTCAAGTTGTTCCACATCATCTAGTTCACCCCATTTTGATATTGTAATTAATCTTTTGATTAGTTTACTCATTGTTTTTACAATCTCTATATTCATAGTGATATTTTTACTTGTTTCCACTCTTTCCTTGACATTCAGCCACATACTGGCATTGTTAGATTTTCTTTATCTGCGATAACCCCATAAGCAAAATGTTAACATTAATGCCTCCTACTTTTAAGTAAGCCCATTACAAGCCATGGAGAGGTGTGGCCCACCAAAGCCATCCCACAAATAGTTACTAATCCTCTATTACTTTCTCATTACTGAGAATTGCAATCTTTTCTAGTAGGACGGCCAAATGCAATTGTTTACCCCTGATTTGTTAATGATAGGACAGCCAAACGCATTTGTTTACCCTGATTTGTTAAATTAAATAATCCCACAAACTGCACTTTTATCACCAGTGCCACTTGTATTTATATATTTTTATCAATCAAGTCTCATTGTATGGATAGTAGTACAATCCACCCCATTGGTCCCATCTTACAAACCATCCACCACAACCCTTTTACAAGAATCCGAATTATAGTTACAGTTTCCAAGACAGTGCCTTGTTTTACATGACCCCACTTTTTTTTAAAATGTGTCCCGCCAAAGGGAGCAGCAAGCAACAAAGTAAACCAAAGCTCCAACCGTTTAAAAGCATTTTTTTACTAGCCACGTGTCCACATCCCATTGGCGGGATCAGGATTAGGAGATTTGTGCTTCTTAAAAAAGGAGCATACATGCAAATGGGGAAACAAATGATTGCCGGCAGAATTAACTATTGGCGCTGGGTGAAAAGGGTTAAAAAGGCGACGGAATATTTATTATTACAGTAAAAGATAAAGAGAGCGACGTTAACGGAGTTGAACAGCCGTTAATCTCATTGGGGTTGGTTGTGGGTCCACGCATCAGAAGCGACAAAGTACCTTCCCGATGAAAGCAAGGAGATGTAACTTTTTCCTGTGCAGAAGCAGAAGGGTAAAGCCATTGGGATGGTTTGGTACGGATTGCGTGGGACCCACTCTTCCAGATCTTCCTCTTTTTACCGCCTTCTTTTGACCTTTTTAACCGCCGTATTTTAACCGCGCTTCGCAGACTTTCCCTCTCCTCGTCGATGAAGATCTTCGCTCGCGCCACGCTAACACTATCTGAAAATTGAGTCTGTATCCTTGGCTCTGATACAAGTGTTTGGAATTTGGATGAAAAATTTATAAGAAGAATATATAAGCACTAGTGTGACATAATATTTTTTTTCTTCTTGTGTTCCAATGATAAGGAGTAGAATGAAGTGATAATTTAATATGACACCAAATATGTTTTCGGTCAAATTTGTTGTGCGTATTTGTGCAGAATTAGCGGGTGTCAATGTCGCACCAAAGGAATAATTTGGTTGGATCAAAGACTTGGGATATCCTATTATAATGTATATGATAAAGAAATTTATCATGAAGTGATTTTTACTTCCCACCACTTTATTTTCATTTTTTTTCTTTGATGTCCATCTATTTAAATCTGAATTATTCAAAATGAGCTTCCTCTATGTATATAGAGTATTCTCATATTTTAACTCAATCAAGTTGGTCTTTACGGTGTGCTGACCATCTCACGAAAATGTGATAATGAAAATGCATGAAATTGGTTTTAATCGCTTTTTGCATCATCAATCACTAAATTGCAACTTCGATTGATATAAAAATTAGGAGCACCCTCTAAACCATTTGTTTTGAGTGGTTTTGTTCCTACCTCAAGCCCCATTTAGAACTTCACTCCTATTATGCAAACTCTTGGATTTGCAATGAGAATGTTTGGATAATGTCCTCCCCAAAGAAGTCTCTCATGTTTTCCAAAATTTCAAGAAAAACCTCCCCCACCCAATTATGCAAATCCAAAAAGGCAGCGAAACAGTGAGTTACAAACAGAGATATTTTCCAGAGTGTGGAACGCAGTTACTAGCATAGTTATTATGGTTATAAATATATACAGAGGAATGAACCAAATTGTGCCTTGACTTAAAGTGCAACGCAAGTAGGATTGATTGATTTTTAATTAGTTATTATAGTGCATGGCGGCAAGTAGGACGATTGATTTTTAATTAGTTGCAGTACCACGTGAACTGATCACGTCCACTCATCTAGTGGGATCCACAAATCGAGATGTGGGCCACTTTGGCACACCTCTTTACATTGTCTTATATATATATATATATTTTGGTGAGTAATATTTTTATAAATGAGATTTTTTCAAACACAATAACTCAGGTGTTCACTTTTGTACATGAAAAATGTCATTTATGAAAATATTCATCGTCAACATCTACAAGAATACCCCTGTGTGAATAGAGTGAAAACAGAAATCCTCTATCTAATCTGTGGGATCCGTTCTCCTGGTAGCTGTCATCTGAAAAGGACGGCTACACTCAGCTGCAGCAGCAGCAGCTGCCTGCATCTGCCTCTGCCTTCAGAAAAGAGAGATGATACATCAACACTGCATACGGAAACAGAGACACAGAGATAGAGATAGAGAGAGAGAGGAGAGATTTCCAAGATAAAGTTAAAATCTCTGCACTGCCACACCTCCCTCCCTGCACCCCCTGCAAAATACAGCTCTTATTTTCTCCTCTCCTTTTCCTCTTTTGATAGAGGGAGACACAGAATTACTGGTCTGTATTAAGAGAGGCCTGCCACAAGGATGGGATGGAACCTTTCTCTTTGTGGAGCGGGCACAGCATTTCAAGCGCTCTCGCAGTACGCCGTATCTTTTCAGGCTCTATTTCTCATGCTTTCACGGAGATGGGAGGTTTTGACGCTTTGATTCTGTTTCCAGAGATTTCATTTTCCTGAAGAAATCTCGTTATGAGGTGAAAAAGTAGGTTTCGTATCTCAGCTGGAGGTTTTTCCATGGAAATGTCGCTCTCTTTTCTAGCTTTCACCGGACTCCGTTTCTCGGACGTTTTCGTTTCCGTTTCCGTTTCCGTTTCCGTTTCGATGATTTTCCATGGAGTTTTGAAGCGTGATTGATTCCTTGTATGTGAACGGTAGGTTTTGAGTCACGTTTGTTTTGTCTCTCGATTTGATGATTTGCCATGGAAATGTTAGTTTCCGTTTTGTTTGGATGGTTTTTGCTGGAGTTTTGGTTTTTCCTCGCTTCGCTTTGAGCTGGAAAGCTCGTACGGATTCATTTCCTGCTCTTCTGGTCGCATTTTGAGCTAGTTTTTGCGTTGTAATGAGTTCCATTGCGGTTTTTTCAGGAGGATTCGAGCTTTTCTCAATCGTTTGCTAGTGATTCCTGTTTGGAGGAGTTTCCGTGGAAATCTCAATCTCATTTTGATGGTGACTGATCACTGAAGATTGATGATTCGAGCGCAGTTTCTGCCCTAGTTTGAACTTCTCTACAGAGGAGATCATGGCATTTCGCAGTGGATTCGATCGAGCAGATCCATTTGGGGGAATGCTTGTTCTTGTTGTGGTTTTTCTCGTAGCTTTGGCCTTGGAAGGAGTAAAATCAGATGACGGTAAGCTTATCTTATTAAGATTCAGTTTTTATTTTAAGCTTACTTTGCAGTGATGTTGCTCTGTTCTTTATTTGTTGATGTTCTTGGTTTTTTAGCGGGAACTTTGTGATACTATACAAAAGGATCATGTTTGTAGTTTTGGCTTTCCTTTGTCAACTACTGTTACTATTTGAAGATGATGCTTTTGGGACGTCTTGTAAAGTTTCTTTTGTACTAACTGATAAAATAAAAAGGAGTTTCCTTTTGTGCTGGAATCTGGACAATTCTGTTTTTTTTAAGCAAGAAATATATGAATGTTACTGAATCTTCTTTTCAAGTTCTTTGTTAGAACAAATCTTTGATGCAGTTTTCATGCTGCTTTGTGTCTTGTTTGAAAGTGATCTAGCAGGAGATTGGGACTGTTTGAGGTGCCTACCCTTGCTTCACCTTTAGGACAAGTACTGTAGGGTATCAGTATTTTTATGTGAAGAAAAAGAAAATGGAGTTCAATCTATATGTACATTCCATACCATTCATGGTTTAAAAACATAATTGGTAGTCCTATTCCAATTGCCGACACTTTGGATAAGAGCTTAACAACGTAATTTGGTTTAAGTCCCTTGATCAAGATTGGGTCTTGAAAGGGTATGCCAAGAAGCTTCCTCAACTATCAGTTCTCAAATTGTTGCTTGAGCATGTTGCATTGGAGTCTGGGTTGCGGGGCCTTCCGTGAGTCCAATGTGGTTACAGTTTTAATGCCAGTACTTAACATGTAATTGTTGGCTAATTAGTGATTATTTATTAGTGTGAGCCATTTCTTGTAGGAGCTACACTTTTGGAGATCAAGAAGTCCTTTCGTGATGTTGATAACATGTTATACGACTGGATTGATGCTGCATCCTCCGACTATTGTTCATGGAGGGGGGTAACTTGTGACAATGTGACCTTCAATGTTGTTGCTCTGTGAGTAAAAAAAATATCTTTTTTTTTTCCATGGATCTTTTGTCATGTGATCTACTGAAAGCAACGCCTTTTGTAACACAGTAAGCAATACTAGTTTTGATTGATGTTCTCTTTCTTGTTTCAGTAATCTGTCTAGTTTAAATCTTGGTGGGGAAATGTCACCTGCAATTGGAGATCTAAAAGGCCTGCTCTCTGTGTATGCTTCTTCATTTCTCTTATCTTGTCATCTTTAGTTGTTTGTTGACGGTTCATGCTTTTTCCATTTGTTAATGTTGAGATTGGACATGGAACTGTATCCCATTTTTCTAACCTCTTTTGATGTGTGCTGTGGGGCAGTGATCTGAAGGGAAATCATCTCTCAGGACAAATCCCTGATGAGATGGGCGACTGTTCTTCATTGAAATACCTGTGAGTGTTACTCGTTCTAGATTTTTACATGTTATGACACAATGTTGCCTCATTCCATGTTTGTTTAATATATTTTTGATTGGTTTCTTCACCTAATGTATCAAAAAAGTAAAGAGTTGGGTTCAGGCTGAAGTCTCAACATGTTACTTTCGGTGGTGTATCAATTTTTTTTTAGGCTAAGGAATGAATTGACTTGCTAATGCTATCTACCTGTGGATTTGTGGGGTACTATCTTAGGGATTTGTCTTCGAATGACATCTATGGGGACATACCATTTTCCATTTCTAAGTTGAAGCAATTAGAATCCTTGTGAGCTCCTCTCCATCTTAAACTCAT
Organism: Persea americana; assembly: GCA_029852735.1. Taxonomy (NCBI): domain Eukaryota; kingdom Viridiplantae; phylum Streptophyta; class Magnoliopsida; order Laurales; family Lauraceae; genus Persea; species Persea americana. The sequence continues at coordinate 50,164,438 of CM056817.1, read as the reverse complement.
TATCATCATCATTATTCTTTATATTTTCCCATGATTTCCATCTTTGTGCTAAATTGTAAGGCTGGATTTCTATTCCTTAGGATTTTGAAAAACAACCAATTGACAGGGCCGATCCCTTCAACACTATCTCAAATTCCAAACTTAAAAATATTGTAAGTGTTATCTCCCTTCATTTCCAAGTTTTGTCTACCTTTAATTTATCCAGATTCCAGAATGATGTAGGGATTATAACATTGTCAATGCATGATCCAGGGATCTGGCACAAAATAAACTGAGCGGAGAAATACCAAGGCTCATTTACTGGAATGAAGTTCTGCAGTACCTGTGAGTGTTAAGACTTAATATTTATGGAACTGTATTTTCTCTGCTTTATTTTCTCGGAGCTGAGTGAGATTCACCCTCATGTACTTTATTTAGGGATTGATAAGGGTCGAATGAACGGGAAGACATTCTCCATAGAGTATACATCATATAAATAAGGGCATATACAAGGATTTCAAATGAAGAAATTACATGTAAAACAGCTTTGCAATTCCATTTATACACATCAAATGTTGTAAATCACAAATTGACCCTGCAAAGGCTTGGATGGCACTTAATTATAGGTATCACTCCTGTAATGGGAATATCCTGCCCTTATCATAGTCCCAAGTGTGGTTTCACCTTCTTTTTGCCAAATATTTGTTTTGGAGTTGGTTTTCTACTGATGTGACCTCCATTAAAGTTGAATATGCATGGGTCATTATCATATTGATTTATAAATAGTATATTTATTATTTTCCAATACACTACTCCTAAAGTAAACATCAAAATGCCGAAATGCTCAAAACATTTCAATGTGAAGTCAAATGGAAATGATGTCTGAAATGAAATTGACTAGTATGTGACAATTTGTCCTTTTTTGCATGTAAAACACAGTTTTTACTAAAACGTTTGTGGTTCAGGGGACTGAGAGGAAACAACTTGGTTGGAACTCTTTCTTCTGATATGTGCCAGTTGACTGGGTTATGGTATTTGTAAGTCCTCGGCCTTGTGACCATTCTTTCTGTAGTCATCTGTTTTGAATATATTCCTTTTTTCTTATGTTTGAGACACCTATTTCAGTGATGTGAAAAACAACAGCTTGACAGGAAACATTCCACAAAATATTGGCAACTGTACTGGTTTCCAGGTTTTGTATGTACCACATCCTCCTTCACAATGATACTCCTGCAAGGTGTAAAAATGGAAATGATTTTGATGCCTTTTTAATTGATAGGGACTTATCTTACAACCAGCTCACTGGAGAGATTCCATTCAACGTTGGTTTTTTGCAAGTTGCCACACTGTATGACTTCTGTAGCTTTCTTTTATACCTAAATATGTAGCAGGGTTCCAACCTTGTCTTGTTTTGCCTTAGTCTATGTTTATATCATTTTGTGAGATTGACAATTTCAACTTTCTGGAATATCAGATCGCTGCAAGGAAATCTACTTTCTGGCCATATTCCACCTGTTATTGGTTTGATGCAGGCACTTGCCGTACTGTAAGCACTGTAATTTCGAAAATTACTGCATTAACTTATGTGCATGATATTTCAAGACATCTGGGTTAAAGATTTTTGTTGACTGCACGAGTTGTGTTCATACTGTTTAAATGCAAAGTTTGATGCCTGCATTACTAAATATTAAAATTGCTTTACCTTATTTCACGTTCTATTCAATCTAGTTTGCAGCTAGCCCCATTTGGAATTTCTTGATATAATATGATTCCAATTCATTCATTTTTCTTATGTCCCTCATGCAGTGATCTGAGCTGCAACCTCTTAAGTGGACCCATTCCTTCTATTTTGGGCAATTTAACTTACACAGAGAAACTGTAAGCTTCTTGACTTTAGAACTACTCTCATCATTGGTCCTTTAATATTAAGTTGTAATCAAACTCTTGAAACTTCAGGTATTTGCACAGTAATAGGCTGACAGGATCCATTCCTCCAGAGTTAGGCAACATGACAAAGCTTCACTATTTGTAAGAAACAATTAATACCTTCTTATCTTGATGTGTCGGGATGAAGAACAATGCTGACATTCTGAGTCTTCAGGGAACTGAATGACAATCAGCTAACAGGGCAAATTCCACCTGAACTTGGGAGGCTTACCGACTTATTTGACTTGTATGTTTTTTGTTTCCCCTGCTCATACATTGTTCAAAGTCCATCATCGCACTAATTTACTGTTGCAATGGTTGTGCAGGAACGTTGCTAACAACTATCTTGAAGGGCCAATACCTGAAAATTTAAGCTCATGTGTTAATCTTAATAGCCTGTGAGCACTTAAAACATTTATCCTGCCATTCAAATATCAGGTTGTTTCGTTTCTTTGAATCATCATTGGTCTATTACTTTGGTTGCAGCAATGTGCATGGCAATAAGTTGAATGGGACCATTCCACAAGCACTTGAAAGTCTTGAGAGAATGGCGTACTTGTAAATTCGAGCTCTCTCTCTCTCTCTCATTTTAACCTCCATTCTATGTGACCCTGTATTGTTTTTTCATTATATCTAACATGAATTTGCATGTGATGTAGTTGTATCAAGATCAGTATGATTTGTACATGGGGTTTGTGTTTCTGCCCCAAGCTCATGATATTGCTGACCACTTATTGCCTTCTGCAGGAATCTTTCATCGAACTATCTTGGTGGTGCCATTCCTATCGAGTTGTCACGAATTGGTAACTTGGATACTTTGTAAGTAGCCACTGGCAACAGGAGTTCTAGCTGCTTCACCATACTACTTGTCTTCCTCTGAATTTTCAAGGATATTTTGTTCAGGGACATTTCTAATAACAAGATTGGTGGGTCAATTCCTGCTTCCCTTGGAGACCTTGAACATCTTCTAAAACTGTGAGTTTTATACTGACAAGTGAGAACCACTTGTGCTCATGCTTTATTTTCTTTATTGACCTCCTTGTTATGTTGTAGAGATTTGAGCAACAACCATCTAGTCGGATACATCCCAGCAGAATTTGGAAATCTAAGGAATGTAATGCAGATGTAAGCCATCTCAATTAAAGCTTGAACAATAAGTTCTAATAATTCTAAGGTATCTCTCTGTTCTGCACCCAACCATTTTCTTCTGCATATTTTGGATGGCAGAGATCTTGCAGATAATCATCTGTCCGGCCCAATTCCTCAGGAAATTGGTCAACTGAATCTGATCTTATTGTGAGTCCAAACTCTTCTTGCTATGAAATATTGATGCTTTCCATTTGTTGAGGATTAAACTATTCTTCTTTCCGTTGTTCATACCCTGTCACTTTTTTGAGTCAATTTATAGAAAATGGGCTAAACGTTGAGGTGTCCCTTAACAATTTCTCTTGGGCTAAATGTTTTGGCAGCAAAGTAGAAAATAACAATTTGTCTGGAGACGTTCTCCCACTAATCAACTGCTTTAGTCTTTCTGTCCTGTAAGTTCTGAGTTATATGATTTCTTCACTTTGGAAAAGGTTAGAACTTGTGTACTTACAGCATGCAACTTTTGTATCTGAACAGAAATGTATCCTACAACAACCTAGCTGGTGATATTCCTACTGGAAACAATTTCTCAAGGTTCTCACAAGATAGGTGAGGAAAATTTCCCTTGCAGAGCAACCATAATTGAAACTAGGAGTCTTTCTTCTCTGGTGCCCGAGACTAAAAAAAACTGATTACACATATCTGTGCCTCTTTATGGAACAAAATGGGCTATTTGTATGATAGATATCTGCTTAATGTTTCCAGTGGCTTCAGTTTGAGGGCATTCTTCAATGAAGTTTTACTCTCAGAGAGTTTCTGGTTGTCTCCCCAAATAATGATTTTGGTGGAAAATCTTGGAGATGGTACCCTCTATTGAATTGGTGGTGCATTTAATGTGTTATAGCAAATTAAAACCCCATTAGTTCACCCCAAAAGAAAATGTGGAAACTGCATCTATTTTGCAGTTTCCCATAAAAAACTGATCATGAGTGTCTCAGGTAAGACCTGAATGAAATATTGTTAATTTATTTTGGGAGACTGGAATGTGCCTCAGTTATACTTTCTAAATTCTTAGTTGGTGATTGAAATCATCTTGCATGCAGCTTCTTGGGTAATCCTGGTCTTTGTGGCTACTGGCTGAATTCTCCTTGTCATTTGCCTCAACCTCCGGAGAGAGGTAAAATTGACTTGCAGTTGTAAACTTATCTTCTGATTTCATAGGATAATTTTCATGTTCTACCTAATTTGCCTTGGAGAAGACTTGAATGTGATATGGTACACTTGTAAGCACGATGTTTTTCCCTGTGGTGAAGAACAAAAATTTTCATATTTTTTCTCATACACAACATACAGCTTATGCCTTCTGTCTTTTCATTGGAGATGTAACCTACATTTGTCTTTTAGAAATTAGAATTATTGTTGCTTGAACCTTCCTATGCAGAAATGGAATATACTAATATTCCCTTTTTTTTATTATTATTATTATGTAAATGCAGCTTCAATTTCTAAGGTGGCCATTTTGGCAATCGCTTTAGGCGCCCTTGTGATCCTACTTCTTATTTTAGTAGCAGCATGCAGACCATACAATCCAAATTCTTTTCCTGAATGTTCCCCGGACAAACCAGGTAGTTTCCCAGTCTTTTTGACATTAATATGTACATACACAACACTATATATATATGTATATATATATCCGTTCTTTAAATACTGGAGTTGTAAGCCTAAACTTTACGGTGTGACATAGAAATAAGTTAATAATGACTTGGCATGACTCTGGTTATGGCTTCAGAAATACGACATTGTCATTCTGGTGACTTCGATTTTGGTCTAAGTTTTCTTTGATTAATATTTACTTCTAGTTTGTTATTAGAAATGTTAGGTTCTTTGGTCTTAAAACATTGGTAAGACAATTCTTTTGAGGTCTGCCATTCTTGAATATGTTCTGTTGAAAGGGTTCATAATCCTGATGGTGATAGAAGGAACTTAGTATTAGCTTATTATAACCATCAATCTACATTTGCACAAGAGGCATTCATGCATGCGGCCTGGTCTGGAATACCCTACCATGGATTAGCCATATCCCAAATCACATTAGCCAGATACTCCTAGCCACTGATAGCAGGACTTGAAAACAAAAATCTAGTGGTTCACAATGGAGGAAAAACTCAACTAATATCTCAAATAATTTTATACATGCGTGGCACATGTATGGAAGTGTGATGTTTTATATAATTAGCTTAGCTTTCACTTGGGAGTTGGGACATGCATAAGGGCACATGTTTATTGTGATGCCTCACTGGGAAAGAGAAGATTGTTCCCATGAATTTCTATGAAAGTTGCTCAGTATCATGCAGGTGATGCCATATGTAGTATCTTTGTTACTCTCCATTGATCAGCATTTTTTCTCTCCTCATCCCGATTTTTTTTATTTTTTATTTTTTATTTTCATGTTTGTTGCTGCAGTTAATATCCCTCCAAAGCTTGTGATTCTCCACATGAACATGGCTCTTCATGTGTATGATGACATCATGAGAATGACAGAGAATCTGAGTGAGAAGTATATCATCGGGTATGGTGCATCAAGCACTGTGTACAAATGTGTGTTAAAGAACTGCAAACCTGTTGCAATCAAGAAGCTTTACTCTCACTACCCGCGGTGCCTCAAGGAGTTTGAGACTGAGCTGGAGACTGTTGGGAGCATCAAGCATCGGAATCTGGTCAGCCTCCAAGGGTATTCTTTGTCACCCTCTGGAAATCTTCTCTTCTATGATTACATGGAAAATGGCAGCCTCTGGGACCTCCTTCATGGTAAGTGTACATTTGTGAAGCATTGTACTTTAGTGAAGGTGTTTGTACGCATTGTATCCATTGTTTAGATGATGAACACAGTTCCGCTGTAGAACAATATGATGAGTCACCGTTCTCAGCATGTCCATGCTTGTGCACAACACTAATCTGGATGACTGTCTATCCACTGAGTTTGTGATCTGAGCCATGTATTCTAATTGTGTTATATATCGTCTTACACATCTCTTGCATGTCTATGATTATGCCTTAATGTACAGCTTCCAAAGTGCCCTATATTGCATCCATGTTCTATGAAGATTGAGCTTGCATGTACCCCATTCCATTCATTTGCTGTTTCGCGTTTTGTTTCTTGGTTCACACATCGCGCTTCACACCATGTTGCAACCTTATAAAATTGATAGATGACAGCACTGGAGTGGCACATGGTTGGTATCATGGCCTTGCACATACATTTGTCATGTGATGCATTTGTAATCGGAAACTCGATCTAACTAGATTATTTTTTTGACATGTTCCTTCCGGTTTCCAAAACCAATGCTTATTCCTTCACTATCTAACTGCTGGAGAGAACTCTTTGCATGCCTTCTTTCCTACAGGCCCGTCAAAGAAGAAGAAGCTCGACTGGGACACACGTTTGAGGATTGCTCTGGGTGCTGCTCAAGGACTGTCCTATCTCCACCATGATTGTACACCCCGTATAATCCACAGGGATGTTAAGTCATCAAATATACTCTTGGACAAGGACTATGAAGCTCACCTGACTGACTTTGGCATAGCAAAAAGCCTGTGTGTATCCAAGAATTACACTTCCACGTATGTCATGGGCACCATTGGATACATAGACCCTGAGTATGCTCGCACCTCCCGCCTCAATGAAAAATCAGATGTCTATAGTTATGGCATTGTTCTACTTGAGCTCCTGACCGGAAAAAAAGCTGTTGACAACGAATCCAATCTTCATCAGCTGGTAATTTTCCCAGTACCATGGATGATTCTTTTAATTTTTTTATTTGGATTGAGCTATACAAGTTGATGTCATTGATCGGATGAGCTTAGCTATAAGATGCATATACCTAAGAATTGCTTGGAATGCGGCAACAATCCCCACATGATGAAAACAAAGGGCCAATGATCAGGTTGCCAGGATTCTTAAATGTGAAAGATTTCTGTGGCGTTTTACCTAATAAAGACAGGCCCATCAAATTAACTTTCTGGTGCATTTTTGGACATTATCTACCAAAAGTTTTGGAAGAGGATCTTCCAAAATGTATGAATTATTTCTACATATTTGGCAGAAATTGAGTGAGATAATTCAACTGCAACTATATGCATTCTCTGCAACTGTCCAATCTTTTTTGGGTTGGCCACATTATAAGAACTCCAACCAATTAGCAGTAGCTAAGCATCCAAGTTATTTCCTGAATTTAGGATGACCGAGGATGGGCCAATTATTGACAGGACTACTATTGTTCTGGCAGATACTCTCAAAGGCCGCGAACGATACAGTCATGGCTACAGTTGATACAGAGATCACTGCAACTTGTAAGGATCTTGGGGCTGTGAAGAAGGTATTCCAGCTTGCACTCCTCTGCACGAAGAAACAGCCCTCTGATAGGCCAACGATGCATGAGGTTACTCGTGTCCTTGGCTGTCTCTTACCCCCAAGCCCACCAAAACAAGCTCCAAACTCTATGAGCTCACTGGCATTGCCAAGCTATATGGATCAATACAGCAAACTCAAGAACCCAAATGTAGCTATGGGTGCCACCTTGAGCAGTACCTCAGATGCCAACCTCTTCCTGAAATTCGGCGAAGTAATATCTCAAAACACTGTATGAGTGTTACACCGTGTAAAAATATTCCTAATCCATCATATAGTCTATACTCACAAGCTCTAAGATTATTTGTATAGCTAGGTCCATTACTTAGTTTTGCCATGTTGCATGAAAGATTTCATCCATCTCTGATATTCAATATGGGCCATTATTGAAATTGCTTAGATTCCTTGGAATTAGATGTAGTATGCTCATCTGGATTTGTTAGGGGCATGGTCTGTGTGTCCCACTGCCTCTGCCGAGATGGTAGCTTTTATGGCATTTGTCTTGTTCCAGAAGGGTCCGTGACCCCCACTTTCTTTAAGAAGGGAAGTCGTTTTCTCTGCAGTTCAATAATTTACTGGGTGTGCCTGCCATGTCCAGCTATATAATGCAGGCAGAGTGACCCCACTGCATTGGGCATCTTTTTGCATTACCACGTGCAGCGATGCGTAATGCTTTTGCCTTGACATGCCCTGTTTGTGGCTGGCTCCTGTTTTTCCAGTTACGGGGATGTGACCCATCTTTGGGGGGTGGTATGTGGATGGTGCCCGCGTTCAATCATTGTTTGTTTCAGGCTGGAATTAGAAGCCTGAAATTATTCAGCAGTGGATGGTGCCCGTAATGCTTGTGCCAGTAGCTTTATTAAAATTAGCCGTATCATATTATTGCAGCCTTTGATTTTGTTACGGTTTAAAATTTAATCATTTATTAATCATAGATTGATTTTTTTTAAACAAGATTAAATCCAATGGTGTGTTTATGTATCATGGGGAGATGAGTGTAGGAAGCTGGAAATGAGCTGCATTGATCAAAAGTGGGGCCTAGTTAGAAAAAATTCTCCTTGTTAGCAAGTAAAAAGGGACCGTTTGTCTGCTAGAACTCGAAGAACTCCCGCTAGGGAGAACTCTGGATTTCCCGGCAGGTTTTTGATTTCTTCCCCTGCATCGTAGAGGATTTTAAGGCCATGTTTTGCGTCTAAATCCTTGGGCTTCCTCACTCATGTTTCTTGAGGCTTTGGAAAATGCATGTTTGGCGTTTATAAATCCTTGACCTACTCCTCTTCTATTCCTCCCCCAACCCCCAATGCAAACAAACTGGCACTGAGAGTTTGGGTGTGATCCCATAGATGTCAATATGGTGTCGGACCCTTTTTTGGTCTGGACTAAAAAATGAGAAGTTTCAGGTTTGGGATTTTGGTGAAATTTCTTGAAACTTCCTTTTTGGGAAAATATAAATTAATATATATAGAAAAATAAAAAATAAAAAAACAATAAATATAGATTTAAACCATTCTAGTAAGATTTTTAGGAATTTCATTTTGGAGAAATATAAGAAACAAGTATGTGTATAAAAAATAAAAAATCTTAATTATAAAAGTAATTTTTTTTAATTATATAAAATACCATTTTAGCCAAAATACCACATTTCAGCTGAAACCCAAAATAAAAAGTGCCATTCAGCTGAAACGAACGATTTTGCCATTGTTTTTGGAACGGTATGAAATTAATAAATGTGTGATTCTCATTTTTGAAGACTTTCATGTCTAACCACCCATAGGATTTGAGAATTCTTAGTTTCGCCAATTTATGCACTAATACTAATTTTTCTTAGTGATATGCACTGATATTGGTGTGGCCATTCAAAATCTAAGTGAAGAATCCTCAAATCTATTGCAGTGAGGAAATATTTGAACCTGCAGATTCTCACGGATTCCACTGTATCAAGAGAAGTCAAAAGTGGTCCTGGAACGTTGAACTTTGAGAATTCCTGAAGTCCTATATGTAGGAAACTCACTGTCGGGAATTTCAAATACATGGAATTCCTATCAGAATTTCCTGCATACAAATGCTCCTTTATTCCAACTGTTCACGAAATGAACGCTGAGAAATCTAACGGTCAACTGGCTCTGGCCTGAAGAAACTACTAGTTTACTAAAATATGATCAGAAATGCAGTATTGGAAGTCAAACCGTGAAGATGAAACCAACTTAGCAACGCGCAATTGCCGGCAAATCAGATTGCTGGCTCACCAATCTCCAGGTTGGTCGTGCCCCTCTCTGGGGACACACCTTGTAAATTGGTGACTGGCACCTTCATAGCTCACCAGGTGCCCGTCCAGGCACACAGGTTTAAATAAATTAAAAATAAAATAAAATAAAATTTGTGAGCGTTGTAAAGGAATAGGTGTGTGGATGGAGAACGAACGAGCTTCGGGCTTGGATTTTTTTTTCTTTTTTAACCAAACTCGAAAAGATGTGGAAAGCGAAGACTATATAAATATATATATATATATATATATAGGGGCCAGCTCTCCTAAGTTCAAGCTTAGGATAAAGTAAGCTCAAGTGTATGGTGGGGCCCACCTAGGGACCCACATGGAGATGAGGGTGGGGGGAATTTCAAGGACTTCTTAAGATCTTCTTCTCTGCAAAAAAATCAGCTGCAACCGTGATTTCTATCATCTCTATATGGGCCCAAAAGTTTAATGGTCTATAGGCCATTCGAATTGATACATAGTCAATCCAACGGTCTAGTAAATTCGGATTTAACCAAAAATTGGTGAACATGTCCGATTTAGAGGGTTTATGTGTTTGATCCATTTGGATGGACCAAAGGTGGACCCCATAAGCATAAGCTTACAAGACTTTATCCTAAAATGGGCCCATAAGCATAACTGTTGTGCCGACAGCAGGGAAACCAAAGTACCACGATAGAAATCTCTTTAATACTGTTTTTGGTTGATTCGTATTTCCTAGAAACCTTCCATAATCTGGATGAGTTTGAAAAGAGGCTGAATGTCGAAAGTACTGTCTAGCATCTTCATAGGGTGCTTTTACCCAAAAAAAAAAAAAAACCTTCACGAGGGATGGCAACTGCTATTACCTATCAAAAGGGTCTATAATGATTCATTCCCTCCCTCTTTTAAAGACATCCAACTGTTGACCCTTCATTTTGACCCCCACCACAGGGAAGCCCCTGTTCTCTGAAGGAACGGTCTTATCGTGTTGCTCAATGCGACAAACTATTTAAAGGTATATTGTTTTCCGTACAGCTGGCTTCCCATTTACATTTTCCCAATACAGTTCAAAGTTTTTTTTTTTTTATAAGTATTTCCCACCAAGTTATTTGTGCAATAGTCCTAAGGCCCAACATTCCTAAAACGAATTTTTAAATTTTGATTTTTTTAGGACAGTTGCCAAGTCTAAGAACACTTATATGGTCAAAATCCCTATTTAAATGTATTGTCTCTACTCGGATGTTCTACTTTTATACCACAAAAGTCAAGATGAAAGGGAGATTCGAGTGGACCAACCTTGCTCCAACCTACTAAAAATCTACACGGAATCAAACGCCCCTCCAGAGTAGAAACCTCAAGGACTCAAAACTACAATTACCATTTGACCTTTGTGATTTGAAAAATAAAGGATTTGATCAAAATAAGTTTGAGATCATGCCGAAACGATTTCAAAGGAAGATCCACCCGTTCAATACCTACAAATACAATTAAAAATAAGAAAAAAGGTTCAAAGACCATCCTTTTAGAATTTCAGACATTAGCATGCAATGCAGTTCAGGCACGAACCCTCTTTAAGAAGAATAGCAGTTAATTTTTATGAACTATAATAATAGCCGCTTCCGCGTAGTTGATACAGGGACCATCTTCTCAGCATTATTTATAATTCCAACTCGGCCAATTATCTATCAGGACAGTCCATCTGGCCTAGATCCATGCAAAGGAGGGGTGGGCTCCAAATAAGCCCAAGCCGGTCTGGCCCGCCCATGTGCATCCACAATGATGATGCCTTCCTTCTCCCGTGTTTGCCTCCCATGTTAAAACACATGGCATGTGGGGTTTTACTAGGACTAGGACTAGGACTGGCACCACCGTGTGTGCGTGGTGTTTTGTTCTTTCTTGCTTCTGATAAATCTATAAACTCTTCGGCACACACTATCCAAATTCTTTTTTCTTGCTTCTGATAAATATATAAACACTTCGGCACACCATCCAAGTTTCAAGGATCTATATGTGGCTGGAGGAGAGGTTGGAATGTAAATAAATCCCCGATTCTCTGATCACCCGGAGGTTCTGACCTGTTAAAAACCGGCTTTGGATTCTTTTTTAGGCCCCGATAAGTAAATGGGTTTGGGCCCGGTTCCACCTTGGTTCAGACCCGCAGACCCAAAACCCGACACATTACCTTAATTTTCGAAAATCTCTCATAAAAACTATATATATATATATATTTTTAATATCATTCTCTACTTAGACCCGAACCTGAACCTGGATCCAGAACCATCCCACGTATGGTTCTAGTTCTGGTTCCGGAGCCAAAAAACTGATTCAAGTTCCGAGTCCACCATGGACCCAGATCGTAACCAACTCGTTTACAACCCTATGCCTACCCACTGAGGTATCAACCATTGAGCTCAATCCTCCAATATAAAAAATGCTGCTGAGTTTTTGAAAACTTTTCCTAGAGGAAGAAATTTGGACAACAATAATTCTAATATCACTAGATTTTATCCAAAAAAGGACCAAAAAAAAAAAAAGAAGAGAGAATTTTGTTAAAAATCTATACTCTTACATTTAATTTATTTTTTTCAACAAGTTTCACTGAATAACATCCCAACAAAACCACTTGAGATGTTTTTTTTGAGAGAAGCAGTTCCAAAGATCAAGATTCTGGCCAACGTGGATGAACCAAAGCCAGAAAACCACAACTTATGACAATCATAGCCGGACTGGAGATGGACAGTAAAAAGAAAACATCCACAATCATTAGCCAATTGGGATTGATGGGCAGCCAGTTGTAAGCTGCTGCATAGCTTCATACTCCAAGCAAAGATCCGAGCACCTAATGTAGGATACAGCAAAGAGGTGTGGATCCACCAAAACCTTCCCCTCAGATATAGGACGTAATAATAGTTAAGAGAAGCACGATATGAACCATTTACATTGAACCAATCTACCTTGAGATAAATTAGCAATCTAACCATTGACAAGAACCAATATACCTTGATAGATATTGCCAAACCCTTGAGAAGAGTAGGCCGAACAGCTGCAGTTGTACATACAAGTCTGTTAATGATTTGGCTGCTTGTATTTAGATTGTAGACTATCAGACTGGAATCTAAAATCAAGTATCTCACATGGCACTGACAAAATTGTATTAAGCATACAAAGAGACATAGCATGGATGGCTTTGTAAGAAGTCCAGAGTGCACAGTGGTGATTGCTTCTTCTCCCTGTTGGTTGCTTTCAGCTGAATTAGCAGTTTGCAGTTAAAAAACAAATTAACAGAATTAGGAAGGTCCATTTTAGATGTGTACTCCAAATCACAAAGCTTGGTGATTCAAGTTAACAGATTATATATCTATATAATGGTTTAGAGGCATCATTGTATCACGACTTCATTCCATCGGTGAGGAAAAGTTGGATGTGCGTCAAACTTGTAGTGTGTGTGAAAAGTCTAGATGGACTCAGCATGGCCCCGTGACTAAAAAAACAAGGGGCGGAAAAAGGAGGCATTTTTGAGAATTTCCATATATATATATATAAATATGGGGGACATTCATGTGCATCTATCCTTCACCATAGGGTAAGGACACTTTCCCTTTTTGCACATGAATTATGGAAGTGTACCTCACCCAATGTACTTGAAAATTCCCAATTATGGAAGTGTCCCTCACCCTATGGTGAGGGATGGATGCACATGAATATTCTCCTATAAATATATATATATATATATTTCAAATGAAGTTGGCAGAGACATTAGGTTTCCCATTGCATTCGCGCAGCAATGCAAACATGCGCTGCACAATACATGGGCTTCTGTTTTTATCACTTTATCTCAATTTGATTGCTAGAACAATCTGACATCAATTTGTGATGGAAAGCATCCCGCCAATCCAAGAAATTAAGGCATTGGATAAGGTCCAAAGAGACACGAGCGCTTAAAAACAAGGAATCAAAAAAGGTGCACACCTGAGTCACCCCCTCCAAGTATCTGTCATGTTGTATGAGTTACAATTGCTTCCACTCTGTCCAGCGATGCACGCAAGCTCCCATAGTTCATGTTGAAAATTGGTTCCCCGGTGCCCACAGCCCTGTAGAACAAAAATCTCCAACCATCAATCAATCATTGGCATGGGAATAGTAACTGCATCATCTTCTACTATTTATTTCTTCTGCACTATATGAGTGGGAAGAGATAATATTAATGGTACAAGTCTTGCAAGCACAAGATTTCAGTGGCACCAAATGATAGGTATCTTCAAAGATGTGCCAACAGAACGTGCAGTGACCAGCGGTTTGTAAACATTTTCTTACTAATTTCTGTGAACAACTAGTAGCTCTTTCTGGAGTCTTACAAGACAAATCTGACTGAACTTCTGGTCGTTATTAGATTCTCAGATTTCATCAATAAATAGAAGCTTGTGGAGTTACAACTGGAGGGTGCTATACACACATGGCCATAAACTAGTATAAGAATGTCAAGAACTGACTGCTCCATGATTCCTGAATCCTGATAGTGAGTAGAAGACCCTACACACTACTACAGGAATACTTCAAAGTAGGCAACATATGATATATTCAATAATTCATTCTGACGTGTAAGATTCATGTCCTTGTTGCAGCCGTGATCCGACCTTGTCATATCCATGAGTCATTTCGTAAGAGTTTAGAGTGTTCCCTCCAAAACGTCTGTCAGATCGCATGTCTCTCTGTTTCCATTATTGAGAGATTGTAAATCTTACAACCGTTTGTGTGCACGCGCACATGTGAAAGGTGAAAACAAAACAAAAGATATGTAGTGGAACATCAAGGATATATATATCTAGTGGAAAGTTGTGCAACAGGTGCACTCAAGCATTATTTGCATTTTTTTTTTTTTTTCTTTTGCAACGTTGCAATTTATCAAGAGTTACACAAGGTAAGAGTCTAGATAGCTCTCCAACATTAGTGCTTGAAGATGATTGATATCTACAGAGGCAAAATCTAATTGTTGGCAATTACGAAGGATTTTTGGGTCTGGTTAGAAACAAAGGAACACAATGGAGACAAAAAAATTGAGGGCCTATGGTTAAAAAGTGGGGCAGAAAGGCTTGTTTCTATTGCATTGCTAATGCTTAGAGTATCAACTCAATCTTAAATCCAACAAAAGGGAATCTATCCATGAAAAGCGAGATAAAATAAATAAGAAAACACATTATTTCACTTCCCTACACAAAACGGCAACAGAAAGCATTCAAATCAAGATGGTCTTAACAATGTGAGCAACAGGAAGTAGGTGAAACAAAGATTGTATTAACAATGAGTAACATTTTCCCAGAAATGGCCTCTTAGTTATAGGAGTTTAAAAAAAAGCAAATAAAAGAGAAAAAAAACACAGTGCAAGAATTAATGGGCATAAAGGTCAAGGTCCAGAGAGATTCGCATTCACCTTTCAAGAAACCAGATGATCAAAAAAGGCCTCATGGAGGAGTTGAAGAAACTTCAATCTAGGCTGATTGAGTATCTCATTAGTGATTCCTTTGTCATGTTCAAGATTCTAAGATGATACTGCCAAAGCACTTTCAAAAGTTCTTCTGAAAAGAAAACAGAAGATGGAGAAACTCACCCGTGAATCTCTGGCAGGATGTATTCAGCTCTCCAGCCAATCCGCAAATCGAAACCTGGAAACACGCCAATTGATGTTTTGTTCCGAATCTGTGAAATACCATCCCCACCCAAACAAGTGGAAAGCTTCCATTTCCATCCAGTTGCATTTAAATGGAAGTTGTGCCCTATTCCAACCTGCATTGTCACAATAACAAACCCTCACTTGGAATACTTATATTTTTTGCTCCACTTTTGTTGCATTACTTTCGATGTAAAACTTATAAATCTAACATAATTCTTAAAATGAATTACTGTTACATAATTATAAAAAATGGGTGATTCAATGCAACAATAAGAGCCATCCTGATGGATCAAATTGGAATGATTTCTGATTCATGGGACTGTGGTGGGTTGTTGGGTTAGATGGATAAGCCTCATGGGCTGATATTCATTGTTTGGTTGAATCACCCTAGTGTTTTTTTATTTTTTTTTTATTTTTATAATGGTAAATCACCCTAGTGTTTCACCATTAGATTTTTAAACAATGGCTAAAATGATCTGATCAACCTGATTTTAAGGCCATCACTAATCAATATTGAGATCTCATCCTCTTGATTGGCGGTCCCAATAGGGCCCCTCACTGGACAGCACACATTTTCATGTGCTCATATTAATAAGTTGAAAGGGGGAAAAAGAAAAATTGGAGGGATCATCAAACCTGAAGATTTAGATATTTAGTTAAAGCGATCTTTTTTGAGAGAAGGCGTATATCACCACGCACAGGCTCATACATGAATTTCCATCTTCGATCAGGTGCTAGAGGTTTCAATACCAGCTTCGCGTGATAATCATTTCCAGGAGAGTTATAGAACTGAACAAGAATGGTAAGTTCAAAGTAAACAAGGTGTATAATTAGTTCAACATGGGTGAAAGATGCAAACCAGCATATGAATACCAATCAATTGTAGTAGTCCTAATCTCCTAGATATTCAAACACAAGATAATTAAAATTGTTGAAATGAATTGCGGTCCTAGAATATTCAGAACCAGTTCCCAAACTTAGATTCAGCATTTTCTCTTTAAACTAAGTAATCAAAAGCTTTTCGCAAATTGTGGATCGACAAAACTTTAAACCAGGAAACAATATAAATACATTACACTAAATTATCTTTATCAGGAAGCCTTGACCAAATCATCTGAGAAATTCATATGTTTTTATTCGAAGACCATCATGGAAACATTCGAATTAAATACTCCATAGTCCAAGCAGAAAAACTTGTGTTACAACCACTCTTCCAAAAAAAAGGCACCAAAAGCTGCAAGAAACTTTTATGGCACTTTTGTTCTTGTACTTTTATAACATATACATATACAGTGGTATTTAGGAAAACAGAAGTGAGATATGCCCACAAATTATGTAATATTTGAACAGTCCTCTTAGTTTTATAGGTAACACGACTCAAACCAGCAACTATATGGTTGCAACAAGGAACACCTTCTACGGGCTCTTGTTATATTTGAACAACTTTCAAGGTCCAGTGCCAATTTCACTAATACAATGCACGGTGAACATTAAAAATTAAAATAAAATGCTTGGTGATCAGAAATGACCAGTCATATCAAGTAAACTGCATAAATGCACAGGTGTTGCTCATCTTGTAACGGTGGTCTAAAGCACTCATTCCACCATTCTCCCCCTTTTTTTTTTAATGAAAGTTCTCATTACTGATTTAAAAAGAAAAAAGAAAAAATAAATAAAAAGAAACTGTATGGAGTATAGACCTGCCTGACCAATAATATCCAACAAGGGATCCAATCTAATGGTTAAAAGTGGATGGAGTTGGATGGGGACAAATACCTTCAATTAAAGAGGTGAATACAGCATTATCGCAGGCCTTTTTTTTTCTTTTTTTACAAAAAAAAGAGTTGTACTTATTTTTCATCATAAAATAGTTTCCCTGCATGGGTTTCAAGTTTTATAATCGATGAGCCAAGGAATTTATATTTTGATAGAAACTGGAGAAGCTATTTTCCAATGTAAATACATGAATATATGAAGTGGAGACAATTAGGATGCTTTTGTATTTTATTTTTCATAACACTAGATAGTTAGGATTCGAAGTAAATAATAGTTAGATTACACCAAGGTTACTTTTACCTTGGAACAATAACATAATAAGTGTAAAGATCTTATTTTTTTGTTCTCATGAATGAACATCTGAAGAACTCTGTTCACTTTTTTTTTTTTATCACTTTTCCTTTCTCCTTATAGGTGAGTATTCTCATCATCTTCACTATCGCTTCTCAGCTTTTGTTATTCCTTCTCTATTCCTTTTTTGTTAATTTGGTAAAACCACACTCACATGCATGCACAAAGGGAAAAGTATCACAAGAGCCTTAATACAATTATATATTTTTTTTCAGTGAGTTGATAAAATTGAGAGATGAATAACATGATCAACAGGTGACAAAGTTCTAAAGAAGATGGTAAGAAATAACCTCATCTTTGATGAGTGTTCTATATATGTAGATGATCATGATAAAATATCAATTTAAATAGAGAATAACAACATCATAGAAAGCAATATCATATTAGATCTGCAGGAACATGTGATAGCCTTCTAGACTTCTAGTGCTTGATCAACATAACTTAGTGGCGGAAGTTGTATTTGATTGTTCTCACAATGAAGAAAGTGGATTGTAACTGGGAGCATGGAAAAAAGATTCAAGGATGATCTGATGGTGCAAATTAGAAGTATGAAGTGATCCAGCCGTTCAGCTGAAGCAACAACCCAATCCAACCATCAAAGAAATAACTGCTTCCAATGGTTAATGTGAAAGATTTGATGGTGGAGTATCTTCCATGGCAACTAGATGGCTCTTTGAACATATGACATGACAAAAATTTTTTTTCAGTCGAGACCAACAAGAAAGAACGCTACCAACATTAAAAACTCAATGTCAGGTTATCTTCTCTCTTTAACAAGAAATTGATGCAGTGGGCATGCATATTTTAATTCAAACGCTAGAAGTAGCTGAAAGATAGCTCTTTTTTCAATAGCAGGTTTAGTTATATGTTGGGCCTATATTTTTCATCTTATTTTTGCTGCTTATTTCGTGGGTAAATTCCTCAAGCCCAAACAGAATGGGAACATTAGAAAACTGGTGGTAACTGGATAGTTTTTCAAATGATCTGCTAATGACCCTAAATTTAGGGACGATTCCAATATGAACTGGAGAAGTTATTACCAAACTACAAGTAGTTTACAAGTGTTTTGGGGTCAAGATATTCTACAACAGCTTTGCCTTAATTAAAGCAGATGACTCAGATTAGAAGTGATGGATGGTTAAGAATAGACTCTCTGTGAGACACAAACAAATTGCTTCCAAATTATGCAGTTCTAATCTTCATACAATCCCAAACATAGATTGAAACAAAACAAAACCAAAAAAAAAAAAAAAAAAAATCCCAAAATATTAGGTCTAGCTGAGATTCAAGGCAAATAAAAAACACCCCATCAAGGCCGAGTCCAATGTGATGTGATGATAAGGCGCTCCATTGATAGAGAATTACAATGCTCACCTTCAAAACACAACAAACAATAGGAAAAACTCTGCCCCAATAAAACAATAGTTCACTCCCTATAGCAGTTCCTGTTCCCCTATGCAATCAAACCCTCAACTTCCATCTTTCTCTCAAGATTTCAGTAACCACCCATTTCCTCAAAAGGACAGACGATTCCATAACCACCATCAAACAAAAGCAAAACAAGGAAATACTGAAATACAAAACAGAGCTGCCACAATCTTCCTCCAGATGAATCATTCAATAAAACCGGAATCATCATCTAAAAAAAACAAACGAGCACATATACACTGACATGATCCAAACACAAACATACATACATACAATTAAAAGATGCAAATGTACAACATGAACAAATATCACAAGCGAACATCTTTGGGTGACAAAGATACCTCTAGATTGACTCCGACACGGAGCCCTTGTATCTCATTCCGAAATTTCAGAAACAGTTCCGAAGGGAATAAATTGATGTTGTAAAGCTCGTCGAAAGAAGGCGATTCATCACCGTTTGCGTTTGCTGGTTCCATTGCAATCGATCCTGCTGCCAAATCATATGCAACGGATAGAGAAAAGTGAGGATTTCAAACCCGAAACGAAAGCGGAAGGATTTTTCTAGGGTTTCAGAGCGTAAGATCGAACGAAACGAAAGACTGATATTCAGGCCCATGTGCTGATTTAGGCCTCAGTATTAGGCCTTGTAAGTAAGGTCGCAAATGGAACAAGATGTGGGTCGGAACCATATTGGAACCGGATCTAGACCCGTTTCTAAATAACGGTTCCAGTTCTGGATACGATATTGACTCAGAATCTGTTTTGTTGGTTTCAGGCCCGATTTCAATGAAAATACCTAGAATCTGGTTTCGGATCCGGATCCATCTAGAGAATTGGATCTAGTTCAAAAGTTGGTTATAACTTCCATGTAATTTTTTCATTTATTAAAATAAGTATATCATTTAACTTATAATAGTGTATCAAGTCTACTACCTCTAGCATTATATATAAAAATGTAATGACTACTTCGGAATCTATATGGATCTGAAATTGGACTTGTTTATCGATTGGAATCTAAATTAGGTTCCAGACCCGATCCATTTTATGAATAGGAACCTAAAATAGGTTCTAGACCCAATTTTTTCGGAAAAGAACTTTCAGGTAATCAGAGAATCGGATGCCCGTTTGCAACCCTACTTATAAGTCACAACTACAATCCAAAAGTCAAAACCCTATTTTTGAGTTTTGACACGTGGGGCTTACCTTTAATGGTTAATTCAATCCGATCACTCAGCATGCATGCCTTTGAATTAGCTTTCTTCATCATCATTATCGAAGCCTTTCCCAACTATGCTAGGGCCAATATTTGAATTTCACATTATTCTAGATTTATTATTATCATCATCATATGGGGTATGGTGATTAGACTTTGAGGACTTAAAACTAACAGAGACGAAACTTGATTGGAGTTTGATATCTCATATTCTCCTCTCTTTTTTACCACATGCTAGAGGGCTGGGTCCCAAGAAAGACCACGTAAGTGGGAAGAGAAGCCCACACAAGTGGGAAGAGTGGCATATCTGGGAAATGATCTTATATAATCCGGTAACATGGGGTTGCTAACTGACCGAGCAAAACCTCGTTTTCTCTTCTTCAGTTGAGTTCAAATATTTAAGAGCTTTTTGTATATACCCCTTTAAGGTTTTTAGGATTTGTAAATAGCCCCCTGGGGTTTTGAGTATTTACAAATAGGGCCTTGCATTATCATTTTAATACCTTATGTGTCCCTAAAATCAATAGTCTTCCACCCACCATAAGTTTTTGGAGAGAAATGATACTTTTGTCAATCTCTTTTATCCTTATATGCATAATTTAAAAAAGCTTGGACTCAATTCTTTTTTAATAAAGCATGTAACATTAACAATTGCACTTAGTGAGAGAGAATAACCCTACATAAACTCATTTTTTAATCAATACATGACTCATTTTATTAAATCCAATCATGACAACAATCAATACCTGTACATATAACTAGTTATAATTTATCCAATCCATACATGACCCACCGTTGGTTGATGAAAGTCTCAAAATTCATTATAATGCTTCATGTGTAGGGGGGTGTAAAAGAAATATTGGGGGAATGGAAAAATGTAAAAAAACAATAATATTTTTTTAGAATTTGTGAGGGGGGTGGTGTTTGGCTCTATGTAAAAGAAATATTTGGGGAAAGGGGCAAATGTAAAAAAATATATTGATTTTTAGCATTTGCAGTGGGAGGAGGGAAATTTAAACTTTTCTCAGATATGGGTGTGGGATTCGGTCCCCAAGCCCTTGTACCAGTGTCCACCTTTGGTCATGTGCATGAGAGAATTATTGAGAGAAACCATTGGGACTTAAAATAATGGATGTAAGGGCAAAGTTGTTATTTATTTTAAAAATCCAAAAAAAAAAATCTCATGGTGGCTGCTCATTGTTGTTAAGAATATTGATTTTTGGGATATGAAATGCATTAAAAAGAAAAGCCAGGGGCATATTTATAAATACTAAAACCTCAAGGGCCTATTTAGAAATCCGACAAACCTTTGGGGGGTATGTACAAAAAGCTCAATATTTAATTAGTGTGTCTCCTTTAATTAATTACCATGCATTCAGGTAAAACCCCAGTAAAAGGGGCACTACTTTGTAGTCAAGCCCCATAAATAAATAAATAAGCTTGCTTTGGTGAAGCTTCATTCGAACTCAACCTGTGAGAACTCGGTTTGGGGTGGCACCCTTAACCACGAGGTGTAGCATGTCAACCACGGACTTCAAACGGAGTCTCCGCTAGTCCCGCATCGAAAAATATCCAAATCATGACATTGGGCTTATAAGTCAAATCCCGTATTAATTCAACATGATGTGTTTTAAAGTCGTACGGTTTTACATCCCATAAGAATTCTGAAATTAAGCGTGCTCGCGCAGGAGCATTACTAAGATGGATGACCTCTTGGGAAGCCCTCACGTGCACACGCGGGCCAAAGCGGATAATTTCATGTTGAGTTGGGCGGGGCTGTGATAGTTAGTATCAGAGCCGACGACAACTCTATTTCTGGTGGGGGAGAGTGTGAGAACTCAGCCCGGACGGCACGCTTAACCACAGGGCGTAACGTGTCGACCACGGGGTTCAAACGAAGAGTCTCCGCTAGTGCCGCATTGAAAATATCCAAGTCTAGATAAGATTCCAAGGTTGTTATGGAAACAGTTTTATTTTAGGTGGATTGACCTTGCCGTCTTCTAATTTCTCATTTATTAGGTTGATGACTGAATTATCATTTGCAACCATTAAAAAAAGTTATTTGTATCCTCCTTTGTATGTTATTTTAGCTAAAAAAGATAGCCACTTTCTCAATCCTTTGAAAATTTAAAGATACAGGACTCACTCCGGTGTCAATTTAACGAATGAACCTCATCAGATATCTTATTGTCACACATTTCTTTCTTGAACACTTCATTTAACTAGAGAAGACATGGCCGAGCTTTTTCAAAACTAGGGCTAGCTAGTATCATTTGATTGGCCTGACAATTCTAACTTTTTTAAAACTAAGCCCAGCTAGTAGCATTTAATTTAAGCATGCAAACAAACGACCATATTAGCGTGCCTCCCTCCGTGGTCATGCAACTTTTTAAGGATAAAAGAGTGTTGGCACATCCAAGTGGCTTAGGTATTTAGTAATCATACATTCTATGCATGTTTTCCAATACCCAATATCATTGTAACCTTCACCTATTGCAATATACCAACCAAATCGAGCTAAATGTTGGAAAGATATATTTACATATAATACACACTGTGGGCCTTATGGTCTATAGATTTGATAGACTCCTGGCCTAATAGAGAGATCTGTCCACATATGGGTTTTGTCTGTGTGTTACCTTGCCTATTCCTGTATTGGTCCGGGTCATTCTAATTAATGTGAAATAGCTGAAATCTGATAAAGTGAACTCCTTGGACAGCTATAAACAGTGGAACATGTAGACCCAGAGAACACCTGACTTTGAATATGCACTTACGGAACTAAATCTCAACTCCCATATCAAGCAATTAAAATGCTTGAGGCACATTTATCTTCCTAGTTTGATAATGATGTGTGACAATCGTCTGAATTTCTAGCAACTTGTATCAAAACTCTTGTAGGATCTTACATTCCATTGATGTACTACTTATCCCAAAATCAATTGGTGATAGAAAACGACACAATAATAATTTTATGGTGAGGGCGTGGGCTTGACCACAATTATGACTGCTCAAGATCGAAGGTGGATGTTAACCTCAACAATCTCTCCCTCAACGGCACACCCGCCGCGACTCCTGCTGCGAACTCTCAAAATGCGTCTCCCGTGACTCGAACACCTGACCTACCAGGCTCTGATACCATTTATAGGATCTTACACCTTATTGATGTACCACTTATCGGTGATAGGAAATGGCACAACCATAGTTTTATGGTGAGGGCGTGGGCTCGACCACATTATGACCGTTCAGGAGCGAGGGTGGAAGTTGACCTCAACAAAAATAATGAAACATAATATCATAGCATGTATGCATATACCATATAAGAATTGCACAAGCAGAGCCTTTCTTCATGAAATTTCCACATCAATGCAATCACTCTGCAAATAAGTTTTTAAATAATAACTATGAAGTGCATTTGGGCCTTCAAATGGGTGGAGTATGACCTTCTTCACAGCCTCTTTGGGCATGAAAAACCTGAATTATGCTATGTCCGCGCGGTCCAAGGAAAAAGAGTAAGTGGCATGCATTCAAACTTTATCCTACTGTTATGTGCAAAGACGGTTTGTATCAAACCATCTTAGATTAACATCCATTAAAAAGAACTAAAAACTCATGATAATACCATTGAAATGCATGAAAAAAAATGGAGTTCCTTACCATAGAAAATCCCACATTATTAAAAACAGCACCCAAGTCACAGAAACAAACTAACAAATTAAACAAGAACCAGAGTTACCCACCTGAGAGCTGTATGTTGGTACAGGTTTGCTCCCCATGTAATATTTTTGAAACCTATTCCAAATTTGCCTGGGTGTATTTGTAAGTGTTTAGCAGTAGTCCCGTTGGGTCAAAGGCCCTCAGGAATACCCACGTCATAAATGAAAAAAAAAACACAAAATACAGTGTTACCCATATAAGATTATAGCCAAACCCTAAACAGAACTCATTACCATAGCAAATCCATCAGAGTACACTTCATAAAGTCACCACATAAATAACAACACAAATAAGAAACACACAGTCCATAGGTAAATTCATAGGTACGAAAGACTGAAAGTCTTATGTCTAGTTATAGGTCGCAATACTGTTATCGCTTCAAATAAGATTTTCAGGAGGGACTTCATAGGAAGGCCCCACTGAGCTAAGCAGTTGAGCATGATTGAAGAAGGGCATGTTCACATTTTCGGCTGCTCCTCTTGCGTTTCCATGGCCGCCAAAATCACTAAAAAAAACAGAAAAAAAAAAAAAGAAAAAAAAAACCGTATCAACAGATATTTTGATAATGTCTAGAAGTACAAACTTTATTTTCATCTTCGTCAGAAATCAGCAAAAGCAGGATACTACTTTCATCTAAAAGTAGACTCGAAATATGGTTTGATGGGTTTTTAAGAACAAACAGCAAGATACGAACCTTCGTCCTTTTTAAATGTAGGACCACACATGTAATTAAAGACATGACATGTAAATGATAGGTTATATGTAGCAGAACATTATCAAGGAATACAATCTGATCACAGCTTAGATAATAATACATACCGCATAGTCATTGCCATATTTTGTTCCACTTGGGCTCTCACATTTAAGCGAGGAAAGTATTGTGCGGGTGGCCAGGGGCAGTTTTGAGTCTGCAGAGATCATTTGGCAATCAGCAACATTTATCAGGTGAAAGGGAAATGATATTAAGAACAATTGGTTTTGACCAAGGGTGATGGGTCAGGTTGGGTTGACCAACGAGAGTGGCAACTGTGGCCCAACTTTTCTCGACATGTCTATTAATTTATTGGATTGAAAATGTCTACCTGAACCCTTAATCGTGAGATTGGCTCAGGTTGGGTTGGCGAGTTTTTGAAGTGAAGTGAGTTGAGGTGTGTAGGGTTAACGGATTGAGAAGCAAGCATAGACTCAACCTGGACAGCCAAACCTGACCAGTTTCTCAACTGGGTTGTGAACCTAGATCCTTAACTACTGCATAAGGTTTTGGGTTGGGTTTTACAGGTCAGCTGATCCGTTATAAACACCCAAAGCACACTTTTTCTACTGCTGAAACAATAAACAGAAGTTTCTCATCATATTGGACAAAATGTGTAAATGTCAATATACCTTGAAGGGCCCGTTTGGATCTTTATAAATAAAAGCTGGCAACTTAGTTTACATGTAGATGAGGGGCTCATATCTTTGAATGACCAAGTTATTGGTTTGTCACAGTTGCTTTGTTCTTTACCATAATCAATGTACAATAGTTATATTTTGAGGTAGATTGTGCAAGGGACCTTCTTTATTGTCCTTGATAAAGTTATTGGAACTTTCTAGCCGTTAAGGTTCCTTGTTTTCAGGGTTCAGTTTTCGTCTTGCAAATAATCTCTCCGATACTCGAGGGATAAGATTTCATTTTCTGTTTCTAACTTAGTCATGTTCCACGATCCTAGGTCCTGTAAAATCGTGGGTTGTTGTTTCCTTTCTATTTTCATTGTAAGGCTATTTAATAGCCACGAGTGATTCAATCAAATAAGCATTCTCCCAGTTTTCTAGTGCAATCAGGTTCCGTGTTCACAAAACCGTTCTGCTATTCTCTTGGTTTTATCATTTGGTATCAGAGCACCACCACGGGGCCTGCTCAAAGCCTGCAATACAGTCACCAGTGTGAAGGAACAAAGATATGGCGTCTGAAAACAGCTTCGTGCAACCTGCCATTCCAAGGTTTGATGGACACTATGATCACTGGAGTATGCTGATGGAAAATTTTCTACGTTCCAAAGAGTATTGGAACTTGGTGGAGACAGGGATCACTGCAGCAGCAGAAGGAGTTGATCCATGTGAAGCACAGAAGAAAGTGATTGAAGATCAAAAGTTGAAGGACCTGAAGTGCAAGAACTACTTGTTCCAAGCCATCGATCGATCGATCTTGGAGACGATTTTGAAGAAGGACACAGCGAAGGACATCTTGGATTCCTTGAAGCAGAAATATCAAGGAACATCATGTGTAAAACGTGCCCAATTGCAGGCTCTTCGAAAAGAGTTTGAAGTGCTGCACATGAAGGTTGGAGAATCGGTCAACGACTATTTTGGAAGGACTCTCATCATTGCCAATAAAATGAGGATTCATGGGGAGCACATGGAGGATGTGGTGATCATTGAGAAGATCTTGAGGTCTATGACTCCAAAATATGACTACGTTGTATGTTCTATTGAGGAATCCAATGACTTGGATACTTTGTCCATCGATGAGCTTCGAAGTAGTCTATTGGTTCATGAACAAAGAATTAGTCATCATGTTGTTGTGGAAGAACAAGCACTGCAAGCCACTTCTGGAGCACAGCAAGGAGGACGAGGCGGAGGTCGAAGTACCTATCGTGGAAGAGGAAGAGGAAGGGGCAGATTTGGGTTTGACAAATCCACCATAGAATGTTATAATTGTCATGAGCTAGGACATTTTCAATGGGAGTGCCCAAAGAAAGCAGGGGATCAAAAGGCAAACTACATAGAGACAAGAAGAGATGTTGTTGATGGCGCATGTTGATTTCAAGGAAGCTGAAACAGAGCACATTTGGTTCATTGATTCTGGGTGTAGCAACCATATGTGTGGCAAGAGGGATATATTTCTTCACTTTGATAGCAGTTTCAGAGAATCAGTAAAGATGGGGAATGACTCAAGCCTTACTGTACAAGGCAAAGGCAAGGTTCGAATTGAGTTGAATGGAATTATTCATGTGATCACAAATGTTTTCTTTGTACCAAAACTGAAGAACAATTTGCTAAGCATCGGACAACTGCAAGAAAAGGGACTCTTTGTGCTCATTCAACAAGGAAAATGTAAGATCTTTCATCCTGAGAAAGGTCTAATCATTGAAACTGAGATGACTCATAATAGAATGTTTGTTGTGCTCGCTCACTGCCCACCACCAAGAGAGCAAAAATGTTTCTCCTCTCTGACCACAGACCAGGCCACTCTTTGGCATTGCCGATATGGACACCTCAGCTGGAATGGACTCAAGGTACTCCAGCAAAAGAAAATGGTGGAAGGGTTACCACAGTTCAAAGCTATTCAACGAGTATGTGAAGGCTGTCTGGTAGGAAGACAGCACCGTGATCCATTCCCAAAGGAAAGCATATGGAGGGCTTAAAAAATTCTTCAGTTGGTGCACGCTGATATATGTGGCCCAATCAATCCAATTTCAAACAGCAGCAAAAGGTATCTAATCACCTTTATTGACGATTTTAGTAGAAAAACTTGGGTTTATTTCTTGATAGAAAAATCAGAAGCCTTTGCTACTTTCCAAGCCTACAAAGCTAGAGTTGAGAAGGAAACAGGAGCATTTATTCGAAGTCTGAGAACAGATCGAGGGGGTGAGTTCACATCATAAGAGTTCACAAGCTTTTATAATGAGAATGGGATACACAGACAATTGACAGCTGCATACACTCCCCAACAAAACGGTATCGCTGAGAGGAAAAATCGAACCATTATGAATATGGTGCGAAGTATGTTGTCAGAGAAGTGAATTCCTAAAACTTTTTGGCCTGAAGCTGTGAATTGGACGGTGCATGTGCTGAATAGAAGTCCAACTCTTGCCGTGAAGAGCAAGACACCTGAAGAGGCTTGGAATGGACTCAAACCATTAGTGGAGCATTTCAGAGTCTTTGGTTGTATATCACATGTCCACGTACCTGACAACAAGAGAGTGAAGCTTGATGCCAAGAGTCTCAAATGTGTCTTGCTAGGGGTAAGTGAAGAATCTAAAGCTTACAGGCTGTTTGATCCTATTTCAAAGAAGATAATTGTTAGCAGAGATGTGGTCTTTGAAGAAGACCAAGAGTGGAGTTGGGATGATAGTCACAAGCAAGCCATAGTGGCTGATTTAGAATGGGAAGTCGAAGAAGAGGCAAGTACAGAAGAGGAAAGCAATGGAGATGAGTCTGAAGTAGTTGAAGAACTGGAGGAAAATGGGTCTCGTAACAGCAACCTTTTTGAAGGAGACACCTCAAATGTCGAAGACTCACTTCCAGAAGGCCGAACACGAAGGCCCCCAGCATGGATGAGAGACTATGAGACTGATCAAGGTCTCTCCGATGAAGAAGGTGTGAATATAGCTCATCTAGCTTTGTTCACCAATAATGATCCAACGGCATTTGAAGAGGCTGTGAAAAGCGGAAAATGGAGACATGCCATGAATCAAGAAATTGAAGCAATTGAGAGGAATGAGACATGGGAATTAACAAATCTGCCATCAGGAGGAAAGACTGTTGGAGTGAAATGGATTTTTAGAACAAAACTTAATGAGCATGGGGAAGTAGACAAGTATAAGGAGCGACTAGTTGCTAAGGGATACAACCAACAATATGGAGTGGATTATGCAGAAGTATTTGCACCAGTGGCTCGCTTGGATACAATTCGAATGGTACTTTCCCTTACCGCACAGAAAAGTCGGTTGATTTACCAGCTTGACGTCAAATCGGCCTTCCTGCATGGAGAAATTAATGAAGAGGTGTTCGTTGATCAACCTCCAGGTTATGCACAGAAGGGGGAAGAATCAAAAGTCTATTGACTCAAGAAAGCATTCTATGGATTCAAACAAGCACCCCGAGCTTGGTACAGTCGTATAGAGTCATACTTTGTCTCTGAAGGCTTTAACAAATGCCCCTACGAACATACTTTGTTCACTAAAACAGCGGTTGGAGGTAAAATATTGATTGTTTGTCTTTATGTTGATGATCTTATATTTACTGGGAATGATGAAGTTATGTTCAAACAATTTAAGAAGTCCATGTTGGCTGAATTTAACATGACTGATCTCGGGAAAATGAGATACTTTCTGGGCATTGAAGTGTTGCAAAAGGAAGATGGCATCTTTATTAGCCAATGAAAGTACGCTCATGAGGGATGAAGGAGGAGTGGGAGTCGATGGTACTCTCTACAAGCAGATGGTGGGAAGCCTCATGTATCTAACTGCCACACGCCCTGATTTGATGTTTGTTGTGAGTCTAATCAGCAGGTACATGGAACGTCCCACTGAGTCTCATTTGATGGCAGCAAAAAGGATTCTAAGGTATGTGAAGGGAACAACTAGCTTTGGGGTGTTTTATAGGAAGGGAGGACATGAAGAGCTCTTTGGTTACACGGACAGTGATTATGCTGGAGATCAGGATGACAAAAAGAGCACTTCAGGCTATGTCTTTATGATGAATTCAAGTGCAGTATCTTGGTCTTCAAAGAAACAGCCAGTGGTTACTCTTTCTACCACCGAAGCTGAGTTTATTGCTGCAGCATCAAGTGCTTGTCAAGTTGTTTGGTTAAGGAGAATTTTGAAAAGTCTAAGTCATGAGCAGTCCGGACCTATGGTGGTGTACTACGACAACATTTCAGCCATCAAACTCTCGAAGAATCCAATAATGCATGGCCGTAGCAAGCACATAGACATTCGTTTTCATTTCCTTTGAGATCTGGTCAAAGATGGAGTAGTGGAGCTAAGACAGTGTTCTACCCAAGAGCAAATTGCAGATGTCATGACTAAACCGTTGAATTTTGAAGTTTTTTCGAAAATGCGAGAATCATTGGGTGTTTGCGAATACCCTGGAATAAACTGATTGTCAATGACATTCAGTTTAGGGGAGGATGATAAAGTTATTGGAAATTTCTAGCCGTTAAGGTTCCTTGTTTTCAGGGTTCAATTTTAGTCTTGCAAATAATCTCTCCGATACTTGAGGGATAAGATTTCATTTTCTGTTTCTGACTTAGTCATGTTCCACGATCCTAGGTCCTGTAAAATTGTGGGTTGTTGTTTCCTTTCTATTTTCATTGTAAGGCTATTTAACAGCCACAAGAGTGATTCAATCAAATAAGCATTCTCCCAGTTTTCTAGTGCAATCAGGTTCCGTGTTCACAAAATCGTTTTGCTATTCTCTTGGTTTTATCAGTCCTAACTAAGTGGACATAACTTGATTATGAGGAAACTGAGTTCAAACTACAAAAGGTACAAACGGGCCGAAGGAAGTGCACACCCCACTGGTATATCATGCAAATTAAAAATTTCAAAGGTCCAATTATTCCATATGACAAAACATACATAATTTCATATTATATTTGATCTTATCAAGGAGTATTTATGAGATAGATTACCTGTGACAACGTCTGGTGCAGATTCTGCTCCTCTAAGACAACCTATCAGAAGAAGATGATTTAAATCAATAAGTCTTTTAAACTTGATATATACATTGAATACAAGCAAGCTAATGAAGGCTAAGTTGCATGGTTTATAACACCATCATTTTCACTGTGCTCAAAATAAGAAACAACAAAACGTACCTTACGCTTGTGAAGACGATTAAGGGATTCAACAAGGCATTCCTCCATCGCAACTATCTCCGGGAATGTTTCAACCTCCTCTGGATTAGTCCAATAGCTGGGGAGAAAGAGACAAATAAAAAAAAACATGCGCAGAAAACCATCAAGACCATTTTTCTCTTTATTGTGATTATTTAAAATGTAATCACAAACTCAAACCTCCATTTTTTTTTTTACATATATGTGAGAGATAAAGTAACAGTGCTTAGAGACTAATAATGTAGAAACAATGTATATTAATGTAAACTTGATGCAAGGAAGGTTTCCTGAGCTTGAAAAGTCATAATACTTCATTTATGTATTTAAATAATAGTTCCCAGCAACATTTTATATAAATCTCATAAGAAATCCAATACCAAGGTTGTGTAAATCTTTTCCAAAAGGAATTAGATCCAGTTGTTTGGGACTGATCAAATGATTCCTTTGATACAGCTTTCGTTTCGGGGGTACTATGCAAAAAAAAAAAAAAAAAAAAAAAAAAAAAAAAAAAAAGGAAGGAAAAAAGACAAAAAGATACATGGCACATTTTATGGAGAATTAGGATCGATAGAAGTTGACAGGCAGCCTCGATGTGCACTCTACCTTCTAATGGTGCAACTTTGGCTTTAGAATCATTACTACTAACTACTTTAAACTACTTTTTGTTTTTGCTTGAAGGTAATTGTATTAACCAGAAAAAAAGGGGGGAGAACAAGGCATGGAAACTACTTAATGTTTTAAATTTCAAGTCAAACTACTGACTTTTTTTTGGTAAGTTTTGGGTATTTCATATTTTAGTTACATTATAGTTCATATATTATTTGAGTTTTAGAAATAACTGATTATATATGTTTGAAATCGCTGAACATCTTTACTAATTACTACTTTTAGTAAGTCAAAGTTCTGTTGGTTTATGAGTCTTTTTCTTTGTTATATACAGTAGCATTTTGGAAAATTTTTAATAAATTTCATCTATCTTTTTCCTTAATAATTTTTTTTCGGATTTGTTGTTTTCGGAAGAGTTGGTGATCTTCTCCTTTCGTTTATATGGTGTTGCTATGCTATTATCGTTCAATTAATTTCTCATATCTGCTAACACAAAACCTATTTATGCTTAGAAGCCTCTTTTGATGTTGTTTGTCACTGGACCCATATCGCATGTGTACTAGCAATACATGAGGAAAGACATGATTTATCTGTTTTCACCCTTGCATTTGGGTTGATAATTTAATTAGTAAGAAGTGCATTACTTGTTTTCTTATTTGATACTTTCAGGTCTCACCTTAAATGACCAGACAATGCAAACATACACTTAGTTAAGCACAAATACTACATTAACATGTTAACCATTCAACTACAATCAAGTTTTATAAGTGGACAAAGGGCTATGGTAAAAACCTTATTTTCCTGTTCTTTTCCTGGATCAATGCTTGCTTAAACTTTAGCTGGCTTTGTAAATCCTGCATCGATAATCAGTAATTTTAGTACATATTCGACTTTATGGTGTCAAAGGGCCCTCTTCGGGGATAACCCATCCATTAATTTGTTGGGTTTAGGCATCATTAAAATCTGGTCTTAAATGGGTCATGGTCCATTTATTTGGAGGACCTAAAGATAGGTCAAGACATAGCTTCTGATCGTAAAGTAGGCCCAGCTCCTACCCAAGGCCCAATAACCCAACAGACATGGAGGCCCATTGCCAGCCTATCTTTGCAAATAGCTTTTATCTGGTGTTTCATACCTCAATCTTCTGAACAACTCTGCAGACACCAAAAACACAGAGTATAAGAATATAAGTTATCAAGTACACGCCCAATTGAAATAAAGAATCTTTAAGGACATGATCTATACCCATCACCCAGAAGCCTTTCCATGTCCATTTCATGGTCAACTTTCATGAATGCTTTCCTCAGTATCTACCATTTCAAAGATCGTTTCAACCAGGCCATGGGTTAAATACCATAAACAGTTGCATGATATCACTAAAAGAAGAAAAAAAAAAGGGTGATAGATCTTACTTCCAGGATTTCAAGCTTCCTGTATCAAGAAATGAGTTCATGTTAGCTATATTTTGGTGGATGAAATATACATTGAATATAAATTATTTTTCAGTTCTAGACAAGATGGAGTTCAAACCTTCTTGTTCTTTCCTCATAAGGAATAATGCTGAACCTCTCTAAGATCCCGTTTAAATCGCTGTAAAGACACAAACACTTTAAGCATCAGATGTTGGAATTTTAGTAGGACCCAAATGCACCCCAATACTTGATTTTGATTATCAAGCCTACAAGGACCATTAAGACAAAGGAGGTCTTAAATACTTGAGATCTCAACTCCCTCTTCAATTCAATTCTCTGTGCAGACTGCAAAGCCTAAGTTCCCCAATGACTCCTCTCTTCTCACATCTACAGAAACTTTTCTTCGACCTTCCTTTCAGTCACAAGGCAGTAATCCGTCAATCTCCTCTACAATTTCTAACCTCAGATCTTCCATGGGATCTGCGATCCTTTCTACAATTTCTTCTTGTTTTTTTAGTTGTTGAAATCTGTAGAATGGCTATGATATTTTGCAGTGAACTCAATAGCACTTTCAATGTATCCATGGTTAAACTGCTTAGATATGTAAAAGAGTCTATGGGTTCAGAGCTCTCGCTTTTTATTGTTATATGTGGCCATCTCCAGTAATGAATATCTTATGTTATGGTTATTCAACACAGAAAAATGGACAAAAATTAAGAATTTGAAAGTAGAATAATAAAATATTATAAAAATCCTTTAACTTCAGAAAGTCATGATTATTGGAAAAGACTTTTACAAGTGGATAAAAAGTTATATTACAAGTATAATTAGATGTCTTTCCTCCATAAATATCATTCATAACCCTCGTGCCAAGCACGGACACATTTGCCAGTGTATATTAAGCAACTTGCTTCACTTTGTAATTTCTACTTGGAAACCCATCAATAATCATGCATAGAGGAAAATAGAAAAGAGTTGTAATATCCCAAGAGAAGATCAAGTGAACAACATCACGCTGTGAAGATCTAGACCAGATGAATAGATGAAGCGGTAAAATCAAATAGATGTTCATACCCTATGATAGATTATCCTATGTGGCATGATACCTGATTTTGCGTTGATACAAGAGCTTTTGTTAGTTATGTAAAGAATCAGATTACTCATCTGTTGTATGGACTATTATTTCAGAAAACTTATAAAATTGAAGTGCAGGCTTCGAAAGCTTCCCATAAAATTGAGTAAGTCAGCACATCTTGAGTGACCATTTCTTAGAACCATATCTCAGGCAATTGAATGTAATTTTTCTTTCAAAGTAGTCGTAAAATCTAGTTCAATTTTTTTATGGATGAGGATGAGTATCAACGGTATGGTGCTAACTATGTTTTAAGAGCCAAATTCTCCAGGCCGGGTGGTTTTTCAGGGGTATTCTATACATGCTGCTGGAACATTGTTCGTCATGATGTGATTGCAGCGGTCACCCATTTCTTTATTGGAAAGCTTCTGCGTGCCAACAATGCCTATTTTCTTGCTCTCATCCCCAAAAATCAGTCTCCTCTATCTTTTGCTAACTTCCGCCCTATAAGTATCTTGAATTTCTCTTTCAAAGTAATCTCAGAAATCTTGGCTAAGAGACTGTCAGATATTTTGCCTGGCTATTTCAAAGCAACAAGTGGCGTTTGTCAAGGGGAGATCCATCCATGACCATATAGCTCTGGCTCATGAGCTTTTCCAAAAGCTGAATTCCAAAGTTAGTGGGGGATCCGTTTGCTTGAAGCTTGATAACTCAAAGGCTTTTGATAAGCTGCAGTGGAATTTCCTCTTTAGAGCTATGTAGTTCTTCAATTTTTCCTCTAAGTGGATAAACTTGATTAGAGAATTGATCTACATAGGTAGAGGTTCAGTCTTGATTAATAGAAGTCCTTGTGGTTTCTTCAGTTCTTCTTGTGGGCTGTGCTAAGGACATCTCCTCTCTCCTTATCTCTTCATTCTTGCCGAAGAGATCCTTAGTCTTAATATGGGTACTTTCAGATTAGAGGGCAGAATTTTTCCTGTTTCTCCGACTTCTTTGACTCCATGCCATTTGCACTATGCTGACGACATTATGGTTTTCTGTGAGGCAACCAAGCGCAGTCCGAGAAGTCTCCAAGGTCTTCTTAATCTTTATCAAGACTCTTCTGGGCAGCTTTTTAATCATCAGAAAAGTCAGCTTTTCGTGGGAAAGATCTCTACTAGGAGGGCCAATCAGATTGCAGGCCTTCTCTCCATCCCCCAGGCCTCTCAGCCCTCTACCTATCTTGGAGTTCCTCTTTTCTTTGGAAGCCAAAGACATAAGTTTTTTAGCAAGATTCTGGATACAATCAGCTCTAGGCTCGATGGTTGGAAATAAAAATGTCTCTCCTTCGTAGGAAGACTTACCTTGGTTAAACATGTCCTCTCCTCTATCTCCTTTCACACCTCTCTGGCCATCCCTATTCCTAGTAAAACCTGTCTCTCCATTGAGAGACTTATGAGGAATTTCATGTGGTCAGCCTATTCTAATAAAACAAGTAGCAAAATTGTCAAATGGGAGTTGGTTTATTTACCAAAAACAGAGGGAGGGCTTCGCTTGAGAACGATTAAGGTTTTCAATGAAGCTTGTTTACTCAAATTGGGCTGGTCTGCAACCACTGCGGATTCAATTTGGGCTGCTTGGACGCGTGCTAGGTACTTCAAAGATTTAGCTATTTGGTGTAATGGCAACCCTGTAGGTGGATCCTGCATTTGGAGAAGAATTCGCTTTTTGTCCTATTTACTGCAGCAAGGTAGTAAATGGTAAGTTGGAAATGGGCTCATTGTTATCCTATGGTCTGATCATTGGATCGACCATCACTCCATTTCTTCTTGATTTTCGTCTATTCAGTTCGCCCCTATGGACAGGGTAAGCGATATTATTCATGATCGCTATTGGAGAATCCCTCATCACCTGCCGGCTGCACTTAAGGATTTCCTGCTTCAATCTACCAGTCGTTTGGCTGCTGATAATTCAGCTATGGACACTCTCTCCAAGATTGATTCCCCCTCCGATAGCCTATCTCTTAAGGAAGCATGGCATCTCCAGAGAACAAGAGTTACTGAGCTTTCTTGGATTGCCCTTATCTGGAACAACCTTGTGCATCCAAGATTGGCCTGCTTTGCTTGGTGTCTGCTTCTCAGAAAGACTCCCACAGATTCAATGGCAAAAAATAGAGGTATCCAACTGGCCTCTAGATGTCACATTTGTCATCAATCAGATGAATCAAACCACCACCTCTTCTTCTCCTGTAGTCTCGCTAACGTGTTCAGGTCCTGGCTTCTTTGTCACTGGCGCTGCTACCTTACTACTCCAACTCATGTTGCTGCTATTTGGGAGGTTATCTCAGCTGCTGTAGATGTCTCGGGAAGGAAAGGGGTTGCTGCCATCTTCTTTCAAGCCATCTACATCTTTTGGTTCCTTCGCAACGACTCTACACACAACAATCGGTCCCCTACATTAGAGCGTGCAAATGTATTTTTTGTGGATCGAATGAAAGGTATGATCTCATCTCTTTCTACGGAAAAGGTTTCTCTCCATCCTCAGCCTATTTTGGTTTTTTTTTTGGGCATAGCATGATTGCAATGTTATACTTGTATAGCTTCTGTTTCTCCTTGTTGCCTTTGGATTTGGGGGGTTTTTAAGCCCTTGTTTTCCCCCTCTTTCTATATTAATACAATTTACCTTCTGGTAAAAAAAAAAAAAAAAAAAGAAAAAAAAAGAATGAAGAGCCAAACCATAGTAGCCAGCCCAATTTAGTTGAATTGGAGCCACTACCACTGCAGTTTAGTTCAACTAATACCATTTACACTTAGTTGAGCTAGGTGATAGTCTATTTTTTAAATTTTTGATTAAAATATTCCCAGTTACTAGCATTTTGAATATTGTAGGATCTTATGCACCCACTGAGCTATTATTTCTTCCGAACCCAATTGGACATCGATATCGCATCCGCGACTCGAACCCATGACTTAGAGCTCTGATACAACTTGTATGATCTTATGCACCCACTGAGCTACGATTCCTTCCAAAACCAATTGGTGATGGAAGAGGCACAACTCAATATTTTATATGGCATTTAACATCGTGCCTGCAAGCTTGTTTTTAGAGCAGTCGCAGGGAGTGGCATTGTGACATGCCTCTGCCCAACAAATATATATTACTATTTATTCATTGCTATCTATTTATGATTCCACGGTTTGACCAATATGAAAATCATAATATGCTGTAACCGATTAAACACATTGCGTTTCAAAATTATTAATCTTTTAATACTCATAAGTGGAGAGTTGTAGATAAAACATCTGACAAAAACAAGTCACAATGTTATCTCTGTTTATCTAATTTAGGGTGATGAAATGAATATGATTCACCTATATAATCGCTTTAGATCAGATGGATAGAAATGACAAACATAATTAGTTATTGGCAGATACCTCATCTACCCTCTTTAATTTTAGATTATGAAGTCTTGGACAACTTTAGGACAAGACTCGTATCCAGATTTTTTAAACTTAACAAGTGGTACGTAAGTAGCTTCTTGAAGCCTACTAGGTCAACAAAGATACGTGATCTTTTTATTAGCCATCTATTAAAAAAAACCTCAAGCCCAATGATTACCGATAATGATCAAATCTATGACCATGAAACAAAAGGCCCAAAATAGAAAGTCAGCGCTTTATTCACCAATGATTACCTATAATGATAAAATCTTATTATGACCATAAAATAGAGGGTCCAAAATAGAAAGCAAGTGCTTTATTCACTAACGATTATCGACAAATTTAATTATGACCATTAAATAGAGGGTCCAAAATAGAAAGTCAGCGCTTTGTTCACCAATGATTATCGATAACGATTAAATTTTATTATGACCATAAAAAAGAGGGACCAAAATAGAAAGTCAGTGTTTTATTCATTAACGATTGTCGATAGTGATCAAATATAATTATGACCCTGAAATAACGGGTCCAAAATAGAAAGTCAATGCTTTATTCACCAATGATTACCGATAACGATTAAATTTTTATGACCATAAAATAGAGGGTCCAAAAAAGAAAGCAAGTGTTTTATTCACAAATGATTATCGATAGCGATCATATTTAATTATGACCGTGAAATAGAGGGTCCAAAATAGAAAATCAACATTTTATTCAGTAACAATTACCGATCAAATTTAATTATAACCATGAAATAGTGGGTCTAAACTCGAAAGTCAACGCTTTATTCACAAACCTTTCATTTCATCGTCTTAGATTGTACAGCTCACTTGTAGAATGTAAGTGTGGTACATCATGCCAAATGTAGGAGCCATTTGGGTTTCCTCACGTAACTCTAATGGGATTCGACTTTGGTGTGTGACTTTAATATCCCTCAAAGTGATCGTTTCGATCAAGAAGACTCTTGAAAACTCCATAAAAGGGTATGGAACCCTAGATCTTTGTAATCTAGAGAGAGAGAGATCACCTCCATCACATCCGTCTAGAATAGAAAGAGTCGCTAGTCCCACGATGAACCCACGTGAGACTAGCATTCACAAATTCCAATTGAAAAAAATATATATAGCTTTTCACAATGGTTACATCCTCCTATAGCATCTTGCTAGGCTCTCACCTGCCTAACAACAAAGCCCAAGACTTCTTGTAGAAAACTCATAACAGAAAACACTGAAAGAGTCCTACACATGCAAGTTCAATGAAAGGAAACATTTGCAAGCTGATCTATACTCGATTTATAGATAAAAATACCATTTCCAGAAATCGCATCTCCTCGACGTCATCATCACCCTCAAACTCCTGTTTAACAATGAGAGGCTCACTTTTGTTCGATTAGATTCATTCACATCTATGAACAACTCTTTTATGCATCAATCCAAATCTCACTTCAATTAGAGTAATATTATTCTGAGTCATATTGAATCGGTACTCTATGGCTCAAGTAAAACTTTGTCCAGTGTCTAACAATAGCTGAACACGTGATGTTCATGTGTTGGATCAAACAAGTTTAGGACCCATACAGGTCCAAGAGGTGTTGCC
This sequence comes from Persea americana, assembly GCA_029852735.1. Classification (NCBI taxonomy): domain Eukaryota; kingdom Viridiplantae; phylum Streptophyta; class Magnoliopsida; order Laurales; family Lauraceae; genus Persea; species Persea americana. Next base: position 50,125,950 of record CM056817.1, on the reverse strand, counting down.
ACCTTCAACCACATATCTGTAAAAACACTTCTGAAACATCTTTTGTTTCTAAAACAAGAACACAAATGCTACATGATGAAAACACTTCTACCTAGAGACAAACCCACATCTATTAAACAAACAAACAGAGAAAACAGACATGTGGAAAATGAGATTACTTGTTTCCTCCGATGTAGCTAGTGGGCTTTCCAGCCGGAGAAAACATGACGAGGGCGACGTTGATGTCGCACAACACAGAGAGCTCCATTGCCTTCTTGGCCAGTCCTGCCTTACGCTTGGAATAGGTTATCTGCCTCGCGCTCGTATTCTCCAACCTCCTGATCTTGATCTTCCTTCGACCCATTTTCTCAATCTCTCAGCTCTCCTTAACCAACTGCTACTCCTCTCCCTTCTCTTCTTTTGCTTATGAAATGAGATGCGTAGAAGAAAGAAGCTTATAAAGCCTAAGTCTTAGGAATAGTGACCAGGAGTTTCTGTGACGTGGTGTTATGTGATTTTTTGATAAATGCCCATGTGGAATGGACGGCTGGATTTGAAGTTGTGACAAGTTGCAGCTCACTTGGGCTTGACTTTGGGAGGGTGATAAGAGGTGGCTCATGCAAATTTGATCGGTTCATTGCATGCATTGAACCGCCTCCTTTCAGTATCCAAATCCTATCAAGATTTCTCATATATTAAAAGAAGAAAGACTTCTCCTATTTTTGTATAGGACGTGTAGAAAAGATTGTGTCTTCGGTGGCTAGCTGGCTATAAAAGTTTTTGGAGTGTAGCAAGTTATAAAAAATCCTATTTATTGGATGCTTCCATCCATCCTCACAAGGTCATGAAATTAAGACTAGGCTAAATTTATATTGTTATTATCCATTTCTTGTTGTTAGATAAGGTAGATGAAACGTGTAATGGACCTGATCATTTTTGTTAAACAATTTGATCCTGAACCTCTATGATATTAGGGAGGTCATTAGAAGTCCATAGTGGGACTTATAGAAACTATGAGTTGAAGGAGTGGGGCTCCATAGTAAGCCACTTATTGAACATCTGAATCGCTCAAAATAAACTTCCACCCAATTTATATGGTTTACCAATTTTATTTCAATAAGAGTTGATCCCACCGTACAATTAATCATTTGATAAAGAACATGATTAATGACTATGCAAAAGATTTTGTTAATAATATTTTTAATCAAATAGTTAATCTTGCATTGAGATCAATTCATATTTGAGTAAAATTTGATGATACACTTTCTTCGTGAGGGATGTTCTTTTTCACCAGATAAAAATCTTAATAAATGAGCCCCACTATAAAATTCCACTCCTTTAAAGCCTCAGATGATTTGAACTTAGGCTGTTGGACCCCAGTAAATCTCCAATGTATCTTATGCTGGAAAAGAAGAAGATAGCCTCCTACTTTGAAGATGTGCAAGATCCTTGTCTTTTTTACGTGCCATGCTCAGAGTTTGGTGCCTATTTAAATGGGGGTTTATTTTCTCATGCATGCTTTGGACTCTATCTCCTACATTGGCTAACGTCACGTGCAGTAGTTTTCATGTGTAGGCTGAGACGGGTGCCTTGGGTAGGTCCGATCTTATGTTACTGGCCCATTATGGTCTAAATATTACAAATGGGTGGGGTCAAGGTTAATTTTCAGGCCCATGTGTTGATTTGGGACTGAATGTTAGGCCTTGTAAGTTATAACTGCTAAAGTCAAAAGTCAAAAGCCTATTTTTGAGTTTTGACACTTGTGGCCCACCTTTAGTGATTCATCCAATCTGATCACTCGGCACGTGTGCCTTTGAATTAGCACCTATTTAAATTATACTTATTCTAGATTTATTATCATCATCATCATCATCATACGGTGTATGGTCATTAGACTTTGTGGACTTAAAACCAATGGATAAGATATTTGATTTTAGTTTAATACCTGACACCTACTCTCTCTCTCTCTACCATAGACTAGAAGGCTAGGTTCCAAGACTCAAGAGAGCCAATGCAAGTGGGTAGAGTTACATATCTAGAGATCAATCCTTATGTAACGGGGTGACTTGGGGTTGTCAATCAACTGAGCAAAACCCCTTATTCTCTACTTCAATTAGGTTCAAATATTTTAATTAGTGTGTCTCCTTTAATTATCATGCATTCAGGTAAACCCCACTGAAAGAGGTGTTACTTGATCGGAAATGTCAGTGCATTTTGCAGTCAAGCACCATAAATAAATAAAATAAGCTTGCTTTTGTGAAGCTTCATCCGAACCCAACCCTAAATGGGAACAAACCTTATTTTACGTGAGGTTCCAAGGTTCTTATGGAGAGAGTCGAAAGTGAAGATATAGATTGACCTTGCCGTCTTCCAAGGTTCTCATGGATTATCTTTGCAGCCATTAAGAAAAAAATATTTTGTAGCCTCCTTACTCCTTTATATGTTTTCTGCTCAAAAGATGTCTCTTTCTTAATCCATTGAAAACTTAAAAATTTAGGACTCCAGTCTCAAATTTAACGAATGAGCCTCATCAGAAATCTCATTGTCAAAATTTTCTTTATTAAACACTATTAACTAGAGAAGACATGGCAGAGATTTTTCAAAACTGGGGCTAGCTAGTATAATTTGATTGGCATGACAATTCATATATTCTTCTAATTTACATTCTGACCTTGATATTGGTGTGCCTCCCTTGGCACATCCAAGTGGCTTAGGTCTTTATTAATCATACATTCTTATGCATGTTTTCCAATACCCAAGATCAGTGTACCCTTCACCTTGTGCAATACCAACCAAAGTGAGCTAAATGTTGGAAAGGTGTATTTATATATAATACACAGTGTGGGCCTGATGATCTAGAGATTTGATAGACTCCTTCCCTAATTGAGAGATCTGTCTACATATGAGTCATTCAAGCAATTTTACTAGTCTGTGTGTAGCCTTGCCTATTCCTGTATTGCTCCGGGTCATTCTAATGTGAAATAGCAGAAATTTGATAAATTGAACTTCCTGGACAGCTATAAACAATGGAACGCGTAGACCTAGGGAGCACCTGACTATGAATATTGTTAGAATTTTGTGTTGGCTTAATTCATGGGTTGGACAAAACTCTAGGGGTCCATTGAGTTGTATTTCTTAATTAAAAAAGGACTCTGAAGATAGAAGGCTGGGAGAGAAAAATCGCTGAAATTCCGAATCAGTCAGAAGATGATTCGCTCGAGCGACCAATGCCTTCGCTCGAGCGAACCCAGACAGAAGCTCCTTCGCTCGACCCACCTTCTTGCTCGCACGAGCGACGTTCTGAAACGCGGAGACAGTAGCGTGTCCGCTCGAGCGAACTCCCTGGTCGCTCGAGCGAATTTACTGCAGAGTTTGATGAAAATTAGAAACCTTCTTCTAATTGTACCCAAAGTGCTTGTTTTAGTCCTAATCAATTTAGGCAATCTTAAGCACGTCCTAAAAGCTATATAAAGGACTCAATGGCTATTATAAAAGGATCCTTCATCTCTCAAGTTTTGATTTGGAGATTTAGTTGAGAGAATTCTTCTCTAGAGTTTATTTGAAGAGTTGTGCTGCTAAGTTCTCTAGAGCTATCATCTTCTACATCATTTGTAGAAGATTTTCTTCTTGCGAGAAGATTTGAGGAGTTAATTGCTGGATTGGGTCTGTTACAATCAGCGGTGTGAAGTCGTTGAAGCGTGAAGCGACACAAGGTAACTTCAGTCCTCAGGCAGGGGATATCTGGGGAGGAAATCTGAGTTTCTTGTAATTGCGAGATTCATAGTGCTTGATTAGATCCAGTTTGGATCTGTGGTTTTTCACCCGGTTAGGGTTTTCCACGTAAAAATTTGGTGTTCTTGTGGTGTGTACTTGTGTCTTTATTTCCGCTGCATATTTATTATTATTGCACACTTTTGGGCTGATTATTTGAGTGGACCAATCTAGAGATCTCACACCCCAAAACTTTCAAATATGCACTTCTGGAACTAACCTCAACTCCCATATCAAGCATTAATTAAAGTGCTTGATGATGATAATGATGAGTGACAATCGTATCATGATGATCAACTATGATTTGATCAACTGAATTCCCAGCAACTTGCATCAAAACAATGAAACATAATGTCATAGCATGTATGCATATACCTAGTGATGGACCCATGATTTTCGTTTGGGTGGAGCAGATAGTGACAGGAGGTGAAAACCGGCAGTAGTCTGGAGAATCTTTTGAGACTACATACATCAAAGTATAAGAAAATTAAGATGATCTAAGACTCTACACATCACAACTCACAATAATCTTTATAAAACAAACCCTTTATTTCTATTAATTTCTGATGAGGAATTAGGGATGAGACTTTTCTACTTATAATTGTCCCCCCTGCATTGTTTTATTTTTATATAAAGGAAAGGCAAGTGGCGTTCTTTAATTTTCCCACTACCATTTAACAGGGTGATAGAGGATTTGGACTCCCATTTTACTTTTTGGGACTTGTCCTTTACACAACGAGGGACATGTGGGGGTGATCTATGACATACATGGGGCGATCTGTCCTGCACATGTGGTGCATAGGCTACAGCCTAATTGGACTCCATGCAGAAGACTAGATTTGATCTGGGGCGACCGCCCTATATCATGATAATGTGGGTCCGCCCCTGCATATACCATAAAACAATTGCACAAGCAGAGCCTTTCTTCATGAAATTTCCACCACAAGGCAATCTCTCTGCAAATAAATGTTTAAATAATAAATACGAAGTGCAATTGGGCCTTCAAATGGGTGGAGTACGACCTTGGTTACAGGCTTATGGCCTATTTGGGCATGGAAAAATGACCTGAATTCATGCCATGTGCGGCCCAAGGTACGTAGTAGAGTAAGTGGCATGCATTCAAACTTTATCCAACTGTTGTGTGCAGAACCTAATCTGTAACTATATGCAAAGACGGTCTGTATCAAGCCATCTTAGACTAACATCCATTAAAAAAAATACTTAAAACTCATGATTATGCCATTGAAATGCATGGAAAAAATGGAGTTCCTTACCATAGCAAATCCCATAGAAAAAAACATCATCCATGTTACCACTAAAAGCAGCAACAAAAACTAATTAACAAACTAAACAAAAACCAGAGTTACCCACATGGGAGTTGGTGGAGTGGTTATTGCATGGGTTTGCCATGTCATGTGTTTGAAACCAGCCCTAAATTTGCTCCGGGTGCTTTTGTGTAAGTTTAGCAGGCACTACTTGTGGGAATTGTCCCGTCGGGTCAAAGACCTCAAGGGATACCAAATATCCGCGTCATAAATTAAAAAAAAAAAAAATTCCAGAGTAACCCATATAATATTATAGTCAAACCCTAACCAGAACCCATTACCATAGCAAATCCAACAGAGTTAACACCGTCAAGCCACCACATAAATAGCAACACAAATAACACACACACACACACATAGTCCACAGGTAAATTCATAGGTACGAAAGACTGAAAGTCCATGTCTAGTAAGAGGTCACAATACTCATATCCCTTCAAATATGATTTTCAGGATGGGCTTCATAGGAAGGTCCCATTGAGTTAAGCAGTTGAGCATGATTGAAGAAGGGCATGTTCAGATATCCGGTTGCTCCTCTTGCATTTCCATGGCCACCAAAATCACTACAAAAAGAAAAAACGGGAGAAAACTTATCAACAAATATTTTGATAATGTCTAGAAGTACAGTTTTTATTTTCATCTTCATAGTCTATGCAACTCTTTCATAAATCAATAGAAGTGGGATACTACTTTTATCTAAAAGTAGACTAAAAATTTAGTTTGATGGTTTTTTTTAAGAACAAACTGCAAGATACAGACCTTTGTCCTTTTTAAATGCAGGACCAACAGATGTTAATACATGACATGTAAATGATGAGTTATATGTAGCATAACAGTATCAAGGAATACAATCTGATCATAACTTGATAGTAATACATACCTCAGAGTCATCACCAGCTTTTGATCCACTTGTGATCTCCCATTTAAGCGAGGGAAGTATTGCCCGGGTGGCCAAGCGCAGTTTTGAGTCTGTGGAGATCATTTGGCAATCAGCAACATTTATCAGGTGAAAGGGAAATGATATTGAGAACCATTGGTTTTGACAACTGGCTACGGGTCAGGTTGGGTTGACCACAGAGAGTAGCAAGTGCGGCCCAACCCAACTCAACATGTCTATTAATTGGATTGAAAATGTCTATCTGAACCCTTAATTATTAGCTTGGCTCCGGTTGGGTTGGTGAGTTGAGTATAAGTGTAGGGTTACCGTTAAAGGATTGAGAAGCAAGCATAGACTCAACCTGGACTGCCAAACCTGACCAGTTATTCAACTAGGTTGTCAACCTAGATTCCTAACTACTGCATAAGGTTTTGGGTTGGGTTTTACAGGTCAGCTGATCCGTTATGAGCACCCAAAGCGCGCTTTTCTACTGCTAAAACAATAAACAGAAGTTTCTCATCATATTGGATGAAATGTGTAAATGTCAATATACCTTTAAGGGCCCATTTGGATCTTTATAAAATAAAAGCTAGGCAACTCAGTTTACATGTAGATGAGGGTTCATATATATATTTGGATAACCAAGTTACTGGTCTGTCACAGTTCCTCTGTTCTCTGCCATAATCTATGTATAATAGTTATATTTTGAGGTAGATTGACAAATGGAGATGTCTCGGGAAGAAAATGGGTAGCTACAATCTTCTTTCATGCCATCTTTATCCTTTGGTTTTTTCGCAATGACTTTGAAAGTTTTTACAGGCTACCAGAATTGATACTAGCTCTATTTAAACCGATCAATGCAGCAGAAATAACCAATTAGACAATACATAACTAGCTATCTACCAATCACACACTACGAGAAGGCAGACACAATATTTAGCGTGAAAATCCTATTCGGGAAGAAAAACCACGAACCAAAAATCAAGAGTTCACGAACAGTTACAAGATATACTCACAACTCATTTACCTAAGTCTGTACTACGACCTAAGGGCTGTAGTTGTTCTTGCACAGAATCCACTAACACGACATCTACTATGCACCGTTCTCCTTACTTGATCTCCTTGCACCTTGTCAGCCAAGATAAACTATCTTCTACAAGAAAGCAGAAGCAACAATGACCTTCTAGAGCAGTCGTTCAGAACAATCTCTCAGTGGCTCTAGAGAATAATCTCTCTTTAAGATATTTCTGACTCAGATTAACGAGTGGTAGTTTCTAGGGTTGAGAGCAATAACTTATTTATAGCTCCAAATTCGTGCATTGTAGTTAGAACGCAAATAGGACTTAAAGTGGGAAACCAAGTCTCAAAAGGATACTAAATTTTAGTAGATCTGAGAGACTTTCCCGCTGTGCCCGTGCCTGTCGGATCGATCGGACCGTGGCTCTGATCGATCGGACCACCCAAAAAACTAGGGCGTGTCTGATGTCCGATCGATCGGACATATGCTCCAATCAATCGATCCTTAGTGGTTTCGCCCGGTCTTCCCTTTTTTTTTTTTCTTTTCTTCGGTTCAGCTGTTCCACGATACAACCATAGTCTATTCTAAAATAAAATAAAAAATACAACTCAATGGACCAAGAGTTTTGTCCAACCCATGAATTAGCCAACATAAAATTCCTAACAGACTCCAAGCATCATAATCGGAACGCTACCTTAAGGCGTGCAAAGGTAATCCTTGAGGATCACATCAAAGGTATGATCATTCCCCAATCTGCAGCAAAGGTTACCATCTATCCTCATCCTATCCTGGTTTCCTTAGGCATGGCCTAACTTCTTGCTTTTGCTTTGTATAGCCGTATTGCTTCTCTTTGTTGTTTTTATTTTCTTCTATTTCTGTTTCAATTGCTGTAGCCTCTTTGGCCTTGGGGGTTTATTTTTCCATTTTCTCTCTTCCCTTTTTCTCTATGCAATTTACCAATTAGAAAAAAAAAGGTAGATTGACAAAGGGACCCTCTGTATTCTCCTAACTAAGTTCAAAGGCTACAAACGGGCCCAAGGAAATGCACACCCCCTGGTATATTCATGCAAAAAATTTTCAAAGGTCCAATTATTCCATATGACAAAACATACATAATTTCATAATATTTGATCTTATCAAGGAGTATTTATGAGATAGATTACCTGTGACAATGTTTGGTGCAGAAGCTGCTCCTCTAAGACAACCTATCAGAAGATGGGTGATTTAAATCAAGAAGTCTTTTAAACTTGATATAAACCTTGAATACATATACAAGCAAGGTAATGAAGGCTAAGTTGCATGTTTTATAACACCATCATTTTTGCTGTACTTAATATAAGGAACAACAAAAAGTACCTTGCGCTTCTGAAGACGATTAAGGGATTCAACAAGGCATTCCTCCATCACAACTATCTCTGGGAAGGTTTCAACCTCATCTGGATTAGTCCAATAGCTGGGGAGAAAGAGAAAAAAACATGCACAGAAAACCATCAAGACCATTTTTCTCTTTATTGTGATTATTTAAAATGTAATCACAAACTCTAACCTCTCTTTTTATACATATATGTGAGAGATCATGCAACAGTGCTTAGAGGCTAATTATGTAGAAACAATGTATATTAATGTAAACTAGATGCAAGCAAGGTTTCCTGAGCGATTTGATCTAGCTTGAAAAGTCATAATACTTCATTATGTATTTAAATAATAATTCCCTGCAACATTGTATATAAATTTCATAAGAAGTTCAGTCCCAAGGTTGTGTAAATCTTTTCCAGAAGGAATTAGATCCAGTTGTTTGGAACTAATCAAATGATTCCTTTGATACCAAGGGAGGAAAGAGAAAGCTCCCCTTTAGGGGGTACTATGTAAAAAAAGAAAAGAAAAGATACATGGCACATTTTATGGAGAGTTATAATGGAAAGAAGTTGACAGGCAATCTCGATGTGCACTCTACATTCTTTTTTTTTTTTGGTTGGATGCACTCTACATTCTATTGGTGCAAACTTTGGCTTTAGAATCACTATGATTAAGTACTTTAAACTGCTTACTATTTTAAACTTCAAAGTCAAACTACTTATCTTTTTGGTAAGTTTTGGGTTTTTCATTTATTAGTTACATTATAGTTCATATGTTATTATTATTATTTTTTTACTAATTGGTAAATTGTATTAAGAAAGAGGGAGAAGAAACAAAGGGCAAAAAGCCCGCAAGGCCAAGAAGGCTACAACAAAAAAGCAACAGAGCTAAACAACAAGAAAGGAAACATAGCTAAACATAGCAAAAGCATAAGATTAGGCCATACCCAGAAAAACTAGAATAGGATGATTGTATATGGAAACCTTTGCTGAAGATTGAGAAGTAATCATGCCTTTGATGTGATCCTCAAGGATTACCTTTGCACTCATTAAGGTGGCCTTCCTATTATTATGCTTGGAGTCGTTGCGTAGAAACCAAAGGGTAGAGATGGCATGGAAGAAGATTGCATTTGCCCGTTTTCTTCCAGAGACATCGCCACCGACTGAGATAGCTTCCCAAATAGCTGTAGCTGAAGAAGTAGCAGGCTGGGCACCACCACAAGGACGAAGAAGCCAGGACCAGAGAGCTTTAGCCAACTTAGGAGAAGAATTAATGGAGATCTGGTTCTTCACAAAGATGGTAACTGTAACATCTAGAGGCCATGAAGTAACCTCTGGATTTAGCCACATAGTCTGTAGGAGTTTTCCTAAGGAGAAGACGCTAAGAAAAGCAAGCCAACCTAGGATTCACAAGCTTGTTCTAGATAAGACTTGTCCAAGGAAGATCAGTAGCTTAGGTTCTCAAGAGGTGCCAAGCATCCTTAAGGGAGAGGGAACCATAAGAAAAGTCCATCCAAGAAAGAGTATCTATGGAAGAGCTGTCAGGAAACAAGTAGGAAGTCCTTCAGATTATCCGGCAAATTTGAGGGAATATTCCAGACATTCTCATGGATAACGTCAGAAATCCTATCATAAGGAGAGAAATGAATAGAAGGGAATCTGGATGAGATAGAATCATCATAAGTCCAATGATCAAACCAAAGATTGATAGAGAGCCCAGTACCAACCTTCCACTTTCTGCCTTGCTGAATAAGAGAGGACAGGGAGTGCAGTCTTCTCCAAATACAAGAGCCACAAATAGGGTTACCGGAAAAACAAATAGAAGATTCCTTGAAATATTTAGCACGAAACCAGATTGCCCACAGGGAGTCCAACGTAGCTGCTGACCAACCCAATTTGACCAAACAAGCCTCATTAAACTCCTTAGTCCTCCTTAGCCCTAACCCTCCCTCTTGTTTTGGTAAACAAACAGTCTCCCATTTGACTAGATTGCTTCTTGTAGTCTCCGAAGAACCTGACCACAGAAAGTTCCTCATAAGTCTCTCAATGGAGAGACAAGTCTTGCTAAGAATAGGAATAACCAGCGAGATATGAAGAGGAATAGAAGAGAGAACATGTTTGATCAAGATATGTCTGCTTGCAAAGGTGAGACATATGAGCTCCCATTCAGACAACCTAGATATGATGGAATCCTAGATCTTATCAAAATATGTATGTTTAGGGCTTCCAAAGAAAAAGGGAACTCCAAGGTAAGTAGGGGGAAGAGTGGCCCGGGAGATAGACAGAAGATTGCAAATTCGCTCTCCTAGTAGAGACCTTGCCCATAAATAGCTGGCTCTTCTGAAGGTTGAAAAACTGCCCCGAAGAATCTTGATATAAATTTAAAAGACCATGAAGACTTCTCAAACACCTCTTGGTTGCCTTTAAAAAGAACAAAACGTCATCAGCATTTAACGGATGGCAAGGAGATGAGGGGACTGGAGAAATCGAAACAATTCTACCCTATTTCCTGAGAATTTCCACATTGAGACTGAGAATCTCTTCCGCAGGGAGAGAGGGTCACCTTGCCGCAGACTACAAGACAAACTGAAGAAACCACAAGAACTTCTATTGATAAGAATGGAGCCTCTCCTAGTGCAAACCAACTCTCTAATCAAATTAATCTACTCAGAAGAGAAATTAAAGAACTCCAAGGCCCTAAAGAGGAAATTCCATTGCAACTTGTCAAAAGCTTGGTGATGTCCGGTTTTAGGCACACCGAGCCACCACTAACTTTGGAGTTTAATTTTTGGAAGAGATCATGAGCTAGAGCTACATGATGATGGATGGTCTGCCTCTAACAAAAGCATCTTGATGCTTAGAGATAAGAAGGAGAAGGATGTCCAAAAGTCTGTTAGCCAATATTTTAGAGATGACTTTGTAAGAGAAGTTTAAAATGCTAATTGGACGACAGTCAGTAAAGGAAGCAGGGGACTGTTTTTTGGGGATGAGGGTTAGGAAATAGGCATTTGTAGCTCTCAATAGCCTACCAGTGGAGAAGAAGTGGATGATCATAGCAGATACATAATGGCTAACAATACTCCAGCAACTTGTAAAGAAAGCACCAGAAAAACCATCAGGCCTAGGAGAACTGTTTCTCTTCAGCTGAAAGATAGCCTCTCAAATTTTAGTCAAAGAAGGGACTGCAATGAGACTGGTATTTTGCTCCACAGAAACAGAGGGCCCAGCCATATTAAAAAGGACTTCATTTGGGGTAATGGGATGAGACTGCATCAAGTTAGAAAAATAGAGCTCGGCTTGATCTCTGATGTTATCTTCATCCACAAAGAGATTATCATCCACTGAGATCCTATCAATTCGGTTGAAAATACCCCTTGGCTTAGCAGAAATGTGAAAGAATTTGGTATTCCTATCACCATCTTGAAGCCACCTGATTTTAGACCGTTGCCTCCAAAGATCAAGTTCTGTCTTGAGCAAATTATGGAGGGAAGACTTGGCTGAACTAAGATCCAAAAGAGAAGATTCTGAAGGATTAGCATCAAGAGCTTCGTGGTAGGCCAAGATAGCCAATTCTGCTTCAGCAATTCTGACTTTCAACTGCCCAAAAGTGTCTTTGTTCCATGCCTTAAGATTTTTCTTGAGAATTTTCATTTTTTGAGCTGAGACAAACTGAGGGTTCCCTCTGCAGCAAGTAGCCTAGCTGTCCTCAACCACCTTGGAGAAGGGTTCATGAGACAGTCACATAGCTTCAAATTTAAAAGGGATGTTAACAGGAGAAAGGCGTTCTCTATGGGAGAGAAGGAGTAGGCTATGATCTGAACAGAGTCTCGGAAGGTGAGTAATAATAGGGTCAACAAAAGTATCCTGCCAACTACAATTGGAGAATGCACGGTCCAACCTAGCAGCCACATAAGCTTTACCATGTCTGTTGTTTGCCCAAGTGAAAGAGTTGCCTCTGAAACCCATATCTTTCAATCCAGCGGCCAGAACCATGTTATTAAAATCCTTGACTGAAGTGGCAGAAGGAGGACAAGTGCTGATTTTTTCCGATGCCAAGAGGATAGGATTAAAATCTCCGTTTACACACCAAGGAAAGGCATTGGAGGAGACATTAACTAGATAGTTCCACAAAGATCTTCTGGTTTTGTAGTCAGTAGAACCATAAATAGCAGAGTTGAGGCAAGAAGAAGAGGAAGAGGAATCAAGAATATTGAATTCATATGTTATTTGAGTTATAGAAAATACTGATAATTGTAGTTTGAAATCTGCTGTACATCTTAACTAATTGCTATTTTTAGTAAGTCAAAGTTGTCATGTCCCCAAAATACAACTAAGGGATAACGTGAAAAATAAAAATAAACATTCAATTTCCTGTGTTTAATGCAACACAAGCTCCCAAATATGGATCCATAAAATTTCGAAACACGGTGAGTCATAATAAAATATTTGCGGAAGCATTAAATCAATTGGTATCAACATTAAAAATCAAACCAACACATAATTCACTGAATATTCAAGGTTAAAGTTTCCAAATAAACTAAACAATAACTAATATATTATGGAATTAAATAAACTAAAAGAGTCTAAGATGCCGATATCTCATGCGCATATTCAAACGGCTCTGTAGCCATCTTCGGCTCTCCACTCAGGTTCATCAACTGGCTCAAACGCTTGAGACGTTTGACCCTCCGTCTCCCCGACAGGATAGGGGTCGGTACCTATGCACCAATAAACAAGGTAAACAGCAAGTACGAAAGCATAATTTATAAATAAAACACAAAATCAATGAGAGTAATGACAGGTAATGATCATACGAGAATAACACTGTGACAATGATGGAAAGAACGTATAACCTAAATCCAACCTACGCAATAGAGCAATACAATAATCACATAGCAACAATGCCACTGCTTTGGGTGGTCAGTCCTAATATAGCGAGAAAACCCGTTCGAAAGGCCGGCGGTCATAAACCGGTTCGTAATCAAAAGCCGGATAAACCGGTTAGAATTCAATTCGGATATTACAGTGTCCGCACACATCGATGATCAGCCGTCCAATTACAACTGCAGTCGTTCGAATATGACCCAATCAATATACATATACATATCATAGTAGAATAAACCTAGTGACTTGTAATGCTCTGACACAGAAACCTAAGTCGAAGTGAATATCTGGCTGCACAATAATCCGCAATCAATACCAATGAATCATTCGAATAAATATGCACAATATCTCAGTCAATTGCCAAGCCACATCACGGTCCATATCCAATCAACATAGGGTATGCAGTTAATAGACCAACGTCAATCTCAATCATGTATGCAAACCCGAAGGTCAAGGAATAATCACAAGCTAATCCTATGATCAAACATACGGTCTTGTACCCAACAACCACAGGAATCTCTAAATAGATAAAATATCAACACATCTCTTCTCAATTAATGGTGCATAGACCCAACTAAGGGTTTTCCAATAAAGATGGGTTGAGCTCGAATCCACTAGGATTTCCCCCGAGGTCATACGAAGCACTAAACCCCATATTAGTAATATACCGTGTGCCCATACAGTATTTACTCAAGTCCCATGATCCAATTAATAAATTATAAAAATACAATTTTAACCCATTAAAATCGAAGAAACCATTCCAATCTAATTTGCAAATGATAATGATAAATAACTATCTTATTTTATGAATTAGAAAACCTGAGAATTCCACTTATAATATTTTCCAAATTCAACTCTTTTATAAAATAGGCCCAAAGGTCTAATTGAGTTTATAACATAATTAGGGCCCTAATCTTAAATTCCATAATGCTAACAACTTTCTAACAAAACTCAATGTTCTGTCATAAACTGGGCTCCCTCATCACACATGAGCCCAGGTCAACTATCCCCTCACTTCTTTATTCCTATTCATATACTTGTGAGGTCATCAAGCCATCATCAGGTTATCCCACTCTCACTCCTCCATTCATATTTTGATCAGGTAATGTACTAACATCACATGGGATGACATCATCAGACATCTCCCTTCTCTTATTTTATTTCAAAACCCAACCACCTATCCAAGTCAAGACCGTACATAGTCTTTCTCTCTTTCTTCCCAACTCATGCTATGTGAAAATGCCCAACATAGAACCGAATTCCATGACGCCAATACTTGGGACACTCGGATAGTGGGGCCCCCTGATCATGACCCAAGATCAGACCCATCAAATAAGGTCGTCCAGGCCCCCTCTTCAAGATGTAGGGACTTGATAAAAAATCAATGGCCCACATGGGTCCCACAATCCCAAAAACGAAAATACTCTTTTTTTCTTTCTCACTACCGCTGCCCCCTTTTTGGCTGCTGGATGGTGAACCAAGCAGGGCTCACCTCACACGGGTCCGCCATCCTTATGGTCGCCCCGCTGTGTCCGGCCTGATGAACGGACCAGATCCGTGATCTGATCATCCCGTGGGCCCCACCTCACATACAATCCCCCACGGTTTGCATCCGGAAACCTATGTCAGGTCCGGTACTCTTTGGGTTAATTCAGTGGGCCGACAGTAACCCTACACAATCTCCAATCTCTATTATTAAAGCATTAAACATCAAAACAAGGGCATCCATGGGCTTCTACATGCATTAACACGCAAATCAAGAAAGAGTACGAGTATTAAATCTACAAATTATAGTTAAGTACTTGCCTAATATTCGTGGTTAAGGGAGACGGTATAGAATTCCTATGCCAAAACCCAAGTGATATTCCAGAGAAAAGCTGGAAGAGAGAATTGTGTGTGAAAATAGAAGAGTGTGGTGTTGTATAAATAGAGGATGGAAATAAGAGTTATAATCTAACTTAAATTTCTAAAAAGAACATAGTTTGGAATTAGATAAGAGTTTGGGTTGGAAAAGAACAAGAGTTTTGGTTGGAAGAGAACTACTCCTACTAAACTGGGCCTGGGTTAACTATGGGTCAAGCCACCTACCCAACAAGCCTAACTCATCAAACCTAAGCCTAACGTAGTCCCCACTTAGACTAATCGCGTATTTAACTAAAATACAATCAATTTCATAATAATAGTAAAATAAATAATTTATATAATAAAAATAATCCAAACGTCACAAACGTTCTATTGGTTTAAAAGTCTTTTTTCTTTGATATATATATATATATATATATTAGCATCTTGAATTTTTTTTACTAGATTTCATGTATTCTTAAATTCTTGAGATTTTTCTTTATCTTCTTCATTAAAATTTTTTTTTCGGATATGTTGTTTTCAGAAGAGTTGGTGATCTTCTCCCTTTTTGTTTATAGGGTTCCATTAATTTCTCATATCTGCTAACACAAAACCTATTTATGCTTAGAAGCCTATTTCGATGTTGTTCATAACTGGACCCAAATCGCATGTGTATTGGCAATACAAGATGAAAGACATGCTTTATCTGTTGTCACCCTTGCAAGTGCATTACTTGTCTTCTTGTTTGATACTTTTAGGTCTCACCTTAAATTACCAGACAATGTAAACAGACAATTAGTTAAGCACAAATACTATTTTAACATGTGAACCATTCAACTACAAGGAAGTTTTAGAAGTAGATAAAGAGGGCTATATATGGTAAAAACCTTATTTTCCTGCTCTTTTCTTGGATCAGCGCTTGCTTAAACTTTAGCTGACTTTGTAAATCCTGCATCGATAATCAGTAATTTCAGTGCATGCTCGACTTTGTGGGGCCTAGCTAGTATTCAGGCATCATTAAAATTTGCTCTTAAATGGGTCATGATCCATTTATTTGGAGGACCTAAAGTTAGGCCAAGACATAGCTTCTGGTCCTAAAGTAGGCGTAGCTCCTACCCAACGCCCAATAACCCATCAGACATGGAGGCCCATTGCCAGCCTCATCTTTGCAAACAGCTTTAATACGGTGTGTCATACCTCAACCTTCTGAACAACTCTGCAGAGACCAGAAATACACAGTATAAGAACATAAGCTATCAAGTACACGCCCAATCGAAATAAAGAGTCTTTAAAGACAAGATCTATACCCATCACCCAGAAGCCTTTCCATGTCAATTTCATGACCAACTTTCTTGAATGCTTTCCTCAGTATCTACCATTTCAAAGACCGTTTCAACCAAGCCATGGGTTAAATACCATAAACAACTGCATGATATCACTAAAAGAAGAAAGAGAAAAATAGGTGATAGATCTTACTTCCAGGATTTCAACCTTCCTGTATCAAGAAATGAGTTCATGTTAGCTATATTTTGCTGGATGAAATATACATAAGAGTATAAATTATTTTTTGGTTCTAGACAAGATGGAGTTCGAACCTTCTTGTTCTTTCTTCAAAAGGAATAATGTTAAACCTCTCTAGGATCCCGTTTAAATTGCTGTAAAAACACAAACACTTTAAGCATCAGATGTTGGTTTTAGCAGACCCAAATGCACCCCAATGCTTGATTTTGATTATCAAGCCTACAAGGACCATTAAGATAAAGGAGGTCTTAAACACTACTAGGAAATATATAGTTTCAGTACAAATCTCTGGGAATTGAGCTAACCATGTTCGACGCATGAGGGTGTGGTTCACATGACTATGGAGACTTCCTCTTGCATTGTTTATGGAGACTTCCAACTCACGTATTATGATTATGATTATTGGGTTATAAAACCTACTAAAGAGAGACATTTATGATAGGAAAGAATTATAACAGAAAACCTATGTATATTAAACAACTTGCTTCACTTAATAATTTCGACTTGAAACCCATCAATAATCATGCATAGAGGAAAGTAGAAAAGAATTGTAAATCCCACGAGGAGACCAAGTGCACAACATCACGCTGTGAAGATCTAGAGACGAACAGATGAAGCGATAAAATCAAATATTAGTTCATATTATTATTGTGCTTGAATTATTGAGATCATACCCTATGATAGATAGTCCTATGTGGCATGATTTTGCATTTATACTAGAACTTTTCTTAGTTATGTAAAGAATCAGGCTACTCATCTGTTTGATGGACTAATATTTCAGCCACCTTATGAAATCAAACCGCAGACTTCGCATTTCTGACCTATCAAATTGAGTAAGTCAGCAAATCTTGAGTGACCATTTCTTGGAACCATATCTTAGGCAACTGAGTATAATTTTTTTTTCAAAGTAGACTTAATCTAGATCAACAAATTTTCTTTTTTATGGAAGTACCAATAGTATGGTGCTAACTATGTTTTAAGAGCCAAACCATACTAGCAGGCCCAAGTTGGTTGAATCCGAGCCACTAATACTGCAATTTGGTTCAACCAATACCATCTACATTTAGTTGAGCTAGGCGATAGTCTAGTTTTTAAAATCTCGACATGCAACTTTCAAAACAAATTTTGAGTTGTACTAGCATTTTGAATATATTTTTAAATTTATTTTACTATTCATTTATTGTTATATATTTATGATGCCGCAGTTTGATCAATATGAAAATCTTAATCTGCTGTAACCAATTAATTAACACATTGCTTTTCAAAATTACTAATCTATCAAAACTCAAAAGTAGAGAGCTGTAGATAAGACATCTGACAAAAATCAGCCCCAATGTTATCTCTTTTTATCTAATTTAAGGATATAAAATGAATATAATTCATCTATTCTATCGCTTTAGATCAAATGGATAAAAAAGGCTAACATAACTAGTTTTTGGAAGGTACCTCATCTAGCCTCTTTAATTTTACGGTACGAAGTCTTCAACATCTTTAGGACAAGACTCGCGTCTGGCTTTTTGAAACTTAACATGTGGTATGTAGCGTCTTGGAGCCTACTGGGTCTAACTAGGGATATATGATTGTCTTCATTTTCCATCTATATATTAAAAAAAGACTCAAGCCCATTGATTATCGAAAATGACCAAATTTACAACCATAAAATAGATAAAATAGAGGGTCCAAAATAGAAAGTCAGTGCTTTATTCACTAATGATTACCGATAACGATCAATATTTCAAAATATGACCATGAGATATAGGGTCCAAAATAGAAAGTCAGTGTTTTATTCACTAGTGGTTACCGAAACTCAGCGTTTTATTCATTAGCTGTTACCATAGCGATCAAATTTAATTATGACCACGAAATAGAGGGTCCAAAATAGAAAGTCTATTCACTAACGATTACCAATGGCGATCAAATTTAATTATGACCATGAAATAGATGGTCCAAAATGGAAAGTCGGTACTTTATTCACTAACCTTTCATTTTACCACATTAGATTGTACAGCTCACTCATAGAATAGGAGTGTGGCACATCATGCTACATGTTGGGGCCCTCGTGTAACTCTAATCCTAATCTCCAAAGGAGTTTCAATGAGATTCAAACTCTGATGTATGACTTTAATATCTCTCAATGAAAATATATAGCTTTTCTCAATGGAAGAGGATCCCCTGTTTGGACCAAATAGGAAACCCTGTTTGGTCCAATCAGGGGGTGCCACATGGGAGAAACACATCCCATCAACACATCCCATCTCCCCAACAAAATTTTTTTTTTCTCCCCACGTGGCACCACTTCATTGGTTCAAATAGGTGATCCTCTTCCTTTCTCAATCGCTACATCCTCCTTTAGTATCTTGCTAGGTTCTCACCTACCTAACAACAAAACCCTAGACTTGTTATAGAAAGCTCAAAACAGAAAACACTGAAAGAGTCCTGCACAAGTAACTTAAATTAAAAAGAAACATTTGCAACCTGATCTATACTTAGATTTATAGATAAAATTGTTATTTTGAGAAATAACATCTCCTTGACGTCCACATCACCCTCAATCACCAGTTTAACAATGAGAGGCTTGCCTTTGTTCTATCAAATTCATTCACATCCATGAACAACTCTTCTACGTATCAGCCCAAATCTCACTTGAGTAAGAGAAATATTATTTTCAGTCATGCTGAATCAGTACTCTATCGCTCAAGTAAAACTTTGTCTAGTGCCTAACAAGAGCTGAACACATGATGTTCATGTGTTGAATCAAGCAAGTTTAAGCCCCATACATGTCCAAGAGCTGTTGCCAGTTGCCACCTTCAACCACATATCTGTAAAAACACTACTAAAATATCTTTTGCCTCAAAAACTAGAACACAAAGACTACATGATGAAAACACTTCTACCCAGAGATAAACCTACATCTATGAAGCAAACAAACAGAGAAAAGAAACATGTGGAAAATGAAATTACTTGTTTCCTCCGATGTAGCTAGTGGGCTTTCCAGCTGGAGAAAACATGACGAGGGCGACGTCGATGTCGCACAACACAGAGAGCTCCATTGCCTTCTTGGCCAGCCCTGCCTTACGCTTGGAATAAGTTATCTGCCTCGCGCTCGCAGTCTCCAATCTCCTGATCTTGATCTTCATTCGACCCATTTTCTCTATCTCTCAGCTCTCCTTCCACCTGCTACTCCTCTCTCTTCTCTTCTTTCACTTCTGAAATGAGATGTTTGGAAGAAAGAAGCTTAAAAAGCCTGAATTTTAGGAATAGTGTACCTGGAGTTAACCGGGGACTCTTGGATACCATATATGTTCTGAGTGTTGGAGAAAGTAACGTGGTGCGCGTGCTGAGCGGGTCTTTTATATAATCTTTTGATAAATGCCCATGTGAAATGGACGGCTGGATTTTAAGTTGTGATGGGTTGCAGCTCACTGGGCTTGACTTTGGGAGGGTGATGAGAGATGGGTCGTGCAAATTTGGTTTGTTCATTGCATTGCAGAACCTCCTTGTTGTAACCAAATCCTATCAAGATTTTTCATCAAAAGCAAAAAAGATTTTTCCTATTTCTGGATAGGACTTGTAGAAAAGATTGTGTCTTCAGTGGCTAGCAGGCTACAAAAGATTTTGGCATATAGCAATTTATAAACAAAAATCCTATTTATTGGATGCTTCCGTCCATGCTCACAAGGTCATGAAATTAATACTAGGCTAAATTTATATTGTTATTATCCATTTCCTGTTGTTTAATGAGGTAGATGAAACATGTAATGGACCTAATTTTTGTTAAACAATTTGACCTGCAACCTCTATGATATTAAGTAGGCCATTAGAAGTCCATATTGGCCTTGAGGCTCTGACTTATTAAAATTATTAGATGAATGAGTGGGGCTTCATAGTGGGTCATCTATTGAACATCCGAATCGCTCAAAATAAGTTACCTCCCAATTTATATGTTTACCAAATTTGCTATAATAGGAGTTAGTCCCACCATAAGATTAATCGTTTGATAAAAGAACATGATTAATGATTATGCAAAAGATTTTGTTAATAGTGTTTTGAGTTTTACGAAGAAAAAAAAAAAAAAGAAGAAAAAAACGCTTTAGATGATCAGTGGACCAAAAAGGTCACTTTAGCAAACCTTACACAAAAAAGGCCTTCCTGCTAAAAAAAAACATTTTTTTAATCTATTTTTTCGAGGGCCGGTATCAACCCTGTGTAGGAAAACAACCATTTTCACTCATATTCTTCCTCTTCTCTTCCCCTTTGGATTGAGTTTGGGAATAGAAGAGGAAGAAGACGAGTGAAACTTTTTTTTTCTCTTTCTTTTGCCTGCGCAGGGTCAATATCGACCCTAAAAAAATTGGTAAAAAAAGGTTTTTTTGGGTGGGAAGGCCTCTTTGGTGTGAGGTTTGTTAAATTGACCTTTTTCGTCCACTGGGCATCTTAAGTTTTTTTTTTTTTTTTTTTTTTTGGTAAAATCCTCTAATGATTTTAATCAAATAGGCAATCTTGCATTGAGATCAATTCGTATTTGAGCAAAATTTGACGATACGCCTTCTTCAGGAGGGAGGTTTTTTTTTTTTTTTTTTTATCACTAGCTTAAGATTTTAATGAATGAGTTCCACCATAGAGTTCCACTCCTTCAAAGCCCCAGATGATCTGAACAAGGCTGTTGAACCCTACTAATTGGCAGTGTATCCTATCTTGGAAAAGAAGAAGATAGCTTCCTGGCTATGAAGATGTGCAAGATCCTTGTCTTTCTTGCATGCCATGCTCAGCGTTTGGTGCCTATTTGAACAGGGGTTTGTTTTCTCATGCTTGATTTGGATTCTATCTCCTACAATGACTAACATCACAGGCAGTAGTTTTCATGCGAAGGCTCGGTTTTTTTTTTATCATTGGCTTAAGATTTTAATAAATAAGGTCTACCATAGAGTTCCAATCCTTCAAAGCCCCAAATGATCTGAACAAGGCAGTTGGACCCCACTAAATCTCCAATGTATCCTATGTTGAAAAACAAGAAGATAACTTCCTGGCTATGAAGATTTGCAAGATCATTGTCTTTCTTGCATGCCATGCTCAGCGCTTGGTGCCTATTTGAACGGGGTTTTTTTTTCTCATGCATGCTTTGGATTCTATCTCCTACATTGAGTAACATCACATGCAGTAGTTTTCATGCGAATGCTCGTTTTTTTTTTTTCTTTTTCTCACCGGCTTAAGATTTTAATGAATAAGGTCTACCATAGAGTTCCACTCCTTCAAAGCCCCAAATGATCTGAACAAGGCTGTTGGACCCCACTAAATCTCCAATGTATCCTATATTGAAAAACAAGAAGATGTCTTCCTTGCTATGAAGATTTGCAAGATCATTGTCTTTCTTGCATGCCTTGCTCAGCGCTTGGTGCCTATTTGAACGGGGGTTTGTTTTCTCATGCATGCTTTGGATTCTATCTCCTATATTGAGTAACATCACATGCAGTAGTTTTCATGAGAATGCTCGTTTTTTTTTTGTTTTTTTTCTCACCGGCTTAAGATTTTGATGAATAGGGTCTACCATAGAGTTCCACTCCTTCAAAGCCCCAAATGATCTGAACAAGGCTGTTGGACCCCACTAAATCTCCAATGTATCCTATGTTGAAAAACAAGAAGATAGCTTCCTGGTTATGAAGATTTGCAAGATCATTGTCTTTCTTGCATGCCATGCTCAGCGCTTGGTGCCTATTTGAACGGGGTTTTTTTTCTCATGCATGCTTTGGATTCTATCTCCTACATTGACTAACATCACAGGCAGTAGTTTTCATGTGAAGGCTCGATTTTTTTTCACAGGCTTAAGATTTTATAGAATGGGCTCCACCATAGAGTTCCACTCCTTCAAAGCACAAGATGAACAAGGCTGTTGGACCCCACTAAATCTGCAATGTATCCTATGTTGAAAAAGAAGAAGATAGCTTCCTGGCTATGAAGATGTGCAAGATCATTGTCTTTCTTGCATGCCATGCTCAGCCCTTGGTGCCTATTTGAACGGGGATTTTTTCTCATGCATGCTTTGAATTCTATCTCCTACATTGACTAACATCACAGGCAGTAGTTTTCATGCGAAGGCTCAAATTTTTTTTCATCGGCTTTAGATTTTAAAGAATGAGCTCAACCATAGAGTTCCACTCCTTCAAAGCCCAAGATGAACAAGGCTGTTGGACCCCACTAAATCTGCAATGTATCCTATGTTGGAAAAGAAGAAGATAGCTTCCTGGCTATGAAGAAGTGCAAGATCCTTGTCTTTCTTGCATGCCATGCTCAGCGCTTGGTGCCTATTTGAATGGGGGTTTGACCCGGCCACTAAATCTCCAATGTATCCTATGTTGGAAAAGAATAAGATAGCTTCCTGGCTATGAAGATGTGCAAGATCCTTGTCTTTCTTGCATGTCATGCTCAGTGTTTGGTGCCTATTTGAACGGGAGTTTGTTTTCTCATGCATGATTTGGATTCTATCTCCTACATTGACTAACATCACAGGCAGTAGTTTTCATGCAAAGGCTCGGTTTTTTTATCTCATCGGCTTAAGATTTAATGAATGTGCTCCACCATAGATTTCCACTCATTCAAAGCCCTAGCTAATCTGAATAAGGCTATTGGACCCCACTAAATCTCCAATGTATCCTATGTTGAAAAGGAAGAAGATAGCTTATTGGCTATGAAGATGTGCAAGATCCTTGTCTTTCTTGCGTGCCATGTTCAGCGCTCGGTGCCTATCTGAACAGGGGTTTGTTTTCTCATGCATGCTTTGGATTCTATCTCCTACATTGACCAACATCACAGGCAGTAGTTTTCATGCGAATGCTCGGTTTTTTTTTTTCTTCTAACCAGCTTAAGATTTTAATGAATGAGGTCCACCATAGAGTTCCACTCCTTCAAAGCCCCAGATGATCTGAACAAGGCTGTTGGACCCCACTAAATCTCCAATGTATCCTATGTTGAAAAAGAAGAAGATAGCTTCCTGGCTATGTAGATGTGCAAGATCATTGTCTTTCTTGCATGCCATGCTCAACGATTGGTGCCTATTTGAACGGAGGTTTGTTTTTTCATGCATGCTTTGGATTCTATCTCCTACATTGACTAACATCACACGCAGTAGTTTTCATGCGAAGGCTCGATTTTTTTTTTCACCGGCTTAAGAGTTTAATGAATGAGCTCTACCATAGAGTTCCACTCCTTCAAAGCCCAAGATGAACAAGGCTGTTGGATCCCAATAAATTTGCAATGCATCCTATATATGTTGGAAAAGAAGAACATAGCTTCCTCGCTATGAAGATGTGCAAGATCCTTGTCTTTCTTGCATGCCATGCTCAGCGCTTGGTGCCTATTTGAACGGGGTATGACCCCACTAAATCTACAATGTTTCCTATGTTGGGAAAGAAGAAGATAGCTTGCTGCTATGAAGATGTACAAGATACTTGTCTTTCTTGCATGCCATTCTCAGTGTTTGGTGCCTATTTGAAGGGGGGTTTGTTTTCTCATGCATGCTTTCGGATTCTATCTCCCACATTGACTAACATCACAGGCAATAGTTTTCATACGAAGGCTGAGATGGGTGCCTTGGCTAGCCAGGTAAGTCCGATCTTATGTTACTGGCCCTTTCCTGATGGCCCCATATCTAGTGGTTGGATTCAAATGATGAGGGGTCAGAACTCTTCTGTGCCACACGAGATCAATATTTATGTAAGTTAATTGGATCTTTCTACAATTTCTGGGCTTATTGATATGATGGAGATTTTCTTTCTTTCTTTCCCCTACATTTGAAACTAGAATTTTATGCACATCTCACACTATCTCACACACTCTGGTACTTTACCAGCTAAACTGTAACTTCTTTTTTTTTTTTTTTTTTTTTTTAAGAACTACTGAACTACAACTTGGGGACCTTCTAGACCAAGCTGCTTTTTGTATGTGCTCAACTGCCCATGCATTCTGTATATACCCATGCATGGTATAGCATTTTGGATAACAAAACTGTGGCCGCCCCACTAAACAGAGATAGATAAGCTGGAGTAGGCAGGATGAGATTCTCTAAGAGGCCTGGTCCTATTTCTATCCTGGGCAAAGGGCCCACCTACGATCAACCTAAATATGCAATCACACATTTATATTTATCATGAGTTGGTCCAAATCCAATTTTGACACTGATAGGATGATTGTCAGCCACTGGACTGAACGACTAAAAAATGAATTTAAATCATTTTGTTTTTAGGCAACAAAAAAAAGGGACTTAATTGACTATGCGTTAAAGAAGACTTGTATATTAAGGAGATAAAGACGGCTCTTGTATCTTGCCGCAAATATCCAATGAACTTGATTTTTAATACATACTTAATCAACAGTCTATCTTTCCTTTTAATAGCACCAACGGATCCTACCAAAATGCCACGATATTTTACTGCACGATTGCTCTCGCAAGTCAAAAACCAACCTCATTCGCTATTTTTTCCCACTAGAATTAACCTACATACTACAAATAAGAATTGTGAGCAACAATTTGCTCTCACAAATGAAAACGCAACTGCTAAGAGCCTAAAATGTACTATTTAGGCCACTCAATTTAGACTTTGGTATACCTTTTGATGGGTATAATTAGTTTAATTATGTCATTTTTATGTTTACAAGTGCCCTAGAAGCATTGAGAAGAAATTGGCGCAAAACGAAGAAAATGGCGAAAAATCAGAAAAACCAGAATTGACCCGGAGGTTCTGCCTCCGAGCGTTCGGACGCCAGCTTCCTGGCGTCCGGACGCCCGGCCACAGAGAGCAACCCGGAAGCTACTGCTTCCGGGCGTCCGAACGCCCAATACCTGGCGTTCAGATGCCTGAACTGTCTGAGAGTCCCCCTCATGCTCGTTTTGACGAGGTTTTTCATCCTAAAACCTATAAATAAAAGCTCAAACTCGTTTTAGAGGACATTCACATCTGGGGAGAAGATCAAGATCGAGGTTTTGGAGCTTTGGAAGATCGTCAATGGGGATTTCGTCAGAGATTTTTCATCAACCTCTCCCAATGAGTAACTAAATCTTTATCTTAGGGCTGTGATGAAGCTCTAACCTTGTGTATATGGTGATGTATAGGTTCTAGGGTTTTCCTTTAAACTCTTTTGGTTATATGACAATGAAGTTATCCATTGATTGAATTTTATTCTCGTAATGCAATATCTCTTTCTTTGGTATTTTAATCTTGTAGATTTGAATACTAAGTCATATAACGGTGCTTGATTGAATGTGTTATTAGATTTAGGATAATCTATGCCATAGAGATAGGATATGCCCCGATCTACATTCACATCCTTGATTTGTTGACTCTGTGAAGGTTTGTAACCAGAACGAGTTTTTTTTAGCGTTGATAGTGGAACCCTAGGTCTATACTTGCTATTGTACGAGGTTAGAGTAAATTCGTATCCTGAGATTTTTTCTCTGATTGAATTAAAACATTGTCTTTTAATTTGTTAATTTAGGAATTAAACCCATCAAACCAACACTTCATTTTCTCATAGGATTAGTTTAGAAATCAATAATTTCTTTTATTTATTATGATTAGTTTAGGAATTTAAGAGACAACGCAACTTAGCCTTTTTGTCCCAGTGGATACGACACTCGGTTAAAATCAAAATAATTTATATTTGCAAACTCTGTTCTAGGACGGGTCAGCAACTTTATTGGCTATTTTTGTCCCACTACAATTAATCTACATACTACACATATGAGCTCATGAGCGGCAATTTTTCATAATAGCCATACTATGATTTTCAACATTGATAGTTAAAGTTGTGATTGTAAGTAATAAGTGGGTCTTACTGTGACTCTCAATATTAGATTGGTCCCACAACTATTACAAATATCATGCGGGTCCCATTATGATTATCAATAGACAACCCCCTTTTATTACTAATGTTAGATGGGTCTTGCAAATTTCACATTAGATGGATCCCATCATGATTACCAATATTAGGTAGCATATCAATCCCCATCATAAAATTGTGTGACCATAATTACTAATTTATCATCATTAAATGACTCTTATGGTCGGAATCAACATTTGATACGTTACCATGTACCAACCCTTGAGGACTCCCTAGTGATAAATATAATTACGTTGGTGATTGCCAACATTAAATGGGTCATACAATGATTTTAGCATTGGAGAGATTCCTCAATATATCTAACATTAGATGAGGTTCATCATGATAATCACTAGTAGATGTGTAGCATTAGGGTTACTAAAATTTGGTGGGTCCCATCATGATTAAACAATATTGAAAGGATCTCGTGATTTTTAACATTAGGCTAATTGATCTTTTAACACTAAATGAGCTCCACCATAGTTACCAGCTCATATGGATCTAGAAATGTGAGATAGATCGTACTGGGATAGCCACTTAGTGTGTCCATTGTGATTTTAGATAATAGTTGCTAATACAACAATTGAAAACATTAGATAGGTATATTATGGTTATAAACATTGGGTGCGTCCCATCGAAATCACCATCTAAAGTGGAACCTATTATTTTTTGTGGTTGAATCCATTTTAACTAGCACTATTAGATGACTTCAATATGATTCTTAATCAGTGGATCGTGCAATCAGATGGAACCTTATGAATTGCCAAACATCACGATTCGTATAACATTATAGTTTGAGAATATTCAAATATGTTATTACCTGTACTAAACACTAAGATTTTTAGGTAAATTTTCATGTAGAGAAGATTGCATGTTATTCGTATGCAGTCCAACTTGCAGAACCTGATTAGATGCATGCCTATCAATGGGCTAATGGGATGAAAAATGTCTCATAGTAAGACTCAATACAAAAGGTTAACCCCAGTGGCTCATCCCGACCTTTATTTGGTAGACATAATTAAAGTTTAATAGTATCCACACCATAGATAATCCCGTGGCAAGAAAGCACCTCAAAATTATAGGATCAATCCTTGGTCCTCAATATCATACGGTCAACCATATGAGTTTTGTTTTGTCATTTCGGTCTATCCCGATCTAAATTCTCTATTAGGTTGATCTTCTTTATACTTATATCTATTTCCTTCAGCCTAACCCTTTGACTAGTAGTCTAAAATCTTCAAAAACAAAAAGATAAGATAAATTATTTATGAGACTATTTTTGAACAGTTCACAATTTTACATCTTCAGGTGTTTTAGGGTAAGTCACTAAAATTAACTGGGATCTGGCAACCCTAACTTGAAAGTCAATGGGGCAGGTGAAAAACAAATTATTTCTTTTCTCTATTTCAAAATTTTAACCATCTATTTTATAGCTTTATATTAGATATAAACTAAATCATATGACTGGATAGGATCGTTTGAAGGTCGTAGAATTACTATGGAATGGACCTGAAGATGGGGTTGGTCACTGGCGGGTTGATATCTATCAGCGAGCAGCTGTTAGAGGATAACAAATATCTCGACCATGATCTGACAACAACAGAAAAAAATTTCTGAACCATAAACCATGAATCATGAGTGGCTGCCTGCTATTCTCGTCCTCGGATCCATTAGAAGAATCTAACAAAACCTCCTTTTTCAGAATCTTTTGAGTACACAACTTTCGGAGACCATTCTTGTCAGTGTGCCCAATTTGGGAATCTAATCCGTTAAAAATTACTGTCTGCCTATGCTATGATGCGGCCTTGTAGGCATGATCTGAGTGTGGAGTCCGGATCCCCTGTTTCGTCCAAACAGGGGAGCCCTGTTTGGACGAATCAGGGGGCGACACATGGGGGCGAAGGGGGGCGGAGGAAAGAGGAAAAGCACTTTTTCTTTCCTCTGCCCCCTTCGCCCCCCATGTGTCGCCCCCTGATTCATCCAAACAGGGGAGCCCTGTTTGGACTAAACAGGGGATCCGGTTCCCTGAGTGTGATAATATATGACCTGGCCTAAGAAGATCCTGATTCTTTGTTGGCACCTCCTGGACTGTCTCCATCTGGCAACAACTAACAAAGTGCCTTTTTCCTCAAAAAGCAGGGCAAGCACAGCACAGGTACTAATGATTCCCTCATTAGGCGCCTATTGGCACAATATCATAAAGCCATTTCCTATGCCATGTGTTTTGGCCCATTGTAAGATGGATAATGCACTATAAGATTTTTTGCCTTTTATATGCACTGCAGTGGGGCTAAGAGATTTAAAATCCAAACTGCTCAATATAAATATCTCTCTTTCACTTAACATATTTTGGGCTGGGCCATCATAATATTGACTGTATATAATATTGTTTGAATAAAATAGTATAAAAAACTTATATGCTTAATCCATAATGGGGATCAACAATTTAAAATCTGAACCATATATAATAAATGCCCCCCTCTCTCCTATCCAACAATATAAAATATTAATGTATTTTATACATGATCAATCCGATGAGGGACACGTCTACTATTAAAGTGAAGTGTGAGAAGAGACCATACTAAATGTGGCATTAATCTTTGAGCAAATTAGATTTCTCTTCATCTTAGATTTCCCATCCTCCATTATAGATCCTCTCAAAATTTCATGAATCCCAAATCTTCATCTTAGATTTCTTGACTAATAACATCCAAAGGATCTTGTAAGATCCAGCTAGACATTTCTAGATGTGAATCAGATCTTCAAGGCTTAAATTAGAGATGGCTTACCAGGTTTAAATTCATAAGCCCCCCCCACCCCCCACTCTTATTATGGGATGGACAGATTTTTACCGGGCATGATCTTTTTAGCATGCAAACTCAAGGTTGTCTTTGGCTCAACCTGCAAGGGACATCAAAATTCTTAATGGAAACTAGTCTACTTACTAGGGCCTTAAAAAAAATTAAAGAGGAGACTAGATTGTCATAAACAAAACAAAAATGAAAAACCCCCACACACGCACTTTCTTTTCCGGTCTTAATTTCACTACAATCAAAGCATTACTTTGCTACACTGATAGCATATGTGAGAAATGAAATTGAAGAATGATTTAAGTCTCTACATTTGTATATAGAGATTCATCCGCCATTTCATTCTATTATGTTAAGTAAAAACTGGTTGAACACATAATCAAGAAAAATCTTATGACCCGCACTATGCCACACAAGGTTGACATCGACCTTCAACACTAAAAATGAGGGTTGAAGTCCACTAAAAAAAAATAAGCATTTTTGGAAGGAAAGGCCTCTTTGGGTTGGGTTTGACGAAAGTAGCTAAAGTGACCTTTTCTCGATAAAAAAAAAAAAGAAATGAGTGAGAGAGAGTGAGAGAGAGAGATCATATGATATGAATAGCTTTGATAAAGTGATGATGTGTGGTCCACTTGGGAGACCATTCCTATCAAAACAAACTCCACCAAATGCAACCTTTGATAACTAACCCACAGATAATTTGGATAAGCCCTGCCTCCCTTTCCTCTTCCTTTCTCTTCTACACTATAAATACCCAAAAAAAATCCAACCTCCCTCCTAGACTCCCATCTTCTTCTTCTTCTTGTCTTCTCTCTCTCTTACTATAAACTCAGTAGTGACACCAAAGAAAGCACAAAAGCCCAATAAGAAACCTAAACCCTAACCCTAGAGTTTAATTCTTTTCGATATCTTCGAAGAAGAAACACACAGCATCAGCCGATGTCGATCGCTCTCGAGAGCAGCACAAGCAGCAGCGCGATCCAACGGCCCGCATTCGTCCGCACGATCTCAATCTTCGAGCCGCCGGGGCCAGGCCGGAAGGTCGCCGGAGCAGCTCCTCGGGAAGATCGGAGGCCGCCTGCCCGGAGGGAGGAGTCGAATTCCGGCAGCAGCTCGATCGGGAGGAACAGCGATAGCTTTTCGGATGATGAGGATTTCGGGGAGGTGCAGAGCTCGTATAAGGGTCCGTTGGATACCATGGATGCTTTGGAGGAGTCGTTGCCGATCAGGTGTTCTTTAATTTTTCTCTTTTGGGGTTTCTTTTGTTTTTTGTTTACATGTTGACTTGATGAAATGATTAGGTTTTGGTTTTCTAGGGCCTTTTTTTGTGCTTGTTGGGGAGTTGGGGTTTTGTCTTGTTTAGATGTTGACTTGCTGAAATTTTTTGATTTTTTTGTGTTTGGGTTTGAATTTTGTACCAAGTCTTAGTGTTTTGGGGTTGTTTTGTTTCTTTTATTGGAATGATTTGTGTTGTTAAATTGATGGATTTGATCAAATTGGATGGTTTGTGATGGAAGTTTGAAGATAATGGTTTCTGGGGTTTATCTTACTTTATCTTTGACTCTTTAATGTCTAGATTGGCATTTTAAAATCAACTTAAAGTTCTTTGTCTGAAACTGATTTCCACCATGATGTTCATTTAGTTGTAAATTCATTCATGATGTGAAAATTGGGTTTCTTGTCAAGCTTTCTTCTCTGACTTGTCTAACTTTTATTGGGGTCTCTTTATGTTTTAAAATCTGGATCAGTTATTGAAATAATTTATGGAAAAAATATGCACATCTGGACATCTTATAGTTATTCCTCTGTTTTGCTCTGGAGTAACATGTTGTGGATTTTAGCTTTTTTTGGTTTGCCTTTCTGTCATCGATCAAGTAATTGATACCATAGAAAGATTGAAGTAATCAGACATCAAAATATTTCCAACAACCCCATCCATCGGTATCGATTATTTGCTCTGTTCTTGCTTCATGGTTTCATCAAGGATTCCGGTCGTCTTCTGCATTTGTTATAATGTTTCATTTCAATAGTCTAGTTAGTGTGATTAAGACCCCTTCTAGAATAATTTCTCATTTCAATTGCAATTGAGGGCCATCCTTGCATTTTTTTCCCCAAATCATCAGTAGTAATTGCATTGCTTCTGTGCATTTTTTTTTTTTTTTTCCATTTAATTGGTTTAAGAAATGGTTTGGAACACTATATTGGCAGAAAGCTGCATCCTTCTATCAGACTTGGACTGAAATTTTGGTCTGTTTTTGGAGCCCTTTTTTCTGGAAGGAGAAAATTCTTGAAAGAAAAAGGAGTTTAGATTTTAGAATATAAAGAGGTTAGAATATTAATTTTAAAATTCTTTTTAGTTGTTTTAGAACATAGAAAATCGGTGCTGGTCATAGTTGAAATGAATTTCCTGGCCGTGGACACTTCATGATATCTACTATACCAGGTCGACTGATGCCATTTTTCCGGCCCATCAGCTGTAATGCTGGAGCCTATGTATTAGTAATGTAATATTTTTATTTGATCAGTCCTATCATGCTAAGAACAACACCCTAATAACTCCCCAATTGGATGGTCCAGTCACATCATTGGTGGCTTGCAAGTAGACAATGCAGCCATTTTTCTACAGCAATGGATGGAATATGGCAGTTTGGTTCATCCAATGTAGGTAGGATACTTTGGAGGTATGTCGCAACAGCATTGTCTTATGGTGGTCATTATTGTAATCACCACCATCATCAAAGCCATATCCAAAATATCTACTTCTCCATTAAACGCTATTTGAAGATGTATTCTTTGTAACTCCACAATATGTCATTTCTTTGTCGTCTCTACTGTCTCTGCTTTCCTCTAGTTTCTTGAACTTGTAACTGCTCAATACATTGTTCAGAGGCTGTTTTTAAAATCTTTTTTATGTTTCCAAATTATTTAAAACTAAGATTTTTGTTATTATTGTTTTTTTAAATGAAACTAAAACTACATTAATTTGTCTCTTCCACTGAAGCTACTTGTGAGTTTCCATTTATGACTTCTTCCTAATTATAGTATATCTCACAACCTATGATGCCCAGATACAACATGGATACGGCAAGAACATGCCATGGACATGGTAGGGACATAGATTTTACACATAAAAAGTAAAGTATTAGATACGATACAACATGATACGTTGCCCATTTTAAAGTATCCGTACATCATAGCTCACAACTCTATGCATTATTTTAGCATCTCAACTCTTCTCCTATTTTTTATCGTGCAACTTTTAGCTGATAAAAAGGAGGTGTGAGGTGTGACTGCCATTTTACAAAAATGCCTCATTAAGCAAAGTGACTTTTGACGGTTGCCTAATACTTTATTCACATGTCAACCCTTTGCCTACATTATTATGCTGATCCTAATTACAGTATTCTACTCAGCTCTATTATTGCTCTCATGTATCAAAATCTGACATATAGTGTCACTAAAATTAAATTTCAGCAAACTTGCCTTTGATTCGATTTTTTATCTACTAATTTGAAACCAATTGACTCAAAAGTCATTCTCCAACTGCATAGCTTATCATTTATTTATTTTCTTGTCTAACTAGTGAATATAATATCATCAACAAACAACTTATAGAAAGTAACTTCATCTAGGAAATTTGTCGTGGAATTCTTCATGACTTAAATAATAAGAAAGTGGTCACTGCCCGGATTTTGGGTCCAATCTAACTCCAATTGAGAACTAATGCAACTCCTCACACATGATTCTCACACTTGTCAATGTTCCTGCACAGTGTCTTTGATTCATAATTTACCCAATTAGTTGTCCTTCTTGCACCTATCACAGACTTTCTTTATTTCTTTTTCCTTCTTCTTTCCTTTCTTCTCTCCTTCTTTTAAAGCATATCATACTATCGTAGGCTTTCACTAAAAAATGATGAGCTTCCTCAAATTCATATGAACAATATGCAAAATTTAGCTCTTTTCTTTGAACTTTTTCATATGTTGGCTTATGGTGATGATATTTATGTTTAAATCTCATTAGAATGCTGGGCCTCACCCCCCCAATCTTTTTTCCCCCTTCTGGGCGTCTACCAGCTGTCTACCTCTGCTATGTCGTGATTAATAATGCATCAACATGGAAATTGTTTCCTTGACAAACATGTGTCATGATTGCAGGAGAGGCATCTCTAAATTCTACCGGGGAAAATCAAAATCCTTCACTAGCCTGGCAGATGTTTGTAATTCTCCTGCAGAGGATCTAGGAAAACCAGATAATGTCCACAACAGGAAGCGCAAGAATCTGCTTGCTTGCAGTAACTCATGGGACAAGAACCGCAACAACCCTTCAAGCAATGCTGGGGGTGGAATATCTAAGAGACCCACAAACTCCAGCCGGAGTACATTGGCTTCTGTGGTGGCCATGAGCAGTTCTGAGAGCAATTCAAATGAGGATCACGAGCCTTGCTTGCCACCATTGCACCCTGGAGGGAAATCTCCAATGGATGTGTTGTCACCCCCACAGAGAGCTTTCTCAACAAGGTCATTTTCGCTGGCTGATTTGCAAGCTGCAAGTGCTAGATTTGCCTCATAGACGAGCATAAGAAGTTGCATTAGTTTTACTTTCAAACTCAAGTGGTAGGCATTATAGTAATCTGCTTGTACATATTTATTTGACAAATGGGGATAACGTTGGAGCTCTGAACTCGGGCAATGTTCTTTCTGTAGGTGTACATTGTGCATTGATCTTGCCCTTTCCCTTGGTATCTTCATTTAATGGCTGTTTTAGGGGGCAGGTTGCAAATGCACAACCTTCATACAGATTTACAGCACTTGTTTCTTCCATGCTTAATGCTACTTTATCAACTAGGCACATGTATTATACACTTAGCAATTGTTTATGTTCTCAGTTGAGCGGCGGGTTGCCTCCAGCATGCACCAAATATAATTCGGTATCAGCTTTTATAAAGCCTATCATTACTAGCTTTTTATTATGGCCGGTCTGTTGGATTCTTCTTTTCCACTGCCTTTTACATCAAACAAGGACAAGGTGGGTGAGTTGTAAAAGGGCTTAAGACGCAAAGTATTAGTAATTTGATAGTTGCTTTTGAAGTGAGCAGCTCTTTTTCTTCCAGTGACTACTTTGGCAGGCTTGAAAACGCCTTTCCGTTCTTGTGGTATCTTTATCATTAGCTTTCCAAAACTTGATTATCTATAATCCGGGGCAGAGATTCCAGCTACAAATCCTATTTTTCTGGGGCTTTGCTCTTCCATATTTGTTTTCTAAAGCTGTACTTTTTGCCATATTTTCATTCTACACTAATAGTGTATGCGTGGTTGAGTGGTGTTGGCACTTCAGCCGGTTTGCCAACCTAGCAAAAAAAATAAAATAAAATAAAAATTGAAAGACTGCACTTGCTTACAGGCATTTTTTATGAAATGTATATTTCTATCTGCAAGTGCCAAAAAAAAAAAAAGATGTCTGCATCCAATTAATTTTTTGTAATTTCATTTTACCCATGTAATTGAAAATGTACTTTCATGTAGTGTAGAGGATAGCATGAATGGACATACGTGTAGCCAAATGCAGCTGTGGAGCTCCCATATAAATCCATGCCCTATGTGCATGTTCATGTGCCAAATGCTTTTCAATTGGAATTGGGCGTCATTAGAGTGATCGCATGGACTACATGTTTTATACATGATCAATCTACAGCTTTGATGAGAGTCTACACTTGGGTCTATAGTCATGATAGGAGTAGTTTTCAGGAGGCAGGTTTGAGACGTATACTTCTAATATCTTTGCACTTTCACCCCAAAAAAAAAAGTAATAAGTAATGCAAAAGAGCAGACCACTAGAGATTGGCAATAAGCACACACGTTGGATTACATGGTGACCAAAAAGATTTTTAAATAGCAAACAGCAAAATACAAGCCTATGAACTAACTCAATATGGGTAGGATATCCTTTAGACAACTACAAATAAACTAAACAGGTGGGGTTGTACTGGCTTATGCTAGGACTAAAAGGGCTCCATGACGAAGGCTTCATTTCCACTACATTATTATACCCCACATAACACATACAAGGTTAAAATAGTTCACACCTTCTGTTAGTTGCAAGGTGACAATTAATCCTACTTCCTAAGTCCTAAGGCAAAGCTACCGCAAGTCCAGTTATCTTATCAATGTCACAAATGAGACACCGTAGTGTCCTTGCCTAACCATTGATCCCAGCCACCCTTCATCATCTGAGGCATGTCACAGATCACATGTTGTGCCCAGCAAGCTTGGCAAGGACACCAATAGCAAGGGAGTTGATGTACGTCGTTGGTTCAAGCTTGGATGAGTCCCACCGCTTGTCCTCAAATTTATCATAGCGGTCAGGGCCTCCTAAGATCGCGCCAGTAAGTTCATTTGGGTTTGGTGCATCCTTGTTGAACCATTCAGAGAAACTTGCTGCACAATTCACTCGCGTGCCTTCTGGCAATATTGGCACTGATGCACCACGGTGGTGCGCCTGAGTTGGTGGCTTGTTGCCGAACCCAACCATGTATGACCTCCCCAGTGGGTTGTTGCCCAGCAGATAGTCCATCTGTGAATTGTTTTGAAGGAGGAAAAAATAATCATCTAAAGTTCGCTCACTGTTAAAACAAATAGATAATGTTTAAGAGCCCATTCAATAACAAGTTGGATTGGGAAGGAACTGAAAAGGCCAATTGCTGCACAAGTTTGGAATGAATAGAAAAGGCCCAAAACTCCAAATTTTGGAATTACAATTTCAAATTGATCTTCAGAGGCATCATACAATTGACAAGTACCTCTGAAGTTTTTTGTACACGAATTCCTCGATTTCTTGCTATCAAGTGGACTCTGAACTCAGTGTCTAGTGCTAAGGCCTGGCAAATATGCGTATGTTGGTGGGGGATGGAGTACCTGTTGCTTCGCAAACTTCATGAGGTGGGAGGCGCCGAACCGCTGGGTCCCGCATGTGACATTCCTCTGGTGTTTGGTGAGCACGTCGCTGTACACACTAAACAGAAATGCAGTTCCAGTGACATACTGTGTGTTTGCGCCGTCTCGGAGGTGAATCATCCCTCCTGCAAGTGTTACAATGTGAAGAGCTTCTAAGCATGCATTCTCTATGCATGTGGATTCCAAGCACATGGAGGCTGGGAACTGGAATTAGACCTGGAGAGATGTATACTTGGTGGTAAGGGCTGTCCGGAAGCACTGAGCATATAAAACTGTCAGCTTGTGACTTGAAGTTCTTGAAACTATTCTTGCCACTCAGATACAACTGCATAGATGTTATAACGACATTTTATCAGCTCATACTCTATACAAGTTAGAATACAATTGAGAACACATTACTTTGTACAATGATCAAATTATCATGTTTGGTTTTGGGATCAATGATCTAACCAATGGCACTCATCTGCAAACCATATGATAGCACTGGCTCAATTTTGATGATCCTAATTCACCATTGCATTGGATCATCCTAAGTTTGTATTGTTAATTCTCTGGATCCCTTAAATAGGTCGCTATCATGTGGGCCTCCCGAAGAGGACCTCGCCTTGTTAAGGTGTGGTCCTCTCATACTACATCAGGCCTCTTAAGTAGCAGTGATCAATAATCAACCCCAAGTCTTAGAAAGTTACTGCATTTTGGTGAATACCAATATGTCAGATATCAAAGGGAATGAATTGTAAAAGCTTAGTTCTTCAAATGCACTTCTAACAGTTCTCATATAGGAATGTACTTATATACATAAATTATAGTGGTTTACCTTGGTCAAAAGGATTTGAGCTCCAGCGTACTTGAGATCCCAACTGAACTCATCAACACTACTACTGGTAGCCTCCTCTGTAATGTATTTTAGGTAATTACTTCTACGTGTGGCAAGGTATAGCCAAGAAGCTGCCCACAACAGCTCGTCCTGCACATATTAGGTACCACCCAACCAGTTAGCCTCGCATATATAAACACGAAAATTGCTTGGGCCATAAAATACAAGGTGTTCATGGCCACTCATCTTATTGGCCTATTATAGTTACCCTGTTCACAGTTCGATTAATAAGCATTCAAGTTTTCAATTTGTAATTCGAGAGTGTTCGATTATAAAGTTTGCGCTTCCTTTTAATTTGCTTTTTCTCTCGGAGGTTTGAGTTTGACAAGTTTGAAGAACTGATCCATTTGTATCAATGCTATAAGTCAATCAATGGGACCCAAATCTAAAATTGAAACCATTCAAAATAATTGTTCTTCTTTACATTCTCAATGGGCTAAATTTCAAATTTCACTTCAATAATAGTTGAGACCATCATCAGATCGATCATATGCAGGACACATGATTAAAAAAAAAACATCCGTATAATTCTCTGCTTTGCTGACTGCTGTTCATCAATCTTAAGCTGGGGGCAATTTTATGGAGTTAGAAATGGGCTAGTGCTAATACATAGAGGTACCCTGATTTTGTTTATAGCAGAGAGAGAGGGAGAGAGAGAGGGAGGAAACTTACATTATAACCTGAATTTGAGCAATAAAAGGGACATTCTCCATCGTAGGTTCCTTTGTGGGATTTTGCAAACTCAAATAGCTGCATAAAAATAACCATTACAGTAAAATCATGTTAAAACAGGGACTAATTCCTTAACACCTTTTCTTAAGAAAACCGTGACTAGGTTAATTGAAGAGTAGCTAAGCTGAGCTAACTAACCCATTTAGCTCTGTTGAGGAGGCCATTGGAGTAAGTACGATTGTGACTTGCAAACACCAAAGATGAAGCAGCCATTGCGGCAGCCGTTTCAGCTGCAATCTCTGTCCCAGGTGTCCTCTCATCAATCTTATATAGTGTTCTTGGTGTTTCCATGTTTTCAGGCCTTATCCAACATTGGTGATCCGCAACCGGGTCCCCTACCTTAACCATAAAATAATGGGTGAATAATCGGGTGCATTCAATATTTATTACTTTTATATTCTACTCCCATGGTTACAGCCACTTGAGAAATAGGCTGAAGAGGATATGAATTGCTGCAGGAATGATAGATACGAACAAATGCAATATAACGGAGGACTTGGCACAAGATAAACCGAATTGGTTTAACCAATATAGTTGGGACAAGGTTTTGAAACTTCAATGTTATGTTCCATATATATTGTCTTAGGTAAAGTTTTTAGAAAATACACTCACCTGCACCCACAGTTGATTCTGTATGGCACTAGCTTTGAGGAAGTAATCGGTCCCCCATTTGATAGCTGAGTGCACATTTTCCAATTCCCCAGTTGCAAGTAACTCAGCTTTGTAAAAGAGTGCACCCCAGCAAAGGGATGTAATGGTGAAAGCCATTGGAAGCCCATATTTTACATTGTCTCCTGCATCATAATATCCTCCAACGAGGTCAACCTGCTCACCATGAAGTCATTCTAGTTAGACTAAATCATTAAATGCAATTTTCCCCCTTCAGGATGTGTCTGTGTAACAGGAGGATTTCATAATATAATAGATAAAAATTGTTTTGACTTTCTGTGTATCCCACTATTTTACTGTTCAGTAAAAAAAATATTTTTGCTGAGAAAATAAAGATTGAACTAATTTTCTTCTTTAGAGAGGTTCTCGATTTTTTATAGGAGGAAAAGGAATTAATGCTGGATTCCTCTCTCCCTTGAAAACATAAATTAATGAAGCATGGAATCCTCTCATTGATCAAACAAGTCCGGAAATGATCCTTCTTTCTAAATAAACAATTCCATGACAATCCATTTACATCTTTGACAAAACCACCCAAACTAAAAATCCATCTCCAGCTTTACAAAAATCCGTACTACTCAATTAGTTACCATTGCCTAAGCATTTGAAATTTTCCTTAAATTAAAAGCTTTGCAATGTAGGGAGAGATGGCTACACTTGCAGACTCCCACATGATATCCATTTAAAACGGTCGACAGAACAATAATCAAGAATGAGTATTTTCTTTCTTCCAATCAAACTAATTATTTATAACCCAACTGAAAGATCTCCAGATCATGCATTGAATCAAAAGAACAAATATATTTTTAAAAAATAGAGTTGTTTGATTCAATCAGTCAAATCAATTATACCAAGTGGGAAATAACATTCTTCTTCTTGTAGAGTCATCTATCATCCAACTAATTTTGAGGTCTGACAAATGCGTATGAAGGACCAACCCTCA
Source organism: Persea americana (assembly GCA_029852735.1). NCBI lineage: Eukaryota > Viridiplantae > Streptophyta > Magnoliopsida > Laurales > Lauraceae > Persea > Persea americana. The sequence goes on along the minus strand of CM056817.1, from coordinate 50,086,527 downwards.
ACATATAAAGTTGGAAATTAGAAAAGGAAGAATGGATATGCAATGAAATTCAAAATAAAGATTTCATCAGAATGAAAACTAAAAACCAGTGAATCCAAAAGAAAATAAACAACTGAAAACTACTATGCATTTATATATTTTTATTTTTCTTTACTACATTTTAAAAACCAACCAAATCTTCATTCTGATAGAAATTAAATGAAACAGAAAGAATATCAGATAACAGAAAAACAATGTTAGAAATCTGCTCATATGAAGTTTATGATTTTATGCATTGGCTAAAGGATAAATAAATAAACATTGATTACAAATGAATGTATATATTATTTTAATATAAAAAATGCCATGAAGAAAAACCAACATTGGCAAGCTTGCCATCGTCGAGTGCAGAGTCTCCTCTCCATGAGAGCCTTGAGTTGGTGAGCTTCCCTGACCTCTGTGCCTCAAAAAACATAATCGCCTTTGTAAGTGCTTCCTTGTAATTGAAATTTCCATTAACAGCGCTAAACAATCCACTAGAGAGAGCAAACCAGCTTAGGATTACTGCACTAAGTGCATTCATAGAATATCCCATTGGGCCAAATTTGAATCTAATTAACAAAAAAAAAAAATTTAAATTTAATGTGCTGTAGAGAGGGAGAAGGACCTCAAGTCTCAAGTGAAGTTGAGATTAAGCCAAATTGTATGTAGTATGCAGACCATCCCTGAGAGAAGGAGGTGGGATGGTCAATAACAAGGAAAAAAGAAAACTTCTTGAAATGTCTTATAGAAAATGGAAATGAAAAGGAGATGGAATGAATCAACTAGAGAAGAAGAAAGATCAGTTTGCAATTACCATTCACAAGGGAAAAAAAATCACAATTCCATTTCGTTTTTTTGGAAAAAAAAAAAAACAGAAAAGGTGAAGAACAGAAAAAAGAAAGAGTCTCTAATCTCTATTTTATGATTAATCAAAAGTTATTGTTACTAAATGGAACGGTCATGTAGCAAATGCTGAGGCTTATATTTGGTGACCATGAAAGAGGCCGTTACGTTTTGTTTCCTTTGTTGCAGGGAGCAGAAGGTGGGGTGTTTTTTTAGTGTTGTGGTGGTGGGGAGCCACGTGGCGTGATGGTATTGGTTGGAGAAGGAAAGAGGGTGGTGGGTTGGGGACTTTGACTAACCGTAAGCTAGGGAGGCGTGGTTTTTGTTTTGTTTGCTATATTTGGGGTAGGAGAGGTGTAGGTGGAGAGTGTGCATTTGTGAGTGGGATTTTATTGGCTTAAGCTGAAATCTTAGGTTTAACATGCTAAATACAAGTGGAAAGAGGGAAGAGCCTTACCAATTGATTAGATGATCCTGACCCTTTAAATGAAATTTCAAAAAAATAAAATAATAGAGAATCTAACGTTGAGACAATCCTAATGGGCACTGCATCCTATCTATGCAGGCTAATCATTGGAGATAGGGTTATAAGAAGGCCTATGCATGAATTTGATATTTAAAGAAAAATCAAAATAATCAAATCATTATAGAAACAGATTATGACTTCAATGCTTAAAACAAAAGAAGAAAGAAAGGGTGTTTTGTCCAAAAAGGAGTAACGGCTTAAATTATAGTCATTACACTATATACATATCTCCTTGGGACTCACCCATGACCAATCTATATCCATTGCTTAGTGGTACTTATGGGTCAGGCTAGTATGAGACCGATGCTCATGTTATGATACATCTGGACTGTGTTTTTTGGCCCATGAGTTTGTATATAAACCAGTCAGACTTCAACCCACATACTTAAAAGCCCAGCACAACCCAACACATTTGGCGCGAAGGCTTATAGCACATAGCGTGGGTTAAGCCTGACTTTCGGGCCCATAGAATGGATCCAGACTTCATATTACATCTGAAAGGGCAGGGTTTCGACAAGCTATGCTCCAGTTCATAAACACTCCTACCCTCAAATGTTCATATCACGGACCTATATGTTCCTTTCTACTAGTTGAGAGTTTAAGAAATAATAATAAAAAACTGCTTCTCATCTTTATAACCTTAAAAAATATGTAATTATGATACCTTTATAAGAAATATAATACACATTTAATCAAAGTCTACTGGATATCATCCAAGTGGAACACCAAACAGTGGTTTACAGAATACAAATGAGGACCACTTTACAGGAGAAAATTACCTATAAACATAATATGTGCATCCATTATCTCCACATGGTTCATATGTGCTATAACCATTACAGTTTGGGTGCTTACTTACCTCAAGGGTTAGGATCACTCTTGGGCTGATTCTGTTGTCCAATTTCAATAATGAAAAGTTACTTATATGGCCTTTAAACCACTACAGATTGGCTCCAGTTAGACAAAATCTCTTTATAGGGTCATAGACGAAAATTCCACATGGAGTATTCAATCCCCAAAAAGATAGATACTTTGAAGGAAAATCACCATCCCTTCCTAAAGTTGGATCTCCCATTGGGAAGTTAAAAATAAATAGCATAATGACCCACATAACCAAGTAACGCCCGTAATGAACATTTTGGAACACTATTTAAACGAAAAAAAAAAGAGAGAGAAAAGAAGGGACGCCTAAAACAAATCAATTGTTTCAGTTTTTAGATCCTAACTGTGTCTCAATTTCTAAATCCACTAAACTTCAGGCTTTCAGCCATAAACATTACATGATACAGCTTTTCATTGAAGATAACAAATTCTTTGCAAAGAAGAACTCTTGATACTGTGGAACACCAGCTTTGCCCTTAAATTAATTGGGTGCTTGGTGTGTATCTCAAATAGTTTTCACCACGTAATGGTGGCTGGCACAAAACGCCAATGAATCGTACAAACCAGCTATGGCATCAGGCACATAGGCAAAATGGCTGCATCCAATCAAGTGCAAGGATTTTGCAGAAACCCCAAAAAGAAAAGCATTGACTCTGCAGCTTTAGCATCTCTTGATGATGCTGGCAACATTGCTACCAATCTCCTGCTTCGCTTTCACGGAGACAGGAACATCCCCAATGTACATGTCAAAAAAAGCCCCTGCACGTGAACATTTGTTACAATCTTTCATTTTCATGTTTCTATCATCTTGGTTGGGCCAAGACAACAAGATAAACACAATTTCAGTTCTAAGACGATGATGGTAAAGAGAGGGAGGGGGGGATGCATGCTACATATTCCACATTGCACTTCCACAACTTTATAATTATTTATTTTTCTTTTTTTTTTAGACAATAACTAACTAGATATCCTACCAAATGGAGGTCATACCATGAAAATGATATTAATGCATGGGAAATACTAAACTTAAAATGAATATGGTAGGTAACATTGGCCATTGACAAGGCAGGCCAACCATGCTTCTGTGCCAAGAAGATTCATACCGAGACAATACCGTGTCAGAAAAAAAAAGTTTGTGTAGGAAACCATCAAAAAAAAACTTCTGTACAGGAATTATATAGTCCTCGACCATGTATTGATGTATATGCACAGAAGCCTTGACTTGGTATTGACCTTGCCCACTATTCACTGCTAGAGATTGTTAGTCTGATGAATCATACTGCATAAACCATGTCCTAGATATAACAAGTTGAAAAGATCGTAGCCAGCCAACATGCAGCCCTTTGTTATGTGAACTTTCCTCAACAGTCTTCAGAATGGCTCTCAATTAAAGATTTAGGACTCCCATTTGCCTTTCGTGAAGGCTCAACAATACAGTGTATAGCCTCACATCGAGCAATATACAATTACTCTCTTGCATTGTCCTCTGAATTCTGATTAAATCAACACGTTCTAGTTCTTCCATTTCCTTTTATTACAGGAACAGTATTTATCAAGAAAAAAGTGGACTGGAAAAAGAAAACTTACTGCATAGATCCTTGCTATGAACAGCTCCAATCTGCATTCCACCAACTGCATATGATAAACATGCTAGTCAAACTCATGTCATGTGACCGATCAAAAAAAAAAAGTCATGTCATGTGAATGCTTGATTAATCAGAAATTTATAAAAAGTGAAACCAAGTAGTTACTTTCTGTAGTTAACTTGCCATTCGACGTTTGTCGGAAATCTATCGTTGTGCCCTGCAATTCACAATGAAATGAAATCACCTTTGTTCTTTTCAATAGAAACATGGGAATGGCAGATTTCAAAACTAGATAATTACCGCAGGTAATGGAATGTCTTGGGTAAAGCTGGAACCAAATGCTCTCAGGCAGTCATAATCTGTGTTCGGGTTTACCTTAATAGGGAATAGAAAAGGGGAAAAAAATCAGCAGACCATTTAAGCGAACCCATGAAATTGTCAGGAGAAAGGATAAGTGTCACTTGTGCACTAGTAGTGGACACATTCACCATAGACCATACCTTCAGCAATCGAGCTCGGAGGGATTTCTCAAAAGCACTACAAAAAATTGTTAAAACAAAATGAGCATGATGACAAACTTTCTTTACCCATCTTCTTTGATTTAGCAACTTTGTCAACATTTTAATGAAGAATTAAAAGATCCCCAACCCCAATAATATGCATAGTATCCCTGTTATCTTCACTCCTCAGGCATGAATGCAAAAGTAGTTCCCATGGTTCAATAATTATGACCAGTTAATATGATTGGACCCAAAATGCGGACCAAGAAAAAAGAAATCCAAGTGTATCCACAGTGGAACCCATGACCTCAGCAGTCTGAAATCTGGAACGATAAACCATGTGCTCCACATTGCATATAGTCAAGGCTGAAGCTCATTTAAGTACCAAGTACATCCTCAGGTCAGATAATGTAATATCTACTACTGTGGTGCAGGGCTAGATAAAGAGATAACTATGTACATTTGCCATGAGAAAAATCATCAGATCCTTCAGATTAGTGTGCTGGTTGACATAGCACTGTAGAGATAAACGAACTCCTGTTGAAGAGATTCTCCCTCAAGTCTCAGATTCAGCCAACTTTTTAGTGCTGCAGACAATTTTTTTTTACAAAGAAAACAAATCTTATCATGTGAAAAACACTACAGGGTGACCCAACTTACTCGGACTGATAAGGCAACATAAATCAAGGCCTTAAAACCTATGATGCACCAATACTTCAAAATGTGTAAGGAATCGCGTCATATCATATCCAATCATAGTTTAAAATAATGGCCGTTATGAAACAATAACAACCTATACCGTTATGATATTTACAATATAAAGGTCATAACGGTCACGGTGTCAAAAAACAGTGAAAATAACGGTCCATAGCGGTCAATCCATAACGGCCGATATTTTGAAAATAAAGGTCAAAATATCGGTCGCCGATGATTTTTTATTAACTTTCTTTCCTTTTTTTCATTTCTTTCTTTCCCAAACCATTTTTGGAGCTTCTTAAGACTGTGTTAGAGCTTCATAAGCTTATTTTTTCACCAAAACTCAAGTGACTTGCAAGATTTTGTGGATTCTCATATAATGGTTTCTTCCCTTCACGATCACAATACCCTCATGTTCATACTCCGATGTTTTAATTAATTAATTAATCTTGATGTAGTAGTAAATATTACTTGAAAGTTGAAATTCAGGCACAATTTACTTGGTTATTGAATAATTGAGTATTGTACAACTATACTACTAGTAGTAGTTTCTTGACTTTTAGTGTTTAACACTATTGATAAGTTCAAAATTATGGTTGCAATGCATACTGTAAAATTTATGATAGTTGGACTTACTTTAATATATACATGTAAGCCTATTTAATTCATAGTAGTCTTTATAAGTATCAGGTAAGACTGCGATACAGGATGAAATCACTTAGGTGGGACCAATATTTTTCTTTAAAGTGTTTACTAATGGAGAAAGATATCGTTTTCTAGCATTTTAGAATATTCTAGATTTTTTTTTGGATTTTTTTAGGGTAAAATAAAAATTAACACCGTGATAGACTGCAAACCGCGATGCGATGACTGCGAACCGCGATACGACACAATGACCGTGATGGCGACCGCGACCTCGATTTTGAACCATGTCTCCAAAACGTCACTTTTTTAAGTGTAAAATCCGTATCCTACTGTGTGTGTGGTGTGTCCCGGTCATATCCATAGTTTTCAAAATCGGAATCGTATCGCAAATCGTTCATACCCATGAATCGAATCGAATCGCGAATCGTATCGTGAATTGTAGGATTTTTTATTTTTCTAATAAAAATGAAAAATAATTAAAAATTAAAAGAAAAGGACAAAAGTAATTATTCATAACCATCCATTTTTCCATTTATAGTAGTATAAATATAATAACAAGTAAATTTATCATACAATCATATCAAGAACATCATGAAATATATTATTATATATATATATATATATATGAAGTAAATGATGTGTAAATAGTTAAATAAGTTTAAAGTATCAATATATATTTTTTATTATCTTTAAATCAAAATATAAAAATAAAATAAAATCCAAACCATCAATCTTAGACGGTAGGATTTCTCTTAAAGTTAAGAAAGTGTTCATGAAGAAAAAAGACCAAAATAGATTAAAAAAAGAAGAAGATATAAACAAGCACCAGACGTACAGTTGAATGCTTTAGTTAAATGCATGTTCTTTATTCATCTTTAAAACCTTATCCAAGCTGTAAAAAATTCTTACGGGGTTTCATTAACTACTAAATAACCTTTTGAAAATACAAGCAATAAAAAAAAGAGAAAATAAAGAAAGAAAAAAGGTAAAAGATTATTCATATTAGCTTATTGGCAATAGTCATTCTCACTTAGTCGAATCGCTTGAATTGTAAGATTCAATGAAACGAGTGTCAAATCGTAGGATTCACACTTGAATCTTAAGATTCATTTGTAAATGGGATTCATTACATAGATACGAATCGTTTTCTTTAAGATTCGGGATACGAATCGGGATTCGGGATACAAATCGTAGGATTATAATAACTATGGCCATATCCATGCCGTACCTGGGCATCATAGCTTAAAACTATAGGCTGCTAAAGTGTGACCGCAATATCTGTCAAGCATACACCAATACATTTCCTCCTAGGCATACCGGTCATGTTGGTGTGAAAATTCTCTAAATGTTGTGGACAACTTGCTATGGGAGGTCAAAGCAGAGGATAAGATTACAATTCTGATGATCTCATAAGGAACTCTACCACTTGGTTTCATATCCTTAGTTGACAGCTGATCTATTTTATCTCATCAGTAATTAATGGAAGACCAGAGATTCAAAGGCACATATGTACCTAAGTTACCAAGCACATAATCTCCAATCACAAGGCACAACTGTCTTTGATTAACATCTCCTAATTGGTATAGCCTACAGGTTCTTTTTGTTCCCTCCTATGTTAGCCCCCTGCATGGTGTGCATCGGTGCTGGCCATGTTAGAAGCTTTTTGGTTGTTGTATTCTCTCTTTCCACCTGCTGCTTTCTCCTAAGCAGATAGAGTAGCTTATTGAAAGAGGCAATTCTTTTGTCCAAAGGGTTCCCATCCTGCTTTGGGGATTTGTAAATATATACTTACTTATATTCTGTTAAAAAAAAGTACAAAATGGAGGCAACTCATCAATTGGAACTTGCTGTTGATAGGATAAATCAGTTCATTGACCGATATCCTCTTGAGTTCCTATCCAAAAAGGTAATCATCAAGGCGTATGATTTTTTCCCATCCACACCAACCTCAATAGGGACCAAAGAATGGTAAGGATCTCATGCATGTGTATGCATGGAGCTTGTGTGTTGATATAACTGGACACAATATGTTCCAACAGTGGAGAGAAAAGGAATCTAATGTTAAACAAAACGTCAAAAAGTGCAATAGAACTCGGGTAATTGGAATTAAGAACAAAACATCCTAAATAGGTCAAAAGAAGATCCAAAAGAAGAAAGGTAGCATACTCTCTCACGGTGTTAATTTTCACACCGCTGTAATTAACCACAAGTCTGACAGTCATGTGAATATCCTCCCTGCAACATTGTAATAACAGAAATGAAAATTAAAAATATAACAATAGTTAAGAAATGAAGGCAATAGCTTTACCATTTAGCCAAGATTCATAATAGAACAATTAATGAAAACAAACATTTCTAATTCCTCTGGGTCTACCACTGCCTATGGGTACGGGCATTGGCGCTCGAAGTTCGGTGTAATATTAATTTCTAAAAGCTAACTTGAAATTGCGAGCCAGAATTATGTATCTAAGGTCCAAAGAATTAAACTACACTTAGAAACTAATGCTTTTTAAGTCTATTCAATAGTATGCAGAGAAATAAGAACATTTTTTATCACTCCAAGTAGGAGGAGATTCATTGTTGCGAAGAACCATGGCAGCTATGATGCCCAAATACGCCATGAATACAGCATGGACACACCATGGATATGGCAAAGACATGGATTTGACACTTAAAAAGAGACGTATCAGATAGGATATGACATGATACATTGCCCATTTTGAAGTATCCGTGCATCATAGCATGGCAGTCATACGCCTGAATCACTTTGAGAGGAGTGATATTCGTCATTGGATTAAATCATGCCATTGGGGATGGTTTCCTCGATCATAGTGATATTCAGGCTATGAGCAAGGTATGATTCATTCAAAAGGAAAATATCACTCCGATTAAGGATCACAGTTGTCTCTCATCAAGTAGCACATTAGGCACATTCCATTTTGCTTGCCCCAAGTTTATAAGACTTATCCTTTTTCCTCATACTGATAGTTATTAATTTGACACTGTTTTTACTTTTGACAGATTGGAGAATTACAATGATGGGCAGGAAAAAAAAATGTGAATGGTAAAAAAGGCAAAAATATAATCCATGATGTATGATACAAAAATAATTTGAATCATACCGTAGTAGATCCTCAAAAAAACCCCGCTGGTTCTTCAGTTCACCAATTGGTACAGAAGCATACTTTGGACCCAGTTTCTCACAAACAGAGTCAGGCTGAACATCTGAAAAGGGGAAAAACACTAAGAATTTTGGACTGGAATTCCAATTGAATGAATTCATTACATCATCAGGAAATCAAAGGAACAACTTGTACAATAAATAAATAAATAAATCATATTATAATTTGGTAAAAAAACTCACATAAACCAAATGCGTAGAGATTCAGAGATTTAACTTTAACTATTGTCATACTTCTAGAACCAACTCCAACAAGTACCTGAAACAGTTAGAGGATATGTATATTGCTGTTAGCAGAAAAGGATGTAGAGAGCCTATGATTATATTGTAGCCGACGGAGACAGCTAAAATAAGTAAGCATCAGTTATTTCATTCCACAAGAAAGCAGGGTTCTGGCTGATTTCCAGTCAAACGTCTATCCAACTAGTATATAGAGGCAGCATATGTTTTCAGAGACAGAAAAAATGAAGATCCATACAAGTGATTTCACTAAACATGGAATGGATGCTGCTTCTAAAGAACTTGACCAATTCAGCCACCAAAACTAAACACTTACGTTTATAAATGGCCAACATTTTCTCCATTCTCTCAATTACTAGACCCCACAATCTCTCTCCTGATTCCCCCCACATAATGTTAGCCCTAGAAAACTTATACCTCCTTTTTTTCGAATGGAAACATTTATTAATCAAAACCTTAATATACCCCAATTCTTTCTATTTTCTTTTGAGCTTGATGAAGAAAAGCAACATTCAGATTATCCAATTCATATAGTTCAGACTGGATCAAATGAAAACATTACTCCCGTGAGTGAAACTGCAGGAAAACATTGACTGCAAAACTATTTCAAATCATTAGGAAAGAAGACAAAAAAGAAAGATGAGAAACTCTTAATTAGTATTGATCCTTCCCCTTAGACTCAACCTCTTTTAGAGGCAAACTTGTAATTTACAAGAAAGAAAAGCCCTAAAAAGTACCTCCCATAGGAACACTTGAGCAGTCCCCAAAATTGAACCAGATATTGAAGAAAGAACAAAGGTCTCAGTCAGAGCTTTTCAAGGAGACAATCAAAGTTCAGCACATACTAGGTTCAGTAACATGTCTAAACATAATATCCCAGTAAATTTCTCACTGCATTTGTAATCGCAATTACCAACTGTTTAAGCTGTTAAGCGGAAACAACTAGCATGTGTAGATCCATTTGGATAGGAAAAAGCATACAACAAAAATTTGTAACCATATCCCAACATCAAGCAGAATATTGACCTCTTTAGTTGGAGGATTGAAGTTGCTGTCTCCTGCTTCCAAAACTGTGGGGAACTTAATTCCTGTCCTTGGTTCAATTGCATCTGCCTTCCAGCTTATTGCGGTCAAAAAGGGATTGGAACATCTTTGCTGCTCATCCTCACAAGTTGCAATATCCATTTGTAACTTAATCTGTTCATCAGTATTCTCCAGTGGGACACCTAGTGTATTTGAGGATCTAATGCAAATCAGCAAAGAAGACAAATTAGGCCTTGTTTGGCATCTCTACTCTTTTTTGGATAGACCCATCAAAATAGAGTCAATAAAAAAAAATGTTATAAAAAACGAGGCTAGAATCAAAAATAGTGTTTGGTAATGCAAGGATCTATGTTAAGTAGACTTTTTTACATCAATAGTTGAAAGTATTTTTTACAAACTTCTCGAGATCCACAAGGTATCAAGCCTTGAAAATTGATCCCACGGCCTTGTTTAGCCTTCCAAAGATATCTAACGGTTTGGATCTTGCGTTTGGGGCCCACAGATTTCGCTAAATTACATCCACTGGCTCACTTTTTTGCACATATCTCAAGATTGGTGATAATCCAACGGCTGAAATTTGGTCTCATGGCCGTGTTTGACCTTGTGAACACTTTCAATGGTTTGGATCTTGATTTACCCTCTTAGATTTAAAAAAATAATTAAAAAAATGGACTGGGCTGTGAATGGGCCAGGAACACAGTTCACCGGCCTCTATTTTTTCCCCTCTACTTCCTACATGCATCCATTGGTGGGCTGTGGAAAATAGAGGCATTGCCTCTACTTCTCTTCACCATTTTGAGGCTATCAAACGCTACCAAACACCTCTATTCTCAAAATCTCTACTCAATTTAGAGATTTTGAGAAATGGAGGCAAAAAATAGTGATGCCAAACAGGGGCTTAGTCTAGGGAAAACAAGGTAGGAGACAATGAAAGACATATAATCCTTTCAGGTTTGCTTTAACGTCCAACTATGATACCTAGAGACTTGTATGCTAGCTAATCTCTATCCAACGGAAATGATGCTCATATTAGTACTCGATAATGTACCCATACTTATAAGGTACAGAAATATAAGTTTAGCACATTCCACTTTACTGAGTCCATCATTCATTTAGTTGTATTAGTTTTCAAGCTTTCCAACATTACAAATAAAGGTTAGAAATAACCGCTTTAAAGAAGATGGCAGAAAGAAATGCAAACAATGATTATTTCATGAAGTTAGAAATTTTCTAAATAAGAAAATTAATACTTTATATGAAGGGCGGAGGCTGGAGAGAGACAATCTTCCTTGGGGGGCCACTATCATCATCATGATTGTCAAAACCTTGTCTTATCTATGTTGGAGTCAGCTGTATGAATTTTGTTTCTCCACTTCAAAAATATCCTTACAAGTTTGAGATTCACCTTCCTTCATCAACATTAAGAGATAGGGAAAATGAAAATGGAATTGGCAATTGAATTGAATTGCCAACCATGTCCTCTTTGGCCTACCCATTTTCTTTGTGGGACCATCAACCTACATAGGAAAACTTTTACTCATTGGCATCATTGCTAGCCTACGTTGAACATGTCCAAACTGTCTCAAACGAGTCTCTCTTAATTCATTACCAATTGATGTTATCCTTAAATGCTTCGAAAAGCCCTCATTTCTGATTCTATCTTTCCTAGTTTCACCACACATCCATCTCAACATTATCATCTCTGCTACACTCAATTTTTGTGATGCTTCATGGTTGGCCAACATTCTTCTCCACAAGTTATAGCTGGTACAATTATTGTCTTGCAAACTGAGCAGTAGCATCAAAAGGGGGGCCACCATGTAAAATTGTTTTTTTTAGGGGTACACTGTATTTGTATTTTGTGTGCGTGTGTGTTTTGGTGGTGGTGGTGGTGAGGGAGTGGGGGAAAGGGCCTGCTTTATATAAAAATCTTGATATAAATATGGAATTTCATGTTCTGGACGGAGAAGCAATAGCCCTATCCTTATTGACAACCAAGTCCTGGATTTCAAAAATGCAGAGCAATATCCCCGAACCCCATATCCGTTTCCATAACAATACTTATATACACATCTATAGGCATTCCCCTTTGCACACAAAAGAAATATAAGTCAAATCATCGTGCAAGATGTTCCAACTATTCTTAAAAGAAGATGGTATATGAGGGATTACCGGATAGTGATATATCAAGACACAAATTGTTTCCGGTTGTGGAGAATCTGTATAAGGGAGCCCATGGTTAAAATCAGGACTGCAAATCTGAAAGAATCCTCCCATAAAACTTCCAACCAATAAGGCCTTTTTTCCCAGACTTGTAATTTTCCATTGAACCATCTTATTTGAGATTATAGGGCTCTGCTAACCATCTAATTGTAGAAGCAGGACTGGATAACTAGAATATCCAATGTGAATATTTTTCAAGCAATCCTCATCCATGGAGAAGCCATCAAATGAGGACCCAAACCAAGGAGCCATGGTCACCACTGACACATAAATGAGGCACCTGGAAATTTGCGGTGCAATTCATATTTTGACGCATCAGGGTGCGGCTATTCCCATCATATGTATAAAATAAAAAATAAAAAATAAAAAACAGACAATGAAAAGCCAAAGCAAGATAATGAACTGGAACAAAAATCAAAGAGAAACAAGAGACTTACAAATTCTCATATGGTGGCACAAAAGCAGCAGCCAGTGAGAAGATAGGTAATGATTCGAGTTGTTCAACGTCCTTCCATAGGTTTCCTATCGTGGAATTCACAATCTTACTGAAGAGCACATTGGTAACAGACTCCACTCTTGACCTAGAACCAATGCGCAACCCCATGATACTATGTCTATATGATGTGATGTGTTTGCCTTGTATGCAAGCTTGACGATTCCCACATCTAGAGCCATGTGGATTTCTAGATAATTTGTGGGGTCCATTAGAATTTTGCCCACCGGAGATCCAAAAAAGTAGAGCTCCAGCAAACTTGGAAATGCAGCTGAATGCTTCTTGAAGAGCAAAGCTTCCAGGAAGATCAAAGTATCTGGAATTGTAAATGTGCGACTCTATAGGGACAATATCAGGAGCCTGATAACCACCATTAAAATCCAGATTTGGAAAAAACAACCAACATATCCGCATGTTATTGCTGATTATTGCCAAATTTTGAATCAGAAAACTCTAGGGATTAGGATTCTATATGGCTAAATGGAAACTGAAGCAGTAGTTGCACACCTGAAAAGAAGTTAAGAATCTAAAGAAATCAGCAAACAAAACAAATACAAGTGTCTGCACAAAAGAATATAAAAATATATATATCTATAAAAATAGGACATATGATCAAGCACAAGCTATGATGCACGGATACTTCGAAGTGGTTTGAAAAAAATGCATCAGAATATGGCTCTTAATTTGGGTTGTAAAATTTAATCACAATCTAATGAATTCTCCAAGACACGATGCACCAAAAGTCTGATTTCATTCAAATGAAATGTCTAGGATACGATGCATCATCAAATGGTAGCAATACAATTCAGTAGTTTCAAAGAAGAATGATCCCCTTAAGTTTATCAGCAACAAGGAGATTTAACAAGATATATCCAATATCAATGATTCTTAGCAATAAGCAATGCAAGGTGAAGCAGAAATCACATCCACATGAAGGTCCATATTTCATGAACTATCATCCAATTAGAGTCGGATACCTAATACAGAAAACCAGCCCGCAACTGAAATAACCGTTTTTCCACCAAAAACAACATCGAAAAGAGAAACCTAAGAAAAATCAGAGACAAATCAAGCAGCTTTCAACATATGAATCAACAAAAAAACAACAAAAGATTCGAACTTTCCAAAATCTACAATAGCAACAGAGAACAGGAATCGGAGAAACCTGAACGAGATCCATGTCGAAAGATGAAATCAAAGAGAAAAATGAGGATGGAGAGTTTCAGACCTGGAATCGCGTGATGAAAGAAAGAGGAGGTTAGGGTTTCCGTACTTGCTCTCTGTTGTTATCGTTGAGAAGAAGAAGAATGAAATGGAATGAGAAATGAGAAGCTGATATCGGCTTCCTGCCCCTTTCTCTCGTTCCTAGAATTGAAACAAGAAAGAATCAAGGAAAGAAAGCAGGAAGGAAGAGAAAAACGGGAGTGGAACGGGAATGCTTCTCGGATGGAGATCTTCTTGTTTATTGTTGTTGTCGTTGTTGTTGGGCGAGCGAAGGTACATCATCAAATCGCGTGCCCCGTATCACAGAAGTTGCAAAGAACATATTTGTCCTCGGTCTTTCTCAAAAATTACGAACGATGACAGCAGACGCGTGGAACGACGGTGGCGTACCGACAGAATTGTGGAGCTTTGCTGCGAACTTTTTCAGTTGCACGAGTCAAACAAGGACGGCTCAAGATTCATTAATGCCAAATTACCAATCCTCCAAAATCTCTCTATTTTATTTTTATTTTTTCCTAGTAGAAAATCAATGCCTTTTGTGGGGCCATTTTTTTATTTTATGATTATGATGTAACCTTTTTTTTTTTTTTTTTTTATATGTCTTTGACCCTGACCCAATAGGAGTAGTTTTAGACGTGGCATCCATGCAATTTAGCACGGGACAAATTTGGAGTCGTCTCAAATCAGGAGCGGGACCAAAGGGGGGCTGGCAGGGGCCATGGCCCCCACAAAATTTCAAATGAGCCCTTTTGACTTTACATAATTTTATTAGTTTTTTTACATATGGCTCCTCCAAAATTTTCAAAAAAGCCACTTTATAATTTAAGAACTACATTTATTTTTTATGTGTTCCTCCAAAAAATTTCTCTCCATTGTGGCCCCCTAAAGAAGAATTTATGGGTCCACCCCTGTCTCAAATACTAGACAAAGAAAGCAAAACAACCACGTCAGGCCTTTTGCCACTCCACCAACTTTTAGGTAGATATTTTATGGGCATGTTTGTATGTATATGTTCTAACTTTAGGGGCCGTTTGATAATTTTACTTGTCAAGTAAAGGCAACTAAAGATAAGCATCAAATCAAAAGTACTTTAATTCAAAACTCCATCCTCCTTTTTAAGAAAAAGTACGTTAGGCCTTTTGCCACTCCACCAACTTCTAGGTAGATATTTTATGGGCATGTTTGTATGTATATGTTCTAACTTTAGGGGCCGTTTAATAATTTTACTTGTCAAGTAAAGGCAAGTAAAGATAAGCATCAAATCAAAAGCATTTTAATTCAAAACTCCATCCTCCTTTTTAAAAAAAAAGTCAAAAATCAACTACCTTTATTCACTAAAAGATCAAAAAATTATATTTCCACATACAAAAAGTAAAAAATATTCCATCATAAACAACTAAAAATAAACTATCATCATAATCCACTTATATTTTATTCCCTCTTTTTATTTTACTTCTCTCCGCTTTACTTTAAAAGTAAAATGCCAGCCAGGCCCTGTGATTTTAAGAAATGTACTTTTAAGTAGAAGAAGCAAGTACGAATTTGATAAGTGACCATCAAATAATCTCAAGATTGACTTAAAAAATCAACCAGGTCCTCTAGTAAGATAAATTCTTGAAATGTCAAAGTTTCTTGGAGCTTTTGTTGCTTCTTTAATAATATGATGTTATAACCAATTTTGGAGTTTGTTTTGGTTACATGCATTTCTAATAGGGAATCTCTTTTTTCTAAAATTTCTGACATGTGATAACAGGTGTCATTTAATGTGAAAGTCTAAATGTCCTTTCTGAATCAGTGAGATTTTACGAACTAGCATTTCGAACAGCCTCAAGCATTTCAAAATTCATATGTTGGGGGGCATTTCAAAATTCATATGTTGGGGGAATAACGGTATATATAACATTCAAAGCAAAGAGTGTCTCATATCACATAACTCCCAAATAATATATATATCCCTGGCAAGTTGTTTCTTACAAGTTGTGTACCACGGGACAATCTATCCAAAAGCCCTTGGCTCCCTCTGATATGGTGGCCTCTATCGTGAATCGGCATGAAATTGATAAATAGGCAAATGGGCTCCAAATAAATGGGATCATTAGAAATGAAGACAAGTTGTAATTGCTCTACCAAAAATAAAAGGACAAGCTGCAATTGTGGACCCTGACTAGTTTCTATGAATCGGGATGCTCAAAGGATTTGACCCACGGTAACATGGTGGACCTCCATGGATCAAACCAGGGTAAAGCCTCACCGGATACGGACTCTGTTTCTCTCCAAAGGACGACCGTGATGACGACCATGACGGTTTGTTCTAATGTACAACTGGAGTGACGATGACACTCGCACTTTCAATGCACTAAAAACCACTAACTTTTCACCTATTAAACCTATTTAACATGTGACTAACTCTTAAATCGTGCCTCAAATGTGTCCCATGAGTTTAATGCTATTCACTCATATACTAACCACCTAAACAACATTTTCAATCTTTTAGGGCTTGTTTATCAATTTACTATGAAAGTTAAAAAGACATAAAATATCAAATCAAGAAAGAATAAAATATAAAGTGGTTTTAATGGTATTTTATTTTGGTTGAAAATCCTTTTTACTTTTTATATAAAAAGTCTATTTTTTTTTCATTTAGTAGAAAAAGAAAGTTGCTTTCTAACTTTTTTTTTTAAAATAAAGAGGAAATTCCGAAAACATGTACTTTTAATGTGAACCCTTTCTCTGAAAATGAAGGCTTTACGTTACTCTTACTAACCAAGTAAATTGCGAAACGGGCCCAAGTATGCCTTGAATGTGTAAATTAAGTTTCCAACAGAACCCCAAGTATATTTTAATCATACATGCTTTTTTATTTAATTATGTTCAATCTTAGCTGGGCCAAATTCAGATTAGTGTAATACCCTGTGCACTTAAAGTGCATGGAGATAATGAGGTTTTCGCATAATTTGATTTAAGGTGGACTTTTCCATTATCATGATCAGTCTTAAAAATACTCAAACAAAAGGAAATTAAATTAATTAAACTAATTTTCTTCCAACAAATTCATGCTTGCTTTGACCAAAGCCAAAGGACAAATCTTTCACACGGTGGGACCACCCTCCGTAAACTTTTTGATAATTTTGCATTCCGATTCTTATCAGGCCCAAGACCTAAACCCATGCCCATGTGTGTCCAGATCAAATCCCACCCTTTTCGAAGTTTAAAACCCTATTTAGTACTGACCACCATTTATAACCCTGCTATTAAGTACTTACGACCTGGCCTTGTGAAATGGAAAACTTGTTTCATGCTGCAGTTCTACAAAATATCCAAAACATACAAGCCATTGCAACAATTAACTGAAAACTCAATACTAGGATGGAACTGAATAATATCATTAAGAAAAAACACCTGATAACTATCAAGGAGAGAGACGCCATTTCATCTGTAATAAACTCATGATGGGTGTAATTCAAAAAACAAAGATTAAACAACCCAGATTCCAATTGGAATCACAACCTGCCCCACTGTCAATAATGAATCAAAATTTAAATTCTTTCGGAGATTCAACCCAGTCTTTGATAAGGGATAACAAAAAGAGGCACATAACTTCAAAATAGAACTAAGAAACAATTTCAGAAGCCTTTCCCCAACGTCAACTAGCAGAAAGAAAAGGAAAAAGGCCAAATTCCTTTTCTCAAAGCTGGGCACATGGGCTCCGTTTGAGATGACCCACTCAATTCCATTTTCTGGCTCAGCAAACCTCAATACCTTATGCTACAAATTGCAGTTACTCTTTGTTATGAGAATGATGCAACTATAGCAAACCGGCCTCAATAAGGTCTCTCCTCCGCAATGATTCATCCACCAGTTTGAAAGTTTTCTTTACAAGCTTCTGATCTAAGGCTGTAGTTCTATATATCTTGAAGACCCGGTCCACTCGATGTGGAGCCGTGCTTTGGAAGTAAAGTTCCTCAAATTTCTTCTTCACGAACCTAATAAATTAAGTTTAATTACTTGGATCAATTAGTACAAGCTCAACAGAATATTTAAAAAAAAAAAAAAAAAAAAGGGAAGATGATATTCAAGAATCAAACACTCAGGTTCTCTTCTCTTGAATACCATCAGTTCCAGCTACACATCCACACGTGCCCGCATGTGCAGTTGCAGTGACTGGATAGCAAATCGTATCAGATTCAGGGATGCTAAAATGAAAAAGCTTGTCTAGCCCCACATTGATAAAAATAACACTCTATTGAGCAACAGTAGCATAGGCAACAGATTGTGAGGCTCACCTGGGTGACCATTGCATAGTGGCTTTTAGCCAGCAAAGGGATAAAGGGAGGGGCCCACATGGGCTGATGTGAGAAGTATCACACATGGGATAAAAAAAAATCCCCAAGAACAAGCATGGCTTGTTCCTGAACCCAAAAGAATGCCAACCTGGCCACAAGAATTTTGTTTAACTTTTGAGGCCCTTAAATCAGGGGTTATGATCAGGTGGGCCCCCTTTTTTCACACAGCTAGGTCACTAATGCACAGAGATCTTTACATTCTCCCCATGCCAAAAGTGGGTCTCACAGGCCAGGTAATTCCTGTGAGCCCAAGCGATACTCCCACAACTTAATATGTACAGCTTTCGACAGTCCTTGAGCCCCAGACGGGTCATTGGAAATCCAATGGTGTAGATATTAGGGGCCCAAAATCAAGGGTAGGGAATTGATCGAAAAATATCAAAGTGAAACCCAGCATACAGTTTTGTTAAGTGTCAAATTGGGTAGAAAGAATCACAAGTGGGCCCCACATGGGCTGTCTCACATGATATGGACATAAAGTGCTCATATGTACTTCATATAGGTAGAATATGATGTGTTTTGCTGTTAATGATGTGGTTTAAACTGATCCATGTTAGCCGTGGCATGTATGTGCAACATTCAAAACTGTTTGCCCCTTTTTCTTATGGAGAACGGCCAAAAACTCAATAGAAAGGAAAAGTCAACAGGCCAAAACCAACGGGACCTTCAACCATATGGTTCTGACTGCTGATGCATCTTGACTACTGGACTATGCTCCAACAAAGGGCCCACTTTTATACATGTTACTATCCTGCAGTTTAGAACTATGTAGTAATCAACGCCATTCTTCTAACTCTACAAGGTCAAATACAAATATATTATGTAAATTATCCATACTGTAATGAATAAGCATTTGGGACTTCCCTCTTACAACAACTAATCTACGCTCATGAAAAATTAGCATTAATGAGCTAAGAATCAGCAAGACGAAGTCAAGAAATGTGACAACTACAAAATTCTGAGAGAAGCAGCCATGTGTAAAAATAATACATACAAGAGCTATGAATCCAAAACATAAGCATCGTTTGGGTTAAACATTCTTCAGGGAAGAATAGGTTTTACCAAATAAGTTTATGAGGTCAAAAGATTTTTTTTTCTAGGATTACTTGTGTGTCTCTGTGTGGTGGTGATTCTTTTTTTTTTTTTTTTCCTTCCTTCACACCATTTTTTTTTTTTTTTTTTTGTTGTTGGTGGTGGGGGGATGAATTGCCTTATCAAATTTTGGAGAGGAAGAATCCTGTTTATAATTGGGGAATTCACATACAACCAAGAATTATCTTTGTAACTGATGTTTATGCACAATTCCCTTATTTGGATGAGCATGCAAATAACGTTAAGAAATAGTGAGTTTGCATGTTGCATTATACATGCAAAAGAAGATGGACATTGATAGATGGTGGGAGACATTAATCATAAATCGGAAACACATCACTTTGGAAAACGTCACTTACTCATATGCATGCTCAATCTCCTGCTTTCCAGCTGACAGAGGCTGGTAATCTTTAAACCACTCACATACATTCAATGGTACCTGGAATACAGGGTTAAAGATTCATTTGTAGTTTCCGGGATGACAGAAACTGATAATCTTTAAAATCACTCAGATACATTTAATGGTGACTGTGGAAGACACAGGATTAGAGACTCATTTGTATAGAGGCCATAACCGGACATGCCCAGGAACCCACAGGGATTAGAAATGAATCAAGTCTATCGGCCTGTGGCCTGGATCTAGGTTTCAGTTTTTGAGTCTAATAAACCTGATAGTTAAATAGTCTGGACATACCCAATGGCAACAGGTAGGCCCAACTAGCCCCGTCAACCTGATTTATCTACATGCTGTGGGTTCAGAAATGAATCAAGTCTATCGGCCTGTGGCCTGGATCTAGGTTTCAGTTTTTGAGTCTAATAAACCTGATAGTTAAATGGTTTGGACATACCCAATGGCAACAGGTAGGCCCAACTAGCCCCATAAACCTGATTTATCTACATGCTGCCAAGCAGATTACTTTGAACTCCAGCTATCAGTACTGAAGTCCCAAAAGGGCCAAAATAACAGCCTGATCTATTAAAGACATGAGTCTGGACGAAACCTCAGGACAGCCAAATTGCATACAGCAGTAATGTAGTACAGATAAAATTGGCAGATTTGTCCTACGTTAGAAGCACTCACTTTTAGAACCTTCTTCTCAAATATGTCAAACTTGTTTAAGAACAGCATGAAAGATGTTTTCTGGAAAAAAAAAAAGAAAAAAACTCGAGTTAGAGAAGTAACACAACCAACTATTTCTTCTATTACTACTTCAGAAAGCAAAGGTTCTCCACAAAGGTGCAACTGAAGGAAACCTCAAAGCATGGTTGCTTTAGGACCCAATCAAAAAGTTCTTTCGTCTCCATCATACGATTTTTGTTTTCATCCTCAAAAAGCATCTGATCATACCTGAATCAACATAGAAATCAGACATCCATTCTGTTAAAAACGAAAAAAAGAACCAGCTGGCATGCCATAAAGTTATTGAATGGGACTAATACGATGTGCACAGCATATTGTTCTTGTAAGAATTTATAGTCATAAATAACTCATAGGTAGCTATTCAAATTCAAAGGTCACAGTTCAACAATGAAAAAGCTATAATGCAATCTCAGTTAACATAACATCATAAGAAGAAAAAAATGAAAAGTAACAAGCATTAATGAAAGGAAAAGCGCATAAGAAAAAAATTATGGTTAACATAAGATATGTTTTGTTGTTTGATAAGCAGTGATACAGGTTGGGCCCCCATTCAGTAATCAAGTCCGTTCATCTGAAGGGACATGTCATGGGACGGGGCACAGCCTGGTTTCTCCTTGGATGACCAAACTGCACATTTGGCAGCAAAAATGGCTGACAGCCAATGATGGAACTGACTGCAACCCAAACAAGCTTCAAAAAGATCCCTGACCGCATCTTATAAGCACAGAATACAAAAATAAGAAACAAAAATTAACTGCTTTGATCGATCCAAACCACCGTACCACTTTATGGACAGAACTGTAGAAAAGTGTTATTACAATTGGCTGTTTCTAACCATTCAGTCTATAGATTCTTTTCCAAAGCGTTGGCCCAAACTTTCTACATCCAAAAATGGATCATAGACCAAAAATTATGAAATTCTAATAAGAACAATTATTGTGTTAGAACACATCCAAGAAGTCATCCACCAATTAGTGCAGACTCAATGCAAAAGCACCAATCATGTTCAGCTATAAGTTTCTTTTTCCCAGTAATGCATGGTAGATCAAGTGTAATTTTCATACAAAGGTAGACTCAATATTTGGTTAGGAGAGTGCTTATGACCAACTACCTTTCTGACACCAACACCCCATTTTCAGGGCTTGGGACCATCACATGTCAAAATTAAAGCATCCATCATGTGTGGGTTAATTATATTTATCAACAGATGCACACTGGCTTGTGATACTTACCAAAAGAGAAGGGTGACAAATGACCAAAAAAGAAAATAGAAGGATAAAATTAATATTTTGGACTGTTATTGCATGTGCAAGATGTGTTCTCAACAGTAAAATTCATAGGGCGTCAAAGAAAAGTAAGCTTACTCGCTAATAGCAGCACAGAATATTACAGCTGTAACTCCTTCAAAAAGATGAATCCACTTCCTTCTCTCATTTCTTTGTCCTCCAACATCAAAAAGTCTATAAACTTCACCACTTTTTCTACTCTCTCCCACGGGGCTGCAGATGGATCATTCTTTTGAGTGAACATGTTAAAGCAAAAATCTACCGTCTATGGAACAACTGATAAGAAACAAAGGGAAATTATAAGATGCTCAATTTAGAGAAATGGCACTTCTTTACCATCCTGCAATAGTAACAGAGCCCACCTGTCTGTAATTTGAGACTTATATCTAGTGGGCCCCAATATGAGAGGGAAATAAGCCAACATCTCGCAACCAGATGACCCCAACTATGCGATCCAAGCTATCCAATTGGTGGTTGCAGATAAAGTTCACATTTACAGAGGGCAAAAGATCATCCGGTACAGAAGGTTTGGAGCAATCTTACATCCATGACAAGGATGCATCTTATTGACTTATTGCTTTAACAAAAACAAATGGCCACATGTGCTCAAACGTATAAGAAACACACTTCAATAAATCAAACATCTTATACAAGGATTCTAACAATGATTGATGAAAAAGTAGAAGTCATACATAAGTTCTGGATATGAAGATCAAGCAAAGAAGATATTTCAGGAACATACGCAATTAGATGAAATAGTGCAGTCTAAAATAAAATAATCATAAAACAAAATTCCACCTGAATTGGATTTCCACAACACCCGTTGTTCGAACTCTAGCATAAAGAACATCCTCCTGCAACATCGAAGTCTATTTAGAGTTTCATTCAAAGATATATAACTTAAAACTGCATTTGGAAACACTTTGTCAGAGAAAAGGTTCAAGCAATTGAGATCATTAGTGAGTAATTTAATAGGATCCCTTTCAAAAAGACTTTATTCAACTTCAAAAAGAATATCCTGCAGAGCTATATCCTTCCAGTTTCAGCGGGTAGATGGCTCTACAAGATATGACCCCATGACTGCAGTTGAAAATTGAAGGATAATTTGCCCTTTCGGAAGGGATTATGCTAAAATGCTCACTACGTACCCCTAAAATCCAATGGTCAATACTAAACAAAGATCAACACTCTAAAGCTAGAACTACCAAAACAGGAAGATTTTAGGGTAATATCAACCATCTACGATTGGACCCACTCTAAAAAATTTGCATCTTTCATAGGTGGGAACCAGATGCTGCTTATAGGACCTAGAAAGAACAATCGAGCATTGTATACAATAAAATGCCTGTAGGAGTGGGCAGATCATACAATTATTGTATTTTTTTTTATAATGGAGGGTGTTACAATTACTGTATTTTTTTTTTTATAACCTAAGGTATCTCCCGCTCAGCCCAACCCAGGAGCCTTTGGCCCTGAGCTCAAGGGACAGTCAATTCTAGACAGCCAAGAACTAATCCCTAGGGCACATGCAAACCCTCCTATCCACATGCATCGGGTAAAACTATCGAAGGTGGCCAACAAAGGTAGGGTGTCGAACACAAGACCCCTCCACTTCCTGAGGCACAGAGGTTACAATTATTGTATATTCCTCTAGACATTATGTGAAATTGGCAGAATAAAAGAAACAAATAAAAACATGTATGTGAATAATATGCTAAAAGAAAATATTCAAGTTATCTACTCGATCTTTGAGACCTTTGTTGGAATATAATTCACATCAGATAATCGTTGCAGGTTTTCCATGAAATAGTGGGCACAGTCTGGCACTTGCAGTTCATTCCCACGAGAATATGTTTCCTGCATGTACATATCAATAGTGAACGTAATTTTTTACCAATACCTCATTCACATTTTTCAGAAAAGTCAAAATAGTAGCTGTAGGAAGAAAAACGTAAGCCCAACCCAAATTGAAGAGAAAAATGGTGACCACCTATGTATATCATGATGAAACAAAAGATACCTGAATTGCAGGGTCTCTCCACAAAGTTTCAATATCCTGCGCAAACTCTTTAGTCAAGCGAGGATAATCCAACCTGCTTCCAATTTCAGACAGCTTTTCTCCTATCTCCTAATACCAGGAAAAAAGATGCACTATTTACCAAGTACTATTTTCATCCAACAAAGAATAGAAGAAACAGGACATTCATGCACATACTAAATAAATAAATAGTGTTAGGAAAAAAAAAAAAGCCATATGAACCAAGCACCCCAACAATGCATCCAAAACGAACCATAAAACAGCAACCTAATATGATTTTCATGTATGTAGGAATAGCATTATTTAAGTACCTAGGGATTATGCTGCAAAAACCAATTTCCAATAACTTTTATTAGAGAAAATGTTAAGATATCAAATCATGAGTCAAACATACAATAGATCGAACCAAGGTACCAGTTTAATGTTCTTCAGAGGCCAAATTAGACTGCCCAGACGCCAAACAAAACCACAGGTTGCAGTATAAAGCATTAATAAAACTAGTTCTACATATCCAACCATGTTGATTTTTCTAACAAATAATACTGGAAGTAGATAATTACTAAATTACAAGGAAAATTCAAACCTTATTTTCAGGAGATATGACATACTTCAAGGAATCCGCTTCATTTTGAGCCAATTCCCGTGAGCCATCATGCAATACCTGCAGAAAATTGAGAAGACGGGCTAGAAGTCAAACGATTGATCATCACTCCAGTGAGTAGCTCTCTTAATACTCCTCACAAAAGGGAAAAAACCAACACACCCTTTTCAGTATTGCGTACTTTAATTGTCTGATACACATTGGCATGAATAACTGACGTATAGCTCCTAAGTTCTGCCTCGTCAAAACCAGTTTGAAACAGAAGTTTTAT
Source organism: Persea americana (assembly GCA_029852735.1). NCBI lineage: Eukaryota > Viridiplantae > Streptophyta > Magnoliopsida > Laurales > Lauraceae > Persea > Persea americana. Next base: position 50,061,651 of record CM056817.1, on the reverse strand, counting down.
CTGTGCAAGAACAACAGGCAAGAAAGTCAGAGCGGAGTAAACTAAAACTGAACAAAAAAATGGTTGAGAAAAAATATGAAAAGAAGCAGCATTGATCCAAGAATAACTTGTCCATCTGACCTGCTTAAAGATTGTAGACTTCCCAGACTCTCCTGCGCCTTGAAACAAAAGATAGGTTACCCAACATTAAGAGAATCCCAAGGAAAGCTCTCAAAGAAACAGATGAAACCAGGATCTAAATTGCAATCCGAAAAACCCAGAAAACATGCCTAGACATCCAAAAGTACGTGCGGGGTAATGCAAAATGGCAAATGAATATTAACAAAAAACCAGAAGCAATTGCCAGCCCTTAACATAATACCTGGAACCTATCATCGAGAATGTGAAAGAAAAATATTACTTTTGCTTGATGTCAAGAAGAGAGCAAAAAGTAAATCAAGTTCAAGGACGAGTTTGGTTGATACATATAAGGAATGCCTATGAATTTCTCCCTCTTGCAGCACATCTAGAACAGAACACACTAGAAGAGTACCCATGTGATTATGACACTGAAATTAAGTTAGTTCCTTACACCAACAGCAGGAGTTGCACAAAAGATGCAAACAATCCCTATCACGAAATGCCTACGTCTGCTATTTAGCAGACACTGGCTAGCATAGGAACTAAGAAAACCACCAGTAACTCGGCAGCATTACATTTACATCCAAAAGCTTGCAGGGCAAGGGTTTCCATAGCCAGTACACTCACAGCACATCAAAATGAAACCATTTAGCAGTGGCATCTGAAAACCCCTTGGCTAGCAATGAGAAAGACTAACAAAATTTGAAGTAGCCACAAGTAGCTGCGCGGCAACAAATAAACAATAATCAGCTTCTCGTTCAAAACAGAACTGGCTTCATGTTTTGTAAAATCTAAAGTTCTTGACTCATCATTGAACAGCATGCATTAGACTATGCATCAATTTGAGCAGTCACCTCAAGAAGCTTAATATGCCAGTACATCAGTTTGTAAATATCAAGTACATCTAAGCATATATTTTAGTAGCCTATAGAAACTATTGCCATGATTTCTGCTCTATTAGAATCACCAAACCACTGATTCAGAGAAAGATAACACTACAGCACCTTGATCTCTCTTGATGACCCCCAAATCTAATGGCCCTATGTTACCTTTTGAGCTACCATGCTTCAATATAAGAGATCTGAACCATTTGATTGATCATGTATGAAATACATAGTTCATAAAAAATAAATAAAATTAGTGTGAAATACGTAGTTATGGTTTCCACTCATAACCAATACAACAGTGTGTTGCACTCCATTTGGAGTGAAATTTGAGATAGTTACAATAAAAAGGGGGCTCATTTAATATGAACATATTGTTCACACAAAGGTGGGCCTCGGGCAAAAGAAATTAGATATTAGCTGGTGTCGGCACCATTCTGACAACAGCATGGGATTATTTCTCTTGACAAAATGAATGGTTATCCATTCCACTGTGCATATGGGGCAGCCCAGTGATCACAACATTAGGTTGCCCTTCCCATCCCAATCATATCAACAATGAATTCCAACATTGACTTGGGAAAAGAGATCCCTAGTAATGATAAATCCAGTGTAGTCTTTTTGGCTAACAATATATCCAGTGTCATTGCCACCCCAAATGTAAAACAAAATGGCAGACTATCCATTCTGCCAAATCAGTCAAACAATTACGATTTGATATAGTGAGTCCATGTCCAACAGAAAAAATACAAAAATGTTATATTATTCAAACTGACTGATGCATTTATTTGCAATAAATAAGATAAATACCAAGTAATAAAAGCTTATGGATGTGTTTTTCAGCCTTTGTTTCTTGAGCAATCCGCTTCTCTATTTCTGCAGCCTGAAATGGCATATACGAGAAGAAGAACAATTATATCCAGCAAAACTGGTAAAAAAGAAATGCCTCAGCAATATATTATCAGGGGTTAAATATACATACAAAATGGCAGTATACAGTGATACACAAATGCAGAATTTCTACCTGTACATTTTCTTCAGTATCAGCTTCACTATATCGTTTTTGTCTGCTGCAGAGTAGGCCCATAATGTCTATAATTGGAACAGCCAGCATGGAATTATCCTAGAAAAGATGAATAAGGTTTCCTGTTGATCTTTTGTTATGGAACAATTTTTGTTGGGAAAATAGCCCAAAAATGCATTCAGAATAACCTATCAAGTATCAGTACAATTAAGACTCTTAAAGGTATAGAAAAGTTTTTTCTATTACTCCATCACGAAAATGGAAAAATAAGAAAATAAAGACAAGTATCTAGCTCACTTCTAATTAGAATTTAGAAGATAACGACTTAAAGAAAACCAGGTAACTGTTTCAGATTCATTCTCTTGGATGGCAATCTGATTCATGGTCCAAGATGCAGTTTCTCAGCATGTTCAGCTAAATCAAAATGTAAAATTGTCTGTACTTTTTTGAAAAGATAAATAACCTAACTCGATATGCTGTTACAAGGTTTGTGCGCTATCTGCATGGCTGAGAATCCATTAAGAAGGAAAACAACAACACAGCCTTTTCCTTTTGTTTTCTTTCTATCTTTCTTCTTCTTTTTTTCTTTTTCTTTTTTCCTGGTGGTGGAGGGGTTATGGAGTCTCTACAAGATTCCTCATATTGCAACCTTGGATTGGCACCTCGGTATCACACAAATGCCCAGGGATTCCCTGGGTCTTCATGTTGGCAGTATCACTCTTGGCCATTAGACCAACCGAGCAAAAAAACATGTTTGTAATGCGAGATCAACAAAAATCAGCTTCATGGAGTAAAGATCCTAACAAGCACACTAAACATTGGCTTGGAAAAAGCACAAATAAAACATTGTATTTCATACTAAAATCTATGTATCCTGGCTGTTATTTAAGACTGTATCGGTGAAAACGAGCAGATATTCACAGAACTTTAAGGTGGACTTCTTATTGAAGCTACCAAGATTTAAACAAATAAAAAGGAGATTCTTCTGATGGAAGCCCAAAGCCAGATGGAAGGAGAGAAGATTTGCTTGACAACTGTAAGGTCACATATACAAAGAATCAATGATACTCAGATCATTCATAAGACAAGAGTAACAGAGTCTGAGCTGATTAAAATGTCACAGAGTCCCTTACCTTGAACTTCACTCCAGATCTACAGGGTTATGATTGTTTAGACTACTAGTTAAGCTTTGGGGGAAATCATGACAGTTGAGTTACAAAACCAACTTGTAATATTGTTTGGGGAGTAACTTAAATTGATTATCCATCCAAAGGATGCCTAAAATCATGGAAAATATTCTTTAGTGATAACTATTCTCTCTTCTAAATTTCTTTGCCTGATTTAGCCTCAGGTGCTGGATTACTTCTTTAGTCATGTTTTTTCTAATTTTCCTTTCTTTCATTTACCATTTCTCCTTTCCAATTCTGGGTGTGTTTTCAGCCTACGAAGACGGTTTTATCATTCACAAAGGGGATTAGCCCCACAAAATTAAAAGGATAAAAACTCTTCAGCAAGTCTAAGTCTAACCAACCATAACCAACAACACAGCAACTCCTTGCAATTCATATCCATCGCAATCATAACAAGAAACCAAGCAGCAACACCAAAATATTAGAAAAAAAAAAAAAACAATAATATAAGCTAAGATTAACTCTCAGATGCAGAGGCATCTGATCTAATCTCAGGACACTTAAAATCCTCCAAATTCCATTACAGCCTGCTTGCATGTATTTTGGAAGAGCAAATAAAGAGAGAACCAGCATGCACATGCATCCAAAACAGCATCCCTTGTGCTTCAGGTCAGATCTGAAACAGAACAGATGTCTGTTTCCCACAAGATGAACATGAAAAACAAAAAAGAAAATGGCATATCCATTCAAAAGTAGTCATGACTCATGACATTCTACCTTGCCCCAGACCCATTACTAAACTGGATAACATCAGCTCTCACAAAACCAACCTAAACAAAGATCAGTCACCTCAATCCAAACAAAACCCCACCTCACAAATCTCTAAACTTTCCCAACCACATCAACACATCCAAACCAGCATTAACAAAAACCACTCAAAAATCAAAATCAACTCAGAAGAAGCCAAACACCAACCAACACACACACAGAGTCCAAATCCTACAAAATCCAAGAGCAGCAGCAGCACATCTTTTCCGCCAAAACCTCAATCCAATTCCTTCCAGATCCAACACCAAACAGTAGCATACACATATCCACAGCTGAAAAAGAAAAACGCGGGAAAAACAACAAAACAGAGAACCCTCTCGCCTTGAAATGCGATCCGAGTCGCAACAACTACAAGTACATCCAAACGGTACCATAATCTCATCAGACAGATCTTTTCCACAGAGGAAATCAGGGGGTAAAAAAAAAGGAAAGGGTAAAGCAAAGAGTAAGGTAAAGTACGCCAAACAGGGAAAAGGAAAGAAATGCAGAGATCGAGAGAGATCGAAATACCTGCAGGAAATCGTGGAGAGCTCAGTGTGGCACAAAGATCGCATACATGGTGAGGAGAAATGGTTTTACAGGGAAAGTGGAAGCGTGAGGAAATTGAGCAGTGGGATTTTTATTTTATTTTTTTTGATTTGTTATGGAAAGATAGCGAAAGAAAAAGTAAAAGGTTGGTCAAAGGAGAATGTGGGAAAAATAGTGACTCTGTGTAATGTGAGGCACAGGCTACACTTGTAGGGAAATATCATAGCTTTTACACCTTTTTTTTTTTATTAATTATTATAGCATAGAGAACAGTGGATCTGGACCGTTGATCTGGTGAGTCCAGCTAAGCAAATGTGTTGACTGGATTTTACAAGCCTCTCATCTCTTTAAATCTTATTTTTAATTACACACAGTCCAAATTTATTAATTAATTATAAAATAAAAAACATTCATCTATCTCAAGCGGCTCAAATTATAATAAATGTAGTTAGTGGAGGCTTAAAAGGATCAAGAATCTAAATCCTGACCGTCGATTTTTAATTTCACGTCAGGGATGTGTGTCAGCCAGTCCACCATGGCTTTCTTTGTGCTTTTTTTAAGTGTTTATTTTTTATGCTGTCGATTTGGATGCATTGAAAAGTCCAGGAGTTTGAACCGCTGTGGGCTGGCTCCTGAACGTGGTGGGCCAGTTGGTTTGTACGATCCAGATAACGATTCCATTCCACGAATACGGTCGAGCATATGTTTTACTTAAATGGAGAAATATCTTGGAAACATAGCAGAAGTGTCACGCTGGTCAGCTGGTGCAAATAAATGAATCTTTTGGGGAGGTCTCTTTATTATTGTACTTTTTTTTTAAAAGATGTTTTGGGGTAAGTTTGATTCCAAAAGTTTCCATTTATATATATAGTAGATGATTATTTCACCAAAACCTCACATCTCATCTCATCACCATGATGGGAAGAAACGCCACATGAGGTTCTCCTAAAGAGTTTTAGATGACTCCCCCGAGAATTTTCTTTCTTTCATTTTTACATAATGGCCCTCCAAGAAAATTTCCATGGTCCACGCTTAACTAAGGCTGTATCCGAGCTAAAAACACACATGGAAGTAGAGCAGGAGTCAAAAGTTTATGGGAAAGCAGCCGGAGTAGTAGAAGGAATGGAGGAAGAAAGGAAAAAAAAAAAAGTAAAGAAAAAAAGGACACAGAGAAATTTATTTTTTATTAAAGTGATATTCGGTGTTCAAGTGTATAATTCTATGATTTCACTTTTGAACTTTTGAACCTTTTAAATTGATGGCCAGCATCACTAAACAAGAATTTTATTTTATTTTTTGTAGCCAAGCCTCATCCTTGGTGAGACTCTCTCAAGTCTCATCCCTCACTGCACCATGATTATTAATTGTGCAAAGTGGGCCCTTCATAATGGACTTCACCACATTGATATGATGTGGGCTTTTACTACATCGGCCTTAAGTGCTAATACCCTTTTGTTACTCTTATTAGAATAATGTGATAATGCATGCATAATTACTGATAAAGTTACCTAACCACGATCTAATTCAAATTTTACTTGAGCTGTGGTTAGGAGCAGGAACGTTTGATAAAAATATGATTAATACACAAATTTTGCATTATTCATTAACATATTTAAATCAAACAGTCAATTATACAGAGAAACCACCTGTGGTTTGAAAAATCCCGAGTAGCCCATGAATTGATAGAGCATTTTATTTTGAATCGCTTAGCGTGGAGCCTCACTTCCAAAGTTTCACTCGCCGGACACAGTATTTTTTAAAGTCAAAGCCTTTCCCAACTCCAGAGATAGATATCATAGTTTCACAGTTTTGAGCGTTCAACCCTTCAAGCAGAAAAGTCGTAGGCAGTTGTTTTTTTTTTTTTTTTCTTCTTCTTCCTTGTAGTTGCAGCTCGAATGGAGTTTTTTCTTGGCAGAAGCAGGCCTGGCAAGTGAAGTCAGAATATTGGGAGTTTCAGATCATTTTCTCCCTTTCAAATGTTCTAATAAGAGTTAATAAAAAAAAAAATCCTCGTATTCTCTTTATGGAGAAGGCATTGACTACAAATCTTCCGTTACGACAAAAATCTTTATTCAACACCCCAGCCATCCAATTGGACTTTAACCCTATCAAATTTCAGCGTAACAACAGCTCTCTCCGCCTCTGGGCCCAGTTATGCAGACTGACTTAAAAATGAAGACTTTTCCCGTGAATAAATTGAGCTTATTATTTTCTTCTACATAGATATGCTAATCAAAAAGGCATTTGCAAGAAACCTCCACGCTCTCACTTTTTGTTGCCTACAGCATATTGCTTGAATGCATTCCAACTCCTGAAGCCCAATTAGATAACCGTCTATCAAAGGGAAGAGTGCATGGACAGACCTCCAGACGAACAAAGGAGACAAAAAAACAAAAACAAAAACAAAAAAAAACCAAACCAATTAGATTATCCTAGCTCTCAATTTAACAACCTTAAATTACTGACCTCTTAACCATAGTTTTTTTTTTTTTTTAATTCAATCCAATGGTGAGCGAAGGCTAAATGTGCAAAAAACCCTAATGCCAGATCATGGGATGAGAAAAGAATTTAATGAGCTGCACATGCAAACCACTTGGAGGCAAACATTCTCCAGCAAATCAATATTACTGATTGCCGATCTGTCAAATTTTGCATGTGCAATTTTTATTTTTAATTTTTTTTAAGTGCCAAAAACGCACTGAAAAGCACACATGACCATTAACAAGCTCTTGATTGTGCTTACGGGGACATGATAGAGAGTTTAACATCACTCTTGGAAACTCGAAATTCAAATGCTATAACAGTCTGTCCATTATGTTGAGACTACAAATTGAACCTTCAGAACATTAGCAAACAGCATCAGAGACATGGAATAAAGTCGAGCAGTATAGCTTTCTTGCTTTTGAATCAGCTAGTGCAGCAGAAGCCTCATAAACCTTTGTTAAATCTGGCAAGTCATGGGGGCCTCCACATGCCAAATCCATAAATCTTCTGTACAAATGTTCATATGTACAACGAAACAATGGAGTAACAACAACAAATCATAGGATAGGTACCATGTAAAGATGGATGGGGTTGGTGAGGGTTAGCTTCTCAGGCCCGACCTGCCCGAGACCGTGAGACCCCAGTCATACATGCGCTGAATTTCCTCCCTGTACTCTGTCAATGACTTGTCCGGTATGGTTGGTGTCAGCTCCAGGACATCTCCCATCTTCAGCTTCTGTGTTGGATCACACACAGGCTCATGGTTCAGCCTTGGCCTCAACTCTTCCTTCACAGGGGGGTATGGAGACAATCTCGAGCTCCCGCGTCCCACTCTCCCCAATAGGTCCATCACTGTTGAGTTAGCTGGAAACTCCTGTACAGACATCTGCAACCACACCCAACGGCTAATTAGACCTCTCAAAACCAACACATACATAGGGGAAGAAAACCTTTTACTACATTAGCCTTCTAGAAAATAATTTTTTCTGTTTCTGTACGACAAAATCTCCAGCAGTAGGTATATTTTCAAAGCAAATATGATCATCTCCAGCTGTGCTTACAGGTTATAATATTATGTGGTATATTTAACTGCCTTTACCACCCCAGATAAAAACTGGACGGATCAAAGCTTAAAAGGCCAGGAATAGTGATAAGGATGAAAGCCCTCATAACTATGACAAAAGTATATTTATCATAAACTTTCATGGATGAGAGGCCTTTTGATGTGAAATTATGGAAATAAAACCCACAAAAGAATTAAACAAGTTATAACACATCATGTTTCCAACTTCTAAATTTCAGTTCCCATGGTGATGGGACCAATAAAACTGGGACAAAAGAGGGTACCATAGTAAGTACAGAGAAATCAGTGGCTAAACTAAACAGCCCATGCAAACAGAAAAACACCATATATAGAGACTAAACCCAAAAACTAGTCAAAAACATAGATCAAAGCGGATAGTTTAGTTTTGTCATATCAGGAAAGACATTGCAGAAAACCTGCAAAGGAAAAATAATTACGACCACCTACCTTCTCATTTTCTATCATGATGACAAAGACAGGTCCACTATGGCCACATTGAGGTGTGTAAGAATGTGGGCAGTCATCCAAATGTGAAGGGAAGGGGCAAGGTGGCCTAAACGAGTCATCCCCCAGCGATGAGGCGCGCTCTTTGTTCATTGCCTCACACTGCCAAGACAAAGCCCATTGGACCCATTTCACCATCTGATGCACAAAGTTAGAGTACTCGCTGTCATCGTCTTTGTATCTCCAATGTGCAGCAAACCCAAATTCTGCTTGCGCATGCATCTCCTTGGTTCGGATCTGAACCTCAAAGGGGAGCATGTCTTCACCCCTCACTACAGTGTGCAGTGATCGATACCTGTGATGGGCAACAAAGTCAAGAAAAAGCAGAACACACTCGAATCATGCTATCTGCACTCATGTCAAGTACATACCCATTTGATTTGGAATGCTTTATATAGTCCTTCAGCCTTCCAGGGACTTCAGGCCATAAATGATGAACAATGTCCAGTGCTGCATAACAATCTTTTTCATTCTCAACTATCAATCGTAGCCCATGAATGTCATGAATTTCGTCCATGGTTAGCTTCTTCCTACAAAAATGCATTACATCCAACATCAATCGCATCATACCCAACATCAATTAAATGAAGAATTCTATGACTAACCTACTGTTGGATCAGTAGTAACTGGTAAGGCACCTGCCTTGTCATTGAGCAGATCAGGGTTCAATCCCTGGTTTTTAGAAAAAGCTTGCCCAAAGATTCTATGATTAACAGAAAAATGCAACTTCTCTACCCCACAAGGAGTAAGGAAGCAGCCTCCCGCTTAACAATTACAACTCGTAAACATTGATCTAGTGAACTCCATAATGAAACCATTTTCACACTCAAGTACAGACAACCACGTGTGCGAGTGAACCACTCTAAAATAAAAAAACATTGATCTGGTACCCCATTACAAAGCACCAGCCGATAGCATTTCTATCAGATTTATCAGTCATACACCCAAAATGGACCATGACAACCAGTTATCAGCATTTGTCAAGGGTTAATTGCACACTTTTCAGGCTACATCCCAGCCAACCCAATGAACACCACATGAAGATGAACTGAGTAGAGTTGGCCCATCATGTGAAGTCTACTTTGTTCAGATGAGTAAATTCTCACTTAAACATTGTATACTTCCTCATATAAAATTGGGGTTGGAGAGGTAAACAAGAGGACGAGAGCGCATACTTCAACATCTTGGTGTATATGCTGTACAAGCTCTTGTGCCTCCCTGATAGGACACGATAAGAAACCGCTCCAGCTTTAAGAGCTTTCTTCAGCTTTGCTATTGCAGTAGTAATCATTGCTTCATCAAAAGACTTGATAAGTTTGGAGGAGAGCTCTTTGTGCTGCTCCGGGTTAAGATGCTTGAAACACAGATTTTCCAACTGTTCCTTCCAGCTTGAGATGCCGAGACGGTTGGCCAAAGGAGCAAATATCTCCATAGTTTCCCTTGCGAACCTCTCTCGCTTTGTGAAGGGCAAAGCTTCAAGAGTCATCATATTGTGCAGCCTGTCCGCCAGTTTAATGAGAACTGCCCGCACATCAGCCATGGCAAGAAACATGGTGTGCAAGCGATCCGCCTCATCAGTTTTACTTGCAGTGTTGTTTTCACGGGCAAGCTTGCTCAAGTGGCTTAGCTTAGAGACCTACATAAATGGCAATGATCATTGAAACTTAATTTTCTTATCTCAATAACAAATGAATATGCACAGGCAACAGATACAGGACAAAAATAAAATGCACCAAACCCTTACCACCATTTCAACCTTAGGCTATGAATAAACTAAATGACAGAGAATTACGTTGTTAGATATAATTTTCAAAAACTAGAGAGAGATCAAACGCTTTGAAGATCCACCATTTTCAACAAAGAACAAAACCTGCAACTGTGTATATTGATCTAAATATAAGAGTATTAATAGAATAAATGAGATGCCACTGCCACTGCCATGAAATTAGCATACTAACCTTCACTGGCCTTAAGTTTTATTGTTAAGTTTCAACATTCAATAGCTCTTTTCCTTTTTATAATTCTTGATGAGTTAAATGTCCTACATACATGCAATATACAAAATCATATAATCATATATTCTATCAAATAAAATAAAATAAGTTACTCACCAATCAAATTCAAGTGGGATTGAATTTATCGCAGTTATTTAAGAGGTGCAATTTGGACTAACTTATATCATCATCAATTGCATGCATGCCCCCAAATATAAAAGAAATGAGTACAACGATATTCAATCTAATTGTAATTTGGGAACATCCAAACGCACCCATGATTGATAAATTCATCTTCTGCCTCAGAATTCATTTGACAACGCAGAAGTAATACACAAAACCATTTAGATAACAGATTATAGAAAGAAAGAAAGAAAAAAGACAGTAGAAGAAAAACATACCCCTTCAACCAAATCGGCAACTCCGGCACCAAACATCTGGAAAATATAACCATAAGTCATGAAAGTATCATCAAGTGTGTCATGTAAAAGCCCTGCCGTAACAACCGTGGCATCTGCACCAATCATCGCCAGCAAAACTGCTGTCTCAACACAATGCTGCAAGTATGGATCTCCACTCGCTCTCATCTGCAAAAGAACAACAATAATTCACCATTTTTTCAATTGAAGAAAAATCTCCCGATCCACAAATCTCATATATTTACACAAATTCAAATCACCTGGCCCCGATGCGCCTTTTCGGCTTCGTAGAATGCTTTAACCACAGACTCCTCATAGAAGATACTATGCTTTGATTGTGCACCCGACAACAGAGACTTTGCAAACGGCTCGCAATCCATTTCTTCCAAATTCTCATCCACATTGAAGGCGAGTTCATCACCAAGTGCATCCTCAGAAGAAAACTCACGGGCAAATCCGACGCCACCCATGCCGGTGCTTGTAACCGGCATTGGGAAGCTCGGCGAGTCATAATCGACGCACGGTCCCAAAGCATTTCCCACAAACCCATTGAAGAGCCTGTCCCGGCCAGATCGAAACGCCGCCGCGGCCGGCAGATATAGATCCCCATTCCGCGAGATCCGGGGCGCCTGCGGAGGGCTTCTAGTTGATCCAACGCTCCCGCACGAGACTGGACCATGGAAGACGGAGACCGGGCTCTGGTCCCTGCACTTGAACGGCGACAGCGAGTAGCAGTAAGAGCTGCCGAAATCATCGCAGCAGCCGCCTCCACCGCCGCCGCCTCTATCATGCCTCAGCGTCCCGATCTCATCGCCGGCAAAGCTCGACGATGGCGCTGGGTGGCGGACGGAAGAAGCGGAAGCGAAGAGCCGGGACAGACCGCCGACGGTCGGCTTCTGAGCCGTCGCCGCAGCCGGCGGCCTCGGATTCACCTCATAGTCAGACGACGACGCGCACGGATACGGCGTCGAGCAGACGCTGCCCGGAGGGCTAGCGTAGAGCGCGATCGTCGGGACGGCCATCCAATCAACCCTTCCAAAACCCTAATTCTTCGATCCTCCACAGATCCCCAATTCCCAAACCCTAATCAACACCTTTATACACACACAGCTTGAGAATCTTGAGAATCTGGAATCGATCAAGAAGCAGAAGAAGAAACCAAAAACGGAACCCTAAATTCAAAGAACAGTCGGCGGCGAATCGGTACAAAACAAGCTTCAAAAATCAAAACCCTAGAAAGCGAGATCTTACACTATTCACAGAATTGCCATTGCAGAGAGAGGAGGAAGAAAAGTCAAGAAACGGACAGTTTTGAGAATGGAGAAATCGCAGCTCCAGATCTGGACTAGAGAAGAAAAAGAACCAAAGAGAAGAAGAAAAGCAGTATTTACAAAACACTCCAGGTACCGATTCCTAAAACTAGAAGACCTCCGTTTTGGAAGAGTCAAATGGAGAAGGAAACGTTTTTCTTTTGCTGGTTCAGCTGTTCTGGAAGAAGGGTTTTGCTTTCTTCGTTGCTTCGAAGCCAAGGGAAACGGAGGGAAGGGAATGACGAGATTGCCCTTTGGGGAGATCCGATATAACGGTATTACCTGACGTGGTTTGCTGCTCGAGCACGTAAGCGGTTGCATTTGTGTATCGCGGGTGCGGGCGGGCCAGATTAAATGCATGTACACACGTGGCGTGTTGCATCTGCGAGAGTCCATGTCGTGGTGATCTGGCAGTAGTTCGAGTGCACGCATGCTAACTTTTAGACCGTCACGCGAATGTGCTGCCATCTAAACCCTCCATATCTGGGATGTAATTAAGACAAGGACGGTTGGTGTAAAATAAAATAATTAAAGGTTTAAATGTGAGGAATACTTATATGCATTTTTTCTTTATTATAGGATGAGGGACACTTTCCTTCCTTTTTGCACGGAAAGATAAAAAAGTGTACATCACCCTATGTGCTTAAAAAGTATATTTTGTACTTAAAAATGTCCAAAAAAGAAAGTGTCCATCACCCTATGGTGAGGGAAACATGCATATAAACATTCGCCTTTAAATATTTTCGCTTCGAGATAAAATTGAAATGAAAGTAATAGAGTAAAAAGTTCTGTGTTATATATTGTGAAAATTATTTTGAGTAGAGTTAAGTGGAAAAAAAGAGGCCCTACATCGGTAGACATGTGAATAAATAGAATTTACCAGTGTGGGAACTAATTCTATTCCACTTGCACTTCACTCAAGTGCAAACAACAAATAACAATTTTTTTTCTTATGAATCTGTCTTTAAAATGACAATTAAAATAACTTTTTATTATGAATATTTTTTGAAAAAGAAATATGTAAGATTTTTGGATAAGGTGGGGAATGCGAGACTAATTATAAAATGAAACCAACCCTTACGTGAAATTTTAGATCAGTCTCATTGAAATAACCCTACTGAGTACTGGCAGTAATTTCCCACTGATAGTGAATTGGCCTAAACTCCAGTTGAATGATACTGAATGTCCGAGGTCATTTGCTTGCAAGTTTAGTTAATGACTTATCTATCTCTGACAACGAATTAACGTATATATATGAAATTCTTAATAGCCAGAAAGTGAACATGAGGTCGGTATCTACACTGTGGTCTGTGGGCCTCAGTGATCTCAACCACAGTGACTCTTTTTACATGGCAACATCATTCATTTTAGCATTTTCAAAGTAATATGCGCCCTCGGTATTAAAATACTTGAAATGACAAGAACAAGGTGAGACGGTCAATCATGTGCAAATGATTGATCTTGATTTTCATTTGTCTAATTAAAGTCGATCCCCTCTGTGCAAATCTCGAATGTTGTCCTACCAATAGATTGTATGCTTCTCATATGCAATTTCTTACGTAAAGGGCCAATGAGAAAATCAGCCCCAGTCGGAAGTGATTGGTGGGGGCTCCCCTTTCCAACATCCAAGCTGTCTATTGACCCTAACACCCATTTTATTCAATATTATATATAAACATTCAAAGTTAGTGTAAGTGGGTCAATTGTTGGATTGATCGCACGTGAGGGACTCCCTCCATTCCTATCCTAAGCAAGTGAAAAAGAAAAGAAGGGCAAATTCATCACATGTTCTATATCAAAGTCAATCCAACTGTGGCCAACTTACGTATTTGAGTATTAACTTTTCCATTGATCACTTCATGGGTCATAAATGGCTTGGGTTTTGAAAAGATGGGCCCCACCAAGCATCTAAGAAGGGTGTTGCACCATACCACAATGTAATACCACTGTATTGTAGTTTTACCCACGGATAAAGTAACAGCAAAAGGCCTACTTATAAAGCCTTAAAACTTTTAGGTCACGTTTGGCAACCATATCCTCAAGAAAAATATGTCTACTTTCCACCGACTCATGGAAAATCTAGGTTTGGCAATTTTAAATCTCCAAGGATTTGGGCCCATGAAAATTTTCATTTGTTTGAATTTTCAAATCTAACCTCCCCCCATAGGATTTGGAAATCCTCACTTTTAGAGATTTACATATAAATCAAATTTTCTCATATATATGCATCAATATGAATCGATATTGATGTGAAATCTTCAGCTATACAAATCCCTAACAACGAATCATTATTCCAATGGTAGCAAGGAATCCTCACATCTGTAGATTTCTCACATTTTGCCAAATATGCCTAAAAAAATGTTAGAATCATTAATTCAAGTGATCATTGCCCAATTTGGAATTCACACATCACAGACTATTGAGATTGATGTACGCTAAATTAGGGAAGTGAATAAAAAAATGAACGTTATAAAGATTATTTAAGGGTAGATGGGGATGGGAAAAACAAAATTTATATAGTGGATCGAACATGGCAAGGCTTGGATGACGGCGGCGGCGGCGAACTAGTTACAAATAGTATGTAAATAAAAAGTTAGATATTTTTAAGTTTGGGTTCTTCTTAGGATATTATAAGAAAAATATTGTAGAAAATAAATTATTTTTCAAATAATAAATAAACATAAAACACGCCTAAATCATTTTCCTATGTTTCTCCTTTTTCATTTCATGTTATCATGAATTTGTTGGATATTTGAAAATTGTAAGATTTTATTTTTTTTAAAAAATCATTTAAGGTAAAACTATGATATTATTAAAAAATTATAAAAATATCACCTACATTTGCAATACTGATCCAACTGTGACCCTTTTTATTCCGCTTACTGTTGTGATTGTTATGAGTCCCATAACCCCATGGCCTGATAGGAATGCTACCTTGTGATTGTGGTGCATCCAGGTAATACAGTCCAAGGCTCTAAGCTATATGTGTTATATGTGTGTATGCTCATAAAAGCCAAACATTAATATTTTTAAATTATTTCCCTTTTAATCTATATAAAAAATAGAAGACACATACGGTTTTAGATCATCAAACTTTTTTCTTCCTTTTTACAAAGCTTTGGGACTTACCTACAAATAAAAAGCCCACTATACTAAATGCTTTCATATTTTGTGTAAGGCCACGAATTGGACACCAAACTAAGTTTCTAATTTCAGATTTAATTCACATGTTGCTATTAAGCATTTAATAACGTTAAATAAACTTGATATTTTATCAAATGAATAGCAGTTCAAACCCTTTTTTTTATTTGAAAGGCAATTAGGCTATGTACTATTTTTAAAATAAAAATTCTTGCCTTGAATGCTTTTTATGTGTGAAATGCATTTGAATATATTTTAACGTAGAAACCATTTTTCCTCTCATAGTGTCCAAACTCTTCAAGAATCGATTATATTCCTAGCATGTGAAGTCTGTGTCTCTCCCACGCATTTGATAAGTTAAGCTTCTTTTTAAATAAGTAACGTTAGAAATAACATACACCGCAAATCCCTTGTTCCTAAGACGTGGTCCTAACCAAACAGGAATCATTGGTCGGCCCGGCTGAGAAGGTGAGCATAAAAGGGTATTGTTGGCATTTCAAATAAAGTACTCGGTCGTTGAAAATCTGCGCTCGGCACCCGCCGCTCACGATAAGGACGCGATCTAGATTCCTACACTCACGCCACCACGTGTTCAGAATCGCGACTACTACGCCTGCCACGTGCCTTACCTGTGCTCCGGAACCCTCGGGCAATCAAGGGAGCAAGTCCATTCCTACGGTGTTTGTCTTCCACAACGAAAGAAAAAAGACGAAATCGCCGTGCACTCAGCTCGCTTCGTGCCGTTTCCGGAAGAGCATGTGATGGCACAGTAATTTTCTTCTCTGTACAACTACAATGGCTCGTTCATGGGCGATGAATTTAGGCCCTTTTCGGCCCATGGACTTTAGTTAGTCGTGCCAATTTTCCACCACAACAGCTAATTGGGCATTGCCTTTGAAGTCGGTCCCACACAAATGAGTGTCATGGGCATTGGCACGGTAGATGTACCAATTATAATATATTAAACTATAAAGTTTTGACTTCAATTTTGACTATTGGTTATAATTTTGACTAACGGTTATATAACTACTCATATAACTATCCACTCATTTTTCCATCAAGTCATTCATGTTTCAGTTGTTTCTATATAACTATACTCATTTTGCTCAAATTTCTCTATTTCTACTTCATCCAACTTATCCTATGGAAAGATGTAGTTTTTTTTTTTTTAACATGTGATTATTTATTTTGCAGTGCATGGAGATACCATGCCGAGCACTGGTTATTGGGCTAGTATACCATTATCAGAAAACATTCTCATATGAGCAGATTGCATATCTCTAGCTACTTCACCATATTGTCCCAATTTTTTTTTTCAAGGAGGGTATCCAGGCCAGCTTTATCATAAAGCCAACAAAGTCATTGCTTTAGGCCCAAGAAACTAAGGCCCCATGATAGCAACTGCCGTCTTTTGAAATTATGGAAAAATAAACTTGCCAACTGCTATCCATTTTTTTTCTACCAAATCCCATAATAACTCTCTCTTGAAAATATATGATCAAGATTTTCATGAGGCTTTAAAGTGTCATTCATTGCCTCTTATATTTCCAAATCTGCCCCTTATATTTCTATTGCTGAGAGTCCAATTGATTTTAGTACACCATTATATTTCTAGTCGTACATGTGTATCAAATATCAACTATACATTTTTAGGTATGAACTTGCTTCACAAGCCTTTTTCATTATTTTCGTGTATCATATTTCAATAGGGGCCCATTCAGATTTGATCCATAATGTGGTTGTAATAGATCCATAGCTTGAGATTTCAACCATAATAATGGATCTTAATATTTAATATAAACAATGGGCCCCCGCCGGAATATATTCACTTGCCCACAGTGCATATGGAACATCCAATATGTAGGGCACACATTTGAAGTACATGTTGAAATGTTTGACTCATGGGCATATGCGCATTGTGCGAAGGCGAAAATGGTCCAAGCCCCACCAGTGGCATACTCAAGATTTTTGTTTGAGGAGGATGGAGCTAAATAGATAGTCGAATTTTGTAACACAAGATTTCCATATGAGCTTTGGGGATGGGACCAAAATTTTCATGTGGGTTTTGGAGGTAAAATTAAGATGGGTTAGCAAAACTTGAATAAAAAAACTTAATTAGTAATTTTGCATCATAAAAAAGTAAGGAAAATAAATTTTACATAAAAAATATATAATATTATTAAAATATAGAAAAAGCATCTTTTAGGATTGTCGCTTTAGGCCTGAAATTGTCTCGAGCCGGCCTTAAAGGTATCTGGCCTGTTTGAGAACGTAATGTTCTTCCGAGTACATGAGATCTCTGCCTCCACGACGCACCTAATAAGTTAGACTTTTGCTTGGGCAAATGGCCCGATAGAGAGCTGGAGTTCAAAACCACAACCTCTAGAGCTCTTGAGGTATGGTCCTATCAACTGCGCTACTCACCAAAGTTTCCGAGTCTTTGATTTAACAACGTTAAAGCTTAGTAACATCTTATGATCAAAAATTCTTTTAAAACTCAATCCAACAGTAAGCGATAGTTCAATAATTGTCAAACGAGGTCTTGATGTCAAATCATAGGATGATGATCGGAGTATCAACAGTCCTATGCTAATCAAAGGTGAACCCAGGTGGACCCCACAGTGGAAAATATTTTCTGCTGATCAAAGGCGAGCCCAAGTGGAACCCACGGAGGAAAATATTTTCTACCGTCGGTAGGTATGTAGCTGTGTACACATACAAGCCTTGCGTACCACCAACGTATGAGCTGGCTCTCCGCCCAGCTGCGTGGATACTGTTATTATCAACGCACATGGTCTTCGAGAAACTCTCGAACATTCTCAGCCATCCATCAGTGTCGGCAGGTGGAGCTGATCAGTGTCTTCCAGCTTACCGTGAACCTGTCTCATTTTCTGACCACATTCGATTCGATTCGATAAACACGTGAACCGAACTCTGCTGATTCATCAAAACCATCCATTGGTTTTCAGACTCCATGAACTCTAATTTTAAGAACTAACTTATCAAACAGAAAATTTTAAAAGCTCGGTGGATGGATGCTGTTATTTGAGTGTAAACAGACTCGAACATAGTTTATAATTGAGTTATTTCAGGTGTTATTACATGGTCGACCGGACTCAGACTTGGTCACAACTGAGTAACTACAGCTATTGAATTGGCCATCTCCACGATAGAACGTAATGATCTGATTGATGATCACCACCAATAGGTACAAGACGACCAAGCAACCATGTGTTGACCAACCAGTCCTAAACCCTCTATCGTAGGACCAGTCGGGCCCAACTCCACCTAGCTCAGCTGCTAATGATGGTCCACAAATACAATCCTCTCCGCCCATCTCCACCTGAATGGACGGACACGGAGGGGATTCTTATTTAGGTGGGGCTAAACTCAAATTTTTTGTTTAGGTGGGGCTAAACTTTTACTCGACTTTGCTAAAACTTTTAATATTACAAATATCAAAAGATAAAATATATTGCTGCTAAATAAACACAAAACTCTTTTTCATGCTTAGATCTCCTGCCCAAATTGAAGGTTCTTCCAACTTCTTCTCCCAAATTCAAGTGATCATTAATTCATCATCATCAAAACAGTCTAACATAACATTTTCTTTAATCTTAGGTATTTGGGTGCCATGAGACGATAATTGGGGTGAGCACCCAATTACCCCATTTGAGTTCTCAAAGGGGTTCTATTTGGACCTAACGAATTTGGTTGCTTGCACTTACCTTAGCTGTAAAAATAATTATCTATAGTTGGTCACGAGCTCGTGTTAAAGAAGTGAAATTGCAACTTAAATGTAATTCAAGTTATCCAAACATATGAATTATGTCCGATTGGTGATTTGGTCATCGTTGCTTGATTTATGTATAAATTGAAGATCGAATTGTGTCAAATGGGGATTTGGTCATCTTCGGACTTGTAGATATGCATTTGGGGGGGTGGGGGGGATTATTTGGTGATAGAGAGAAATTAACCACGAGAGGATCGGCAATGAGAAGTTCGATACGCGTGAAAAGGATTTTGGGCTTTTAGTAAACAGAAGATGTCGAAAGAGAACAACACGAAAAGGATCTAGTACTTTCGGTGGAGAAGAAGATGGAGGAAATAAGTATTTTCACCAAAGTTTTGTGACATGGGGCGATCACATGATTTAAATGTGGATTTAAATATGGGGCGATTGTTAATAGTTATATAAAAGGATAGGTCCACACATTAAAATCCAAGGTAATTTCAAAACAGGTCACCAGTATTTAGGTCCGCCACTGATGGAGGGCACTCATTGGCAAGAGGACAAGCTATATCGTCCACGCTACTAGCAATTCATATGTCCAAGGTTGGAAGGTGGGGGTCTCCAACTGAGCTGTTGTTTGTAGTGTTGTGCTTAATGTGACAATGATAATGATGGATCATAAATAGAGGGAGAATTATACCAAATTGGCTGCGGTCAAAGCACAAGCCTTTTCAGATTGATAGGCCGAGTGAAGAGCACGCTGTCCAGAGGTCAAATTCCCCTCTTGGCCTAGGCCACCATTTGGGGCAAAGTCCCATTTTTGAATCACCCACCAATAATGCCATAAGAAACTGCCAACATATAGGATTTCAATAATAAATACCTTTAAAGCCGATTTATTTGCATGATACATGAGAATTCTTGTTGACGGATTTCTAAATTCACCATATGGATTTGCAAATTTTCAAGTAATCTCAACATTTTGAACATTGACATAAAAAACTCAGAAAATTCTATAAGACGAAATTAATAATCCACTAGGCCATATAGGAAATTTCAGATGTTAGGGAGGACAGCAACTTATGAAATTTCTACTGAGAAATTCTCCAAAATAACGCCTTTTAGTGCCAAATCTCACTTCCATCTCACTTCCATCACCCACTATGCTTTCACTTTACAAGGACCTCAGAAACTACACGGCCACACCCACTACACATGTACCAACCTTAACCAATAGCCCGGAAATCGACCATTGCCTTTTCACTACAAGAGAACTTAGCATTTATACAGCAGTAACCACAAGTGTTGTGCAAATCTAATCACACATATAGCCCACATATGATAAGTCTAATCCCTTATCAAACACCTTCTCCATGAGAGCTTGCACTACTTGTCACACTAATCTAAGCATAAGTAATTGTTGGATTTCATTACAATAAACTTGTAAGGTATGTAGCCTTTTAACTTCAAGGAAATAGAATCAAAGGTTATGACCACTTGATCATATTTACATTGAGGTCGCTCCTAGTTCACATGCTAATAAATCGAGCTTGTCGTTGCCTTTAATTGTCATGTATTTAAGTGAGCTCCGTGTAAAGCGACAAACATATGTACTTCTATAATTTAGAGCAGTACATGTCAGATATATCTTCATGGATTCACCAGACCAAAAACTACTGTTTTCAAAAACTATTGTTTTCAAGAGTGATCGAGGCGTATGATGTTTACAAAAAAGAAGAAGTACTAAATATAGTCAAAACTCTAATATCCTAGTTAAATACATCAAGAGTTAAGAAAGGGGCACATAGTCACTGGTACACTTTGTAAAAAATTAATTCACCTAACTGTACATAGACCAAAATCTATTGCTGATTTTCTTTATAAAAAGAAAAACAAGTAAAATATCTACTATATAGTGTTGAAAACTACATAGAATGTATGTTCAATCGAAAACTAATACCAATATGCATTGCAAACCTAAAGTATGGGTTTTTCACCGGCCCTTTTCCTGGTCCTATACTGATACTGGAACGCTTGGTTCTCACCAACTTCGGCCTAACTAAACTTACCATGTCTTAAACATGTTGGGAGTTGGGATTCATACCCATGCCCTTGTAGCATGGATTTTAAAGACGGATCTAAATCCAGCCTGTTAAGCGATGGCCCAGGGAACAAAGGAAGGTGACCAGCTACAGAACAAAAAATTCAACCCACATGAAATGCTCTGCACATGGACCGAGTTTCGACCACATCTCATTATGCATTGTAGATATAATTAGGTCTGCAAAGAATACATGAAGATCAAAATAAACAGCAAAAAGTAGAAAGCCAACAAATTGGAACGAGAACCACCAGCATCAAGTATCAACCCTGGTTTTTGCATACCTACCGCCCTGCCCCTGGACATACTACGTCAAGAACTGGATTATACATTGTCCCACTCAACAATTGTCTTTGGTTATGTCCAAGCTTTGAATATGAGGGACTCTTAATTGGGAAAACTTTCTCCTGCGCGCAGTGCACTTGAGTGTGCATCCGAACTGTCTCTGAGATTCACCTGTTACGGATGTAATTGCACGGTTCTCATGCACAGTGTGGAGGAGAATATTTTTCCTGTCAATAGATGATTGCCACCATCCAATGAATGGTGTACTTTTAAGATAAGCAATCCGATTACATTATTGCCACATGAATCATTGAATGGGATTGACCAGTTGGTGATTGTAATCATCCAATTGACAATCCTCAAAGTGAGTCATCCATGGTTGAGCACATTGGGTTGAGAACATGCAAGCTTATAATCATGAAACTAAATATCATAGATAGTGAAGCATAAGCGTTATAACCGTGCTTACAAGCATGTTTAGATGGTTTGCAGAATCCCATGTTGCAAGTGATTTTAATGGCATTGCAAAAGGGATTGTTACGCCTTCCTTTTTTTTTTTTTTTTTTGAATGGTATTGTTACTCATATGATGGATATAGGAAAAACACAAGAAGCAAATGTCTTGACTCTTGCAAAATCTATAATGAAACTGCATGCATAAACGCGTGTAGAGAGATTATTAACATGGGAGTCAATAGATTAACATTCTTACATCCATAGCAGGACCTTCCATCACACCATTTATACAAACACCATTATTTATATAGTTCTCCAAAGTCCCTCTTTCTAACCATTATCCTAGGCAGATGGAAAATCATATAACACAAATCAAACCACAAATGCCACCACCATTTCTCACACCTAGGCAGCAACAACGGGGTACGATGCACAGGTAGCAACACCTGCAAAAATATTATCTAAATTAGCCTTGGTATTTTAAGGCAGCCAATCAAGTTCTCAAGGGTAAATGCAGTAAAAGATCAGAGAAAGCATGTAGTGTGGTTAGAGGGAAAGCATGAGATATTTTTATACAGGAACAAACTGTAAAAGCATTACACATCTATTATGGAGCGAGGTAAAACAAAGGGAATCAGCAAGTGGGTGCGCACAGAGTCTTTTGGGCTCGACACCACATGGGTTTAAATGGGACAGGATTGTGTTAAGGTGCTAAGTTATATCCGATCTGGCCAGCTGAACAGGTTTGGGCAAAAGATAAAGTTCTAGGTGATTCCTGGCAATTTCATATTGGGCTGAGCATGAGAAATATTTTCTAATGAAACTAGCTTGAACTGACCCCTGCCAGGCCTGTTGAAGCCAGAAGGTAAATTTAATTTAAGAAAAACAGGTATGTACTCCTTGATCAGTTTAGCAGGAAGTAGTATCCAACCTGCAGTGTTTTGCGCCATTTCTGATTGGGTTTAACATTTATGCAACCGATCACAGGGTGGATGCCCGTATTCTTGCATAAACATGAACACAAGCAGGGCATGCCTTCAGATACAAAATAACCGGCACTACAGCATTGTGTACAGGTTCGGTAGTTTAATAAAAGGTGGCTAATGCTCACGCGTGATTGGTTTTACCTTTTTTTTTATTACTTTGTTATGCATAAATATATAATTTACAGCTAAATAACATTTACTTAGATGTTGAGGGAATGCAAATAAAGAGAACAGATAACCAAGATTAGAAAAGAATAACGCACCACACATGTTCTTCCCCAGCTCCATCTTGAAGTAGCCATGAGCTCCCCAATCCTCGCCCCATGAGTTCTTGATAAGCCAGTACGGTACACCATTCTCCACACCATAACCAACCGCAAGAACAGCATGGTTGACATCCTATCATAATAAGAATTCAAAAATGTTAAAGAGGAAAAAGAATTTTGCAAATGACACATTGTCTTCTTACGACCGTCTCAGGTTGCGATGTAAGAGGTCATTTGCCTATCAGGATCGAGAATCTGATATGTAGCATTTACCACAAATAGAGAATGTATCCCTAGCACATCTGATGTAAGGAACATTTTTAAGGGCTTAAATATTGTTGCCCTTTATCCATATTTAAATATGAATATATATATATATATATGGGCAGCACAGAGGACAGAACCACATTAAGTTGGTTCTTTTGAGAGATGTCACTGCGATTTCCACCCAAGACCGATATCAGTGTCTAGTGCATGTGTTGATTTCAGGTAGACAATGTGAAAAACAAATTCTGTCCAAAGTACCTAGAATCTCAATACACAATAACAACTATTATCTATTTGGCCAAGCCATTCACACTACAAGGTCTCGAGTGTCCATCCAATTAAGTGTAATACTATTAGTCCATATTCATGTCACATTCTTGACATAGAGCCAGAGCCTTTGCTTGAAACTCAGAATACAACTTAGATGAATATATATCTATCATTGTCATCAAAGTCTTATCCCAACAACTTGGGAGTTGACTTCATGAATTCTACTTTTCCACTCCTATTTAAAGCAATTTCCTTTTATCCTATCTTTTTTGGGGTAAATCCAAATCTAGCATTTTTGTTACTGCTTGATTTCAGGCCTCTATTTTTTTTCCCTCTATATATAGATATATATTATCGTTGGTTATTAGCACAAGCCAAAATTCAAAGAAAGGTGCATGGTCGAATACCTCAATCCAAATATAAAAATAAACAGAAAATAACCACTATCTTTACTAGGGAATTAAACCGAGTTACTGATCCCCCTTATTTCCAATGCAATCTACAGTTGTTCTGTACACCAAAGTCACTTGACTCAATATCCAACTGTATTCAACTGATTCGGATTATTTTAAGCCAACTGAATGAATTTTAAAACAGTGGTACAAAGGCTCACCATTGAAGTGCTGCCACATGTTGTGCTGGTGAAGACTCCTCCTTTGTAGAGCCGGAAAGGCCCGACGACCTCAAATGCAACACTCACCGGACGAACAACACCCACAGCGTGTTTCAGTTCATCTTCTGCACCCTATATACAAACACCAAAACCAACAACCAGAGTAATGTGAGTGGTGTTGACCAAGTCATCAACCCAGTGGGCATTGAAAGAAGTGAAAGAATCAGGAGGGCTTTACCAGCGTAATGTTGACTGAGTCAGTGACCTTGACACCAATTTTTTCAGGTTTAAACTTGCAGAATCCATTCACTCCAGCATAAGGATATGATTCCTCGGTGTCAAGGCCGCCATTATACTTTATGTATTCAAATGCTTGGGAAGGCAGTCCCCCACTGCAACCGAAGTTGTTGAATGCCGTGGCACAGTCTACCAGCTGCTGCTCCGACAAGGATATGCCCTTCCCTGTCGCTTGTGTATAGGCTGCCTCTAATGCTCCAGTGGTGCTAATAATTTGAGATAATAAAGGATGTGTACCCCCACCACGCAAGTAAAAAAATTAGAATTGCATATTCCTAGTTTTGGAAAAATGGAGAAAATTTCATAAAGTTCCTACAACTGCAGGTCCGTTCAAGAGCTGAGCTGACCATTCCTATGGACCATGTCTGTGCCTGATTTTGGATTCTGACAGGCGAACATTCCATATCTAGCCCCATGCTTGGAAGCATCCTGTAATGAGTTTCAGCCTAAGCCAGGTCGAAGTCAGTTTATGGATGCAATGAGCAGGGTCTGGTTGGGCTTGGGTCCACAAGTAAATAGGCCAGGCTAAGAGACCAAGATAAGGTGGACGAGTGCATTTCAGCAGTTGAAAGGGATAACTAGGTTCTCTAGGTCCATGTATGTTCTTTATTTTTAAAAGACTTGAGTGCATACCTGAACGTCCAGCAAGATCCACAATGACCTTGGTTTTTAACAGGGCTGACAATGCCATCCTCCCTCCAGTCTTTCTGTAAACAAAAATAAAAATAAATAAGCATACTGTCAGAATAGATGTAGATAAAAATTCCTAGGAGACTCTTTGATGGGTAATGAGAAGGAAAACTGAGATTGAGATACCAAAAGATACCGTTTCTGGAAGAACAACATCAGTTAGCTTGTGGGTGCCCTTTGTTGCAGAGCAATTCTGTGCAGCACCCAAACGATGTGCTCGAAATTCCTCCCAGCTCATATCAGCAAATTCTAAAGGAAATGTAAACAAAATTGTTTATACTGGTGGTATTGTTAAAATCAGAAGGAAGAATTACGTAATAAAGGTTGTGTAGTTCTTCTTTGGGTGCCATGTGAGAACCTACACAACTAGAGCTCCAAGAATTATAGGACCACATCAGCTGAGAGTCTCAAACCAACCATTACGACAGGAGGCAGAATATTGTGGACTTGGGTCATGACCATTGATCCATGATCATTGAAGGCCTGTGGCCAATTTTCCCATCATATTTCAAAATGAAAAACTGTGTTCTGTAACTCAACAGGTAAGTCTCTTCGCTTGTGAATGGTTCACGCAACCATTCAAGACACCCCAAGGTCGCTATAGAATCAGTCTGAGTCATAAATATGCTAGACACAGAACCCCATTTTTTACTGATCAATTCTTCTCCCTCACTCCCAAATTCTTACCTTTTTTTTATGTTGAGTTCTGAGTTTTGTATTCCATCATAGATATGCAGAAACTATTTTTTAATTGATCAATTGTTAAAGGGTTCAAGGTTGATCTTTGGTGCCACAACCACATTTCATCAACAACAGCAGTTCCAAATATTTGTTCATGGAGATAGATCTACTATGATTATGATCTACTTCTATTCAAGTGGTAAAAGAAAAGGTGTGAGGTGGAATGACGGAGTGAAGAGATATGTGTACCTTCAGGCTGCTTCAGTTTCTGAACACCCAAGTTAAATGGTTCTCAAAATTACAAATTTGCAATGCCATCATATTGTTAAAGTTACCTCCAATAGTCTCTATTTCTCAGGGATTAAAGCATCTCCAACGATAATGTCAAATGCAATATGGCAGTGGCACCGGTTAAAAAAGGCATAAGAGGACTCTCCACCCGAAATGTCATATCTGATGTGGCATTTGGTATGGGCATTTGGCATCCAAATTTGGAAGATGAAGAGGCAACATGCCATTTATTATTTTTGAAGATTTTATGATGTGGGTCCCACAAGAATGCAAAATCTTTTAAAAAAGACAAAGAGGTTAAAAAGAGGTAAAAGAAAAAAATATATAATAAAATAACAAATTTGGCATATCCGGTGGAGTTCCTACTTTACAAGATGCCAAATTCCAGACCTTCAAATGGAATTTGACATCTCCAAAATAACACATCAGTTGGAGATGCTCTTATGATTCAAAACTAGTTCAGATTGGAAGAGCAAAGCAATCCATTCTCCCTTGGTCTTCCTTTATAAACAGCCTATTTTTAGACCAATGATAAAAAAAATATATAAAAAAAAATTAGAACCTTCTAGTTTGGAAAATTACAAAGAAATCCTCCACTCACAATGGTGCTTAACATGTTGATGGTATGGACCCTAAATTATGGGCCCCACATGTACCAAAACTGGGCATTTGGAAACTGTTCTCTTCCTGAAGCTCAAGACCAGATAAATCCTATAGCACTCGCCTATCAATTATTACTATCTACTCAGTAGCAGCAATGCAGCATGATGGACCCACACTACATCAAGAAGTTTTTGCTCCTCCAATTGGATAAAATTTTTATCAATAAAAAAAAATCATAGGACATATAGTAATACACTTAAAAGATAAAACCAAAAATCAATGTCCCCTGCAAATGATATTTAATAGTTTGATGATACACCAACAATCTGTGTGCACAGGAATCCCTCCAATCCAGATTAGATGGTGGTGGCATATATGATCATGGATGGAGGAATTGTTCAATTGGCCAACCAGTGACCACTCTAACAGCAATTCAAACAAGTTTATTATCCTCTTGCATATGTAGGAATAACTCAAGAGAATTGACTTACTGTTAATGCCAAGCTTGTAAGACAGGCCTTTCCTGTTAGTAGAGTGGATGAGTTCCAAGCTATCCACAAAAATGCCAAATCTGTGTTTTATCTCTTCCACTGATCCATAAGTCTTCCCATACCTATAACATCAAAAATAAGACAAAGCAAGCAAACATTTAGGAATTTATAGATTGGAGAGTATAATCCATCCTTCAACCTAATAAACTGAATACTATAAATTTGAAGTTCCATTATAGATCTCCACTTGACTCTTCAACCCTAGGAACTCAACATGCTGAATTCATAGGAATCCTCAACAGATGAGACCTACAAGGTATCATCATTCATCAAATTTATAGGATTCAATTCCATGGGATGAAGGGTGGATTGCAATTTCTTAACAAAGGGGGAAGTTTGGTGGCCACTTCTACATCTTTGAATCTTGATCCTTCACTTCTTCCCCCCTTATAAAAACCATTTCCTAAGAAATCAAAAGCTGGACTTCAAGGGGCCATACCTTTCAATCCAGTCAA
This sequence comes from Persea americana, assembly GCA_029852735.1. Taxonomy (NCBI): domain Eukaryota; kingdom Viridiplantae; phylum Streptophyta; class Magnoliopsida; order Laurales; family Lauraceae; genus Persea; species Persea americana. Next base: position 50,033,657 of record CM056817.1, on the reverse strand, counting down.
TGAATCTTCAATTACTACATATTGATGAAAAGCCCTCCATAAGGAGATAGAAGTAGCAAATAGCTAAAATTGCTTGATGATGTTTTCATGGAAAAATCTCATCATTTAAGAAGTCAAAACCTCAGTATTTCGGTTTCAAAACTCTAGAATTTCCATGTCTTTTAGAACTTCACTTTTCCGCAGAGGAAAGCACAAAAAAAAAAAGAAAAAAGAATGAACTAAAATTTCTGCGATTCCACGGAAAGTCGTTTTCCATGGAAAAGAAAGAGATTTGAGAAGAGATGGAAGTTGGAAGCGAACCTCCGAGCGAAGCGTGCGAAGGCGAGCGCGTGACGGGCGGCGCCCACAGACTGGAGAATGGTCGATTCGAGATCGACAAGGCCATCTGTGACCCAACGGATGGGATTCTCCTCCTCGAACGTAGATCCGGCACGTGCGACAACAAGCAGGCAGAAGAAGACGATCGACACACGTGCAACACCTGCCATTACTATTACTATTACTCTACCAAGGAGAAGCAGATGCACAGCAGGGGGAAGGGGAAGAAGAGGGGGAACAGTATTTATGGAGGAGTGGCTTAGATGCCAAAAATGATCCGACCAATGAAAATGCAAGAAGAATCAAATGGCTGACGCGCATGATGACGTGGAAGAGTTTTGTCTGGACACTCCTTGGTATGGTCCACTTGGTACAGCGGTTGAGTCCGGACCACCTTACTAAACACACATTATCCCTGTGTTTGGGAAGTGGGGAGGGGAGGTAAAATTTGAGGGGAGAAGAGGGAAAATTAATTTTACCTTTTTTATTTTGATAATAGAAAAGTAGGAAAAAGAAAAGTGAAATAGTAGTGTTTTATTTGTTTGTAAGGTAAAGAAAAAATTACCAATTAAATTATCAATTTACCCTTATTTTTGCAAGAAGATAAAAAATCCTCTCTTTCGTTGGGTAGAGGGCAGTTTGGTAAATTTATAACAAATCCTCTCTTTCCCTCACATTTTCCTCTCAATTTTGAGGGAAAATTTTTTTTAGTGGGGCCCACACTAATTGTCCCCCCATATTCCCCTCCCCCACTTCCCAAACACCCTCAGTCAAGCCTCTTGGCCTATAAACCTTTTGAGGGACTGAGCCATGAATCATGATGGGAGAAAAGTCTGCTCCTAATAAAGGTTGAAGAAACCTAGATTAATTTGTTATCCAATGCTTAAATTTTTAGGGGTTCAAAATTAACATACAATTTTTTTATCACCATGATTGAATTCTACTTGCATAAAGGTCTGTCACAGTAAAAAAAAGGATTGGTGCCATACCACAAAAGTTACATTTGCCTATAAGATATCAATTGATCATAAATGGCCCCACGGCCCCATTTATAAAATAGCAAAGGGGGTTTGCTTATGAAAAAAATCAAAACAAAATAAGAAATAAATGTTCTTTAATCCCTAGTATTATGATTGTGCATGTTTGGTAATTGAAATTAAATTTGAGTTGGTTTCATATGAGGACATTTAAGTCCAAATCAATGAGCAATGCCATATATATAGCTTTCAGGAATCTTAAGCTTTTGAAAGAATCTTTTGTTGTTATTAAAGACGTGTTTCAATCAGCAACTCAAATTGCAAATGTGGGAAAATAGATGGGTAACAGATTCCAATATGAGAAATATCGAGTATCCCATCAATGTCAGCAAAATCACTAAAATACATGAAACTCCAACCTAATCCATAGACCCAAACACCAATTGTGCAAATTTTCCAAGCAGCACATTTGCTTTCATGAATAGTATTTGTGTGGGCTAAACACCGTAATGATGAGATTAAGGGAGGATCACGGTAGGAGTGCTAGCTGTCCACCTCAGCCTCATAATTACAGCCAAGCAGTTCGGCGGCTCGGTGAGGTGCGCCGACTCAAGAGACCTCTACCACGCAGCTCGGCAACTCGATTAGGAGTGCCGGGACGACGGGTCAGTTCGGTAGCTTGGCGTGAGTGCCAGCTCAACGCAGTGCCCAGCGCGGCCAAGTCATTCATGGTCTCAGTACGAAACGCTGAAAGCAGAGTGGGCTGTCACCTTCCTCTGAGAAGTACGGGCGCACCCTGACAGATAGGAGCATTCATTTATGGCGATAGGATCGTTCATTTATGACGATAGGGTTGCTCATTTATGGCGATAAGAAGTTGGCTTTATCATCCCTTAACATCAATTGACCGAAAGCATGAAAAGTCCTGATAGGATGTTCCCTTTTTACCTACCGCCGAATGTCAGAATGAGGATCGATGGGACCTCACCCCACCTACCCCACTCACAGAGATAATGAACGAGGAATGTCGACATATATACATGTGGGGTCAATCCCATAGAGGTACGCAACACACAATACACAGCAGACTGTCTCATTCTCTTCCTCCTCCTCTCCTGTTTAGTTTTTCTCAGAACTAAGTCAGGCATCAGAGCGCCTTCGGCTCACAGCAGTCAGGGGCTCTGACCCAAGCCATTTTCCTTCCCTTTTTAGGTTCTTAGCGTTCAGTATTCATTGATTTACAAAGTTCGTCTCAATCTAAGTTGGTGTCGTGTTTTTACCGCCTACAATATTCAACTTATTAGACTAGAGGATTATAATTAACTAAAGGTGGGAAGTTTGAAATTAAAGGTAAGGAGGATATAATTTTAATGGTATGTTGCGAGGAAGGGGTTGGCCAAATATCACACTGGATTTGAATCGATCATAAATGCATGCTACTGTCAATACTAGGCAAAGAAATTAAGAGATGCATTTTTAAAAGTAAACATGAGTAATCATTTTACCTTATTCTACCTTTGGTAATTGAAAAACGTATTTTGGATTTGGAGTACTTATAAGTAAAAAAATTATAGTTGATTCTTTTTCATGAATCATCATCATCTGCAGACTAACTCATTTTAAATAAGGATGAAGGGGCAGCAAGCATACTCCCCTTGTGAAAGTCTATTATCATAGAAATGTTTTTTTTTTTTTTTTCAGTCTTCCAGCTAAGGGCCTAAAAAACTTGTCCATATGAAAAAATAGAAACTCATGTATGCAAAAGACAGACAACTCACATATGTGAAGTAATAGAAAACTAGAACATACAAGGTAAATGTCTTCATTGTTCCTCTTGTTGACTTTAAAAGTGACTCCCTTCAGCCTTTTGTAAAGTCTAACTATAGAGAAGAAAACCCAAATTTAGATGAGCTAGGCAGATTCACGGACTAAAATCTAATTTCTTGAAATCCACGTATTTTCATAGTTTGAGTTGAATATATGTATGAAATTTCGTGCAAGAGAATTCCTTTTCATTCCAAGGCATTCTTGGAAAATACAAAAACTTTGTTGTATGTGAAGTAATGAAGTATCACAATAAATCAAAATAAATGAAAAAAATTGAGATAAAACAACAAGACCACAAGAGATTCAGAATTCATTGTTAATCAATGTCATTTTTCATTTGTTGAAATATGGTGCAGTGGTTGGCTAAGGCAAGTTTTGTCTGGACATAAATAAATATCAATGGCATTGAATACTTCAATGATAAGAGGACAGACATGGAGTGGAAATTACCAAAGCGAATGGGTCCACCTCTGCCTCACAAAACCAACGATGTATTTGGCCGAGAGCATGAAACGACAGATATTTCTCTGCAGCTGGATGTGACAGGGCAAGTCAATAAATCTGTTCTGTTTTGAGAAAAGCATCGTACGCTTTGGGCCTGTTTAGGTGCAGAGTCAGAGCCCCACCCTTGGAGCAAGTGCCATGCTGACAAATCAAGGGAACTGCGACTGGCTCCAAGAAAAAAAAAAAAAAAAAAGTGTACATAGCCCGACTCCCTTGTCCGAGTTAACGACCGATTCAATGTGGACTCCAGGTGGCCCTGAGTTGTGCTACTGGGTTTTCAACTATTTATTGCCCATTAGAATGAGAAAATAATAAAATAAAAAAAAAGTCTCCAAATAAAAATGCCATAGAGAAGAAATATGCTAGTTCTTCTCTCCTCCCAAATGCAAATATAAATATCGCCTCCCTAGATCTTCTTTCTCTTTCTCTCTCTCACTCTGCGACAACACGTAAAACCCTCTTGCGTTTTCATCCATCTTCCAGGAGCAACACCCGGTTGCAGAAGCGCCGAAACCTGCTCCTCCACATCGCCTCCCCCCCCAACTCTTAGGTAATAAAAAAAGAAAGAACAAGTTTCGGCTTTGATCTTACTTGCTGCATCTCTATCTGGCTCTTTTTTTTTCCCTCATCTGTACCTCCCAACCAACAAAAATAATATTTCTTCTAAACAAAAATGACCTTTTGCTTCAAAAATTCGACTAGCCCCAAATCCCAAAAAGCCTTTTGTCCTTCATCTCAAATCATAGGGAGATTATAACTTCTCACAAAAAAATGATCATCCTAAATTCAATTTTCAAAGCCAAAATAATCTCAATGGCAAGAATTTCAAATACAATATTTGTAATGAATTATTATGCCCAATAAGAATTTTTGTGTGAATCCCTTCTTAGAAAAATGGATAAGGGCTGTCAGGTTACCAAAACCAGCCTAACTACAATACGGAGCTGAACTCTTATTATATTGTTGAAAGCTCTAAGAAGAGTTCTGTAACCCCAAGAAGGGTCCTCCAGATTTCAGTGTCTTCATTGCACAATCCTTGGCTGCTGATGCGAAATGGGTTTCCACTCCTTGGCTGAGTTTTTCTGTAATGGGTAGTGAAATTGAATTTTTTTTCTATGTATGATTAAATGTGTTTTCATGAATTTTTACATATATGTTCTTTGATCGAGTTCCATCTGCATTGTTTTATATAATCACATTGAAATACAAATTTGAAATGTATCGAGGTATGGACAATACCATATAAAAGGGTACCAATTTCGAATTGTAGTGGGGCTTAGATGAACCCCGGTTTATGTGGTACTGCCCATCTATTAAAATCAATGGATGTGCAGGCTGTTTTATCACATATCATCCTCTTTTCTTCAACATTGTTTATATATAAACATAATTCATACCTTTATTTGGTTTTATAAGCATGGAAGAAGATGAATTATCACGTGAATTTGATGGAGACAACAATGAAATTGAAGTGGGGACAATTTGTGAGGAATTAAATAGTGTTGAGATGGAGAAGCCCTTGGAGGAAGACGAAAACTTAGGAGATGTAGTAATGGGACCTCATAGGGGAATGTTATTTGGTTCAATTGAAAAAGTACATGACTATTATGCAAGATATGCCATGCAAATCGGGTTTGATGTCGCCCAAAAAACCTCAAAAAAAAGGATCAGATGGAAAAAAGATGTTTATTACAATTGCTTACACTAAGGGTAGAAAGCCAAACCCAAGTGCAAGCAACCCAGTTAAACTCTGTCCACAATCAAGAACAAACTGCGAAGTAGCGTTGAATCTTTCTTTGCAATATGTATCAGAATATCATATATGATATGTGTGAAATGTGAATAGTTGAATATGCTTTCATGACATTATAAGTTCATAATATGGAGTTGGAGAGCCCCTATTTTCAGCCAAAAAAAAAAAAAAAAAACACCATTGGGAAGTAGGCTAAAAAGTGCCCTAAACGGGGGTACTCAGCAAGGTTTTTGCGGATTTCTGTTAACCGAGTTGAAAAAGTGCCCGAGTTGAAAACATTGCAAACGTGATTGTAATTAACCGAAAATTAGCAGATATTAAGTTCATAATATGGACTTGGAAGGCCCCAAATCTCATACAAAAATCCCCTCGGGAAGTGGGCTAAAAAGTGTCGTAGACAGCGGTACTCATCAAGGTTTCTGCCGATTTTCTTAACCGAGTTGAAAACATCGCAAACGTGATTGTAATTAACTAAAAATTAGCAAATTTTAAGTTCATAATATGTACTTTGAAAGGCCCAATTTTCAGCAAAAAAAAAAAAAAAAAAAAAAAAAAACCCTTGGGAAATTGGCAAAAAAGTGTCCTAAACAGGAGTACTTAGTAAGGTAGAACACAATGGTAAAAGTGATTCCAGTTTGAGAATGTTGGAAATTTCATTCACATTGTAGGGTTTTTCATATCTATCACTTTCTACTAGTTCTATTTTTAAGTTTCTCTTCAAATGGAATCGACGAGAATACTTGCCTCTTGGGCCTCTTTAGACAAAATCTCACAACATTAAATATGCTAAATAAGACTCTTTCAGGTGCTCAAAATATGAGACGACAAAATGAAATACACATATACAAAAATAAGTTCTTCATTCATTCACCCCAAGTACAATTGGTTCATACAACAACAACTTTTACTGATCAAAGTTAAAAATAAAAATAAAAATAAAAAAACAATACATTTGAAGTCTATCATTTCACCTATCAACCAACATCGTACATAATAGTAGCTTTCAATTAGGAAGAGTGCATGATGGATGCTACATTCAACACAATAATATCACAAGCAGGACACCGTAAACAATCATAACAACCGTGAAGACTCGACAAATTTGTTTAAGCTTCTCCGATCTTGTAATAACATTTGCCACACGGCTTCAGCTTCAGGGGGGGCATAGTGCTGAGTACTTTGGCAATGGTATGGGTGATTGACCGTGGATCTCACATATTCATCACACCAACCAATAAAGTTGTTGCATGCCTGTTTTTTTCCTTTCGCAAATAATGGCAAATATATGTCGTTAGTTGGTACATATTTGTCTATATGAAAAAATAAATAAAAATTGAAAGTAAGGAAAAGGCCAAAGTAGATTGCATTCTTACTGATGGTCGTGTACATGAATAATACTGTCTACCATAATTATTTGTTGATCGCTAAAGCTTGACCACATAGTTGCCAACATGACATTGACATATACATTGAGACCAATTCGAGTTTCCAGTAGAGGAATATGAAGCCATTTACTTCAAGTTCTTCACAAACAAAAATAATAAAAAAAACAAGTAAATGTGACATACGAGAGAGACAGAGAGAGAGTGGAACAACAAATGTAACACACAAATCCATCTTCCATATCAATGACAAACTAATCTCAACAAATGTAACACACAAATTTAGTTTTTGGAAGTTGCAAGGAACCCATATATTCCTTAAGAATTACATGGGCCCCTCTCCATTTCCATTACTTTATGCAATGTCCCTGCTTTATCTTCCCCCTTTAAAACCACCCTGACCAACAGTCAAGTTGTTCCAACAGCTATTATCCAGTTTTTGTCTGAGGAGAAATGTCAAAAGACAAAAATGCAAAATGGCCCATGAACATCACAATCCCCCACCCACCCATCCATCAAACATGTGTGTGTGGAGAAAAAAAAAGATCTTTGAGTTAACTTACGCCCACCATTTTTCAACTTCTAATGTCCACTAAGCTATCCATCCATAGATGCTGTATCGAGACATTGCCTCTCCCAACCCTCAGCAATCCTCATATGGCCCACAGAGACAATAGCTACCTCTAGCAACAAACCATTTGCAAACACTTATATGTGCCTTTCTTTGCCCCCTTCCAACAGCTTGATTATTTGCAAAGAATCAAGGGAATTCCCCAAATTTCTGTATCCTTCTTTTCATCCAAGAAATGGAATTGAATAGACTCATTTTGATGAAATTTGAGGGCCATCATTCATTTGGAAAACCTATATTGAGGGCCATCATTTATTTGGGAGCATTAGTAGCACATTAGTATCACAAGAATCTTGCAACATACTTTTTACATGAGCAAACAAAAAAAAAAAAGGAAAATAATGCCAAAAAAAAAAAAGAATGAATATTTTCAATGAAAAATGACCGACACAAGAGCTCGCACTTCATATTCTCCAAGCAATCGCTCTTTACATGAAATCCAACAGCCACCCAAAAAGAATACCACAACACAAGAATCTTGAACCATACAGAAAATAGATGCTTTGAATATTCAAATAAAGCAATGGAAAAATCCCCAACCTGAATTGTGGAGGGAGAGTTCGGTGACCGTGCACGCGAGAAAGAGAGAGAGATAGATTTGCTAGTTGTTGATGGGGAGGGAGAGTCCAGCGACCGTGCGCGCGAAAGAGAGAGAGAGAGATAGATTTGCTAGCTGTTGATGGGGAGGGAGAGTCCAGCGACCATGCGGGAGAGAGTGCTGATTCAGGTCAGATGCCGAAGTGTAGCGATGGGGTGGGAGGAGGATTGTGTGTGCGCGCGCGAGAGAGAGAGAGAGAGAGAGAGAGAGAGAGAGAGAGATGAGTGATTGGCCGAGAGAGTTCTTATAGGGTTTCTCCTCTCTACGGCATTTACAGGGTTTCTTCAAGCTGAAAAATTTCAGGCGGAAAGATTGAAAAACATGAGCGGGCTTTCTTAAACCATTCAACATTAGGTCCAGCTGGACCTCCAGCTCGAATCGGGCTCCATAGACTTTCTGCTCCAAAAAATGTAAGTTTGCTGGGAAGTAATGGATTTTTCACAATCCAAGGGCCAATGGGCCCATTAACATGACACATGTGGCCCAACAAACGTACACGGCAGCAAGTCAAGCTTACTGACAATCAGAGATCCACAGAGGAATCATAAAGCGGTTTTATAGGTAGAGATGGAAGGCATCTATAGGGATACTGGCCGCATGGCTGCCTTACACTTCACAATTGCTCTAAAACGGACAAAAATTATATAATTTCCGCCGTAGTGTTCTTCCAAAAAAGAAAAAAACTATGAAAGTTACGATATTATCTTTAAATCTGGGCGATATCTTATCTTAGGTCTACATGATATCACAATGTGCAATATCTCATGATTTTAGGATATCACATGAATCCATATTTTTTTTTCACCCTTTCTTTTCTATCGAAGAGAGGAAAAGCATGGAGTTGCTTTTCGATAAATAAAGAAAAAGAACAGCAATAAAAACTCTTTCCCTAATGTGTACGTATGTATAAGAAATGATTCACATGAGATATCCTACAACTTTAGAATATCGCACAAATTGTCAGGTATAATGGCAGCCCTACGGTCATTAGTGCCTCATTTATATGATGTCTGTTTAGAAACAGTAAGGTGATGGTAAAGCAAAAGTAAGCCCAAATGTGACATGATCTCTCTATACAATACATACATGAAAAAGTAGTGTAGTAAAATAAAATTCAGCCTCTACTTACTTTACCATACTTTCTACTATTGGCCATTTTTTTCACCTCATAAAAGCACCACTTTTTTAGCACTCTCTCCCACTTGACTTTACCACGTATTTTATATTACATTATTTTACTGCACCACCGGTACTATTGATAGTAAGCTTCCAAAAAGGGAAAAGGACCCACTTTATTTCTCAGAAAAAAAGGAAAGAAAAAGGCCCTTTCCACCAAAATAGTAGGAATGACCAGGCATATATTATGGGTGCATGGTGTTGTTTTTTCCTTTTGAATGAGAGCTTATCATAAATGGGAAATAGCCCTGATTGGCCTTCAACTAGAGTGCTTGAAGGAAAAACCGATCAACCGTAAGTTGCTGAGGGCTTATGTTTGTTCGTTGAATTGAATTCCTGAAAATTTATGGTAAAATTGATTGCCGAAGATACATTAAAGAGGCGGGAGGAGATGTAGACAGAATGTCATGTAATGATTGGATAATTATTTACCATGAAAGGAGAATATATTTTATGGACGTTCCTCAGTGTTTACCTTTATTTTATTGGAATTCACTTCCATAAAAACTTGAAAAACAAATACATTTGCAAACAGTCCTCGCATATCAAACACTAAAAGCTTCCAAATCACTGTTATTGTAGGGAAATGGCTCGAACATATCTTAGGAAAAATCACAATCAACTCTGAGGAACACTTTTCCAGGTTGCTAAGAGATTCACTCACAAATATTACAGTAAAGCCGGCGGTGGAATGTCAAAAAATTGAAACTCCCCAGAATTTATTTATTTCCTTGGAACTCCCAAGAAGAACTCCCAAGGCTTAAAAGGTGCCTAATGAACGTCGCTCTGAAATCCTGCTGGAGAAAACCCCTCCCAACATATTCAGACTGATTGGTTAGGTTTCATAAGTATTTATGTCCCAACTCTTTTTTCTTTTTTTTCACAAGGGACCCCACCATTTCTCACAGCGTAGGCAGCAAGCCAGCAATAATGGGGTAGGATGCACAGGTAGCAATACCTGCAAAAAATAATGATCTCAATTAGCCTTTTCGTGTATTAAAATTTAAACAACCAATCAAGATCTGAAAATGCAGCATTAAAGAAAGCATGTAGTGTTGTTAGAGGGAAGCACACAAGGTTTTTCTACAAGAACCAACTGTAACAGAATCATATATTTACTATGGAGTATGGACCGTGGAGTGAGTGTGATATAGGGGCAAAGTAAAGGGGGTCAAAGTAGGGCCACAGTTTTTGGGGTTGACACTAAAAGGGTTCGCAGTAGGCCCAATTATTATGAATGGGACAAGCTCTAATGAAGGTGCTAAGTACTATCAGATCTGGCCAGCTGAACAGGTTTAGGCCAAAATTTGTTATACAATTATATGTGTTTTCATGGTAAGTAAAGTTCTAGGTGATAGCTGGCAATTTCATATTGGGCTGAGAGGGTGAGTATTATTTTGTAATGAATCTAGATTGAACGCCCCTTACTCGGCCTGTTGAAGCCAGAAGGTGAAATTCTTGGAACAAAGGGAGGATATACTCCTTGATCAGTTAAGAAGGCAGTGCTATCCAACCAGCAGAGTATAGTGCCATTTCTGCTTGGGTTTAGGATATATGCAACCAATCACAAGGTTGGATGCCCATATACTCTAATAAACATGAACACAAGCAGAGCATGCTTTCAGGTGACTATTATACATGTCATATTTCAATACAAGGTGCACAAATCTCCAACATGATAGGTTTTATTGTGATGCACAAATATATATAATTTCAAGTAAATAACATTGACATGGATTTTGAGAGAATGCAAATAAAGAGAACAGATAAGCAAGGTTAGAAAAGAATAACCCACCACACATGTTCTTCCCCAACTCCATCTTGAAGTAGCCGTGATCTCCCCAGTTCTTGCCCCATGAGTTCTTGATAATCCAGTACGGCACACCGTTCTCCACACCATAACCAACCGCAAGAACAGCATGGTTGATATCCTACCATAAGATTTGGAAAATGTTAGGGTAAAAGGAATTTTTGCAAATGACACATTGTCTTCTGTATTCTGATTGACCGTGGCAGATTGAGATGTAGGCCAATTGCCTATCAGGATTTAAAATCCGATATGCAGCAATTACCACAAATATGTAAAGTATCCCTAGCAAATCCTGTTTGATACTATACAGTTTCAGGGAGGAATCGTATCATCCTGAAATCTTAAGTGGCTTAAACATCCATTTAAATATGAATATATGTTTGGGCAGCACAGAAAACAGAAGCACATTAAGTTGCTTCTGCTGCCACTGCCTTTTCCACCTGAGATCAATATTGGTGCCTAGTTCATATGTTGATTGAATTTCTGGTAAACGCATGGCAAACAAATTCTGTTTAAAACACTGTAGAATCTTGATACATAGTAACAACCATCTATTTAGTCAATCTATTCAAACTATATGGGCTCAAGTGTTAAACCAATTAAGTGCATTGCTGTTAGTCCATATTCATGTCACATTCTTAACATACTGCAAGAGTCTTTCACTGAAATTCAAAGTAGAATTTAGATAAATATTACACCTATCATTGTCATCAATGCCTTATCACAACAATTTGGAGTCAAAGCACATGCTACAAGAGTCTTTCACTGAAATTCAAAGTAGAACTTAGATAAATATTACACCTAACATTGTCATCAATGCCTTATCACAACAATTTGGAGTCAGCTTTGTGAATTCTACTTTTTCAATCCTCTCTCTCTCTCTCTCTCTCTCAAATTAAAAAAAAAAAATCTATAGATATACTAATATATATTAAAGGATTTTACAATAATAATAAAAAAACTTTAGGTGACCAGTGGGCCTGAAAGATCATTTTAACCAACCTTGCACCAGATCAGTCATCTTGCCTGAAAATGTATTTTTTTTTTAGCACTTTCAACTAGCATCCCTAGGGACCTTAGTTTTATGATGCTAAGCGTCCCTAGGAACTATGCGGTGTACACAAATTATAACAAAATAGGCGTGTTTTCTCGTGTTTCGTTACCAACAAGTCTATTTTCCTTCACAGCGTTCGTCTGCGCCCATTTCTTTTGACCCAGTCGTCCAACTGTGGTCCCCTCCAACATCCTCTTCGTCTGCCGCTTCTACGCCTCGCCCTCCTATCAACTGTGGTCCCCTCCCATATCCTCTTTGTTAAAAGTATGCTGTTGGATGCTCCCCTTTGGCCTTTTTCTGAGTCATCAGGGCTGGATTGTCGTCTAGGTTGGGTTCTTATTGCGTTTCCATACCTTTTGATTTGGTTAATGTTTCCTTGTGGCAGACATCTACTCTCCACTTTAAAATCGCTTTCTAAAAGGGTCTCTTTGTCTTCCTTGTATAGCATTACCCCTCATAGCAAGAAAAATGCCCTAAAAATGGCGTTTGCCCTTTTTGGAAGACAATGGGTAGAGACAAATGCATAATCTGCTTTCTATTGTTTCCGGTTCTTAATCGCTTGCCAAAGGCAAATGCATGATCTGGTTTATATTGTTTCCGGTTCTGAATTGCTTGCTAAATACAAATGATGATCTGGTTGTCAAAGACAAATGCTTATGTAAATTAGGAATCACATGTGTAGTCCAAAATATGATTTATTTTTTAGAACCTAGGCAGTAACAAAGTTGTGTTTATATCACTAAAGGTTTTAGCTATCACTAATAATGATTTTAAATGGGTCATGATGAAAGCGCATGTTGTGAGGCCCCACCCCTGGTGGGCCCTCAGTTTAATTTAAATAATAATTAATAAGGTATTTTCTATCCTTAATATGCTATCTAATAGGAAATTAGTCGTATAGTCTGTAGTATTCCTAAGTTTTAGATTTTAGATTTTATTTAATTTTAATAGATTGGATTAGATTAGGAATTATTTGTGATTAGCACTAATAGGAGGGCATGAGAGTGGAACCTTCTAGAACCCATCAATTTACCCAAATACCCATGGCCCCATGTTATTTCCATTTGGAACCAAAATACCCCTTGAGTAATTAGCCAAAAACCCTAAGTTATAAAACCTAAACTATTGCAAAATCACCCTAAACCCTAATTGCCTCTCATCTTCCCCAATTAACCTATCTTCCTCCCCAAGCAACCCTAATTCCCCCAAAAACCCAACACAAGGAGGCTAGAGACTCTTTCCTCTTGCAATCAACACTCTATTGGGTCTTCTCTCTCACCTCAATTTCCATTTCTTCTTCATTAAGGCAAGTACCTTATGCAATTTCATTGGATGCATGCTTTTCTTTCTTGTCTCTGTAATTGTAGTTCTAGTATATGATAATACTTGTTTAGATTCCCTCTTGAGCTTGTTTTCATGGTGAAATGGCCATTGATGGATGGGTTTCTCCATTTGGAAGATCAATGGCCCAAGTGGATGGTAGATGGAGATTATTGGAGTATTTTCGTGATTGTTCTTGTTTATATGATGTATGGAGGAGATTTGGGATGTTTTGAATGAAAATTGGATTGAAATGGGAAAAATCCCAGAACTCCAAAATTCTGTAATCTGCGTGTACCCGATCGACCAGACCATGTCTCGGTCGACCGGGCACACTAAATTGGCTAAAAATGCAAGTCTCAGTTATTTCTTGGAACTGTGCACAGACAGTGTACCCGGTCGACCGGACCCTATCTCGGTCGACCGGGCACACAGGAAAATACAGAAATAGCTGAAACCTGATTTTTTAGAACATAGCAGAAATGCAGTGTACCCGGTCGACATCACGGCCATGATGTCGACCGGATACACTGGAATTCCTGCAGAACCCCCCAGGTGCTTGACACCAGGTCTCAGTGGACCCGGTCGACATCACGGCCATGATGTCGACCGGGGGCACTGCAGGATGTCAACCTGGGAGGTCAACATCCAGTCCACCCGGTCGACATCCCAGGGTATGATGTTGACTGGGAAAGCTGTAGACAGGCAGATTTCCAGACTTCAACATTTGTGATGTTTGATCACATGTGGGGTCCATTGACCATCCAAATGACCTTCCATCAAGTGTGCCACACCACGAATCAATGGCATAGCTCAGCCTTGATTCTTGGGGTCCACCTATTGAGGATTCAGGATTCGAATCATCATTGACTCGAACCTTAACTGTAGCCTATGGTGTCCACAACCTCAGGAGCACCAGAATTCTCTTTTTGGACACCTGAGGCTACAGATGGGGATCCAATCAGGTGATGAGGCCTGAACCAAGAGTGGACCACTACCTAGGACTGGTCCTTTGCCTATTTCCACTTGATTCCTTGTTTTTAAGGATTCCATGAGTTGCTCTTTTCTCTTATCCTTGTTGTTGTCTTAAACTTGGTAATTAATAGAAACTGGAGGACCTGAACCTAGGATTACTTAGAGGTGACCCTATGTAGTGTTTGGAGATAATTTACCTGTCTCTGTGTCTAGGCGGGCCCTCATACGGCCTAAGGTTGGGGATGTGAAACATAGTATGAAGAGGTTTATGATAAATGGTCAATTAGCTCACTGTGTAGGAGCATAGGGTGATTAATTGTGGAATGGACATGGTAGGGTACTTGTGTTGTCTCAGGCCACGGTTGTGAGCCTTGGAGTGGATCCAATGTTGTTGGACTTGGACTTGGATAACAGATTGTATTACACAATGTTGTACCTTAACCTTTTAGAGACATTGGGTAGGACCTTGCTCATGCAAGATTAGCCTAAACAGACATAGACCCGTACCTAGTTTCCCGAGTCGGCACTGAACATTCACTCAGTTGTTATAAGCTCAGCCAGCTGACTGATCATCTCTGGGAGGAGCTATGTTCTGGTTACTTAGAGCTATCATGATGAGCTGTGATTAGACGGACGGTGTGATACTGCGTCCAGGTTAATCTTATAAAGGGGTGTGATCGGTGAGATAAAGGGGTGTGATCGGTGTGGTAAAGGGGTGTGATCGGTGTTATGTATATTGTATGTTATATTTATCAGGGCTGTTATCCCTTGCATGGTTATTACCATTTTCCCCACCGCAAACTGTTTATGGTATGGGACGTTTACAGTATGGGAAGGCGGCGGCATAATATCCAGCGGTGTATCTAGCTTGTGTGAATGTGCCTCTTGTTGTCTGTGTAGATTAGATACTTTATCTTCTGATTCTAAACTGCTATTACTGCTCAACTGCCTAGATTATGTATTTTGTTCACTTATATGATTATGTACATGTCTTTACTCTCTTTTGTTGTGTACATCTGGTGTTATCTGAATATGGTGCCTTACCAGATCTTTAGATCTGACCCATCTTTGGTGCTTAGGTCTAGACCTTGATCCCGCGGGTGATGCGATCCACTAGGTGCCTGTAGTCGAGGACTACGGATGGGGGCCGGCTGAGCAGGTGGTCGAGCCGGAAGACGGAGAGCCTGCACGGGAGGGTTGAGTGCAGTTGTTTTTGAGATTTGAGAGTCCATTTTTGTAGTGAGATTGGGTAGGTTAGACTGATATGTATATACACTTGATATTCACACTTTGAGATTATTATCAGACTTCCGCACTTTTACATCTAATATATATACTTGATACATTTGCTTCCGCTATCTTTTATTTCGCTTCCGCATATAACTGTTGATCATGATGTTGTTTAAAAAGTTTTAAAATTTTGACCTCACTGTGAACTACGATCTTGGAAGTTCTCGGTTTATCCGGGAAGTAGCGTGCCAACTTCGGGTACCTTAGCATTATCTTCGGTATTCGGAATTGGGGCGTTACACATGTTGTATATTATACATTATTGAATGGAATCATTACTTGGGGACGCTGAACATATGAAAATATTGTAGAGAGTTCTGTACAAACTAAAAAGAATATTGTAAAACAGAACAACCTGTCATGATGAAGAAACTAATTTATGTACAACGCAGGGTCTCTAGAGACTCTTAGCATCATAAAAGTAAGGTCCCTAGGGACGCTAGTTGAAAATGTTAAAAAAAACCACATTTTCTGGGAAAATGACTGATCTGGTGTAAAGTCGGTTAAAACAATCTTTTAGGCCCATTGGTCACTTAAATTGTTTTTTTTTTTTTTTTTGTAAGATCCTCTATATATTATGGTTAGGTATTAATGTGGTAGAACTTGAAAGGAAGGTGCATAGTCAAATACTGCAATTCAAATATAAATAAACAGAAAATAAACTCAATTTCTAGTATAAGGAATTAAAGTGATCCCCCATTTCTCCAATGCAATCTACAGTTCATTTGTACAGCAAAGTCACTTGACTCAATATATAATAACTGGGTTGAATTTACTCGGATCAATAAATTTGAAAAAGTGGTCCAAAAGGCTCACCATTTCAGTGTTGCCACATGCCGTGCTGGTGTAGACTCCTCCTTTGTAGAACCTGAAACCATCGACAACCTCAAATGCAACACTCACTGGACCAATAACGCCCACAGCGTGTTTCAGTTTATCTTCGGCACCCTCTGTACGAACACCAAAACCAACAACCAGAGTAATGTGACTGGTGTTGAGCAAGTCTATCAACCCTTTGAGTATTGAAACAGGTGAAAGGACCAAAAGGGCTTTACCAGTGTAATGTTAACCGAGTCAAGGACCTTAATAGCAACTGTTTCAGGTTTAAACCTGCAGGATCCTTCGACTCCAGTATAAGGATATGATTCCTCAGTGTCAAGGCCGCCATTGTACTTTATGTATTCAAATGCTTGGGAAGGCAGTCCCCCACTGCAACCGAAGTTGTTGAACGCTGTGGCACAGTCCACCAGCTGCTCCTCCGACAAGGATATGCTCTTCCCTGTCACTTTCGTATAAGCCGCCTCCAATGCTCCAGTGGAGCTAATAATTTGAGATGACAAAGGATGTGTACCCCCACCATGCAAGTCAAAAATTTAGAATTGCATATTCCAAGTTTTGGAAAAACAGAAAATTTCATAAAGTTCTTACAACTGCAGTTCTGTTTATGAGCTGATCTGACCATTCTTGTGGACCAGGTCTCTGCCTGATTCTTCATTTTGACAGGCCAACAATCCATATCTAGCCCCATGCTTGGAAGCATTTTGTAATGAGTTTCAGACTAAGCCAGGTGGAAGTCAGTTTATGGATGCAATGGGCAGGGTCTGGTTTGGCTTGGGTCCACAAGTAAATAGGCCAGGTTAAGAGACCAAGATAAGGTGGAGGAGTGCATTTCACCAATTGAAGGGAATGACTAGGTTCACTAGGTCCATGTATGTTCTTTCTTTTTACATGACTAGAGGAGTTGAGCTTGCATACCTGAATGTCCAGCAAGATCCACAATGGCCTTGGTTTTTAACAGGGCTGACAATGCCATCCTCCCTCCAATCTTTCTATAAACATACAATAAGAACAGATAAGAATGCTGTCAGAAGGCAAGATGTAGATAAGAATTTCCAGAAAAACGAGATTGAGATGGTAAAAGATACGGCTTCTGGAAGATCGTCATCAGTAAGCTTGTGGGTGCCCTTAGTGGCAGAGCAATTCTGTGCAGCACCCAAACTATGCACCCGAAATTCCTCCCAGCTCATATCAGCAAATTCTAGAGAAAAATGTAAACACATTGTTTATGCTGGTGGTGTTGCTAAAATCAGATGAAAGCATTATGTCTCGCATAGTTCTTGTTTGTGTGCCATATGTGACACAGATCCTACACATTAGAGCTCCTATGATAGTACCACATCAGCTGAGAGCCTCAAACCAGCACAATTATGACAGGAGGCAACAGGTTGTGGACTTGGATCATGACTCATAACCATTGATCCATGATCATTCAAGTCCTGTAGTTCCTACTGCAGCTGATATTTTATGGGGTGAACATGAATCCATCCAATCCAAATTAGATGGTAGTGGCATAAATGATCATGAACAGGGCCCAGTGGCCCACCCAAGGGATGGATGGCCAGTGCAATTGGCTGACCACTCCAGTAACATTTCAAACAAGTTTATTATTATCAACTTGCATGTGTTAGAATTACTCAAAGAAGATTGACTTACTGTTAATGCCAAGCTTGTAAGGCAGGCCTTTCCTGTAAGTAGAGTAGATGAGTTCCAAGTTGTCCACAAAAATGTGAAATCTGTGTTTGATCTCTTCCACTGATCCATATGTCTTCCCATACCTATATAACATATATATGTATTAACAACACAACTGATGCCTGAAAATCAGCTAGAATCAGCGCAATCACAGAAGATCTGCTGAAGATAAGGCATCAGTTATGTTGTTATGTATATATAAGAAGATAAGGCAATGCAAACATTTGAACAGAATAAAAGGACGAGATTTCAGAAGAGATGGAATTGTAAGCTATAACCTTCGAGCGAAGCGTGCGAAGGTGAGCGCGTGACGGGCGTCGCCCACAGATTGAAGGATGGTCGATTGGAGATCGAGTAGGCCATCTGTGACCCAACGGATGGAATTCTCCTCCTCGAACGTGGGCCCGGCATGTGCGACGACTGCCAGGCTGAAGAAGAATATCAACACACGTGCGACACCTGCCATTACCATTACTGTTACTGTTACTTTTACCATTACTATTACTGCTCCTCTCCCAAGAAGAATAAGATGATGGGGAAAGGGGAAGAGGGGGTGGTTATTTATAGCAGGCAGAGTGGGCCGAGAAAACTGCTCAGATTGCTAGACATGGTCTTAAGTCTAACCAATAAAAATGCTGTGCATGATGATGTGCAAGAGTTTTGGGGCCGGTTCTTCCGTTGGGTTCCGTCTGCTTCGCACAGCAGGTGAGTCCGGATCTTCAGGTTGAACCCACAGGCTTGCAGGGTAAGGGTGTTCATGGACCAGGCCGGCCCGAGATCGATCCGGGCCCACCCCACTGGCCGGGATGGTATTAAACTTTTTAGCCAGTTTGTTATATGGCCGGGCCTGGATTAATTGGTAGAGAACCCAAGCTCAGCGCGGCCCGGCTCTACCCGTCCCTTTCAATTTTGAGGGAGCCTCATTCTTCTTCCCTAGTCTTGGGCTCCAATCCTGATAGAGCAAATCAAGTTGGCATGGTTTTTTTTTTTTTTTTTTTATTGTCAAGTGTTTAAAAGCCTTAGATTTGATGGAAGAAAATAACTGACGGCACCCCTTTTTTTACCCAAAAAAATTTATGGGTCAATGGCCCTACTTACATGCCACATGTGGCCCATAAGACATTAGACATACGTGGCAAGTCAGCAAAGGGTTTTATCGCTGGAGATGACAGTCAATAGAATTTTCAAGAAGGGGAAATATCCATGCATGGAGCCTGTGGAGACAACTTCACTTAGTTTAACCTGTTTGGGCTTGCACCTTTGCTAGATCTATCCTGTCATATATACAAGTTTTACCATGGGTGATGATATACATCATTGGATTTTGATCTGTGCAATCCTTGATGATATTTTCTATCCATTATCAATTTCTATTGAAGTGACACTTTGGCCGGTTCGTGTTAGAGGGTGAGTATGATAGCCCAAAGGTTAAAATAAGATGCAGTTACAGTACCGGTGTAGGATCGTTTCATATAATTTTATGAGTCTTTCTAAAACTCCATCATCCATCCATAAAAGCTCCCTTTTTTCTTTAATTTGTTGGCATTAGATTGCATAGGAATTGAATATATAGAAATTTAAGGTCAAATAAACTCCACAAAGGACTTTTAAAAAAAACCAAAGATGAAGAGTATAAAGTGAGGAATGAAGGAAATAAGGTGGAGATACAAATAAGACCTTGACTTCCGGGTAAGTCTTGAACTGCTAGGGTGATGATAGTTGGCTGTATCCAGTTCCAATCATCCCTTGACTCAATTTATATGAAAGGGGAAGTTATTTGATGGGCTTTTTAGATATCCACCTTTGGTATTCATTTTCTACCACTAATGGTATAAAGTCTCCCAATTTAAATGTGGTCAATTCCTTCTTATTCTAATGCAAACAAATAGACCCATAGTATTAAAAGCTTCTAAAAAGTGCCACTTTTTAGAAGCTTTTAATACTAATCTTATTTTTCAAAAAACAAAAAACTGAGAAAAAGAAAAAAAAAGTCCTATCCAACAGTATGGTAGGCATGACAAGGCAAAGGATGCATGGTGTTTTCAGGGGAAAAAAAAAAGATGCATGGTGAGGTTTTTCTTTTACACGCGAGGGATTTTTATTATTATTATTTTTTATTGGTAGAACAAATGAGGGAGATTAAGCATATGATTAGTGGGTCCTACCAGAATGGGAAAGAGCCCTGATTTACCTTCAACTAGAGTGCTTGAAAATTCTATCTAGAAGTAGATTTGGCTCTAGACATTCTAAGAAATGCTTGTGACTTCGGTAGTTTGTAGCAGAATGCAGTTTGACAGCATATGGTTTATCATTTGTTCAGACCGATCGTGCTGACCCAGTCTAGCAGTCTATTTCTGTTCTTGTTATGTTTTAGTGTGTTTATCTTTCCGATCGTGCTGACCCAGTCTGGCAGTCTATTTCTGTTCTTGTTATGTTTTAGTGTGTTTCATCTTTCCAATGAAGTAAAATTTCTTTACCCAAAAACAAATATACGCATGCTAGAAAGAGATTGCAGAGGGGGAAGAGAGATTGTAGAAAAAGGGAGACACAGAGACAAGATTAAGAAAGGGCGAGCAGGGAGAGAGAGATAGGAGACTTGTTTTCCGGAGCCAAGCGTTGTAAAAAATAAAAAAAAGGCTATGTTTGTTTACATTAAAAAATATAGCACTTATGCAATACACAGTTAAAAATGGACGTAGGTCAATTTTAAAAAATAAATATTAAATAATATTTCCTTTTATGAAAAAAAAAATCAAAGAAAGATGTAAAATGAATAATCAACCATCACTTATTCATTTACCATCTTCTTTTGATATTATTTCTGTAAAAGGAATGATCGATTGATAGTCATTTTTAAAACTCACAGTTGGTCTTCATTTTTAACCACTTATTGCATAAATCATATATATTCAATTCCTATGTATTTGAATGCAAGCAAACCAGCTTTGATCTTTTTAAATTTTCTATTACAGTCTCCGGCTGCCAAACACATTTCATTCATTTCCATCCCATGAGATAGAAATGCTACCACATAAAAGTTGCCAAATGAGCTGCAAAATTACAGTAGAGTAGCTAAATGAAGAAAAGAATTTGATTATATTCAAAACATTTTACGAATTCTGTAGACATCCGTGCATATTGTTGATTACCAAGGAGGTGAAGATTTAATTTGTCATATTCCTGTGTTATTTAATAAAACTGTGTGTACTAGGGCTTTCAAAATGCTACGCGACCCGTTAATATGACACGAACCCACACGATATTGACGAATTCGGGTGGGCTCTTAATGGATTCAAATCGTTAACGGGTCAAATCTGTTAACATGTTAAATTAACAGGTCATATACGAATTAAACCAGTAACACGTTAACAACCCGCTTAATCCATTAAATTTTTTTTACTCCCTAAGTATAACTAGAATTAGTTTATAATCATAAAGAAGAACTTGAAATTTATCGTTTTATAGTGGGTTCTAGGTGGGATCCATAGTTTCACTTGAGGTCCTCGCTTACACTTTCGTATGGCTTATATATTTTTCTCCTTATATATTTTTATATAGATTTTCTTTTAATTTTTGAAATGACTTAATCACTTAACGGGTTGAATCGTGCAACACATTAAATTAACAGATTGTGCTCGAGATGGATTTTTTGACCTGTTAAATTAACGGATAGTATACGGGTTAAGGTGATTTTAACACAAATTCATTAACCAATATCCCAAATTCATTAACATGACACAATTCAGAGCCCTAGTTTATACCAGTTGCAGGCACATACCCAGGAAATTCAACTTGGGAACTCTATGTAAAATAAATATTAGGCGAAGGACAAATTTAAAAAAACATAACGATTTTCAAACTATGCAAGGTGGTTCTTAAAAATTTTAAAGCTTTTTTCTGGCATGGGCTCTGGTTGAAAAGCTAAGGCGGTCCAGGCCAAAACCAAGTCTTGATTACCTATACAATATGATATCCTTAATAATATGCACCTTTACGTCTATAATATATGGCTTTGTTGTCGAGTATTCAGGTCCGGCTGGGTATCAAAATCATGGACTTGAACTTGGAACTAGATAGTATATGGGTTTAGCAGTGGACCCGAACATGGACCAAACTTAAACCCAAATAAAAATGGGTCAAAATATTAGACTCATATTGGATTTTCAATTTGGGTCCTTGGGGGACATTGGGGGTCTGTTTTTATCCCTAATCGTCTATAGTGGTACCGATCTAATTTTGATAATTTATTGCGAAGCCCAACCCCACTGACTCGCCCCATGACTTGGAAGGGCATTGAGTAAGTAACTCGGCATGTTTGACCGAGCTTTTTGGCACACACACTCAAACAGACTTGTTTAACTCAGTGCCCTTTGAGTCCAGCCAACTTGACTAAACTTGCCCAAGTGAGTCAGCTGGGCATTGGTGATTCATCCTCACCTTTCAATCACTCTGACCAGAGCGGCATCACTATTGGGTTGGCTCACATTGTATTTAGTGTCAGATAGACAGGTAAGTTGGGGCCTTTTTTTAAAAAATTCTAGCCCATACGCCTAAGCTACCCTATCAAACCAATTTTCATAATGCCTTACTAAATGAACCTCCCCATTATGATCAGGCTCAAGCCTAATTACTCTTCCAACTTAATAAGATTGGTCAAAAAATATATATAAATGCCACTTTCTTTTCAACCATAACTTGACTGAAGCTCTTTAGTGGAGTCCTTTTGGAAGTCTGCAACCGTTCTTGCTTGACTGTAGCTCTTTTGTGCAGTCTTTTTGGAAGTCTGCAATTGTTCTTGCTTCTGCTTTCTTTTAATGATATTCTCTTTTATAGAGGGAGGACCCAGTCGATTAAAGGAACTCTCCTGCAAGGAGAAAATTAAGTCCTCCCTCTACAAATTTAAAAGAAAAGGACCGGGTCATTTTTACACTAGAATGGAGCAACACGGATACAATCGGGCTCAAGTAAAATGCCTAATTACCCTAATTCAGTATCTTGAAAATTTCTAACATTCTCTCACAATTCTCAAAATTTCTAAGGCTGAATACAATCAGGCTCAAGCAAAGTACTCTGCTTTCTCCTCCAGGACTATGATCTCTCTTCCCAGCTGAACTAGCAAGCATGGTATGCCTTGGGGAGTCGCAGAATCTAGGTATTCAAGGGAAACAGCAAGGAGAACAATAGCACAGCACATCTCCAAGGGCCTATTCGCTTGCATGACAGATATTCATGGTAAAGTCAATACCTACTAGGCTAATAAGGCTATGATAGGGCCTTGACTAGAATTTGGTATCCCCTCAATTCATTTTCCATTTAATGGGGAGAAAAATTGATTGCTGTTCGTGGATTCAATTTGTGCCGCCTTAGAAATGCAATTTATAGATTTACAAGCAAAAAAAAGTTCCATACAACCAAACAGGACCCAATATATAATTTATCACTATCTGTGTCTGCATTTCTTCTTCGCAAGTTCCTTTTTTTTCCAGTTGGAAAAAAGAGTTGCCCCTAATACAACATTCAGCTGTATATTAAAAAAAAGGACAATTTCTTAACTGCAATGCATACATCGACTGCTCCTAATTAGTGGTGTTTAAAAACCTGGACCAAACCACCAAGTCGGAACCAGCTCAAATATAACACTGGCTAGACCAACATGAACCAGTGGTTTCTTTATTACCTAATGCGTTTATTGTCCATATAAGGATACAATCAGATAACTCACGGAGCATCTCACCCCATGAATCTGATGAATGACTAATGACTACCACTTTTCAAAGAGACCAACTATTCATAGATTTATGGTGGTTACTGCAGGAATAAGAAAAAATTAAAGTCTTCAATATGGCACGTATTGCTTATTCCATCATAGCATCCGGGTTTCAAAGCTCATCCCTACAAGCCTAAGTTAAGAATATCTATTGGTTTCTTTTGAGGCTTGTATATTTTAAAAACAAAATCAAACCCTAACCTAATCCTACACTGAAACAATCTCATTAAGAACCAATGGCCAAGATGTAAAACAATACTAAACTCTATGCATAGTTGCTGTGGATATGACCTCATGCAAATCAATATAAACTTAGTTGCTCTAGACCAACACA
Organism: Persea americana; assembly: GCA_029852735.1. NCBI lineage: Eukaryota > Viridiplantae > Streptophyta > Magnoliopsida > Laurales > Lauraceae > Persea > Persea americana. Next base: position 50,009,409 of record CM056817.1, on the reverse strand, counting down.
AGGCAAAAGCCTAGAATAAACCATGCAATGGAATGGGCTCCTCTAATGTGATTTTAAGTTCTACGCTCCAATTGGCATTTTGGAGTCAAATGCAGCAGAGATTTTAGCTATTGGGAACCTTATAGTTTGGTAAGTAGTTTTTTCAGGCCGACTTATTGGGGAAAGAACTTCAATAACTTGATGAGACGAGTTCTATGGAAAGTTGGTGGTACTTCGTGGTTTTAGTTCATTCAACAAGAAACAGCTTTAGTCATCCTTGAAGGTGCTAATTAGGTGGCCATAGTTAAATAAGGATTTCACAACAATTAATTGTATGTTGGATGTTAAACTCCTACAACTCCACAACTTACCAAGCCGTTCCTCACTTGGCCTCCTCTTAGTTCCTTATGCACACTACAGTAGCTCAATCAAAGTTTGGCATTTCTAATTCTGAGGTTGTTGATCGCCTTTTAAATGTGTTCCTGAAACTCCTTTAAATTTCCCATTTTTAACAAGTACATATTATAGATTAGAATAAAAGATAAGTACAATCACAATACAAAAGAAACTGAAAAAATAAGAAACCAAGCATGGGTAGAAAGAGATAAGTACCCAGTAAGCTTGGTTAAAAAATCATAATACAAAATAAAAGCAACCAAATAATTTTCTCTATCTTTCCACTTGGGCAACAACATGCAGCAGGCCATAAAACCACTTCAATATATGAACAGATCTATTCAAATCGAGATAGAATTGAAATGCCCAGGGGGCTAGAAACAAATTAGTCTAAAATCACTTTCCACAATCAACCAGATGAGAGAGTATGTCCTTAAAAGCTTTGAAAATGACCTCTCCATTAGAGTTCTTTATTCCACATGCATATAAAACAGAGTTTGCATTTCTTAATATTCCCCTGAACACATTAGTGTATAATAGTTTGCTGAGAAATAATATAAAAAAAAAAAATCAAATAAATGGAAAAGACAATGGTTGCGTGAAAGGACTACTGTACTTTCCTGTCAAATATATTTATGTTTGTTTTCCTGGCTGGATAAAGTAATATGGATCTTAACTGCAAAAGATCAGCCAATGCAGCAGATGCCTACAGCAAGCAGCAATGGAGTACACCAAAACCTTTAATTTTCATGCTGGCCCGAATTCAAACAATTCCAACACGCTCGTTCAGATCTCTCATAACTCAGATGATTCTTCGGACAATGGGGTGGGGCAGGTCCTTCTCAGCCGTGATCCCCACGCGCAGTTGATATATAAGAATATATAAGGTATTTGTAGCTCTTAGGAAGTTGGTTTTGTTGATTATCCCGGTGTCTGTAGTTCTAAATGACTTCTGTGTTTGTCGTTTTGTTGGTTGTGGCTTGATTTTAAGTCCTCTGTTGTACCTATTCCATTTTAATATATGCCCTTATTGGCCCAATAAAAAAGAAAAGAAAAACAGAAGTTAAATGAATCTTAGAATGTGTTTTGCTTGAGGTCAAATGAAAAGAAAGAAAATATAATCCCAACGGTCCCTTTGCTTTTTACTAAAACAATGTTTGGTTGATCACAACAAGTGAGAAGTCAATTCCAAAGCTTTAACTTTCCCAACTGCCAAAAAATTTTACTTCATAAAATACAAGCAAGCCGGTTACTTCACCGGTTGCTAACTTCTCATCTAACTCCTCCCGTGTTTGAACTATTTACCAAGAAAGTAAGTAGAAAATAAAATAAAGTAATTTGTTCTTAACATGGTCATCTTCACTTATTAAGGATAATAATAAGAACCATATTGACATTTCCTAGTGGAGGTGACTAAGTATTAGAACAAGAGTAGCATGATAAAGAAGTTAACAACGGGTAAAGTAACCAGTTTAATTGTGTTTTATGAAGTAAAAACTTTTCGGCAACAGGTGACTAAAAGTTTTGGACTTTACTTTCCCACTTGTTGAGAATTGGGATCAACCAATCATGGTAAAGTAAAAAAGACTGACCATTTGGATTACTTTCCCACCCCTGAAAAAACAAACATGCACTAAGGTTTCCAATTCATTCATTCCCCTTTAATCATTATCAGAACTCCACAATCCCATCCCAGTATATATAGCCATAGGCTCTTGTCATCTAATGTAAAAGAAATTGTGGATGATGACTTGCCTCTGCAATTTTATTGCCCAAGAAACCAAGTTTCAAAAATTAAAAGTGTCAATCAACTGATGCAAATATTGATGAACAAAATAGGCCAAAAACACTAAATTAATTAATGCAAAGTAAATGATGCATGATCAACTGTCGATCTCAATGAAAAACTAAGTGCAACAGAAACTAAAACATTCAGTGGAACTGGTCCTAAAGATTTCATATCCAAGCAAACTATAGTTGAGTAAATTAAATAATGTAAAGAAACCAACAGCAAATAAATCTAAATCCCATCACACAATTGTCCATTCAAATCAATCCCATTGAAAGCATTTCCAAGACATTCTTGTATTGATGCATTCCATTTGATATTGGAATCCATGAGATTGAGGAGTCCAAGGTATCTTAATTTTGGACTGTGCCTAGGTCATTAGGATGCAAGCATTTCCTCAAATCCAGAGACTAGTGGATCCGTGACAATATTTCATAACTAGAAAGGTGTGGATTAGCCTCTCTTTTTCCTTTTTTCCGTTAAAATCAGTGCACACAATGGGTACATATCGTGATGTGGTGAATGGCATTCCATTTCTCGATTGCTCCTGATCTGAGCATTCGAACAGTTTTATTTTGATGTAGAATACATCTGTTCAAATCTGTTTTTTAGTTATAGGCACCCCATTTAGATTCACATGTTCATGGTAACTATGAAAATGTCAAAACAGAAATGCAATCAAATCATGCAAATCCAAAATTTCAATCACAATTGATTTGAAAAAAAACTATCAAAGTAACAACATCACCACCTCGATCTATTTCAAGATATATTTCTCTAACTGAAATAAAAAGTCGCAATATCTCAAATGATCAAAGTCCAACATAGAAATCATATCAAAACTACCAACGCAATAGAGTTCTATTGATAACCAGAAATCAAAAACCAAAAAACATAACAAAAACTACTCGTTCAACCTTGCAATTACCAGCTTCACGCCGTGAGCACGACGGCGCCTCCTGCCTCCTTGATCTTCTTCTCAGCAAGCTTGGACACGAGCTTCGCCTTCACGACGACCGGTTGGGAAGGCGGGAGCATCCCCTTCCCTAGCACTTTGAAGTAGCCGAACTGGGTGACGTCGATCATCGGAACCTTGTCGTCGCACGCCTTCTCCTTGACGTCGGCGGGGACGAGGGACCAGAGGCGGTCGATGTTGACGATCGGACGGTAGAACTTGTTTCGGAGCTTGTGGAAGTAGCGCATTCCGACCTTTCCGAAGTAGCCGGGATGGTATTTGTCGAAGAGGATGCGGTGGTGGTGCAGGCCTCCGGCGTTTCCCCGACCACCGGGATGCTTTCGGTGCTTGCCGATTCGGCCATGGCCAGCGCTGACATGGCCTCGCTTCTTCCTGTTCTTCTTGAAGCGGGTCGTCATTGGGGAAGGAGGCTAGGGTTTCGGAAAGGGGATTTGGAAATTGGAAATGCAGGAGAAGAGAGAACTGAAACCCTAGATGGAGAAATGTAAGACGGCCTATGAAGAGTTATTTATAGTGAAAGGGAGAAAACCCTAGACACGTGTGATGTGAGGATCGTGCCTAGGGTTTTCCATCTTGGACAACGTTGTGGACCTTAGGCCTTAGCTAATGAAGCCCACTCCCTTTAAGAGGCCTATTCTACATTGGGTTAGCTTTGGGTTGGGTGCATGTTAGTCCGGTCTAGTTCAAGTTTGGGTTAAACTCAAACCTGCAACCCGTTGTCCTTCTCTACATCCCTACACATAGGAATGCAGATGGATATTCAATTATTCAATTATCTTGAGGTTTTGATCCATAGAAAAATTACGTTTGGAACTTGCTTTAGGTTTCGATCCATAAATGAGTCTGGATCTGGAATCCAATTGGTTCCAATCAAGAAATGGATCAGGTTTTGAATCATACAAGTTTCGATGTGTTGACCCATGACCCAGCCGATCCATAAATGAGTCTGGATCTGGAATCCAATTGGTTCCAATCAAGAAATGGATCAGGTTTTGAATCATACAAGTTTCGATGTGTTGACCCATGACCCAGCAAACAAGTATTTAATGTTGCAAGTTGTAATTCAAAATAAACTTTGGTCTGAAATTTTTATGTTAAATTATGAAGTAGTGTACTTGTACTTGCTACATTGTTATAGATTGAATGATATTCTTATTTTAAGCAAAAAAAAAAATTGAAAAATGAAAAAACATAAGACATATTTAAGATTTGGAACCGGATCTCAATCTTCTAGATGAAACTAGTTTTAGAACCAAATTCAAATTCTCTTATTGGTATTAGGCCTGGTACCAAGAAATTAGATTCCAAATAGAAACTGAAATTGTCATCTACCAATGGTTCTAATTTTGAGTCCAATATGGCTCCGGCCTAGAAGCGACCCATTTGCATCCATATCTACGTATTGTTAGTAAATGGATGGTTGAAGTTATCTACCTTGGATTTGTCGGGCCCCGTGGGCCATCTAATTATTGCAATGCTGGTGATTGGCGAGACATGGCTCAAAAACCTACTGATTTAACTAGCCAGGAGTGGCTCAAATAAGGCCTGGCCTGGTGCCTATGTGGCGAACCTAACAACTCTTGCATTATTCATTTATGCCATCTCTTTTTTTTTTCTTTTTACCTGCTTTTTTTTAAAAAACTCTTGGCAATTATTCCATGACTTATGTAGGTCCAACCATAGAAAGGATAAGGCATGGCCTCAGCAAAAATATTCTCATCCGCATAAGCCCTAATTCAACATCAACAAAAAACATAAGTGGAGTTCCAAAAGTTTTAATATGATTGAATCTCTATGTACTTTCATTCAGCTCTATTTGGAATAGATTCATTTAGGACAAATCTGTTGGAATAAAATCTATTTCAAACAGGCCTTCGGTGTGAAAGCTTTACAGATTGTGGTTCGTTTTCCAATTCCCAAACACTATGAGACACATTTTAAAGCAAGTCCAACTCAATAGTCAATATAAAAAATGACCATATAGAACATAAAAAATGACCATAGTCGGATGCCCATGCATTTGGATATAGACACTTGGTACATTTTTCTTGAAAAGCTTAGCACAAAAAACACACATGGTACATATTTACCTGAGTGAATATGTATCTTAAAGTTTTTCTATGACTAGTGTTTATTTTATTTCTAATATATTTTTTAAATTTAGCATATTTAATCTAATGTCCTATTCAGGAATGGGGTATGAATGTATGTATATCTTGAAGTTTAATATTCATAAAAATACCCAGATATATGTTTATTATTTGTATACACATGTATTCCATAGAAAAAGGAATATCATGCAACATGTGGATTTTTTAAGTGGTTTATGTGTGTATAATATATGTGTCATATGTGGATGGACAAACTATGATGTAGATACCTTGGGTCGTGAAGGATCTAGCTTGAAATATGAAATTCCCACTTATCTACAAAAAAAAAAAAAAAAAAGGAGGTCCAATCCCCTGCTTTGGGAGATTTCAAATATTTGGATAATCAAGTACTATATTCACAATATTAACATTTCTCTTATTATTAAGGAGGATTTAACAGCTACTAAGTTGATTGTTTGGTGATCCAACGAATTAGTTTAAGACATCGAACTTCTTTAATAAGCTTAACTAGTAATGGTCGTGAGATGCACTAAGCAAGCTACATAATTTCTATGGTTTTCCAGTAAAGAGTTTATGTCAATTAAAAGAGTTTCCGATCTATTGGTTTATCAAATGCAAAAAAGTTCATAACTGACTTTAAAAGAAAATAAATAGTTTCACTTAATGTTTCTAGCTATTAGAATAAGGATCATGCAAGTAAATGGTCAAAATAGAAATTACGTCTATCTTTCATTCTGTCACCTTAGATAAGACAACAAATAATATATACTAAACTTTTTTTGAATCATAAATATGAAAACCCTCGTGTAATAGATAGGTAGGGGTGTACAAAAAATCCGTCAATCTGACGATCCGATCCGATCGGAAGGCCAATGGATTGGTGACGGATTGGAAATTGTGTAATCCGTTGACAACGGATCGGTGGCGGATTTCACCCTTAATCCGTAGATTCAATCCGATCCAATCCGTTGTCATTAAATATAAATTAAAATATATATAATAAGAAAAAAAATGTAAGGAGTCACTAACCTTATGAATAGAATAGGTATATAGCTCTTAACTCATGCCCCTTTAATTCAGTGGCTTCAAAATTTATGAATTTTTTCTTCTTTCTTTTTCCATGTAATGTACAGTAACGGATTGAACGAATTAATATGATCTGATCCGATCCGTATAGTAACGGATTGAACGGATTAATCCGATCCGATCTGCTCCTCCACGGATCAGATCAGATCGGATTTTAACAATAACGGATTGGTGACGGATTACAAATCCGTCAATCCGTAGGCAACGGATTGGTGGCCGATTTGGGCCAATCCGCACCAATCCAATCCGTGTACACCCCTAGATAGGTTAGTGGAACTCACAAACTTTTTTTCGTGATATCTCATTTTAATTAATAATTAAAGTCTTTTTTGAATATATTGGTTATAAGATACCTACAGATTTAAAGGTTGTAAGAGTGGGATATTAATGAATAGAAGAGTGCGGTATTAAAATACTATAAGATTTTGGTTGTTTAGAATTTTCAAAGAATGCAATAAACTCTAGACTAATTTATATTAATAGTCACTGTATAATATAATACTAGTACAATAACTCGTGCTCAGCATGATATCTCCCTGCATTGTAACATAAGTAATCATTTATTAAAAATGTTTTGATTGAAAGCACCAATTTCTATAGAGTAAGTTGTATAAAATGGAAATAGGAGACTTAGAACTGAAGGAGAATATAAGAGATGTGGTAGAAGAGAGTTTTTACAAAAAGGGAGGACTGAAATTTTAAAAAGTGGAAAGTAGGTGTGGGTGATTTGATGAGAACAAGATATGAATAGGTAGTTGCATTATAAGATACTATGTATGTAAGATGGCATATAGCAACCCAAAAACTAAAGTTGATAGGTGAAAGGTCAAAGCAAAGCCCTCTCAAACCTATTACTTGGGCAGTGTGGGATTTGGGGCTTTTGCAACATGCATGAGATAAGTAGTGGGGAAGGTCCAAGCAAATCCCTCTCAAACTCATTACTTGGACAATGTGAGATGTGGGACTTTCGCAATATGCACAAGATAAGCAGTGGAGAGAGAATGTGAAAAAAAAAAAACATGATTGTTAATCAAAATTAAAACTTTCAGTCAAAATTAAAGCAAAAAACCTTGGCTTTTAATATACTATAATATGTCTTCAAAAGGTTCAAAGATGGCAAAAGCATTTTTTTTTAATGGTATTTCACAACCATGATGAAGCCCATCATCACATACAAATAGTCTAAACTAGAACTTGCTTGATCTCTTGTCATGCTGACTTCGTAGCCTAAAATTAGTTTAATATTAGATGTAAGACTTGGATCGCGCGGGAGCTTTTGGATTAATTCAAATATTCTAAAGTGGGGTGTTTATAAATTTGCGGAGTTCTTTATTGGATGCTACTTATCAAAATCTGAACTCTTTTAAAGTAAATGGTCCCTTCTTTTTACGAGTCATTTTTTAAATTTGATCACTTAAATGTATAGTTCTTTCATAATGTTTATTCACGTTTTTATATTAGTGAACAATGTGATGGTAGCCCGAATCTCATTAGAGTGAAATACCATGAGAAACAAGAAAGTGGAGAAAAGTTCATCCTGCATAGAGGTGGGATGCTTTTATTCAAATCTATTGCCTCTTGAATTGCATTAATCCACGGCATTCCAATTCATTTTCCATAACAAATTACGCATCTCAATAGCAAATCTACAATTGAATGTTGCATCAAACAATAGATCTTGCTTTCTAATTTGGCACGCCCCATGCTTAATGTGCTTAAACTTTAGTGTTGATTTGCACATTAATGAGAAGGATTTAGATATGCTCAAAGCCAAAAGGGTGCCACGAGGTTACGCCAAATTTCAGCTCAATTGGAGTTTCATTCATATGGATTGCTTGAAATCATATCTATTGGTGTGTGGATTTAGTAAGGTTTGCTCTAATCCACGTTGGCACATTGGGTCGGTATCTAAACTGTCTCTTGGTAGCCCTCAATAGCGTGCACACATGGTTGAACACATGCTGAGCAAGTGATTAAACACAACCTTAATTATATTTATATAATCTAGACTAAACTTTCATCATGTGTTCGATCTTATGTTGAGCCCCACTCTTATTGAAGTAGAATTCAACATGTATTCAATTTGAGCACCTTATAAATTCAACAAGGTGGACTCCACTTAGGTTCCAATTCTTCTAACTCAGGATCCTCACAGGACTCGTTTTCACCTGAACAAATAGATGGTTGGAAAGAACTAGGTTTAGAGTCAACCACATGACTTCGATTGATGGGGTGATTAGTTGAGCATTCCAATTTTGAACAGGCAACAACATCAAAGACATATTTTCCACTGCCTTTGCAACCTAATACAATCCTTTCCCCTCTTGCCATCGTTTTCACTGTTCTGGTCCCACTTCAAAGCCAATGGACGGTCAAGATCTTCTAGGACAGGGACCTAGACTCTGGAAATCCATAGCAGTATAGAACTCTTGGGTCTGGATTCAAAGAGATCTACAAATCCGGAAGGTCCAGATTGCCCCTTAATTCCATATAGAAATACAACATCTGACAACACTATTAGCCATTAGGACATGGCTTAAGTAACAGCAAGAGAAGGAAGCCTTTGTTCTTTCCATTGCCAAGGGCTTTTCGGTAATTTACTCCTACTATAAATCCTCGATCGCATATTTCGCACTCTTCCATCTCCTCCGAAAATCTCTCTAGAAAACCGCCACTCCCCTCCTATCTCTTCTCCTTCTCCAGACCAAAAACCCTCTTTTCTAATAAACAACGAACAAAAGTACCCAAAACCCTAATAAGATTTCCAAATTTTGTAATCGTCCAAACGCGTCTATCATTCATCGATCGAGGTAAATCTAAATCTCTTACATCCGAAAGTTTCAATCTTTTCTCATTCTCGACATTGAATTCGATGATTCCTCCGTTGATCCGATTCCAAATTTAAAATCCATTCAAATCAACCTACAAGTAAAGAGAGAGGAGAAACTAAATCTAACAACTTTCTTTAATCTTTGTAAGGGATACTGATTTTCTCTGATCTCAAAGAACGAGAGCGAAATCGCAAAATCTGGTATTGTTTAGGATTGTAGGCTTTTTGTAGGGTTTTACGGTTTCATCATATGGATGATCTGGAGAGGGCGATACTCATCAGCTTCGATGAGTCGGGTACTATCGATCCTGGCCTGAAATCTCAGGCGGTCGCCTTCTGCAATCAGCTGAAGGACGATCCTTCAATCTGCCGCATCTGCATCGAGCGGCTTTCCTTCAGCAATTACGCGCAGGTTCAGTTCTGGTGTCTACAGGCACTACACGAATCCCTGCGCCTCCGCTACTCTTCCATGTCTCCCGAAGAGAAATCCTACATCAGGAAGTCGCTCATCTCCATGGCGGACCAGACCTCCACTTCGTTCAGGCTCTTGGAATCACAGCCGTTCACTAGGAACAAGCTTGCTCAGGTATTGGTCACTTTCATCTACTTCGAATACCCCTCGATTTGGTCCTCTGTCTTCCTCGACCTGCTCTCCCGCCTCGCAGAGGGCGGGCCGCCCGTGATCGACATGTTCTGCCGCGTTTTGAACTCGCTGGACGATGAACTCATCAGCCAGGACTACCCACGGACGCAGGAGGAGTCCTCGGTCGCCTGCAATGTCAAGGACGGAATGCGGCAGCAGTGCGTGCCCCAGATCGTCCGGGCGTGGTATGATATCATTGTCATGTATAAGAACACTGAGCCTGAATTGTGTTCCACTGTATTGGATACAATGCGAAGGTACATTACTTGGATTGACATTGGATTAGTTGCCAATGATGCCTTTGTCCCACTGCTCTTTGAGCTGATCCTGAATGTTGGGCCCTCGGAGCAGATGAGGGCGGCCGCAGCGGGCTGTGTCCTTGCGATCGTGGCCAAGCGGATGGAACCCCAGTTGAAGCTCTCTCTCCTGAGTAGTCTTCAGATTAATCGCATCTTTGGCCTTCTTGCGGGGGATTTCGATTCTGAACTGGTTTCAAAATTGGCAGCTTTGATCACTGGGTACTCTGTTGAAGTTCTAGAATGTTCAAAGCGCTTGGATTCCGGGGATGTTAATGGCGTCTCAATGGAACTTCTCGACGAGGTGTTGCCCTCTGTATTCTACATAATGCAGAACTGCGATGTAGAGGACACATTTAACATTGTGCAGTTCCTGTCTTGTTATGTTGCAACGATGAAGAGTCTCTCGCCGTTGAGAGAGAAACAGGTCATTCATGTTGGCCAGATATTGGAGGTCATCCGGGCGAGGATTTGTTATGATCCTACTCACAGGGATAATCTCAATTTACCGGATAAGATTGGCCGGGAAGAGGAGGATCGGATGATTGAGTACCGCAAGGATTTGTTTGTCTTACTTAGAGCAGTGGGCCGTGTGGCACCTGATGTTACTCATATGTTTATTAGGAATTCATTGGCAAGTGCTCTTGGATCTTCGGAGATGAATGTTGAAGAGGTTGAAGCTGCGCTCTCTCTTCTCCATGCCCTTGGGGAGTCGATAAGTGAAGAGGGGATGAGAACAGGGATTGGACTTTTGAGAGAATTGGTCCCAATGCTCCTGTCTGCCCGTTTCTCTTGCCATTCTCATCGGCTAGTAGCACTTGTGTACTTGGAAACAGTGACGCGATATGTGAAGTTTGTGCAGGAGAACATACAGTATATACCACTTGTGCTGGCTGCATTTATGGATGAGAGGGGAATACACCATCCAAATGCGAATGTGAGTAGACGGGCAGGTTATCTCTTTATGAGAGCAGTGAAGTTGCTGAAACCGAAACTTGTGGCTTTCATAGAGACAATACTTCAGGTACCATAAGTGCCTTTTGCCTTCTCTTCTTTGCTTTTAGTATTAGATTGGTATACATTTGTTACAATTAGAAAATAGTGAATAGTTTTAATGCTCTAATACAGAATGAAAGCTGTATTATTATTATTATTATTATTTCAATCCCAACCGCTCCCTATTTTCAGTTCTATCTGTTTATTTGTTTTTGTAGTACTATTCTTGTGAATACTTTCCCTTTTTAATCTTTTTCCTCCTTTTTGTGGGTTGTCAGAGTCTGCAAGATACCGTTGCTCGTTCTACGAGCTTAGATTGGACATCAAAAGAATTAAGGTGCTCAGGTTCTGAAGATGGTAGTCACATATTTGAGGTATAATTATATTTCGGCGATAGCTTTTATCCTCTAAATTTCTAATTGAGAAATGATACGATGTGAAATTAAGTGGAACTACCAGTGTAGCTTATGCTTAAAGCACTTGCATGAGTATGATATATCATCTCTTGTATAGATCCTTTAAAATTAAAATGATGTATTATTCTTATGCCTGGTGTATTGCATTATGAAAAACAATGTGATGCAGTTTGAACTTTAATGAAAAGTGATCTTCTCACGTATGTTAAAGATGATTCTGCATTGTGAACAAATAATTCTAAACTATCTGACTTTTCTTAGTTAACAACTTGTTATATGGCATGCTTTATCATGATCAGCACTCTAAATTCTTGAAACAGCAAACTGTAGTTCTAACTTCTAAAAATTAAATTCTAAATTCTAACAATTAATTCCTACTGGTTCTAATTCATTTGAAATTTGAATCAAGATTTTGCTAGTCTCTCACTCATATGTTATTTGTTTTATCATTATGTATCCATCTCAAACAGGTGTGGTTTAAAGGGAAAAAAAGCGAAAAAGGAAAATCCATTGACAGAAATTTAGTCCAATAAAGAATAAAAAAATCCAAAAAGGAAAAATAATTAATAATGTATAATCCCGATGGATTTATTATATTTGCCCATGAAGCTTTTAATGCATGTATGAGATTTCAATGCACAAGGGCCATTTAGAAAGATCATTTTTTCTATTAGATGTTTCATACAGTGCTCATCCCTTATGAATGTGTCATTTATTCAAATCAAGCCTTTGCGGTACTAGTATGTCTTTTGATGATCAAGATCAATACCTGACGGAATCCACTATCGTGGACGGTGGAAAAATAAAATAGCCATCAATATTAGGCCTATAAACAGGCAAATAATATAAAAAAATGATTTCCATATATGCACATTTCACAAAAGAACATAGAAGGAGAATTGATGTATATGCTTATTTCACAAAAGAACATAGAAGGAGAATTGATGTATATTCACATTTCACAAAAGAACATAGAAGGAGAATTGATCCTTTTAAACATCTGTTATGGGAGATCTCATACATCAATGATCGGGCCCATCGAGACCATGATCTTGGTGACCGCCATGGCGCCATCAGCCCATGTGCACAAATTTGGGGCCCAATAAATACTAACGGAACTAAATGCTGCACAATCATTTTGCCACCAAACATAAGGCAACATAAAGCAAGCAGAATACTCCTTTAAATTCTATTTCCATCCATGCCTTTCTAAGGGCACAAATGTGCAAGCCGTTTTCTGCGGAAGTGTGCGGAAGTGGAAGTCTTATATTCGTGGGATTCTATTTTTTATTGTTCATTGCAGCGAGACTCTTGCAGAAAATCCCTATTTTTATGAGATTTCTGCACAGGAGGGGAAACCTTGTCCCACCCTCCCTCCTTGGACTTCTGCTTCGGTGGAAGTGGAAACACAGTGTTTCCTCTTCTGTGTGGTGACACAAACAAGCCCTATACGTAAATCTGTGGCAACCAGAGTGCCAAGTAACTGCTTAATGGGGTTTAATGCAGTTCATACTTTTCCCTGCCCCTCTTCTCCATTGTGTCCCTCTTTGTATCAGCACCATTCTCAAGCCTGTTATCCTTTCTTCATTTACAAAATCCGAGATCAGATTACCGGTCCAAGTCATCTAGCAGCCACTGTAGATGTAGACTCAGATCTTCAAATACTTCTTTATCATTTTCTTCATCATCTTAGGAGGGAAAAAGAAAGAAACTGAAACCATATATTAAAATAGAAAGAAACTGAAATCATATATTAAAATAGCTCAACTTAGGGCATTGAAGAGAGTGGAGGCAATGTTTGAGTTCGTTTCAGATTTGACCTTGGAGGTCATTTTGGTTTTCGAAATGGATTGGGTTTGGGATTGGATTCAGGCTTTTCAAAGAGGGGATAGATCCTCAAATCAGGATGAGACTTATCTAGCGTAAGACCACTATCACAAATATTACTGATATGTTTAAGAAACATTATTTTCCTAACAATACCGCAGTATTTTCAAAGTATTGACAAACTTACAAAATGTGAATTATCATAGTGTAACAAACTTTACCACAAAACCAAATGTCCTCTAGGCTCTAGTCTTGGGTTTTGATAAGTTCACCTACTTTTTTTTTTTCCAAAAAATTGTTTCTCTCTCTTTAGTAGTGGAGATAAATTAGGAAGAATAATGGTTGTGGTATTTAATGACTGCTTCAAATTGAAGTAAATACTCTCTCTCTCTGGCCAGATGGGCAATTGAAGTAAATACTCCCTTAAAGCAGGTCCTCAATTGGCTTTTCTATGTGGTAGCTCACCAGATTATAATGGTTCTGATGACCATAAATGCTTGCTACATGTTTTCTTGCAACTTAAATGAATTCCTCATCAAAATAACATATATTTCTTGTATATCATAGATTCTATTTAAGGCAAATGAACTGTTTCTATTATTTGAGTTTTTTTAGTAGTATGCTCTTACCTACACAGTACACTTTGTTGTGTGTTTGTGTTTGGTTGACAGGCAATTGGCCTATTGATTGGGATGGAAGATGTATCACCTGAAAAGCAGTCGGAGTATCTTTCTTCATTGCTCACTCCTCTCTGTCAACAGGTATGTGTATTATGTTCCCAATCCAGAATAATTTTATTTTGTTTTGTTTTGCGAACTTGCTTTGACTGGACTGTGTCCACTGACAGTGGCAATTGCTACAACTAGTCTGAATCATCTAAACTCAATGTAGGTTGAGATGTTGCTTTTAGATGACAAAGTGCAGAGTTTGGAGGAATCATCTGCAAAAGTAGCAAATATCCAGCAAGTGATCATGGCTATCAATGCACTCAGCAAGGTTTTTCTTTAGCTTTAATATATATCTCTCTCTGGGGGTAATTGGAAATATTCTCTATTCCTAAATCATGCAGAAGTTTAAAATCATTCATGCTTTGGAAATTTTCACCCCTGGCTGGAGAGGTTTCATTTGAGAATCTATTGGCATAGTACTCCAAGTCGGTTTTTTTTTTTTTGTCTAGATTCTATTAATATTGTGGCAACAAGCCTCATTTGGAGTCAATTTGATGTCTTATTCAGCTTCGCTCCTCCAATATGACTGAGGGGCTCCTCATTTTAAGTGTTTAAGTTAGCTTACTGTCTGTACGAGCATAGTAGGTTTTTGTTTTTTTTTTTTTTAAATTACTGTATTTCCAAGCTCATTGTCATTTTAGCTTGTTCTATGGAATACTGGTGGCAAGATTTTAGAACTTACACAAGAAGCTTATCATGTGTTTGTGTGATTTAGGGATTTAATGAGCGGCTTGTTACTGCTAATCGTCCTGCGATTGGCATCATGTTTAAACAGGTAAGATAGATCATGATTTGTCTATGTTTCTTAGTGGTGTATGGATAATGACAATTCAATTGTATAACAGTTTTGAAAGCTCAACACTTTTTAGGTACACATTTTTTATTTGGATCACCGGTTCGGTCGGAATTGAAATAGAATGGGCACCATGCAGAAATATGCTGATTGGATGATCCCAGGCATCTGAACATTGGTGCCACTTATTTGTAACCTTACCTTTTTGTCATGCTAAGTATGAGATTGTTAGAATGTCTAATTGAAATGGTTGTCTACAATTACAACCTATAACTATAAGCAAACAAAGCTAAGGTCTTGTAAATCAATGGTTCAAAATTGATGATTTGATGAATTTTATATGAATGATCTCAACTATACATTTTGTTGGTGATTGGTCAAGCAGTTAGGATTATCCAGTCAGCATCAAGTTTCCATAAACTCATGGTGATCCTAGACCTTTTGATTTTGCTTATTATAAATTTAGATCAATGATTGGTTGTGCATGTTCCCGGATGAACTCATAGCTTGGGACTAAGCCTGCCAATGTACCTTTGATTAGTGATTACAAGAAGGATCTGACATTCAAAATCCTGTTATGGACCTTTTTTTTTTTTGGCCTGTTAGATAATTGGTTTGGGTCCAATCAGCTCCATACCACATGCCTATCAATCCAATGACTAAAATGAAAATAATAAGAATATTATGTGTATCATATAATGTACGTATAAGTTATATACAACCCTTAATCTCAAAACCATATTTTATTCTATCTGTGTGTCTATTCACGGGTGGATCTCATAAATATACGGTTAAATTTATGTGTGATCTAGTTGAGCTCATTGTGCTTTGCTGTCTCACACTCTCACTTGTTGAAGTTGATATAAAGATCTTTTCAAAATCATTTTAGTTGAAGTTGATATGAATTGTGAATCTGTGGAATCAATTATAGCAACTCAAAGCATCTTTCCTGTCTATCTGAATTCCAGACCCTGGATGTTCTCTTGCGAATTCTTGTGGTGTTTCCTAAGGTTGAACCCTTACGAAATAAGGTAACAATTGGATGCCTGCTGTATTTGTTCACATTTTTCTGTTGGTGAATAATAAGAGTATGAACTAATGTTGTATTTGAAATGCAGGTCATATCTTTCCTCCACCGCATGGTTGACATTTTAGGTGTTCATGTCATTCCTCACCTTCCTAAAGCCCTGGAGCAATTGTTGGCAGAAAGTGAGGTATGCTTGCATACTTTTGCAGTTTGTGACTTGTTTCATACTCAGCAAGATCCTGAACCTGGGAGATGAGACAAAATTCCATGTCGCTATTCATCTATGGGTTACACTTTTCTTTTAAAATCTGTATTGATATCAGCTTTCTTATTCTTTTCATGCACTTTCTTTTTTGCTTGAAACTGTGGAAGTTGTTTGTTGGATGGTTCTGTCCTTCATGCAAAAAGTGTATTTTCTTTGGTGGGTAAGCTGGAAATTGACCTCTGATTTCTGATGTCTGACCTCATAGTTCACTCACCATCATTCTTTATGTTCGTGCTCGGTGCATACCAACAAGATTGAAGGAAAAACAATAAAAAATTTTTGTTATAAAATTAAAAAAAAAAAAAAACAACCAAGATTGAAAGAAAAATTTAACTAGGCTATTGTTGGACTAAATATGAACTATGGTCAGTATGTTGACATTTTAGGACGGAGAGATGAGAATGTTAGGATGGATGTGTGGCAAAATTAGCGAAGATAGAATCATAAATGAGCACATTTAGGAGCATTTGAGGGGTAGCATCAATAGGTGATAAACAAAGAGAGTGTCGTTTGAGATGGTTTGGACATGTCCAACACAAGACAACAGCTGTCCGCTAAGCAGGTTGATGGCCCTTCAAGGAAAATGAGTTGGCAGAAGAGGACATGGATGGAAGCAGTAATGATAGAAATGAAGAAGTACGACCTATCTGAGGATTTTTCCTAGGATAGACTGGAATGATGAAAAAGAATTCATGTAGCTGACCCCAACTTAGTGCGGGACAAGGCTTTGATGATTATGATGAAATGCACGGATAAGGTTTGAAGTTTGAATTGACATGCAGAAGAGGTGGAGATGTAATGAAATGGAATTGAAGTTATTGGATTGAAAATTTTGTATGGCCAACAGCGACTCCTAGTGCACTGGTTGAAATCTCCCATTAGGGGAGTTAAGTCTTATGAATTACATGAGGACTATGTGCTGGTCTCGGTGTTTCTCAAACTGATAATGTGTTGTTTGGCCTAAAAGAAAATGTTTAGATTGTGACCGAGTTTTGCTAGAAAAGGCCATAACACTTTGGGAAATGATTCTCCCTATCTCTCTATTCATACTTGTATACCAAGTTACAAAATCCCATTCTTGTCTTTAGTCTTTGATTTGCTGTTCTAATTTTATATAGAAGCTAGCCAGGCTAATTAAACTTGCTAACTAAGCTACCATAAACAAATTAATTCTTTCTTTATTCAAGAAGCATTCTCTAATTAAATTCTAATTTCTAAATTCTGCTTATAGAATCTTCAGATTCCTCTTTGAAACATAATTACATCTAAGCATTTTTGTATATTACTTGAGCTGTGCATGTGTGGCCCCAGTGATTATTTAGAATCCACATGGTTGCCCTTCTTTTTTCTTTCCCTTTTTTTTTTTTTTTTTTTGATCCTTTCCCCTTTTGCTTTAATGATTGGACCCCACTTCGGCTGAATTAACCTTTCTTTTCCCTTCTTTGTTTGTGCAGTTATTGTAGATGACTGTTAATCCCATTCTCATGTTCCTATTGTCTTAAAACTTTCAATTTTAATTAAGTGTTAGGATTTGATAGTGTTCTATGTCACTTGCTTACAAGTAGTGTGATTTTTGTGAGGTGTTTTGGTTTGGCAATGTTCAATTAAATCTTGCTTACACTTGATGCACTGTGGTGGTTTTCGCGTTTGCTTATTCTGTTTGCACCTTGTTGATTGCAGCCGAAAGAAATGGTTGATTTTCTTTTACTAATCAATCAGCTCATAAGCAAATTTGATACCTCGGTGGGTGATATTTTGGAGGGAATATTTCCTACTATTGCACGCAGAGCTCTCAACATGCTTCCTAGAGATGCATTTCCGTCAGGACCTGGAAGTAACACTGAGGTGTGGGGATTTAGTTATTTGTCAGTATGATTTATAAATGCTCGTTCGAGTGAACTTTGAATATTTATGCTTGACAACTATTTATCATTGAATAGTGGTATAACATCTGAGTAGTAAACTACAAGATTTCATGGTTTTTACTTGTTTAACCTTTTGCAAGTAGGCTAGGCTCTGTTATCTGAATTTCTGACCACAACTGTACCATATGCTTATGATAGTTGCCAAGACTTCTTATCCTCAAAGGTTTTAAGCTTTCATCACGTGGAAATGTATGGAAATTTCATTTTTTGTGGTTTCAATAATCCTGTAATTTATGTCATAGTGATGAAGAAGGGTGCCCTAATACCCAGTTACCTGAAGGGCCTGACTCACAGAGAGCAAAAAGAAGGTTATGGTTATAGGATTTGAACCCGTTCTGAATTTGGGACTGGGTCCAGTTTTAGAAGTGAAACTGAATAAGATTTGGTTGGGTCCGGCCTCATGCTGTTATCCCCTGGAAATCTGGAACCTGTATGCAACTGTGGCAAAATCACAGTTTCTCAATATATGGCTTTTGTTTTTGCTATTACATGGGAGGAATAGTAAACTATCCAAGTGCAATGATCTATAGTGCTCTGCTATAGTGTTCTGCTTGTGCTCCACCAGAGTAGCTTCCTGCATCTGTGTTTCACCGCAGCCAGGGATGGATCTCTGGCCGTTGGTGAGATGCTCTTACCACTGGGCTGTCTCATGGTTCTCAATGTATGTTTTTTTATATTTTTTATTTTAACATTAATCAAGATAAACTCCTTGGATTCCTTGCGATGTCCCTCTTCCCTAGAAATCCCTACCAACCTATAAATCACAAAAAACAAGAAGTGAGGTTTGTCTTCTCCCCCCCTCTTCTCTTTGCTTTATCTTCTCCCTCTCCTCTTTCGTGCTGTCAAGATCTCATTGTTATTCTACCCTTGCTTAAACATATCATGATTGTGCTATGAATGTTTAAAGGTAATTCAGGTATGGAATGTGGTACATGTACTTTAATTTAGGTCTGGCTCTGGGTACACCACACCGCTCCCTCTGTGTACTTCTAAAGAGGGAGAGAGAGAGACCCCAGTCTTCTTTATGTTATATTTGCGTTATGCGACATTTGCCAATCTTTATTTCTCTTGATAGTGACCAGTTCTTGTTGACGTTGATGATGAATCTTTGTCTCCTTTAACATGTAATCACTTGTACAGATTGACTGCTTAAATAGAATCTATTGAACTGATTGGGTTGGATCTTGAAACTTGTAGGAAATTCGTGAACTGCAAGAGCTTCAGCGACTATTGTGTACATTTCTCCATGCTATGACCACACACAATCTATCATATGTTTTTCTGGCGCCTAAATGCAGAGGGTATTTGGATCCTATAATGCAATTCCTCTTGCACATATCTTGCAAGCACAAGGATATACTTGTTAGGAAGGTGTGCATATTGAATTGCTATTGCTAGGTTCTCTTTGTGGTAATTTTATTATTTAGATCATCTGTGAAACAACTATTTATTGACCTTAACCTGATCAACGATACATGTGTACTACACATACAGGCATGTGTGCAGATATTTGTTAGATTGATTAAAGACTGGTGTATCAAGACCAACTCTAATGGAGAAGAAATGGTAATCTGCTTTATATGTATTTTTTTTATTCCATACAGTATCTGGAGGGGACTTGGCATCCCATTAAAGAGTGTTTGTGCTAAGGTGTTGTTATAAACATCCCAGGTACCTGGTTTCCAAAGCTTCATAATTGAGAGTTTTGCTACCAACTGTTGTTTCTACAGCGTGCTTGACAAGTCGTTTGAGTTCCGTGATGCTAATTCTGTAAGTTCTCGAAACTTTTTCTGCTCAAGTTTACTAAATCGTGTTCAGCAAATGCTGTACATAGTGTTCTTGAAGTTCAAACTGTTGTTCATAATTCTATTTTCTTGCATCTCATGCTGCTCTAGATTCAATCCTGTTGTTCTGTTGAGTGGAGTTCCATATTGCAACCTTTTAGTTGCAGGTTCAGTCCCTGATTAATTGCCAAAACAATAGAATTTTGTCCCAGTTATTTGCTCTTTTGTTTTATGCTTGAATCCTGAAACGTAGTGTCAAGAAAATTGGTGTATGAAATGGAAATGCATGCATAATTAATATGATGGCACAGTTTACTGTTTGTCAAGATTCTCAGTCTTTATTAATCAATAACATCTTTGTATATGTTTTTCAATATTAGTCATCAGTTATCACAATATAGAATGTTGATTATAGTGTAGAAAGAAGCCTCATTCAAATGGTTACATTTTTTCTGATCTCATTTCTGGCCTCTGCTTGTATTGTATCAATTTTTTTTTTATCATTATAACAATAAGACCTTGTCTTGTAACTGTTGCCAACACATCAATTCGTCACAATAACATTCTGGCCTCATCTTCTTCTATGTCTACAAGGAAACTACCATTATACTGAATTACCGATGAGAGAAAGAAGTTGGAAACTCTGATAAATAATTCATAAAAGGGGGAAATAAATAATAAACATGTAATGTAGGAATTGGGTCTTAAATATTCAGTTGAGTCCAATTGTTAATTATTCTTTGGTAATTGGATTGTGGACATCCAGTATTTTACTGTGCAAACCTAGGAGTGAAGCAGGGAGAAGAGGCAGATCCTAATATTTATGATTTTTTTGGACGCTCCAATGCAAGCTCAGACCCAGCTCCTTCTGTGGTAGAGGGGTGCCGAACCAGTGCACTGCTTCCATGTTGTAGAGTTTTAAATGACTTTTAGTTGCTTAGTTTTTCAAGGTACAGCATCCTTATCACTTACATTCTTTTCGGCAGCTTATTCTTTTTGGAGAAATTGTGATGGCCCAGAAAGTCATGTATCAAAAGTTTGGGAATGATTTTCTCATTCATTTTATGTCGAAAGGCTTCCCTGCTGCACACTTGCCACAGAATATAGCCGAGCAATATTGCCAAAAGTTGCAGGTAATAGAAGGTTCCTTGTGCTGACTACATTGATATGTGCAGTATTCTATTCATGCAGACCTGAAAATACAATATCCTTCTTGAATAAGCAGATTCGAACTCCGGATGTTCGAGAGACTAAGTTTTATTTTATTTTATTTATTTATAGTTTTTTAAACTTTGTGCGTGCGTGGAATCCAAATTTAACTACCCACTAAAGTTATGGAACTTCGCCCTTTGAGTCTTGTCCTGTTTCCATGGATGGATGAGGACCATCCAATTTGGAGTTTTTCTTTGGACATCATCATCCACATTTGGCTAATTGATCAACCATTTTACTGGATGAACAATAATGTTCTGCATGTACAGGATAGGGAGGAACACTGGTTGCAGACTATTGCTGCAGGACCGTATGATTTGTGTCCATGGAGGTGGTGCATTTTTTATTTAGTTGTGTTCTCATTTTGTGAATAGGTGTTTAGTGGAAGTTGGAACCATGAAAATGTGGGCACAACAGTTGCTTCCATTGCCTCCAAAGCCTAAAAGGGCTAAGCACCTGCCATTCCTCATCTTTGTTTGGTGGGAGACTTGCCTACCCATCATCATTTATTGTACATCGAAACTGGTCCTTAATGATTGTTGGACTTAACCACTTTCTAGTCACTTCATTGTACATTGAACTTGCTTGGACTATTTGGTGATCAATGTGCCATGCTCCTCATTTCTAGCTGGTATTACTTTTCCTAGATTTCCCAGACTACCAAATCAGGTAGTCTGTCCAACTTCAGAACGGGTCAATGATTTGAAAACCATGGTTTTTGCCCCCTGCAATGTGCACTAACTATTCTTGAACTTTCTGTGTCCACAGGGAAGTGATTTCGTGTCTCTGAAATCATTCTACCAATCTCTTATTGAGAGCTTGAGATGCGAACTGAATGGAAGCCTAGTTTTCAGATAGCATCATGCTATATATGCACAACTAATATTTTTGTCGGAGACTCTTTCTCTTTATTTTTATATCCGGCATCTTTTTGACACAGGTAATGTTTGCTTTGTTTGATCTCTGTTTGGTCTCATTTTGTTTACTAGTATAAGCATCTTCCATTTTCTCACAGTAATAAATGTATATTGCAGTGCACTTTTTTCTGTATAAAGCATTTGTGTCATTAATCCAGATTCCAGATACTGCAAGGTATACACTTGAGCATTTAGGCAATTTTATGGAGGAATAGTAAATCCTCAATGTTGATTTTTTCCCATTCTTTACCCTTTTTCTATGTATAGTACACAAGTGGTTCACCTTTTGGCGTTCTAAACAATTCTTTTTATGGGGAAAATCTTCTAATATGATGGAAAGAATCATTATCCCAATATAACTGAACAAGTGTCAGAATTTTGTGATCTGAATTGTTACATGGTGGATGTCAATATCTCGAACTGCTCAGGCATTAGATGGTGTTCTTTTATTGGGCTTTTATTAATGTGGACCACTGTTTTCAGCTATCATTTTAACCAAATGGCTTGTGATCATCTGGTAGTGAAAAATATCAGGCCTTGACCTGACCATAATTTTGTTTGTAAAGTTCAAGTAGCCAATACATCCCAAAAGCTTAGGAGACCAATCCACTTGACACCCACCCTTCAATGGGACACCGTTCGAATTCGTGACCCACACATGCCATACGTGCTTGCCTCGGTGTGTGGGGGGGGGGGGGGGGGGGGGGGGGGGGGGGTGGTGGGGGGTAGAAACTTTTGGTATGGCCTATAGGCCGTCCATTTCTCTGTTAGGAAGTCCTGTTACCACAATATAGCAGTGCTAAGGAAATTTTTTTTTTTTGAAAGCTGCAGTTGCCCTGGACAGTCTGTGTGATGCGTACATTTCACATTGTGGATGCAGGTGTAAAGTTTCCTGAAATGGTTTCTTCTTGATAATTAGCGAAGGGTAGCATCACATATACTTCAAAGTGTTCAGTTAATGTATATTTGGGTTGCAAATGATAGGTTTGTACATTCTTTTATTTTTGGCACTTTTATTATTATTTTTTTGTTTTTTTAAATAATTGATTGTTTGGTGCTGAGAATCGTCTTCTTCTTCTTCTTCACATTTCTACTATGTGAAAACCATTTTGTTACATTAGTGAGGAGAGACAATAACGGACGAGGCATCCTTTTGGTTTATGCTGGTCGTTATTGTGCTGTTGGCTTTTGATTTGAGTATAGTTGTTGTTCTTGGAAGTGCCTGATTGAATCTGATAACAAGCCTAGGCATAATTCTTTTTTTCATTGTCAAAATTTATTTATGAACTCTGTTGTAGTATTTCTTCCCTAGACCCGGGATACTTGGTATATGCAATTGCCTTTGTGTTGGTTTTGATAAGTTGGGATGGAATTCAAGAGGGGGTCTGCGTTAATGTGAATGTGTTGGATCTGTCAATGATGAGTCCCACTGTACAGAAATTTGGTGGTTGATCTGAAAGCGATAGATTGGTTGCTTATAATGTGCAAGACCTAATGGCACTGGTGGAACTTAATATTATTATTCAACTTTCAATTTATTAAATGTGCCAGAACAGTGGGCAAAAATCGAGATTTCTTCGTTTAACCAATGCTGGGATACTTGGAATTTAGACGGCCGCTAGTCTTTTGGAGACTTGGGAATGATATCGCAGATATCGCTATTTGCTCTCTAGGAATTTTCTTCTTGCAAAGTGTTCGGATATTTTCAAAAATGAGTATTGAAGAAAATATATTAATTTTTAAATATTTATAATAATAAATAAATGCAATTACTTGTTGCAGTGATTTTTTTTCCTTTTTAGATTCTTGTATTTCCTTACATTATTTTTAACACACACTCTCTCTCTCTCTTTATATATATATGGGGAATTTTCAAAAACTCCCTATTTCAAAAGGGGTGTTTATGCCCTATTTTATTTGTCCAATTAAATAATGCCACCTCACATTGTGGTTGTAGAAAGAAACTAACAGACCTATTTTGTAGGAGATGGGAGAGAAAATAGGAAATGTGTTAAAAGGAGAAACCAAGAGATGTATGGGAACCGGGTGCATTGCGGGTTCTTTTAATTGACATTCCTTTTTCACCATCGTCACTATACAATAAAGTTGGGCACACGGTGAAATAATGAGAATATTAAATTTTTTATAAGAGACATGCCCCCTCCATCGAGGGACCCACTTATAAAATGAAAGAAAAGAATTAATCAATCCTCATCCGATTTCACTCCAACAAGAGGTGGGCTCCCATGAGATCAAAAGCATTAAGTTTCTGATATTCATTAATCTAAGATTCGGTAGTTTCTCATAATTTAATGGTGGGCCTAGGCCCTCTTATAAATTCAAGAGGTTTGTCTAGTAGGGTCCCACTTGAGTAATCTATCTATCTATCTATCTATACCTCTACTGGAATGTGGTTTGCCTTTGGTTAACCACACGCCTCCAAAGCACAATATCTTATTTCTTAAAATACATTAGAAGAGGTGTCAACATCTCTCCAGTCTCCTCTCTCTCAAATTTACTTTCTCTCCATTATCATCTCTCTCCACTATCCTCTTTCGAACTGTTATCTCTCCAATCTCATAATCCAAATATACAAATTATGAGAGGTGTCATGGTAAAGATGTGGTACAAATGCATATTTGAATAAGTGAGCCGTATGGGTAGGCCAGATTGTTAGTAGGGGAGATTTTTGAGAGCCCAAACCAATGAATCTGTCAGTTGGGCCCACCACTTAAACACAAACTATTTGAAATCATCATCACTTCTTTTATAAAAGCCGGACTGAATTAAAGTGGGGTCTACTTTCATTGGATCATATGTAAAAGATTTAACTAAATGAAAAAACAGAAAAGAAAGGGAGGAAATATGTGCTTTTGTGTATAATTTTAATTGGACCGGGCCCCACCTATTTGGGAGTAAAACTTGGCTTAGGATAAGTACATAGGATGGTGACTTTGTATGGTTTGGATTCTTCAATTGGGCTTTGGGCTCCACTTTCTTTTTTAGTAGAATTTCGCCTATGATGAATATATGGGATAGCTACTTTGAATGGATTTAAATACAAACTATTTGAAATCATCATCACTTTTTTTATGAAGGCCGGATTGAATTAAAGTGTGGTCTACTTTCATTGGAACATATGTAAAAGATTTGACTAAATGAAAAAACAGAAAAGAGAGAGGGAGGAAATATGTGCTTTTGTGCATAATTTTAATTGGACCGGGCCCCACCTATTTTGGAGTAAAACTTGGCCTAGGATGAGTACATACGATAGTGACTTTGTATGGTTTGGATTATTCAATTGGGCTTTGGGCCCCACTTTTTTTTGAGTAAAATTTCGCCTATGATGAATATATGGGATAGCTACTTTGAACGGATTGCGGGCCACTTACTTTAGAGTAAAATTGGTTGAAATGAATTCATGTTATAGGGGCTTTAAACCGTTTCAAATATTTAATAGTACTATGGGGTCCATTGCTATAGAGCTAAATTTGGCCTTAGATAAATTCACAGATTAGTGGTTTGGAATGGTCTGAACCGGGCCCAAACAATGACTGAAACTTGACTAGATTTTATCTCAAACAATTGCTGAAATTGGGCTGGGTTACAGCCAGATTTAAACAGCAAATGGGTTGAGAGTTTGGTCAAACGCAAACTAAAAGAGAGTCCTAAATGGACTAAAAATTAGCTCAGCAAACTACCATGAAATAACTAAATATCAAATATGTGAATAGACTTGCTCATTAATGATAAATATATTGGGCCTAATTTTGGCCAGATTTTTTGTCTAATTTAAGACAGAATATTGGGTCTAAACTAGGTTAGATTTTTGGGTCTAAATCGGGACAGATTTGGGTATAATTCAAGACAAAATATTGGGTCTAATTCAGGCTAGATTTTGGGTAAAAAATCAGGCAATAATTCTGGATCTAACTCAGGCTAGAATGACAGTCTAAATCAGGCCAGAATTACAGATTTAAGTCAGTCTAGAATTAGTTCATACTTATAATTCTAAACCAGTTTAGACTTATGGGTCAAAAAACAGGTCAAGATTAGGCTAGAATTACAAGCCTAAATCAGGTCAGAATACAACCTAATTTAGGCCAAATATGTCTTTTATTTATTTATTTTTACACATACCCGGGCTTCATCAAACTCTATTTAAACCTAACGTAAAGAATAAAATATCTAGAAAAAACACATAAAGATCAAATTAGCAACAAAAAAATGACTCAAAAGATTACTAATTAATAAATTTAATAAAAATAATTCGTTTAAGTCGGTGCATTTGATGGTTCCGTGGTCTGTGTATAGCACGGGGTTTTGCTAGTTCTGAATATAATTAGATGGAAAGTATAAATAACAATCGACTCTTTTGACCAAGAGAAAAACAAGGAAGTTTGAGATTTCAAGTACAACTCATTGTTAGTTAGTTTTTAAAGAAATGGATTCCTTGATTCCCTCCTATTTATAAAATCTCCATGTCAGCAAAGAAGAATGAATCTCATTCGCTAAAAGAAGGGGCGTTTTTATTATATATATACACACACACAGAGGAGCATCTCTCAAGGACGGCCCTCATGGTCTTATGGTGAGTGGGGCCCACCTTGGGACCCCATTGCCCTTTTTTCTGTCACAATAATAAATTTGACACATCCAATTTTTTTCACCATTGGATTGAAATCATAATAAAATGACGCCTCTAAACCATTAAATTTTAAGACTATGGATCAAACGGTTAAGATGATCTTATGAAGTCAGCATTTTGCATATAGGTAGGTCTCATATAGAACTTTCCATCAAATGGACTTCCATAATCATCATGTATCTCAGTGGTTAGTGGGCCTAATTAGGATGGGCTTTTTTCTAAAAAAAATATGTCGGGGCAAGATCTAGCGTTCCACATATATATATATATATATATATGGAAATATTGGTATGCATCTATCTCTCACTATAAATGGTGAGGGACAACATAGTGGGTCCGACTTTATGATACATTTGAACTATCTACTGACATGAGACCTCATTAAGTACACTAGATCCATCAAATTTTCACCTATCCAAATGGATTGAACCGTTGTATTGAAGGTCAGATTCATTTTTTTTTTTTTAATGTAAAGTCATTAATTCTATGGGCCACGGTTGAAGGGATTAGAAGCATGAGAATGACCCCAAATTTGATATGAGCCCAGCCAAGAAGGCTCTTTCCATTCCCCCCCATTCCCATGATCAGTGGGCCCCTATGTGGGACCATTAAATTTATCACTCACCATATAGTGAGGGAATGATGAATATGAATATGCCCTCCCCCCATTCCCATGATTAGTGGGCCCATTAAATTTATCCCACACCATATAGTGAGGGAAGGATGAACATGAATATGCCGCCGCACCCACCCCCAGGGACATTCTATGGAAATATCTTGGTATATGATTTAGACGCTGGTGAAATTTATATTGCTTGGGAAAACAAGTAGAAGTATCATTTCCTTCCATCTAATTCAACGTTCTTTCCACTAGTCATGGCAGCCCATAGACCTATTACATAGAACCGCTTCTTTCTAGAAGTGACCTCTTCGCATTATAAATTCGCCTGTTTGGTACTAAGAGACAATAAAAGGAAATGGGTTAAATAAAAAAAAATGCTATATTTTAAAAAATACTTCTAATTTTCAAAAAAAAAATCAAACGTTACTTTCCATGCCATTAAATCACAAAAAATCATATTATATTTTCTTTAAAAAAGCCAAACGTTACTTTTCATGCCATTAAATGACAAAAAACTATCTTATATTTTCTTTAAAAAAGTCAAGAAGTTAAATCCTCATTTCACTAAACTACAAAAAGCCATCTTCTATTTTGTCTCTTAATTTAACTATTCACCTCACTTTATATTACTTGTGAAGTTATAAAACAGGGTGAGGGCTTGAAAAGAGACAAAATAGAGGAGTCGTCTTACTTGGGTCCTCCTAACGGCTATTAAGAAAATTGAGCTTTTTTCCTTGGTTGACAATGAGCTCCAGCACTTCCGAACTTATAAAGAATTGAGAGGTCACAATTGAAATTAATATGGTAACATCACTTCGGCCTAACAACAACTCGATTGTGATGGAATGGAATGGAACCGAATCAGAGCTATGTAAGGGGTTTCTAATTATCAATGAGATGTGCAATTGCGAATATCTTAATCGATGCACGGAAAACACAATCCTTGACGAATGCGTTAGATCATCTGTGGGCTCCAAGTTCCAACAATTAGGTACTAATATCGATGCCTTCATTAGGACAATCATAGCCCTTCATCTCCAACCACTCCTCAGAAGAAGCCAAATGGTTCAGGTGTAAGCTTGGCATTCAAGCATTTCTAGTGGCTCAAAATTCAAATAGGTCTAACCTAACACTGGGAGTCTGGGAGTAGGAGGGTTCCTTTTTTCTTTTTAGACTTAATAGGCCACGGGTATAATGTTGGATGTGTTCGAATTTCAATGATTCCGGTGCTGGTGCATGCATGCAACACAAATTGCTGTCCTCAGGCGCCACCATGTGTCTAAATTTCCAAACAAGCTTCAGTTGGACGATCTAAACTTTTGACATTTCCTTAAAAC
Organism: Persea americana; assembly: GCA_029852735.1. Classification (NCBI taxonomy): domain Eukaryota; kingdom Viridiplantae; phylum Streptophyta; class Magnoliopsida; order Laurales; family Lauraceae; genus Persea; species Persea americana. The sequence continues at coordinate 49,980,806 of CM056817.1, read as the reverse complement.
ACAGATTTCTTGGATTGTGACTCAATACGCATGCTTTTTGCGATGCCAAAAATTCTTACTCGGAATAAGTTTTGTGATTTTGGGGGTACTTTGGGAACAGCCAGTGGATTATCTATGTGAATCTGAATGTTTCCTCAATGCATGGTGGGGCCTACGCTTTCAAAATATACATCAAACATCAATCCTAACAGCTGATGTAGTGATCCATATATAAATTATTATTCAAATATGTAAGATTGATGGCCGCCATTGGATTTGATTGGATCTTAATTGGATTTGATTGGATCTTAAGCATGTGGTGAACTTACTTTACCTTTTTTATTATTTGAAATAGAAACGGAGGTAGTCTGTCATTAGTGATCTATCTACTGATTGGCCCACAAAATCTTCTCTGGAGATTTAGATACAATAAATATAATGATCTTAGAGCTTACAATGAGTTTGGAATTATGAAAGGTAGGGCCCACCATGAATTGAAAAAGGGTGCTGCATCATATGCTGTAATGAAGGTCTGCTTCCCATGTGAAAAGCAGACCTTTTCCTGTCCACATTGCACTTCGTACAGGAAAGATTCCTCTCGATTCTAATTTCCGACGTCATGTTTCAGAAACCACAAATATCAAGGTCTGTGGCGTGCCCAAAACTACTAATTGGCCCCTCACCCAGAATGGAACATAGAATAAGTTTCTTTTCTTATATCAAGGGCGAAACTTTTGAATCTCCCTGGATTATGTTTTGCGTATGTCAATCTTATGTCGACGATTGTGCCCTGAGAGTGGACAGAGAAACGACATAGACGAATGGCATAGAAGTCATCTGTGGTTGGTAAAGAATTAGAAGATGAAGAGCAGGATCTCTTTGCCGAAATGGGGGAGAAGTGAAGAATATAGCAAGACAGTATTGTAGATTATACCTTTCACTTATTTGGGATTTGAATTAGTAGGCTGACAGCTCATTAATCTGTACTCTTGTTCCATCTTTCCTCTTTATTCAATTTTCATTAAAGAGGAAGTTCATTGATGGTCATTATTGGATATTCTCTTCCGGTCTTCATTTTTAATCACTTATGACATAAATCCTATGTATTTTTTGCACAAATAGGCCTTTAAAGTTTTGGGAGGAGAGAGGTAAATTGGTGGGTTTTCCTATTATGTTAGATAATGATGCTAAATCATGTTTTTGCAGTGGTAAGGCATTCCACTGTCCTGAGAACTACTAGCTTGAAACCTTGATGTTTCTTTAACAAGTGAACACTTCCACCAGGAGAAGTAGCACGCTTGCTTTAAAACAATCTAACTAAATAGTATGAGAAGAGAATGAAGGGTCGCTCAGTTGGTTGGCAACCCCACCACTCTCCTAGAAGACTATGGATTGACCTTGGTCTGCCCCACTCCTCGATCAGATTGAGGGCTTAACTTTAAAATCCTTCTCAAGTTAGGATTATTTTTGCACTATACATCTATCATGTGGGATATTGCCAGGTTAGATGCACAGTAAATGGATGTTCGGTGTATCGTGCTCCCTTGAGCCCAAGCCTTTGGATCAGGAAAAATTCGTGAAGCTCCTCAATGGGCCCCACTAATGAAAAATCTGAATTGGCCAAAGAAACTTCTCCCTCTTATAAGACATGGAAGATTTTACTCAAGTAGGAGTTGCGCCTATCTTCATGTTAATCACTAATAAAATGCATGACTAAAACATTATGAAAATTTTAAGTTTCTCCTAGTGGTCAACCTGAGGGTAGGACCAGCTCTAATCGAAGTAAACTTCTTGGAGGACCATATTAAAAGTGGGAGTTTATCAGACGGTTTAGATTTTCATAGGTTCATTCGTAATTAAGTAGGAGCCTCAGAGAACTTGAAATCCTACTGGTCACATCCCTGGTTTGCAAGCAATTCAACTGGATGACTTATGAAACCGACATGGTCTGAACTTGGATTCGTAAATCCCAGGCACTCATAGGTTGGGCAATTCAACAAACAGGGATGAAAATATATACTCCTCTTTCACTAGGTGTGTTTTTCCTTGCAAATGCATCAATAATATCATCATGGATCCTTTGTGTAGTACTGTAAATAGAATTTCTACCGTTTCTTTTTAACTTGACGTAGAATTCTATCCCCAGACATGTTAACTACCATGTAATATAGTCTATGCAGCTATTGTCTTATCCTAACCAAAACATGCAGAAGCTTATTGTCATAAACTGACGTGAGTCTTACACCATCCATTAGGTTTACCTAAGCAAGTTTCATCAGCGTAAGCCATGTGTAGTTTTTTTTTTTTTTTTAAGTAAAATAAGCCATGTGTAGTTGGGGTCTTCTTTTGCAACTCTCATTTCTATGTTTGATTTCTTGGAGAATAAACAAACGCAGCAACAAGGATATCTCGCCTAACGAAATCATGACAGTGAAACTAAATAGACTTTCTTCCTCTTACCCCCTTCCTTTTATTTGATTTTGATTAAGCTACTAAGTAGAATAGGTTGTATCCGAGTACTTGGAAATTGGAACACTCTACATACCGCATAATTCAAACTTTTGAATGTTTGGTAAGTTCCCACAGAGAAAATAAGGACCACAGGTTTGTATGAATTCGATCTTCTCTTCATTGGTAGGTCTGGAATATAAAAAGCCAAAGACTTCTCGGCTGTTTGGTCATGGTTTCAGCTCATGAGAAAGTCCAATGCAAGTGGGAAAATAAAAGGAAAATATGATACAAGCTTCTAGAATCTGCCACACCTTAGAAAAGGTGTGCGGTGTGCCAGCTTGAATCTTTGAAAATGATACCCTGTAAAGTCTTTTATTTATCCAACAGGGGGCTGACTAGAGGGAATGTCATTATAAACACCCAACAAAAACTTCGAAAGAAGACTCTAAAAAGTATGGAAAAAATATATATGGAGAAGAAGAGGAGCTTCCACTTGTTTTTGAATTAGGGACATCTTGAATAAGATCGGGACCATCCATCTTCTTGCCAAGACTAGGTCCCTGAATTTACACAAATTTGACTGGTTACAAATAAGAGTGCCTGATCAATAATGCACCAGTTTGAATGCTTGGGGAATATATATGGAGAAGAAGAGGAGGTTCCACTTGTTTTTGAATTAGGGACATCTTGAATAAGATCGGGACCATTCATCTTCTTGCCAAGTCCCTGAATTTACATAAACTTGACTGGTTACAAATAAGAGTGCCTGATCAATAATGCACCAGTTTGAATGCTTGGGGAATATATATGGAGAAGAAGAGGACGTTCCACTTGTTTTTGAATTAGGGACATCTTGAATAAGATCGGGACCATTCATCTTCTTGCCAAGTCCCTGAATTTACATAAATTTGACTGGTTACAAATAAGAGTGTCTGATCAATAATGCACCAGTTTGAATGCTTGGGGAGAAGTCCAACGAGGCTATCCAAATATAATCATCCTGTTAAGACAATTTATAGAAAATATCTCATGTAATAGCTCATTTTCTCCATATGCATTAGGATCCCATCTTGATTACCATGTTTTTGTCCATCCTATATGTTACCTTTTTAGCAGTGTCAGGTTAAAACAAGCTTGTATGGGGAGGGTTGGCTCGGAGACTTAAAAAAGACTCACAAGCGGATATAAAGTACGTGTCAAATCGTATTTTGGATTTTACGAAGGGGCCCATTTGTCACAATTATTTTACATTATAAGAACATTTGTGTAACATCTTATCATTTTTTAGGGGCATCTTTGTGGGGAGCCACGGAAAAATTGATTTCACAGAAAGACTTTTCCTTATTCAACGGAAAATCCATTCAAATCCCATTGAAAACCTGTTTTCCATCAAATCAATTAAATCTGTTTATCATTTGGCCACACCAAACCTCAAACCATTTTTTGGTGCAAAAAGGCATTTCCTGCTAGGGTATTCCTATTATGCAATGTTGTGTCCTAAAACGTCTCGCTGGGCACATTTATGCGATGCTATGGAAAACTCAATCTACAAACCACCTTCTTTCCTTTTTATATAAAATCAAGCACGATCCTCTCAACAACAATGATCTTGATAGAATTGTAAAAAAATCAGTTCATTATTCTGTTTTTCCTCGTAAAAAACTAGCTACACCAAACATAAATTTTAGTTGAACATGATATATATTTTTTTTTTTGGCTTTTCCCACTTTTTTCTTGTTCGCGAAACCACCCCCTACTTAGGTCAAGCTTTTCCATTGGTAGAAATCAAGCAATCAATTAAACACAACGCGGTTGTCCATGGTTTCAATTGATGTATATGCTTTCCATGTAAGATGTGGATTTGTGGGAAAGTTCCTGTGAGACGCACGAACACAATTAATACCAAAGTCGGAAGGCCAAACCCAAAAACCCCGAGAATCAATATTCTCCCCTTACAAGGCCTTATGAGGCCTTTGACTCTGTCCCAAGTCAAAATTACAATAACACCCCTTGACTTTCTCAACATACGACGCAAACGCTACCTAGAGCCGTAATCCTTCCCGCGTAAACTGTAGCAACAAAAGGACCACCAAGGAATTTCAATTACTTCACGGGTTTAAAAACAAAAAACAGTGGTTGAAGTTGAATAGATAGTGAAATGTGCACTAAAATGGAAAGTTTTCCGAATTCAAGAAAGACTCCACGCTTTTGTGATTTGGAAAACCACGCAGAAAGTATATTGATTTTTCATTTTGGACCCCAACTCAGTCAACTTCTAGAAACTTAGAAATTCTATAAGATATATAGATAATTCAAAATACAAAATTGGAGTCAATCCCCTCGAGTGGACTCTTCGGCCTAAACCGGTTCTATTGTATATTTGATTATAATTATAAAATTAAGCAGTTGTTCTAGAATTATAATGGTCAAGATTAATTGGTTTGTGTTTTAGTAATAAAATAAATCAAGCAGTTCTAGAAATGTGTGGAACCAATACAATTGGTCAAAACAGTCTATTCATGTTGTCAAATTGTGGGCTTTGTTTTATTAGAAACAATTCTGACCCATTTTTAGCAGATGCATTATTTTTGGTTGAATGAACCACGATGGAGATCTATTGAGATTGCGCTCCATTGAATTGGTACCGTTGTTAGGGAGGGATTTGGTAAAATTCAGAGAGATGTCCCTCCTTTGGGGACGGTCTAGATGAGCGCTTTTGTGGAGCACATGTGCAGGAGAAAATTTTCCTTCTAAAATAATCTACGCTATTCCAGTGGCCCTACAACTAAAATGATTGGAGAACCCAAAACATCCAAATTGTGGGGACAAATGGCAATTTAGAAAGGAAAATATAACAGGTGATTGAGGCAATGCATGTACGTGCCTTACTTTCGGTTTTACTTGGTTTGTGTTCGTTTTATGTCCATGGATTTACTCAAAACCTAAACAAAAAATAAAAAAAACAAAAAATAAAAAAATAAAAAAAAATTGGGGGACTACATTTAGGTTTTTAATAACACAATGTTGAGGTGTGATACTCAATTCACACTTGCATGATTGATAAAACAGACATGTAGGCTCAGCATGGCCAATATGGACTATTTCATTCAAAAATTTCTTTTAAACAGAATCATAAGAGAATACTATCTTATTACGGTTCCTTCTGTGGAGAATTAGATGCCTCACCATTGAGGTATCATTGGATTGGCGCAATCCAAGGCCTTCATTGTAATATCTTAATGTTTTAATTTAGAAAATCCAATCTAAAAGAAGACAAAAGAAAGCTCCTTAGGCAAGAAAAAAATAAAAATAAAAATAAAAATGAAATGCAAATGAAAATGAACAAAGTTCTTTTTTCCATAAAAATAGACTTGTTTGGGACACAAAGATTCCAAGAGTTATAATGATCCTAATTTTTATTGGTATGAAAGTTCTAGGGCCTTACGAAACTTAACCTTTGAGTCATTATAGCTTATCTATTGGTGTGAGTCTAGTTTGACTGTCTAAGCTAAGATCATTTCCATTGATCTAATGGTTTGGACTGCTTTGACTTATGTCTGCTTCCTTCTTTTAGGCTCCCTTTTGTCCTTTGTAAATACCATCATGGCCCATCAAAATGAATCCACCTGATGATAGGTTCGGATAAACTAACAAAAGATGGTTTGGTAATTAAGCCTTCTCCATGGTTGGTGAATCCGTGAATGTTGCCATTCACGCACCAAACTTTGTTGAAAAAACTCATCATCATGGTCATTTTGGTGAATTCGGGAACATTGCCATCCACAAACCAAAGTTTAATATGTTGAAAATAGCTAAAACCAACCATCATGTTCACTTATGCAACATTATCTATTTAAACTTTAGAGCTTTTTGTATATACCACCCTAAGGTTTGTAAAATTTGTATATAGGCCCCTGAGGTTTTAGTATTTGTAAATAGGCCCCTCATTTTCCTTTTTAATACATTTCATGTCTCCAAAATCAATATTCTAACGAGAATGGGCAGCCACCATGAACTTAGTGTTGGATTTTTATACAAATGACAACTTTGGCGTTACATCCATAAAACAAAAATGAGTACATTATAATTTACAAAAATACTATTATTTTATCTTAAGTTCCAATGATTTGTCTTAATAACTCTCTCATGCACATGACTAGGGGTGGGCCCAAATACAAGAGCTTGGGGACTGGAGCCCCACCCATATTTGAGAAAAGTTTAAAATTCCCCCCTCCTTACAAATTCTAAAAACTAATGGTTTTTTTTTTAACATTTGCCCCTTCCCTCATACTTCTTTTACATAGAGTCAAACACCACCCCCCCAAACACACACACACACGAACCATAATCATGTATTTTGGAACTTTCATCAATCCATTGGTGGGTCATGTATGGATTGGATAAAGCATAAACGAATATAAGCAAAGTTGTTGATTATCGTCATAATCAATTTGGATTTAATAAAATGAGCCTTGTATTTAGAAGAAAAAATGAATTTATGTATGGTTATTCTCTCATACCAAGTACAATTGTTAATGTTACATGTTTTATAAAAAAATTGAGTACAATCTTTTAAAATTATGCATACAAGGATAAAAGAGACGGACAAAAGTGTCACTTCGCTCTAAAAACTTATGGTTGTTAGAAGATTATCTATTTTAGGCACACTAAATGTATTAAAATGAAGACGGAGGGGCCTATTTGTAAATACTAAAATCTAATGGACGTATTTACGAACCCTACAAACCTAATGGGGGGATATACAAAAAGCTCTAAACTTTAATTATTGACTCTCTTTCATGCATGTCTTGTACTGGATAATATTATATGCGTGCAAAATCCTTTTCTTATCAGATATCAAAATGGAAACACGTTTGGAAGGCTGCTTTCGTCTTAGGAAAGTCAACACGCGCTGTTTTGCCAGTTCATGCCTTGATCTTTTCTCATTTACTCGGTACAAAACAACTAACTCGGAACTGTAGAAAAATAGAGAGGAAGAAAATCCAAGGTAATAATAGGTGGTAGGTGAGACGCCTTCTATATAATGTTCCTAAAACGCCCATATCCATTTCTACAATCAAAATCAATCTCTTTTTCTTCTTCTCTCTCTACCTGCTCTTGTGCACCCAAATGGGTTTGGCTTAGATAAGAGCATCATTACGCGCGCGCACAGGTTCTAAGACTGCAATCCAACCTGATGAAGATGTTGTACAAGATTCAATGGAGCTCCTTCCTCCCCAGTTGCATGGGTTTTTCTGAAGACTCGTTACCCAAATCAAAGTCCAATAAGTCTGCTTCCAAACAAGCCCAGAGGCTATCCTTTTCGGATCTTAGTAACCCACCCACGCCTGATGATCTGTCCATCTCTCTTGTGGGGTCGAATCTTTACGTGTTTAGCGTGTCGGAGCTGAAGGTGATCACCCAAACCTTCTCTTCCAATAACTTCCTCGGCGAAGGTGGTTTTGGACCTGTTCATAAGGGCTATGTGGATGAAAAGTTCAGGCCAGGATTGAAGGCCCAGCCAGTTGCAGTTAAGGTCTTGGATTTGGATGGCGCTCAGGGCCACAGGGAGTGGCTGGTACGAATTTCAAAAACTTCTCTTGATTTTTTATTTTATAAAAAAACTAAGGTTATTTCAACAGATTCCAAAACCAAATACCCAGTTCCGAGTGGTATTCAACTGAGTCAGCTGCATCTTGAGATGCAATTATTTCACGATTTCCATAAATGAGTTAACACAGCTGAGCCAACTCATCTAAGCCATCCCACTCAAAACATTTTTGAAAAGTTTTATGCTAAACATATTTAATTATATCTTGAACTGGTATCATAATGTGATTTGACATAAAAACACAACATAGCTGAGCCAAGTCAACTGTGTCATGCACACACAACATAGAGAGCATCTAAATTATGGTTATAATTATTACTACCAATATCATTATCATTGTCATCATTGTCGTTATTATCATTAGTAAATTGGAACTTGTTGGGGAATATTGCAGACTGAGGTTGTTTTTCTTGGGCAACTGAGACATCCCCACCTGGTGAAGCTGATCGGATACTGCTGCGAAGACGAGCACCGGCTTCTTGTGTATGAGTTCATGACGCGGGGCAGCTTAGAGAATCATCTGTTCAAAAGTAGGTCATATTCGCACCCTTTAGCTACATCATACTTTCAGAATACTTTAAACTTTTTAGAGTGAGAATTCAATGGTGGGAGGAGGGAAATGTCATCCTCAAAGCATATGTTTTCAAATTTATACAGTCAGCATGACGGTGTCAGAATTGACTGTTTCTGTGTTAATAATTGATTGATTTAGTCATATGGCCATTTAGGTACCACATACGACAAACCGCTAGTTTTGAATCGTTACAAGTGGTTCAATAATATTGAAGGTTACAAGGAAAGGATATGGTTGGTTTAACATAAGCATGCCCACATGCAAACATGAAACGTGTCTAAGTTCCCAGGCTGTCCCATAAGTGGACCCTGCAGCCCGAAATTAATCTGGTCAACCCAAGAAGTGGGCTACCGTGTGTGAAGAAAAATGGATGGTTGGATCCAAGTGACACAAATATCCAATATTCAATGCATCCATGTGGTTCACACCATGAGTTGACCTTCCACGATGGACAGCTCAGATATTGAGATCAGCTGGCTTGGGGCATGTAGATGAGATAGTGGAAGAGTCAAAAGCCTAAAACAATATAGAAACAATCACTTGTGTTCATGTATTTAGAAAAAAACCAGCCCACTTCTTCCCTGCCTCGAATGGCTCAAAGCCTTATGTTCTTGACCAGGGCAGTAAGCAGGCAGGGCTTGAAATAGTTCAGGCCCCGATATCATTCCTGATAGCAGATGGCCCAGTGGCAACATGGGTCATTTGCCCAAGTGCCTTTCAGGTCGGGTCGACTTACCGAGTCAGGGCGAGTTAACTCATACAGAATGACGTCTTTTGGGGATTCTAGACATCCACCATGCCCACAGGCTGAAATCCAAATTTTGTTTGTTCTTGGCCCAAACATTGATGGATGATGACCTACTCCATTATATAGACAGGATCCTAATATTTTAGCAAGTAAAATGGTCAAAGGTCCAAATTCAACTTTAGTGTGATGTTAGGCCAACTCCCAACCAGCCACGATAGAACCCCTCTCTCTCTCTTGTGTGTGTACGTGTGTGCGCGTGTGTGAGATATATTATCATAGCTAAATGCTGGGTGTTGAACAGGGTTTTCAGCTTCACTGCCGTGGGTGACACGATTGAAAATAGCGATTGGAGCCGCCAAGGGTCTTGCATTCCTTCATGAAGCGGAGAAACCTGTCATCTATCGTGATTTTAAGGCTTCAAATATCTTGTTAGACTCGGTAATACTCTTCACCAAGGTCTCTTTTTCAGTATTGAAATAGATGTAGGTAAAATTAAGTTACTAAAGATTCTTTTTTCATTTTTCATCAGGATTATACAGCTAAACTTTCAGATTTTGGGTTAGCAAAGGACGGCCCCGAAGGTGATCATTCTCATGTCTCCACCCGAGTAATGGGTACAGAAGGCTACGCTGCTCCAGAATATGTCATGACAGGTATGTAATTTAGTTCCAGTAATATTATACACTTGGATTTTGAGTTGGATATGAGTTAATTTGCTCGGGTCCATTGGAGTTGGAACCTCGTCCTATACATCAGACCTGTTTAAGGCCAGTTCTAACTGCAAAGAACAGGTTTAGACACACCATTGACCCGATGTAAACTGCGTCATTTACATCCCTCGGGTCAACCTGAACCCTAAATTACCTGGTCTAATGCAGATTGGGTTGTGGGTCAGAATGTAAATAGAAGGGTGGTGTTGTGTTTGGGCTGGGTTTGCTGGTAGAATAGAAAATCTTGGGCCATCCTGAACCCAACCCATATCTTAACAGGTAAAAAATGAACACCTCATGCCAACCTGGAAGCAACAAGGGTCAACCTCAACCCTGAATTACCGGGTCGGTCATCGTTTATAGCCGTGGACTAGGTTAGGAATTGCCACCCTACTTTGTGGTTTTTTTTTTTTTTTTTTTTTCTCTCTGTAGAAACTTTGTGGGTCACTTTGACCTTCAGAAAGTACTCCATTGCTAGTGACTAAACGGTTATGTTTTGAATGGATTGTTTTCAGGCCATTTGACAGCAAAGAGCGATGTGTATAGCTTCGGTGTAGTCCTGTTAGAGCTACTAACAGGAAGACGGTCCATGGACAAGACACGCCCCAACAGAGAACAAAATCTTGTGGACTGGGCCAGACCCTTTTTGAACAGTGCCCGAAAGCTCAGTCGCATCATGGATCCAAGGCTGGAAGGCCAGTACTCTTCCAAAGCTGCTCAGAAGGCCGCAGAGTTGGCCTACCTATGTCTAAGCTCCCACCCAAAACACAGGCCTCTCATGAGAACCATCGTCGAGACTTTGGAGCCACTTCAAGACATGTTAGATGATATACCCATGGCACATTTTGTTTACACTGTACCCGCTCCCCAAACCAAGGCACAAGATGATGATGAGAACAAAACAGTGGAAGAAGAAAAGATAAAACGGAATCACCGGCACCGGCACCAGCTTCATGGTCAGAGACACCGAAACCGGTCATCCCCAGCTGTTGCGGCGTTGTCCGAGGATGCCACCATTTATAAGAAATCTGCTAATGGTGCCCCCAGAAACAGCCCGGAGAATCGTCTATAGTGTATAGAGCTTAAAAATTTGTTAGCCTTAATTTCTCTTTGTATTGTATGTGAATTGTAGTTATTATACGCCTAGAAGTAGAACCTCAGGCTCTACTGTGAGAAGATGTATGAGATTTTCCATTTTAAATTTGTTTATTGATGTTGGGTTTGTTCAAGTTAATTTGAGAACCATTCATTGATGCACCCTTTTGTATATTTTTATAGTTAGAATGTACAATGCTCGAACAGAAAATCTATCGTTTCTTTCAACCATGTTGGATTGTGCAACACCCATTTGATTAATCTAACCAATTCTATCAAAGTCCATTCACTGTTGGATTAAATTGGATGAGGAATTCGCTATGCGCACTTTCTGCTTTTTCTTTACTTTTTGGTATGGTATAAAACAAAGGGGTCTAAAATCTAAATAGAGTTTGTTGAATGATTGACTGCTATAATGGCATTTTAGTTTTTCAAATTTTCAGTTATTGTAATAGTCACCTAATTCTATAAAAAAATAATTAATAATAGTCACCTAATCCCCTTCATGTGATCTCGACCGTTCATCAGTTAATCCATTACGATGTGAACACTAGGTGTAGGCTGGAATCAATAGGAAGTGGGTTAGATTTTATTAAGTGGATTGTTGAAGAACCTTAAAGAGGCCTACAAAATCTTTGGTTACTCAAATGTCGTCCCCTTTCTTGGGGTTCTGATTTTGTTTTTATTCTATCTAATTAATGAGTAAAAGTGAGAGAATTTTGTATTTCTGGCTCCCTATTTCAATTGACTAACCTTAACTTTCTTATAGCAAAGCTTAAGTTTTTAATGTTATTGGGCAAACCTTTTCTTTCTCCTCAGTTGTGATCTTTGGATTGCTATTGGTGGAAGACTTGACTTTGAGAGGAAAAAAAAAGAGGAAGGAAAGCAAGAGAAACATATAGCAGTGATATGGTTGTCATCAAATGTTCAATTCTTACTCCCCGGTTTTTTTTGCCCTTTTGCCTTTTATTCATAAGATTGACTTTAAAGTAAATTTCTTAATCACTTGATTTATATTCCACCTACAACTAAAATTTAAAGAAAAAGTACAAAAAGATCCCCTATTAAGCCACTAAAAATAAAAGACAATCATAACAACATTATATTTTATTCTCTCCTAAATTGATGCTTCACCTCACATCAATTCAGTTCACCACTCATCTAAAGGACCAGTATATTTCATTATCCAAGCTTCCATTTCACCAGCACTTCCTTTTTCCAAAACGCCACTTTCCTTCTTTTCAAAATTATATATAGGGCTCTTTCTATACTTCTCTCTTCTTCTTATCTTTCAAAAGTGACAGCCCTCTGTATTATCTTCGACCTCATTTTCCCAGGGCATCTTTCTGCAATCAACTTTCACCGACAAGTATGATCTCCAACCATATTTGAGTTATGTTTGATAAGTGTTATGGATGGAGAGACAGTTAAGACTTGGCACAAAATAATGTTATTTTTCTCAAATAATGATATATATATATATATATATTTGTTTAATGATATGAGGACAAAAATGTCATTTTTATAAAAATTCAACATAACTATCATGGTGGTTGCCCATTCTCTTTAGGAATGAAACTATCAATTTTGGAAGGTATATTAAAATAAAAAAGAAGGAATGCACTCCTCTGTTACACATTGAATTGGTTAGGTAACATTGTGTTGGTTACATGAGATCTTACTATAATTTCTTCTCCTTGGTCTTGTGATCTTTGGGATAAATAAAGTAAAATAAGAGAAGGGAAAGCATAAGGAAGATTTTTTAATGATAAGATTGACATTAAATTTACATTTTTTTAATCACTGGGATTTTTTATTCATATGAATGACTTAATCAATGGGTTTATTTTACTTACTGAAAGAGCATTTCGTATTACACTATTTCCTTCATCCTCCCTTTCACATTCTCATACCAGATACATGACCTAAACATGAGTTCCTTTCTAGCATTTTCTATGAAATAGAGGACATATGATATGACAAGTTTGTGGAGTTCAGTCAACACTACCCGGCAAATTAAAGCAGGTTATTGGATTAATCATCAATCAGTAATAGGGACTTCTTTTTTTGGAAATCATTTACTGGGATTGATTTGGACTTTTAGACACCTATCTAACAAAGTCATCGGCGGAATGGTTAAAATAGAAATCGACTACATATCGGACGGCCTGTAACATCCAATCCATTTAATTTGAGTTGGCGGCTAATTTAGAAACCTTCCTTCTATCTATTGGGCCAATAGGGCCGCAGAGGAGACTTTGGCCTTGTTTGGCGTCTCTTATCTATATGAGAAAGATCTGTATAAAACAGATCTGATTCAAATGACCCCGTTTGAAATAGATGGTGTAGAAATAATTTGTTTGGTTACATAGTAAAAAGGATTGAAATATATATTTTTAAAACAATGGTTGAAATTTTTTCTTAAATACCTCAAGATCCATGAGGATTCAAATATTGAAATTTGACGTCGTAGTTGTGTTTAACCTTGCAAAGAGAATTCATGGTTTGGATCTTGCATTTGGGGGCTATGGTTTTAAAAAAGGTAGATATAAATGTTTGTAGTTTTTTGTAAATATCTCAAAATCTATGATGACACAACGGCTAAAATTTGGACCCATAGTCGTGCATTATCTTCTGAATATATCCAATGGTTTGGATCAAGACTTTTGGTGGTTGAATTTACAAAAAAAAAAAAGAAAAAAGAAAAAAAGAAAAACCACACTACTTGTGTACAATTTTAGTGCCCACTAAAAAATCATTGTACATCAACGGTTAAAAACGTTTTTATAAATATCTCAAGATCCACTTAGATTTGGAGGCTCATTTTTGAGCTTGTGACCGTTTTTGGCCATCCAAAGAGAATCAACAGATCAGATCATGATTATGGGCCACACAATGTCCAGAATGTTAGATCAAAGGGCTCACTTTTTTTTTTGCAAATATTTCGAGATTCGAGATAGATCAACGGCTGAAATTTTGACACGTGGCCATGTTTGACCTTCTGAATATTTATTACGGCTTAGATCATGATTGCGGGTCCCATAAATAAAACAAATGAAAAATCGGACTGTCCAAGGAGGACGTCCATAACACTGTAGTTGCTTTATCTATCCGCTTTAGACTGTCTTCTCTGATTGGACTCTACCCATTTTTGGGACTTTATGAAACAGAGAGAAATTGTCTATTGTCATTTGAAATGGACACAGTAAATGGTCCAACCAAACATGCTAAAATCGGATCTAATCAGTTTTAAGCTAATAAGAGGGGAAATGTAGAGATGCCAGACTGAACCTTTACCTTTTATTTTTAAATACCAAGCTTCCAAGAGAGACAAGTAGGATGAAAACACACTCTGACACCCATATCAATGTGCCAGAGTTCAATCAAGACACAAATACATGTATAAAAGTCCAAAACCGTTCATGTTTGGCTTTAGGATTATGGCCACCTGCCACTATCTTCATGTTTTAGATGCTGACTGTTTGGTAAAATTACTTAATTAGTGAAGTGAGATGGAGTGTCATCTCAGAAGAGAATAAGAGGAAGGTGACAAATCAGAAAGTGGATAAATGATAAAAAGCCAAGGCATAAGAGAGTAGGTTTTTTTTTATAGCTTTCTTAGTAAAAAAGAAGAGGCCCTTTGCCATTCAGTACCTTCGTGTGGTTTAGTTGATGATGTGGTGTACCGTGAATAGTCCACTCAAAATAAGCATAGGGTCACTACAATAGAGGATCGAGACTTTAAAAAAGGCTAATCTAGTTTTGGATATTTAGCACATTTGATTTGACCTCACTTCTTTTCTTATACATTGAATTGACCATTCACTTCATACTACTATACTAGGAAATTACCAGATCGGAAGGAGAATTTGTCTCAGATCAAAGTTGTCTTGTGAGACAAACTGATTACGTCTAAAAACTCTTTTTGTTTTTCTATTTTCAATCTAGCTAATGGCTAACTCAACTTTATTGGAGTAGAACTATTGGTTAATGAAGGTGGGAAAATGATTCTCAATCAGAGCATGTTTCCCTTTTTCCATGCTCTATCTTCATCTGATGATCTTCCTTTGTAACATCGAACTTGGGGTCTAACAAATATAGACCGTTGGATGGATTTTAAATTAAAGTAATTATCAACGGTATTAGATTACGCACACTAAACCTAATACACCTCACCAATCCTCAAAAAATAATAATCAAATATAATTAAGAGGCTATAATAAACCAACACATTACTTCCTCTGTATCAGTGCATCCCTAAGAATACACAACGCCAAGCAATGGAGTCTGCTGCAACATCGATCAGCTCTATATTTAGTTCTATTTTTGGCATTGCTGTCACATTCCGGTCCTGAATTACCCTGGTCTAGGGTAATCTCTGAGGTGCGACATGCGTAATACCGTGTTACTATACCTGCCTCGAGTCAAATCCAGCAACACGAATGATTAAATTTCACTTTCCACATGCCAATAATAATTAAATAGGGAAAGCATATCAGTCGTCATAATAACTTGAACCATTGCACTCCTAATTAAAAGTTGAATATTAAATTTATACAAAACATAATTACACATTGGAACAAGTAGGGATTACAAAATCACCCTACATCCTATTACAAAAGAATATCCAACTATCCAAATGGTGTGACCCACACAAGAAGGGGCTAGTCACACCTTACAAAGTTCTCAAAAAGGAAAATCACAACGCCCTTCGCAGACCCGGAGTACATAGGCCCATTGCTGGCTCACTCTTCTAGTCCTAGAGGAACGTCTTGGGTCTCCTCCTCCTCTTCCTGTGCCTCCTTAAGGCCGGGAGCTGCACCTGCGTCTGTGACACAAGAGTGGTACTTTAAATACAACGAATTGGCAAGTATAGGCATAAACGAGGAAATACATAATGTATCGAATCGAATTTAAATGACAAGTGATTATAAGATGTCAATATCAAAGAATACTAGGCGGTTGTGCAATATCAAATAAATTCAGGATTTACGAATTATATGAATGATAAACATACTAATGTGGCTACTACATTTAGCTCATCTTCTCAAAGAGAGTGAATCTAGTTGGGATGTCAACAGAGGCCCGACCAAAGGCTAGCTGGCTACCTGGGTCTGAAGTTTCGGTGCTCCAAATGACTTACTGTAATAGTCGCGAATACTAAACCAAATTTATCCCCGTCGGGTATCACAAGGTCGAAGCCAAGTAGTGTCGACTCGATCGAATCGAATAATAATTAAATTTGAGTAAGTTTACATATATTTCTATAATCGAATCGAATAGTAGTATCTTATATACGAATGCTTACTCAATTCCAAATCTCGTCGAATACCGAAAAGTTATGCATACAATAACGAATTCTTGAATTAGGAGAAAAGATAATCGAATCATAATGCAAGAGATACTTAACTAAGATTGATAGTCAATAGAGAAACCTAATTTCAATATACAATGCGATCGAGTTAAAGAGTCCAATATTTATGCTTGACCAATCCTACTCAATCAAACATAGTCTTTTATTGTCGAATACAAGGTAGGTTGAAAAGATCAACGTACTACTCTCTTTTAGAGTGTCACTTATTATGAAAAACACGTTGAATTCCTTAACTGACTTTCATGGCATATTATTAGACTATTAATCCTCCATTAGACCAAGGGGAGAGGTCACGGTTCCATTCTAAAAGACATAAAGGTCTTTAGGATCTTAATCACCTATTGCTTAAGGTGGATATCATAATTGTCTATAGAAGGGAATTAGGAAGGTTATATAGAAGTAGGAGTGATCATTCACCCTCTTTGAAGGGTCAAAAGAACCCCCAGTTTCAGTTTCAGGTTTGCTCGAGCGGACCCTTCTAGAGAAGTGGTCACTCGAGTGGTTTCATATCCGCTCGAGTAGACCCTACCAAAGAACAGTTCGCTCAAGCGGGCCTTGAGTCCACTTGAGCGAACATTCCAGGAATTCCTGAATCCGGGATCTTTCTTCTTCTTCCTTCTTCCATTCATTTCCCAACTTCTTCCACATCAAACCTACAATAAATTGAGCCTCCTTGCTCCCCCATTCCATACATAACAAAACACATATATTTCTCCATTAAATGAATCAAATCAAATCAAATAAACCTTCTTATTACATTAAGAAACTAAATCATAAAAAGGGATTTGAGAACAATCAATGCATAAACCATATATGTAAGTCCAAACTTAAGCTTATACTTGCCTCTTTTGAGCTTTCCAAACTCTTTTCACACCCTTAGCTTCAAAGAACCCAAAAACCCCCAAATATTGAAACCCTAATCACAAAATCAAAGAAAATGACAATGAATATGCATATATGACTACAATAGGGTCTCTTTGACTCCTTGTTAACTCAAAAACATAAAAGAGATGAGTTTGATTCTCACCTCTAGCAAGAATTTTGAAAATGAGGTTTGGAGAAGAAATGGGTTTTTGTCACAAGAGATGAAGAGGATGGAGAAGATGAAGAAGATGAGATGGTCTCAATCTTTGTATTCAATGCACACCAACACTCTCTTGATAGATGATGAAGCAGAAAAGAAGGAAAGAGTAGTGAAAATGAGAGAAGAAAAAAAGGTTTTGACATTGAGCATGGGTAAAGGCTTATAAGGGATGAGAATGTCTTCTTTTTGCAAGAAAACCCACATAATTTGTCTATTCTCAAATTGGGTCAAATGAAGGTCCACTTCCTTAACGGTTGGTCCAATGGGGTATGGTTAAATAAGGAAATCGACATGCTCGACGAAATACACGCAATGACGCCAAAATGACGTGCATATGATGCAAAATTTAAAAATTGATAATTACGAAAAAGCCCTTGACTCTACCAAACCGAGTCAAATCGGTTTTAACTCACCTGATCAAGACTCCAAATACCTCGAACTCATCCATAAGGGACTAAGGATCATTAATTACTCTAAATAGTAACTAAGTACAATTAAATTAACTAAAACTCATTTAATTAGTACTAATTAAGCTCAATTGGGGTCGGGGTGTAACAATTGCTCGCCATCTTCTTCAAAGCCATCATTAATGGCAGATTTCATCGCTGGGAAAAGCTAAACCTCCTCCCCGGTCCTAAGCCATGGCCGGTCATTAGCAATCTCAACCTCATCGCTCACCTCCCCGACCGCTCCCTCCACCACCTCTCCCTCAAATATGGCCCCTTGATGCAGCTCAAGTTCGGCTCCCATCCTTTCATCATCGCTTCCTCCGTCAAAACAGCCAAGCAAATCCTCAAAACCCAAGACCTCAACTTCGCCTCCCAACCCAAGATGGCGGCCGGAAAGTACACCACCTACAACTACTCCAACATAACCTGGTCTCCCTACGGCGCCTACTGGCGGCAGGCACGCAAGATGTGCCTGATGGAACTCTTCAGCGCCCGGCGGCTCGACTCCTACGAGTTCATACGGGTGGAGGAGATGTGGGCAATGCTGCATTGCCTCTTCGCCGCCTCTGGGGAGACCATCCTCCTGGAAGACCATCTTTCCACCGTCATCCTCAACGTCATAAGCCGGATGGTGTTGGGGAGGAAATACGCGGAGGAGTCGGCGGCGGGGCACCCAATCGTGACCCCGGAAGAGTGCAAGAGGATGTTGGACGAGCTGTTTCTGCTGAATGGGGTGTTGAATATAGGAGACTATATACCTTGGATTGGGTTCTTGGACTTGCAGGGGTATGTGAGGAAGATGAAGAAGCTTAGCAAGAAGTTTGACCGGTTCCTTGAGCATGTGATTGACGAACACAACGAGAGAAGGAGAAGTGTGAAGGGCTACGTTGCCAAAGACATGGTGGATGTGCTGCTGCAGCTAGCTGATGATCCGAATCTGGATGTTAAGCTTAGTAGGACCAGCGTCAAGGCTTTCACTCAGGTATGATTCGTTCTATAGTGCTGTTGGATCAATTGTACGGCCCACCATCAGCTTCATAGTTTTGATTGATGAGGGACCCACTCAATTCAAGGGGTTACTTTGGTTTTTAAATTTCCAACCCCAGTTTGGAGTTTCTCGATTTTTAGCAGGGTCCAGATCCTATGAGGTTACACTTCTTTATCAAATGGTCATGGGGCCAATTCCTATAGAGTAGACGTTTTGGGATTTACCATGTGATTTTGAGGTTATCAGATTTTCAGTCGGTATAAGCCCCACGGTGGAGTTCGAACCCCTCAAACTTTGGATTTCTCTAAGCCATAGCCTCAGAGGATCTGGGCTCTTTTTATCAGAGAATAATATGCTAGGGTAAGTAATTTCCGAAAGTTTAAAACAGGGAGAGTTGGCTGCATCAATTATTTATTTCAAGAGATCAAAGGGTCATTCAATGCAACTAATGCCAATACTTTCTTGAAAGCACCCTTGCCATCATCGGCTTCCACCTTGGATTTGTTGGAAAATATCAAGTTTAAATTTAAATTATAATCAATTAGATGTTAATGATGAGAATATAAGGAGTGGTTTGCTAGGTAAGATTGAATTGACCAAATAAGATGTTAGACCCCGACCCCGCATAAGTCTATTCAATGCCTAATTAATTTTGATTAGGTGTATAATATTTGTTTTGGATGGTTTTATGTTGGATTAGTAGGCTAGTGGGCTTTAAGCCAAGTTATGTAGCGTTATGACCTTTTAATAGTGTTGATCTTGTATGCGTATTAGTGGGCTTTCATGTGCATTACATTAAGCATCTTCCCTACATCACCTCCATGTTGGACCCAACCCAACTCATATTCAAGCCCATTTCCATCAAAAGGACTGTTCCCAAATATCCCTTTAAGACCTTGGGTTTGCATGCAAAGGAGCAAAAATTGCCCTTTATAATCCAACCATCCCAACGATTTCCACCTTCTTTCTTTCTTTTCATTTTGAGTGAACAAGAGAGCTTCTCTCTACTGCTCCTTCTCTTCTTCTTCTTTCTTCCTCATTTCCATAATTCAAGAAGCTTAAAGCTGAGTTGTGGGATTGGAGCTGCAACTTCATCTTCTTCCTCATATCTCATCTTCTCCACCAACTCTTTTTCATCTCTTTCACCTCCCCCCTCATTACTTGCTGGAGCTATGCATCTCCATATCTTTTCCCTCGTTGTGAAGCCTGATATGAAACTATTTGGGGGCTGTGCATGTTGGATTAGATGAGTTGGGAAGGATCACCCATCTCCAAAATCATCATCGCCTCCATAAGCATTCTTTGGGTGAGTTATACCTTCATACTATTCCACCTTACTTTCTTATAGTGATTTTCAATTATATAGACTTGCATGCACCTTTATTTATCTCATCACTTGCATTTTACCATTATAGGAAGTTGTAATTGAGTTAGCATTAGGGGGTTTGCTTGCATTTGAGCTTAGAGATTGGGGATTTTCCTTGATTTGGGCCAAAGGAAGAAACTATAGTGAAATGCACCAAAAAGAGGCAAGTATGAGCAAATTGGATTTATGCATGCTAATTCATTCTGTGATTGAATGCTATATTTCTCTTGGATATTAGAATTCAGCCTTTTTACTTGAATGGAATTCATAATGTGAAATGAGTTTTATATATATGAGTATTGATGGATAATGGAATGGATGTTGGTTGATTAAATAGCTTCTACATTGAAATTTAGAGGCTCAAATCATATCTAACATGGTCTAAGGATGATTGATAATTGAAATGGGAGAAGAATGGCTGCAACTTCACATTTTCAAACTCAAAAATTGCCCAGAATTGGGCCAGCCGAATTGGGCCCGCCGGGAGGGTCGGCCCATTGGACCGGAAGGGCCAACTTCAAATGGCCATAACTTTTTACCCGTATAGCAGATTTTGGAGTTCCACATACCGTTGGAAAGTTCTTGAAGTGTGGAATCCAGTGGTATACACCACTTGATGACCAGAGATTGGGAGAGAAAGTAAATATTTGGACCATTGAACCGGGCCCTATCTCTTTTGGAAAAGGGACTTTAAATCTAGTTGGACTCCTAGGTTGGAACCAATGGCCTTTAAGGGAGTTAATTCCACTTCAAAGGCCTAAACTCTTCTTAATCAATCCCTGAGGATGATTGTGACATAAACACTAAATCAATAAGGTTTTTAGGTTGTAAAGGATTAACCTTATAGGTCCATAGAATGGTACCCATCACCGATTATCATAGTTCAATGGAAATTGTAATACATGAGAACCTTGAGCTGAGATTATCTCATATGCTTATCTGTCTCGTCTAGAACTTCGCGATGGGTGATGATTTAGAGGAATTCGATGTACCTCACATATACACAAGTAACACCAATAAAAATGTAGCACGTGCATCGAATGACCTAAAACTACATTGGAATGGATTGCTAGCGACGGCGGATAAATAGATTAGATTGGCTAGTAAATTTCCTTGATTCTATTTAATTAAATTGCATTTGCATATTGTTATTGACTTTATTATTGCCCTCAAATGTCTCAAAAATTGCTTATATGTATTATTCGTATTACTTCTCAAGTATTATTGCAAATATCCTATAAATGTATCGTGATTTGATGTGAATGGTGAACTGAGTACATATGACTAGATTGAAATGAATAGAATGGAATCGAAAGATTTGAAATGAATTACGTGAATAAGTTTTATTCAAGTCCTATTGATTGAATCGAATGAGTCGACACTACTTAACTTCGACCAGACGATACTTGACCAGGTGGGTCTTGGTTTAGATTTGTGTACGTCACTGCTGTAGACAGCCTGGAGTTCCGGAACTTCATAACCCGGGTAGCCAAGAGGACCTTTGGCCAAGCCCCTGGTGACATCCCAAAACGCGTGCTCTCTATTAAGGGAGGACTGAGCTAAGGTAATAGTCAACTAGAATGTAAGTATTTGTTTTGTGATCCGATAAGCATGATTTATTCTTAAATGCACAATGTGCCTTATTTTTCGATTATTTGACATCTTTTAATCTTTTCTCAATAATTCAAATTTGGTATAACATGTGATAGATCTTAATTGCTCACACATTGTTGAATCGTCGTATTCATGGTGCTACACTTGGTGTCACAGGATTCCAGGTGACCTCAGAGGATAATTGATAGTGCTACACATTTTGGTAAGGTTAATGATTAGCTTTGACCGCCGAAGTACATACAAGTGTGCTAATTATGACTTGAAACTAGTTAGTTCATCTAGCACTTAGTTAAGTACTGCATTTTTAGAAATATAAATTATTAGCTTGTTAAAGACAATTGTAATCTCATAGATTGGTTAATAGACTGCTCATGGCTTTATTATTGATGATATAAATACTTCCGCAAATAAATGTTGTTTAATAGGTGTCAGTGAGTAATCCTCACACTTGAAATGTGGAATTCCTTCTTCGTGAATTCAGATTTGGTCCAGAACATGTGCAAGTTCACGGGAGTACGCATGTCACATCTTGGGAACCACCCTAATTAAGGGATTTTCGGGTCTAGGATGTGGCATACGTAAGTATGGTATCGGAGCATGAAAAGTCTTTTCTAAAAGACTTAGAAACCTTAGGAGACACGGTGAGGACCCAATAGGATATTGAGAATTTTTATTTCTAAGGTTGTTTATATATGTTTATTGTATTGTGTATTAAGTAAAATCGAATTACAGAAGATGTCGCTTCGACAAACCGCATGAATGAGCGTAAGACCACCATAGCTAATTTGATTCCAACCTCCACCGATTAGAAGGCCAATGCTTGCCGTGCAAGAACCCCAAAATACAGCTCAAGGCCAGCAAATGCCAACGCAGCAGAGGTCGGTTCAACAAATGACAAGACGCGTGTATACTATAGCTCAAGGTGAAGCTGAAGCGACAAACATTGTGGAAGAAGGTAAGACGGTAGTTATTGATTGTAAGTCTAATATTTTGTTGATTCTCACACACTCTATCATTGCGTCACACTCCGTTACTTTTCCAAAGGTAGACTGTACAACCACAGGTTGTTTTTCCAATGACATCTTTGATAGGTAAGTGGTGGTGTGCGAGACATCTTTTCGAAGTATGAAATTTAGATTAGGGAGTTGATTATCTATAGATCCGTAGTTCTGAAATACATGATTTTGATAGTTATCTTCGGGCTAGATTCGTTGTCTAAGTGTAGTACTCTAATAGATTATTTCAGCAAAATAGTGATTTTCAAATAGATGAAATTAGCGAAGATAGTAATGATCATAGGTTACTGATTGAGCTGATATAGAGTTAGTAGACTCAAGACAAGCTAGTTTCATGACCTTGATTACTTAGAATTTCGGTAGGGCTGTTTAGCCTTGATCCTTTAAGCATAGGAATTAGTTCGTAATGGTTGGGACGATTTTATAGTTTATTCTAGAGGATACACAATCTGGATAACTAGAAATCTATTCGTAGCTTGTTAGATTTACTAGACTCTATTCCGTAGGAATATTTAAAATCGCCACCTACTAGACAAATAGACTTTACCATAAAAGTAATGTCAGAAATAACTCTAGAGATGGACTCGCAGACAAAAAGTAAGAGATTTTGATCTATACTAATGTTATGACTTGGATTAGGACTAGTTTATACCTAAGTTTGATGCAAACCAAAAGTTAGTAACCTATAGGTCCCTATCTATATAGTGGAAGAATTATGAGGATTAGTGTGACACACCAATTAGAGTTGTTATAGTAGCTGTAGTTTGAAGTTTGGAAAACAAATGATTTTGACCTTAGGATGTAGTAGCACCTTAAATCCATGCCAATTGGAAAATGAGACAACAAATTGAATTCGAAGATAACTTCCTTAGCAAGTTTAAATAAAAAGAGTTGGTGGAGAAGATGAGATATGAAGAAGAGGACAAGGTTGCAGCTCCAATCCCACAACTCAGTTGTAAGCTTCTTGAATATTGAAAATGAGGAAGAAAGAAGAAATAGAGAAGGAGCAGTAGAGAGAAGCTCTCTTGTTCACTCAGAATGAAAAGAAAGAAAGAAGGTGGAAATTGTTGGGATGGTTGGATTATGAAGGGCAAGTTTTGCTCCTTTAAGGTCTTAAGGAATACTTGGGAACTGTCCTTTTGATGGAAATGGGCTTGAATATGAGTTAGGTTGGGTCCAGTTGGGTTGGGTCCAACATGGAGTTGATGTAGGGAAGATGCTTGATGTAATGCACATGAAAGCCCACTAATACACATACAAGATCAACACTATTAAAAGGTCATAACGCTACTTAACTTGGCTTAAAACCCCACTAGCCTACTAATCCAACATAAAACCATCCAAAACAAATATTATACACCTAGTCAAAATTAATTAGGCATTGAATATACTTATGTGGGGTCGGGGTCTAACACTAATTTAGGTTAGGAGCAGTTGAAAGCCTTATCCCAAATATTAGTATATAGCTTAGGTTGGGTTGAGTCTATCCTTGCGATTTAACTTTTCATCTAACCCAATTCAACCGAACTATACGCACTCTATCCCACTTCCAAACTCCACCGTTAATTAGGTTGTGTTGAGTCCTTCCTTGATATTTAACTTTTCATCCAACCCAACTACTAGGACTCTGAACCTAATCTGTTAATTGATGAAGTTAACCCCTCCAATTTTCAGGCTGAGTTCTGCTTGGATATTTTCAACCCAATCAATAAATGGATCGAGTTATATTCAGCTTGTAGATTTTTTTTTTATATATATAAATGAGCTTGTATAAGGGGTTTTTTTTTTTCTGGTAAAACAAGCTTGCAGAAGTTAGTGTTCCACATAACCCGACTCAACCCGTTCTCACTCCGACATGGTGTGTGTGACATGATTCGACCGGTGGTTCCCACATAACTTAATATCATCAGGTGGAAAGCTACCATAATTTGCACGAGTAACTTGATCGACAGCCCGGGTTGTTTAGGTGATTTTATCCTGCAGGTTAGCTATACAACCTTTTGACCCCCCTGACTTTAATGAGGGTCCTGATGTTTGGTTACTGGATAGCAAGGATTGAAAATCCCACACAGTAACCAGTGCGGAACTCTTGCATGTGAAAATTCTACTTGACTTGTTGATGGGATGAGCTTGAGCTTGGGCTTGAGAATATTTTCTTCATACGTATAAATTGAACTTGTTTGTGCAGCAGAGCTTTATTTTCACAGGAGAGGGGTATCTTTCATTCTTATTTCCTATTCTCTCACGAGAAATCAGAATCCTCTTTGTCAAGAAAAAATTGTTTTTCCCCTTTTCTCCAAGGATAATAAATTGTACCAAACAATGAGAAGGTAAATTTTCCGGAAGTCAAAACTATTTTTTTTTTTTTTTCACACAATCCTCTTGTTGAACAGATCAACCAAACTCAAGCTAGGGCACTAGTGGCCGTGATCCCCAACTGCAACACATCAGGAATCTTCAGTTATTATTTGAAAATTATAGGCCGCCCTTCGACGACTTGGACCCTAGTGCTTTCTACGAGTGTACATGTGTGTGATTTTTCATTTGAGCGCCTTCAAAAGGTCAAAAAGTATGTTACACAACATCAACCGCGTAGAACTTTTAACTGTACGTTAATTCGTGTTTATATACAACATGCCTGTTCTCCGTACTATGAAAAACCTTGATAGGATTTTTCGTGATTTTTGGCGGGGGATAAAGTTGACAAGAAAAGTGTTCACATCATTAGGTGGAATGATACTTTTGTAATTCCATTGAGAATGGTGGAGTAGGGATTAGAAGAATTGAGATTAACAACAAAACCTTCCTTGCCAAGACAGATTCGAAACACCTTACAAACCGTAATCTCCTTTCATTAAAGTTATTAAATGTTAAATATTGTCCTAACAAAGCACTATGTTATAAGCTTCTCATAGGAAGGGAGATTGTTGGTTTTGAAAGGGCTTTTCTAAAACTATTGGTTTTATAGATGAGAATTTTGTGTGGTTGGTTGGAAATGAGGAAGGATTTCTATTTGGCAGCATAATTGGATTCCTTGTGCTTAAATGCTTAGAAAGCCCTTCTCCTCCCCATTTGACCATAACATGGTTGTTAAGGATCTTTTGTATAGTAATAAAGAATGGAATATCCAAAAGAATAGATGTACTTTTGATGATCCTAGAGATGTCGAGGATATTAAAAGGGCCTTTATCTCTAAGTCGTTTAAAGAGGATAGGGGGATATGGATTTATTCTAAAGATGGTAATCTGACTACCAAATCAGCTTATAATTTCCTAATTAATGAGGATCTTAATCAAAACGGTTCTGATGCAAATTAGAAGCAATTTTGAATAATGAGGATCTTAATTGAAACGATTCTAAGGATGGAGATGTTTAAAAGATGCTATCCGCGTAAGATCACTCCTTTAGGTAAGATCTGGTTTTGCTAATTTCTCTTCTTCTTGCCTTTTAATATGTGAGAATAGAGAGGAAACTAGTGAGCACATTTTGTTCTATTGGGAACTATGTCCGTGCAGCGCGGATTGGATCGCATTTTGCTGTTTTGATAGACAAGTTTACCTTCCACAATATTCTTGATTGGTGGAAGATGTGGACCAAAAGTGATAACCCTTACCGGCATGTGCTATCGAGTCGCGACTCCAAGGCCTGTTGTATTGCCATTTGCCCAGGGCAATGTGGAAGGCCTAGAAATGAATGTAGTATTATTAATAGAAATGTCTTAAGCCCTTTGTGGGCCTCATCCCTTGCCAATAGAATGTTATGGATTTCCAAAATCACACCCGCAAAACCCCTTGGCTATGAATGAGCC
The DNA here is from genome assembly GCA_029852735.1 of Persea americana. Classification (NCBI taxonomy): domain Eukaryota; kingdom Viridiplantae; phylum Streptophyta; class Magnoliopsida; order Laurales; family Lauraceae; genus Persea; species Persea americana. The sequence goes on along the minus strand of CM056817.1, from coordinate 49,953,939 downwards.
CCATTCAAGGGGTGGGAGTTGGGACTTAAAGAACTCCACCGTAATCTCTGTCGATTCAGGCTTTAGTTTTGCCATGTATTTTAGATTTTAGATTTTATTTTTTCGGCCGGCAGGTTTTCACCATTTAAGAACCATTAAAAGGAGCGGCTAGTCAAGGATAATTTTGTGTTTGGATTGCTTTGGAGGTGGTTAGAGCGGTAAAGGGTGGTGTCCACTGGCAAATCTGGTCCATAGTTTGCGACATTATGGCATGTTACGGTAGTTTTTAGTCCTTCAAAGTTAGCATATTTCAAGGGACAAAAACATGTTCGCTAGTTACCTTACTATATTTGGGCAATTGGGACGATCTTTTTTTGTGGCTGGTTGTTCTTTTCTTCTTTTATTTTAGGTTATTGGGTGCTTTTTATTTACAAAAAATAAAAAACGGCAGCCAGATGTTTCTGCCAAAAACTGTTGCACACTGATTTAGTAGGCCTCTTACATTTTTTTTTAAAGCTAAGAGGCTTTTTTCAAAACAAATATTTGAAAAAAATCACATTTTGTATAATGTTATGCAAGTTTTTAAAATAAGTTGTGTTATATTTATATACAGAAGGGAGATGATCATTTGCTGACATGACCTGGGTGTTTCTACAAAGATAAGTTAGTTCGACTATACAGTTGGCCCAATATTTGCTTGAGAATGTGTACCACTCACCTAACTAGCGAAAAAAAAAAAAAAAAAAAACAGAAAAAAAACATATGGCCCCACTAGAATATGCACTCAGCCAAATAAAAACACATTCGTCTCATCAATTTGTGAGAAATTATGGACTTGAACCTATTAATGTATATTATAAACGTAGGATTCGATTTCGAAATTAAGTTCCAATTTGTAAAAGGATGGCAAAATTGGACTATAATCTCAAATCAATTTGAGAAATTGGATCTCAAATCAATTTCAATTTCAATTTTTATTGTTACCAAAAATACTAAAACACTTACCACAATAAAAGATATTTATCGAAAAATTCTTATTAATCGTCATCTAAAATCTCTCTTACATGTTTCCTTCTATATCTTCCCACTAAAATCTCATCCCTATTTCAAGCCCACAACAATCTTCTTATCCATCTCTTCATGCTCTTATCTACTCAGCCCATAAAAAATTAGTAAGAGAGGTGAATTCCTAATATATATCCCTAAAATACAATCTTCTCCACTATCTCTAATCTTCCTTATCCTTAATTAATTAAGTGACATCTCGTACAGATCATCTCCACCCTTTCTTCTTTGAAGATGCATTCCTAATCTCCACAAAATCTTCAGATTTGATTTGATGTCATCGATCAAATGATTCTATTTTGGATTTACACATTGGATAAATCATAATGAAGTGCTTTCTTGATTCACTCATTACTCTGAATTTCGATTTTGCTTGGTGGATGACCAAAAAAAGTTCTTGGACTTTAACTGTGGTTTCTTGTGATGATTTTGAGTATTTTTCTTAATTAACTAAGAACTTTATTATTCCATTGGCTTTGAATTTGACGGTTTTTTATTATGTTATTCAAAGAGTGATAAAAATACTTCCAAAACATGAATGATATGTATGGGCTATGTGTAATAATGTTATAAATGAGATTTTCAAAAGTTTGTTCTTAAAATTTCTTATATTCCTATTAGATTTGATAAATTTTGTCAGTGTCTAATCTAGATTTTGGAATCTCTCAAATCAGGACTTCCTAGGCACTGCATTGACAATCTTCCATATAAGGACAAGACTTAAAGTAAATCTTTTTCTTTCACTTCCATCGTTTTTATGTATTTATTTTGTTCCACTTACATGTCAATGGTGATTAGATCATGGGCATTACATTTATTATCTTTCATATAATAGGCAAGATTTAAGATAAATTATTCCCTTTCACTCTCATCTTTTTATGTATTTATTTTGTTCCACTCCCATTAATGGTGATAGAACTTGGGCACTCCATTGATGATCTTCCAGATCATGGCACATGGCCACTAATTATTTTGTTGAACTTCTATAGAACAAAAAATATGTTCAGCTGCTCTCTCTCTTTTTATTGATTTGGGTCCATGTTTTTTCACATCTACTAATATAGATAGTTGACAATGCCTTAGTAGTTTTGCTCCAGTTGTTTGACTCCAAGCAATTAGTGTTGGTATGGCTCATAATGTGGTTGGGTACCTAGCTCACGTCTTCACATGCATGGTGTTTTTATAGCTATTTTTTTTTCTTTACATTCTGATTTTAGTAATCACTTTGTTGATATACTAATTATGTGTATTTATAAATATGCATACACGAACACTTATGCTAGTCTCTTTTTTCTTATTTTTGATCTTTTGATAAGCTTCTTATTTTTGCATTTTCCTTTTTCGGTGTATATAATTTTTATATTATGAATTATAGTACCGTACTTACTTATAGTACCATACTTACTTAATTATTATTTTATTTTAGGGCTAAGTAGTAGCACGGGCGTTTCTTGCTAGTATTGATTAATCTAACATTGATAATTGTTGGCCGTATAACGCAAATTTCTTAGATTAAGGAGTCGTAAGGCCCAGATGAACTCCCAGGTCATCCACATGTCAGTTCCCATGTAGACTTTCACCATAGGATCCGTACTAACAGTCTGATATAGAATACTATGGTTATACGAAGAATTTGATAATTATTTTGAAAAAAATAATTAAGACTTGAATTTAATAATTAAACTCGAGAAATATTGCATCCAAAGAACAGTATTAGATGCTATACTCAAAATTACTTAAGCCCCACCATATAAAACTGGTCAATTTTTAATAACATCTTGTAGGGCTGCACAATAAATCCGGTATCACTGCAAAACTGGACCGAACCAGGCGGTTCGGATTGGTTTATAGTTAATCGGTTCGGTTAACAGTTTGGTAATTATAAAAACCGCTTATATTGATTCGGTTAACGGTTTAGATATCATAAAATCTGCTTAAAGCGAACTGTCCGTGTACATTAACTTAAGTATTGCTTTTTTGCTGATGTGAGTCCACTGCTTATAATTTTTTGTGCATCCCACTGTGGATTGATTATGCTTTGAAAGGGATTTGATGCACCAATTAGACTAAAATAACCGAATGGGCAGGTGAGAAAACTTCAATGGATGGTTCTGATTAGACGGATAGTAACATCATAAGTAGGTCCCTTTAAGTAGATAGTCATTATGAGAAATTGATGCATAGATAGTACTGGAAGCAACTTCCATCATAAGTGGATCACTGGAATGTTGGATTTTTATGTTTGCACTAAACATTGGAATAAATGCAAATGATGGGGTCTCATCATTTTGAAATTTGCAATGTCTAAATGAAAAATAAAAAATAAAAAAAAACAACTTTTTAACCAACTGAACCAAACCATGGTTCGATTCAGTTTAAGTTTTTTCCATCGGTCGGATTGGATCGGTTAATTAAAAAACCGACAGGTTAGATTTGGTTATTGATTTTAGTGTAAAATCGATCCGAACCGCCCATGTACAGCCCAAACATCTTGTTATCCTTAATCCAAATTGATTTTAGTGTTAAATCTATCCAAACCGCCCATGTTCAGCCCTAACATCTTGTTATCCTTAATCCAAATTAAAATCCTGTACCACAATTTAGCATATGCCAAATGAGTAACTACGGTTATAACATGAAAACCAGGAACTTGGAAATCATTCACAAAGAACATGTTCTTTATCTTGGAGATCTTTTTTTTGGTAGAAGAAGACAGCTTTCGCAAACACAGTTGCCACAAAAGGCAGGACTGCTTTTCTTTATGTCATTACATATCAGATTTTATCTTATCCATCACCACAAAGCCAGCCACTTTAACAGTACAAAAGAGGACATGACTCAACGTATTATACAGATATTACAGCAAACATTACCGGACAATAAGAAAGGTCTGGGATAGGGGATCACTAAATTGGTCTATTCCATAAATTAACTCAATAAGATGCAATCGACCAAGAGTTTTGTCTAACCTATGAATTTAGCAAACACACTTGATATCCTAAGACAACGTATTCTATAACTCGAAGACAATCATATATCGTAGACATGTTTAGGAAGACGAGGCTCAACCACAGCCTCAAGGGGCACCTTCCGTGGGGTCGAGAGCCCAAAGATTTCATCCATGTCCAGATCCTTCTCAGTCACTAGGTCCGGAAGCCTCCATTTGAACCCATGCAAGAGGTTAGCCAGAGTCAATTGAATCACCTTTAATCCTAGACTGTAACCAGGGCACATCCTCCTACCAGCCCCAAACGGCAACAGTTCAAAATCATGTCCCATCACATCAATATTTTTCCCTAAAAACCTCTCTGGGCGAAATTCATTGGGGCAGTCCCAAATTTCTGGGTCCCTTCCAATGGTCCAAACGTTTACCAGAGCTCGAGTTCCTGCAGGTATATCGTAGCCGTTGATGGTGCAATCCTCTCTGGACATACGGGGCACCAACATTGGGGCCACAGGGTGCATTCTCATGGTCTCCTTCATGATTGCTTCCACATATGGGAGATTTTGGACATCCTTCTCTTCAACCCAGCAATCGTTTCCAATTACACTATCTAACTCTTCTGTGGCCCTTTCGATGATTTGTGGCTGTTTCAAGAGCTCAGATAATGCCCATTCCACTGTCACAGCTGAGCTTTCTGTGCCCCCTGCTATTAAGTCCTGTAACCAATAAAACAGAGCATATATCTATAAGGGCATGTTTGGAAGCCGAACTTTTCAGTGGTATTTTATTTACATGGAAAGTGAATATTAAATTGTCTGCTTTGTTGTACAGCTGCAGTTTCAGTTTCCACTGTTAGGTGAGGTAAAATATTTTCCAGAGTGAATTGCTTTCTCATGCGAGTGTAAATCGGGAGACAGTAATTTTTCACCTCTTTGCTAAAAATTTGTTTTCTACGCAATGTACAAAAATGCTTCCACTTTATTAAATGAAAGAAAAAGAAACAGTGAGAATTTTTTGACGAAAACAATGAATAATCATTTTATCTAAGAAACCATTTCCATCTTTGTATAAAAAATGCTCCTTAGTCCTCACTATAAAGACATCCGTTGTTAGAATTATTGGGCTCATGTGAGTCCATTGACCACAGGCCAACGTGGCCCACATAACCCCAATAATTCTACCTTGCTCCCTCTTGAATCCTTGCTACAAACTTTTCCACTCAAGCTGTTCAAATGTTAGTCCCATAAAAAAATTTGAACTTCTTGAATTTAGAAAATTTCAAAGACTATTCACTTGTGTTTTTGTTTGAAAAGTCCTGATATCTTTTGGAAGGATTACTTACTGCAGTTTAAGAATCCACCGACGACACCACCACCACCACCACTAGCCTAGAAAATCAAAACAGAAAATAACCCTTTTAACTGGAGAGGGCCCCACCCCAGCAGTCAAACCATCCTCCAAATCAATTATCCCCACCAAGATCAAACGGTGTAAAACAAATTAATCATACCTGAGTAAATGCCTTGACTCCGGTCCTACTCAACTTAACATCGAGATTCGGATCATCAGCAAGCTGCAACAACACATCCACCATATCCTGAGCAACATAATTCTTCACACCATTCCTCCTCTCATTGTGCTCATCAAGCACATGCTCCAGAAACCTATCAAACTTCTTACTGAGGGTCTTCATCCTCCTCACATACCCCTGCAAGTCCAAGAACCCAATCCAAGGAATCGAGTCTCCAATATTCAAAACCCCATTCAGCAAAAACAACTCGTCCATCATCTTTTTAAACTCATCTGGACTCACTATCGGCGTCTCTGACTCTGACTCCTCCGTGTACTTCTTCCCCAACACCATCCGGCTTATGACGTTGAGGCTGACGGTGGAAAGATGGTCTTTGAGGAGGATGGTCTCGCCGGAGGCGTCGAAGAGGCCGCGCAGCAGTGCCCGCGTCTCCTCCGCCCGGATGTACTCGAAGGAGTCGAGCCTTCGGGCACTGAAGAGCTCCATCAGGCACATCTTCCTGGCCTGCCTCCAATAGGCGCCGTAGGGGGACCAGGTGATGTTGGAGTAGTTGTAGGTGGTGTACTTTCCGGCGGCTGTTTTGGGTCGGGAGGCGAATTTGAGGTCTTGGGTTTTGAGGATTTCTTTGGCCATTTCGACGGAGGAGGCGACGATGACCGGAAAGGAGCCGAATTTGAGCTGCATGAGGGGGCCGTATTTGAGGGAGAGCTGGTGGATGGAGCGGTGGGGGAGGGAGCCGATGAGGTTGAGGTTGCCGATGACCGGCCATGGTTTGGGGCCTGGGGGGAGGTTTAGGTGTTTCCGGCGACGGAAGCCGGCGGACAAGGCACGGAAGAAGAGGGCGAGAGAAGTGAGAAAGAGAGCTAGAAAGAGAGTTGATGCTGCAGAGGACTCCATGATGGCTGTGTTTTGTTTGGGTTGGGGGAAGTAATATTTATAATGGATCTATGGAAGTATGATAAGATGTTTTCTTTTGCATTGGGTCCTTGTTTATTCCAGTCAATGTGATGTGATTATTTTAATTGTGTGGAAAGATATTCTTAGTTGTAATTGTGGGGATTCTAATTTTCTTCTTCTAAAGATAACAAATGTTCAATTGTTTGTTGAAGGCAATGATCAGTGGTCCAGCCTTCTCTAAAAAAATACATGATATTGATGTTTCTAACTATTGAACAATCAGTGAATACTAGCACAATGTCCCGTGACGGTTTAATCTTATGCAAATTAAATAATAAAATAAGTTTAATATTTAAATTAACTATTAATTGATAAATAAAAAACCTGAATGATAAATTTATTTGCGTGATTTTAGCATATAAGTTCATATTATTATATAATTAACTAAAAAGAACATAATAGTGTTTGAGTTAAATTCTCAATAATATTAGAAGCACATTTAGATTACTAGCAAAATTGGAGGCGGTCTTATTCTAGAGGATTATGTCCCCAAAACCGCAATATCTAAAATTCTTGAAGAAATTTGTTGATTCAATTTTGGTAATTGGGCAAGTCCAATAAATGTATCCATCAATAGAGTATGCCTTTGTAATCTATAGTTGAAAGAACTTGTTGATTCCAAATGGGTATCGGAACCAAACTTGCTGAGAACTTTGTGTTCACTGCGAATGTTCGCATATCTGTTGGATGATCAGAAGCAAGGGTTCCCATCTCCCTTAAATAGAGCAATCCCTAGGAGTTACAATTCTATCTGGACTCTCCTTCTCATGCAATCCCACATCTCTTGACCAGCGTGGGAAGTCTGCCAAATCGGGAGTCTGAACTTAATCCAAACTTTACCACCAAGAGTTTGGTCATCATCTGACTCAACCAGATCAAAACTTATTGGGAGTTCATCCACGACAAACCGCCGGCTGGATCTGGCGTGGGCCCCATGACAGTTGGGCCACACAATTTTTCAACAATCTCCCACTTGGCACGAATGCCATGGTTGTCAAACATGCAAATGTACATCAAACTAGCAACAAACGCCTTTACTAAACCCGGGCCAAAATGGAAATATATTAAAATTTAAGAATACTTTAAAATATTATTAAGATAAAATAAATCTAAACTAAAGAGATTTATAATCTTTAAATATTAGAATCATTTAACATGTAATGAAAAATAAATATAAAATGAAGCAAACTTACATAACATGATGACCCCTTGAATTTAAAAGCATTGACCATTACACAAATATGAAGGAGTGTCTATATGGGACACCTCTCTTAAGCTAAAGTTTAGAATAAGGTAAGCTCAAGTGTGTGGTGAGGCCAACATGGGGGGGGGGGGGGGGGGGGGGGATTGGGGGATTTTAAGAACTCCATAGGAGCTTTCTCTTTGTAAAAAACAAAAAAAAAAAAAAAAAAAAGTCCCAACTGTGGCTCATACCATCTTCATCTAGCCCCAGAAGTTTAATGGTCAATAATCCATTTGGACTGACATACAGTCAATCTAACGGTCCAGTAAATCCAGATCTGACCAAAAGCTAGTGGGCATGTACGATTTAGGGGAGTCGTGTGTTTGGTTTATTTGGATGGACCGAAGGTGGGCCCCACAAGCGTAAGCTTACATAATTAAATGGATATGTATGGTGCCTTGACTCAAAAAATATAATGAAATATGTAATTCTTTTCTGATGTATTATTGGAAAAGAATAGATTTTACAGAAATAAATAAATAATTTATATTTATTATATATAATATATATGGAGATGCTTGAATGAGAGCTATCTCTCACCCTATATGAGAGATTGGGTGGGATATTTAATATTTTATTTCTTTAATGTAGCATTTTATGCAATGAGTTTACTACCAAAACCAAACCCATCTCATTACATATTGTGCAAGTGTGTGTGGCCATGGCTTTCAATTGAAGGTCATGGAGCAGGTTTGAAATTAATGACATGAGACCCACTATAAAGTGGTGTAGGTTTAAGATGTCAAATGAGGTGGGTATAAAATTAGTATGATTCAATCCTGACCCACCTCATTTCCATCCTTATATAAGACCGTCTAAGTCATTCACGAAGCTTACCAAGCCCTCAAATAAACATAGAAGGATGACCATCCTCTTAATATCATCATAAATTCAGTATGAAAGAGTGCATTTGTTTTCCTAAATTGAGTTCTTTAATCATATGAACTCCAATTCCTTCCTAAATTCAATCCGAATGAGTGCATTTCTTTTATTATAAAACCTAGTGATGCTTCAAAGAAGAAATTAGCATGATCAATAATATGCATTCGCAAATACATATTATTTTCCTTTTGGGCCTATTTGCTTCCCCATTGATCCCAATTCCCTTGGTCATCATTGAATCAAGGTTAATTTCTATGGATAAATAGCATGTGTTGGGCCACTTCAAGTATACTTCAAGCCTTTGTGAAGTAAAATCTCTCATGTGGGGCTTAGGGATTTTTTTATAAGATTTCCATAGGTAAAATTCTTAGAGCTTCATGAATATAATTGGGTAATGAGCTTTTATGTGATTAATGGCATATGGTGGGCCACTTCAATTAGGCTTCATGCCTTTGTAAAGTAGCAATCTCACATGTTGAGCCTGTAGTGCAAGTCGTGAAGCCACTTAGAAATCAAAAGGCGTGGAAACTAATAGCAATTGCATACCAATAATTATGTGGGGCCCACCTGTGGATCTTAATCACATGGATAAGAGGACTGGTTAGATAGATTTGAGGATGGATTAAAATTAGAGAGTGATTTGAGGATTAAGATAAGAAGATAAAATAGAAAAGTTAGGAAAAGAGAGATTTTAGGGAATGTGTAGCGGCCCACATTAAACCTAAATCTCTGTGTGTTTTTATAAGTATTTTTATGAAAGGAGAACACATGTGGGTGATGACGTGGCACCCTCCACAGCCCACCTCCCCTTTTTCTTCAATATATATAATGTATTTGAGTCCCATGCACATCACATGCCTAGCAAATTCTTCCGCGGGCAACGGTTTGGTGTAAGCATCAATTATCAATTCCTTAGAAGGCAAATAAGAAATTTCAATTTCTCTGTTTTCAGCCTTCTCCCGAACAAAATGATATTTTGTCTCAACATGCTTTGATTGACTGTTAAATTTTGGCTCAGTCACCATTGACATAGCAGATGTACTTACTATCTACGTTCATTGGGACAAGCTAATCCCCACTGATTAAATCAATACCACGTAAAAAGTTTCTTAACCAGACAACCTCCTGAACTGCAGTTTTAGAAAGCTATATACTCTGCCTCAACCGTAGACATGGCCGTTGAGGTCTGTTTCTCTCTACCCCAAGAGAACGCACCTCCCCCAAGAGTATACGCATTGCCTGTAGTTGACTTTCTTTTGTCCAAGTCATCGGCCCAATCCACATCGGAGTAGCCACACAATTTCAGGTTATCACCTTGATAACATAGTTGCAACTTCAAGGTACCTTTGATGTACCGTAGAATCCTCTTAACCGCATACAAATAAAGTAATTCGGGGTTACTTAGGAATCTACTCACAAGACCCACGGCGAATGCAACATCTGGTCTCGTACACAGCATCGCATACATGATGCTTCCCACAACCTGAGCATAAGGCCTGCCTTGCATCATTGCCTTATCTTTCTCAGTCGTAGGTCCCTGTTTGGTGGACAATTTTTCACTTTTGTTGAAGGGAGTATTGGTTGGCTTGTACATCATCATATTAAACCGTTTTAACAAAGTTTCCAAATAGGATTTTTGTAACAAAGTCAATAACCAATTCGGCTGGTCACGAGTGATCTTTATGCCCAGTACATATTTAGCCTCACTCATGTCATTTATCTAGAATATTGACTTCAACTACAGTTTGAATCAATTAACGGTATCCAAATCATCACCAGCAATTAGGATGTTATCCACATATAATGACAAATATAGATAATTACTCTCACCGCGTTTAACATATAAACATATATCAACACTATTAGGGATAAAACCAATTTCACTTATTACCTGGTGAAATTTCTTGTACCATTGCCTCAATGATTATTTAAGTCCACAGAGTACCTTTTGTAATTTGTACACACTATCCTCATGACCTTGCACCAAAAAAACCTTAGGTTGTTTAATGTAAATCTCTTCATCCAATTCACAACTCAGGAAAGCAGTTTTTACATCCATTTGGTGCAATTCCAAATCATGATAAGCCACAACTGCCATAAGGGTCCTAATTTATTGGAATTTTACAACTAGGAAGAAAGTTTTATTGTAATCCATTCCTTCCACTTGCGTAAAACCATTTGTTACCAACCGTGCTTTGTATTTATCCAAGGAACCATCCGAATTGAATTTCCTCTCTGATAGCATTCATCCAATTTTCATCATGATGCCCATTGATTGCTTAAGAGCAAGATGTCGAATCCAAATCCTCTATGGTTTTCATTAAACAACAACAATCATATGGATATGACGGATGTTTCCTTGTCCGAACGGGTCTATTTGGTTATGTTTGTTCTTCATCAAGTGGGCCCTGGCCAGCGATTACATTTCCGACAACCGCGTTGGACCCTCCCACTCGCTTAAACATCCTTATGCTTAGGATTAACTGCTGGATTCTTAAGGAAATACACATCTCGATAGTCTATAATTATTTTAGTATTGTGATCATACAAACGATATCCCTTTGAATGACTTGGGTAGCCAACAAACGAGCAATTCTTTCTTGTTTTTTCCTACAGTTTGTGTCTTTTTTGTGGCGGTAATAGGACATGTACGTGTCATTCTCTAACTTTTATATGTTCCATTTTAGGTTTGGCTTCAGTCCATAGCTCATATGGGGTCTTGGGCATAGATTTAGAAGGCACCCTATTCAATATATATTGTGCAATATTAACTACCTCTCCCCACAAATACAGCGAAAGTTCCGCGTGGCTCATCATGGACCTAACCATGTCCAAAAGTGTCCGATTTCGACGTTCTGCCACGCCATTTTGTTGTGGAGTGTAAGGGATTGTATACTCATGTATGATACCCTCTCTTGTACTATATTCTTTAAACAACTCAAAAGTGTGCTCCCACTCTATCAGATTGAATCTGTTTAATTTTTTTGCCCTTTTGATTATGAACTTCAGCAGCATATATTTGAAAAAACTTAATGCCTTATGTTTATTTTTAATCAAATAGATATACCATATCTGCTAAAATCATTAAAGAAGGTAACAAAAAGCACTTCCCCCGTCCAAGTATGAACATTTAAGGGTCCACACATATATCTGTGTATCAGGTCTAGCAATTCTGAATTTCTAGTTCCATTTGGAAATTGTTTCTTGAACATTTTCCCAGTTAGACATGATTCACATGTAGGGTATTCCACTTTTTCAATAACTAAGTAAAATTTCATCTCTAACCATTTTAATTATTCTGTTCTTGTTAATGTGTCATAGTCTGTAGTGCCATAACAATGCCAAACCATTAACACATTCATTCTTACACTGAATAATTGGAATTAAATTTTATTGCAACTTTAGAACTGTTCAGCAAATATAATTTTTCATGAAGCAAATCAGAAATACAAAATTTTCCATTGAGCCCAATAATAACCTTATCAGTAGTGAACCTAATTTCAAAATTACTCGATGCAAGCTAGCTGACGGAAATCACAATTCTCCTCATACCGAGAGTGAAGAAAACATCTAATAAATACAACGAGTTTGCAGTTGGCAGGGGAATTTTGACTTTCCCCACCCCCAACACATCTCAAAATGTCTCATTCCCCATGTATATATTATGTTTTTCAGTTTTAATTTCTTGGAATTCAATGAAACCTACTTTGGTTATCGAGATGTGTCAAGTAGCCCCGGAATCGATCCACCAGTTATTTTCATTGGTGTCCACCATCATAGATTCCGTGATCATATGAATATAATTTTTACTTCCATGTGGTACTATGCCCTATTGCCCATTCTCGCCTTTTTTCTTTTTATTTTTATCCAGACATTTCGTACGAAAGCGCCCAAGATTCCCGCAAATAAAACAACGCTCCTTTTTCTTTTGTTACACCTCTGCTTTCCATTTTCCCTTATACTTTCTTTTCCCTATAGTGGCCATCGAGCCACTAGCAAAATTGGTTTGGGCAAGGAAAGCGGTAAGCACAACACCACGGGCAGCCTGTCTTTGTCCTTCAGCAATTAATTCTGTCTCAATATCTTTAACGGTTAGTGTTTTCTAAAGGCTAAGAGTCTGAGAAACATTCTCCCGCGAAGGTGGGAGACTTTGCAACAGGTACAATCGCTGCAACTCCTTATTTATATCCCTTCCCAAACCAATCAAATTCCCCAATCATATATTCATCTGGTCAATGTGGTCATTGATCGAGGTTCCTTCAGGTATTTATAATTAACATAATTCGAGAATGCCTCCAAAAGGTAGGACAAAGTGGATGCATCGTATTTTGCAATTATTTGATCATAAATTTCTTTTGCTGAAGCTAGTTGCTCAAATTTCTTGACCAAATCATTGGAAATAAATCTAAGTAACAGATGCATTGCTGATTCATTATCATATTTCCAAGTGACATAGAGATCTTTTTCTTGCTTTAAAGTATCATCAGAAGGCTTTTTAGGAGTCTTTTTTTTAATAACATAAGAATGACTCTCAAAGTGCAACAAGGCATCCATCTGACGTTTCAAAATGGGTAAGTTTCTCCTATTGAAAATATCAACCCTTGCAAGTTCGTGCAGAGCAGATTTAGCAGTATACATATTTTTAGAAAAAAATAGATGAAGTCCAGATACTATTGACAGTGATTGCAGTCCAAAAAATTTCTGGCCATTCGAATGTCGATCTATTGCGTCTACTAAAAAGTGTTCGTCTCCATGAATCCGTAGAATCAAACTGTTCGTCGATCGGAGATGGATCGGATGAGGAAGTTACAGCCAATCAAAGTTTCTATTGATTGATGAGACCAGGACCCTCGCTTGCATCAGCAATACAGCACCTGCGTTTTTCTCTACGTTGCGCTGACATCACTATACCAGCACTGCGACAACCTTTTTGCAACGAGGTGGGCCGAGCTTACGACGAGTCGGGTCAACGTGGCCTGGCCCGAAAAATGGCTTTCAGCAAAAGTCTCTGGCACGCGTCACGTGATTGGAAAATGCCAGAACGTGTTGTCCCTTCACAATGGAAACTGAAGTGAAAAGAAAAAAACTTCTTGAACCCGCATGATTCCCAAGACGAGATAAAGAAAAGAAAAATGGGAAAAGTCAGCAGTAAGCGCCACATGGTGCCCTTGTCTTGAAACGTATGTTAGGAAAAAAAAAAAAAGGCTTATCCCTTCCGTGTCCTGTCTTGTGCGCAAATGGATAAAGAAAACAAGTAGGTCTTCTTCCTCGCAGCTTCTGTGGTTAGAAACAATAACGGAACCGGAGAAAAAAAACGATGAAGAGGGCTTAGATCCCCGCGATTCACGTCCGTCTCGTAAGATCCGAACCGTCAAATACACACAAATTTTGCTTTGATATTAAATGAAAAAACTTACTCATCTCAAATGGGTATCAGAACTAAACTCACCGAGAATCAAACATGCGAATTCGCTGTTAATGCTCTCAAATTTGTTGATGATCAAAGGTAAGGGTTTTCATCTCCCTTAAATATAACAATTCCTAGGAGTTATAGCTCTATTTGGACTCTACGTCTCCTGAAATCCCTCATCTCTTGATCAGTGTGGGAAATTTACTAAATCGAAACTTGATCCAAACTTTACCACTAAGAATATTGCCTTTATCTAACACAACTTGAGCAAGACTTATTGACATTTTATCCGCGGCAAACCACTGGACCGGATCTGTCATGGGGCCATGCCACTCGAGGCGCACAATTTTCCAATAATAGTGCCCCTAGAAAAGATGGGTTCTCTTGGGCGCTTCAAATTCCGAGGAACATACCCGACTTATGTATTTTTTCTACCGACCATTGTCAGTTAAAATAAATGGAAGACTGTTTGCTATATTCAAAATGGATTATGAAATAATCCTCTGCTATAGTTAGGTACTCTCCGCAAGTCAAACACGGTCGAGGTTATTGTGAACTTTCTTTTTCGTTCCGTGTATCTCGCTGGGGAAGGTAAGTGGAAATGGGAAGGAACGTTGTCGGTGAGATGATTAATCGTTGACTTTGAAAGTACCTGAAGTCCTTGCTGACCTGCATCGTTTTCATAAATTTAAGACTTTGACTTGGGTGGTTCCAAGTACACCCACCCAATTTAATTTTTACACCCACCCTACCGGGAAGAGGATCCTGTTTCGTCCGACCAGAAAAACCCTATTTGATCCAATCGGAGATCCCACGAGGGAAGAAAGATGTCCCATAATTACATCCCTTCTCTCTAATAAATTTTTTTTTTTCTCTCTATGCGGCACCCCTGATTGAAACAAGCTGGAGATCCTCTTCCTGTGCTATTGGTACCTGTAAGTTGGAGAAATCCGAGACATGTAGAGAGAAGGAATATTAACTATAATAAAACATGAGGTGGTAAGAAGAGGTGATGAGACTGGCTGTAATGTTATTGGAAAAAGTCCTACATACAATCATTTCACAATCTTTTAATCATTCACAAAAATACGTGTGTGGGTGTGGAAGAAGAGGAAACAATATATCACCATCGAAGTGGAACTTCAAATTGGGTGATATAAAACTAGCACATTAAATTCAAATTTCAAATGAAATAACTTGAAAATTAAATTAAATAGAAGAACCCCATTGAAGTATATCACCACTTGTTATAGCACTAATTATAGTCTTGGATATTTAAAACAAATTCATTCAAATATATTAAAGCATATTACATTCCTAATCTTCCAACGCAATGGTTTCAGAAGAAAATCTAGAATGCATATACTGCATGAACACATTAATTCGCTTCGCAAACGGGGTAGCCCATGCAGCTGCATAATCATGCCTGAAGTGAACCCAATATTGAGGCATAATGGAAGGCATCGGGTAACCATCTGTCAATGCAACCTGAACGTAGTGATTATTATTTACGTACCAAATAGCGATAGCAACATGTTGGTACGACGGTGGTGGAGCAGATCGAATTGGCAAATACGTAAAGCTTTGTGCAGCACTTAAAACGTATAATATCACATTGAACCTCGAAGCAATTAAGAAACTCATGTCTGGCATGGTCATCCAATGCTCAATCGGTGCTCCTCTATCTTATGCAAAAAAGTTCAGTGAGTTTTAAACACGAGTCCACTGGTCATCACCATCAAATATTGCAACATACTATGTCTTGAATGTGTGCAACTCTTCTATTAAGTTATACCGGATAGTTGCTTATGCATCTTCGTGAAGACCAAAACAGACAGCTATCGCCCGAAATCCGCAATTCCCATCGGGTTGTACGTCTTGTACATGCATAATGTATGGATGCGGTATAGGTGGAAACTGACGAACATATGCATGTACAGAGTAGTTGTATATAGATGAGCAACTATGTCTCGCTGGTTCCTGAAACTGGAAAATATCTGGCTCAACAAACTCAAATGTATCCGTATTAGCGCAACTTGATAGGTCTTCCCTGTCCTTTGAGTTGAGGCCTCCAAACAAATAACTGTTTCTGCTTGGTTCCTGAGAATGAAAGGAATCAGACTCAACGAATACCAATGCAGATGGATTAACACGAGTATTTGTTGCAACTTTTTTTTTTAAGGAGGGGCGTCCACGATTGTTCGTCTTAACAGCAGGTTCACGAATTGAAGTTGTCGATGATGTAATTATCTCCATTAACTTCCTTAAAAGACTGAATTTACTATGACTTGTTTGTTGCTTAAACTGTTCTGTGAACACTTATAGCTCGACGTCACTCTCGATGTCATCGTCTTAAAGAGACACACACGGTGATAAGTCAAGTTTTCTCCAAAATTTATCTATGGAATCAATTGGTATAGGACGACTATCGTTCAAATATATTACTTGCTCGTGTGCACATGGCAGTTCGTAGCTCGTACGAAGTCAAAATCCACATTTGTAGGAAACTTCTCCAATATCCTTAGACCCCTCAAATTCCTTCAAAATCAGATGCAATGCGCGGCTTGAAACGAAACTACATAATTCTTGGAAGTGCGGTATATTGAATCGATGTTGGACAATAGTTTTGCTTTGCTGATACTCGCTTTGATAGCTATGTCCAATGATTGGATGACTTGGTGAATAAACAACAACGATGTCTCCAAATCTGACTGTGATGACTGCAAGTATCGTTTTAACTTCGCATGCTGGCTCTCGACTCTATTAGTTGTTTAGTTTCCAAAATGCAGATATCTGTCAGTCTAGGCGGATACAAACATCTCCTTATACGGTGTTAACCATACATCCTTAAGATAATTAATCATACCTGGATAGTTTTGAAACATTACCTCAAGGTCCGCCAACTTGTACTTATACGCATTCTAAGTTTCAAATTCCAGCAACATATTCCACATTTTGTAGAATGCATTCCAAGATTTGTTGTCTGTTATTGATGGCATACACTTGCTCAAAATACTCCTATAAATGTGCCACCTATAGAGTAATTTCTTAGCATCGTGAAATACCTGGGCAGATGCATTCATCAAAGCCAACTCTTTGTCCGTGACAATAACTCGTGGACTGGTGCACCCATCCATTGTTGACTGCAGACACCTTAAAGCCTAAGTATAATTGAACACTTTTTCTGAGTGCATAAGCACGAATGCTATGCAAAATGTTATATTAGTTGCAATCACGCTGACAATCTCAAGGAGAGGCATCCTGTACCTGTTTATTTTATATGTTGCGTCCATCAATAACACGTGCTGAATGTGTGAAGAATAAATCTTCAAGCTCATTGGTTACAGCATTTGTTCAACTCTCGAAAATGAATCCTTCACGTTGAAGAAATGATATGACAACTTGCATCTGGGTTTTACCGGCTTTCTCTGTAGTTCGAAATTTTTGGCGCGCATTGTATATGGTCCCAATGGTAGACACGTCCGAATTCCGCTTCTTCAACGATGTCAAGATATCTCATGGCTTCACATTTTTCGTAGACAAATGTGCCATCAACTGGATTTCGGATTCAGAGAGCCGACCGGGGTATGGATGTCCCTCCATATATTATGCAGGGGCATGGTTATATGTTCCACATACCACCCTTGCCATTCAGTCATCACCTATTCGCATTTTCACCACTTTCACTTTGAAAGGACAATCAATCTTTTTTGTTCCTGTAACATTCGTGGAAGTTTTTTTGCTTCTGTATGTGCCACCGCAATCACATTGGAACAACAGTCTAGGACTCTTCCCGATTATACTAATCTCTGACCTTTTAATGACAATGATATATCCTAAATTGCGTCCAGTATTTTGAGTCCAATCAATTAGAGATTGGTGCAAATTGAATACTTGAAAATGTATTAATTCTAATAGAAATTAACAATTTTTTATTAAAAATTTACAAAATTAAATATAATTGGAATTGAGTTAATATCATACCATGTCGGTGGAAAATTCGTTTGTAACATTTTCATCCACATTTCCGTATTCTTGTATTTTCTCGTTTCTGAGAATATCATTCTGACAACAATATACATTCACTTGAACATCTGCAATTAATAAAAAATATTTCTTGAAATAATTAAAGCATTGTATATTTACCTGATCACTTGAATCACTTGACAATCGCAAATCATTGGCCCAAATCCTCAGTTGATCCAAATTCATATCTTCTGTTGGTCAACCACTTCTGAAGTTAATAGTATCCTGTCAATTGACACCAAGCAGACTGGAAAAAACAAAGTTATTTGGCCTTTAGTACTCGCCAAGTGAGCCTATGACATCTTGGTTTGGGTCGAATCCTTTAGTACTGGCCAACCACTTCTGAAGTTAAAAATTTTAAGTAAGAGAATATATTCCCCGAAAACAGAGAATATATTCCTTGAAAACAGATAATATATTCCCTGAAACTAAAGTGGGTAGATGTGAGCACCAGCCTATGTATAACTTATCATGTTTATTAAAATGGCATGCCAATTTCTATTATCTAAACCATATCCATCTGTCCATTGGCACCATTACACCAAAACCATCACAAGATACACCCATAAAAAAAACGAAAAAAAAAAAAAAAAAGAAGAAAGCCATACAAACTATGAGCAGAGGATTGCAGGCCCTAGGAAGAAGAAAATAGGTCTTTTTATAGGAGCACTGCCAGTGCAAGAGCAGAATTGCCTGACGGTGCGAGGAAGTTTGTTTTCACGTTTCTGATGCTCTGCTGGAGCAAGAGCTGCGGTGCCTGCCGGAGAAGATCGGTGCGACGTCCTACAGCCAGACACACCTCTCTGTTTTCACGCCTTTAACGCACTGCTGGACAGAAAGCACTGGTGCCTGTCGGAGTTGATCGTCGATCCGTCCTGCACCGGGATCAAAGAAAAATGAGTTTTAGTAAACTGGAAGAGAGAAAAGTGAGTTTGAGAGATGGGTCTTGAAATGAGTTTTGAACAGAGAGTTTTGAAATGAAACACTAGGCGGAAGTGTTTTGACATGACATGCCTTTAACATGACATTGTAATAAACGTTCTTTAGTATTGGCCAACCACTTCTAAAGTTAAAAAATTGAAAGTCGGAGAATATATTCCCTGAAAACAGAGAATATATTCCCTGATGGTTGGAAGTTGTTGAATGAGTGTGTGGAAAATTTTCTCAGATCACACTTAATGAAATTTAATACTTGTCCGGGAGAATCAGCTGAAAAGTCAAATTTATGTTTATTGAACCCTGCACGGACAATGCACCAACATTTGATTAATGGTCACAATTCACCAGTAGTGTCAATTGCCAAATTGTGGGCCCTACAATGCGAGCCCAAAACGAGTGTATTGTGCAACAGTTGAGATCATTTAATAGCAACCATAATACATGTGTAGGGCACATGCAAGTGGGCCATCATATCATGTGAATGTGTCTCAATCATCTATCAATAGCCCGCATATTGATAGTTGAAACACAGGCATAGGCCAAATTGAATTCAATGGGCCATCACGAGGTGGGTCTTGCTATGGATCAAGGATCTGAAAGGTCATCATTCAACAAGGGGGTCCCCCATTGCAATTGGGATGATCCAGCCCATATGGTTTGTGGCCATGGACTTTCAAGTGGGACCCACCCAATAAATGGTCCAGATCATTGGGGTGACTACCACGTGGCCCATGCCCTTCCACAGTCATGGATCACATGGCAATCAAGAGAAGCTCTGTATCTCTGTTTCCAATTGTATTGCAAAGCCTTTAATGCACCATTTATTTCAATCCACAGCTCAAATATAAGCAAATGTAAGAAAGAAAACAAACCAAAACAAAAAGGGAGTGTAAGTACATTGTATTCTGGGCAGAAGTTTTAAAATGAAAACTGGGTGGAAATGATGCCTTGACATGACATGCGCATAGTATAGGGTGGGTGTAAATAGCGACACCCCTTTTGACTTGGACCTCAGGTGCTTGGTGTGGTGGGGTAATTATAATAAAGCAGTCAACGAAGAGGCAGATGGCACGAAGATTGCTGGCAACTAAACTAGCTCCACCTTTCTTCTTTTTTAATATTTTTGTTTACTTTCTATTTGATGCACAGACTACAAAAGGAAATATGCCAGCTAACTATACCCAAAATGGGTATTTGTAGTCTGTAAGTTAACGCCAACCAAGGAAATTTCGCCTGAGGCTTTCATGTACAAAATTTGTTTGGGAGGTCATACCTTCCAGCAACAAAAAAAAAAAAAAAAAAAAAAAAGGAAAGAAGGGAAAAGGAAAGGAAATAAGAGTATAAAGATCTTTAAAATTTTGAAGGACATGTTCACCGCTGCCCCTAGTTCTGTGCCCTTGACGCCAACCATTATCAGGGTTTAGCATTTAAGGGCAAGAAGATCTTAATTCCAAGAATGACCCACAAATAAAGGAGAAAAGTTTCTTCTATAAGTAGCAGCGGATCCAGAATTTTTGTTTGACGAGTGCGCCTTAAATTGATAATTGGATTTTTTTTTTTCAGATTTTCATGTAGGTTTTAGGAGCGAAAGTAGGACTTTTATGTAAAATTTTGAATCAGAGCTAAAATTCTCATTATGATTTTAGAAGCGAATCAGCGTCTAATGGGTGCGTCTGCCCCCACACGGATGTACTTGGGTCTGCCTCAGTCTACAAGTGAAATAAAAATAGGGTAGCTCAATGGTGCCCACTTGGGCTCACCTTTAATTAGCAAAATCTCTTTGACAATCTTATCCCATAATTTGACATGAGGCCTAATTTTTCACTCATTGAAATTTGAACCTCCACTCACCTTTGGATGAAGTTTAAAAAAATTTAATGTTAAGAGGCCATTTAACTCTGGCTGTTAATTAGACAGTCTCTGCCTCCTACATGTGATTTCTTTGAATGAAACAGGACCTCTTTAATGGTGTTTTCTACGTACAATTGCTACGTTGTCCGGTCTTTCTTTCCTGTGTTTCTTGTCCCATCGGCATCCTTCTCCCACCCACGCACAACGGCACAACCAACTACCTTGATACTACATGCGGGAGTTTGTTCAGTACCACTAAAAGAGCTGGCGCGATTCTTTTTAGTTGGTCTGGCTACTAGCCCTACGAGATAAGAGTATGAGTTTGACATCTAACTTCATTAGAAATTAATTTTATTAGAAGTTGGTTGTTAAAAGATATGATCATGAAATGGATTATTCACAGGGGTAGCATTTTTATTTGACCGTCCATTTTGTAGCCTCTTATTGGATTTCTTTTGGGGGGTTTTCTGTGAAAACGGTTGAAAATCACTGCTGCTATTGGCGTTGTAGACTCCATGAATCAGGATCCTCTACATCTCATTTATTTGGATGAAATTGAGCTCGTAAGAATTCTAAGATATTTGTTCCTATCAAAGTCGCTAAAAACAGTGAAAGAAAGGTGAAAATCGACTAATGACTATTAAATATTCTCTATTTTGGTGCACGATGATTATCCATCCATCACCTTGATATATAAGTCAAATCTTATGAACGTTAAAGGTTACATCTACATCTCTCTGTTGTGTTCTTCACTGGCCAATTCTTTGTTATTCGTTGTTGGAATTCATTTTAGCTTAAACTCTTATAAATTCAATTCCATACAAATTTTATAGTAATTAATATTTAAAATAAACCGAGTTCGAGCAAACTTATGCATAACTTGTATTTTAATTGAGCTTAGCCCGATCACTTTTTTCTAAGCTGAATTCCAGCTTGCACTGTAGAACTATGAAACCAACTTGAGTAGAGCACAGGCATTGCAGGAAGCTTTCTGAAATCGGTGCTTATTCAAAAATGGCCAAAGCAAAACAACAATAATATATAATATCTTAAGATTATACTATTTTATTCCCCATTACTTTTGTCAAGCAATATTTAAATAAATCATTGGAATTTTTTCTGTACGGTAACTTAAATACATCAATAACTCATCCTTGATACTAAAGTGTGCAATTTTACGTACACGTTTTCCGTACCCTCCGTACCCTGTACAGGCCAAAAGGTATTTTTTTTATTTGCGATATCACAACAATTGTTGCGATATTGCAATTTAAATTGCGATACCGCAAGTTAATAAGTTGTAATATTGCAACAATTGTTGTGATATCGCAATTGAAAAAAAAAACTTTTGGACTGCACAAGGTACGGACGGCACAGAGAATGTGTAGGTAAAATTACACACTTTAATAACAAAGGGGGGTTATCGATAAATTTAAATTACTGTATATAAAAAATCCCTAAATCATTTTATTGAGTATGCATTTAAAGGAGTCTTTAAATAAGACAACAGTCAATTCTTAAAAATTATACCTTATAATAGATGGTTAATCCAATGGACCTGCTTGGTTGTAAGCATCTCTAACGTGAGTTTCTTTTTATTGAAATTCTTGATAGAACTATAAGGGCTACCTCCATAAATTCTCTATTTGATTGAGTGAAGATGATGAGAATTTACTAAGCTAGCAGATTTATCACAATTTCTAATTTCAAAATGCTATCTTTTCATTAGCATTTTGAAATTCTACAAATGGAACAAGTATTTGGAATTCCCCAAACACTCCATACAACACGTCTTAAAAAGCTTGCAACCAAATACGCCCTAAAGAAGCATCCTTACGTACATAGAGCTTGTTAATTTGGAACCCAAAGTGGATATGGATTCATTTTGAGTTGTGATCTATCACGGGTTGTGCACGTATATTTTTTTAGCAAGGTGCGAGTTTTTTCCCTGGCATAAGATTAACTTTTATTTATTATTATTTATTTTTTTGGAAGATAAGATTTGTTCGACAAAAGTAGTGTATGTGTGCATATTCTAATCCTGTACGGTAGTATGTATATGGATAGCATCAGTAGCACCATTCCTGTCGAGAAAAACGCTGATCTAAAGTTATTTCATTTGCCATCATTAAATACCCTTCATGTGGTTGTGCCTTGCGGGTAGGGTCTCCATATTTTTAAAAGTAGAGCCGTGTTCGGGTCCCACACGGTCGAAGATGACCTCCCGCGGTTGCTTCGCGGATTGTTCCAAATGCGTGTGGCGTGCCCGCCACTATCGGACAATGACCGGACTTTTGCGGTGTATTGATTGATTCTCTCGTTTGAAGTCTTTTTTTTTTTTGGGTGAATGTCTCCGTCAAAGTCTTTGATTGTGAGTCATGTGCTGCTTCTGACCGTCGTCTGTCAAAGCTTGACTTCGGTCTTCGGATTCCTTATCACAATTATTACACGTCAGCCGTGTAACACGGGTGGATAACTTCATCATGGCCCCACATTAGAAATTATCTGGACGGTTAAAAATGAATCCCATACCCTCCAATGATTTGTCCTAAAATTTGAGTTTGGTAGGAGTGGTTCCCACTATTCTACTAACCACATGATTAAAAATATGACTAGACACACTGTGGCTGTTGATGTGGCATCACTCGTTGGACGGTGCGTCACACTCTCATTCAACAGGAATTTTAGAATATAACCCCAGAAGGATGGTATACATCAATATCTCTATGCGAGATTCACATTAGAGTTTGCGTCATGTATTATAGGTTTCCTACAATGTTGCCATGCTACGACTAGAGGTATGTCTTGTCTTTGTGTGCTTTAATAGTGGAGAACAAAGGCTTATGTGAACACATGATGAGATGATAATGATATCCATACTTTGGTGTTTATTATTGAAGACATCAATGGCCCAGCTCTTTTGAGCTTATGCTCGTGGAGGAATGATGTATCACGTGAATGGATGAGAAAAAAAACTTAAACTCATGATCCACATTACCGTCTAAAATATTTTGTAAAGAATGTCGGCTATGCTCTCTCACACACACAAAAAAAAATATATTATTATTATTATTGTGTGGGTAAAACGCCGTAATGACGAAGTTAAACAAAGATCACGGCTAAACTCGCCGAGCTCCTCAGCCTCTGTGGTAGAAGATCGTCAGCTCGGCAGCTCGGTCAATACCTTGGCAGCTCGGTAGATCGGTCAGTAGCTTGCAAGCTCAGCACCACAGTTCGGCAGCTCGGTATGGGCGCCAGCCCGGTACAAGGGCGCGCCACGGCCAAGCCATCCTTGGTCCCAGACCGCAGCACTAGAGTCAGAGTGGGCCCCCACCTTCCTCCTGGAAATACGGCGCACCCTGACAGATATGGGCGGTCATTTATGGCGATAGGATTGCTCATTTATGGTGATAAGAGGTGTGCTTTATCACCCCTGTACGCTAGCTGGCTGAAGGCGTGGAAAGTGAGGTAGGGGTGTTGTCCGTTCCACCTACTGCTGCCTGTCAGGGTAAGGATCGATGGGACCTCATCTCACCTACCCCCACTCACAGAGAGAATGAACGAGGAACACTCGCCTATATATGCATGGGATCAGTCCCATAAGAGGTACGCAATATCCAACTCACAAAGCTCCACATTGTCTCATTCTTCTCTTCCTCCTCCCGTTTAGTTTTCTCAGAGCTAACTCAGGCATCGGAGTGCCTTCGGCTCACGGCAGCCAGGGCCTCTGACCCTAGTCTTTCTCCTTCCTTTTCAGGTTCTTGGAGTTCAGCATTCCCCCTCCTAAGAAGTTTGACCCCGATCTCATCTTTATCTAAGTAGGTGTCGTTTTTACCGCCTACAGTTTGGCGCCGTCTGTGGGGAACTGAACAAAAAGCTTGTAAACACCATGCCTCCGAAAACCAGAAATGGCGAAGGACCCTCCAAGGGCAAGGCTTTGTCCATACAGCCTACACTGGCACAGAACCTTCCACCTCCACCCCCTCAGCAAAGGAGGTCTGGGGGGAGGTCTCCCACGGTTCAAATACAGTCGCAGTCTAGGGGAGTGACCATGCTCTCCCTTCGCGATGTTCTACCCCCAGAACAACCCCACCATAGCCATAAGCGGCCCGTGCAAGGTGACAAGTCAGTCACCAAGCCACACGAGAAGTCAGCGGGGGCTGGATCACAGTCCCAGCATCAAGCCAGCCTTGATCGAAACGAAGACCCCCACGTGGAGGACATCAAAGCACAAAACCGCCTCATCCAAGAACAGCGTGAGCTTATCCAACGGCTCGAGCAGCAGCTCGAAGGCAAGAAGGATCAGAGCCCGCCGCCCAGGCGTCCGGGCCACGGACAAGACCTGAGGCACGTCCTCAACAGTAAGAGGCGTGACCGGGACCAAAGAGAAGAAGGCTCCAGCAGCAGCCACATGCACGAAGGGCCGAAGAAGCAACGCCAGGTCTCGGAAGATCAGGAGCTGAAGCAGTGGATCGACCAGCAGGTGAAGCAAACAATCCGCCTGAATATGGAGACTGCTGGTATCGACCGATACCAGTATACCGCCTTTCAAGCTGAAGACACTGGCGCGTCTCCTTTCTCTAGGGAGATAAGAAAATATACACTCCCCGAGAAGTTTAGCGTCCCGAGGTTCACCCTGTACAACGGAACCTCGGACCCTGCTGCTCACCTCCGGCATTACATCCAGAGGATGTCGGTCTGGGGGGATGACGATTCCCTGAACTGTCGAGTCTTTTCCTCCAGTTTGGCGGATCTCCCCCTACGGTGGTTCTGTTCACTTCCTGAAGATTCTATCTCCAGTTGGCGGCAGCTTCGGACCTCCTTCCTGGGGAAATTCCAGGCTCATCGCGTCATCCCGAAGACCGACGCCGACCTGATGGCCCTCCGAATGCAGGAGAACGAGAGCGTCACCCAGTTCGCTCGCCGGTTCTGGACTGTTTACAGCCAGATCGAGTGCGCTTCTGAGGAGCTGGCAGTGAGGTCTTTCCAGCTGGCTCTACAGCCGGGCATCCCACTTCGGGCGCAGCTGGTCATGTACCCCGTGACCACCATGCAGGAGCTAATGACCCGAGCAAATCGGTTCATCCTTGCAGAGGAAGACGAGGCGCGAGGTCGAGAGAACTTTGGCCTCACCAAAAAGAGCCAACCGGCCAAGGCAGACAGCAGGCCCTCCAGGAGGGAGGATCGCCGCAAGGATCCATCCCCGGATCGGCGCAGGGCCCGGTCCTCGGAGCAGCGCCGAACCCACTCTGCCTCGGCGTCGGGATCACGGAACGGCAGAGGGTCCGGCCACGAGCCGACCTCCTACATGGCAGTGAACACCATCTTCAAGGAGCTAATCTATAGGCTCCTCAACAAAATAAAAGCGCAGCCTTTCTTCAAATGGCCGCGCCCAATGACGTCCGACCTTTCCTCCCGGGACCAAAGTAGGTTCTGTGCCTACCACAAGCAGAATGGGCATAGGACCGACGAATGTAAGAGCTACAAGTTCCACCTGGAAAACCTGGTGAAGGAAGGGCACCTCAGGGAGTACATCAAGCAGGAGGGCCGAGGTGATGACCGACCTCCGCGGCGGGACGCTGACAACCAGGACAGCGAGCCAGAGGGCGTCATCCACGTCATTCACCTCGCCGCCCCACCTAAGAAGAGCTCTCAGGCACGCGCCGAGGCCAGGCGCGCCTCCCACCAAAAACAGGTGCTGACCGCGGCACCGGGGCAGGCCGCGAAGAAGGCTAAAACAGAGGGGGTGAGAATATGGTTCTCTGACAAGGACCTGGAAGACGTCGAGCTACCGCACAACGACGCTCTAGTGCTCACCTTGAAGCTACAAAACTTCTTGGTTCAGAGAGCCCTCGTCAACCCTGGCAGTTCATCCGAGGTCCTCTACTATGACTGCTTCAAGAAGTTGGGACTAAAAGATGAGGACCTCCAGGCTGCCCGCATCCCTCTGGTCGGCTTCAGCTCAAAGCCTGTTTACCCCAAGGGTAAGATCTCCCTTAGAGTCCAAGTTGGTGGCGCCTGCAGGCAGGTCGACTTTCTAGTAGTCGATGTCCCCTCCCCATACAATGTCATAATGGGGAAGACGTGGCTGCATAGCATGGAGGCGGTGCCCTCCACCCGACACCAGAAACTCAAATTTCCTTTGGAAAACCAGTCGGGCCGAACGGAGGTGATCACCGTTAGAGGCGACCAGCATATGGCCAGGCAATGCCTGCTGGCCGTGCTGCCTGGGGAGGCCGAGTCGTCCCAAGTCAATATGGCCGAACTGGACAGAGAGGCCGAACTCGGGGACGTGGGCCGGGCTCCGGCGGAGAAAAGCATCGAGGACCTCACCAAGGTCAATATTGATCCCGCCGACCCCGACAGATTCTTTCTCGTGGGAAGCCAGCTCCCCGAGACCGAGAAGGCAGAGCTGCTTGACCTCCTCGTGGAAAATAAGGCGGTCTTTGCCTGGACACCCTACGAGATGCCCGGCATTGACCTGGCAGTCATCTGCCATGAACTGAAGGTGGATCCCAACCATAAGCCCGTGCTTCAAAAGCCGCGCCGGACTGGGGTCCCGCAGACTAAGGCCGTGGTTGAGGAAGTTCAAAAACTCCTCGAGGCGGGTGCAATAAAGGAGGTCCACTATCCGCAGTGGTTAGCCAACACCGTGGTGGTCAAAAAGAAGACGGGGAAATGGAGGGTCTGCGTGGACTTCACCGACCTCAATAAAGCCTGTCCGAAAGACAGCTTCCCTCTTCCGAAGATCGACCAGCTCATCGACGCCACGGCCGGGCACGACCGAATGAGTTTCCTGGATGCCTACCGGGGGTACCATCAGATCCCCCTGTACGCGGCCGACCAGGAGAAGACAGCTTTCATCACTCCCCGGGGCACCTATTGTTACAAGGTGATGCCCTTCGGGCTGAAGAATGCGGGAGCGACCTACCAGCGGTTGGTGACAAAGATGTTCCAGGCCCAGCTCGGGAAGACGGTGGAGGTCTACATCGATGATATGGTCGTCAAATCCAAGAGGTCACAGGACCACCTGACCGACCTCCGCCAAATTTTTGACATCCTTCGCCAGTTCCAGTTGAAGCTGAATGCATCCAAGTGCGCCTTTGGGGTCGGTTCCGGCAAGTTCCTAGGAAGCCTGGTCACTAGAAGGGGGATCGAAGCAAACCCTGACCAGATCTTCGTGATCCAGGAGCTCCAGAGTCCGACCTCGGCGAAACAAGTTCAGCGGTTGACCAGAATGGCTGCCGCCCTGAACCGATTTATCAGCCGCGCTTCGGACAAGTGCAGACCCTTCTTCCAACTCTTGAGAAAGGGCTCCAAGTTCCAATGGACGCCGGAATGTTCTCAGGCGCTGCAACAGTTAAAACAATACCTTTCCTCTCCACCGCTGCTGTCAACCCCGACTTTTGGAGAGGCACTGTTCTTGTACCTGTCGGTCTCGGACCATGCAGTGAGCTCGGTACTCATCAGAGAGGACAACGGCCAGCAGAGGCCTATCTATTACACGAGCAAAACCCTGCTAGACGCCGAGACCCGGTATTTGCAGCTCGAAAAGCTCGCCTTGGCGCTCGTTAGCGCCTCTCGAAAGCTCTCCCACTACTTACAAACTTTCACAATAGTGGTTGTAACAGAATACCCCCTGAAGGCTCTTCTCCGAAAGGCAGATTTCTCGACACGGATCTCCAAATGGGCTGTCGAACTGGGGCAATATGACATCAGCTATCAACCCAGAACGGCCATCAAAGCTCAAGTCCTGGCGGACTTCATTGTGGAATTTACTCCTCAGAGTTCGGCACCGACCGCGCTCGACGCCGAACTGGGGGGTGATAGGGGTACAGAGGTTGCCACCGAGACGAAGAAAGAACAGTCCTAGAAAGAACTCCTAGACTCGTCCTGGAAAGTCTTTGTGGACGGATCCTCAACATCCAAGAGAGCTGGCGCCGGCGTAGTTCTCCAGTCTCCCGAAGGCCTCGTCATCGAACAAGCTGTGACACTCGGTTTTAAGGCATCTAACAACGAGGCCGAGTATGAGGCGCTCATCGCCGGACTTAACAGTGCCAAAATCCTGGATGCCCGGTCCGTTGTAGTTTTCAGCGATTCCCAATTGGTGACAAGCCAGCTCAGCGGAGACTACCAAGCCCGGGATGACAGGATGGCAGCCTACCTTGCCCACGCCCGGGGACTTCTCTCCCAGTTCGAAAGGGCCGAGGTCCGGCAGATCGACAGAGAATCCAACTCCCACGCAGACGCCCTCGCCAGCCTCGCCTCTGCTGTGGAAGCCAGTGAAAAAAGAACTATTGAAGTGGAAACACTGCAGAAGCCCAGCATCGACCTCCAGCAACCCCGGCAGCTCATGTGCCTTGATCTTGGCTCAAGCTGGATGGACCCCATCATTACATACCTGAAGGACGACCAGCTGCCCGAGGACAGGACTGAGGCTCGAAAGATCAGACTGAAGGCGACCCGTTTTTGGCTCTCCCCAGACAGCAAGCTCTACAGAAAGTCATTCACAGGGCCTTACCTCCAGTGCGTTCACCCCAGCAAAGTCGACGATTTCCTCTACGAGATTCACGAAGGAGTCTGCGGCAGTCATATAGGAGGTCGGTCACTTGCATACCGGGCTATCAGCCAGGGTTACTGGTGGCCGTACATGCAAAAGGATGCCCAGCTGTATGCCAGGAAATGCGAGAAGTGCCAGAAGTTCTCTCACTCTCTCCACCAACCAGCTCAGGACCTGAGTCCCCTCTCCAGTCCGTGGCCTTTTGCCCAGTGGGGCCTGGACATCGTCGGACCACTCCACCGCACTGCAGGGAACAAGAGATGGTTGATTGTGGCCACGGACTACTTCACGAAATGGGTCGAGGCTGAACCCTTGTCCTCCATCACCGAGTTAGACACGAAGAGCTTCGTGTGGAAGAATATCATCACCAGATTCGGAATTCCCCGTACTCTCATTTCCGACAACGGTACGCAGTTTGATTCCAACTTCTTCAAGAGCTTTTGCCAGGAGTACGGCATTCGCAATATCTACTCCACCCCGGCGTATCCTCAGAGCAACGGTCAGGCCGAGATCTCGAACAAAGTGCTCCTCGACGGAATTAAAAAGAGACTCGACCGAGCCAAGGGTCGATGGGCAGAGGAGCTGCCAAGCGTTCTATGGGCCTACCAAACTACCCCAAGGCGTTCCACCTCGGCTACCCCGTTCTCCCTTGCCTACGGCATGGAAGCAGTTATTCCCCTTGAGGTCGGCCTCCCGACCTTGAGGTCGGAACTCTGTGACCAGGGTCTGAATGATCTGAACGTAGCACGAGAGTTGGACTTTGCTGAAGAGCGAAGAGAGGCGGCAGCTATCCGCCTGGCCGCCTACCAACAGCAGTTGGCCAAGGGATACAACCCGAAGGTCAAAGAGAGAAGGTTCGCGATAGGGGAATTGGTCTTGAAGAAAACACTTCCTGGCGACCGAGATCCCAACGAAGGCAAGCTGGCACCCAACTGGCAGGGACCGTTCAGAATAACTTCTACAGCCGGGAGATCTGCCTACCGACTCGAAGATATGGAAGGGAAGCCGCTCCCGCGACCATGGAACGCGACGCATCTCAAAAAATTCTACTTCTGAAAAATGTATTCAAGAAATCAAATATCAATAAAAGGCAACTTTTCTGGAAAGAGTCTTTGCATTGCTTCAAGGTTCACGGCGGTTCAACCCCTCTATTCGGGATGTCAACTGTCAGCTCGGCGCTATCGCCAGCTTCGACATACATATCAGGGTCCGGTAACAGTACCACACTCGCGGCTCGGCGCCTCTATTCAGAGGGCCAACCGCCCTCAGCTCGGTGCCTTCACCAGCTCGGGCGGCACAGCCAGATGCACATCAGGGTCCGGTAACAGTACCACCCTCGCGGCTCGGCGCCTCTGTTCAGAGGGCCAACCGTCCTGAGCGCGGTGCCTTCACCAGCTCGAGCGGCACAGCCATAAGCATATCAGGGTCCGGTAACAGTACCACCCTCGTGGCTCGGCGCCTCTATTCAGAGGGCCAACCGCCCTCAGCTCGGTGCCTTCACCAGCTCGGGCGGCACAGCCAGATGCATATCAGGGTCCGGTAACAGTACCACCCTCGCGGCTCGGCGCCTCTATTCAGAGGGCCAACCGTCCTGAGCGCGGTGCCTTCACCAGCTCTGGCGGCACAGCCATAAGCATATCAGGGTTCGGTAACAGTACCACCCTCGCGGCTCGGCGCCTCTGTTCAGAGGGCCAACCGCCCTCAGCTCGGTGCCTTCACCAACTCGGGCGGCACAGCCAGATGCATATCAGGGTCCGGTAACAGTACCACCCTCGCGGCTCGGCGCCTCTGTTCAGAGGGCCAACCGTCCTGAGCGCGGTGCCTTCACCAGCTCTGGCGGCACAGCCATAAGCATATCAGGGTTCGGTAACAGTACCACCCTCGCGGCTCGGCGCCTCTGTTCAGAGGGCCAACCGCCCTCAGCTCGGTGCCTTCACCAGCTCGGGCGGCACAGCCAGATGCATATCAGGGTCCGGTAACAGTACCACCCTCGCGGCTCGGCGCCTCTGTTCAGAGGGCCAACCGTCCTGAGCGCGGTGCCTTCACCAGCTCTGGCGGCACAGCCATAAGCATATCAGGGTTCGGTAACAGTACCACCCTCGCGGCTCGGCGCCTCTGTTCAGAGGGCCAACCGCCCTCAGCTTGGTGCCTTCACCAGCTCGGGCGGCACAGCCAGATGCATATCAGGGTCCGGTAACAAAACCACCCTCGCGGCTCGGCGCCTTTGTTCAGAGGGCCGACTGCCCTCAGCTCGGTGCCTTCACCAGCTCGGGCGGCACAGCCAGATGCACATCAGGGTCCGGTGTCAGTACCACCCTCGCGGCCCCGCTCCTCTGTTCAGAAGACCAACTTTATGCCTAAGAAACTACTCGGCAAACTACTTGCGTCAATACTCATTCCACCATAAGCAAAATCAGGATCATTCACAGAACAAGTGACCAAAAAAAAAATGTTGTTTTATTATGGAAAGATCTGCTTGAGTACAATGTAAAAAAAAAAAATGCTTGAGTACAATGTATAAAAAAAAAAAGGAGGTACATAGTTCAGGACGCTGCTGCTCCCTCATTACAATTAGTCCCGGCAGCGCTCTCGCTAAGAACGGCTGAGGCAGTCTCGGCAACCACTGGAGGAGCGGGGGCGACTGGAGCAGGAGGGACCTCCGAAGCTGGAGGGACGGGGGCGAATTCCGAGACGGCTCGCAACTCCGAATCCGAGCGAGGAAACCTGGGGGAGTTCTGAAAGATAGGGCTGTCCGTAGGGACACCAACCCTCTTTAAGGCCGCCCTCCACCCAAGCGTCCACCCCTTGTCTCGGATTCCTGGCAGTTGGGCCTTGTAGTCAGCAGTCAGTTTGCTGACCTCCTCGTTCATCACGGACTCGTGCTCGGCTAGGTACTCTTCCTTGAGTTTGGCTTCTTGCCCTTTGAGAGCCCGCGCGAGCTCGGCCGCCTTCCCCTCCACAGCCATCTCCAGCCTTCTTTCAGCCAGTTTTCTCTCAGAGATGAGCCTATTGTTGGTCCCCCGCAGCATCTGCATGTTTTCCTCCCTCCGCGACGACGCAAGCCGGACCTCGTCTAGCTTCCAGGAAAGTTGGACGTTTTGATCCTTCGCCTCCTTTGCTTCCTCTCTGAGGTGCTCGGCCAAGGCCCGTGCTGCGTCGAGCTTGGCAAGAAGATCCGCATTCTTGCTCGCCTCCTCCCCCAGGGTCGCGTCCTTCACCGCCAGGGACTTCAGCAGCTCATCCTTCTCCGCTGCCCAGGCTGTTGCCCTGGCCTCGGCTGCGTCTAGCCTTCCCATGCTAGTTTGGCATTTTTGCAAGAGCTGCAGTAAGAACAGTGTCAGCAGATGAAATGCAGCAGAAAAAGAAAGAGAACATATGAGTCAAGTGTACATACCGCTACCAATGACCGCATCGAGGAAAGCAGCAGGGATTCGTTATCCATCTGCGCCCACCTTGCCATGTCCTGGGGAAGGGCGCAAGCTCGTCCCAGAGCGGCAACCACTTCGGGATTGACCGCTCGGTCCGACTCGGCTAGTTGCCTCCCCAGCACCCCCTCGATGTCCGGTCTCCATGGGATAAAATCGGAGGGAGTGGCGGACCCCCCGACCGACATGGCAGGTTCCGGGGCAGATGGGGCTTCGACCCTGGGCCTCTTCTCCGGCCTGCGCGCCTCGACGACCTCGGCAATATCCTCTCTGCCTAGGTCAGAGTGCAATTCTTCAACGACGATGGCCGGAGGACTCGTGCTGATCTCGGCTGCTGCGGGAGGTCCCGATTGAGCACCATCGGTGGCTTCTGGAACAGCCTCGGTCTCGGGAGGGAGAACCTCTGCGGCAGCCGCCGACGACGTAGTTGGGACGACGTCGGCACCTCGGGAGGGGTCCGAGGTGTCGCCCATGTCCCCAAATGCTGCCGCGGCGAGGTCTTCCGCGACGAAGAGCTGGCGACGGCCGCGCAACATCTCGACCTCGGACTCTTCCGAGCTGGATGTGCTCCGGGACTCGCTGGAGACGACGAACTTCTGCCTCTGCCGCTTGCGCCCGGTCTCGGCTCTCTCTTGGTCGCCGCTGGTTCACAGACAGGTGACTGTCCGCCCAATTCTACCGGAATGCCGCTGGGAATCGCGACAGTCACCACCTCCGGGGCAGGGACCTCGGTATGAACGGTGTCCTGTCCGATGCCTTCCCCGTGAAGCACGGAGTCGATCCCGGTCACTCGCCTCGGAGCGATGAAAGACTTGTAGTGCGGCTTGTACCCCAGAAGCGAGTACGCGGCTCGGCAGTGATGGCCGCGGTACTTCCGCACCTTCTCGTGCCAATCACTGTTCACCTTCCACCGGTTCCTCCTGGCAAGCTCCCTCCTCTGTCGAAAACCTGCAGAAAACAGAACGATGTCAACAAAAGGACAGAGACATGATTAAAATATAAAATCTAGGGGGCCTCGGTTTTTACTTGGGGGGACTCCTATTCTGCGCGGTATCCGGGCTGTGGTGCTGGGCTCCCCCTCGCCGAACTCCCATGCTCCGCGGACGAAGACCCGGTCCTCCCCCGCGTATTTGTAGGAATCCTCTAGCACGGTCACGAAGGCGGTTCGGTGGAGCCTTAACCGAAGATAGTACGTATGCCCCTCTGCGGATTTGTAGAGGTCATACGCCTCCTCGATGTCCGGGACACCGAGGTTGATTGAGAGTATTTTGTTGAGCTGCACTGCCCCCATGATGATCTTGTACCCGTTGGGAAGCAGCTGGCAGGGGCTCAACCCCCACTCCCGGAGACAGTCCCTCAGGAGTGGGTGAAGGGGGAATCGGACTCCTCCCTCAACGACGGACACCAGCCAAAACGGCATCCAGCCGTCGCTGTATGTGAATCCGTCATCAGGGCCGTCTGGCCTGACTTCTACGGTCGCAGGGACCTGGTATGCCTCCCTAAACAGGCTTATGGACAATGGGTCCCCTAACCAGTGCCTGTGAATGCACATTCTCTATCCTAGACGATGAACTACCTATTAGAAAGGAAGAAGACAGAAGGAAGAAATCCTACGAACGACGGTCGTGCAGACGAGTACTCGCAAGTAATACTGTTCTTCAGCAGAACGCAGCAGGATTTCTATGGATCGAAAAAGAAGGAAGATGGAGAAGCTGCCCTAATTTATAAGGATGAAGGCGCCGTTTCAGATTTCGAGAAAGGCCTTTAATATGGCCCTACCTCGAACAAACCTAGCGTCGTCTCGGGCAGCCCAGGCGTCCTGCAGATATGATTGCGTGCCCTTCGGAGGAGCGACAAGTGGCAACAGCGCCGCATTCCCAGAGGACTATTAAATGTCGCATCATACGAGAAAATAAATGCCTCGACAGACGAAAGGGCAACTCCCTCGACTGACGAAGAGAACTTAATGAGGCGCTCCACGTCAGCAAAAGAGCCTCATGAGGCGCTCCACGTCAGCAGAAGGTGAAGAGCCCTACCTAAACCGAGACTCCTCCGTCTCGGTAACGCATCACGGGTACTCATAAAAAGATCACTCCCGGCCTGACCAAGCTACTCAGCTTCCGACCTGCTCCAAGGAGCCAACAGGTCAGAAGCTGGGGGGGAGATTATGGATATACAGCAGACCGGGACCACGGTTCATGCACCGGGTCTCGGTCGTTGGCGGATGTCTCAATCCAAATGATGGCCTGGAGTTCGGCTATCCGGACCAACAACTTAGACAGAAACATTGCGACATAGGGTCGACCACACATTTCATCAGAAACAAGGAGAGAGCCAGAATGCGAGCAAAGTTTCAAGGTTTTTATTAATCAAAGCTCCTGATTACAAGATAAAAGAATTACAAAAATTACAAGAAGCCTCAGAGGGCTGCAGCTTCCACATTACAGTCGATCTCTGGAAGGACCTCGGCTACGACCGCAATGGCTTCGGTAGCGGTTGGGACAGCTTCAGGAGGGACCTCGACGACTGCTGCCACTTGGCAGCCCTCGAGATCAACGCCGGCAGCTGGAGCCTCTTGAGGCACCCCGGGAGAGGCGTTCGCCTCCGGACTCGATTGCGGAGGAAGGTTGGCAGCCTGGGACACGGCCGCGAGTCCCGAGTCCGGACAGGAAAAGCTTGGGGGACTTTGGAACAGGGGGCTATCCTCGGGGATTCCAGCCTGGCGCAAGGCCGCCTTCCACCCAAGCTCCCAGGCTCGGTCCCGGATCCCCGGCAACTGAGCCTTGTAATCAGCAGACAGCCTGCTGACCTCCTCCCCCATGATGGAGTCGTGCTCAGCGAGGAACTCGTTCTTGAGCCTGGCCTCTTGCTTCGCCAAGGCAGACTCAATCTCGGCCGCCTTCTCCCTCAGCGCCATCTCCAAGGAACCTTGCGCCTGGTTCCGCTGGGAGAGGAGCCTCCTATTTGTCCCCTTCGCACTCTCCAAGTCGTCCTCCAGTCGCTTCGCCGCAATCCGGAGGTCGTCGAGTTCAGAAGAAAGGTGTTGGTTCTGGCCCTTCTCGTCCTCCAGCTCGTCCTTGAGACGCTCGACCTCGACCTTTGACTCCTCAAGGTCAAAGACGAGACCCGCATTCTTGGTCGTCACCTCTGCCAGCGTCGCGTCCTTGGACGCCAAGGACGCCCGCAGCTCGTCCCTTTCAACTACCCACTCCGCTGCCCGCGCCTCGGCCGCGTCGAGCCTCTCGATGCCCACCTGGCACTTCTGCAACAGCTGCAAGATGAGAACCCGAAGTCAGTAAAACCACACCGGACTAAAAGCAGAGGGAGGAACACTGCACTTACCAACACCAGGGATCGCATCGAGGAAAGCAGGAGCGACTCGTTATCCATCTCGGCCCACCTGGCCATGTCTTGAGGGAGGGCGCAGGCTCGCCCCAGCGCCGCGACCACTTGGGGGTCGGTCGCGCGGTCCGTCTCGGCCAGCGGCCTCCCCAGAACCTCCTCAACGGCCGGCCTCCACGGGGCCAAAGGAGGAGGTAGGATCGTCCCACCAGTGGACGGAGGCGAGGAAGGACCAGGCGAGGCCTCGACCCTTGCCCTCTTCTCTGGTCGTCCGCCCTCAACGGCCTCGGCAGGGCGAACCCGACCTCCGGCCCTCACGGCTTGATCGGAGGATGGGTTATCGGCAGTCACGGCCGGAGGCGGTGCTGAGACGACCTCTGCCTCGACAGGCCGAGCAGTGTCAACCGTCCCGGCGTCCGGGGCAGGAGTGCCACCTGTGGAGGATCTCGGACCTCGCTTCCGATGTCTCCGAAAGCCGCCGCGGACAGATCCTCCACGGCATAGCGTCGCCCGCGCTGGCGCAGCATTTCCTCTTCCTCTTCCTCCGAACTGGACGCTACTAGCCTCGTTCGGGAAGACGGGGGCTTGGCCCTCGAAGTTCCGGCGGGCTCCGCGGCGGGGACTGCTGGAGCACGTTCTGCCGACTCAACCAGACGACCGGCGGGAATCGCAACGGTCACCACCGCCGAGCTTGGTACCACGGTCGTCTCTGTTCTCTGACTCGCGCCTTCCCCGCTCAGCACGGAGTCTATTCCCGACACCTTTCTAGAGGTGTTGAAGGACCTGTAGTGGGGCACGTACCCCAAGAGGGACCACGCAGCGCGACAGTTGTGGCCGCGGTAGTTCCTCACCTGCTCGTGCCAGGCGCTGTTCACTTTCCAGCGATTCCTCCTCGCGAGCTCCCTCTTTTCGCGAAAATCTGCATAAACGAAAGCGCGTCAAAAGCCAGACACAGGAAGAAAGAAAGGAACTGCAAACCGAAAGAACTTCGGCCTTTACTTAGAGGAATCCCTATTTTTCGAGGGACCCGGACCGTGGTAGCAGGCTCTACTTCGCCGAACTCCCATCCACCTCTGACGAGCACTCGGTCTTCGCCAGCGTACCTATTGGAGTCCTCTAACGCGGTCACGAATCCAGTCCGGCGGACCCTCAGCCGGAGGTAATAAGTATCCCCTTCTGCGGATTTGCAGAGGTCATACGTGTCCTCAATATCCGGGACACCAAGGCCTATTCCCAGGATCTGGTTGAGC
This sequence comes from Persea americana, assembly GCA_029852735.1. Classification (NCBI taxonomy): domain Eukaryota; kingdom Viridiplantae; phylum Streptophyta; class Magnoliopsida; order Laurales; family Lauraceae; genus Persea; species Persea americana. Next base: position 49,916,535 of record CM056817.1, on the reverse strand, counting down.
CGCACTACCCCCATTATGATTTTGTATCCATTGGGGAGTAGCTGGCATGGGCACAACCTCCACTCCCAGAGGCAGTCCCGGACCAGTGGGTGCAGGGGAAAGCGGACTCCCCCTTCCACTACAGAAACTAACCAAAACGGCATCCAGCCATCACGATAGGTGAGGCCGTCATCGGAGCCATTCGGTCTGACCTCCACATTGGAGGGGACCTTGTATAAATCCCTAAAATGGTCTATGGAGCCTGGGTCTCCTAACAGATGTCTATAGACTCCCATTCTCGACTCAGACAGAGACCTATCTAAAAAAGAAGACGAAGAAAACGGAGAAGACTCCTACGACTGGAGATTGTCCAAACGAAATCACCGGAAGGACGCAGACACCGGAGAAGTTCTCTCGCAAAGCGCAGTAGAGATGAAGAAAGCAGAGGAAAGTGGAAACGAAGGAGACGCCCTGACTTATAAAGCCTGGGGGCGTCGATTCGACTTTCGAAGAGAGCCTTTAAGAGGCATCCCCTCAATCAGCCCTAACGTCCCATCTCGCAGCCCTAACGTCTTCTCGAAGTAATTGCGAGACAGCTAAAAAAAGGGACATGTGTCACCACTAGCGCGATATCCGAAGACTATTGAATATCCAGGACAGGCGAAAAGACATCTCCAGGGGGTCCGCACTATAGCAGCAACCTCCAAACCCAAGGGGACCCTCCTGATCCGAAGCTCCCTCGTCCCGGTACTACCACTCTCACTTGAGCACGGTAGCAAAACCAGCTATACGGTCATCAAGCTTCTGACCCCTTCGAGCTAAGAGGCTCTCAGAAGTCAAAAGCTAGGGGGCAATTGTGTGGGTAAAACGCCGTAATGACGAAGTTAAACAAGGATCACGGCTAAACTCGCCGAGCTCCTCAGCCTCTGTGGTAGAAGATCGTCAGCTCGGCAGCTCGGTCAATACCTTGGCAGCTCAGTAGATCGGTCAGTAGCTTGCAAGCTCAGCACCACAGTTCGGCAGCTCGGTATGGGCGCCAGCCCGGTACAAGGGCACGCCACGGCCAAGCCATCCTTGGTCCCAGACCGCAGCACTAGAGTCAGAGTGGGCCCCCACCTTCCTCCTGGAAATACGGCGCACCCTGACAGATATGGGCGGTCATTTATGGCGATAGGATTGCTCATTTATGGTGATAAGAGGTGTGCTTTATCACCCCTGTACGCTAGCTGGCTGAAGGCGTGGAAAGTGAGGTAGGGGTGTTGTCCGTTCCACCTACTGCTGCCTGTCAGGGTAAGGATCGATGGGACCTCACCTCACCTACCCCCACTCACAGAGAGAATGAACGAGGAACACTCGCCTATATATGCATGGGATCAGTCCCATAAGAGGTACACAATATCCAACTCACAAAGCTCCACATTGTCTCATTCTCCTCTTCCTCCTCCTGTTTAGTTTTCTCAGAGCTAACTCAGGCATCGAAGTGCCTTCGGCTCACTGCAGCCAGGGCCTCCGACCCTAGTCTTTCTCCTTCCTTTTCAGGTTCTTGGAGTTCAGCATTCCCCCTCCTAAGAAGTTTGACCCCGATCTCATCTCTATCTAAGTAGGTCTCGTTTTTACCGCCTACAATTATTATTTGCGATATCATGAGTATAGTCTAGCCACAATCACCTCTTTCTTGCTTAAGTAAAAATCTATTGCTGTCTATAGTCTCTTGTGTCCTTTTAGACCATATAAACAGAGAATGAGAAACCAGCAGAGTGCCTTTGGATGTTAATTGTATCGGATGAGATGGAGAGAAAGACAAACTTCGATGTTATTTATGATAACAGAAACAAGAAAAGAAAGTGTTGGGTTAACCGGATTGATCAATTGAGTTAAATAAATACCATGTTTAGGGTCGAGTATTTTAGTAATTATATCGGGATTTTCTTAGATATTAAAAAAGAGGAGAAATCTATAATCCTTGACTCCAAAGAGAGTCAAGATGCGAATCAACACTTTCTTGCCATCGATGTAGGTATATTGTCGAAACATGTAAATTCTCTCCCTCTCTCTCTCTCTCCCTCTCTCTCTTGTGTTACTTAAGTGCTAAATCGTAGGGGTTCAGGCTTCCGCATGCAGACATGAAAAAAACATTGTTGTGGACGTTCATCTCATCGTGGCATAAGAAAAAGGCTCTTCCTCGTATAAGGATATATATAACATCGACTTCAATATTGGAATAGATGTTAATCTGAGTATATACAGAATTAGTTCAGTATTTAGAAAACATATTTGCATTACAAAAAACCAAAATAACAGCAGTACATAATATAATCTCGAACGTAAATCCACTTATAGTTTAAAGGCAGAAAACAGAGTACTGCTTTTGAAGTTAAGTAATCTGGAAAACCGCAGAAGTCAGTTGATCAAGGCTGGTGTTAGACACTTTATCCTTAAGACAAATTTTGCTTCCGCAACAGTGCTTACGAGCATTAGTAGCGTTTGTCTCCCATATTACAATGATCGAATTCACACAGTGGCAACACTATAGACTATGTGACAGGCAACCAAAAAGTACCACAGAGCTCACAAAAAAATTGGACAAGATGGGTTTATATAGCCTGCTTTAGGTCTCCTCATGGGGTTAGGGTTGCATCTTTTCAGAAAGACACACCACTTAGGACACACCGCATTTGGAAAAAGAGACTTGAGACTTTATTGAAATAAAGTTTCTCCAAAAATATAAATGGGTAGTGGGCCAAGTAAAGCCCAGGCCCAGTACGGTGCGAGGCAGGCACGTGTGGTGGTGAGCCCACCTTGGTCAAGGCCCTCCCTCCTCCATAAAAGTGGGATGCCCCTTGGGGCTCATCCTATACTACCATGACAACCATATTTTTATCAAAATAATGTTTTGCTCCCAAGCAATGTGGGAAGCAAATTCACCACTTCCTTTTGTTTTCATATTTAACATGTTTGAGTAGTGGCGTTAGGAGGCAATTCCTCATTCACTCCTCAATAGATTGGAGCAACCCAATACATGTTCTTAATCTACTCATGGAGTAAACCACATTCTCACGTTGTCCCACCTAAAGGATAAGTGGGTCCCACTTTTATTTTGGCTCAAAATTGACCAAAATCATGGTGCTCTTAACCATTTTTCCAACAATAAACACTATAACTAAGCACGTTTTCAAAGAACGAGTGCCCTCATGATATGCGACTAAGCGCTGTAAAATATAAAGACATCTTTTTCGAAGCACTCTCCAAATGATTCTTAACTTTTTTTTTTTTTTTTATTGGCTCATGGATCATGACTTTTAGCTTAATTTTTCTCAAGAGTTCCAATAAAAGGAATGTGATTTTTATGCAATGAGATACTAGACTCTGAAGGACCTTAAAATGGGCTTTGGTCAAAATGTGGTGCAAAACTAAATGTGGGAGTGATGGATTTGGATGTGGAGACTCCGACACGCAATCTAAGATCTATGTGCATTCCGACGATTGGAAAGTTTCGCTGATCTCTTCGCCTCTTGTCTCTCTTATGGGATGGAATAATACCAACCTTAGGGCTTCCTTATCTTATGTTTACAAGTCCAAAGAGTTATATTTACTAGAGATTTTTTTCGCCAAGAAACCTACATCCACTAATTCTATTATGAGTTTTATCAGTGAAATCAGATCAAGTCTTATATTAAGTAAAATTGTATTTTTTATTGATATCAATTCTTCTTAATATGACTTAGGACCCATGGCATGCGGAACACATAATTTCCTAGATTAACAAGTCTCATCTTGAGTTATGAAGTACATTGAACTGTAATAGGTTAGGCTTGTGTAATGAGAATATCTTTAGCTTGTGGCACCATCATTACATGATGGACCCATTGCAATAAGCCCAAAAGTAAAATCAACAAAATTTGATTGGACTTTGGAGAAGAAAATGTATGATGCGACGTTTTAGTGCTCTGACACCAAAGAATTTAAAAGAACGCTTGGACAAGAATTTACGTTAAAATTGGTGGGCATTTGTGTTTAGATGATTTTATAGAAACATCTAAAATGGATCAAGATCACACTAGAATTTGTCCTGAACATTTAAGATTAGAACAAAGTGGGCAGGGATACAATGCAACGCTGCTGCACGATAGAATGGTGCAGCGGCCTTCTTTAATGCATAGTGGGGCCCAACTTTTTAAAATTCGAGTCACTTATGAGCTCTAACATATGTGGTGATCAACATATTAATTAATTTCAAATATGTAACATGGCGCCATTGGATTTTCCTGCATCTAAAACAAACGGTGAACTTGCTTTACTTTTCTAGTTCGGGATTAAATTGGAGGGAGTTCCTCATTTGTGGTCCATCTAACTGTCGGGCCAAGGCCCACTGAAATCTTCTTTGAAAGATTTATATAACAAATATGATGGGTGTGGGAGATTTTCTTTTTTTTAAAACCCAATCAAGTAGGCTTGATCCAAGAGAGTGCTCGCACACATATAGGAATACAACCCGCATAGATAGGAAGAAGGCCTATACAAGTGCAAAAAGATGGTATATTCATAGTTCAAACCCTGGACACCCATGTGAAAACTGTCGTTAGATAAGTGGCTGTATCGTGCTATTTAGTTGACGAGGGGCTTGCGATCTTCCATGTAGGACTATTCATGATTGTGATGGGACTGGTGACCTTGCATGTGGACCACCATTGTCTCATCTTTTTCTATCACTTGAAATGAACTATGCTATTTTAGCCAAGAAATAGAAATAACAAAAACAAACTTTGGTAGTGTATGTCAATTTTCAATAGGCCTACTGTAACCCAATTTTATTTTATTCTGATAAAAGAGTACTTCATTAAAAAATCAGACCAAATAAACAAAATAAAGACCACCAGAGACCCAAAAAGAACCCCACAAAAGAGCTACAATCAACAACCTCCCCCTAATCCTCCTGTTACCCAGTTAGTGAAAGGTTTGGATCCAAGAAATATATATATAACGCGTGTCTAAAAACAATGTGTGTGTGTGTGTGTGTGACTAAAAACAATTATACAACGCAGTTTTGATCTTTTTCTGGGTCCAATTGGGCCCATCACTCTTGGGTCGGGGTTCTATACATTTGTATAATGTTGGGTCCGCTCGTGTAGAAACTGACCTAAGGGTATTCATGGGCCAGGTTGGGCCAACTTGGCATATCCAAGCTCAGCCCAACTTTAATAAGAAGGCATGTATCCAGCGCAAGCCCAAAATTGGGAGCAAGTGTCAGTCTCTAGCCTGCCATTTAATCAGTCTATTTGGGCCGGGCTGGCCAAGCCATCCTTTTAAATCACGTGTTTGGGCTTTCTAGCAATTGTCTGGACATATTAATCACTACATCGCAAGCACTTCATATTCTGGCTGGGCTTTGGACTTTCTATTACTCAACCAAACCTGGTTCAAATATTAAATGGACCGATCACGTATATCCAGGCCAAGCCCAAAGAGAACTGGGCCCAGACAGGGCCCTTCTAGGCAGGCTCATGAGCACCCCTAGCCTGACCCTTCTCGAAGCCTACAGTAGCTCACTGTTCTTCCTACTACGTGGGACCCATTTTGCCTCCATACAAAAGAAGATTAGGAGGGTCAGCCATCTGCAAGAGATCATTCTCACCTCCCTTTTCTTTACCATGTTCACCCATCATCTTCAAAGAAAACCGTATTACAATGGAACATATCCATGTTACATATTTTGGCATTTGTCTACTTTTTTTTTTATAGATATCTTATTTGCATTTTTTGAATCCTCAATCTGAGTATTGCCGTAATACTCAGATACTATTTTTCTCTCTTTGAAAAAGTGACAATGATATATATTAAAAGGAGAAATTAGTACAAGGAAGAGCACTAAAAGTAATGCTGGTTTTTTCTTTCACCTACAACATACCTCTATACATTTCGTACAGTATCTTTTGTTTTTTTTTTTTCACATTCACCTTGCTTTTGGTAATAATTAGAAACTAAGATTTTATTTTTAGCCTCCACAGGAAATCTTTCAAGGTTATTTTTCATAGAAGGGTTAAGACTCTGGTATGCACTCTTGCCTTTCTCATTAGGCCCCGGCAGGGCTTGAGTTCTTGTAAAAAGTTTGCAAGATGAGCCTGGAGAACGCGTTGCTAAGGCAACTAGGCCAGAACAATGCCTCTTAATCAAGGAAATGACCATGAATTACATGATGGGACAAGGCTGCGATTTTTTCACCTACAGATATTCGCATGTGATGTCGTGTATAAAGTTCTATAAGGAACCATGATTGTAGAAATTGGCTTTTTCCCTAAAAGTCAAGACTTTTGATAATGATCAGGATGATGGTTATTATCTTGGATGCAATGAGTGGCATTTCGCCAACACACAAAACACTTGATGAATGATGACACGCAAGCAACTAATCCAAATTAAGAGGTTCTCATCAGAATTTCTAAGATAATACGATGCTTTCTATATCATTGACACTTTTGTTGAGGCTACAAGCAGTAAGAAACAGGACCAGTCACTATTTCAATTCAATTCAATATTACAAGAGATCGCATCTGATCTTTTTCTTCTTTGTCTTGATTTTTAACATCTGGTAGAGCCACCGTATATGTTGTCCAAAACGGCAATGACTCCAAAGACGAAAGCTTGGTCAAAGCCAGGTTGCACCACGACATGGTATATCTCTTTGCTTCCAGTTGACTCCACCTCTTCCATTGCCATCACCTGCCAGAAAAAAAAAGTACCTATTCAAGGTTTAGAATCTCAAACAGATGAGTTGCTGTTTCATCGAGGTGGGCCACCGGTTGCATGGTTACTGTTTTGATCGTACAGATTTATAGTCTGGCTTTTATAGGGATGTTCAAGCAATAGGCCATGGAACCTGGGGCTGGGAGGACATGATTGGAAACTTATTCGGACTTGATGTGCTTAGCCAGATTGACTCAACTTGGTGGATCATAGAGTTAAGCGAGTGAAATGAGTTGGGCTGAGTGCCCCAACCATAGTCACCACAGTTATTCAGCTTGGTGATATTCCGAGTCAGGTCGAATTTTCGAGTTTTTGAACCATGTTTGTACAAGGAACATAGAGGCCTGTGAACTGGTCCTTGGTGTGACCTTCTAGCCCATGAGTCATATTAGAGTTCCAACGAATTGGTTTGGTATGGACTAAAATTTTATGAGTGAGACTATTTGCTAATGTGCTGGGCATATGCTTAACCTTCTGGCTTTCAAGCTATATCTGGGCCTGAATATTAGGCCAATAAACAGATGATCAAATTCATCTGATTAAGGACTTTTTTTTTTCCTTTGGATGATCTGAGGACCTGCCTGATAACGAGTGTAATGAGTCTAAAACAATTTATCAAAAAATTAAATATCTTTCCCTGAGTTGAGTCATCTGGACTCAAAGAACCCACGCTAACAAGTCTGATTGATCGACTAGATGAAACTCCCCTAGTTACTTGAGTTGATCCCTTCCCAAGTCACTTGGATGAGTCAAGCTAAAGGACTATGCTCTGAACCATGGTAAAACATGATCATGGATGCTGCAAGCTCCTTACTAAGGCACGATCCAAATGTGATTTTGAAATATCATCTTACCTGAGCTACAAAATTTCCTCCATGGGCATTGATGCTGCAAGATCTCTCAACAAAAGAGCCTTTTATCTCGAAATCCCAATTTCTAGTGTGACTCTTTGGCCCAATTGTAACTCTAATGGGACTGTACCTTGGAACCCATGAAGTAGGCTCCTTCATGCTAAAGACCAACTTCTCAACCCCTTCATAATCAGCCATATATCCTTTCCATTGCTTGTAGACACTCAATGCTTGGACAACGCCACCCTGAAAACAGATTGCAGCACCATATACGTGATATAAACATAAATAGCAAATGATATCAACGAAAACAGACCTTTAAGATTGATAAGATATATACTACCTTTCGGCGAATGATGAGCAACAATTCACCGTCGCCATCTCGAAGAACCAATTCTCCTTTGGTTCCAAGGGTTCCACACCCTTCTACCCTGAAAACTTCCTTGTGGTTACTATCTGTGACAACAAAACCGCCCCCATTTACCACATGGGGCCTGTTTCTAACAATGAAAACTACAGGGGTAGGGGCACAGAAGATCTTACTAACTATGGGTGAGAGGCTGGTTACAGGGGACATTTTTCGTTTACAATTCAGTTGCAGTCTCTCTCAGAAATAGAACCTAAATAATTCTCGTCTCTTGGATGGTTGCTTAGATTAAGGAAGCGTATGCCCATATTTATAGACTTGATACTTGCAAGCCTTGTTATCCTTATCCATCTATACCACTATACATACACCACTATACACGCTATCATAGCTTCTGAAAATAAGTAGCAGCAGGCTAAAAGGTCCTTTTAGGCCTATGAAATACAACTTGAACAGTGGTGATTAGTCGTTTATTGTCAAAAGTAAGGCATCATCTGCTGTTCCTAATCATCAGATCTAAGAAATAAAAAATTTGTTGATGGCTAACATTAGTCAAAATAAATCATCCTCTTATATTTCATGGGGTGAATGTATTGGACAAAATGCCATGTATTTAATTAGTGATTTGGCAAGGAAGACTTAGGCCCTACGCAAAAGTCTTTCATACAGAAAAGGGATCATTGTTTCAAAAAAGTTTGATCTTTGTGTCTGCTTTCGTGAATGCTAATTAAAAACATGATAAATCCTAAAAGTAAGGCACATATGCGTGTATATGTATGTAATTACCCTTCTTAGAAGCACGTAAAGTTGGGTTTGGTGGCTTTTGTCAAACTGTCAAGTGCTAAAGCGATAGATTCTCAAGAAATTCGGTAGCCCATAGAAGGAATATTTCAAAGTCTGAAATGTAAGCGGTATGCATTGTAAATTATGGAAGATGGAATAAAATCTGTATACCTAGGAATTGTAGGGCATTCATGAATTAGGATTGAGTGGAGTCTATAGTAGTACCCTGTCAAAGAATAAGTGGGGCCAAGGTCAAGAGATCCTGATGGTTGATCTAAATGGACCTACAACTGATGAGGTTCACACTCGCATATACGACGATCATATCCATTCAATTTTGATCGGCATCTTTTTGGCATTTAAGAATAACTAAGTGGTTCTCATTGTGAAACATGAAACCAGCTTGATTTAGAGAAACCCTGAGTCAAAAGGAGTGGAACTATATTTTGGATCTACCTATTGAAAATTTGACTCGCTGAAACAAAAATGTCCTTACAATTTTTGGGTTATCCAAAGATTTGATCCCATTTGGAGCTGGTCCCACCATAAGATTAATCATTTGATAAAAATGATTAATGAATCTGCATGCATCAGTGTTATAGCTGCAACAACTCCTATGAGGGGTGTTCATGGGCCAAGTTAGCTAGGAATATCCAGGACTGGCCTAGCTTCTAAACTCTAGCTCCAAGCCCAACCTGAGGCCATTTTGGGCGATAAGGAGCTGGCCCAGTCCCGGCCCGCCTGGAAATGCTCGAGCTTGGTATAAAATTTAGAAAGATAGTTCAATTATATAAAATCCCAGGTGTAGCTCAACTCGTTTGGTCTTGCGAAAGTAGCAATGTTTGAATTCCCCTTCTCTACATATCCTTATTACTAATTTTTATAACAGCCCATGCCAGACTTTGGGCTCTCATCTAAGTTCAGTCCGTCTAAAGTGCTAAACTTGAGATCGGTGACTACTGTAGATGGGGGTTGCGATTTCTCTATTTTATGGTCCACTCGGATGGATCATAAGATGGATCCAATAGGTGAGGTGCAGACAATAACTTGAGCGCCTGTGCTGTCCATGGCTTTCCTTATGTTTGTGTGGCAGGATTTCTCCGTCAAAGCCTCTTTTAAGGATCCGGACTCAAAAGGCAGAAATGCCAGAAGGTAAGGAGGTAGGGACAGGGTACCATAAGTATATGTATTAATAGACCTAAACTAAGGTGGAAAAAGACTCCCCAGAATCGAATATTAGAGCTGTCTTTTAGGTGGTAAATGGTAATCCGGCCCCATGTGTAGACTATAGTGCAGTTCTAGGCAGGATGTGGGGACCCACAATTAAACTAAACCTAAGAGCCTGCACCATTGGTTTCAGTCTTCCCGGAAGTCCAAGATGCCTGAATGCCACACTTTTTCTTCTTTTCATAGAGTGGACCCACCAATGATTTCTACATCCTCGGGAAATTATCATTCGCTCCATCTTAAAGCTGATCTGACCGTTATTTACCTTAGATTTATCTCAAAGATCATCATCTTTATGAAACTATGAAGCTCTTCCTAAATATGATAGTCTAAAATCTGGTGTAGAGTTATTTGATCATAGAGATCACTTCCTTAATCCATCAATTACCCATTTGATCATCAATGACTTGGGGGGGCCTACAAAAGGTACTTATTTTTGGTATTCCAACTGAGGGATTGGGAATCATGATATTAGCCGCATATGTGGGAAAGAGCCCACACAAGTAGGAAGAGCGTATGTACACATGATAAGAAAGCCCACACAAATGAAAAAGAAACCCACACGGAGTCCGAAGAAGTGGAAAAGGGTAGCATAACCAAGTTCCAGGGTTGCTGAGTAAAATAAGGAAGTTGCTAACCACACAAGGTAAATGTAAAGAGAGTGCGGTTTTGTAGCAGATTTGATTGGTCAAAGTGCTTATAGGTGGAAATAAAAAAGAGGTGCCAATAGAAAGGGAATTCATAAGTTAGAGTCTCTAATTCTCATTAGATGAAAAAAAAAAAAAAAACCATATAGTTTGCTTACATGGAATTAGGGATGGCCACCCTGAGTTGGGGTAAACCTAAACAAGCCCTGTCTCAAATTTATCTCATCAAAACCTAACCAACCCTGTGACAGGTCATTAGGATGTGAAACCAAACCCGCCCCATTTGGTGAATAAGTGTGGTAGAGATTAAACACGCTATCATCTCTTCCCACATGCCTTAAGTTAGAAGCCTAAAACCACTTCCAACACATGAGTTTTGTCTATCACTTAACAATAACTATACATATATTATATGTTCGGAGCAGAGCAGGCAGGATAACAAAATCCAAACCTGTCCCACAACAAGAAAACCACTATCAAACCCGCCCCTAATAGGACCAAGTCGGGGCGGGTCTCCATTTATCCCTAACACTTGCCATCCCTACAGAGAATGAGGGCTTGTGTTTTTTATGTTTGAGCCTAGAGCAGCCCATTATTGTTATTATTATTTTGGTACCAGCGAGCAGCCCATTGTCAAATGATTTTAAAGCCTAAAATGGTTGTCTTCACTTGTAACTATGCAATGTATGTATCATACATTCACACTGCTGCTACTCATTAGCCAGTCATAAATCCAATGTATAGTTTGCCCAAAAGAAAAAAAACCAATGTATATATATATATATATATATATATCGGCTGATACCCATGTGATTTGTACCACATCAATTCCGCATGTTGGCCAGCCGAAAAACAAATTTGTATCGGTTGATACAGGTCATATGGGTTAATTTTTGAGGACCTAATTTGTGATTGGGCCTGAGGGATGGATCCAGACGAATGTTTGATTGCCAATTGGGCCCAGTACATGGACCTGAGCCATAACTGATTGTGTTTCAGGTCTGTAATATAGACTCAAAAATGGGTACATACCTAGATTTTTCATTCTGGGTCATTCGAGTAATCAGGTAATTGGGCTCAATTGACAACAACGTTGCAGGATATTGTGGAACTCCTTAGCCTCATTGTATATATTGTCTGTTGTGGAACTAGCTGTAGTCAGAATGGCTGTGAAATCATCACTTGGGTGTTCGGACACTGGCTTGCCTAAAAAAACTGTACATGTAGGGCCCACCATTTGGTTTCACACCGTTTGCACACTGGGCCTTAGCGTGGTTTGGAGATAACCCGACAAAACTCCCCCATGAGATGATCATCAATCATCCAAAGTTGGCTGTGCTTGTCCGTTTGAAGGTGCTGTGCAATCAGATATCTACAACTACCACATTGAGATGTTAAGAGGTCATGAGTTGTCCTACGATCATGAACCTCCTCTGGATGCGAAGTAGGAAGAGCCTCACTTGTAATACCTTGTATGATGCTAATCTGGGACATCCAACCTTTACTTGGCTGTAATACAAAGTCGTGTTGGATATGAGTTTGTATGGTAGAATAATGGGATTTCGAACATACGGGATATAAATGATCATGAATTCTTTAAAATGGTGTTGACCAAAACTATATCTCAAATGTAATTATTGCACATGGGGCTCCAAATTCTTTTTCAAATTATGCCCATATTGTGCGATATTGCACAATCTGTGCGATATCGCACAAACTAAAGGTGACTCTTGTATTTTCTTCCGTTCTCATCTCCTAAAGCACTAAACCTCCATTTCTTTCTACGACTTTCTTCATCCCAATTACTTTCTCCATCGTTTAAAAAGGTTTTCAATAGGGTTTCTCAGTTGCTTCCTCATTTATCCAAAAGTATCTCAAGGTTTCTCTCAGCTTTTCTTCATTTTTCTTTTCTATTTGGTTATTGTCCTGTTGCGATAACTTTACCCTGAGGTCAAGAGATGAATCCACAATATCAATACCTTGTGAAATTTTATGGTCTATATATACCTTTTGGGAATTGCTTCTCATGAATCATATTTAGGTGAAGAGAATGAAATACTATTCTTTTTTGGAACCTTTCTTAACGATCAAGAAAGAAATAGGAATGGAAAGGTCGCAGGGCGAAAAGGAGGTTTGGTGCTTTAGGAGTTGGGAACGGAGTAAAATATAAGAGGGATATCGAATAATTTGTGCGATATTGCATAGATTGTGCAATACGCACAAAATGTGTAGAATTGGAAAGAGAAATTGGGGTCTCATGTACAGTACTCGTATTTGGAATATAATTTTTGTCAACACCATTTCGAGGAATTCATGATATTTTATATCCTGTATGGTAAAAATCCCTAGAATAGTGATTATAACATCATTGAAAATTGTCATGTTTAAACTATCGGAAATATTAGTATGGGGCATTGGTTGCAGCTGATGTGGCCTCTGAGTTTTGAGAGTCTAGATCTATACCTTTGGCCAACCACTAAACCCGATGATCAATTAGATGCCTGTTCATGTAGTAGTGAGTTTATTAATATCGAAAACTGGTTAAAACGTTGTTGACTCTCAGAGTGCACCAAGTAGATCTACTGAGTGAGTCATTTCTGGTAATTGAATTGGAAAGCTATAGCAGCAGCCTCATCAGTGATCAGGGCCTCATCCCACTTGTCTGGCTTTGGTTGCCCAGAAGGGGCAATGTTCTCCCGCGGACTACATATATAATTAAGCACTATGCAGTCCAGCTCGTAGGGGACACTTAAGATGTCTTCTTATTGGGTGGGGTATATGGGAAGGTCTTCATATAGATTAGGGCAGGCAAAAGAAAACCAGCCTAGTAATACAATTCTAACCTATGATTTAATAGCTTTTTATCTTTAGTAGTCTTTTAACCGCAGATTTTTTGAGATTCAATCCTATGGTGGTTAAGGATTTGATAACAGTGTAATTGGGCCTCGTACAAGATCATGATAGTGAAACGAGAGTATGACAGAGCTCGTAATTATTAAAGATGTGCCCAAGTAGCCCCAAAGAGCTTGACTGCATAAGCAGTAGCTTGTAGGAGAACATTTTACGATGAAAGAGCTCCATTGGTGAACTTCAAATATTTATTTACAATGGAAGAGCTCTTTTGTCTATTTAATTGTTTGTTTAAAATTTTATGATAAAAGATGCCCACCCCCACCCCCACCCCTCCCTCCCAAATAATGGATTTTGTATCCTTGATCTGGGCATTTTATTTTAGACAACCTGTCTTATCAATGGATTTGAGTTGCGACCAAGCATTCAGTACATGTGCCCATTACTGATCCATGTTGTTCACATTTGCAAGCCACCTTTCGTTTTATCATCGGTACATGTTGCCCGTTCAGGCCTGTTTCTTACTTGAATTCATCGAATTTTTGTTGGAGAGTTTTGAAGTTCTCCAAGATAGTAGAATTTTTGAATGCTCGTTTGTACTTGATTATTCAAAAATCTCACTAAAAAGTGATTTCAAAGGTCAATTGAAATCTTTTAAATATTTTTCAAGAAAACACGGAATATACAAATGCCACGAGATACGATGTCACAATATGTCAAAAAAGAAAAATTCCAACATGAAAAAAATCTTGTCAAAATTTTTAATAAGGTACATCCATTTCATAAGAAAGATGAGAGCTAGAAAGAGCCTCACATGTTTTACCTTGTTTGATGCATGTTATTGGGACATCCAACATTTTCTTGGTTGCACTACAAAGTCGTGTTGGATATGGGTTTATGTGGTGGAATAAGTGCTTATAAAATCATTGAAAAGTACCAAGTTTAAAACTTAAACTATCATATTGTAGTATGGGGGCATTTGCTGCAGCTGAAGTGGCCCCTGAACTTTTTTAGTGCGGTTCTGGACCTTTGGCTTATCTCTAAACCAGATGATCAATTGGATGCTTGTTCATGTAGTGGGAGTTCACCTTTATTGAAAACTGGTTGGAACGTCACTCAGTGCGCCCAGTTCTCCTGAGTGAATCATTTTAGGAATTGGAAGGAAATATCAGCATCATCATCAGAGCCCCATCCCATGATCTGGGGTTGTCTAAAAGTGCTCTATTTCTAAACTTCAGATGCTTAAAAATGGATTTGGAGAGGAACCTTTTTTATCCAGTTTGATTGCTTTATGACAAGATTTAATTTCCAGCGTTTATGTAATAGTGATCAGCATCATCAGTTTGTTGAACAATGATCTGCCAGTAAGCCTGTGACTACGGCATCTTATTACCAATCCTTGCAGTGATAGCTTTTGACTCTTGGGGGCCACTTGCCTAGTTGGTTGGAATCCTTCTGCGTGCATTGATGTAGTGGCAAATTAAGGGCACATTTGAGGATAAGGAGTCAGTTTTCTGGGTCCCATTTCTTTTTGTCGTTGTTTGGCGAAAATCAAAATTTGTAGCAACTTTTTCTTGGAAGAGAGGAACATTGAGTGGGAAAGCGTATCTAAGTATGAGTTCGGATTCCCCTGTTTCAGCAAAACAACAAAATACTGTTCGGATTCCCCTGTTCCAGCAAAACAGGGAAATACTGTTTCTAATGTAAAGTTCTTATGAGACGGCATTTGTATTTTTATTTTGTGAAAAGTTATGAGATGACAGTTAAACTGCATCCCTACATAGTCTTATTAAGAAGTTAGTGTTGAGTAATTATAACAAAACTGAAATTTTATCAGAGGAAATCCACACGTCAGTCCAAAGAAATGTCCTGGTACAAATAATTTTGAAATTGAAAGAAGCAAAGATATATAAAAAAATCAGGGTAATACCGTAAATCCAAAATAGGTCTCCGAAATGCCACCTAAGCCCACATAATGATAATTCAGACCATCCAAAATGAATGGGTCCCACCATTAAAAAAAATATATTGGTCTCCATCTAGCTCCTATTGAACTGTTGAGGATATATTGATATATCATTAGAGGGGATTATATTCTTCTTCGACTATCTAGATTGTCATTAGTTAGGGCCACGGTAGACTTCCAAATACACGGGAAGCGTGTAATAGCTGGATAGAATCCGGACTATCCCACAAGACTTGCCGCAATTAGGTCAGTCCCACCTAATTTGCAACATCAATCTACTATACTTGGCAGCAATCATTCTGGTATGTTGTAATTTAGCTCGTGAAAAAGTGAGTGCGCTAATGGCTGCTTGTTCCACCCGACACTCAACACACAGTTCTAATGAGCACATCCATGATGCTGCAATTAATACATATGATTAATAATGCATACGATTATGTTAATCAGATTGTGAATCATCTATTCAATATTACGCCGAGACCAACTTCAGCCTAAGTATAGTTTGAAGATATATATGTCGATACTTGAAGGTTCATGATGCAATTTGAATAGTCCCAATTACTAATAAGTGGCCCCACAAGGTGGTTCCATGGGACTTCATATCCTTGTCCCAGTTATTACAGGAAACTATATAATGCATGCCAGGAACTTCATCTTAGAACCACATAAAGATAATTTATACCATTTAAGATGGATTGAATCTATTTTTAGGATATATATCCTCATATTTTATTTTAACAGGAGGAGATCCCACGGTAAAGATGGATGATTGAAAAGAAGATTGGGCGCTGACGTGACATCTCTAGTGTTGGGGCACTAGTCATTTCCAGTCAAATGTTCCATTGGATGCGGGACCCACGGCCTTAAATGGCTCCCTATTATCTCTACGTGGGCCCACATGAGATCCGCATGTGTTACACGATCCCCGTGTAATATCCCCCGCACACGTGAAACATGTGGGAAGGCCAAGTTTCTCTTCATCAATAAAATAATATTCTTATCCACATGCTATGATTAAGAAATTCGTACACCCACCTCCCCCACGGCCCCACCCACTTAAAATTTCATTCATGAGCGTCTGACCAAAATCCATTACTTTTACATATGCAACGCTGTAGCTTCCAATAAGATATGCTTTCCCTCTAATAAAAACAACCGCGTGATTGAAAAGCCCGTGAAAAGTATACATTTTCCCCGGAAAGTTTCAACACTTTCACGTGCATGTATAATATCTATAAGAATTGCTTCCATAGTTCTCTGCTTATCAGCTTCTCCTCCAAAAAGCAAAGGAAATGAGAAGGACAATGGGGTCTCGTTCCTTTGTATTCCTGTTTTTGTTCTTCCTCTCTTCCATTTCCTCTTCATTTTCACATGAAAGCCCAAAAACATACATTGTCCATGTTTCCAAATCTCAAAAGCCCACTCTCTTCTCATCCCACCACCACTGGTACACTTCAACCCTTGCTTCCCTCCCCCAAAGCCCCTACCCCACCAACTTACTCTACAGTTACGACCACGCCGTCCACGGATTCGCCGCCCGGCTCACCCCCTCTCAGGCAGCCTCTCTCCGAGAGCTGCCCGGGATCATCTCCGTCCTGCCCGAACGAGTTCACCAATTGGCCACAACTCACTCACCCAACTTCCTAGGCCTCTCCGACAAGAAGCCCGGCCTCTGGGTGAGTTCCGATTACGCTAGTGATATCGTCATCGGAGTACTAGACAGCGGCGTCTGGCCTGAACGTCGCAGCTTCTCCGATGCCGGACTCTCTCCTGTACCATCTACATGGAAAGGAGCATGTGAAACAACCGGCAATGTGACTTGCAATAAGAAGCTGATCGGTGCAAAGGCCTTCTACAAAGGATATGAGGAGGATCTAGGAGAAAAAATGGATGAGAGTAAAGAATCCAGATCGCCCAGAGATACCAACGGGCACGGGACCCATACCTCATCGACGGCTGCCGGGGCTGCAGTCAAAGGTGCCGGCTTCTACAAGCTAGCCATGGGCGAAGCGAGGGGTGTTGCCACCAAGGCAAGGATTGCAGCATATAAGATCTGCTGGTTGGGTGGTTGCTTCGACTCGGACATACTTGCAGCAATCGATCAAGCCATCGCAGATGGGGTTCACATCATCTCCTTCTCGGTCAGTTTAAATCCTCCTGCCCCAGATTACGACACGGACTCCATCTCTATTGGTTCCTTTGGGGCCATCCAAAAAGGCATCCTCTTCGTCGCAGCAGCTGGGAATGATGGACCTGCTCCTTACACTGTAATGAACGTCGCACCATGGATTCTTACGGTGGGTGCGTCGACCATTGACAGAGAATTCCCTGCGGATGTTGTTCTTGGTGATGGGAGAGTGTTCAAAGGCGTATCGCTCTACGCCGGAAATCCACTTGGTCCTTCTAATTTCTCTCTCTTTTATGGAACAGACTACAATAGTAAGATTTGCGAAGCAAGGTACCTCCATTCTTCTGACATTGCAGGGAAAATTGTGGTTTGCGACAACAACAACGGTCAGGGGAACCTTGAGAAGGGCAATGCAGTGAAGAATGCTGGTGGAGTAGGTATGATCCTTGTAAACACCATAGAGACAGGCGAAATTCTCTCTGCGCAGTCTCATCTCATCCCTGCAACAATGGTGGGGAAGACCGCCGGCGACGAGATTAGGAAGTACATCCAGTCGGGGAAGAATCCGACCGCCACCGTCCTCTTCCGAGGAACGGTGATCGGCGCCACCCCTGCCTCTCCTAAAATTGCTGCATTCTCCAGCCGCGGCCCCAAGTTCCTCGCCCCAGAAATTCTCAAACCTGATGTGGTCGCACCCGGTGCGAACATCTTGGCTAGTTGGACTGGAGCCAGGAGCCCAACTGGGCTCGACTTCGACAATAGGCGAGTCGAGTTCAACATCGAGTCTGGGACCTCTATGGCCTGCCCGCACGTGAGCGGTGTGGCCGCTCTGCTTCGAAAGGCCCATCCGAGTTTCAGCCCTGCAGCTCTTAAATCTGCCATCATGACCACTGCTTACAATGTTGACAATTCCGGTGAGAGCTTGAAAGATATTGGGACAGGGGCCGAATCCACACCTTTCATTCATGGATCGGGTCATGTGGACCCCAACAATGCGCAAAATCCTGGCCTGGTGTATGACCTTAAACCCGCTGATTACATTGATTTCTTATGTTCAATTGGATACGATGAGTCGCAGATGGAACTTTTTGTCAAGGGTCAAGGAGGGGTTGCCTGCACCAAGAGTGCCTTGGCTAGCCCTGGTGATCTGAACTATCCTTCTTTCTCTGTTATGTTTACCTCGGATTCGGATGTGGTTAGCCATCGGAGGGTGGTGACGAATGTGGGTGCGTCTGTTGGTGCTGTGTACGAGGCCAAGATTACTGCCCCAGAGTCTGTTAAGATTACCGTTTCTCCGAGTCGGCTCGTGTTTAGCAAACAAAATACGAGCTTGTCATATGTGATAAAGTTCTCTTCTGTGCCTGGTTCGGGGGTGATGTCCAGCTTTGGTTCGATAACGTGGAGCGATGGGAGCCATTTCGTTAGGAGCCCGATGGCTTTTAGCTGGAGCTTTGGGCTGTCATCTTCCATCTGAATATAGATGACTAGTGTGTGTGTGTTTGTTTTTAAATCATCTGATGGTGTTGGTACTCTTTTTAAAGATATAATTTGAAGTTGTTAATCCAGTGGGTGGACTCACCTTGTGGATGAGTTGTAGCCTAGAATTGCAATGATCAGATATTGTAGCTATTTATCCCAATGTACTTTTGACCTTGTTTGCGTTAACAGGTCTGGATCGTCGATCTGATGACCATCATCCTTTGATGAGATTTATCAGATGAAGCTACTGCCAAGTAGGTTCTCAATCCCCATTGCCTTGGCCTTTGAGAGAGCTTGAGTTGTGGGTATGGTTAATTTGTGTGTGGCGCATCAAGCGGACCACATAGATTCTGGACATGGTACACAAAACCCATTTAACCCTGTTTTCCAGGCTTCCAGCTTCAATCCATCAGTGGTCCCGGTTGGTTTGAAAAATCGTGTCAACGATATAGTTTGTTTATAAACTGAGAGATAATAGTAATGACCCAACACTCCCTATGTGCGTTTTAAGTAATCTCATCCAAAGAAGATGCCCTGTAATAGGAAAATTTTATCCATGTCGATATATATGCATAAAGAAATAAAGATGAAGAAAATCGGTGCTATTCTTCCATGTCAGTTTAAGGATGAGCAAGGGTTGATTTGGTATTCAGATGGGGTAGTTCTCAGCCTACACAAGCTTTTAGGGCTTGTTTGGCGACTCCACTAATTAAGGTGGAGTGAAGAAAAGTCTTCTTTCGCCGGCCAAGAAAAAACTAACTTTTTTTATTGAGCAACTCATGGTAAAATAATGAAAGTTCTATATAAATTAAGAGCTTTGATCTTATGATTTTTTGCCTTCTTAAATAACTAACCAAATCACTACACTACACAATACAATACGTATAGATGGTATCAAAAGTAATTAAATGGTAAGGGAGCCTAGCCACTTGGGTCATTCCCGTGCTAAACATGAGTTACTGGACTAAAAGGTTTGAAGTTATAAAAACCATGTAAATAAATTCTTATTCATTATTTGCTATATCAAAGTCTTTCGGGATAAAACTAATATGTTTTACGATAACTAATTAAGTTTCTAATTTGATTATGCATTCTTTTCGGGATATGCATGAAAGTACCAAGGCCAGATTTAAAGATGTATAACTAATATAATGATTTAGTTCATTAGAGTGCAACAAAGAAATAAAATTCATGCGGGTGACCCGCAGTTAGGGAAAGAGTTTGAGGATGACGATGATCCATGCTACTCCTCACCGTCCCAACAACAAATAAGATGATGATCGAGAAAATAATGATAAATTATATCTTATGCTTATTTTTATCTTTCGAAATAGAATAGAAAGGTTGGAGTGTCCCATTGCTTCCCCACCCAAAAGATGGAAAATATCTTAGCTACTTAAAATAATTTGGCTAGATAATATGAACAAATAAGGTGACAAAAAAGGTAGGTCGCTAGCCCATATCCTTTGGTCCACTCTTACATTTGATGAATAATAAAGAAGTCAGTTCCGTCCCTCTAGCGATGATCCAACCCATGGAATCTCACTCACCACGTGGGGACAAAGTTATCAAAATAGGGGTAGAAAAGGCTTAAATACTTAATGGGACCTGATCCAATGAGAACTGTTCCCATTGAGACTCGTGAGAATTTTTTTTGTGGGGCCGAGTCCCACTTTGGAATGGAATATGTGGGGATTGTAAGATCTATAATGGACTGCCTTGAATATTAAGTTTGATTCAATTTCACACTCCTAATCTCTTCATTAATGGCCAATAAGCTAAATTCATATGTCTAAAATAAATAAGATTTAGAAGAATCAGACATTACATAAGATGAGGAAAATATAAAACCAAGCGTTCACTATCTTTTTTCAGTAAATTGAATGCTGGTAGACTTATCTTTTATAAACTGGTTTTAGTACAAAAGATGGATTGATACAAATGCAACTACTCCCATTTTATGCTCAACAGTAGAGTATAGGTGGCATAGAATATCAGGGAGGTTGTTCCAACTGTTTCCATTTGACTGAGCACCTATTTGACTGAGCATTATCTGGTTGATTCTGACGTGGGTTTGTGTTGGTTATGACCCTGGGTTTGTTTTGACCCACTACCTTTATCACTCCCCCTCAAGCTAAAAGGGTGGAGAAGGTCCAACATTTAGCTTGTCCCTGAGACAATAAAACACATCTTTGGTGAGTGGTTTTGTGAATACATCAGTAATTTGATCAACAGAAGAAACAAAGCGTGTCACAAGTGCACCAATCGTGACTTTTTCACGAACAAAATGGTAGTCGATCTCAATATGCTTTGTCCGAGCATGTATCACCGGATTAACTGTGAGATAGAGTGCACTCATATTATCACAGAAAAGCATAGGAGGTCTCTTGAGATAGAGGCCTATATCCCATAATATGTAGCAAATCTAAGTCAACTCTGCGGTAGTGGTGGCAAGAGCCCTATATTCTGCTTCAGTGCTGGACCTAGCCACAGTTAGTTGTTTCTTGGCTGCCCAAGAGATGCAATTAGCACCAAGATATACGCTGTAACCTGTAGTGGAGCGCCGAGTCAGCGGGCAACCGGCCCAGTCAGCATCTGAAAAACCATAGAGATGTAGAGAAGATTGAGCAATAATTCAAAGTCCATAATTTATGGTCCCTTTGATAAAACGCAGAATTCTTTTCACAGCTTCATAATGACCCTCATTTGGCATAGCCATGAACTGACAGACTAAGTTGACGGCATGTGTTAACTCCGGTCTTGTGAGGGTCAAGTACTGCAAAGCCCCAACTGCACTGCGATAGGAGGTCCCGTCAATTTCTGAGGTCTTGGTGAGATGGAGATTATGGTTAACAGCTAATGGAGTGTTAACATGCTTAGATTGAAGCATTTTTGTTTTTGTCAAAATTTAAAGGGCATATTTAGGTTGAGTAAGGAAAATTCCACCATCATAAGGAATGACCTCAATACCGAGAAAATAGTGAAGTGGACCAAGATCCTTCATTGCAAAATTCCATGGCCAGAGTCGTGATTAACTGGGAGAAAAGGAATTGATTATCACTAGTGATGATGATATCATCGACGTAGAGAAGTAAAAGTATAGTGTCTTGGTCACAATGCTGGACAAATAAAGATGGGTCAGCCTGACTGCAGAAGAACCCAATCTGAAGCAAGTAAAATATGAACCTGTTAAACCAGGCCTTTGGTGCTTGTTTTAACCCATATATAGCTTTTTTGATAAGACAAACATGTGAAGGATATGTGGTGTTAACAAACCTAGGAGGCTGCTCCATATAAATGTTTTCCTTAAGAAAACCATGCAGAAATGCATTTTTCACGTCTAGTTGACAAATAGGCCAACCTTTAACCACAGCAAGACTTAAAACAATTCGAATGGTAGTGGGTTTCACAACCGGACTAAATGTCTCATCATAGCCAATCGCTTTCTTTTGGTTGCACCGTTTCGCCACCAATCAAGCCTTAAACCGATCAATAGACCCATCTGATTTCAACTTTGTTTTAAACACCCATTTTGAGCCCACAACATTCATATTATGAGTGCGGGGTACAAGGACCCAAGTTTGATTTCGAGTCAGAGCATCAATCTCTTCTTGCATTGCAAGCACCCAATTTGGACGAGTTAAAGCCTGCCGGACTGAGATTGGTTCAGCGAAGTCCTTGGTTGGGACTGGCAAAGCTGAATGTTGTTGAGCAGACTTAATAGTCTTGGGCGCAGGTGGGCTGGCATCGGCAAAGCATGTATAGTCCGATGATAAATATTTGGAGTTAGGCTTTAGAGTGCCATCCTGAGATCGTGTGGTCATTGTGTGACCCATTTGGACAGGTGGTTGTGGCTCATTGTTTCCACGTGAATGAGGAAGTCCTGGCAGAGAATGCATGCTTGTGGTGGCGGTGCCCAACACATTGTTTTCATGAAACACATATGGCATAGTAGTGTCTTCATGAGACATGTGGCATAGTAGTGTCTTGTTGAGAATGAGGTGGCACAACAGTGCCCAACGTGGCGTCATTTGACAGTGTTGTAGTAGATATAGAAAGAGGTGGTGTGATGTCAACAACGGCTGGAATGTGGCATGTGGGCTCGTGATCAGAATTGGAATGTGATGCTGCCATTGGATCCACATTCTCGAGTTGACTAGTAACACCTTGTAGCATTGTGTCCCCATCTTGTAATTGCTGAGCAAGTGGTAATGTAGTGCGTGTGGGGCTTATGGACGGCTGACAAGAAGCGTGAGCATCTTGCACTACATCGCTTACAGAGGATAGAGGCGGATCCACCAAGCAAGGACATGTGCCATGGTGTGATTGCGTTGAGTGCAGTCAACTTGTCCATAGTGTTGGTCTGCTCCCCCTGAATAGACGGTGAGTCATTATTCTCTGGATTTTTCCACTGATCAAACTCCTCATATGTGGTTACAGCATTGTTCCCCTGCGAAGTACTAAACAGAGAGCGAGGATCAGCATAAGGGAAAACATGTTCATCAAATACAACATGCCGGGATAGAAACACTTTCCTGGATGGGGGATGATAACACCTAAATCCTTTGTGAATGGTGCTATAACCAAAGAATACACAAGGGTAGGATTTTGGTTCAAACTTGGATGATGCCCGATCTCTGAGATATGGAAAACATCTACACCCGAAAACTTTGAGAACAGAATAATCTTGATGCTTCTTGAACAGCCTATGAAAAGACTTTCCATTTGAATTGCTTGGGAGGGGAGTCGATTTATAAGAAATACTGCAGTTAGGAATGCTTCAACCCATAGAAATCTAGGCAGTTTAGCATGAAACAACATTGTGAGACCCGTTTCGACTATGTGCCGATGCTTCCTCTCAGCAACACCATTTTGTTCTGTTGTACTAGGACAGGACACTTGTCTTTGGATTCCACATTGTTCTAAGTGCTCAATGAATTTAGCAGATTGAAACTCGCCCCCTCCATCACTTTGGAATATTTTTATTTTCCTTGATAATTGATTTTCCACCAAAATTTGAAATTTTAGAAAAATAGGAAAAAATTCAGACTTCTTCCTAATTGGGTATAGCCAGGAACATCTACTAAGATCATCTACAAAGACGACATAGTACTTCATCCCTTGGAAAGAGGAAACTGGTGCCGGCCCCCACAGATCACTATGGATCTTAGCAAGTGGTTCAGTTTCTATTTTATTTCGCCAAGTAAAAGACAACTTGCAGCTCTTGCCCAATTGGCAACTACCGCATAATGTTGGAATTTTTTCCCATTTATTTACATCTATCACATGTTGAGAATTCGGAATCTTCATGAACCTTGAGTTGGGATGACCCAACCTCTAATGCCATATGTCTTCCGCAGCTTTACCCGATCTGACTGCTGAAAGAGCTATCTTAGCAGCTTTATTCAATGCATATAGGTTCCCATGTTTATGCCCCGAGGCCAAAGTCGTGCCCGTTGCTTTGTCCTTGTGTGGGAAAAACACCGTAATGACGAAGTTAAGCAACGATCACGGCTAAATTCCCCGAGCTCCTCAGCTTCTGTGGTGGAAGATCGTCAGCTCGGCAGTTCGGCCAATACCTTGGCAGCTCGGTAAATCAGTCCAGCTTGCAAGGTCGGCACCGCAGTTCGGCAGCTCGGTATGAGTGCCAGCCCGGTACAATGGCGCACCACGGCCAAGCTATCCTTGGTCCCAGGCCACAGCATCCCCAGCCACAGCACTAGAGTTAGAGTGGGCCGCCATTCTCCTCCTAGAGTCAGAATGGGCCGCCATCTACCTTCTGGAAATACGGCGCGCCCTGACAGATATGGGCGGTCATTTATGGCGATAGGATTGCCCATTTATGGTGATAAGAGGTGTGCTTTATCATTCCTGTACGCCAGCCGGCTGAAGGCGTGGAAAGTGAAGTAGGGTGTTGTCCGCTCCACCTACTGCTGCCTGTCAGGGTATGGGGGGATGGGACCTCACCTCACCTACCCCCACTCACAGAGAGAATGAACGAGGAACACTCGCCTATATATGCATGGGATCAGCCCCATGAGAGGTATGCACTACGCAATACACAGCCCGCTACTTTCAATATCACACAAACTCTCATTCCTCTCTTCCTCCTCCTGTTTAGTTTTCTCAGAGCTAACTCAGGCATCGGAGTGCCTTCGGCTCACGGCAGCCAGGGCCTCTGACCCAAGTCTTTCTCCTTCCCTTTCAGGTTATTGGAGTTCAACATTCCCCGTCCTAAGGAGTTTTACCTCAACCTCATCCTAATCTAAGTAGGTGTCGTTTTTACCGCCTACAGTTTGGCGCCGTCTGTGGGGAACTGAACAAAAAGCTTGTAAACACCATGCCTCCGAAAACCAGAAATGGCGAAGGACCTTCCAAGGGCAAGGCTGTGTCCACACAGCCTACGCTGGCGCAAAATCTTCCGCCTCCTCCCCCTCGGCAAAGGAGGTCTGGCGGGAGGTCTCTCACGGTCCAAACAGCGTCACAATCCAGGGAAGTAACCATGCTCTCCCTTCGTGACGTTCCACCTCCAGAAGAACCCCACCATGGCCATAAGCGGCCCGCGCAAGGTGACAAGTCAGTCACCAAACCACAGGAGAAGTCAGCCCGGGCTAGATCGCAGTCTCATCATCAGGCCAGCCTTGAGCACAACGAAGACCCCCGCCTGGCGGATATCAGAGCACAAAACCTCCTCATCCAGGAACAGCGTGAGCTTATCGAACGGCTCACGCAACGGCTCGAAGGCAAGAAGGATCAGAGCCCGCCGCCCAGGCGTCCGGGCCACGGACAAGACCTGAGGCACGTCCTCAACAATAAGAGGCGTGACCGAGACCAAAAAGAAGAAGGCTCCAGCAGCAGCCACATACATGAAGGGCCAAAGAAGCAATGCCAGGGGTTGGAGGACGATGAACTAAAGAAGTGGATCGACCAGCAGGTAAAGCAGACTGTCCGCCAGAATTTGGAAACTGCTGGTATCGACCGGGACCAGTATGCCACCTTTGAAGCTGAAGATACTGGCGCTTCTCCTTTCTCTAGGGAGATAAGAAGATACACGCTGCCCGAGAAGTTCAGCGTCCCAAGGTTCACCCTATATGACGGGACCTCGGACCCCGCTGCCCACCTCCGACATTACGTCCAAAGGATGTCGGTCTGGGGGGACGACGGTTCCCTGAACTGTCGAGTCTTTTCCTCCAGTTTGGCGGACCTCCCCCTACGGTGGTTCTGTTCGCTTCCCGAAAATTCCATCTCCAGTTGGCAACAGCTTCGGACCTCCTTCCTGGGGAAATTCCAGGCTCATCGCGTCATCCCAAAGACCGATGCCGACCTGATGGCCCTCCGGATGCAGGAGAACGAAAACGTCACCCAGTTCGCTCGCCGGTTCTGGACTGTTTACAGCCAGATCGAGAGCGCTTCTGAGGAGCTAGCGGTGAGGTCCTTCCAGCTGGCTCTGCAGCCGGGTATCCCACTTCGGGCGCAGCTGGTCATGTATCCCGTGACCACCATGAAGGAGCTGATGACCCGGGCCAACCGTTTCATCTTGGCGGAAGAAGACGAGGCGCGAGGTCGGGAGAACTTTGGCCTCACCAAGAAGAGCCAACCGGCCAAGGGAGACAGCAGGTCCTCCAGGAGGGAGGATCGTCGAAGGGACCCATCCCCGGATCGGCGCAAAGCCCGGTCCTCGGAGCAGCGCCGAACCCCCTCCGTCTCGACATCGGGGTCACGGAGCAGCAGGAAATCCGGCCACGAGCCATCCTCATACGTGGCCGTGAACACCATCTTCAAGGAGCCGATCTATAGGCTCCTCAACAAAATAAAGGCGCAGCCGTTCTTCAAATGGCCGCGGCCAATGACGGCCGACCCCTCTTCCCGGGACCAGACAAGGTTCTGTGCCTACCACAAGCAGAACGGGCACAGGACCGACGAGTGCAAGAGCTTCAAGTTCCACCTAGAAGACCTCGTGAAGGAGGGGCACCTTCGGGAGTACATCAAGCAGGAGGGCCGAGGTGATGGCCGACCTCCGCGGCGGGAAGCTGATAACCAGGACAGCGAGCCGGAAGGAGTCATCCACGTCATTCACCTCGCAGCCCCACCTAAGAAGAGCTCTCAGGCCCGCGCTGAGGCCCGGCGCGCCTCCCATGAGAAACAGGTGCTGACCGCGGCGCCAGAGCCGGCCGCGAAGAAGGCCAAAACAGAGGGGGTCAGAATATGGTTTTCTGACAAAGACCTGGAAGACGTCGAGCTACCGCACAACGACGCTCTAGTTCTCACCTTGAAGCTACAAAACTTCTTGGTTCAGAGAGCCCTCGTCGACCCCGGCAGCTCGTCCGAGGTCCTCTACTACGACTGCTTCAAGAAGTTGGGACTGAAAGACGAGGACCTCCAGGCATGCCGCACCCCTCTGGTCGGCTTCAGTTCCAAACCTGTCTATCCCAAGGGCAGGATCTCCCTTAGGGTCCAAGTCGGTGGCGCCTGCAGACAGGTCGACTTCCTAGTGGTCGATGTCCCTTCCCCGTACAATGTAATAATGGGGAGGACGTGGCTGCATAGCATGGAGGCGGTGCCCTCCACCCGGCATCAAAAACTCAAGTTCCCCTTGGAGAATCGATCTGGACGAGCGGAGGTGATCACCGTCAAAGGCGACCAGCACATGGCCAGGCAATGCCTGCTGGCCGTGCTGTCTGACGAGGCCGGGCCGTCCCAAGTCAATGTGACCGAGCTGGATAGAGAGGCCGAGCTCGAGGACGTCGGCAGGGCTCCGGCGCAGAAGAGCATCGAGGACCTCACCAAGGTCAATATTGATCCCGCCGACCCCGACAGATTCTTTCTCGTGGGAAGCCAGCTCCCCGAAACCGAGAAGATAGAGTTGCTCAACCTCCTCGAGGAGAATAAGGCGGTCTTTGCCTGGACACCGTATGAAATGCCCGGCATTGATCCCGCAGTCATCTGTCACGAACTGAAGGTGGATCCCAACCACAAGCCCGTGCTTCAAAAACCGCGCCGGTCTGGGGTCCCGCAGGCTGAGGCCGTGACTGAGGAAGTTCAGAAACTCCTCGAGGCAGGTGCAATAAGAGAGGTTCACTATCCGCAGTGGCTGGCCAACACCGTGGTGGTCAAGAAGAAGACGGGCAAATGGAGGGTCTGCGTGGACTTCACCGACCTCAATAAGGCTTGTTCAAAGGACAGCTTCCCTCTTCCAAAAATCGACCAGCTCATTGACGCCACTGCCGGACACGACCGGATGAGCTTCCTGGACGCCTACCGGGGGTACCACCAGATCCCCATGTACGCGGCAGACCAGGAGAAGACAGCTTTCATCACTCCCCGGGGCACCTATTGTTACAAGGTGATGCCCTTCGGGTTGAAAAACGCGGGAGCGACCTACCAGCGGTTGGTGACGAAGATGTTTCAGGCCCAGCTCGGCAAAACGGTGGAGGTCTACATCGACGATATGGTCGTCAAGTCAAAGAGGTCGCAGGACCACCTGACCGACCTCCGCCAAATTTTCGACATCCTTCACCAGTTCCAGTTGAAGCTGAATGCGTCCAAGTGCGCCTTTGGGGTCGGTTCCGGCAAGTTTCTGGGAAGCCTGGTCACAAGAAGGGGGATTTAAGCGAACCCCGACCAGATCACCGCGATCCAGGACCTCCAGTGTCCGACCTCGGCGAAACAAGTCCAGAGGCTGACCGGAATGGCTGCCGCCCTGAACCGATTCATCAGCCGCGCTTCAGACAAGTGCAGACCCTTCTTCCAACTCTTGAGAAAGGGCTCCAAGTTCCAGTGGACGTCAGAATGCTCTGAGGCGCTGCAGCAGCTAAAACAATATCTTTCTTCTCCCCCACTGCTGTCAACCCCGACCTTTAGAGAGCCACTGTTTTTGTACTTGTCGGTCTCGGACCATGCAGTGAGCTCGGTACTCATCAGAGAGGACAACGGCCAGCAAAGGCCCATCTATTACACGAGCAAAACCCTGCTGGACGCCGAGACCCGGTATTTGCAGCTTGAAAAACTCGCCTTGGCGCTCGTCAGCGCCTCTCGGAAGCTCTCCCACTACTTCCAAACCTTCACAATAGTGGTCGTAACCGAATACCCACTGAAGGCCCTTCTCCGGAAGGCAGATTTCTCTGGACGAATCTCCAAATGGGCCGTCGAACTGGGGCAATATGACATCGGCTATCAACCCAGAACGGCCATCAAAGCTCAAGTCCTGGCGGATTTCATCGTTGAGTTTACTCCTCAGAGTTCGGCACCGACCGCGCTCGATACCGAACTGGGGGGTGATAGGGGTGCAGAGGTTGCCACCAAGACTGAGCAAGAGCAGTCCTGGAAAGAGCTCTTAGACTCGTCCTGGAAAGTCTTTGTCGACGGATCCTCAACATCCAGGAGAGCTGGCACTGGCATAGTTCTCCAGTCTCCCGAAGGCCTCGTTATCGAACAAGCTGTGACCCTTGGTTTCAAGGCATCCAACAACGAGGCCGAATATGAAGCTCTGATCGCCGGACTCAACAGTGCCAAAATCCTGAAAGCCCGGTCCGTGGTGGTTTTCAGCGACTCCCAACTGGTGACAAGCCAGCTCAGCGGAGACTACCAAGCTCGGGATGACAGGATGGCTGCCTACCTCGCCCACGCCCGGGGACTTCTCTCCCAGTTCGAAAGGGCTGAGGTCCGGCAGATCGGCAGAGAATCCAACTCCCATGCGGACGCCCTCGCCAGCCTCGCCTCGGCTGTGGAAGCCGGTGAAAAGAGAACTGTTGAAGTAGAGACGCTGCTCGAGCCCAGCATCGAGCCCCAGCAACCCCGGCAGCTCATGTGCCTGGACCTCGGCCCGAGCTGGATGGACCCCATCATCGCGTACCTAAAAGACGACCAGCTGCCCGAGGACAGGACTGAAGCTCGCAAAATCAGATTGAAGGCGACCCGCTTCTGGCTGTCCCCAGACAGCAAGCTCTACAGGAAGTCATTCACGGGGCCTTACCTCCAGTGCGTCCACCCCGGCAAAGTCGACGATTTCCTCTACGAGATCCACGAAGGAGTCTGCGGCAGTCACGTAGGAGGTCGGTCACTTGCGTACCGGGCTATCAGCCAGGGTTACTGGTGGCCATACATGCAGAAGGACGCCCAGCTTTACGCCAGGAAGTGCGAGAAGTGCCAGAAATTCTCCCATTCTCTCCACCAGCCAGCCCAGGACCTAAGTCCTCTCTCCAGTCCGTGGCCTTTCGCCCAGTGGGGCCTCGACATCGTCGGACCACTTCACCGAACTCCAGGGAACAAAAGATGGTTGATTGTGGCTACGGACTACTTCACAAAATGGGTCGAAGCCGAACCTTTGTCCTCCATCACTGAACTAGACACGAAGAACTTTGTATGGAAGAATATCATCACGAGGTTCGGAATTCCCCGCACTCTCATTTCGGACAACGGGACGCAGTTCGACTCCAACCTCTTCAAGAGCTTCTGCCAGGAGTACGGCATTCGCAACATCTACTCTACCCCGGCGTACCCTCAGAGCAACGGCCAGGCCGAGATTTCAAACAAGGTGCTCCTCGACGGAATCAAAAAGAGACTCGACCGAGCCAAAGGTCGATGGGCGGAGGAGCTGCCAAGCGTCCTATGGGCCTACCGAACTACGCCGAGGCGTTCCACCTCGGCTACCCCGTTCTCCCTTGCCTACGGCATGGAAGCAGTCATTCCCCTTGAGGTCGGCCTCCCGACCTTGAGGTCCGAACTCTGTGACCAGGGTCTAAACGATCTGAATGTAGCACGGGAGCTGGACTTGGCTGAAGAACGAAGAGAGGCGGCAGCTATCCGCCTGGCCGCCTATCAGCAGCAGTTGGCCAGGGGGTACAACCCGAAGGTCAGAGAGAGAAGGTTCGTGATAGGAGAGTTGGTCTTGAAGAAAACACTTCCAGGCGACCGAGATCCCAACGAAGGCAAGCTGGCGCCTAACTGGCAGGGACCGTTCAGAATAACTTCTACAGCGGGGAGATCTGCCTACCGACTCGAAGATATGGAAGGGAAGCCGCTCCCGCGACCATGGAACGCGGCACATCTAAAAAAATTCTATTTCTGAAAAATGTACTCAAGAAATCAGATATCAATAAAAGGCAACTTTTCTGGAATGAGTGTTTGCATTGCTCCAAGGCTCGCAGCGGCTCGATCCCACTATTCGGAATGTCAACTGTCAGCTCGGCTCCATCGCCAGCTCCGACACCAGGGTCCGGTAACAGTACCACCCTCGCGGCTCGGCACCTCTGTTCAGAGGGCCAACCGTCCTGAGCTCGGTGCCTTCACCAGCCCGGGCGGTACAGCCATAAGCACATCAGGGTCCGGTAACAGTACCACCCTCGCGGCTCGGCACCTCTGTTCAGAGGGCCAACCGTCCTGAGCTCGGTGCCTTCACCAGCCCGGGCGGTATAGCCATAAGCACATCAGGGCCCGGTAATAGTACCGCCCTCGCGGCTCGGCACCTCTGTTCAGAGGGCCAACCGCCCAGAGCTCGGTGCCTTCACCAGCTCTGGCGGCACAGCCAGATGCATTTCAGGGTCCGGTAAGAGTACCACCCTCCCGGCTCGGCGCCTCTGTTCAGAGGGCCAACCGTCCTGAGCTCGGTGCCTTCACCAGCTCTGGCGGCACAGCCATTTCAGGGTCCGGTAAGAGTACCACCCTCCCGGCTCGGCGCCTCTGTTCAGAGGGCCAACCGTCCTGAGCTCGGTGCCTTCACCAGCTCTTGCGGCACAGCCATAAGCATTTCAGGGTCCGGTAAGAGTACCACCCTCCCGGCTCGGCGCCTCTGTTCAGAGGGTCAACCGTCCTGAGCTCGGTGCCTTCACCAGCTCTTGCGGCACAGCCATAAACATTTCAGGGTCCGGTCTCGGTGCCACCCTCACGGCTCAGCTCCTCTGTTCAGAGGGCCAACCGCCCTCGCTTAGTACCTATCAATCTACTCGGCAAGTTACTTGTATCGATACGCTACGCATCCCACCACAAGCAAAACAGACGACACAGTATATGCAAAGAATGTTGTTTTATGTATAAAATCAGCTTATACATTGTTTTATTACAATGTATGGCAAAACAAAAAAAAAAAAATTACATAGTTCAGGGAGCTGCTGCTCCCTTATTACAGCTAGTCCCGGCGGCACTCTTGCCAGTTACGGCTGGGGCAGCATTGGGAACCACTGGAGGGGCAGGGGCGACTGTTGCTGGAGGGACCTCCGAGGCTGAAGGAGCGGGGGCGATTCCCGAGACGGCTCGCAACTCCGAATCCGAGCGAGGAAACCTGGGGGAATTCTGAAAAATGGGGCTATCCGGAGGGACACCAACCCTCCGTAAGGCCGCCTTCCACCCAAGTGCCCACGCCTTCTCTCGGATTCCTGGCAGTTGAGCCTTGTAGTCAGCTGCCAGTTTGCTGACCTCCTCATTCATCACGGACTCGTGCTCGGCGACGTACTCTTCCTTGAGTCTCGCTTCTTGATCTCTCAGAGCCCGCGCGAGCTCGGCCGCCTTCCCGTCCAGAGCCATCTCAAGCTTTGTCTCAGCCAGCTTCCTCTCAGAGATAAGCCTACTGTTGGTCCCCCGCAGCATCTTCATGTCTTCCTCCCTCCGCGACGACGCAAGACGGACCTCGTCTAGCTTCCAGGACAGTTGGACGTTTTGATCCACCGCCTGTTTTGCTTCCTCCTTGAGGTGCTCGGCCAAGGCCCGCTCTGCGTCGAGCTCGGCAAGAAGATCTTCCTTCTTCCTTGCCTCCTCCTCCAGGGCCGCGTCCCTTGCCGCCAGGGACTTAAGCAGCAACTCCTTTTCGGCTGACCAATCTGCTGCCCTGGCTTCGGCTGCATCCAGCCTCCCCATGCCAGTCTGGCACTTTTGCAAGAGCTGCAGTGGAAACAGAAGTGTCACAAAATGAAACACAGCAGAAAAAGAAAGAATGTTGAGTCAAGCGTGTACATACCGTTACCAGAGACCGCATTGAGGACATCAGCAGGGACTTGTTGTCCATCTGCGCCCACCTTGCCATGTCCTGGGGAAGGGCGCACGCTCGTCCCAGAGCGACAACCACTTCGGGGCTGACCGCTCGGTCCGATTCGGCTAGTTCCCTCCCCAGCACCCCCTTGATGTCCGGTCTCCAGGGGATGAAGTCGGGAGGAGCGGCGGACCCCCCAACCGACACGGCAGGCTCGGTGGCGGACGGGGCTTCGACCCTGGGCCTCTTCTCCGGCCTGCGCTCCTCGACGACCTCGGCAGTATCCTCTCTGCCTAGGTCGGAGTGCGATTCTTCAGAAATGACTGCCGGAGTGCTCGACCCGACCTCTGCTGCAGCAGGCATTCCCGATTGAGCATCGTCGGTAGCTTCCGGAACCGTCTCGGTCCCGGGCGCGGTTACCTCAGCAGCGTCCGCCGCCGACATACTTAGGGCGACATCGGCACCTCGGCAGGGAACCGAGCTTTCGCCTGTGTCTCCAAACGCAGCGGCGGAGAGGTCTTCCGCGACAAAGCGCTTGCGACGACCGCGCAACATCTCGACCTCGGACTCTTCCGAGCTGGATGTGCTCCGGGACTCGCTGGAGACAACAAATTTCTGCCTTAGCCGCCTGCGCCCGGTCTCGGCTCTCTTGGTCGCAGCTGCTTCACGGACAGGGGACTGTCCTCCCAACTCTACCGGAATGCCGCTGGGGATTGCGACAGTAACGGTCTCCGGAGCAGGAGCCTGAGTCCGTTCGGTGCCCGGTACGGTGTCTTCCCCGTGAAGCACGGAGTCGATCCCGGTCACCCGCCTCGGAGCAAGGAAGGACTTGTAGTGCGGCGTGTACCCCAGCAGCGAATACGCAGCTCGGCAGTGATGGCCGCGGTACTTCCGCACCTTCTCGTGCCAATCGCTGTTCACCCTCCACCGGTTCCTTCGGGCAAGCTCCCTCCTCTGCCGAAAACCTGCAGGAACAGGACAGTGTCAGCAAGGGAAAGAGATGATAAAAATACAAAATCCAGGGGCCTCGGTTTTTACTTGGGGGGACTCCTATTTTGCGCGGTATCCGGGCCGTGGTGCTGGGTTCCGCCTCGCCGAACTCCCACGCCCCGCGAACGAAGACACGGTCCTCCCCCGCGTATTTATACGAGTCTTCCAGCGCGGTCACGAAGGCGGTCCGGTGGAGCCTCAGCCGGAGATAGTACGTATGCCCGTCTGCCGATTTGCAGAGGTCATACGCCTCCTCGATGTCCGAGACACCGAGGTTGATGGACAAGATCTCGTTGAGCCGCACTATTCCCATGATGATCTTGTATCCGTTGGGAAGCAGCTGGCAGGGGCTCAACCCCCACTCCCGGAGACATTCCCTGAGAAGTGGGTGAAGGGGGAACCGGACTCCTCCCTCCACGACGGCCACCAGCCAGAACGGCATCCAGCCGTCGCTGTATGTGATACCGTCGTCAGGTCCGTCTGGCCTAACCTCTACGTTCGCAGGGACTTTGTATTCCTTCCTAAACAGGCTTATGGACAGTGCGTCCCCTAGCCAATGCCTATGCACACCCATTCTCTACTCTAGATGGAAGACCACCCACCGGAAAGGAAGAAGACGGGGGAGAAGTCCTACGATGGGAGGAGTCTACGAGCAGAATGGTCGCAGGCAACAGGCAACTTACTGTTCTTCAGCAGGTTGCAGCAGGAGCTCTGAGGATCGAAAAGAAGGAAGACGGAGAAGGAACCCTAATTTATAACGGATGGAGGCGCCGTTTCAGATTTCGAGAGAAGCCTTCAATATGGCCCTACCTCGAGTAGCCCTAGCGTCGCCTCGGGCAGCCCAGTCGTCCTGCAGATTTGATTGCGCGCCCTTAACAAAGGCGACACGTGGCACGGCGCTGCATTCCCAGAGGACTATTTAAATATCCAGGACAGGCGAAAAGACACCTCCAAGGGGCCCGCGTGATAACAGCGACCCCCAGACCCAAGGGGGCCCTCTTGATCCGAAGCTCCCTCGTCCCGTTACTACCTTCATGACGATCACCCTCACTTGAGCTCGGTAACAGAACCAGTTATACGGTCATCAAGCTTCTGACCCCTTCGAGCCAGGAGGCTCTCAGGAGTCAAAAGCTAGGGGGCAATTGTGTGGGAAAAACACCGTAATGACGAAGTTAAGCAACGATCACGGCTAAGCTCCCCGAGCTCCTCAGCTTCTGTGGTGGAAGATCGTCAGCTCGGCAGTTCGGCCAATACCTTGGCAGCTCGGTAAATCAGTCCAGCTTGCAAGGTCGGCACCGCAGTTCGGCAGCTCGGTATGAGTGCCAGCCCGGTACAATGGCGCACCACGGCCAAGCTATCCTTGGTCCCAGGCCACAGCATCCCCAGCCACAGCACTAGAGTTAGAGTGGGCCACCATTCTCCTCCTAGAGTCAGAATGGGCCGCCATCTACCTTCTGGAAATACGGCGCGCCCTGACAGATATGGGCGGTCATTTATGGCGATAGGATTGCTCATTTATGGTGATAAGAGGTGTGCTTTATCATTCCTGTACGCCAGCCGGCTGAAGGCGTGGAAAGTGAAGTAGGGTGTTGTCCGCTCCACCTACTGCTGCCTGTCAGGGTATGGGGGGATGGGACCTCACCTCACCTACCCCCACTCACAGAGAGAATGAACGAGGAACACTCGCCTATATATGCATGGGATCAGCCCCATGAGAGGTATGCACTACGCAATACACAGCCCGCTACTTTCAATATCACACAAACTCTCATTCCTCTCTTCCTCCTCCTGTTTAGTTTTCTCAGAGCTAACTCAGGCATCGGAGTGCCTTCGGCTCACGGCAGCCAGGGCCTCTGACCCAAGTCTTTCTCCTTCCCTTTCAGGTTATTGGTGTTCAACATTCCCCGTCCTAAGGAGTTTTACCTCAACCTCATCCTAATCTAAGTAGGTGTCGTTTTTACCGCCTACAGTCCTTGATCACAAAATTTGAGTCAGTGAATTCACACGTGCATGCATTATCTTTTGCCAATTGTGAAACAAAAACAAGGTTTTTCTTCATTTGTGGAACTACAAGAACATCATTGAGTTTGATATTTCTATATTGCACACAATCCCCGATATGAGAGATATTTAAACAAGATCTATCCCCCACCATAATTTTGTCAGATCCACCATAAGGTACTAAATTAGTAGGATTACTTGGATCATTAGTTATATGTGCACAAGCTCCCGTGTCCATGTAGAGTGTGGGGTCAACATCATCAACGGCCAATGCTTGTGGTATATCATCATGGGCTTGATAAGCATAATCCCACCTATACCAACACTTTGTAGCAGAATGACCTCGACGGTCACATATTTGACAAATGAGTGGGCTCGTGTTGGTGTACCCAGTTGGAGCAGCAGTAGAATTCTGAGTCACAGTTGCTGAATTTTTTGGAACACATGCAGTGGAATTTTGAGCTCAGTTGGGCTGCTGATTGTGACCAAAAGCACGATAGGTGGGGTTTGAAGGACTTTGCTGCCCATTGTAATTACTGGGCGTGAACCCATTTTGACTATTAGATATGTTGAAGCCACTGTTTTGGCTAGCTGGAACAAACCCACGGCCCTTAGAGTTAAACCCATTGCTAGAATTTCTTCTGCCTCGGCCACAGCCACGTCCACCATTTGGGCGATTCGCGTAGAAGGCCATGTTTGTGTCAATTTGCTGAGGTACAAAATTCATACTTTGCACACGCAAATCATAACTTTGGACTACTATAACAAATTGAGAATAGGATGGGAAGGGAGGTTTTGACAGCATAGAAGTGACTAGAACATTATACTTCTCCCCAAGCCCACGAGACAAGTATATTACTTTGTCATCATCCGGTATGGGTTTGTGAATTGCAGCCAAGCCATCAACCACCTTCTTGAAAGATTTTAAATAGTCACGTACAGACTGAGAACCAAGTCTCATGTCTTGCAGTTGCTGTTTCAACTGTACTTCTCGGTCCTTAGTGACTTGGAGAAGATTTTCTTCAAGTGCATTCCAGATATCTCAGGCTGTATTACAGCCAACTACATAATATAAAGCTTCTTCAGACAAAGTACATGTCATCCGGCGTTTAAAAAGAAGATCACGATCTTTCCAAGATGTGAAGGCTGGATTTGGCACCGTCTCATCTTTATCATTGAGTATGACTTCAGCTGGCGGAGCATTTTTGAGATGACCTTCAACTCCAAGACTTTAAATTAATGGAAGGATTTGAGCCTTCCAAATGAGATAATTTGAAGAATTTAACTTCACTGATATGATACTAATCAGATGGTGAAAAGAGTTTAGAAAGAGTAGCAGTGAAGATTGTGAAGACGCCATTGGTTTTTTTTTCCTTTTTGAAAGGAATGTAATGTCTGAATCATAAGACCAGCTCTGATACCATCTAAAATAAACAAGATTTAGAAGAATCAAACATTACAGAAGATGAAGAAACATAAAACCAGGCGTTCACTATCTTTTTTCAGTAAATTGAACGCTGGTAGATATATCTTTTATAGACTGGTTTTAGTACAAAAGATGGATTGATACAAATGTAACTGCTCCCATTTTATGCTCAACAGTAGAGTATAGGTGGCATAGAATATCAGGGAGGTTGTTCCAACTGTTTCCATTTGACTGAGCATTATCGGGTTGATTCTGACCTGGGTTTGTGTTGGTTATGACCTGGGTTTGTTTTGACCCACTACCTTTATCAATATGTATGAGTATAAAGTCGATTCAACAGTCTAACTCATTTACATTGGTGCCAAACTTTGGGACGTATAACTTTCAAGGAGGTCCCAATCTATTACAAAATTTGGATTTGGCGATAGGTGGGGCCTACCCATATAACTTACCATATAATAAAAACACATGATTCAATATTCCTTTTGTTTTTTTGTTTGAAAAAGTTATGAGAAATCATAAGAATCTCTACGAGCTGTGCTTCATACACAACCACAATCCATGGCTGACACACATATCAAAAAGTCAGTGTCTCATGATATTTTTAAAGCCATTATCTGAATCCTTGGCTGCATCTGAAGCTCTTTCTTGACTTATTATAATATAGTAAATGAAACACAGTTCTTAAAGTATGATAATTTAGAAATTTAGCTTAAGAAGAACTAGATTAGTTGTTGTTAATTGTCTAATTAAAGCTGTAAAAAAAAGTAGTTGCTACAAACTGGTGATATTTTATTTCAGTTGTCTATTTTATAACCTTAGATTAAGTTATTTTCAGTGTCATTGAACTTGAATTTTTACAGATAGCTAATAGAAAAAAAAAAAAAAAAAGCTTCTCATGTCTACTGGGGTCAATGTGATAAATAAACAAAAAAGAAAAAGAAACAAATAAACATGCATGAGTTTGGATGCTCTTACAAGTGTTGGGATCTCTGGGCATATAAGCCAGGACTAAGCCCAAATAAAGGAGTCACAAAACAGCCCAAGCCCAAATAGTGAAATCAAAGTTCAGGTTTACTTCTGCATGCTAATCACACAAGTTCTTTATTGTTTTGGGGGTGGAGAGGGGGGTGGGGCTAATTAATGATGCTTTAAACTTGAAAGCCAAAGAATCAAAATCCCTAGTGCTTTGATCAACGGTGATCGTGAGTAGACCAATCACGATCTGACACATAGCGCGAGCATCTACACATGAATGGCAAGCTACCCCACAAACCTACGAGATTGGTCCACTCATTGTCACCGTGAGGTAAAACCTCACGTAACCAAGACTCAAAACTCTAATCGTGCTTTAAACTTGAAAACCCAATACTAAACCAAAGTGCCAAAACCAACCTGACACGGGCGTCAAAGGTTCTTAAGTTTGGCCGGCTGGAAATACCATGGATTATAAAAGAGAAGGACAAAAAAAGAAGAGAAAAAAACTCATAAACAAGAGTGCTTGGTCTGTTATAGCTGATGGGGATGATGACGACGACTTAAGAAAATAATAATGAAGATCTGTCCAGCTTAATTCAGGAGTACATCTACATGAATAGCCCTGACAGCTACAACGGTTTAGATTGTCTCAGCGACGCATGAATCATGCCTTTGGCCCCTTGGGGCTGCTCATTTTTGCACAATCTTCCAAAAACTCCATTTCACCGATGCCTGGGGAAGTAGATCAATGCTCGTGCCCCCACGTGGAAATAAATGACTCAGATGGTTCGTCTCGCCGAATCGGGGGTTTTGGTTGATGCCACTGATCCCAATATGGGTAGGGGAACCCTGCTCTAGTGGGACCAGTTTATATAAATGTTTCTTCTAGCAAATTGGACGGCTCTGACTTTGATCTGAATATTGGTTTCTTTCCTGGAGGGCCGGGAACCTGAGTATGCCATGATCCAATCAAATGGATGGCGGGAATCAACGATTGGTCGGTCTTTTGTTCTTTTAATTTCTCAGCTCCTTTCTGCTTATGTAATATGACAGTTATATTTGACAATGCTTGGTTTCCAAGTGGTAATGGGTGGTAATCACAGTTATATTTGACAATACTCGGTATCCAAGTGGTAAGAAATAGTAGTTTTCTCCTTGATTTTAGAATTTGTATCCTAAAAATTCCACTTTTTCTGTGGTAATTCTAGGTGAGACGGGTCCCACAGTAAGATTGATGGAGTTTTTCACAATTGATTATAAAGGGTTCAGATTTCTTGTTCCCCTCATTTTAACTCACCTGTTACTTTCTTTCAAATATATATAATTTGGAATCCCCTTCACTCACCTGTTCCCTTCTTTCAAAATATATAATTCGGGTAGAAGATAAGAGGTAGTGACTAGTGAGTAGTAGGAGCAGAAGGGGAGCCATGGCAAATCCAAACCACATCTCCTTCATCATCATCTTCTCCTTCATCATCACCGTCCACACATCCCTGACCCACGAACCACAAGCAACCTTCATCGTCCACGTGTCAAGATCCCACGTCCCCTCAGGCGTCAACTCCCACCACGATTGGTACTCCTCCACCCTCCGATCCCTCCCCCAATCCCCCCACCCCACCGAGCTCCTCTACACCTACCACCGCGCCGTCAACGGCTTCGCTGCCCGCCTCACCCCCTCCCAGGTGGCCCACCTCCTCCGCGTCCCCGGCATCCTCTCCGTCTCCCCCGACCGGGCCCACCACATCCACACCACCCACACCCCCTCCTTCCTCGGCCTAGCCGACTCCTCCGGCCTCTGGCCCAACTCCCAATACGCCGATGACGTCATCGTCGGCGTCCTCGACACCGGCATCTGGCCCGAGCGCCGCAGCTTCTCCGACGCCGGCCTCTCCGCCGTCCCCGGCCGCTGGAAGGGCGCCTGCGACGCCACGGCGGACTTCCCCGCCACCGCCTGCAATCGCAAAATCATCGGCGCTAGGTTCTTCTACAAGGGCTACGAGGCCGCCATGGGAATACCCATCGACGACAAGACGGAGTCGAAGTCGCCCCGCGACACGGAGGGCCACGGCACCCACACGGCGTCCACGGCTGCCGGAGCGACGGTGTCCGGTGCTGGATTCTACGAGTACGCCGTCGGTGAGGCGAGGGGGATGGCGACGAGGGCCAGGATCGCCGCCTACAAGATCTGTTGGAGCCTCGGCTGCTTCGATTCCGATATACTGGCGGCAATGGACAGCGCGATCGCTGACGGAGTCGATGTAATATCGCTCTCCGTCGGATCGAGCGGCTATGCGCCGCCTTACTACGACGACTCGATCGCGATCGGGGCTTTCGGAGCGGCGGAGCACGGAGTGCTTGTGTCGTGCTCTGCCGGTAATTCCGGCCCGGGGCCGTACACGGCGGTTAACATCGCGCCGTGGATTTT
Organism: Persea americana; assembly: GCA_029852735.1. Classification (NCBI taxonomy): domain Eukaryota; kingdom Viridiplantae; phylum Streptophyta; class Magnoliopsida; order Laurales; family Lauraceae; genus Persea; species Persea americana. The sequence continues at coordinate 49,875,734 of CM056817.1, read as the reverse complement.
GACGGTTGGGGCATCGACGATCGATCGGGAATTCCCCGCTGACGTCGTGCTTGGAGACGGGAGCGTCTACGGCGGAGTGTCGCTCTACTCCGGCAGCTCGCTCAATTCCAGTAATCTGCAGGTGGTCTACGGCGCCGACTGCGGCAGCAGCTACTGCTATCCGGGGCGGCTCGACCGAACAAAAGCTGCGGGGAAGATCGTCATCTGCGACCGCGGTGGCAACGCCCGTGTCGAGAAGGGCGCCGCCGTGCAAACTGCCGGCGGCGTTGGCATGATCATGGCAAACACCGCCGAGAGCGGGGAGGAGCTGATTGCGGACTCGCATCTAATCCCGGCCACCATGGTCGGACAGATCGCCGGAGATAAGATCCGGAATTATACCAGGTCGCAAGCTTCTCCGACGGCCACCATCCTCTTCCGAGGAACGGTGTTTGGGACTTCTCCGGCGGCCCCCAAGGTGGCTGCCTTTTCTAGCCGCGGACCCAATTATCGGACCCTTGAAATCCTCAAGCCTGATGTGATTGCACCCGGAGTTAATATCCTGGCGGGTTGGACCGGATTCAGCAGCCCGACGGATCTGGATTTTGACCCGAGGCGGGTCGAATTCAACATTATCTCGGGCACATCCATGTCCTGCCCCCATGTAAGTGGATTGGCTGCTCTCCTACGGAAGGCCCACCCGAGCTGGAGCCCAGCTGCCATCAAATCTGCCCTCGTCACCACTGCCTACAATCTTGATGATGCAGGTGAGAACATCAAGGATCTCGCTACTGGCGCGGAATCCACACCCTTCATCCATGGTGCCGGACACGTGGACCCCAACAGAGCGCTTGAACCGGGCCTGGTCTATGACATCCAGCCCAAGGACTATGTGGCTTTCCTCTGTGCCATTGGATATGATTCGAATCAAATTGGGGTTTTTGTTAAGGATTCGAGCAAGGTTGACTGCTCTGCATCATCCTTGGCGAGTCCCGGTGATCTGAACTATCCCTCATTCTCTGTGGTGTTTCAATCCAAGATGGATGTTGTTAGGCATACAAGGATGGTGACTAATGTTGGCCCATCTCCGAATGCGGTTTATGTGGCCAGCATTTCGGGCCCCAAATCCATTGCAATTTCTGTCTCGCCCACTAAGCTGGTGTTTGATGAGCAGAACCAGAGCTTGACCTACACGATAACATTCGCTTCTTTGTCCAATCCGGTGACGAATGTTATAGGCTCGAGCTTTGGCTCAATTACGTGGAGTGATGGTGTCCACAAGGTTAGGAGTCCCATTGCCTGCAGCTGGCACGGGGGTTCAGTGTCTACCATGTAAATTACATTGCTTGTTACCATTTAAATGTATGGTTTGGTCATGGAGAACAGAAATGTTGTTTTAGTCCATTTTCATTGGTACGCCTGTAGTTGTATCTAAGCTTTGCAATTTGGTTGCCAGACCTCTTCTTATGATGCTTTCAATATCATACCCTGTGCAATTTCTCTAGACTTGAACTTAATGATCTATTTATACCAGAATTTTCTCATCCAAGTCAAAGTTCATGATCACCGTTAAGATGACCTTTGGTGGGCCAATATATAAATGATTAATTGTGATGGGATGAGTGCTACATATCTCTTAATAAGAGACTTGTGTGGAGCATATTGTCGAGTCTCTGGAATGTCACTCCACTATATCTAGAAATTATCGTCCGTTAATTGCTATTCTCTCTGTTGAGGCTATTTGGCTTACAAACCTTCGTGTCGATTCATTCTTGCCTGAAAGCAACTATAAAGATGACCTCAATAACTAAATGGGCACACTTGGTGTTGATGGTAAGCAAGTCCCGAAACAAGGTTGGACCCAAGCCTACAAAAGGGTTTACCTAACCTCATAAGTTATTTAACTCCCATAATCCAAACAAACCATTTCTGTAACTGTCTAGTCGCTATTGAACATTTCATCACACCATACCGATGGTGCAGATGAGATGTCAGTATAGTTGATGCGCATAGTCACGAAATTTTCCATGATCTTTCAACCTCAACGGACCCATATCCTTTTAGACCTTTCTAAATCAGCAATCAAGTTGATGCCATTCGAGTCTCTACCGATCGATCCAAATGACATCATCGAAGATTGGCATGCATTGTAACGGCCATGTGCCCAGAACACTTCAATGATCGTGGTGCAATCCAAGTTTCCATATTCATGAAGTTATGAATGAAGAAAAGAGCCATCCATCACCCTTTGGCTTAAATGAATTATTAAATCTAATGTCAAAAGTGCCGTTACAGCCATGCAGAACCAAGTGAATAACTCACCTGGAATTCTTACACACTGATCTCAGACAATCCAGGAGGACTATACTTTCCTGATCACAATCAACAGCACACCTATTTGGCTCTCTCACATTTAGGCAACCTCAGGACACACTATCATACCTACAGCGCGCGCACACCCCAAAATCATGGGCGTGGTCACAGTTCTAAGTCTCATTCACCTGCTGGATGAAACCCAACAGCAGCAAAATTACCATGTTTGTAGGAAAGTTTGAAGGAAAACGGACGGGAGTTTTCCCCAATATTTGAAATTGCCATAGAAATGACAAATTAATTGAAATCCACCCTGCGTCCAGTTGAAATTCCATTCAATTCCAAACTTCCCGAAGCAAATGGCTCCCAGCCGGGAAAGTATCTGCAAAGAGATCATCTTAAGTCGGACCGTTTTACAACTGTTTCCAACTCCACGAGTAGGCAATGGGGCTCCGCACTTGATGCTGCTGATTACTCCAAGAGAGCCACCCAAACGCTGCTGTTGGACTCACAGCCTTCTTTGACACAAATGTCACACTATATCTTAACTTCTGTCCCGCCTCTCCAAAAATAAGCCTGGTGGGCTTCACAATTACTCGAACGCCAGCAGGACTGCCAACGGCCACATGGTACACCGAGCCTGCAAGCCCGACATTCATCAGCTCACGGCTATATTTAACAACTCTCCGAGACTTCCCAAACACAACGGAGAAGGACGGATAGTTGAGGTTCCCAGGATCCAACAACCGCCCTGAGCATGTGAAGTTTGATTGCTTGACAATGGTTTGCACATGCTCGGGGGCGTACTTCAAGGAGCATACGAAGTCCACATAGTCCTCTATGGTGATGTCATAGACAAGGCCTGGGGAGAGGGCCTTCTGAGGGTCAACATGACCAGAGCCATGGGCCAATGGTGTGGAAATAGAATCCTCAGAGGCATCGTGGAGGGAGGAATTGGTGTTGTCAAGGGTGTAGGCAGTGGTCATCAGTGCAGACTTGATGGCACTTGGGCTCCAGTCAGGGTGGGCAGCCTTAAGCAATGCAGCCACCCCACTGATGTGAGGGCATGACATTGATGTACCTGCATTACACAAAAACCAAAGTCAAGCCAGTGTCCAAACTCTCTACAACAAGAAAACTTAAAAAAAAAAACACGTTAGTCTGTCCAGTTTTGCTAATGTGATAAAAATAGAGTAGACTACTGTTATCCGCTTGCATAACAAACTACGATTCATCCACATTATGAAATTGCCATAGCAGAGAGATGATGTTATGTATGATAACCACCATATTCAAGGAAACACTCTTCTAAATATTGTATGAAGAGTATAGGTCATTTTTTGGATCCCTAGTCCCTACTCCTTTCCAACAAGTTATCAGAGTATACCATTGGATCAAGAAAATCCTAAACTGGCATGAGAATCACTCTGGTTCTAAATATTGTATGAATAGTATGTCATTTTCATGATCTCTAGTTGCTAACTCCTTTCCAACAAGTTATCAGAGTTGACCGTTGGATCAAGAAATCCTCAACTGGCACAAGAATCACCCTGAGCTGAGCAAGATTCAATGTTGGGACTGGGGTGAAGATTGATACAATTCAGTCCAAGATTTAAGCCTATGTACATTATAAGGCCCCAACTATGTGGTCCAGGCCATGATAGTTAAAACAAACTTGGGCTTGACTTTTAGGTCAGCAGGCTAGATCTAATTAACACATGAACTACTCTCCTGCAGGTAAAAGTTGCACAACTCTGAAATGGCATGATGATAAAAGAGAATGCAGTTAAGATGTGTGTGCCAATGGTTGGATGAAGAAGAAACGATAGGATATAGAAATTGACTAAATAAGGGAAAATATAGGTAGCACCAAAATACCAATGAGGAAAAAAGGATCAAGGGAACTCGTTTAAGATGGCCCTAGCTAGTATTCCATCAGAAACCATTCCGCTGTCAAAATATAAGTGCCACTTGTTCAAACAACTAGACAAAAGGCCACAACTTCAAATAAGGTTGATTGAAAAAATAAAGCAGATAACAGATGAGACAAGACTTCAATCATGATGATTTCCAAGGCATACATGATAAGAAGAACCTGGAAAAAAATTAAAATTGAGGACCACTGCCGCTTTTGGTCAATGATGTCCATGCCATACATGATAAGCAGCAACCCGGAAAAAAGCACTATTGAGAGCCACTGCTCACTTGCAATTCAAGATAAAGTTATCATTCAATAGGTTCAGATTTATTATTAATTTAACAATCTATTATGTGAGCTGTTGAATATGATCCATAATTGAAGTTCATTTTTTAACTCTGTTTCGGTTGACTATGGATTGAAAATGATTTGGTTGGTTTGGTATTTGATATTTCATGTGCAAAGTTTCACTTTGGTAAAAGTGTTTAAAATATATAATCAGAAAAATTGTAAAAATTGTGAGATCAGCAAGCATAGTATGTGTATCTTACCGAATCAACAGTACATGTCATTTTTGCATGCCAAATATATAATCAACAGTATCACTTTGGTAAAAGTTTTGGTATTTGATATTTCATTTTCAAAGTATCACTTTGGTAAAAGTTTTTAAAATATATAATCAGAAAAATTGTAAAAATTGTGAGATCAACAAGCACATTATGTGTATTTTACTGAATCAACTGTAAATGTCATTTCTATATGCCAAATCTATAATTCATAAGCCATTTTTGTGTCTGACAAAGTGAAGATTTAAAATCTATTCTAAGCTCTAATCAATAATTGTCAATTTTTAACGTAATATAAAAATAAACACATTTTCATGATCACTAACACTACAATATGGCCATTAGTACTTAAATCAAAATGAAGAACTTTTGTCTAGGCAAAAAATGAAAAGAAAAGGCTTTGGACAACCTGGCCATTTTTGTTGAATAGGGTACCCTGACGGCTGAAATGTTGTGGCATAGCGGAAAATACATAAGGTCAACTCACAATGCCAAACAATCACAAGCAAACAATCCAAAAAAGAATACACACCTATATACTTTGGTTTGGCAACTAGGATGTATGTGGTTTTGAGGGTAGTTTGTTCTTTATACCAACCAGGGTATATATAATGATGTATTTGTAACCCTAACCCATGGAAGAGGGAGAAATAATAATCGAAGGTTCACTCTCCCATGGACATAGGCACGCTTGTTGAACCACCTAAATCTTATTAATCATGTGGGTGGTTGCTTGATTGTATGTGTATATCGTGTGGATTGTTTTTGTTGAGTGTAGGTTATGAACAATTCTGACTTCTTAAGAAAAAAATTCTACGTTTTTTTTTTAAGCTAGGTTAGCCTATTTGCCAAGAGTGATACTATCGACCTGAAGACCCAGCGATTGATCCATGGGCACCTTAGTGATACCTTAGTGATACATAGGACTCTGTCCTTACTGTTTTCGATGAGTGTGTTGGCTATATGAAGTTGTTTAATTTGGTCCCTTTAATAAGCTGAACAGTTTCAAACTGCTCAGACCAAACTGGGATTGACTGTTTTTAAATAATCACTTGATGGATGAAATGATAGTCAATCCAGAACAATTGGTTTTGATCAGAAGTCAAAATGGAACTTAATGCTTTGAAAGCACCAGCTAGAAAACCGGGATAACCTGTCTCAAGTCTGGACAGTTAACTCAAAAATGTCAAAAACCAAGTCAAGTATGGATGAACAATCACTCAGATTAATATGTTTATCATTTTGTAAGAAGTTTTTATTTGGGCTTTAAATAATGGGAAAAATAAAACTAAAGTATGCTAAAGTAAAAAAGCACTCTCTCGTGGAGTTTACTACCATACCATTTATCATACTTTTTTGTAGTTAGCAAAAAAAGAGAGACTTGTGGATGAGGATAACGACAAGCGGTGTCACATTATAATCTTACTTCTCCACTCCACCTTTTTCATCCAAACTGGTGAAGTAAAAAACGTCACATCATAACTTTACTTTTCCACTGCACTTTTTTTTATCCAAACAACGTAAAGTAGAAAAATGTCACATATGCCTACTTTTACTCCTTTTTTAAGTAGTACTCCTTTTGCTAAAGGAAGTAGCAAGGGAAGAGTAAAAGAAGGGTATGATATGTCGTTTTCTACTTTGTTGCTATCTGAATAGGAATGGTGAAGTGAGAAGTAAAGTGGTGATGCGACGTTTTTACTTCATTGTTGTTTGGATGGAAATAGTAGAGGGGAGAAGTCAATCAAGGATATGACATCATGGTCATTTTACTTCTCATTTGGCCTCTTTTTTCTACTACAACCAAGTGAACCAAGTGTGATAACTTGGAAAGTGGTAAACTTTGTGGGGCAGGACGTAGGTGCAGCATCAATGTAAAATCCTCTTTTTTCTTCCACCAGTTAGATACCACCACATCCCTCAAAAAACGTATATATTGTGATTTCGTTGTTGCTAATTCCTTAACAAAGGTATTTGCAAAACTGCCCTTCACACACCCTCCAATCCTATTATGTTTATTACCCCACATTAAAGCTAAATCGTTCATATTAAAGTCCATTATCCCAATCAAGATCAAAAGTGGAGTTGGGTCCACGATTAGATTAACATACTTTGTTTTTAATTATTGACCTAATTAATGCACCCAAATGTGAAAGCTAATAAAAATGAGAAGAGAGTGATTTTACATTTTAGTTTTTTATTATTTATTTCTCAATATACAAAAAACTTATCTGCATGCACAAATATAATAAAAGTAATAAAGATTTTTAACTAAAAGAAATATTCTAAGTACTCATTTGAGACTGAGAGTGTCACATTTATATTACCTTAGTAGAAAGTCCAGTTTGTTTTATCTCTTGGGATTATTAACTCAAAATTGAAAGTTATGCTACACATTGGGTTGTACAAACAAAATTGAAAGTTCATGTTCTTTCAAAACACAATCTACACACAATAACAAATAACCAAAGTTACTCATAATATAGTTGAAGTTTTAAACAAATGCCAAGTCTGGGGAAAAATGATCAAGTGTAACCTATTGGTTTAGTGGTTCAAACTTCAAACCACATTATGAGGCCCACTGCATCACATGTGAAAGATTGTTATAACTTACAATTAAACAATACTCTTATTTGATAATCGTAATCATGTCACTTACGCCCCCAAATAAATGACTAGAATTATACAACTAAACCATTAATCTCACTCTCTTGATTCGATGGCTATGATCTTGAAATCAAAGTTTAGTTTGAATCATTCATCAAAATAAAAGAAAAGTTAAATTTGGGCCTCATGTTCATTTAAAATGTGCAGCACATTTTGTGTTATCATTTCATCACTTAGTTATTCGCTTAACATGTGCGTCATATGTTTTATTACTTAATCATTTAATTATTCATTTAAAATATGAAATATAGTTTTATTATTTATTTAATCAATTACTTGCTTAATTAGATGCTTAACATATCAATCAAATAGTGGGGCTCAATTCCAAGTGGAGTAAAACTCGGCCCAAGATAATAAGTATAATGGTGATTCTGGACTATTTAGATCTTAGATGCTGGCTGGCTCCACCTCTATAAAATCTGTCAATGTGCCCACATTTAAGATTTTGAGTGGGATAATGGACTTAATGGCAAAAAAGACTTTAAATAGTTAAGATCTTGATGTGAGGTAATGGACTTAATAGGATTGAAAGAAGGATAATTTTGGGAATAGTTAAGGAATTTTTTTGGGGTTGTATTTGTTAAGGAATTAATAAGAGTAGCTTAGAAAAATAATTTATACATGATTTTGCCTAAAAAAAATAACAAAGAGAAAAGGACGGGGGGGAGAAAAGGACGGGGGGAAACGGTGTGGTATTGTATATGGCAAAACTCTTTAAACCCAACCAACCCAAACGATAATATAGGATAAAGTGATGATGATTTTGATGTTTACCGCCCCAGAAAAAACATAGGAAATGTACCATTAACTTCTCCCTCACTGAAGGGTGAAAGAACTTCAGAAAAAATAAGCAGCGCGGGGTCAAGTTTCTTTCCTTGACTAGACAATGCTCAGCGGACCCATGTCCGAAGCACCCATAGTCCCGAACTGTCCCCCACAACATGAACATCGATTGATCAATTGTTTACACCGAAAAAGCGAAGGATTGGCCAAAACAACCAGCTTAAAAAGGGCAAAAAAAGGAAGTCATAAATCAGGTTCTCAGATGAAGATCAATGCATCAATGGTCCGTTTTCTTTTAGTGGTGAAAGGACACCACTAAATGAACTAACCCATTTAAAGCTGGTCAAAGCATAGACTTCTGCTTCAACCGGAAAGAAACTCCTTTTCATCCTCCAATGGAAAGTGATTCTTTTGAGGACCGGAAAATCAGCTGAAAAGACCAAAAAGAAACATCTTCCGCATCCCATTCCCGAAACACAAGCAAAAGTATCGTCTGCGAGAAGATGTTTTTTCTTTTCTTTTTTTTCCTCCGACTTTTTTACAGAAACGCGTCCTTTTTATGTATGTTTTTAATGAATACCTGATACACTAATTTGACCGTCTTACACTAACACTTCAAATACCTGTGGCGAAATATATCTAAGCCGCAAGCTGTGGAACCCTATCTATCGTACAAACCGGCAACAAAATACAACTCAACAGTCAAGATCTGTCTAAAATGCCATCACGTGTTCAAAGGTATGATATGTACCATACTCTAAACCCCAGAGTCGTGGTGACATTAATGGTGGAACACGTGAAGCCCGTACTCCTTAGGGTAGACCGAACAAAGCAAAACAAAGAAAAACGAAACGGCCCTGGCGCCTCTGATTCATCTGTTGAGAAACCCCACTGAGTATGAGTAGCCACCCACTGTGGACCCCACCTAAATAAAATCAACGGTGTAGGTTCGCACCCAGCAAAATACGGAAATGGCTTCGTTCTTGTTCTAATCTAAGCTTAAAGATCAATTCACTTGACTAGTGACAGTGGATTAAAATGGGAAGAATCATATTGGTTACCTGATATGATGTTGAATTTCGTTCTCCGTGGATCTCGGGACAACCCGGTGGGCCCCGCAGACTCCGACCAAGCGGCCAGTATATTCACCCCGGGTGCGATTAGATCCGGCTTCAAGATCTGTGGCGTCACCGTATTCGGCCCTCTAGAGCTGAAAGCCGCCACCACTGGCGATGGCCGCACATCCAAAACCGTCCCTCGAAAGTTAAGGAGAGCCGTTGGATTCTTATTGGACCGCACGTACTCCCTGATCAGATCTCCCATCCGCTGGCCCACCGCCAATGCAGGCAGCAAATGAGAATCCGCCACCAGCTCCTCCCCGCTCTCCGCCGTGTTGGCCAGGATCATCCCGACCCCACCGGCCTCCCGAACAACCAATCCCTTCTCGACACGTGGGTTCACCCCCCTATCGCACAGTACGACCTTTCCGCGCACGATAGAACTGTCCAGCGTTCCAGGCAGGCAGAGGCCGCCGGAATTGCCGCTAACCTGCGCCCCCTGGCGCACGTTATACACCACTGGCAGCGGCTTGCTTCCCATTCCCTCTCCGCTGTATAGGGACACTCCCAAGTACTGCTTCCCGTCGCCGAGGCTAACGTACGCCGGAAAGTCGCGATCAAGAGTTCCGGCGCCGACTGTCGTGATCCACGGAGCGACATTGGCGAGCGACGATCGGGCGGGGCCTCCGTTCCCGGCGGAGCATGCGACGAAGATTCCTCGTCGGACCGCCTCGAGCGCTCCGATCGCGATCGTGTCGCGGAAGTACGGCACCGATCCTCCGCCGAGAGACAGCGACAGGACATCCACGCCGTCGGCGATCGCGGCGTCCATTCCGGCGAGAATGTCCGATCCGAAGCATCCGGTGCTCCAGCAGACCTTGTAGGCGGCGAGGCGCGCGCGCGGCGCCATGCCGCGGGCGGTCCCGGTGGCGTAACCGAGTAGGCTGGCATTGGCAGCCGGCGATCCGGCAGCGGTCGACGCCGTGTGCGTGCCATGGCCATCCTGATCACGAGGCGAGACGATCTCCCTCACCTGCTCGCCTCGATAGGCCACGGCCGTCCGGAAGCCTCTAGAGAAGCTCCGAGCGCCGATCAGCTTCCGATTGCAGCTGGAGGAGTGAAAATCCGCGGCAGCTTCGCAGGCGCCGCGCCATCGCTTGGGAATCTCTGGCATTCCGTAATCTCCGAAGCTGGCGCTTTCCGGCCAGAGGCCGGTGTCGAGGACGCCGATGATGACGTCTTGGGAGGCCTGATCGAGGTGGGCCAGGTTGCTGGGGCCCATCTGGGCGTCGAGGCCGAGGAATTCTGGAGTGCGAGTGGTGTGGAGATCGTATACTCTTTCAGTGTAGAGGTCGACGACGGAGGGGGAGAGACGAAGGGATTCGGCTTCGGAGGGCGAGAGAGAGATGGAAAAGCCTGGGAAGGAAGATTCGTAGGCGTAGAGAAGGGTTTGGGGGTCAATAGAGAGAGACTGGAGGTGGGCGGAATACCAGTGTGCATGAGTGGCGTAGGATGAGGGCTTGTGGTTTTTGTTCATGTGGACTATGTAGGTTTGTTTGGAGAGAACGGAAGAGAGAAGAGAGAGGAAGAAGAGAAGGAAGAACTGTGAAGAAGAAAAGGCCATTGTAGCCACTCTCAAGGTGTTTGGAGAAATGCGAGTGAGAAAAGGAGCTCGTTGTTTACTGGAGCATCAGCAGCGGGAACAAGTGGGAAGGAAAGAGAAGTAGGGAGAGAGGAAGGCTGAGGTCTGTCTGGTTACCGGAATATATCATGAGATTGCCACTGAAACCGCTTGTACGGACACTCGACCCTAAAATTGTGGCGAGACTCGAGATGGTATGCCAAATGGCACTCTTCAGCGGCCTGATGGGCCCCACATAAATGTAAGTTTATGAAAGCGTTTTTAACTCTCACAAAGATGGTGGGCATCAAAGTTCACCCTCAAATCTTACAAAGTTTTATGTTGATAGTTACCAATAGATATGCACATGTTTTTGTTATTACTTACGGTCTGTGTTTTAGGGATTTTTTGGTACGAGCACCACTGTTAGTTATGGATAATCCCACGTTATAATGAAAGTTGAGAAAATTACCCCAACATTCTCTTTATTTGATATTTTTGTAATATTACAAAACTTATATGTAATATAGCATAAAATTGCTTTAAAATATACTTTTTTTAACAAGTCAGTCTTATTGATATCTTATAATCCAATTAGATTTTTAAGATATTACAAAAGAGTTTTGTGATATCACAAAAAGAGTGTTTGTATAATTTGATATACTTTCATCATAAGGCGGTGTTATTCATGACTAATGGTGGTCATTTTAAAAATATATCTTATATCTTATTATTATGAAAATCTTAGCCAACCAACTTGACAATAAGTCAACCAATGTAACGGGCCGTGCCGTGGCTCCATGCTGGTCGTGCTCGGCGTGCCTCTTTAATTTATTTTTTTATTATTTTTCACATTTTCAATATTAAATTTTAAATTTTAAATTAAAACACAAACACTAATGTTAAATAAAATAGTTATCAATATTGGATGGCCCTATTCTTGTAGTTGATTTCGAAGTTTTTTTTGCATTTGATTGATCCATTATATACTGTAGTATTGTTAGGTTTCTAAGATTTTGTTCATCAAGTTCATGAATCTAGATATGATCAGAGTTCTTTATACTTAAAGTTTGAGGTGGACTCGGCATGGGTAAAATGTATAAGAGTCAGATCTAACTCTGGTGGACTCAACATCTACTTAGCACATCCCATGTAGAAATGTCTCTTCCTAAGGCTCTTTAAGAAATGGTTCTTCACAAAAATAAAGTTTTGGGAAGTAGGAACAAAAAAGGGTATTGTTTTTCACAAAAGTTGTTATTTTTCTATGGATTGATTTTTGAATCTTGCAAATGACTACTCATGCTTTTAACAATTGCCAATTATTTTCACGGCAAATGCTTCTTTTTTTTTTCTTTTTTCTTTTTTGCTAGAATTTAGGAATGCTTGGTCGAATTAACCCCAAGACTATTAAAGACGTGAGGGTGAAGGATATGTGATGAATGATGAATGATAGAATATAGACATTTAGATGGGATCTTAATAGTTGGATATCCATTTGACATCTTCCATCTATTTAATTCCATTAAAAAAAAGGTTTTTTATGATTATTTCGAATATTTATTATTGATCGTCCGTTTTTAAATACTTATAAAACTACAAAGTCTTAGAATTCCTTGAAATTCAATTATATGAAACAAACATGCTCCCTACATGAATAGTTATATTTGTAGATACTCTATCCAACTATTTCCTCTCCTACATGTGAATTGACGCTACGATCAACTCGAGACTCATCTTATCATTACTCAAAGTTGAATTGCATCTTAAGAAATATTTTATTAAGAGATGATTAGATTTTAACGATATTAAATCAAGTATTAAGAAAATCTAAACGAGCTAATCATTTATCTAATCCTTATTTACACGAAGACCTTTCCATCTCCTCTACCCTTCCGTGGCATGCATGAACTTGACCGGATATGAAGAATATATACCCCATTTGCAGGAGAAAGTTTCACATCACTCTCCTACATGAAAATCTCAATCATCCATATCGATCATTTGTTAATAGAGGTGTTAATAAGAAAGGATGGGCCAGGTTGAAGTTTGTGTAAGCCCAACCATCTAGTATTGTGCCTAATATCCAGGCCTTAAACATTTAAAGGCCCATAATCCACTTAATTGTCAAACTAGAAAACAGTGCCCAAGATGGGCCGTGCCTAAGAGGCCTGCGCTGGCCGACCATTATGGATAGGTCGGCCCATAGTTGGTCGTGCTGAAACGTGCCGGTCATGCCAGTTCTCTCAGCCCAGCACTGCCCATGGCATGGGCCGTTTCGGCCCAGCCCGGCCCATTTGACATCCCTATTGTCCTAAAATTTCCAGGTGCACCAAATTTTTTTACTAGAATTCCCAATTTCAACAATCTAAAAATGTTCCAAATTACCTTCGAAATACTCAAAATCTCAATCTCCTTGACGGTTGCATAGTCTCGACCTTTATTAGAGGAGGGTTCATAGGAATTCCCCTCAAGTCGAGGGATAGCTTTTGGAGCGAACTTACTTTTGACAATTTTAACACAAAAAGGGACATGTACCTTAAAATTAACTGGGACTGAGCGTCATTTACAGCTCTGAACTATATTTGGCTTTCTTATTAGGCCCACTAACTAAATTAGATACCCATAAATAAATTTATTTCAGCACTTATCGACCCAGCCCTTGATCCCTCTAAGCATGACCCAATTTAGTAGGACATCAATTTTCATAAAAGGGTTCATTTGAGGAGACCTCATTCGCCTTCTTCTCTCTCTGATAATATCTATCGGCAGGCAAGATAAGAACAATTTTTTACGACAATTATAAGAGGCGTCAATTCTTAACCATCTGCCCCTAATTGTAACCTGGGCAGTCACTTTTGATTGCCTGCCGAAGGACTGTTCTAGCTCACACCAAATTTCTTTTCCTCACCAGATGCCTCCCCAACCTCACCGAAGTCTCCTTTCCTCATGAGGGCTCAGGTCCCACCCCAACGGTAGGGAAGGTGAACTGCAGTGCAAAATAGTGGCATTTCTGTATTTTGGCGTTCAAGCAAGGGCGTATATGATCACAATACAAAATATAAGCTGTTTCATTGTCAGAAGCGCACGACTTCGATGCAGATCCTGGGCCCTTCCAGTGATTGCTGCCGCTGGCAACGGTTATCTACTACGACTTGAGTCGCATTTTCACACGGCGCACTACACTGATCGATGGTCTCTCCTTTTTCTATTCACATTCCACACCACAAGCCAACGGCCTAAAGGCCAAAAAGGAGCCACAGTAACCCCATTACAAATCAAAATGATGCATCGATTGCACGACCCTGTTCCTTTTAATCTTCTTTTTGCACTTTCGGCCATCTTAAAACTCCCTCTCTACCCCCTTCCATTTTCTTCCATTCAATATTTTAAAGCTGCAACGGATACTTTTTTTTTTTTTTGGAGTACGGTACTCGGTACTAGATAAATAACATACACACTCAAACTTAATGCAACTTCTTCCAGTATTTGTCTTTTATTTAGTTGGTGGGACACAACCATAGAACGAGTGGGCTTTTTTTTTAATCAATTCTCCACAATAGAGTTGTCCTGTCCGTCCGTGCAAATCTAAGGTCGAGAAAAAATTGGGAATGGGTCATAAAATCTCAATCTGATATGATTATACTCGAGATGGGACCCACGCCCAGATTGTTTAAAGGCCTAGTGGATACATTGTTTGCCCGCGAATCTCCCACTAGCTAATTTGTATGTCCCATTTCACATGAGGTGGGTTAGGCAACTGTCTACCACTTTGGCTGTAGTGTCTTCTTCTTTCATTGTCAAGAGAGTTATTTTATATAAGGGTTTTTGGATTTTGGAATGGTTTGAATGGAAGCTGCTGGTCCTTTTTTTACTGAACTTTATTAGTTTTAGTGGGTTCTTGATATGGGAATGGAAGAGATCTTGGTTTCATGAGTATGTTTAATAGGGCTACGCACGCACTTGGGATTCTTTTCTTTAGTGGATGTAGGTTCTGCCCGACATATATTACGCCTTCTAGTTAAAAGCCAAATTCCTCTATCTCTTGCACTCTCACCATGTCACGCCCCTCATTTTTTTTAGTGCTTCTACCATTTCATCTCCATGTGGTGATGATCAGATGCTGTATGTTGACCAACTTGGCTATCTCTAAATTGGCCACCTCTAAAGTTGCAAAAACAGCCTTTTTCGGTTTTGTAAGGGTAAATAAGGCTGAAAAGGAACTCTGATTATCCAAAACTTTCATATTTAAAATCAATTTGAGATGAAGCAGGTAGGGATGCAAATGGATATCCGATTATCTAACTGTTTTGAAGGTTTAGACCAGTGAAAAATTAGGCCTAAGATTGCTGATTCATAAACGGGTTCAGATATAGAATACAATTTAAGTTTCAATTGCTAGATGAGTCCGAGTTTAAATCTATACAGGTCCTGTCCCGTGGATTTGACCTATGGATATGCATTTTTAAGAAATGATTATTGACTGTGTATAGGGTAATGTCAAAAAATTGGTTATCAAGAAAATGGGATTAGTTGGTAAAGGTAGACTTAATAACCTGTTATTGGGTTGAATGATATCCTTTCTTTGATTTTGGATTGAATGATATCCTTAATTTAATTAAATAAAAAGTAAAAAGAGAAGTTAGAGCTGGTTTTAGACCCAGTCCTGGTCCTCTTTTGGATCCTGGTCTAGAACCGTGCGAACATGTTTCAAGTCAAAAATAGATTAAGAATTTAAACCATATATAAACTATTTCAATTCCAGATTTAGTATAGTTCCCACCCGTTTGCATCCCTAGTAGAGTGGAGTGAAGTAAAGACTCCAATTTTTAAACAAAGAGTCACATCAAAAGCACACGTTTTTAAAACTTCCTTGTTCTTTTAAAAAATAAAGTCAAAAAACAACATCCTTCATCCACCAAGAGACAAAAAAAAATAAAAAAACCACATACTTTTTAAATAAAAAGTTAAAAAGATTCCCTATGAAATAATTAAAGATAAAATATCATCATAACTCATTTATATTTTATTCTTTCACTATTTGAGGTTTTACTTCACTCCACTCTACTCAGTGAAGTTCCCAAATAGAACCATGGGCTCCACAAATAATTTAATGATTGCTCATGTGAGTCTCACAGTTCTTTGATATAATATATGTCCTTAACAAGATTATATTCAACTTAAGTCTCAATTTTTACATGTTCTATCTAAGCACTTGTGCCGTCACTGCAAATAAGCATAATGGTGTGCACCATTTCACATGTGGGACGGTTACATATGAAATGGGGTAAACAAACTACCTCTAAATTGAAAATTGGTGGACTGCATGCTTAAGGATGGGGTTATGATTAAATTATCTGGATTAAGCAAGTATAAGGTCCACTTTTTCAGCAGAACTCCAGGACCATGGAATGTCAGTTGTTCAGATTTTTGTCTGATTTTTCCAAATGGTTAAATTCTGTCTTAATTCCCGTTTGGTGTGGGAGTTGGTGGAATGATAGCCCCAATTTATTGCCACATATGACAATTTGGCTTCAGAAATTCATATGATTTATTGACCAAACGGATCCTAAGACAAAAGGATGATTATATCTGACAATGGACATATTAATAGTGGGGCCTACCTCACCTCATATGGTCTTAAATGTCAAATGACCAACCCCACATCCCATAGATATAAGTTGAAAAACCAGAGTGCCCAAATTGAGAGCTAAATCCGGGATCCTTTAACTGCACGCTATGCTTTACAGAGTGAGGACCTTTTTGACTTTCTGTCCCATATTCGAAAATTCCCTTCCTGCTTTCCAAGTTCATGCCAAAAGCACATGAGGGCATGGGGCTGCCCTTCAATTATGGAACGAATGCAGGCGTTTGAAGCTGGCCTACCGTGTGCATCCAATGGCAAACTCATCCATCGACAGTCATGTTTGTTTGTTTGCAATCGAGTGGAACAGGGGAGTGAAATTAAATTCTTGAAAAGGTATTTGTGGAAATTGCAAGAAGACAATGCTTCTAGTGATTGCAAGCCATAAGTGAGGATGAATTGATGCTTACAATCTCCGCAAATATATTTTTCAGTAAAAGAAATTCAACTGTTAAACTCTATTTTACTCTATATTTATTTTATCTCATGACAAATAAATAGGTGTATAGGAGTGAAAGTGTTATTAGACCATGAACACCCTATACACGAAGGATCCAAGCGACAAAAATCGAGTGTTGAGTATAGTACCAATTAATAATTGGATTTGTATTCAGGTCATAGTTGTCCATTTTGTTTTGGTCATCGTTTCGGTCTAGCATCTAAGATGGAATATTTCAATATTTCGAGAATTTGGCAAAGTTTTTCATAATAATAAAAAGTTAAAAAATACATACACACACATATACAAAAAATAGAATATAAAATTATGCATGTTTCTTGATATGAATATTGAGAATTTCTCTCTCTTTTTTTTTAAGTAAAAATTGTGCTACAAACCGAAATGGATTGGAATGGACAACAAAAATGGACTGAAATGACCAAAATGGACCGGAATTCAAACTGAAATCTTTTTTGCCCCATTACCTTTCGGCGGAGGACCGGAGCGAAAAATTCCGACCATTTCAACCAAAACGAAACGGAATTGACAACTATGATTCAGGCCCTCTAATTAGACCGAGGACCTAACCTCAATCTAGTAAGGTAAGATTCGGACATGTATGTAAAATTTCCACAAATTATAGATTATTTATATAAAATGCTAATATATTATCAATGCAAAATGCAAAATGCAATGGAATATTGTTCTTGGTTGTTGCTCAGCAGGATATGGACATCAAGGTAATGTGTATTAATGTGTGAACTCGAGTCTCTTACAAAGAAAAAAATGATAATTTAATTTCTTTCACTTAAACCTAGGGCCCAATCTTGATTTCAAGAGGAAACCCCAACCCTAATATTGCATAAACCCTACTCAATCAAAAACCCTAATCTCGATCTTGAGATAAAACCCCTTACTCTGAACCATAGCTTGATTTCGACTCAATCCGTTGAAACACGAACCCAAACTCTAATATGTCAAATGCTCCCTTCTGGACCACTGAGAAAAGCCTAATCCTATTCTATTACAGATGATGAAATACTAATTCTAAGTTCTAACTCTAATCTTTACAGAAGCATAGTGATTAAAAAAAAAACAAAACTAGGGCTGTCTTTCGATACATTTCAACTCGAAAGGATCAAGAACCTATAAATTCGAGGAAAGAAAATGTAGTATCTTGCATGGCAAAGATTGATTAATCAAAACTTACATTAAAACAAGCCAACAATACCTAGGTGTGCTGGTGAATCATTTCCATCTATATGAAGTACAAGACTCAAACTCTAGTCCGCTTCCACAACAACATCAAGACCCTCCTCTAGGGTTGCCACTTGCCAACGAGCCAAGATAGCTCATGTGCTTTCTCGGCTCAGCTAGGTCTGGTCGAGCCTAATTTGTAGGGTTATTTAGAAAAAGGAGTTGACCTTGAGCAAAGCCATGCTTAACTTGGCTCAGTTTGAGATTGGCTAATGAAGTGACTCAGCACAGCTTAAGATCTCTTAATTCTTCCCATGGAGTAGGAGTAAAAAAAAAAAACGAAAGGTTTGCTTTTCAAAAATACAATCCCTGCTTGCATGAGGACCCCTGGATGCATCCAATCACAGGTGTTGGGAGATGAGAGCAGTATGGATGTGGGTTAGGGATTAGCTAAATATCACTCTAGTTAGATCATTCTCACTTTCAATTTTAAGGCCTCAAACTTCAGTGGCTACTTAAGTGCACTTTTATCGCAATTTAATCCAATTGTGAATAACAATCAACTCATAGTCAAGTAGGTGAGTGTAGGCGGTAAAAACGACACCTACTTAGATTAGGATGAGATTGAGGTTAAACTCCTTAGGACGGGAAATGCTGAACTCCAATAACCTGAAAGGGAAGGAGAAAGACTTGGGTCAGAGGCCCTGGCTGCCGTGAGCCGAAGGCACTCCGATGCCTGAGTTAGTTCTGAGAAAACTAAACAGGAGGAGGAAGAGAGGAATGAGAGCTTGTGTGATATTGAAAGTAGCGGGCTGTGTATTGCGTAGTGCGTACCTCTCATGGGGCTGATCCCATGCATATATAGGCGAGTGTTCCTCGTTCATTCTCTCTGTGAGTGGGGGTAGGTGAGGTGAGGTCCCATCCCCCCATACCCTGACAGGCAGCAGTAGGTGGAGCGGACAACACCCTACTTCACTTTCCACGCCTTCAGCCGGCTGGCGTACAGGAATGATAAAGCACACCTATTATCACCATAAATGAGCAATCCTATAGCCATAAATGACCGCCCATATCTGTCAGGGCGCGCCGTATTTCCAGAAGGTAGATGGCGGCCCATTCTGACTCTAGGAGGAGAATGGCGGCCCACTCTAACTCTAGTGCTGTGGCTGGGGATGCTGTGGCCTGGGACCAAGGATAGCTTGGCCGTGGTGCGCCATTGTACCGGGCTGGCACTCATACCGAGCTGCCGAACTGCGGTGCCGACCTTGCAAGCTGGACTGATTTACCGAGCTGCCAAGGTATTGGCCGAACTGCCGAGCTGACGATCTTCCACCACAGAAGCTGAGGAGCTCGGGGAGCTTAGCCGTGATCGTTGCTTAACTTCGTCATTACGGTGTTTTTCCCACACAATTGCCCCCTAGCTTTTGACTCCTGAGAGCCTCCTGGCTCGAAGGGGTCAGAAGCTTGATGACCGTATAACTGGTTCTGCTACCGAGCTCAAGTGAGGGTGATCGTCATGAAGGTAGTAACGGGACGAGGGAGCTTCGGATCAAGAGGGCCCCCTTGGGTCTGGGGGTCGCTGTTATCACGCGGGCCCCTTGGAGGTGTCTTTTCGCCTGTCCTGGATATTTAAATAGTCCTCTGGGAATGCGGCGCCGTGCCACGTGTCGCCTTTGTTAAGGGCGCGCAATCAAATCTGCAGGACGACTGGGCTGCCCGAGGCGACGCTAGGGCTACTCGAGGTAGGGCCATATTGAAGGCTTCTCTCGAAATCTGAAACGGCGCCTCCATCCGTTATAAATTAGGGTTCCTTCTCCGTCTTCCTTCTTTTCGATCCTCAGAGCTCCTGCTGCAACCTGCTGAAGAACAGTAAGTTGCCTGTTGCCTGCGACCATTCTGCTCGTAGACTCCTCCCATCGTAGGACTTCTCCCCCGTCTTCTTCCTTTCCGGTGGGTGGTCTTCCATCTAGAGTAGAGAATGGGTGTGCATAGGCATTGGCTAGGGGACGCACTGTCCATAAGCCTGTTTAGGAAGGAATACAAAGTCCCTGCGAACGTAGAGGTTAGGCCAGACGGACCTGACGACGGTATCACATACAGCGACGGCTGGATGCCGTTCTGGCTGGTGGCCGTCGTGGAGGGAGGAGTCCGGTTCCCCCTTCACCCACTTCTCAGGGAATGTCTCCGGGAGTGGGGGTTGAGCCCCTGCCAGCTGCTTCCCAACGGATACAAGATCATCATGGGAACAGTGCGGCTCAACGAGATCTTGTCCATCAACCTCGGTGTCTCGGACATCGAGGAGGCGTATGACCTCTGCAAATCGGCAGACGGGCATACGTACTATCTCCGGCTGAGGCTCCACCGGACCGCCTTCGTGACCGCGCTGGAAGACTCGTATAAATACGCGGGGGAGGACCGTGTCTTCGTTCGCGGGGCGTGGGAGTTCGGCGAGGCGGAACCCAGCACCACGGCCCGGATACCGCGCAAAATAGGAGTCCCCCCAAGTAAAAACCGAGGCCCCTGGATTTTGTATTTTTATCATCTCTTTCCCTTGCTGACACTGTCCTGTTCCTGCAGGTTTTCGGCAGAGGAGGGAGCTTGCCCGAAGGAACCGGTGGAGGGTGAACAGCGATTGGCACGAGAAGGTGCGGAAGTACCGCGGCCATCACTGCCGAGCTGCGTATTCGCTGCTGGGGTACACGCCGCACTACAAGTCCTTCCTTGCTCCGAGGCGGGTGACCGGGATCGACTCCGTGCTTCACGGGGAAGACACCGTACCGGGCACCGAACGGACTCAGGCTCCTGCTCCGGAGACCGTTACTGTCGCAATCCCCAGCGGCATTCCGGTAGAGTTGGGAGGACAGTCCCCTGTCCGTGAAGCAGCTGCGACCAAGAGAGCCGAGACCGGGCGCAGGCGGCTAAGGCAGAAATTTGTTGTCTCCAGCGAGTCCCGGAGCACATCCAGCTCGGAAGAGTCCGAGGTCGAGATGTTGCGCGGTCGTCGCAAGCGCTTTGTCGCGGAAGACCTCTCCGCCGCTGCGTTTGGAGACACGGGCGAAAGCTCGGTTCCCTGCCGAGGTGCCGATGTCGCCCTAAGTATGTCGGCGGCGGACGCTGCTGAGGTAACCGCGCCCGGGACCGAGACGGTTCCGGAAGCTACCGACGATGCTCAATCGGGAATGCCTGCTGCAGCAGAGGTCGGGTCGAGCACTCCGGCAGTCATTTCTGAAGAATCGCACTCCGACCTAGGCAGAGGGGATACTGCCGAGGTCGTCGAGGAGCGCAGGCCGGAGAAGAGGCCCAGGGTCGAAGCCCCGTCCGCCCCCGAGCCTGCCGTGTCGGTTGGGGGGTCCGCCGCTCCTCCCGACTTCATCCCCTGGAGACCGGACATCAAGGGGGTGCTGGGGAGGGAACTAGCCGAGTCGGACCGAGCGGTCAGCCCCGAAGTGGTTGTCGCTCTGGGACGAGCGTGCGCCCTTCCCCAGGACATGGCAAGGTGGGCGCAGATGGACAACAAGTCCCTGCTGATGTCCTCAATGCGGTCTCTGGTAACGGTATGTACACGCTTGACTCAACATTCTTTCTTTTTCTGCTGTGTTTCATTTTGTGACACTTCTGTTTCCACTGCAGCGCTTGCAAAAGTGCCAGACTGGCATGGGGAGGCTGGATGCAGCCGAAGCCAGGGCAGCAGATTGGTCAGCCGAAAAGGAGTTGCTGCTTAAGTCCCTGGCGGCAAGGGACGCGGCCCTGGAGGAGGAGGCAAGGAAGAAGGAAGATCTTCTTGCCGAGCTCGACGCAGAGCGGGCCTTGGCCGAGCACCTCAAGGAGGAAGCAAAACAGGCGGTGGATCAAAACGTCCAACTGTCCTGGAAGCTAGACGAGGTCCGTCTTGCGTCGTCGCGGAGGGAGGAAGACATGAAGATGCTGCGGGGGACCAACAGTCGGCTTATCTCTGAGAGGAAGCTGGCTGAGACAAAGATTGAGATGGCTCTGGACGGGAAGGCGGCCGAGCTCGCGCGGGCTCTGAGAGATCAAGAAGCGAGACTCAAGGAAGAGTACGTCGCCGAGCACGAGTCCGTGATGAATGAGGAGGTCAGCAAACTGGCAGCTGACTACAAGGCTCAACTGCCAGGAATCCGAGAGAAGGCGTGGGCACTTGGGTGGAAGGCGGCCTTACGGAGGGTTGGTGTCCCTCCGGATAGCCCCATTTTTCAGAATTCCCCCAGGTTTCCTCGCTCGGATTCGGAGTTGCGAGCCGTCTCGGGAATCGCCCCCGCTCCTTCAGCCTCGGAGGTCCCTCCAGCAACAGTCGCCCCTGCCCCTCCAGTGGTTCCCAATGCTGCCCCAGCCGTAACTGGCAAGAGTGCCGCCGGGACTAGCTGTAATAAGGGAGCAGCAGCTCCCTGAACTATGTAATTTTTTTTTTTTTGTTTTGCCATACATTGTAATAAAACAATGTATAAGCTGATTTTATACATAAAACAACATTCTTTGCATATACTGTGTCGTCTGTTTTGCTTGTGGTGGGATGCGTAGCGTATCGATACAAGTAACTTGCCGAGTAGATTGATAGGTACTAAGCGAGGGCGGTTGGCCCTCTGAACAGAGGAGCCGAGCCGTGAGGGTGGCACCGAGACCGGACCCTGAAATGCTTATGGCTGTGCCGCAAGAGCTGGTGAAGGCACCGAGCTCAGGACGGTTGGCCCTCTGAACAGAGGCGCCGAGCCGGGAGGGTGGTACTCTTACCGGACCCTGAAATGCATCTGGCTGTGCCGCCAGAGCTGGTGAAGGCACCGAGCTCTGGGCGGTTGGCCCTCTGAACAGAGGTGCCGAGCCGCGAGGGCGGTACTATTACCGGGCCCTGATGTGCTTATGGCTGTACCGCCCGGGCTGGTGAAGGCACCGAGCTCAGGACGGTTGGCCCTCTGAACAGAGGTGCCGAGCCGCGAGGGTGGTACTGTTACCGGACCCTGATGTGCTTATGGCTGTACCGCCCGGGCTGGTGAAGGCACCGAGCTCAGGACGGTTGGCCCTCTGAACAGAGGTGCCGAGCCGCGAGGGTGGTACTGTTACCGGACCCTGGTGTGCTTATGGCTGTACCGCCCGGGCTGGTGAAGGCACCGAGCTCAGGACGGTTGGCCCTCTGAACAGAGGTGCCGAGCCGCGAGGGTGGTACTGTTACCGGACCCTGGTGTCGGAGCTGGCGATGGAGCCGAGCTGACAGTTGACATTCCGAATAGTGGGATCGAGCCGCTGCGAGCCTTGGAGCAATGCAAACACTCATTCCAGAAAAGTTGCCTTTTATTGATATCTGATTTCTTGAGTACATTTTTCAGAAATAGAATTTTTTTAGATGTGCCGCGTTCCATGGTCGCGGGAGCGGCTTCCCTTCCATATCTTCGAGTCGGTAGGCAGATCTCCCCGCTGTAGAAGTTATTCTGAACGGTCCCTGCCAGTTAGGCGCCAGCTTGCCTTCGTTGGGATCTTGGTCGCCTGGAAGTGTTTTCTTCAAGACCAACTCTCCTATCACGAACCTTCTCTCTCTGACCTTCGGGTTGTACCCCCTGGCCAACTGCTGCTGATAGGCGGCCAGGCGGATAGCTGCCGCCTCTCTTCGTTCTTCAGCCAAGTCCAGCTCCCGTGCTACATTCAGATCGTTTAGACCCTGGTCACAGAGTTCGGACCTCAAGGTCGGGAGGCCGACCTCAAGGGGAATGACTGCTTCCATGCCGTAGGCAAGGGAGAACGGGGTAGCCGAAGTGGAACGCCTCGGCGTAGTTCGGTAGGCCCATAGGACGCTTGGCAGCTCCTCCGCCCATCGACCTTTGGCTCGGTCGAGTCTCTTTTTGATTCCGTCGAGGAGCACCTTGTTTGAAATCTCGGCCTGGCCGTTGCTCTGAGGGTACGCCGGGGTAGAGTAGATGTTGCGAATGCCGTACTCCTGGCAGAAGCTCTTGAAGAGGTTGGAGTCGAACTGCGTCCCGTTGTCCGAAATGAGAGTGCGGGGAATTCCGAACCTCGTGATGATATTCTTCCATACAAAGTTCTTCGTGTCTAGTTCAGTGATGGAGGACAAAGGTTTGGCTTCGACCCATTTTGTGAAGTAGTCCGTAGCCACAATCAACCATCTTTTGTTCCCTGGAGTTCGGTGAAGTGGTCCGACGATGTCGAGGCCCCACTGGGCGAAAGGCCACGGACTGGAGAGAGGACTTAGGTCCTGGGCTGGCTGGTGGAGAGAATGGGAGAATTTCTGGCACTTCTCGCACTTCCTGGCGTAAAGCTGGGCGTCCTTCTGCATGTATGGCCACCAGTAACCCTGGCTGATAGCCCGGTACGCAAGTGACCGACCTCCTACGTGACTGCCGCAGACTCCTTCGTGGATCTCGTAGAGGAAATCGTCGACTTTGCCGGGGTGGACGCACTGGAGGTAAGGCCCCGTGAATGACTTCCTGTAGAGCTTGCTGTCTGGGGACAGCCAGAAGCGGGTCGCCTTCAATCTGATTTTGCGAGCTTCAGTCCTGTCCTCGGGCAGCTGGTCGTCTTTTAGGTACGCGATGATGGGGTCCATCCAGCTCGGGCCGAGGTCCAGGCACATGAGCTGCCGGGGTTGCTGGGGCTCGATGCTGGGCTCGAGCAGCGTCTCTATTTCAATAGTTCTCTTTTCACCGGCTTCCACAGCCGAGGCGAGGCTGGCGAGGGCGTCCGCATGGGAGTTGGATTCTCTGCCGATCTGCCGGACCTCAGCCCTTTCGAACTGGGAGAGAAGTCCCCGGGCGTGGGCGAGGTAGGCAGCCATCCTGTCATCCCGAGCTTGGTAGTCTCCGCTGAGCTGGCTTGTCACCAGTTGGGAGTCGCTGAAAACCACCACGGACCGGGCTTTCAGGATTTTGGCACTGTTGAGTCCGGCGATCAGAGCTTCATATTCGGCCTCGTTGTTGGATGCCTTGAAACCAAGGGTCACAGCTTGTTCGATAACGAGGCCTTCGGGAGACTGGAGAACTATGCCAGTGCCAGCTCTCCTGGATGTTGAGGATCCGTCGACAAAGACTTTCCAGGACGAGTCTAGGAGCTCTTTCCAGGACTGCTCTTGCTCAGTCTTGGTGGCAACCTCTGCACCCCTATCACCCCCCAGTTTGGTATCGAGCGCGGTCGGTGCCGAACTCTGAGGAGTAAACTCAACGATGAAATCCGCCAGGACTTGAGCTTTGATGGCCGTTCTGGGTTGATAGCCGATGTCATATTGCCCCAGTTCGACGGCCCATTTGGAGATTCGTCCGGAGAAATCTGCCTTCCGGAGAAGGGCCTTCAGTGGGTATTCGGTTACGACCACTATTGTGAAGGTTTGGAAGTAGTGGGAGAGCTTCCGAGAGGCGCTGACGAGCGCCAAGGCGAGTTTTTCAAGCTGCAAATACCGGGTCTCGGCGTCCAGCAGAGTTTTGCTCGTGTAATAGATGGGCCTTTGCTGGCCGTTGTCCTCTCTGATGAGTACCGAGCTCACTGCATGGTCCGAGACCGACAAGTACAAAAACAGTGGCTCTCCAAAGGTCGGGGTTGACAGCAGTGGGGGAGAAGAAAGATATTGTTTTAGCTGCTGCAGCGCCTCAGAGCATTCTGACGTCCACTGGAACTTGGAGCCCTTTCTCAAGAGTTGGAAGAAGGGTCTGCACTTGTCTGAAGCGCGGCTGATGAATCGGTTCAGGGCGGCAGCCATTCCGGTCAGCCTCTGGACTTGTTTCGCCGAGGTCGGACACTGGAGGTCCTGGATCGCGGTGATCTGGTCGGGGTTCGCTTCAATCCCCCTTCTTGTGACCAGGCTTCCCAGAAACTTGCCGGAACCGACCCCAAAGGCGCACTTGGACGCATTCAGCTTCAACTGGAACTGGTGAAGGATGTCGAAAATTTGGCGGAGGTCGGTCAGGTGGTCCTGCGACCTCTTTGACTTGACGACCATATCGTCGATGTAGACCTCCACCGTTTTGCCGAGCTGGGCCTGAAACATCTTCGTCACCAACCGCTGGTAGGTCGCTCCCGCGTTTTTCAACCCGAAGGGCATCACCTTGTAACAATAGGTGCCCCGGGGAGTGATGAAAGCTGTCTTCTCCTGGTCTGCCGCGTACATGGGGATCTGGTGGTACCCCCGGTAGGCGTCCAGGAAGCTCATCCGGTCGTGTCCGGCAGTGGCGTCAATGAGCTGGTCGATTTTTGGAAGAGGGAAGCTGTCCTTTGGACAAGCCTTATTGAGGTCGGTGAAGTCCACGCAGACCCTCCATTTGCCCGTCTTCTTCTTGACCACCACGGTGTTGGCCAGCCACTGCGGATAGTGGACCTCTCTTATTGCACCTGCCTCGAGGAGTTTCTGAACTTCCTCAGTCACGGCCTCAGCCTGCGGGACCCCAGACCGGCGCGGTTTTTGAAGCACGGGCTTGTGGTTGGGATCCACCTTCAGTTCGTGACAGATGACTGCGGGATCAATGCCGGGCATTTCATACGGTGTCCAGGCAAAGACCGCCTTATTCTCCTCGAGGAGGTTGAGCAACTCTATCTTCTCGGTTTCGGGGAGCTGGCTTCCCACGAGAAAGAATCTGTCGGGGTCGGCGGGATCAATATTGACCTTGGTGAGGTCCTCGATGCTCTTCTGCGCCGGAGCCCTGCCGACGTCCTCGAGCTCGGCCTCTCTATCCAGCTCGGTCACATTGACTTGGGACGGCCCGGCCTCGTCAGACAGCACGGCCAGCAGGCATTGCCTGGCCATGTGCTGGTCGCCTTTGACGGTGATCACCTCCGCTCGTCCAGATCGATTCTCCAAGGGGAACTTGAGTTTTTGATGCCGGGTGGAGGGCACCGCCTCCATGCTATGCAGCCACGTCCTCCCCATTATTACATTGTACGGGGAAGGGACATCGACCACTAGGAAGTCGACCTGTCTGCAGGCGCCACCGACTTGGACCCTAAGGGAGATCCTGCCCTTGGGATAGACAGGTTTGGAACTGAAGCCGACCAGAGGGGTGCGGCATGCCTGGAGGTCCTCGTCTTTCAGTCCCAACTTCTTGAAGCAGTCGTAGTAGAGGACCTCGGACGAGCTGCCGGGGTCGACGAGGGCTCTCTGAACCAAGAAGTTTTGTAGCTTCAAGGTGAGAACTAGAGCGTCGTTGTGCGGTAGCTCGACGTCTTCCAGGTCTTTGTCAGAAAACCATATTCTGACCCCCTCTGTTTTGGCCTTCTTCGCGGCCGGCTCTGGCGCCGCGGTCAGCACCTGTTTCTCATGGGAGGCGCGCCGGGCCTCAGCGCGGGCCTGAGAGCTCTTCTTAGGTGGGGCTGCGAGGTGAATGACGTGGATGACTCCTTCCGGCTCGCTGTCCTGGTTATCAGCTTCCCGCCGCGGAGGTCGGCCATCACCTCGGCCCTCCTGCTTGATGTACTCCCGAAGGTGCCCCTCCTTCACGAGGTCTTCTAGGTGGAACTTGAAGCTCTTGCACTCGTCGGTCCTGTGCCCGTTCTGCTTGTGGTAGGCATAGAACCTTGTCTGGTCCCGGGAAGAGGGGTCGGCCGTCATTGGCCGCGGCCATTTGAAGAACGGCTGCGCCTTTATTTTGTTGAGGAGCCTATAGATCGGCTCCTTGAAGATGGTGTTCACGGCCACGTATGAGGATGGCTCGTGGCCAGAACCGGCGAGCGAACTGGGTGACGTTTTCGTTCTCCTGCATCCGGAGGGCCATCAGGTCGGCATCGGTCTTTGGGATGACGCGATGAGCCTGGAATTTCCCCAGGAAGGAGGTCCGAAGCTGTTGCCAACTGGAGATGGAATTTTCGGGAAGCGAACAGAACCACCGTAGGGGGAGGTCCGCCAAACTGGAGGAAAAGACTCGACAGTTCAGGGAACCGTCGTCCCCCCAGACCGACATCCTTTGGACGTAATGTCGGAGGTGGGCAGCGGGGTCCGAGGTCCCGTCATATAGAGTGAACCTTGGGACGCTGAACTTCTCGGGCAGCGTGTATCTTCTTATCTCCCTAGAGAAAGGAGAAGCGCCAGTATCTTCAGCTTCAAAGGTGGCATACTGGTCCCGGTCGATACCAGCAGTTTCCAAATTCTGGCGGACAGTCTGCTTTACCTGCTGGTCGATCCACTTCTTTAGTTCATCGTCCTCCAACCCCTGGCATTGCTTCTTTGGCCCTTCATGTATGTGGCTGCTGCTGGAGCCTTCTTCTTTTTGGTCTCGGTCACGCCTCTTATTGTTGAGGACGTGCCTCAGGTCTTGTCCGTGGCCCGGACGCCTGGGCGGCGGGCTCTGATCCTTCTTGCCTTCGAGCCGTTGCGTGAGCCGTTCGATAAGCTCACGCTGTTCCTGGATGAGGAGGTTTTGTGCTCTGATATCCGCCAGGCGGGGGTCTTCGTTGTGCTCAAGGCTGGCCTGATGATGAGACTGCGATCTAGCCCGGGCTGACTTCTCCTGTGGTTTGGTGACTGACTTGTCACCTTGCGCGGGCCGCTTATGGCCATGGTGGGGTTGTTCTGGAGGTGGAACGTCACGAAGGGAGAGCATGGTTACTTCCCTGGATTGTGACGCTGTTTGGACCGTGAGAGACCTCCCGCCAGACCTCCTTTGCCGAGGGGGAGGAGGCGGAAGATTTTGCGCCAGCGTAGGCTGTGTGGACACAGCCTTGCCCTTGGAAGGTCCTTCGCCATTTCTGGTTTTCGGAGGCATGGTGTTTACAAGCTTTTTGTTCAGTTTCCCACAGACGGCGCCAAACTGTAGGCGGTAAAAACGACACCTACTTAGATTAGGATGAGATTGAGGTTAAACTCCTTAGGACGGGAAATGCTGAACTCCAATAACCTGAAAGGGAAGGAGAAAGACTTGGGTCAGAGGCCCTGGCTGCCGTGAGCCGAAGGCACTCCGATGCCTGAGTTAGTTCTGAGAAAACTAAACAGGAGGAGGAAGAGAGGAATGAGAGCTTGTGTGATATTGAAAGTAGCGGGCTGTGTATTGCGTAGTGCGTACCTCTCATGGGGCTGATCCCATGCATATATAGGCGAGTGTTCCTCGTTCATTCTCTCTGTGAGTGGGGGTAGGTGAGGTGAGGTCCCATCCCCCCATACCCTGACAGGCAGCAGTAGGTGGAGCGGACAACACCCTACTTCACTTTCCACGCCTTCAGCCGGCTGGTGTACAGGAATGATAAAGCACACCTCTTATCACCATAAATGAGCAATCCTATCGCCATAAATGACCGCCCATATCTGTCAGGGCGCGCCGTATTTCCAGAAGGTAGATGGCGGCCCATTCTGACTCTAGGAGGAGAATGGCGGCCCACTCTAACTCTAGTGCTGTGGCTGGGGATGCTGTGGCCTGGGACCAAGGATAGCTTGGCCGTGGTGCGCCATTGTACCGGGCTGGCACTCATACCGAGCTGCCGAACTGCGGTGCCGACCTTGCAAGCTGGACTGATTTACCGAGCTGCCAAGGTATTGGCCGAACTGCCGAGCTGACGATCTTCCACCACAGAAGCTGAGGAGCTCGGGGAGCTTAGCCGTGATCGTTGCTTAACTTCGTCATTACGGTGTTTTTCCCACACAGTGAGAATGATAATTCACTATAGAGTAGGTGTGTGAGAGGATTCGGATTGATCGTCATGGAAGATTTAGTTCTATGTATGACATTTTTTATTGAAAATGAAATGGAATTGAATACTATGTTCTTACCCACTTTAAAAACCTTGGCATCTGTTTCAGCTGCATCAGCCCACTAAATGTGTGCCCTGATCCTATCCAAGGCAAGATCCTATCCAGAGAAGATCGATACCTTTGAAGAGGCTGAAGACCAGTAATCTTTACTCGAGGCAATGTTCTTGATATCAATTTCGGAGCAACTATCTATTGAAATATATTTATATTGCCTCTGCTAACCTCTCGAGGACTTCTAGTCTTTTTGTTGTGAATGGATGAGTAGTAAATAACATAGTGGATGTGGCCACAATCAGGCAATGTGTCAGTCTTTGGAAGTATTTTGATAACATTGTAATCCAAACATGATGGTACTCTGTACCTTCTACATTTCCCTAAAACCGTAATTGGGTTGGACAGTGGACTGGATCCTCTTTAACTCAAATTTATATTTTGCGGCCTAACTTCATTGGAGTTTTCTACGTGACTCCACAATAAGAGTTCCATTCAAACTGTTAATACGTGCATATCAACGATTGAGATGAACTAGATTCACTTATTAAGTATATAAAGAGTCCAACAAAACCAACTAGTAGTCTCTTTGGCCGAGTGGTTAAGGCGTGTGCCTGCTAAGTACATGGGGTTTCCCCGCGAGAGTTCGAATCTCTCAGGCGACGAATGTATTTTTGTTTTTATTTCAGTGAACGTGGCCCTTTGTGGATGGACTATCAAACTAAATTAATAATACCATTGAATTGACCTGACCCATATGAAAAACCAAACGTAGGAATCAATTTTTTTAAGTTAGGGATCCTTGTATCAAGCAAGGCTCAGCACCAGTCCGTCTATAAACATCTGAACAGGGGGGTTTGGGGGGTGTTTTCTTCGTTGTGAAAAGGCTTTAAATGGGCCACCCATAATTAACAGATAACCATTAAAAGGCATTGGTTTTTTTTTTTTTTTTAGGGGGCTGGGGGTTGGGGGTGTGTTCTTGCTACGGTAAGTAACAGTTGGACCAAACCAAACCCCCCACAACACCCCCCAACCGCAGAATTGTAAATGGGTCGGTGTAGGTCCGGGTCCATAGTGGACCCAGACCCGTTTCTTGGCTCTAGATCCAGAGCCAGAGCCATTTATAGGACGGTTTCGGTCTGAGTCCGGGTCTAAATAGAAAATAATATTAAAAAAATATAATTTTTATAAGAGATTTTTAAAAATTGAGATAATATGTCGGGTCTCGAATCCACACATTGAAACCAAGGTGGAACCAAACCCATTTACTTATTGGGCCTAAATAAAGACCCAACCCCGGTTTTTAACAAATGGAAACATTCGGATAATCAGAAACCCATTTACATCCCTACCCCATGGTAGTAAATAACAATTGGATGAGTGACAAATGCGTGCTACTCACAAATAAAGGAGGGTTGGTTTTTATCATAAAGGTTCCATGTAGGCCTCACAAAACTCTCTCACAGTCATACCTCCCTAGCGTGGCCGCTTGAGAAATTAGACAACCTTATAAAAGGGGTTTTGCACAACCCATTGCCATATCAAACTCGGGCAAGCCATAACTAGAAGGAAACGTACCAGGTCCAAGTAAGTTCATCATCATCGGCATTGTCATGGCCTTTATCCCATTGACCTATAGGAGGAGGCCTAAGTTCCTGTGACCCTATCAGATTCACTTCTATCATATTTGGATACAGCCCAATGCAGGTCATATTTGGGTTAACCCTGATTAGGCATCTTGACAGTCTCAAGTCTTGTTTGGATCATTGGCAGTTTCCCTGTTGGCTGCTTATTATCGGCAAGCGGCCTAAGTTGTATCACAATTTATGACACCCGCATCTGTACATAATTTCTCAGATGATTGGAAATAAAAATAAAAATAAAAGCTTAAATAACTGCATTAATATGCATTTCCACTTGTGTCCACAAGGTCTGAATCTGCAAATCTATAAGATTTTAAGCAATTTTAAGCACAAAAGGAAATTCTGCCTCATCCAGTTGGCTTTAGCATAAACAAAAAGGCAAATGAAGTGACTGTCCGACCATCCAGCATCCAACGCCATTCATCAATGACCATACTTCTGAAACTCCCACTCACTGTTATCTACATGTAAGCATCAAAGGAGAAACGAAATCATTACAATAAATTTTTTAGTATTAGTGAAAACTCATATCACAATCAGTCCGGGTACCTGGCAGAAGTCCTGAGGTATATAATTTGTACAGCCCAAGAGGTTCAACAATTCATTTGGATAAAGCATTTTACAATCATGTAAAGCCCGTCTCTCAATTATCAATATTGTTCAATGATGGTTCCCATCATGCAAAGCCAATATAGAACTCCCCCCATTGAACAATCCCAGGCATTATTCTGACATTTTATGCTTAAATAAAGACATGAGGCTGTATTCTCTCCTTGAGCACCCATTTGCAAGCAAAACTATCATATAAATAGGGTTTTGTTGTAAAGTTCCCCGCAGATTGCATCCATGGTGGCACCACTCAATCAATGGTCTGTGTCACTGAAAGGTAAGGGTAAGGCCACATTTACTGCATGGAAATTTGAACAAACTGTTGACTCTCTTGGGTTATAGTTTTCAGCTATGAAATAGGAGAGTGGGTATCAGAAATCTTATTATGTGGAACTATTTCTCAGACTTTTCCAACCCAAATTAATCAGTACTGAGGTAGGTTGGGATGAAAGTGGTTGCTAATTATTAACATGGAGAAACAAATAACCATTGGCTACGATATTCAAAAAGGCATCCCAAACTCGTAATAAAATGACAGAAGCAAAAGGTAGAAGATGCAAATTCACATACCTAACGGACACACTTGGCGGGTCTTGAGCCAGCGACTGATGCAGTGAAAGTGAAATGCATGGTTACACACACCTGTTGAAATGGAACAAGAACAATGGTTTCAGTCAAAAAATTTGCAAACACAATGATCCAAAAGCAAAAGGTCTAGTAACAGACTTTTGGGATGTCATTTGGGTAATGAATGTGTCCTAAAAGCCAAATATCCAGGTCTTTATATAGTAATCATAAATAAAAACTCTGGGTCAACAAGCACTACGTGTGATTGAGGGTTAGTATTGTGTCTATCCTTCAGGAGTTTGGTAGGGCCGAAGTCAACAGAGTATGAACCTCTGTTGGGTACTTTATTTGACATTTTCTCCTTGCAGGAATGAGATAGACACTCAAATATGGTTCCCTTCCTCCCTAGAAGGCGTTCTCTTTATTCTTCTGCTAACCCTTGCTGCCCAAGGTTGGAGCGTTTTGTTGGCTAGCCTCAAGGAAGATCTTGACGGCCAACAACCTTGATTGTGTTGTCGATTCACATCTGAGAGTTGGATTTTAAATTCTAATTCAACAGTAGTATTGGCTATTAGAGAAGCCTTACGATTTTCTCCACATATCTCTCAAAGAAGTTAATTGTAGACAGATACTCTTCTAATGCGATGGCATGATTGTCATAAGAGGGTTGCTCATCATAGGGATTTCAATTTAATTTTAATGAAATCAAGATGTTTCAAGAGTCATAGGATGTAGAGTATGTGCATAGTTATAGGAAGGCCACTGATGTGGATGAATCTTCAGCCCAAGTCTGGCACGGACAGAACTCTATTGTTTGCAGGCTCTTCTTTGTAACTTTCTTCTAGCAGTATAAATCTTTAGCGCCTACCTTTTCTGCTCTTTCCTTCTTTTACTTTCTATTCCATATCTTTAAAAAAGTCTTTACTACCGATCGATTAAAAAAATTCAAGAAGAAAGAAGAAGATTTTTGAGTAAAATGGTTTCAAGATTAAAAGAATGAAGACAGAACATAATTTTTGCTAAATAAATTTAGTGCAAGTTTGCTAGTCTATATAGAGTGCAAATTTAGTGCCCTCTGCAAGGAAAAAAAAAGAAAAAATTTGGTCAAGAATAAAAACCAATTAGGCCCATGATAACCACCCCACTTGATGAAGGGCCCACCTAACACCCCACAAGAGAGAATAAGCAAAGCAATCGGAAGGTCACGCTGGAATTGGAGAAGACGATGCCCTGGGCGGATGGTGAAACTAAGTCCAGCCGATCCACTAGCATTAATAAGCTAATTACGCTTCAATAAGAGCTAAAGATCTCAAGCTACTCACTACATGGAGACAAAGAACGATGAGTTGACAGAGGACAATGGATTCCAACACTCAAAGAAACTATACAATACAAGTTGTGAAGGAACCTAATTTCGAGTATATCCTATGGACTACCGTATTGTAGATATCTGTACCATTCCAAATATACCATACCAATATACATGCCAACTATCCTAGAGATCTGTTAGGATTATGGATTGATTGTAATTAAATAGGATTGATTGTAATTCCCATATTTAACGGATTGTACTTGCTAAATATACATGAAGAAACATTATAAAAGGGGGATCCAACTACTGAAGAGGGTGACTCAAATTTTCACAGAAATTATCATCTTTATGGCGAAGTTGTTACGAGTTAGGGATTGAGAAGGATATTACAAAGATGACCATTCCAGTGTGGGAAAACTAAGATTGTTGAGTGATACATGAGTGCCAGCACAATCAAAGGAACATCTTAGATGAAGACAAGGAAGAAATAGAAAGAAGAAAAAATATGTGATTGCACTGCATATGCCAGGATGGTAAGGTTAACATGGGAAAAAAAAAAATAGGAATAGGAACATAAGAAAAATCCAAATATGGTCCTGTAGAAGAGAAAATAAAGGATGCCCATTTAAGAATCATCACCCTAAAGCATGCATGGCTGAAAAATACATAGACTTCCTTCGGTGTTCTACAATTGACAAAATAGAAACCCTTTATCAGGTCTTGTAGCATGGCTAGAGTAAGATTCTAGCAGCTAAAAAAAATTCAGTGAGTCATTCTGCCATAGCTTCGGAATTCTTTTTAGAAAAAAAAAAAGACCTGTCTAAGACCTCTACAACATCAATCCTCCTAAACGATCAAGAAAGCCTTCCAAACGAACTCTCCCATATAGAACAATTTGCCTGATTGTAACAGCTCTCTAACAAATAGGGACAGTAATAATAATAATGACTATCATATTGACTTGCCCTAAGTCTTCTCATATTCTACTATCTTTGCACCCCCATCAATGGAATATGACCCCCCCTTTAAATACTCCGAGCTATCTACTGCTATATATTTTAACTTTTAAGCAAAACAGACATCATCAATTAATGAACCCATGCATGCTATGGATTTACTTCATGAAATAGGCAATCTGGGAGCAAAGTGGATTAATACTCCTCTTCAGTTGCACAAGAAGATCTGTTTGGAAAATTGACGTCTTCCTCAAAATCCTGAATCCCACTAGAAGATAATGAGGAAAATCTCCTTCAGATATATAAATAATGTAAGAGGAAAATCCCTAATCTGAATTATCACTTCCCAAATTAGACTTTCTCCAAAACTCGAATTGCCTTTCTACTCTATATTGACATTATGAAACATCAATTGCCACTAAAGATTTAATAGCTAACTTCCTGATGACATGCCAAACTTCAAATTGAAAGCACATGAGCTATCTTATTTAAAGAAAAACACATTACTCGCATTTCAATAGGGGAAAAAGGAGATATAGAGATCATTAAGTAAAGAAAAACCAGAATTCACAAAACACAAAGAGTACCCCATGCAACCGTGCACTCCTCGCTTGTTGCACTCGCTTGATTTGCTTGGCACTCAATGCCTACAGCATAAAAACAACAAACATATGAGAATAAAAGTAATAAATTAGAAGCAAACTCGCATGTAGCTCAAATCACAATTAGTTGGCCTAATTGGGCATTAGAAATAACAACAACACGGTTTATGTCATCATAAAGTTTAATACTGTACAGTGCTCCAGACCCATGTTGGCCAGTTTCCCTTGAGAAAAACTTAGCCAAAGCCCTCTGGGGTTTTCTAATAGAATGAATCCAATAAGCCAAACAAGCCCCAACCAGTTCAAATATATTGGAGGACACTCCACCATGCAATTAATCGGGCATGTAAAACCTCAATTCACACTTCCCATTCAGCAAATATTTCTCCAAACTCTAATTGAAACATTGGGTCACATCCAAACACACTTAAACAAAACAGTAAGAACCCAAAAGGGCGAAGTCCAAGAGAAAGAGAAAGAAAGAGAACTCACAGAGATCCATGATGTGGTTCCTGCAAATTGCGCAGTTATCAACAACAATATCTGCATATATCATTAAAAACACAAACAAAACAAACCAAACATCAGACTAATCATAGAATCTAGGGTTTCAAGTTCAAAAGACTAATCATAGAATCTAGGGTTTCAAGTTCAAAAGAAAAACGACAAGAGAGAGACAAAGCGAAGGAAGGGCATGATTGTAATATATGCATACCCCAAGCCCAAAGAGAGACGGCGTTCCACTTCTTGATCTCGAAGCGCTTGGGCTTTTTGGAAGAAGAGGAAGATGGCCCTGCACTGCTCGAGCCTTCGGCTGGAGTCATGTTCACATCCACGTCCAGAGAAGCCATGGCTGCTTTCTTCAAGTGAAAGGGCTTTTCTTCTCTCCTCTTCTCTTCTCTTGGTAAATAGGGTTTTTCTTCTCCTCTTCCGTTTTTTGGATGATGTCCACACTTTCTAAAACAGCGATTGTTTGGTTGGGACTCTAATAATAGTTATTGAAGAGTCGCCAAACTACTGTCAGAAACGTGGTAGGGTGTGTGGTCATGTTTATAGAAATTTAAATTATTTAAAATAAATTTTATCAAATATTTTAAATTTTAAGTAAATCCAGTGATAAAAAAAAGGTGATTTACATTATCACTTTTTTATTGAACTAGTTGAACAAGTCGAGCCATATAATTTGAGGGCTTTTATTTTGAATAATTTAAATTTTAATAAATGAGTCTCATTGTGAAGTCCTACCCCTATTAGGTTAAAGTCGTCTAAGACCTGGATTGAGATCTATCATTGGTTCATACCGATATTCCACTGCATTAGTTCATAAAAAACCTAAAAATATTAGGAGTTTTTTGCTGTAAGAAAAAACAAGAATTCTTCTAAAAAAAAGCCCAGCGTTTTCACACAACTTCAATAAGAAAATAGTTCTTTTAAAAAAGGCCCCTACATTTTTCGTTTAAGTTCAATAAAAATCTTATCTTTTGTGCTTTTACTAAAATCCCTTTTGACTTTTAACAATCAAATTCATAAAATATAATTACACTCTCCAATTGTTTGCCTTTAACCGATCCAACCTTAAAAAATACTCAAATGATTCCCGTGATATTTTGGTAGAATGGATGCTCTGGTTTTGGACTTTCATGTGGAGGGCCTTTGTTTAGAATTGACCAAATTTCACATTACTTTGAATATTATTCATCATGTGATTTTATCACAATAACTTTATACAATGCATATTCATTAAGTTTTAAATAACTAAAACTAAAGGCTTAAATCATTTGATTGGCTTCTCCATCCACACTCAATGCTACATATTTTTCCTAATTCACATCCAAGCTTTTCCATCATGATATCTCCTGAAGTCTACATTCATTCAAACCTAACTTGAGTTGACTCGACAGTATTTGCTAAGCATAAAAGATGATATTTTTGTCATTTGTCCATAAATACCAAGGCGTTGTCTTACAAAGTTCACATGCCGCATCAACGCTCTTAAGCCTCGCGTTGCCATGTCAGCTTTCCCAAAATCGCCATCTAAGTCTTCTCTATTTCTAGAGTCCAGACTCTTTATTATATATATTAAAGCAAACAGAGATGTGAGATGTAGAGGGCGCCACGTGATCACCTAATAATTCTCCTTTCAGAAATTTTTTTATAAAAATACACAAAGCTTTGGGTTTAATGTGGGCCACCACACCGCCCAAATCTCCTCCCTAAATCTCTCCATTTAAATTAAGATTATGGTTTTACAAACCTACATTTCTAAAATCCTTCTAATTTCTTCTAAAATCTCTCTTTTCCTAACTTTTCTATTTTATCTTCTTATCTAAATCCTCAAATCACTCTCTAATCTTAATCATTCCTAAAAATCTGTCTAACCAATCATTTTATCCATGTGATTGATCCACAAGGTGGGCCCCACATAATTATTGGTATGCCACTGCTGTTAGTTTCTATGCCTTTTGGTTTCTAATTGGCTACACAGCTTGTACTACATGCCCCACATATGAGATTGCTACTTCACAAAGGCATGAAACCTAATTGAAGTGGCCTACCATATGCCATTAATCACATAAAAACTCATAACCCAGTGATATGCATGAAGTTCTAAGATTTTTACCTATTGAAATCTTATAAGAAATCCCTAAGCCCCACATGAGAGATTTTACTTCCCAAAGGCTTGAAGTATATTTAAAGTGGCCCCACTATATACCACTGATCCATAGAAATTAACCTTAATTCAAGGAGGACCAAGGGAGTTTGATGATCAATGGGGAAACAAATAGGCCAAAAAAGAAAATAATATGCATTTGCTAATGCATATTATTGATCATGCTAATTTCTTCTTTTAGACATCGCTAGATTTTATAATAAAAGAAATGCACTCATTCATATTGAATTTAGGAAGGAGTTGGAGTTCATATAGTTAAAGAACTCAATTTAGGAAAATAAATGCACTCATTCATACTGAATTTATAATGACATTAAGAGGATGGTCATCCTTCTATGTTTCTTTGAGGGTTTGGTAAGCTTCGTGAATGGCTTGGATGGTCTTATATATGGATGGCAATGAGGTGGGTCGGGATTGGGTCATACTAATTTTATACCCATCTCATTTGACGTCCTAAACCTACACCACTTTATAGTAAGTCTCATATCATTAATTTTAAACATGCTCCATAACCTTCTATTGAACGCCATGGCCACACACACCTGCACAATATGTAATGAGCTGGGTTTGGTTTTGGCGGTGAACTCATTGCATAAAATGCAACATTAAAGAAATAAATATATATTATATATATAACAAATATAATTTTTTTATTTATTTAAAATATATTTTTTTCCAATAATACCTCAGAAAAGAATCATGTATTTCATTATATTTTTTAGCCCGGGCAACATACCTATCCATTTTAATTCTATAAGCTTACACTTGTGGGGCCCACCCATGGTCCATCTAAATGAACAAACACACGACCTCCTAAATCGCATATGTCCACTAGCTTTTGATCAAATCTGGATTTACTGGATCGCTTGACCGCCTACCGATCCGAATGGACTATTGACCATTAATCTTCTGGGGCCAGATGGAGATGGTATAAACCACGGTTGAGACTATTTTTTTGCAAAGAGAATGGTCCTACAGAGTCCTTGAAATCCCCTCATCCCCACTCCCATGTGGGCCCCACCACACATTTGAGCTTACTTTATTCTAAACTTTAACTTAAGAGAGCTGTCCCATATAAACATGCATTTATATTTGTGCAATGGTCAATGCTTGTAAATTCAAGGGATCGTTATGTTATGTAAGTTTACTTCATTTTATATTTATTTTCATTACATGTTAAAAGATTCTAATATTCAAAGATAATAAATTTCTTTAATTTAGATTTATTTTATCTTAATAATATTTTAAAAGAATTCTTAAATTTTAATATATTTTCATCTTGCGTTTGTTGCTAGTATCTCTTTTATAGCAACCCTCGATTTTCATTGAAGACTCTTATATATCTTCTCCTCATTTATCTCCTTAAGTTTCTCAAAACTTTATCATTATTTAACTGCTCGTTTAAATATTTAAAACTCTATTGATCTTAATGTTTTACTACCCCAAGCCTACCTATACGATCAAGCATAGTATAATATCTACTTAATTGTCTGTTTTATCCACCTTTGGACCTGCTTATTTAAAATGTGTGTTTTAATCTTCCTATTTCACCGAAACCCATCTTAAATCTTTAATATACCAAAAAAAAGTCACGATTCTTCATAAATATAAAGACACTGGCCTCTAATATTTAGGCCTGTGCAAATCAAAATCTAAATCATGCAGTGTTCTTCGTTGGGCCCACTTAAGAAACAATCTAAACACTTAAAAAATAAACTAGCACAGCACGGGTGAGTCCATACATTGCCAATTAAACATCTATATATTCTAAAAATAGATATAAAAACTAATTTATAATCATTGCAAATTAAGATTTAAATTTTTAGCAGACTTTAATTGAGGAATTGGGAATCAAAGAAGAGAGAGAGAGAGAGAGAGAGAGAGAGAATCATAGCAAACACGTTAAAAATTAAAAGAGAAATGAATTGAACAAAATTCTTTTCTCTTCATAAATGACTGAAAGAAAACATCATACATACTTTTGAAGAACAACCAACTGTAGAAAACTTATCAAACATATTATATGCAAATCCGCATTATAAACAAAGTACATTTTTTAAAAGAAAATGAAACAAAAGAAGTCAATGAGCAAGAGAAGAAAAGGAGTAGGAGAAGTAAGATATAAAGAGAGTTAGGGTAATAAATGAATAGAAGTTTTGTAGAAAGGAAGGTGCCTAAAAAAGAAAGGAAAATGGAGAATGAAAAGTAAAAAGTGGGCTTAGATGGTTACATGAGATAGGATCCATTGGGTGTATGAGATGAGAGATAGTGGGATGAGAACTGAGAAAGGAGTTAATTATTATGAGTGGGAAGTTATCATTAGAAGTGGAGAGAGCTCGTGATGCATTCATTGGGATAACTTAAAAGTCCAAATTAGTCAAAATTAATACCAAAATGCTTGGCTTTAAAATATTATAAAATGGCATTCAATTGTATAGTGCTTGAAGAGACTTCACACACGAGTTGGGGCTTCCATATAGATTGATCACTTTAAAATCACATGAATGAATAAATCGGCAAAATTCAATTGTTTTAAAGGGATTAAAAAAATCGAGGGGGCTGGGTCGTCTGAGTCGGTACACTTTGTGAAGATTTATGAAAAAAAAAAAAAAGTTGTAGAAATTGACGCATTTCCTTTTGACGGTCTAGATTTTTTGAGTGAGCCACTCTGAGTAACATCGCCATTTATTTGATACGTCAAAGCCTTAGTTGGAACGGGACTCATCAACATGAACATATATCCTTTTGAAATTTGAAGAGCTTAGTGAGTGAGTCAAGTGGCCCCGCCACCTCAACGCGGGACCAATTTTAAACCTCATGCATGATTTCAACTGAAACTTTATTTCATGCAACATCATGGGTACCTCTCAAAGTTTGATGAATTTGAACTATTTCTTCCTAAATTCTTGATCTTATCTTCTCATTACACCATTTTAAATTACCCTAACTTCCACCCTTACATTTCATTTGTGCTCACTGTCAATTGATAGTGTAAAAAAAGATTAATAATTGATTTTGATCATTTTTGTCCCCAGGCCCGGCCTAGCCCGACAGCAGGACAAGGCATAGGTAGTGACAGCCCCTGTGAGCTATGGCCTGAATCACGCACATGAGTATGTTGAGTACGAATAGGGGTGCTCATGGACCTGGCTAGCCCGAGCCTAGTCCGATTTGGACTGGATTTGGGCCTTTGAATTTAGCATTCAGGTGGGACTTGGACATGCTACTTAGAAGCAGGGACCGGGCCTGAAGTTTTCTTGGCCGCCCATGAACGCCCCCTAAGTGCAAGGCTGGGACAAGCCGGGCACTCTGACATCCCTTTCCTTCGCTCTACGCTGCATGGCAAAGAGCATGACCCCACTACTTGTACGGATCAGGCTCAACAAACCATACATAAAACGTCCTACATCGCCGGCAACTTACCATATACAATTAATGGGGTGCTTATAGCGAAAGGCACGACCTGTGGATCCCTTGTTTCGTCCAAACAGGGAATGGGGGGATCTGGACTCCTGTTACCAACCGAATGCAAGGTGATTCCGACTGAAACGTGGCGACACTGGACCCTGTAAACGATAGAACCCATTGTTTGTCTTCCACCATGAAGAACAGTGCTAGACCCTGCACATTAGAGTCCAGACACAGAATCCAAAGTTTGCGGCCCACCATTTTGAAGATTTAGCCTATTGATTTGCCTTAGATACATGATAAATAGGCTTAAAAAACAATTCATACTTCCAACAAAAGAAAATATATATATATACATACAGAAGCCTTAGAACCATCAAACCCCAAGCCTGCACCCTTTAAATTGGTACTGTTTTCAACTTGACAGAAAAAAATAAGACATCCAATTTGCAAATCTAAGTTTAGCTGGCAAGACACCCCCATCATGAAACGACTATGAATTAATTCTTGGTTTTACCACAAATGGTGGCAGACTTGGGTCACTCACGCCCTTTCTACCCGGACTCACACATCTTGTCATGCCTTAAATTTATAATATAGAAAACCAAATAAACCATATGAGGTTTGAGTCACATGAATCATCATACATCAAAATTACTGCGACAAGGCTTTAATAACGATGAACAACCAAATCTACCCCATGACTAGCACAGGTTGACTTGAATTTTACACTAAAACTTCTTCATTTTTAAAATATCATAACAAATTAATTCTTGAAGGACTTCTAATTGCGATATAATACTTGCCCTTGACCGGCTCAATTTTGAGCCAACCACCCTTCAATTTTTTACTATATGCTTTATCATTATCTACGTAACTACATTTTATATAAATATAATTACCGATACACCATACTAAAATAAATGAATAGCAGTCACAAACGAAGCTGTCATGACAATTAAAACTTTAAGTCTGTAGTCTGAACCCCACCTCTAGAAGAAGATCAGGGCAGGTAACCCGTTTAACCCAACCATACATCTTGCTCGTGGAAGATGCATCAGCACAGAATAAAAAATTGTTCGGTGGAATACGCACATAGGAGAGTCTAGCTTATCCTATAAAACCTCCAAATCCAAAATCCATAATCCATCCATCGCCAATACCCTTCATGGCTTCCGAAGAAGAGCAGCAACTTCTAACACCCACCCGCCGGACCACAATTTTACGGTGGCCTTCAATACCAAAGCCTTCGACACCATACGCTTCCAAGTGCCGCACAAAGCGTAGAAAACTCCCTGCGGTGCGTCTCGGAGGGAAGCGTAGGAAGAGAGGAGGGTTTTCTCTGGTTGGAGTGTTTCGACGCACGAGGCTTCGGTGGCTGAGATTGCGCTATTCGAGCATGATCAAGAGGATCAAGGGCTTGTATTCGTCGATCGTGAAGGACCTGATAGAAGCTGGTACGACGCTCGAGGAAGTACAGAGGAGAATTATGTTTGAAACGTATTTTACTGTGCCCGTCATAGGCATCGGAGCTGCGGGAGTACCTTCTCATGTGGTCACTCAGCGTACGTGAGCGAGAGAATAAGACCGAATCCAACGGTTTTAAATCTTTTTTATCTTTGATGTTGTAAGTATCCAAGTATGTGATATGTGATTAACTGATGATGGATACTGGTGGGTTGATTCATCTTTGTGTACTGTCTTTAACGCGCAACTGTTGTGATTTTTCCATTCATGGTTAGCCATGCATGAATGATGAATGAACAATAGACCGAAGATGGTGTGTGTTTGTGTTTCTTATGTTTGTGTGTATATGTTTCTCATACAATGGACTACGCGTCTGGAATCCGGATTTTGTGTCTCCCGCTTGGGTCACATTTGTGAACCAAATTC
Organism: Persea americana; assembly: GCA_029852735.1. Lineage (NCBI taxonomy): Eukaryota > Viridiplantae > Streptophyta > Magnoliopsida > Laurales > Lauraceae > Persea > Persea americana. The sequence continues at coordinate 49,832,220 of CM056817.1, read as the reverse complement.
TTGGAGAAAAGATTTTTCTATTTTCAATTTCCAAAAGTCCTAAAAAATCCATGTTTGGCATCAGGAAAAAAATCTTTTTGAGGATTTTTACGTCCATCTTCCCCTATGGAATCAGAAAATTATCTTATTTTATGGATTTGCACATTGGAATCAAGTTTTCGCATCTCCATACATATTGATATTTATGTGAAATCCTTTGGCCATACAACTCCTTAGCAAGGAATCATTTTTTTAAGGGTAGTAAATAATTTTTAGATCTACAGACCCCTTACATATTCCTTACCTATTTATTATCAATGCCCTCTTGAGAGAATTCTCAAGTTTGAGAAGTGGGAAACTCCGTAGAGCGCACCTATTAAAAAACTGAGTAAATGAATGACCTCCCATTTATGAAATATTCCTAGATTTTACCTATAAGGTGGGGGCGTTTGCTTTGAACGACACATTTTCCAATAAGTGGGCATCACTATAGAGTTCTACTCTTTGAACTTTAGTAATTCTCTGGTTAGCTACCTAGACCATTATACAACAAAAGAAGAATGCAAGTTAGCTAAATAATAAGGGTTGACAAGCAATATAGAGCCTTCAAGAAAAGCCAAAATTGCTGTTGTTTTTAATTATAGGATAAACACAGATATATTCTTAAAATTTTGAAATTAAAGGAAAATCAAGACATAAAATGATAATGAAAGATCGAAAACATTTTAACATATGTTTAAAAGGTAACAGAACATTCTTGGTTAATCTCGTAAAAATATCACAATGCTATCATGATTATCTCATTCTTGTGGATAATTTCAATTTGGTAGGTTGCCTTTTTGCATTACATCTACTAAAGAAGTGGTAATATTTTTGATATGTCAATGTTTTTGACTGCTTGGTCCAGTGGCCCAAAAAAGGATTTTTTTATCGTAACCTTTGTTGTTGTTGTTTTTTTTTTTTTTTTAAATAAACGGAGATAAGTGCACCTTGGAATTGAAAGTCATCACATAACGTCTCCGTAAACTATATTTTCTCTATGCCAAACTAGCACCAAAATCTCCAATCACTGTGGTTGTTGTTTCGGATACCAAGAAGACCTAGGAATCTTTATCCCTGAGTTTAAAAAAATGCAATCTGTCTCTCTCTTGTGATAATAACACTAGTTTACTTTCTTGTACCTTTCAAGGCAGTTGAGTTTGGGCTATCTATGCCTTGTCTATTTCATCAGGAAGGCGAGTTAGGCCTACTTTTTTATGACCAATGACAATTTGTGCTGTAATTCGAGCGACATGAGGATTGGGACTGATTTTGCACTTGCAAGACTTAATAGGTTGTAATCCTCATAAAAAAAGTTAACAATCCTCAGGCTTCTGAGTTAAACATGAGCGAACCATATAGTGTTGTTCCTGTTTCATTGATGATGAATGATTAGTTTCACGTTGAAGCAGGAAATATTCACAACTTCCTATTTGATTCACTCTCCATGAAGTAGTAAAAAAACCCATGCTTGATAAATCCCTGTTGAAGGATTTCGGCCATCTGCATGTCTGGTCTCTATAGGATGTGAAAATTCATCGCTAGAGAGAGATGATATAAAATTTTCAAATCTATGAATTCCTCACCAATTACAAACATGAGCTTAAAAATAATGTTACCTATTTTACTACAAACTACACCGCAGATTGCTGATTGGATTGTTGAATTAACAAAGCCACTGGGTGGGTTGGTTCATGCTTCATACCCAAGTTACTTCTTAATTGCACCAGCTCTAGCTCACATTTATGAGGCGCTTGTTAATTTGGTAGCTATCAATTTATACTCTTTTAATTTGGTAGCCATCAATTCATAAATTTAATTGGGGGGCTTTTTCTCCTGGTGCGTTCCTGCATACAAACACACAACGTTTTCAAGGGGGGCACTATAAAATTCAGGATAGTCCCACTTTGTCGATAGAGCCCTGCCTTTTTAACGTTCGAATGCGAACGTCCTGCAGAAGAAAATCTGGCAAGTTAAAATGATTTCCATGTAATTGGATTCATGTGGCAATTGGAGCTGCATTTATGGGGCACGAAATAGTTGCTGGGAAAATGCATCTAATGAGATCTTAACCAAAGAAAAAGCACCCATAACTGAGTCTTTGTTTTTTTTTTTTTTTTCATTGCCATGATCGACCTTATGCAGATTGTTCTACCAATCATTTTTCTTCTCAAAAACTTCCCTCCAAATAATAGATTTCCACCACATCGTACTTTTTTTTTTTTTTTTTGAAAGTGTTACACCACGATTGAAATTAAGCCCAATTAGTACTAATTAATTGAGTTTTAATTAATTTAATTGTAATTAGTTGCTACTTAGAGTAATTAATGTTGATTAGTCCCTTATGGGTGAGTTAGAGGTATTTGGAGTCTTGATTAGGCGAATTGAAACCGATTTGACTCGATTGAGTAGAGTCAAGGGCTTTCTCGTAATTATCGATTTTCGAACCTTGCATCATATGCACATTATCTTGGCATCATCACGTGTTTTTCGTCGAGCACGTCGATTTTCGTACCTAATCCTACCTCATTTGACTAAATGATAATGAAGTGGACCTTCATTTGACTCAATTTGGAAATAGGTAACTTTGGTGGGTTTTCTTGCAAAAAGAGACCAACCCATCTCTTATAAGCCTTTACCATGTTATTTGTCAAAAAACCCTTTTCTTCTTCTCTCTTTCTCACTGCTCTTTCCTTCCTTCTCTTCCTCTTCATCACATTTTGAGAGAGAGCTTGGGGTGCATTGAGGACAAGGAGTGGGACTCGACCATCTTCTTCACCATCTTCATCTTCTCCTACTCTTGGTTGCAAGGACCCATTCTTCTCCAAAACCCCATTTTCGGAATTCTTACTTGAGGTAAGAATCAAACCCACTTTTCTTGAGATTTTGAGTTGGAAGGAGTCAAAGAGACTCCCTTGTAATCATACATACATATTCATTTCATTTTCATGTAGATTTTGTGCTTAGGGTTTGATATTTGGGGGTTTTTGGATTCCTTGAAGTTAAGTGTGTGAAGGGAGTTTGGTAAGCTCAATAGTGGCAAGTATAAGCTTAAAATGGACTTAGATATTATTTATACCTTGATTGTTCACCAATTTCTCTAAATGATTTAACTTCTTAATGTATTAGAGATGAGTTTATTTGATTTGATTAATTTTTGTAATGGAGGAATGTATGAGTTATATGTGTTGAATATGGGGAGCAAGGAGGCTCAGTTTTGCAGGGTTTTGGAAGTGAAGTGGTAAGACTTGGAATGGAGGAGAGAGGGTATCAGAAATATGAAAAAATTCACTTTAGAAATGATGTTCGCAGGCGAGCGGTCACCAAGCGGTGACCTGAAGGCTAGCCGCGTGACGCCTGGCGGCTAGCCGACCTCTGGCGGTCAACATTCCAGAACCTAGTTTTCTTGTCAGGTGAAGCTCGGTCGGCAGTTGGTCACCTGGCAGCTAGCCGCGTGACTACCTGGCGGCTAGCCGCCCCCTGGCTGCTGGCTTTCTAGAATGTAAAACCATTCTGTCTGGACGAGAGGTCACCAGGTGGTTATATGGCTGAATAGGCGGCTAGCCGCTAGGCCACCGCCAGCTAGCCGACCACCCAGAAACTTTAAATTATAAGGAAATTGAAGACCTTGTAGGGCTTTTAAGGGGTACCTCAACTATATTTAGGTCACCATGCTCAGGATATTAGTTAGTAATATTTTGTATTCATTTACACAATGTGACACTAAATAGAGTAGTGATACATGAATTTCCCTAACGTATATCAAATTGGATAGTGAAGTACAAAGGATGGTTAAACTAGATTGACTAGTAAATTCATTGTCCCTTTTACTCTATTGCATTTCATATTGAGATTAGGTCCCTCCATTGGCTATCAATTCTAGTTAATTATCTATTGCATTGTGATTCGATTATCCTCTTTTTTAATTCAATATTTCGTTGTTATATGCCTAACTATTCGGTATTCGGTGAGATTTGTAATTGAATAAGCATTCGTATAGATGATATTACTATTCGATTTGATTATGACACTAGGTAACAACTTACTCAAATTCGATTATTATTCGATTCGATCGAGTCGGCACTACTTGGCTTCAATCTTGTGATACTTAACGAGGATAAACTCGGTTTAGTATTCGAGACTACTGCAGTAAGTCGCTAGAGCAACGGAACTCCAGACCCTAGTAGCCAACTAGCCTTTGGCCTGCCGCTGGTGATATCTCAACTAGATTCGCTCTCTCTGAGAGGATGAGCTAAATGTAGTAGCCACATTGTATGTTTCATTATTCATTAATCCGATTCGTAAAGCGTGGTTTTATTCGATATTGTACAACTGCTTAATAAACGTGAATGATTGTGAATGTGAGAAATTAATCTAAGAAAGCAATAAAAATGGGCAAAACACACCAATTAAAAAGCTTTCTTAAAGACATCAATTTCCCACATGCAAGGGGTTTAGATGAAATTATGTCCCCATGATACAATGCCCAACTATGATTCGAAGTCTGCACACTAGAATCAGAAATATGGAATTGCCCTTAAAATCAAAGTAAAAATAAAAGAGAATAAAATACTCTTAGACAATATTCTTCTGAAAATATTGCATTATGCTCATTTCTTATCTTCTTCAATTCCTATGAAAAACTTCAAATCACCTCAATTTATAATGTTTGAAAGCAACCTTTGAGATTGGGTCATATCCACTCAAATGGGCCCAAAAGACACATCTCATCCAAATGGCACAAAACACTTGATTTTGAAAAGACACATTCAAATGTCTCTTGGAAATTATTTTTTAAATAATTGGGTTTTAGAAAATATCCAACACTTGCCCGCCACCACCCCTCTCCAAACTCCACAGTCTCCAGCCCTAACCCTCTTCAGCTCTTCCTTCTTCTTTTTATTCTTCTTTCTCTTTTCAGTTTTCTCCTTTAATCTCTCGTCGTCAGTGGTTAAAATTTTGCACGCCATCTTCTCTATGTCCACTGTCCAGCATTTTCAAGGAATCAGGAAGACAAGAACCTTTCGTTTTTTTCAGCTTGTGAAGAAGAAGATACTCAGTTGTGCGCTCGCGATTGGATTTGGGTATGTGATTATCATCTCTTTTATCTTCGAATGTGCAGCAATGCTGTTGGTTACAATTGAAAAAAAAATGTAGATTTTGAAGTCATTGATGCTTGTTATGTGATTGTGGAGCATTTGATTATGGTTATAGGGATCTTTTTCTTTTCTTTTTTTTGTTTTTGATTCTGATCCCAACCTATTGTCTGATATAATTAGTTTGTAGTTGAGTTTATTGTTGATTTGAGCTTATCACATGTGATGGAGAAAATTTTGATTGAGTGGGCCACCATGTAGAATAGAAAAAATCTAATGGTGTCGCTATTTTTTGTTGTGCTAGTCTGGGTTGGATCGGCTTCCTAAGGCAGTGCATGTGCAATGTTTAATGCTGATGGGGTGCCTTCTCTGTGCTGGCTTCAGCTTTGCTAGTGGAGCCTTGAGGAACAGTGTGAGTTTTTAGTTATTAATTGTTCTTTCTGCATTGCCTCTTGCTGGGCTTCGTCCCTTCTATTATGAGGTGGCCTTTTTGTTTCCATAGTTTTCTTTTGGCTGTATTCTTTCTTCTCATGTCCTGGGGCTTTGCCCTTCTTTTCTTTTTCAATAAAATTTACCAATTAGCCAAAAAAAGATACTAGTAATTAAAAAAAAAACTGGGGTAACCTAACCCCGTGGGTGAATACAGTTGCCCAAATTGCAATTCCAGCTGCAAGCCTAGGTTTTTTTTTTTTTTTTTTTGTAGAAAGCTGCAAGCCTAGGTTAGAAGTATTTATAACCTGGGAGTGTTTGGGAAATTCTAGTGGGGTGCATTTGGGGGCACTTCTGTCCTTTGTGGTGGTTGGATCGTGGGTGATGTTCGACGTGAGATGTGAGGCCCCACCCCTGGTGGGCCCTCAGTTTGAATTTAATAATAATTAATGGAGTATTTATACTTTAATAAGCTATTTAATAGGGAATTAGTAGTATAATTTATAATATCCTTAAGTTTTAGATATAGCTTTAATTTAATTTATGTTATGTTTGATTAGATTAGAGTTTAATTATAATTAGCACTAATGGAAGGGGCTTGAGAGTGGAACCTTCTAGAACCCACCTAATTACCCAACTACCCATGGCCCCATTTCAATTTCATTTAGAACCAAAATACCCTTTAGGTAATTAGCCTAAAATGATAATCTATATAAACCTAAGCTATTGCAAAAGAGCCTAAAACCCTAATTGCCTCTCATCTTCCCCAATTAACCTATCTTCCTCCCCAAGCAACCCTAATTTCCCAAAATCCCAGCTCAAGAAGCTAGGAGACCAGCCCTTCTTCATCTACAACACTCCATTGGATCTCTTTCTCACCTCAATTTTCATTTTCTTCTTCATTAAGACAAGTACCTTATGCAATTTCATTGGATGCATGCTTCTTCTTCTTGTTTCTGTAATTTCAATTATATTAGATGTTTGTTCATGTTTAGATCTGCTATTGAGCTTGTTTTAATGGAAAAATGGTCATTGATGGATGGGTTTCTCCATTTGTTAGATCAATGGCCCGGATGGATTGATGAGATGGTAGATGGTGATGATTGAAGTGTTTTTATGTTTCTTCTTGTTCATGTGATGAATGGAGAAGGTTTAGAAGAGATTGGACGAAATTTGGATTGAAAAGGGAAAAATCCTAGAAATTTGAAATTTTGTAAATTGCGTGTACCCGGTCGACCAGACCCTGTCTCGGTCGACCGGGCACACTAAAATACCTGAAAATGCAAGTCCCAGCTATTTGCTTGAAACTGTGCACAGACAGTGTACCCGGTCAACTGGACTCTGTTTCTGTCGACCGAGAACACAGGAAAACACAGGGAATAACTGGAACCTGGATTTCTAGAACATAGCAGAAATGTAGTGTACCCAGTCAACATCACGGTCATGATGTCGACCGGATACACTGGAATTCCTGCAGAACCCCCCAGGTGCTTGACACTAGGTCTCGGTGGACCCGGTTGACATCACGGCCATGATGTCGACCGGGGACACTGTAGGATGTCGACCTGGGAGGTCAACGTCCAGTTCACCCGGTCGACATCCCAGGGTGTGATGTCGACCGGGCAAGCTGTGGACAGGTAGATTTTCAGACTTCAACACTTGTGATGTTTGATTACATGTGGGGTCCATTGACCATCCAAATGACTTCCCATCAAGTGTGCCACACCACAAATCAATGGCATGGCTCAACCTTGATTCGTGGGGTCCACCTATTGAGGATTCAGGATTCGAATCATCATTGACTCAAACTTTAACTGTAGCCCATGGTGTCCACAACCTCAGGAGCACCAGAATTATCTTTTTGGACACCTGAGGCTACAGATAGGGATCCAATCAGGTGATGAGGCCTGAACCAAGAGTGGACCACTACCTAGGACTGACCATTTGCCTATTTCCACTTGATTCCCTGTCTCTAAGGTTTTCATGAGTTGTTATTCTCTCATATCCTTGTTGTTATCTTAAACCTAATAATTAATGGAAATTGGGGGACCTGAACCTAGGATTTCTTAGAGGTGACCCTTTATGATGTTTGGAGATAATTGACCTGTGTCTATGTCTAGGTGGGCCCTCATACGGCCTAAGGTTGGGGATGCGAAACCATAGTATAAAGAGGTTTAGGATAAATGGTCAGTTAGCTCACTGTGTAGGAGCATAGGGTGATTAATTATGGAATGGACATGGTATGGTATTTGTATTGCCTCAGGCCACGGTTGTGAGCCTTGGAGTAGATCCAATGTTGTTGGACTTGAACTTGGATATCGGACTGTATTCCACAATGTTGTACCTTAACCTCTTAGAGACATTGGTTAGGACCTTGATCACGCAAAATTAGCTTAGACAGACACAGACCCGTACTTAGTTTCCCGAGTCAGCACTGAACATTCACTCAGTTGTTCTAAGCTCAGCCAGTTGACTAATCATCTCTGGTAGGAGCTTTGTTTTGGTTACTTAGAGCTATCATGATGAGCTGTGATTAGACGGACGGTGTGATACCGCGTCCGGGTTAATCTGATAAAGAGGTGTGATCGGTGTGATAAAGGGGTGTGATTGGTGTTATGTATATTGTATGTTATATTTATCATGGCTGTTATTCCTTGCATGGTTATTACCCTTTTCCCATCGCAAACTGTTTATGGTATGGGACATTTACAGTACAGGAGGGCCGAGGCATAATATCCTGCGGTGTATTTAGCTTGTGTGAATGTGCCCTCTTGTTGTCTGTGTAGATTAGATACTTTATCTTTCTTATTCTAAACTGGTATTACTGCCCAACTGCCTAGATTATGTATTCTATTCACTCATATGATTATGTATCTGTCATTACTCTATTTTGTTGTGTACATCTGGTGTTATCTGCATATGGTGCCTTGCCAGATCTTTAGATCTGACCCATCTTTGGTGCTTAGGTACAGACCACGATCCCGCGGGTGACGCGATCCACGAGGCGCCTGTAGTTGGGGACTACGGATGGGGGCCGGCTGACCAGGTGGTTAAGCCGGAGGACGGAGAGCCTGCACTGGAGGGTTGAGTGCAGTTGTTTTTGGGACTTTAAGAGTTTATTTTTGTAGTGAGATGGGTATGTTAGACTGATATGTATATGCACTTGATATTCACACTTTGAGATTATTATCAGGCTTCCGCACTTTTACATTTGATATATATACTTGATACCTTTACTTCCGCTATCTTTTATTTCGCTTCCGCATATAACTGTTGATCATGATGTTGTTTAAAAGTTTTAAATTTTGACCTCACTGCGGACTACGATCTTGGAAGTTTTTGGTTTATCCGGGAAGTAGCGCCAACTTCGGGTACCTTAGCGTTATCTTCAGTATTCGAAATTGGGGCGTTACATGAGATGGGAGAAGGTTTTCCATCTCCAGGTCCAAGGAGACATTGGAAGGTTATGTATGCACTGTTGGTTGATATTCCTAGTAGGCCCACCAATTGGACAGTTATTGAGTGAATGGATTTGGTATTGGTGACAAATGTAGTTACAGGGTTGTACTTTCAACACCATAGAAAGTAATGCTAGTGGCACATCCGGTAAGGGAGTTTTCTTTTGCAGTAAGAAGTAAGAGAAATATAAAACAAAAAAAAAAAAACCTTACTTGTTGATATTCATAAAAGAATCACCCTCTACTTGAGTTTTTACCTTTATGTCCATTTTTTGTGCAAAGGAAAGTGAAAAAACTCTAACCATTGTAATCCCAAAATCACAATGGTTTTTATTTTGGACATATAATAAATATGATTTTTATTTGATTTGTAGATGGGAAAGTCATCTACAATTGATGGATTTTTTAAAAGAAAAAATCCCCAAAGCTTAAAAGCCGATGCATCATTGCCAACCTCTAACGTTGAGACTCCAATTTTTGAAGGTCGTCCTATAAAATCACAAAGAACTGAAACGAACCAAGTTGATATTAGTTCATTAGAGCGTAATCCAAGATTGTGTCCACAGATATGGGATTATGATATTAATCAACGTGATGAAATTCGACGGAAGTACATTAAGGCTGGTCCATACCAACCTATGCTTTCAAAGTATCCGAAATCTGGATCAACAACTCATCTTCGTAGCTTTCAACATTCGTGGTTCAAGCTATTTCCTTCATGGTTGGAATATTCCCCAGAGAAAGATGCTATTTTTTGTCTACCATACTATCTTTTTAATATGCAAACTGGACCTGCTTCGCAAAATGCATTCACTCTTATTGGATTTAAGAATTGGGAGAAAGTTAAAGATGGCAAAAATTGTGCTTTATTGAGTCATGTGGGGAAGGATCCTAACTCTCCTCATAAAGTTGTTGAGAGATCATGTGAAGACTTGATGAATCAATCTCAATACATACAGAAAGTGCTTGACAAATTCACTTCGGAAGAAATTGCAAACAATCGATTACGGCTTACGGCTTCAATTGATACAGTCCGATGGCTTACATTTCAAGGTTGTGCTTTTAGAAGCCACGATGAAAGTCATAGTTCAATCAATCATGGAAATTATATTGAAATGTTGAATTTGTTGAGTTTTTATAATGAGAAAGTTACAAGAGTTGTGTTAGATAAAGCTCCAAGAAATGCTTATTACACATCACCAATGATCCAAAAAGAAATTCTACATGTTTTTTCAACCAAAGTGAAGAAGATAATTCGTGAAGAAATTGGTGATGCAAAATTTTGTATAATTGTTGACAAAGCTCGTAATGAGTCAAAGAAGGAGCAAATGACTATAGTTTTGCGATTCGTCGACAAAGATGGCGTTCTGCGAGAGCCTTTTTTTGGGCTTGTTCATGTCTCCAACACTGCAACATTGACCTTAAAAGAATGAGATATATGATGTATTGTCTTATCATAATCTAGATATTCAGAATATTCGAGGGCAAGGATACGATGGTGCAAGCAATATGCATGGTGAGTGGAATGGATTACAAGCATTGATTTTGAATGATTGTCCATATGTTTACTATGTCCATTGTTTAGCACATCGCTTGCAGTTGGCATTAGTTGTGACATCAAAAGAAGTTATTTCAACTTATCAATTTTTTACTAAATTGACTTCTATTGTCAATATTGTTGGCGCTTCATGCAAGCGTAGTGATGAGTTAAGACTTGCTCAACCTGCTGAAATTGCACATTTGATTGCCATTGATGAGCTTGAGAGTGGGAGGGGACTTAATCAGATTGGTTCTTTACAACGGGCAGGAGATACTCATTGGACTTCTTACTTGAAATCAGTTTTTAGCTTGATAAAGATGTTTAGTCCAACATGTGTAGTTCTAATTAACATCATTGAGGACGGAACTACTTTTTCTCAGCGAGGAGATGCAGACTCAGCGTACGAGGCAATAACTTCATTTGAATTTGTCTTCATCTTACATCTCATGAAAGAAATCATGGAGATCACTGAATTACTTTGTCAAGCTTTGCAATGTCAATCTGAAGACATTTTAAATGCTATGCATATTGTTTCATCTACTAAAGCACTTATTCAAAAATTGAGAGATGTTGGGTGGGATGCTTTACTTACCAAGGTGAAATCATTTAGTGAGGTACGCAATATAGATGTCCCAAATATGAATGCTTGTTATGTTGCGAGACGAGGTCAAGTCCGCCATCAACAAGATGAGTTTACAATTGAGAATCATTATCGAATATAAATTTTTTATGCTGCAATTGATTCTCAATTACAAGAATTAAATCATCGGTTTAGCGAGCATGTAGTAGAGTTGCTTATTCTTAGCTCAGCTTTGGATCCTCAAAATGCACATGAATCTTTTAGAGGCGATGATATTTGTAAGTTGTAGGCAATTTTTATCCTCAAAACTTCACAGAAAATGAGAAAATGCAATTGAGAATGCAACTTCACCATTATGAGTATAATGTAGTTCGACATCCAGACTTTCAAAAATTGTTAACTGTTTCTGATCTGTGTCAATGGTTGGTAAATACTAGAATATCAACAATCTACCAACTTGTTTTTGGAGTGATTGAACTTGTGCTTACTTTTCTAGTTTCTACTGCAACTACTGAACGATCATTTTCAGCCATGAATATTGTCAAAACTAGGCTTCGCAACAAAATGGAAGATGATTTTCTCTCTGACTCTTTGATTGTTTACATTGAAAAAGAAATTGCTGAGAAGCTTAGCACATAATCAATTATAGATGATTTCCGAGATTTGAAAGAACATCGAGTTCCATTTTGATAGATGATTGAGTTGAAATGTACTGAGAAACAATTATTTTACGACTCTTCTTTGTTTATATTTTGTTAAGGCTGAATAGATACAGGTTTTAATTTTCATGTAAAATTTAGTTTTGAATCGTAATGTATTTTTCATGTTTGAACTTACAGCTATGTCGAAAGAAAACTTAAAAATATGTCAGTTATAATAATTAGTGAAATAAAAATTTATTCAAGTTTTGGCCCCCCCCCGGAGATGAAATCCTGGCTCCTCCCCTGATTAAGGCTAGATTTGAGTTAAGCACAAGTTGCTTAAAAAAAATCCAACTGACCCGATCTTCTTGCATCCAAGCCATTAAGTCACATTTAAATCTCATTGAATGGTGAACTAATTAACGTGAACGAGGTGTCACCCATATCTTGATAGCAGGCGTGGGAACCATCCCCACGAGTTACGAGAACTTACTGCCAAGATCACGTTCCTGCGGGGGAACTCCAATGCCGAATAACATGGGTAGGTACTCCCACCCGTGGGATCAACTGTGAGCTGAATCCACTAGTCTTGCCCCTGCTCATCTAGTTGTGGGGCCCACCTCCAAAGTGCACACAGTTCCCAAGCGTTTCCTCTCGCGTTGGCTTTGGGCCAAACTTGGATCATTCAATATTATTATTTTTATCACTACCGCCGATTTTTTATGCAACTAGTCTCACAGTGCACCAATCCAGTCAAGTGCTTGCACATATCACCAAAGTAATTTGGAGTTTTTACTTATTACTCCTTCTCAAATTCAAATTGGTTTTTCACAATTTTATGATAATATCACCCGAGTCTGACTTGTGTCAATATTGTATTTTTTTATTTTCTCACACCATATTCCATGGTATCATCAGATTTATCAATTTCTAAATCATACATTTTTTGCAACTAATTTTTTCTATGACACTAAAAATGATATTTTATGAAAAATAAATACATATCTTAGCGTCATTTTTAAAATTCTATCATTTGGAAAAGAAATTTCACTAAAATGGGTATAAAAGCCATGACATCATGAAACAATTTCATAATATCATGGAATTTATTAATTTATGTGATATACACGATTCCCATACTATCATTGGATCTAGGGTGGTTTTTTAAAAATAAATATAGATCAAAATCCAAATTTTAATGACATTATTTAAAATTTGATCATAAAATTGGAGGATCTGAGTTTAAAGAGGACTAGGAAAAACCACAAGTAATTTTTCACGGCCACGATTCTAATGGTGGGCCCCATTGGTTGATTGAAGTAGAGCTAGCTTACCTCATGATCTGGACAGCCCACGACCTTATCCTATGAAAAAAAAAAAAGTGGGGCCACTTTCTGGCTTTATTTAACATTCTGATCCAAGCTTCTTGCGTATGGGACTCTGCATATTCTGGTCGCGGCATGTGGTATATCGGCCGATATTTGCATCTTACGTGCCGTCTAGCTAATGGCCACTATTCTCTATATAACCAGCCTATTGCTTCCCTCGTATCAGAACATTTCTCATTTTCTCCGCTTCCCAGATCACCTTAACGAGAGCGTACCAATTGAAATCTTCTACTTCTGCTTTCTTTCTCCTCTTCAGTTCTGTAAACTGATAGCGATCTTCTTCTCCTTTTTCCGAGTTGAAATCTGCAGCAGATCATGGGATTCTCGAAGGAGCACCAGTTTCTAGCAGAGCTCGGACTCGGCCCTCGCAGCCCGGGCTGCTACATCGGCGGTGTATGGAGAGGAAGCGGCCCGGTCGTCTCCTCCACCAATCCCGCCAACAATCAGGTTAGGGTTTTCTCTTTGAGAGCTCCTCTCAAGTCAAACAGATCGCAGATGAGAAATTCAATAGATGACTGTGTTTTCCACTTCGTTCTGGTCTTAAAAAAGTATAGATTCTGATTCGATTTTGGGGGAAATGGGGAAATCTTATCTGATTGCAGCATCCATTTCCTCGTCCGGTGGTTTGATATCAATCGGGACTGTACACGTGTCATAGCACTCCATGATTTTGACAGTGGGACCCACTCCGGATCTTGTGGCTTTTTTTTTTTTTTTTTGGGGGTGGGGTGTGGGGCGCGGGGTGTGGGTTGTTGGAAATCGAATCTTTAGCGATTATCCGATATGAAAGTGGACGGTAGAGTAGAGATGGTCAGTAGAAGAGTGTTTTTTTTTTTTCCCACTAATTAGAGGCGTATGATTGTCTGATCTGCACGATCTCAACTATCTGATCCGTGATCTGCGTATGGATTGTTAGAAGAAAGTGGCAACTTTCAGGCAATGAACATTCACGAATTAGAAGAAGGTCGTCATCATCATTTGTTAATTTTAACACGGCCACACATTTCTTTCAATCATTTATCTATGATCGTGTGTTTACAATCTAAAGATGTACCACAAATCACAAGCAGTTTGGGAATCTTGGCAAAACAGGGGGTCATGTGACTTTTATACTATGCATTTGGGACAGCATGAAAAGTTGGCGGGAAAAGAAAATTGAAAATTGGAAACCACATATGTGGGAACCATCTTTTTTTACAAAGTATTGTAGAAAGTTAACCATGATATTGGTCTGGGAGTGAACTGTGAAGGTTAAAAATAAAAATAAAAAAAATCCTCCTGGCATGTTTTCCAATTTTTTTCATTACTGCAAGCACATGGACAAAGCAGTTTATTATCCATTCTATTGCAAAATTCAAATTGATTTGATTCTGACACTTGGTTCATTTAATTTTTTGCCATTTACCTTCCATTCTTATGTATCTATTCACATACCGATATATGGTGTAGTTCTAGACTATATACATTTTTAGTTCCTGAATAAGCTTTACATCCATTTAAATTGCATCATTGAAGTAGTGTTTTATGTTTTTATTTTTCATGATTTAGCACATTGCTGAGGTCGTCGAAGCATCCATTGAGGATTACGAGGATGGCTTACAAGCTTGCGCAGAAGCAGCAAAGATATGGATGCAAGTGAGATCCTAATCTGTCATAATGTTCCACAATGTGAATGGAAATAATTAACACAGGTGCCACTATTATATGTTATGGCATGGGTGGGTAAAACTGGCATTGTGGGGCTTGCTTCTTGTCAAGGGAATGTGCTGGATCAGTACATCTCTCATAGTGACTGGATCGCTGGAATGAATTTTCAGCTAAATTGAATTGAATCTGCGGTTGGATTGAAGCGATCGTTTCCATCACAGGATAGAAGATTCCATTACCACGTGAAAAGACAACTTCAATCCTGATGCGGATAGCATAGCAGAGGATTATTTGGAGACCCGGGGGCGTAGTTATGCCCGTGTGGTCGGTAAACTTTAAACGGGTGTAACTTTTGCTACGTAACTCCGTTTTCTTATTATAATATGTTTTCGGAAAGGTCTTGACGAGACGGAGGTCCTGGAAAATTATCTCATCATTTTCCCGCCGAGGAAATAGCGAAAAAAACGCTTCTAAACGTGTTTTTCGGCCCGTTTTGTGTTTTGGGCTTTTATTTTGGGTTTTTCATAAGTTTCTTTATTTTGGCCCGATTTGTTTAGGGCCCTAGGGTTTCGTGCAGCATATTTAAACTCTATTTTGAGACTTGGGAGGCAGTTTTTTTATTAATAGAATTTTTATTGTGCGATTTGCATAATTTGTCCCAATCGTTCGGTATTCTTGCGAATCAACGATCGTTTGTTGCCTCTTTTCCTTGTATTCTTTCGAGTCTACAGGTGTTTAGAGAAGAAATCCAACCCGGTATTCTTCGGAATCAACGGCTAGGGTTTGATTATCAGGTTCTTGAGTAATCCGTTCCATCAGTTGGTATCAGAGCTCGATTCCAATTCTGACTTATACGTGATAATGCTGCCCAGACGTAGACAGGTTCAAGACGTGATTGAGAACGACAGGATGAATAGGCTGCAGCAGGTGGTTGAGAATCTGGCAGAAAGTGTGGCTGCCATGCAGATCCAGATGCAACAGTAGCAACAGCAGCTGCAAGGGCAGCGGCAGTACCCGGATCCGCGTGTTGCAGAAGAAGAAGAAGAAGAGGATGCCGGAAGCGATGAGGATGACAACCCCTTCGCAGAAAGACAACCTCGATACCCCTACAGGATGGAGGGCCGAGGGTCTGCAGCTATTTCGCACCGGTGGGAGGCGGGCCTAAAAATTGATATCCCGGAGTTCCATGGCGGACTGAAGGCAGAGGACTTTCTGGATTGGTTATTTGCCGTAGAGGAGGTTTTGGAGTTCAAGGAGGTTCCGGATAACAAACGGGTCCCCCTTGTTGCGACTCGTTTTCGTGGAAGGGCTGCGGCATGGTGGCAGCAATCGAAGGTTAATCGTGCCCGATTGGGAAAGATGAAGATTGAGTCTTGGGACAAACTGAAGAAGCATCTCCGTGAAGCTTTCCTACCCCATAACTATGCACGAACAATGTACCAGAGGTTCCAGAATTTGAGGCAAGGTGCGAAAACAGTGGATGAATATACCACTGAATTTTATCAGTTAATGGCGTGTAATGACTTGAGCGAGACTGATGACCAGTTGGTTTCGAGGTATATTGGAGGGTTGCAGACCCAATACCAGGATACTTTGAATATGTTCGACTTGTACTCTGTTTCGGATGCCCATCATAAGGACATGCAGCTTGAGAGGCAGACGAAGCGGCGTTCTAGTGTTTTACCCTGGACTGGGTCTAGTAGTCGGGGTGTGGCCCAGCAAGAG
Source organism: Persea americana (assembly GCA_029852735.1). Taxonomy (NCBI): domain Eukaryota; kingdom Viridiplantae; phylum Streptophyta; class Magnoliopsida; order Laurales; family Lauraceae; genus Persea; species Persea americana. The sequence goes on along the minus strand of CM056817.1, from coordinate 49,815,698 downwards.
ACTGTACGTGGTGGGGGTGCAGCTGGGGTTGTGGCTCGTAAACCACCAACCACCAATCCGGTTAGACCCATGACTACCAGTGCAGGTCGCTGTTTCAAGTGTGGGGAACCAGGCCATAGGTTTGTAGATTGCAAGAAACCTGCAATACAAAAAGGGTTATTCATTGATAATGAAGGGATGGTCAGAGTGGAGTCTGAGCAGCCTTTGGAGGATCCCGTTGATGAACAGATTGATGAGGTTATTGTAGAGGAAGAACATGTGACTGGTGACGATGGACCGCTGTTAGTGGTTCGCAGGGCTTGCCTTGCTCCCCGCGATGCTAGTGGCGATGGGTGGCTGCGGAAAAATATATTCCAGTCCAAGTGTACAGTGGAGGGGAAGGTATGCAAGTTTGTGATTGATTCTGGGAGCTGTGAAAACGTGATCTCCAAAGAAGTAGTTCGGAAATTGGGTTTGGCAACGGAGAAACATCCTAACCCTTATAAATTGACTTGGCTGCAAGAGGGAAAAAAGGTAACCGTTTCCAAACGTTGTTCAGTTTCACTATCCATTGGTTTTAATTACAAGGACAATATATGCTGTGATGTTGTTGAGATGGATGCATGTCATATTCTGTTGGGGAGGCCGTGGCAGTTTGATCGGGCTGTCCAGCATGATGGGAGAAGAAATACATACAGCTTTGTGTTTAACAACGTGAAGGTGGTGCTGTATCCGAGTACGGAAGAGAGCCCGAAGCAGGTGACTGAAAAGAACCCCAACCTACTAACCATGCAACATTTTGTGGGAGAGATGGTTGAAACTGGCATAGTGTATTTGTTGGTGGTTAAGGAGCAGCATCAAAATGGGGAGGTCCCGGACAGTGTGCGGGCAATAATAGAGGAGGTCAGTGAGGTGTTTCTGGAGGAGTTACCATCCAGGTTGCCGCCTTTGCGTGACATCCAGCACCAAATTGACTTGGTCCCGGGAGCTGCATTGCCAAACCGTCCTCACTATCGCATGAGTCCCAAGGAGCATGAGGAGTTGCGATGTCAGGTTGAGGAGTTGTTGGACAAGGGGCACATTCGGGAGAGTCTCAGCCCATGTGCCGTGCCTGCACTCTTGACCGCCAAGAAAGATGGGTCTTGGCGTATGTGTGTGGACAGCCAGGCCATCAACAAGATTATAGTCAGGTATCGGTTCCCTATCCCGCGGTTGGATGATTTGTTGGACCAGCTTTGTGGGGCTACGGTTTTTAGCAAGCTGGATTTGAAGAGTGGTTACCATCAGATCCGTATCAGGGAGGGTGATGAGTGGAAGACTGCCTTCAAGACACGAGAGGGCCTTTTTGAGTGGCTGGTTATGCCATTCGGGTTGTCAAATGCTCCGAGTACCTTCATGCGTGTGATGAACCAGCTTTTTCGGCCTTTTATTGGGAGGTTTGTGGTGGTATACTTTGATGATATTTTGATTTATAGCCCTGATCACACCTCGCATTTGCAACACTTGCGACAGGTTTTGTCTTTGTTGCAAAAGGAGAAGTTCTTTGCTGCTCGAGCTAAGTGTTCGTTCATGACGGACAGCGTGCTATTTCTGGGATACATGGTGTCCCCTGTGGGATTTCTGTGGATGAGGCTAAGGTTGAGGCTGTTCGTAAGTGGCCTACTCCGAGGAACATTCATGATGTGCGCAGCTTCCATGGGTTGGCCTCATTCTACTGGCGGTTTATCCCGAATTTTAGTAGCATCATGGCTCCTATTACAGATTGTATGCGATCTGGCCAGTTTATTTGGTCAGAGGCAACAGCCATGGCGTTTGAGGAGATCAAGTAAAAATTAACCACTGCTCTTGTACTTTGCTTGCTCGATTTTTCTAAGCCTTTTGAGTTGCATTGTGATGCCTCAAAGGTCAGCATCGGGGCTGTCCTTAGCCAAGGGGGCCGGCCAATTGCATATTTCAGTGAGAAGTTACATGGGGCGAAGGCAAACTATAGCACTTACGATGTGGAGTTCTATGCGATTATCCAGGCCTTGAAGCATTGGTACTCTTACTTGTCACAGAGTGATTTTGTGCTGTTTTCTGACCATGATGCGTTGACGCATATTAACAGCCAAGATAAGCTCTCGGCGAGGCATGTGAGGTGGGCAGCGTATTTGCAACAATTCACCTTTTCCATCAAGCACAAGTCTGGGGTTCAGAATAGAGTAGCAGATGCTCTCAGCCGCCGCACTTGTTTCCTCACCACTTTGCGTGCCGAGGTAATTGGTTTTGATACTTTTCGTGAGTTATTGAAGACTGATCCTACTTTTGCACCTCTTCTCCATGGAGTTGAGACAGGGCAGCTGGCAGCTTATGTGTTGCTTGATGGGTTCTTGTTCAAGGGGACTCAACTGTGTGTGCCACAGTCAAGCTTATGCCTCAAAATTGTCAAGGAGTTACATGACAAGGGGCATATGGGGCGAGATAAGACATTCCAGCTTGTGGCCGCGTCCTACTATTGGCCTACTATGCGACGTGATGTGGCCAGGTTTGTTGAGGGGTGCCGAATCTGCCAAGTTTCGAAGGGGACAGCAACCAACGCTGGGTTATATACGCCATTGCCAATCCCGGAGCGGCCTTGGGCGAGTGTGAGCATGGACTTTGTCCTGGGGTTGCCACGTACACAACGGGGCAGTGACTCTATCTTTGTAGTGGTGGACAGGTTCACAAAGATGGTGCACTTCATCGGGTGTAAGAAGACCAACGATGCTGTTAACATTGCCCAGTTATACTTTCGTGAGGTGTTTCGCCTTCATGGACTTCCTACGTCCATAGTTTCTGATAGGGACTCTAAGTTCCTTAGTCACTTTTGGCGGTGCTTGGGGCGGTTGACCAACACGAAACTGGATTTTAGCATTGCTTACCATCCTCAAACAGATGGGCAGACCGAGGTGGTGAATCGTTCATTGGGTAACTTGTTGCGGTGTTTAGTGGGGGAAAATCTGAAATCATGGGATCAGAAATTGTACCAGGCTGAGTTTGCCTTTAACCGGTCAGTGCATCACAGTTCCGGCTTTAGTCCGTTCTTTGCTAATTATGCCTTCCAGCCGCGAGCTCCCATTGACCTCGCCCCTATTCCAGATTTGACAAAGGTTCATAGGACGGCCGAGGATTTCATTAGTGATTTACAAGCTGTCCATAAACTGGTGCAACAGAATTTGTTTGAGTCCACCACAAAGTACAAGGACGCGGCTGACAAGAAGCGGCGCTTGTTGGAGTTCGATGTGGGGGATTTTGTGTGGGCAGTGCTGACCAAGGACCGTTACCCATCACACGAGTACAGCAAACTGGCAGCTCGGAAGATTGGACCATATGAGATCATCGAGAAGCATAATCCGAATGCTTACCGGCTGAAGCTGCCAAGCCATACCAACACTTCTGACGTGTTCAACGTGAAGCATCTCATGCCTTATCGTGGTGACAGCTCAGAGGAGGAGGAGGAGGCGGCGAATTCGAGGGCGAATTCTTTCCAACCTGGGGAGGATGATGCGGATAGCATAGCAGAGGATTATTTGGAGACCCGGGGGCGTCGTTATGCCAGTGTGGTCGGTAAACTTTAAACGGGCGTAACTTTTGCTTCGTAACTCCGTTTTCTTATTATAATATGTTTTCGGAAAGGTCTTGACGAGCCGGAGGTCCTGGAAAATTATATCATCATTTTCCCGCCGAGGAAACAGCGAAAAAACGCTTCTAAACGTTTTCTTTGGCCCGTTTTGTGTTTTGGGCTTTTATTTTGGGTTTTTCATAAGTTTCTTTATTTTGGCCCGATTTGTTTAGGGCCCTAGGGTTTCGTGCAGCATATTTAAACTCTATTTTGAGGCTTGGGAGGCAGTTTTTTTATTAATAGAATTTTTATTGTGCGATTTGCATAATTTGTCCCAATCGTTCGGTATTCTTGCGAATCAACGATTGTTTGTTGCCTCTTTTCCTTGTATTCTTTCGAGTCTACAGGTGTTTAGAGAAGAAATCCAACCCGGTATTCTTCAGAATCAACGGCTAGGGTTTGATTATCAGGTTCTTGAGTAATCCGCTGCATCAAATCCTAAGGCAAAGGCCTCTGTGATCGGAGATATCCGTGCCTTCCTCAATTCAGTGGCAATGTATTAAACCAGCCAGTTACATTGACAAGTAGTTGGCGCCAGAATGCTATCTTGCTTATTTGTCTCATTGCTTATGATGCTGGCACATGTGCACTATCAATTTTCTTATTTGGAAGTTATATTTTTGGAGTTAAACATATTTTTTCTAAATCATATCCTCACAATTTATCTTAAAAAAAGAATGGCCAAGGCAATGAACAAAATTCTAATGAATTCCATTAAGGCGGAGTTGTAAAGGTCAAGGTCCCAAACACAAAATTAGAGATTTTTAATCTCAATATTTAAAACATAATGGAATTACTCCTACAACTTAAGTAAGCATTTATTAGATTAAATAGCTTAAGTGATTAAAAGGCCCCTACAATCTCTTGGATTTCATTATATCATTCTTCGGGGTTCAGTGCCAGTTACTTTGTGTTTCCTTTCCTTTTGCTTTAGTTTTCATCTTTTCCTAGAAGCTGCTTTTATATATAGATTGAAATCTTTATCAACATTTGAAAAAAAGTGATGGCAGATGCATCCTTTGGTAGCGGAGCCTTGTAGCCCAATAGGTCAAATGCATGGAATTGATGGTAGGATCATATCTTTTGCTGCTCGCTTTCCTTTGAGTTTAACTTCATCTTTTTCTGCATCCCCAAGTTGACATAATAATTCCTATTAAAAGAAAAGGAAAAGGAAAAGAAGATTAAACAGGACAACTGATACTATACTCCTAAACATTTGGCATCCAAGTTAGCCTCTCTGGTTAAATTCTCTAGTCTCGCTTTTGTTGGCATACCATAAGTTATAATTTCTTTACTACGATTTTTCATTTTACTCTCAAACCTCAATTTTTTACTTGTTTTTAAGATTTGATGATCTGATCGTTTTCAGTATGCTCTGATCCCTGTTGCATCCTCAAATATTTTTGAGTATTTGGTTTTGTGAATGGAACTTGGGGAGTCCACGACTCCATGTTCTCACTATTTACTAATCCATTGTCAAGTAGTTTCAGGTTTGCCAACTGGCATTCATGAAACTTCGATGCTTTTGTATGTTTATTACACAATTCGGTAACTAAGTTGCTAAAACTTCATTGTTTTGTAATATGGTTCATTGTTTCCTTTGCAGATTCCTGCACCAAAAAGGGGCGAGATTGTCAGACAGATTGGTGAAGCTTTGAGGGCCAAGTTGCAGCATCTTGGTAGGCTTGTATCTCTTGAGATGGGAAAGATACTTCCTGAAGGAATAGGGGAGGTTCAAGTATGTTAACTACCTATAATGAGAACTGAAATAATTACATTTTATTAAAGTGCTATTTGTAGCCGAAATTGACCCCATGGCGTAGACTCAAATGACGATGATGATATTTGACCATGTCATTCTGTTTTACTTAAGGCCAATCAATGTTTATTTGTTTTTTGTGTTTTCTGGTATTAATGAATTGTATATTGTTTTTTTATTTTATTTTTTATTACTTATATCTATTATTCCAGATAACATCACATCATTTAGTTCCTCTCAGGATCTGGAGGGAAATCTGCAGGCACCTATTTCTACCTTACAAACAATATTTATGTGGATACATGATCCTCTTGTTAACAGTGTAGCCCCACATGATCTTTATTAACAATTTTCTCTTAGCTATTGTTTTAGGATTTTCCATTTTTTTCTTCTAGGCTACTAGTTTATTCCTCCCTTGATTTTCCTATAGTTTGCTTTAGATAGTCTTGTGAGTTATCCTTGTGCGTGTGTGTGCGTGTGCATGGCACCTACACATGCATGTATGGGTATGGGTGTGGGTGCGGGTGTGGGTGCGGGTGCGGGGCCTGTTTGTGTGTGCTTGATTTAAATGGTAACTCCAATATTAATCCTTAAAAATTGGGAAAAAGCATTACATTTAGCTTCTGAAAAATATTTCAGAAGTGAAATCTATAAGAAGCTCATGCTTCAGACATCAAACATCAACCAAGAAGTCCACTCCTTTAAGCTAGCCTCTCTGCCGTGATTTTCACCTCACAAGGAATATGCTGGAAAAAAAGCCCCTTTGAGCAGAACTAACACGTTCCTTTGATCAAAGATCCCCAATTGATGGAATACACAGGTCCACTAAACAGTTGAAAAAGAATGACCTGAACGATAGCAGCAAAGACTGCCTTAAAGGATCTCTCTGCAACCTGATCAGCATAGCCATGGCTTTTGCTTTATTTGAGCTGCACTGTGTGAAGGAACATGAAAAAGATACCTATAATTAAAACTTTAAAATCACTGATTACACTTCCTATACCCACTTTCAGCATTTCCCTCATTGCATTCCCTCATGCAGGTGTGGCACACCCTTTTCCTTATGACCAAACTTTTTTTTTTTTTTTTCTGTACAATGTGGTCGCACATAGGCTTATGTGTGATCCTTTTGTGGGACCTACATGGAAGGCCCTCCTATTATAAGATGTTGTGGCTATGGGGGGCTAACTATAACTTTATTTGATCATTTCAATCATCAAAATAAAAAGGCGGTGGACAATTGATATCGGGTGCAATGTGGTTGGACATAGGCATATGTGCAATCCTTTGTGGGACCTACATGGAATGCCCACCTATCACAAGGGGTGAGTGGGAGTGGAAGTCCATGTTGTGGATAAGGGGGGCTGACTATAACTTTATTAAATCATTACAATCATCAATATAAACATTGACAGATTAACTATATAGTTTAAGGTGATTTGATCCATGTCCACACGGATTTGAGTGAAGTTGGGCACATGACAATTCGTAGGAGATACTGATGGATAGGTTTGGTTCCACTAGAGGTGGGCTCCACTAAAAGATTGTGTGAAAGTGGGAGTGGAAGTATGTGCTGTGGATAAGGGGGGCTAACTAAGACATTATTAGATAATGACAATCATCAATATAAACATTTGAAAGATTAACAGTACAGTTTAAGGTGGTTTAATCCAATGAATACTTCACATGGACTTGAGTGAAGTTAGGTGCATGATAATTTATAGGAGACACTGATTGATAGGTTTGACTTCAGTAGAGGTGGGCCCCTCTAAAAGATTGTATGAGGTTACATAGATCTTCTTTAACCATTGCTAATTGCCTGTTAGGTAGGGTTAAACCAATCAGTTTCCTGGTGAAGAGTTTACTTCAAGTTTTTTTTTTTGATCGGTGAGTTAACTTCAGATTTCCTGTTTATGTTTTCTAACTTCTGACATATTGCTCTTCCAGGAAATCATTGACATGTGTGATTATGCTGTTGGGTTAAGTCGACAGCTAAATGGATCGATCATTCCTTCAGAACGTGAGTTCTATCATATTTTTATTGTAAATCAGAGTTGATGGTTCACAATTTCTAGTAACTGTAAAATCATATTATCTAGAATCTAGAATTCTAGATAAAATGTTCAAAAGTTCTAGGCATCCCATGTTGGTACTAGTGACATATCAATGTGAGCATGTTGCACATTCTAGAAAATCCATGAAACACTAGCTCGGAGACAGTTAATTTTTCCTTCACAGTTCTTTGATGTATATAAACTTTTTCTTTCTTTTGTCTGACCAGATATAAACTATGAGTTTATCTTTTTCTATACCATTGATCAAACTTTTTAAATGTGTGGTTTCAACACTGAAGCATTTGGAAAAAATAAAAAGAAGAAGAACTTCTCTAAGAATGCATCTGATTTACATTCATTTAGCAGCTCGCTGCAAGAACTCCTAGTTCTCTAGTAGGTGTAAATAGGGAATATTTATTTCTCTGCTGCTAGTTTTCACTTTTCATATCTTTGTTAGAATGGTCTTGATTGAGAATTCAAATATTTTAAGGGTTCTATTGATTTATTCTGTCAACAGGTCCAAATCATATGATGATGGAGGTGCGCTTCCTGTTAGGGAATATGATCATACCACCATCTGATACTTACATATGATATATGATTATGTGATCTAATGATAATGTTGGTCAACAGGTGTGGAATCCCCTTGGAATAGTAGGTGTAATTACAGCTTTCAACTTCCCATGTGCTGTTCTTGGTAAGTTCTGGAAACTCGTTTGGATAACAGACGTGTGACTTTTGTCATAATAGGTGATTCATGTTAGTCATGGCAGTGATATCAAATTGAAGAAAGCAGAAAGTACAACTATTCTGTATAAGAGATTAATATGCTGTTCAGTATAGGAGCTGAATACTGCATAATATAGACAAAAACAACCAGGACCTGGACACAAAAGGCAACATGATCCATGACCCTGCAACCGAAAGGCCAAAATATGCAGGTATCATTTGAGGCAAAAATACCTACCCACTCAAAGTTGGGGAATGATGCAAAAAGTGAGAAGGCATGGATGCTACCTTTCCAAACATAGTGGACTGATGCTTCAGTCCAGTGTATCAAATTCCTTGTTCACGCTTAAAAATGTGGTTGAATGAGACGGAAATCTCTGTAACAATAATCTGAACCTCTTCCACTACATCCATCCGACTTCCATGGCTGCAGGCTGCATTCAGTAGCCGACAGATTGCACATGATGAGTTCCCCTAGTGATTAGCCAGGGGAGATTAAATTTGATCACCGTGCCCCTTCGAAAGGGCCATCATCCCACCTCATTGACGGTCGAAAACCGGCTGACCCCATGAATATGAGTTCTGGAACTCTTTTTGCTAACTCTAGGTTGATGGATGATGTTTTGTTGTTCATTACTTAATTTGCTCAAAACTGTCCACAATCCTATTTGCCTCTGTGATTATGACTTGTCTTAACTTGGCTTCCTCGATTTCCATTATCCTTTTTTTAGTGCTATTTGGATTCAACTCTCTTCCTCTGTTTAATGCTTTAAGTTATGTACATTTTGGTGCTTTAGGGTGGAATGCCTGCATCGCACTAGTCTGTGGCAATTGTGTTGTCTGGTAAGTCTGTTATTCATGTTTCTGTTTTCTGAACTCTATTAAATCAAGGTATCCATATGGCAAATAACAACACATCATAGAGTGCAGTTCGCTATATTAGATGCAAGATATGAATTTTCTTTTGCATGATAATGACAACAAATGGCATTATGCATGCTTAATTCTCTGTAAATTGTGCTTTCTTCCAAAAATATGCATTCTGTTCTTTTTTAATTCACGACAATGTTGAGGTTAATATTTGTGCTAATTTGTAAGTGTTTTGAGCTTTCAGAATTATTTAAGAGGTTGTTTCTCTTTCTGTAAAATTGACATGCTCAAACCCTTGTTAGGTACATGAACATACATTGCGCAACTATTGATCTATAGTACTAATGTACCACTGATGTAGATGCAATTTGATATCATATGCATTTGTGAACTAAGAGGAATCATGGGATTCCTAGCCTCAGGGAATTTACAGTAAGCCAGTGTGGGGCCCATGGTCCATGTTTCTGTTAGTTGAAATGGTAGCGACTCATGGGAGATGGAACAAATCTGTTTCTTGATACTTTTTTGTACCATTGTCATTGTGTGTGAGTTTTTTTTTTTTTTTTCCAACTGTCTATCTTTGGATCTCCAGACAAAGAGATGTGCATCCTGACCAGGATATCTTTAAGGAATCCTCATCCACCCTGAAGGGGTGACCCCCCATGGCAGGCCACGTGCCACTTGCATTATTGATCCCTCATAATATTTGTTACCTTTTTTTATCACATGTTGATTCATAAGTGATAAGATTATGCCTGGAATGGATATTCGTCATTCTTTTTGGAAAAAAAGGGGTGTTCACCATGAGTTAACCTTTCTACTCTGCCACATGTTGTAGGAAAGGTGCTCCAACAACTCCATTAATCACTGTTGCGATGACAGAGCTGGTAGCTGGTGTCCTTGAGAAGAACAACTTGCCAGGTGCAATTTTTACATCTTTTTGCGGAGGGGCTGAAATTGGTCAAGCAATAGCTAAAGATAAACGAATTGCTCTTGTCTCATTCACTGGAAGTTCCAAGGTATTATAAATTTAATTATCTTTGGAATCGCATCTATAAACAAATCTCAAATTACGTCTCAGCAATCCTGATCACGGGTTTCATTTGTTATCTCTGGTTCACCATGTAGTTTGCGAGCTAGAGAAGCAGATTCCAAGTTGGAATGGTTTGAGATCTAGATCATGTTGGATCATAAGTCTTTCATAAGTCATAATCCAAAATTATTTTGGAGGCTTTTAATGGGTCTCCCTCTTTGCACAAGTGGAGTCCACTCTTCATCGATACAAACTATTGATATTGTGGGTGTTATTGAGGATAACTACCTCAAAGTAATACGCTCTTAACTGGGAGAATGTAGCCCTTAAAAAAATAGTGGGTTCCGTGAATACAACCACCACCTCTACTCAACGTAGAAGAAAGGTCAAAGACTTGGAAGGCTAGGATCTCACAATCTGATTATCTTTTGATGTGAGAATGCAGTTCAATCTTCTAAAACAGTTCTATTCTCAAACAGAAGTGGCTTAGACTAGAAAAGACCTTTCCGACAGCCAGTAAATTAAGTGAACCAAGACGTACATACCGTGACATATGGATCAAGTTAACCTTGACCTATGAACCGTTAAATTCCGGAAAAAAGGGGAACAATAGTGATTTCATTCTACCCTAGCGAACGGAGATTCTTGTGCATCTCACATGCTGCAAATTGTGATCAAGGAATCTGTGTATCTCCTTGTCCTCTAATTCTATTTTAACAAGAAAACCAACCAAAAAAGTGTTCTAGGATTGCTACAACTTATCTTTTGTGCTTAATTTTCATGACACTGTAGTTCCTTCTGGATTCACGAAAGCCTGTTTGGCAATTGTGTTGTGCATGTTAAGCAATTTAGAACACAATATGCCATTTTTCTTTGTTCCTCAATGGATCAGCCAATTGCTGGACAAGAGTACCAAAGTGACTCTTGGTACAAAGCAACTTTGCCATTTGATCAATTAGTTGTAGAACTCAAACCCATTGAATGGCCAGCTGCTCTAATTCATGTTCCACTTTTTAATACTTGAAAAAAGCATATTTAGGGAAAATGAGGAGTTCTGAAGGGCTATCTATGAAGAGATGTACTTTCAGAAATGGTTCTCAGATCGCTACAAAAAATGTGCCCGACTTTGTACTATGAGTTAATCTCACAAATCTGCAGACTGCTTACCATTTCTTCAATAGGGAAACTATAACATGTCTCAGGATCATAAGGAGCATCAACTTTTCTACCATCTACAATGGGATATGTTGTCTATAAGAGCCTTGCAGCTTTATCATAGTTTTTCTACCATCTACAATGGGCTTGTGGGTTATGTCAGGTTATCCTATCTACAAACCTTCGGGTCTTCTGGATTCTCAACTTTCTATATCTCTTTACAGTCTTCTCCACATATTCTCTATAGAATTTTCACCACCTCAAATTTTGACTCCCAGTACAGGGAGGAGAGCCAGTAAAATTTGTGTCAAATACAATATGCTCTGCATGTGAAAATCTCTGGCAATTCCTAATTTAGGGTTTGGGCTGGCCCTTCTTTTGGGTTGGGTTAGGGTTGACATTTCAGACCTAATTGATGAATGTGTAGTGTTTGGGTTGAGTTTGTTCTTGCTATTCGGCAACCAACTTGACTTGAACTAACCCAAGAAGACTAATTGCACTATCACTTGCCAACCCAACACAAAACCTGACTGGTTAAAAACTAGGGGTTCATGTTGACCTTGCTAATTTCTATGTTGGGTTCATTGCGACATTTTCATCCTGATTGATAATTGGGTGGTTCAGGTTTGGGCCGAACCTACTTGTTACCCACAGTGTTCAAACCTCCTTATTACCCTAGGTAACCTATATTTTAAGGCACTGCTGAATGATATCTCCCTGTTCCAACAAGGGCTTGAACGGTGAACCTTGCAACCCTACCTTCTCATGGAGGACTTTAATGTCCTTTACTAGCTGAACTAGCACCTCTGGACAGATATCTGAGTATCTTAGCATCGCTTTCTGTTTGAGCTATACCCATCTATCTGGTTATTTTTTGTTTTTACTGGATCATGTATCATTTCTTATACTTTCCAACTACAGGTGGGGCTGATGGTTCAACAGATGGTGAATGAGAGATTTGGCAAATGCTTGCTTGAGCTAAGCGGGAATAATGCTATAATTGTCATGGATGATGCTGACATCCAGCTAGCCGTGCGGTCTGTTCTGTTTGCTGCTGTTGGTACAGCTGGTCAGCGTTGCACAACATGTCGTAGACTGGTAAAATAAATTTGCTTCTTTAAAACTTTAAATGTACATAGAAATCAGTTCTTAATGCAAGAGGAAATTGTATGATCATCGATCCAAGTTAGACATGTACTTGATGTGTACTGTGCATTTAGCTTGTGTGGGGTGTGGGGACCATGATTTGTTTATCTAAGGCCACTTATCTGATGGCTTCCACACTACATTGATCATACTTGGATTGCAAAATGGTTGCTGTCTATTACAGGCTTTTTTTTCTCCTTTAATGTGGACAGTTGCTGTAATTTTCTAAAAATATTTTTGCAGGCTATAAGTTGAAGGTTTAGACTTTTCATAAAGGAGAGTTTGTAATGCACTTGTAAAATTGGGATCCATGTGGAACCCATAATCCAGTACCAAACCTAAATATGTGCACAATTTCACTTCTCAATTGAGAGAGTTACCTTTTGTTTCAGTTAATCTCTTCTGCTTATTCAAGTTTGTTAATCTTTTGTTTCAGTTATTCTCTTCTTCTTATTAAGTTTGTTTAGCATTCTCAAATATAGGACGTCTTTTGAGCCTTTTTTTTTTTTTTTGTGGTCAGGACTCGGGATTTAGTTTTTTTTTATTAACTTGTAATTGTTTAGATTTATTAGGTACCCCTTGCTTCCATTTTTTTATACAAAAGCATTCTAAGTAGTCACACCCAGTATTTTTGTGGGAAAATGATTTATGTTATATATATATATATATATATATATTTCTTTACTCTCTACTCTTATTTAGGCTTGCTGAACCCACTGCTCAACTGCCGGATGGAGCTGACAGCAGTTTGATAGGGCATGTTGCATAGTTAGTTCATGTATGAATCTGCTCTATCAGATAGTTGTAGACGTTTTAATTAACAGAATTTAATATGCCCTTGCCCGCGTAGGTAGTTGCCTTATCAATCATTCAGTTGTACCAATCATTTGGCTTAGATTCATTATTAGCCGACCACCGTATCAATTATCAAGTGCGGCAGAAGTGAGATAATTGTAGCATTGGGGTTGAATATCGGATTTCTAGTTAAGTGCAGAATAATTGCCATAAAAAATGCCAGAGTTTTGAAACTGTCATAACATAGATTCTGAACTTGTTAGTTTCTGACACAAACTGTAACTGTCACACAGTTTAGATTATGTAACTGTAACTCAGTTTCTGATACAAACTGAAAATGCCAGAGTTTTGAAACTGTCATGCAGTTTCTGTAGCCGTTCACAGACTGTCATGCAGTTTCTGTAACTGTCACAAACTGTTACACAGTTTCTGAAATTGTTTCCACTATATATACTGTATAACACAACAGGCTGTATACATTGAAAATGTAGCGAGTACAATTCTCTTGTTTTGGTTTCCCTGTGCATTTTGGTTCTGTTATGGTAGAGAGTCATTTAACTTCACTTTCAAACTAATTGTCTATTTCTTTGTATTCAGCTAGTTCATGAAAGCATATATCAAAATGTCCTTGATCAATTGATTGGAGTTTACAAGCAAGTGAAAATAGGAGATCCTTTGGAAAAGGGTACCTTACTTGGACCACTGCATACACCTGCTTCAAAGGAGAACTTTGTGAAGGGCATTCAAGTCATTAAATCTCAGGCATGTTTGATTGACTTTACATATACTTTAGTTTTGTTTTCATCAATGACTTATCCATACCCTACTGTTTTCAATTCAAATTGTTCATGTACAGGTTGCATCAATCAATATCTGTTGGTCCATTTTAGACATGTTTGAGTTTTATTGTTATTATTGTTGTTGTTAGGATTAACTAATAATCTGATGTTACAATCTAGTTATCCATGTAACAAACTTTTCTTAAGCATGTTGGTCTCTTTGGATTCAACACAAAAAAAGTTCTGAGAGATCATCCTTGGTGGGGCTCTCAAACCTATATAATGAAACAAGGCTTTCAACTTATCAAAACACAGTCTAACAGATATTAGTAAAATGCATGAAAATGTTATGTGACTATGGTGTATTAACACTTGTTATTAAGTTATTTTTATGTGGGATTAGTCCTATGACCAATCATGACATTCCAGCATCTTGGTAATCCAAATAGTTTGCTTTGTTTGAGACAAAAATATAAGGATCAAATTAAATCTCTGCTATCCAAGAACTATGTTTTGCCAGAAGTCTGACAAAGAACATGAAATGGCCATCACCATAAGAACTTTCCTGTTTATCTCTGGTTACATCCATTAATCTATATGTGCACGTGTACCATTTTGTTTGATACACCATTACCTGTGAAGTTAGTTATTGCTCACTGTAAAATTCAACTACAGGCAGGACATTGTACCATTACATATATGTATATATACATATATGTGTATATATATATATATATCTCATCTTCCTCATCATCTTTGCCTTATCCTATCAATCCAATGTCCACTGTAAGAGCTTTTCTATTTAACCACAAAAAATCATATGATATAAGAGAATTAATCCCATGAGAGAAATTGCTTATGGGACTGAAATAAGCATAAGCTCATATGGAGGCTGCCTAAGGATCCATTACTCCCTCTCTTTCAGGAAGAAAACAAAACAAAACAAAAGGATCCATTACCCCATAGCATCACCCATGGAGTGCCACCTCTACATTTGCAATCCAGTCAAGCTGATTTTGGTTCACACACCCCATTCTTTTCCTTGAGATCTCCCAAGTCGGTCCTTAGTTGTCACACTTCGCTCACAATAACAATCATTCAGGAGGTCATTATGCCACAAAAAAAAAAAAAAAAAAGAACTCACATGTCCAATCCTCCCACCTATATGTGCTTCCATGCAAACACCCATTCGTCACATTCAGGTGAGTCATTGTTCAGCTCTATCATCACATACATGAACGCACAGAGCTATCCATCCATACACACACAAAAACATGTGTGCACACAATAATTCTGGGTGCACAAAAAGATTGTGCCTCCTCTAATGCATGAACCAGTTGCTACGTAGTTCCTCATGCACGCCAATCAACTCTTTGTGGTGAGGCACACTTTTAATAAATCTGAACTTTTAAAGTTTCCAGTTGCCTCTTGATTGATCATGGCCTTGAAATATCAGTCTTGAAGTAATTGTCATCATTGAATTCAGCCAAGCATGTGGTGTGATTAGAAAAGTTAGGATTGCAACTAGACCCAACTCCATTGACCTAACCCCATTTGCCTAACCTGAATTTTAGGTCATGTCGGGTTCGTATTGGTTTGGCTTGCAGGGCTAGGCCTTGAAATTCCTCAATCCAACCAATCTCGTCTAACGGGACCTGATCTGACCTTAACCTGACTCACCTGATCCCTTGGGTTGAGAAAATATCATCTTGGGATGGATTAGGCTGGCCTGAAGTGGTTTTGAGCTTGCACAAAGACACCCCACCAAGCCGCTTAGAGTTGAAACAGTAATCAAAACATGCAAGCTGGAATTTGAGGTGCCTATTAATTTACAGGGAAGGGTTTTGTTGAATGGTATGGATTGTTGTTATGCCAGCCCCATTCTAAACATCTGTTGACCCACACACACACATATTTTTCATGTATCTGAAACTTATATCAGGCTATCTATTTATGTTAATCTAGTATTTATCTTTCCATCTATCCTTGTGCCAACTTCTCTTTCAAACTTGTTCCTCATATAGTATCTATGCAGGGTGGAAAGATCCTTGTGGGCGGATCTATTGTAGAATCCGAGGGTAACTTTGTACAGCCAACAATTGTTGAGATTTCCTCAAATGCACCTGTAGTAAAAGAAGAATTGTTTGCACCTGTTCTTTATGTCATGAAATTTCAGGTATGTGCACATGAATTTGGTGCTAGCCGCCATATTTAACTTGCAATTGTGGGTACATTTGTATGTACTCCAAAACCGCATTGGTTTGAGCATTTTGATGCATTAACAATCACAATAGGTGGAGTATTGTTCGTCTAATTGTTCCCACTGTTCCCTAAGTGCTTGTTTGGACAAATCAGTCTGTGCCACCAAAAATCTCAAACCGTGTGCATTTGAAGTACATCAAAAGCACCCTTTAAGCCAGTCATTTGAGGCTCCTTTTGGTCATTCTTTCTACTATATTTCTATTTATACATTCTCATACTTATTTTCTAAGTGGAATATCAGACAAAAAGTGATTGATTTTTTTAAGGGTGGCGCTGAGCCAAGCATGGTCCTTGTTTTAGAACATTGATTGTCTGTCCTAAACTTCAGCTGGGGAAGGCATAAGGTGGTTTATATGTATATATTGTCTGTTGAGGCCCAGCTTCAACATAAATCCAGGCCTGTTTAAGACTTGAGTGGATTGGCTTTGAGCTGTGCCTAATAAACGGGGATAGCCTGGGTTAAAATCTCAGCCCCAGTTAATGGGAGAGCCTATTGTTGCCCAGACTGTCACCACTCACTACCCTTCTCTGTGCGTGCCTATTAAGAAATGAAGCCTTTATGTTTGTATTAAAACTAAATTCCTTGAAAATGCCACTTTATGCAGACTCTGAAAGAAGCAATTGAAATTAACAACTCTGTACCACAAGGACTGAGTAGTTCGATCTTCACTCGGAGACCTGAAATTTTATTCAAATGGATTGGGTAAGTGCCAAGAAATCAAATTTAGCCTGTTTGTTGGACACTGAAAATATACGTTTTCTCTGAATTACTTATTTACGAATATTGTTGTTACTTCTCTTCAATAAACTTGTTGCTACGTATTGTTCACTTCCGTTTTTATGTATACTTTCTCTTCAATATAATGGTACTTTTAATCTTCAACTTTTATCAGGTACATTGGATGTACCCTCAAATGTAATTTTTGTTGAATGGTGAATTATGCTTCAATAGAACATAATTTTTAGCAATTAATGAGGGACTGAAAATGGTTGCCAAAAATTTCATGGTCTTGTGTTCGTGAAAAGGAATTTAAAGAGTTATTTGTTGGGTATGGGATCATGTGAGTTCCCCATAGCATTTGCATTGTTTAGCGAATGAAATAAAAAAGCTGACCTATGTTCTAAATGCAGTTTCTAGTCTTATCCCAAGAGTGTGGTTAATTCCGAATTCCAATGCAGATGCTTTGGCTAAGGCTGGAGCTTCAAGGGAATAGCTACCTGTTGCAAATGATTGTACTTTATAGAAATTGTTGATATTATTTCCTCTTGCCTGCCCCAAATCCATAGCTGTAATGGATTTCTTGGGCTTGCCATAGTCCTTTTAATTTCTGAATGGAAGTTTGTTTTCTGTCAGAATGGAAAGGTATGGAAGATGGAAACTGCATTTAGCTTCCTTTTTCATTTTGAAAGTTAACTAGTAAATTTTATAAAAGGGAACAGATCAATAATCCTGCCAACAAAAGGAAAAAGGGTATGAGACTCATACCACACACAACAACAAACCTAAAGAAACACTTCCCAAGGGGACAATCTCAAAACCCTTGCTTGGCTAAACGATCCGAGAACCCATTGGTAGTCCAAACTTTGTGGCGAAGCACAACATGAATGTGGAAATCCAAAGCTTGATCTCATTAAAATAGAATTTCAGCTTCCTCAGTTTACACGAATCCTGGTTAACCCGTACAATTTAGCTGCCTTCCATTCCACATTTTGTGCTCAAAACTTGAATTTTGCTTCACAAAATGATGTGACAATTGGCTCAGCGAAGAAATCACTACCTACCACCACTTTTTTATGATACCCGCAACATTATCTCACAAGTGTAGATAAACCATGTCTCATAGTGGATGGCACTAGATTTGTTGCTGCTGCTGCTGTTTTTGTGTCTACATTTATCTGTAATTTCAAATTGTGGAACAACTAGAGGTGACTTTGCAGCTAGCAAACCTGGCCCCTTGTTTTTCATAGCATGACCCATTTTTGGCGTGTTATTTCAGGGCACGTTTACAGTCACAAGTGATTTAGAGATTCATATGTAACCGAGGTTTCTATTCCACATGCATCTTAGGTGGTAAAATTAACATAGATACATTGCGCAGGTTGGTTTTTAACCTTTTGTGCCCCAAATTGAATCAAGGCTTCTTTCAGTTGATAGTTCCAATGAGCCCAGAATTAATATATGAATCATCCCAAAAATAGTATTAATGTCTGTTTTTCAGTTGTTTAGTTTGCTCATTATATGGATTTGTCTATTTACTTCTCCAACATTTTTATCCATACAGTCGTTCACATGCAAGTTTTCTGCAGGCCACATGGCAGTGATTGTGGTATAGTGAATGTAAATATACCCACCAATGGTGCTGAAATAGGTGGTGCTTTTGGTGGTGAAAAGGCAACAGGAGGTGGCCGTGAAGCTGGAAGCGATTCTTGGAAGCAATATATGCGTCGTTCCACATGGTATATCATGAAACATGCCATTCCACTTGTAACACGTCATTTTTTTTTTTTTATTGCACATCAATTTTTTATTTGAGATTCATTATAATAGATGTAAGAGATCCTTTTTTGAGGTGGGAAGGTGCCATCCCAGAGATCTAATTCCAATCGGAGATATATTTTTTGTTTAAAAAAAAACAGAGGAGATATATCCTATGATTTCAGGTCTGAAACCACCTGAGATTGTTGACTTCCCAGGACGTTGGACGGCTTCTTGATGGGCTTCACTTCCATATGGAGCGTTTCTTCCTATTTTGATCTCTTTTATCTCTAGTATTTCTTTGGCCCAATTTGATGGATGCGGAGGTTTTTAAAGGTTATAATCTTCAAAAAGCCCTGAATCCCTTCTTGCAAGCTTGCGGAAGAAAGGAAAAGATATAAATGTTTTCTCTGTGCTGCATCATCCAGTTAAAAATAGTTAGCATTGTTGAGAGACGTTGATGAGTGAGTAGAATCGAATGGTTAACTTGTCTGGGCCTGTAGATTTTGAGTCATACCACCTGTGAGCAAGGGAGATTTTAAGAGTTCCACTTAGTGCCATAGCAATGCATGACAATTGCATGAATACAGGTAGAGACAAACCTAGTTTTGCTCTTAATTGGATGCTTAATTCTTGTCGAGGTTCCTTTCAAGCCTTTGTAACTTGGGGCCAGCTTTAGGAGCACTTACAGTTTTAGGGCAGCAGTTTTTTTTCACTGCTGCTCATGCCCTATAGTCTTTGTGCATGTCTAACCCACAAACTGGCTCCTCTGTGATTTTTTTGGTCCCGGACCCATATCAAGGTTGTCAGTGGGGCAGTGCACATTCATATCAGTTAAGTGTTGCGCAGAAGATGAGATAAAATGTTCCTCCAAGATTCTAGTGCTCATGGATCCGACTCAGCTATATTTGAGGAAAAAAAGGGAAAGAAACAAACCTATGAACAAAAAGTAGAAGCTTTGTACCAAATACTAATTGCGATAGGAAATCATGTAGAAAGATCAGCTAAGTAATGGTCATCTTGATTTGAAAACTGATGCTGTAATCCATGTTTATGATACAGCTTCAAGTATATGACTAGTGAGAATTGCTCAATCCATTGGTAAATTAAAAGTTTAACTTTTGCCAGATTGGTTTTCATAATGATATACTGATCAGTGACTTCTTGCAGCACGATCAACTATGGAAATGAACTGCCACTTGCACAAGGAATTAATTTCGGCTAGAGGCTGTTTGTTTCAAGGTAAGTTGACCATTCACAACTTTTCCTTACCAAGTTTTTTCATGGTTTTTTTTCTTGTACCTGAACTACGTAAGTCAAGAAAATGGCCTTTTTCTCTCCTCTGATGCAAGTTTTTAAAATCTTGGGGGCAGTTTGGTCACCCGACTCGGAAGTTGTATGAACTCGCCCAAGTTGGACACAAGTAGGACCCTAAGCCCTAAAAATCCATAAAATAAGGATTTAAAAAAAAAAAAAAAGGGAATAAAACTTGAAATCGATGTCCTTCCAATCTAAAACTTTGAAAGGCTTATTTGTTTTAATTTTGTGAATGAGTTCGAGTGGGAGAAGTGGTCACATCTGATTTTAATTAGACCAATTAATAGCACCTCTGATATTTGAATGCAGAGATTTCGGGAAAATATGATTTTCTCTCAGTTTTAGTGCAGTAGGATCCCAAAAGCCTACAACATTTTCTCATGACAATAAAATACAAGAAAAGTAGTTTTGTCTGTTTTCCCTGCTGGACTTGGCAAAGGGGTGTTCAGACCAAGTGCTGAGTCCGAGTCAACTAGACTTGGTCGATTTTGAAAAACCATGCTCTGGTGGACCTATTTATGCTGCCTATCTAGTCAGTGGCTTCCAAACTGTGAATTGAGTCAGATGTCCACATTTAATAAGATCAATATTTGATGACTAGGGTTTTCTGGGGAGACCAGGTGTCTTGCATCAACATTGGGACCCATCATATGAACTGTCCGATCACCAGGGGCTTACATTTACAGATCTGGACCCTGGGTTCCAGCCAATGATTTCACTACCACATTTTATTCACCGCATTCTACTGCATATGATAGATTCAGTACTGATGATTTGTTTTTTCACCGATCAGATCAAAATTTATCCGCTCGATGGATGCTAGAAAAGTGATGCGGCAGTAATCAGTATGGTCATTTCCAGTGGATGGGAGGTGCTTACAAGGTTTGAATTCTTGTAAAAGAACAAAGGAAAGTAACAAATAAATTCAAGCTGTGGCATTTTGCTATAATTAGTGACAAGTATCTGTTGCATGTCTTAAATTTGTTAGAAGTGTTTGGTGCCCCATGGGCGTAAGCAGTATGTTCCAGCTTTTTCCTGGGTGCGTTTGGAACTTTGGATGCCTCATTTTACTTGACCCTGTGAATTTCATCGTCTCAGGATGAAGAAATGACCATTTACTCACACGTACATCGTGGCAGATGTTACTTCTATAATGTTAGTTTTAGCTTATTTTTTATTAGATAATGTAGAATCTCTGGACTCTGGAGATTTATTATATTAGATTTGCTTGGTCTTGGAATCTCATATCATGGGACATCTTATTGAATACCTTGATTAAGATAAGAAAATTACGAATCACGGGGCTTACCTACCCTAGTGATCTTTTCTTCTTCTTTTCTTTTGTCCTGCACTGGCAAGTAAATATATAGTAGTTAGCCGACCCTGAATAGTGGACGTAAGGCTTCACTTAGGATAATAATTATAATGCTGTCTTGCTAGTTGGTTGATGATATATCTCACGTTGGACTGGTTCATCACATTTTGGAAGTGGCTTAGTCATGTTTGGAAAGATTTATTCTCCTATTCTACAGGATGTACCTCTGCGTGGTGGTGTTAGGAATAAAACATTGAGTTTTTTGCATATACCTTCCCAAGGTTTGTAGGGTTTGTAAATAGACTCTTGAGGTTTTGGTATTTGTAAATAGGCCCTTGCCCAAAATCAATAGTCTTCTAACCGGCATAGGTTTTTAGAGTGAAATGACATTTTTGTCGATTTCTTTTATCCTTGTATGTATAATTTCAAAAGCTTGGATTCAACTATTTTCATAAAGCATATAACATTGACAATTTACTTAGTGGGAGAAAATAATTCTATATAATTTTTTTTTTTATAAATGCGGGGCTCATTTCATTAGATCTACATTGATCAGGATGACGGTAACACATGTACTTATAACCAGTTATGATTTCTCAATCTATATATGACCCACCTTTGGATTGATGAAAGTTTCAAAGTAAATGATTAAGCTTCATGTGTATAGGAGGTGTAAAAAGAATATTGGGGAATGAGCAAATGTAAAATATATATATATATATATATTAAATTCTAGAATATGTGAGGTGGTGGTGTTTAGCTCTATGTAAAAGAAATATTAGGGGAAAGGCAAATGTTAAAAAAAAAAATTAATTCTTTGAATATGCAGGGGGAGGGGGAATCTTAAACTTTTCTCAAATATGGGTAAGGCTTAAGTCTCTAGGCCCTTATACCTGGGCCTACCCCCGGTCATGTGCTTAAGAGGGTTATTACTCACAGAAACTATTGGAGCTGAGATAAAACAATGGTGTTTCTGCAAATGAAATTATACTCATTTTTGTTTAATGGATGTATAGGCAAATATGTCATTTTTATAAAAATCCAATGCAAATCTCAAGGTGGATGCTAATTTTTATTAGGAATATTGATTTTGGGGACATGAAAAGTATTAAAAAGAAAAAGTAGGGGCCTATTTACAAATACTAAAATCTTATGGATTTATTTACAAATTCTTTGAACCTCATTGGGGTCTATACAAAAAGCTCTAAAATATTTTAAAGATTTTAAGTTTTATCTGCTAAAACATCCATTCTATTTTTCTCTTCATTCACCAAAAACACTGAAAGTCATTGGTCTGAACTCTGATGTGATTGGCGCAGCCCCATTGCTAATCAATCGGCCGTGGTGCCTTGGAAACGCTTCTTTAAGAGAGAATTAATTATTCATGTGAAAGATAAACCGCAGAAGTGAGAGCCAAAGATAAAATCAGTAGGATGGTTTGCGAGTAGCCCTCTAGAAAAATCAGCCTTAGCTC
Source organism: Persea americana (assembly GCA_029852735.1). NCBI lineage: Eukaryota > Viridiplantae > Streptophyta > Magnoliopsida > Laurales > Lauraceae > Persea > Persea americana. The sequence continues at coordinate 49,792,915 of CM056817.1, read as the reverse complement.
ATGAAATTGTGTTGGGCATGTGGGAAAGAAGATCAAATCCGTGGTCCCTTTATTGGTTGAGAGTTGTCTGCTTACAGCTTCAGAGCCAGTTGATCGATGGTTCCCAACCATCAAAATCACGGGTCATCTCACTTTCTGTGATTTTTTTTTTTTTTGCCAAGTCCGTCTAGTGGTCAGGAGTGATACTTTAAAATTGGGAGACGAGATCAATTCCTGCCCACCATTCAACCAAAACTCGATTGCAGTGTTAAACTGATCTTTTGGGTTTTTAGGCGGTATTCATTGTATGTGAGTTGTAGTTAGTGATCAGCAGATTGGCTGCTGATTGGACCAGCGGACTCGAAGACTCCCTTATGTGGGTCCTCAAGACAACTCCAACCGTGTAGGAAGGGCGGGCAAGCCCGTCTCAGGAAATATGCACCACCGTAAATCTTTATACTTTTGAGCCCCTAGTCTTTAATATTTAAAAAAACTAAAATTAAACATTGCAACCCTTTTCTTTCTTTTTTTTTCTAATAGAGGATCTCCAACTCTTTAGGCTAGACTAATCCCTCCGGGCCCCGAGAGAAGTCGGTTAAAACCCCTGTGGTCCCCAAGTGGTAGCACTAGTATTGGACTTAAGCTTCGGTTTCTGAAGAGGGAGGAACCGGAATCGGAATCGGAGATTAATACCAGGACCTCTAACTCCAGAAGAGAGAGAAACCGTAGTCTTGACTACTCTACCAACCCCTTGGGGTTGCAACGGATCAAAACTAGCCAAAACACTTCGTACTGCCGTATGGATTTTGACCGTACAAGAGCCCTTAAGACTGATTTAACCGGCAAGATGTTGACTAAAAGATTTTACCAACTCGGTAATCATATCAGTAGGAAAGTTATTAAAGATAAAATTGCTCGTTTTGCACAACAATGTGCAAAATGATTGCGCAATATCGCATTGTTACTTAGCCATCACCCAAACTGTCAAAATCCCTTGAAAATATTATGATAATATCAAGAAAACGGAATTTTGGAAAATCCGGACATTTTTCACATTAGAGGTTAGTTCTCCTTTGTTCATACCAAATCTACGAGCAGTTCATCTGGTCTTACCGAATCAAAACAATCTGTTTTGAAGTAGGCACACTACCTCGACAACTGTAATACGATTTCACAACAAGATAGACAAGCAGAGACCACATCACATAGCAATATATTATATATAGCATGTGCTAAATGAGATTCATGTGATTTATTACCAAACCATAAAAACCCCCCAGGCCGTCATCCTCTTTCTTAAACAGGATTTTACGTTACTATGAAGAAAGAGGACTTCAGTTACGGCACGGCATCTTCCATTAGGACCTAATCGTTTTCTTAATGATAAATACTTCCATAACAATCTTCTTTTCTGCCAATCACATTGCTTGAACATGGCCAGCTTGTCAAGTTGCATTTTCACACCTCACCTCTTTCATGTCAACTTGTAATACCTACCAATGAAGTATCCATTCATTGCCTTTATAATAATAATCGAGGAGACTAATATAAAATATCCCAAAGTCATTAAAAGAAAAAAAACACTGAAATCCCATTCCTAATCATTGCATCAAACAGTACAATTATTCTTCTCTTTTAATTTGGAGGAGTCTGATCTGGACTCTGGACAACAGTAATCCACCTCATATAATATTCTTCTGTTCTTTGGCAGAGAATATCATTTCCATAATAAGAAAAAGAACCAGTTGCATTATAATTAATGTTAATTGATTCTGTCAGTAATCTATATGACTTATCATTTGAATTAAAAATGAAAAGGAATGCACTGTGATTAGTGATTAGTGATCATTGATCCTCTTTCCTTTTATATATATAGATATATATTCTTTTTTTTCCCAGTAGTCTGTATAATTTCCAAACTACAAAAAACTATGTTGTAGATTAAAAATAGAATATTACTCTAGCTTGTGGAATAAAATAAGTAGAAAGAATATGCTTTGGAAGCTAGTTTAATAGATGTAGCCATTTAGCAATCGACTTACAGGCAAACCAGCTCTTCTCATAACGGAACTATGTCTCCATATATGATTGAGATCCCAAGAATTGCACCTAGATGGTTGAGAAAGAAATGCATCAATGGTCAGCGTTCTATAAAAGCAGGTCAAGTGCAAATTTGCCAGGGGCTACACTTCAATAGCCGTCATGTGATGGATAAGACTTGCATAGGAAAATCCTAGCCATATGACTTTGTCTGCAAGTAGATACTTAAAACCAAAATACAGAGAAGTCCACACTTGAGTGTGATGGGAAATGTTCTATTTGGTTGGGGACAACGTTCATTCCTATATGGAATGCTGGCACGTAACGAGAAGATGTACCTATCTCTATCAGCCCATGTAGGCTGTGTCTGGTTGGTTCATGGATCATATTCACATATATGTTCATTGTTCCACCATGGCCTTCTACTTGGTGGTTTGCACTTAGAAGTTACAGTCCTTTCCAACCATTGCTGAAGCCATTACTGGTCAAGTGATCACCATTCTAAATTTTAGATACTTTTGAGGAAGTTTAGAATAATCATAATCATCAACCCCTTATCCAATCGATTTAGAGTCTGCTTGACGTATTCTACTCATAAAAAAAACCGAGTTAAGAATATTGAAATGAACCGAGTGAGATGTTTGTTCTAAAATGATATACTATGTATGTTAATAATAATAATAATAATAATAATAATAATAACAACAGTTACGTAACTTACTTTTGTTTTCTTTCTAAAATGCATCTGGGCCACTTGTGTTTTTAAAGGTCAGGTTGAGTAAATTGGTGCTTATTCTATTCAAGTGGCCAGCGATTCAGTCATCAAAACCATCAACCTGACCTTTAAAAACAAGATATACCATTTTTTTTATTTATTTTTTTATTTTTATGATGTGGGTATTCCTGACGTCTTTGACCCAATAGGACTAACCCCCGGGTGGGGCCCGCTAAAATCACACAAACAAACGCTAGGAAAATTTAAGGACGGTTTCGAACATCAAACCCGGAGAGCAAACAGATGCTTTATGCCACTCCAACTCCCAGGTGGGTGATAGCTTTCTACTTGATGAAGGCAAAACCAAAAAGAAATTTCAAATGGGAAAAAGATCCTTTTTCATTCTCCGGAGTGTTCAGACCTCCCGATTCATTCAGACAACGTTCTGGAATCAATCCTAAACATTATTGCTATGTGAACATCATGACACATTCACACATCACACGAAAAGATGTTCACATATAAAATGGGTATGGCGACTCAGTTATTTTCCAAAAGGCATGACTTGTTTCACGCCCACCACTGTTCATTCGATTGAGATACAGCAACATAGCTGCACATGTTAGTGAGATGTGACCCTTATTGTGATAAGTACCTCATCTCACCCCAGTTACTATAATCACATGTGCCGGGAAGAAACATAGAATAAGGACCATTCGTACCTTATCTTTTTTCAAGGGCTAATTGTGTATGTATGTATGTACGTGGCCAACCTTTCAGGAATCCACGGTGAGGTATTAGAATAACACAGCGCAGTTTCCCCTGTTCACACTTATTGGAATGATTCGGCTATTGGGGTAAAATTTATGGATAACCCATACACTGTGGCTAGGACTAGGACTGAGTTTACTTTGAGCGGCCTAGATGAGATTTTCAATAGGTGGATAGTAACCAGGAGTTTCATTCCTTCAAACTGAGGCCAATACATGCCTTGGTGAGGCCAATACATGCCTTGGTGTCAATGGAACTGCAAAAATCTTTTGAAAGCGGTGAACCATTGTCTGGGAACCAAGTGCAGACCAAGGCCTCTCAGACAATTCTGCATGATATCCCTGTGCTCTGTTCTATTATTATATAACCCGATTCAGGCAACAAAAACTGCCCAAAGATACTCTGTGGATTGAATTGAATACATACATCAAATCCTACATTGGTTGGATGTCTATTTTCTGATGACATGGGTCTTATACTGTTTATTACTCTTGAACAACACTAATTATTCTTTGCCACCTACAAAAACTAGCTTTAGTGAAACCCCTTTGTCCCACAGTCAAACAACCCCAGAACTTCCTAGTAAATTTCAACCAGACTCTGATGCACTCGGCCTTGTCAGCTGGCAAGGCTGAATTGGCCCATCGAATTCAACGCTACCTACACATGTTTAGCCCTGACTCTGTCAAAACTGATCAATGTACCAGGTGTGCAGTTTGAACATCATTCAGTGCAGATTCAATGCAGGGGACCGCACAAAACTCTCTTCAGTGTGGCCCACCAATGCTAGGGGCCAAATTCATTATTCATTCCATAAAAGGGATGGGGAATTGACAGGGTGATCACACATGGAACAATTGCTATTAATCACTCTCTTCAACTTTTTCCTCTTCAGTTACATGGTTTTGTGCATGCTGAATGCAACTCTTACACACTCCATACGTGCTGATGGATCTTTGAATCTCAGCTGCTCCACAGTGAATTTATTTTTTTGTGTTTAAATTTATTTATTTTTTTGAAGAAAATTTTTTTTTTTTGAAGAACATATATATGTATTTTTGAAGAATTTTTATTTTTTTTTGAAGAATTTTTTTTTTTTTGCTGATTTATAGTTAACAGTTGCTAGTTACAGGCAACTCAAGTTATCCAATGAGCCAACTATTCCATCCATGGTTATGCTGTGACCACTGCAAGCCCAATGACTGAGGCCCCCTTTTATGATTTTAGAATTGATAGGAAATTGGGGACACCTAAAGATTAAATCAAAGGCAGGATGCTTCTAATGAAACATTATTATTCTAAAGGGAATTTTACGGATTACTTCATTTTAAACCACTTCTGCACGTGTTAACGATAAATTACCAAAAAAATGTCACTAAAGTCGTTTGACTTTAACTTGGATATAAAAAATATATTTACAGTCGTAAATAATATCATTAGTAACGTAAAACTGTGAGAAAATTACTTCTTTTTTTTTTTACCATAATTAGATTTTGGGAAACAAAATTCACTCTTGGTGACTAGTTATTGAGATTTAGAAAAGGCCTAAGTTTCTTTTACTGAAATCCAAGAGGCATGAAGAAGAACCATTTACTTCAAACAAGTTCTTGCCCAAAATCAATGAATAATGAAACGCTAGAACAATTCAACTAAAAAAGAAAGAAACATGTGTTGTTTTCTTTCATTATTACTTTTTAACCTTTACCGGTCACTGATTTTTCTTCTTGAATTCCTATCCCTCCAAACGCGAGAAGCAGCTCCCGGCTCGAGCGAGCTTCCGGCCGCCGTTCTCCTCCCTTTTCTGAGGACTACCCGGCGTCGATCTCAGCGCTCTCGGCGAATCGAAGCTCCGCCGCAGCAGCTGCCTCATCGCCGAGATCAGATGCTCTGCCGAATCCGACGGCGCCGCAGAGCTGAACTTCGTGCAGAAGTTCATGTGCCGATTCATCGCCTCCTCCATCCCGATCAGTCTCTCCGATCTGCACATCTCATCCTTCACCGCCTCCGAGCAGAGGCCGCAGATCCAACGGCCCTGATACCGCTCACGTATCTTCACAATATATTCAGGTGTGCATTCCTCAGTCAGCCCGCAGCAATGGCACTTTGCAAACTCAAATTCTACCTCCGCCTTCGACGTCGGTAGAGGCTCCGAACATAGAATCGCCGTTTTTTTATCACCAACGATGGTAGTAGACATCGATCAAAACCGTAGACAGTAAGAATTTCTAAAAGAGAACTAAGATTAGGATTTGTGTCTTGAAATTGACAGATGAATAACAAATCAGGAGAAAGACAGTGATGAAATATGCAAAAGATAAAATATCAGAAGACTTGAGGGACTTTTTATGTGTACCTGTTTCAGTATGCGCTCTCTAAGATCAGATCTGTAAGCGGTAAAAACGACACCTACTTAGATTAGATGAGATCGGGGTTAAACTTCTTCGGATGGGGAATACTGAACTCCAAGGACCTGAAAGGGAAGGAGAGAGACTAGGGTCAGAGGCCCTGGCTGCCGTGAGCCGAAGGCCCTCCGATGCCTGAGTTAGCTCTGAGAAAACTAAACAGGAGGAGGAAGAGAGGAATGAGTGTAGCGTATTCCGTATTGCGTACCTCAATGAGCTTGAACCCATGCTTATATGAAGGGGATGCATTTACTGTGAGTGGGAGTAGGTGGGGGTAAGGTCCCATCACCCTTACCCTGTCATTCGGCGGTAGGTAAAAAGGGGGCGTCCCATCAGTCACTTTTGGTCAGTTGACGTGAGGGGATATTGAAGCCGACTCCTTATCGTCATAAATGGGCGCCCCTAACTGTCAGGGAACGCCTGTGCTTTTGGTAGGAGCGATGGCCCACCCCTTGCCTTCGTACTCGTGCCGAGACCAGGAATGGTCCGACCGAGCTGACTCTCTACTGGCTCAGGTGCCGAGCAGCCGAGATGCCCCCGGCCGAGCTGCGGGGGCTAAGACCACACCGGGCCGGATTCTAGCCGGGCTGCAGGGGCGAGGACCAAGCCGGGCCGAGCTCTAGCCGCGCTGCAGGGGCGAAGACCACACCGGGCCGAGCTCTTGCCGAGCTGCCGAGGCACGGGAGGAAGAATATGCCGAGACGGGCTCTAGCCGAGCTGCCAAGCCTCGGAGGGACGCTTTGTGAGAAAGGGGAGTTTTGCTTAATCTCGTCATCACGGTGTTTTTCCCACACAATTGCCCCCTAGCTTCTGACCTCTGAAAGTTCTCCAAATTGTGGAGGTCGGAAGCTAAGTAAATACTTTGGCCGTGACCTCTATGACACCTGCCGAGCTGGAGAGAAGGTTGCCAAAGTCAAATGTTCACAATGGTATTGGTTTTACCGTGGTGGCTGGTGCTGACACCGAGCTAAGGACGGTTGGCCCTCTGAACAGAGGCGCCAGGCCGCGAGGGTGGTACTGTTACCGGACCCTGAGGTGCATATGGCCGTGCCGCCAGAGCTGGTGGAGGCACCGAGCTAAGGACGGTTGGCCCTCTGAACAGAGGCGCCGGGCCGCGAGGGTGGTACTGTTACCGGACCCTGAGGTGCATATGGCCGTGCCGCCAGAGCTGGTGGAGGCACCGAGCTAAGGACGGTTGGCCCTCTGAACAGAGGCGCCGGGCCGCGAGGGTGGTACTGTTACCGGACCCTGAGGTGCATATGGCCGTGCCGCCAGAGCTGGTGGAGGCACCGAGCTAAGGACGGTTGGCTCTCTGAATAGAGGCGCCGGGCCGCGAGGGTGGTACTGTTACCGGACCCTGAGGTGCATATGGCCGTGCCGCCAGAGCTGGTGGAGGCACCGAGCTAAGGACGGTTGGCCCTCTGAACAGAGGCGCCGGGCCGCGAGGGTGGTACCGTTACCGGACCCTGAGGTGCATATGGCCGTGCCGCCAGAGCTGGTGGAGGCACCGAGCTAAGGACGGTTGGCCCTCTGAACAGAGGCGCCGGGCCGCGAGGGTGGTACCGTTACCGGACCCTGAGGTGCATATGGCCGTGCCGCCAGAGCTGGTGGAGGCACCGAGCTAAGGACGGTTGGCCCTCTGAACAGAGGCGCCGGGCCGCGAGGGTGGTACCGTTACCGGACCCTGAGGTGCATATGGCCGTGCCGCCAGAGCTGGTGGAGGCACCGAGCTAAGGACGGTTGGCCCTCTGAACAGAGGCGCCGGGCCGCGAGGGTGGTACTGTTACCGGACCCTGAGGTGCATATGGTCGTGCCGCCAGAGCTGGTGGAGGCACCGAGCTAAGGACGGTTGGCCCTCTGAACAGAGGCGCCGGGCCGCGAGGGTGGTACCGTTACCGGACCCTGAGGTGCATATGGCCGTGCCGCCAGAGCTGGTGGAGGCACCGAGCTAAGGACGGTTGGCCCTCTGAACAGAGGCGCCGGGCCGCGAGGGTGGTACCGTTACCGGACCCTGAGGTGCATATGGCCGTGCCGCCAGAGCTGGTGGAGGCACCGAGCTAAGGACGGTTGGCCCTCTGAACAGAGGCGCCGGGCCGCGAGGGTGGTACTGTTACCGGACCCTTGAATCTTCTGGCATTGATGCCGAGCTGGACGGGGTGGATTCCTCTTGGATGAGCTCGTCAGTCCCTGGTGTCCATCCCTCGTAGTGGTCGCCGAGGTTCTCCCGTCCTCGAGCCTCGTCTTCCTCTGCCTCGATGAACCGGCTTGCTCGGGTCATCAATTCATTCAATGTGGCCACCGGGAACATGACCAAGTGCTCCCGTAGTTTGGTGCCTGGTCGCAGAGCTTGCTGGAAGGACCTGACGGCTACTTCGTCGGAAGCGCTCTCTACTTGGCTGTAGACAGTCCAGAAACGTCGGCTGAACTGGGTGACGCTCTCGTCCTCTCGCATCCTGAGGGCCATCAGGTCGGCACATGTCCTCGGGATGTTCCGGTTGGCCTGGAACTTGACTAAGAAGGAGCGCCGAAGCTGCTGCCAACAGGAGATGGAATCTGCGGGGAGCGTGCAGAACCATCTCAGGGGGAGATCTCCTAAACTAGAGGAAAAAATTCGACAGTTCAGGAAATCGTTGTCACCCCACACCGACATTCTCTGGACGAAGTGTCGGAGGTGCGCTGCAGGGTCCGAGATACCATCGTACAAGGTGAACTTCGGGACGCTGAATTCTTCAGGGAGGGTGAGCCTCCGGATTTTCCTGGAGAAGGGAGATGCTCCCAAGTCTTCAGCTCCGAAGATGCCGAACTGGTCCGATGCGATACCGGTAGTCTCCATATTTTGACGGACGGCCTGCCTGATAAGCTTGTCGATCCAATGCTTGAGCTCCTCTTTGTCTTCCGGCGTCTGGCGCTGCTTCTCTGGCCCTTCAGGCACGTGGTCGCCGCTGGAGTCTTCTTCTTGGTGGACGCGCTTCAGGTCTCGCTCGTGAGTCGGAGCTTGGTCGTGCTTGGGTGGGGGACCCGAAGCACGGCTATGCGCCGGAGGCGGGCTCGAAGCCCTTTCATCCCGGAGCTGCTGCCTGAGCATCCGGATGAGCTCTCTTTGCTCCTGGATGAGGCGGTTTCGAGCCTGGACAGCGTTTCGGAGAGGATCTCCCTGGTCGTCGAGAGTGGTCTGGTGATGAGACTTAGCCCGTACGGACTTCGCACCTGGTTGGGTGACAGATCTGTCACCTTGCCTGGTGCACTCTTTTTCGTGACCCTTGCCCTTGGAGGGCCCTTCGCCATCTCTGGCTCTCGGAGGCATGGTGTTCACAAGCTTTTTGTTCAGTTTCCCACAGACGGCGCCAAACTGTAAGCGGTAAAAACGACACCTACTTAGATTAGATGAGATCGGGGTTAAACTTCTTCGGATGGGGAATACTGAACTCCAAGGACCTGAAAGGGAAGGAGAGAGACTAGGGTCAGAGGCCCTGGCTGCCGTGAGCCGAAGGCCCTCCGATGCCTGAGTTAGCTCTGAGAAAACTAAACAGGAGGAGGAAGAGAGGAATGAGTGTAGCGTATTCCGTATTGCGTACCTCAATGAGCTTGAACCCATGCTTATATGAAGGGGATGCATTTACTGTGAGTGGGAGTAGGTGGGGGTAAGGTCCCATCACCCTTACCCTGTCATTCGGCGGTAGGTAAAAAGGGGGCGTCCCATCAGTCACTTTTGGTCAGTTGACGTGAGGGGATATTGAAGCCGACTCCTTATCGTCATAAATGGGCGCCCCTAACTGTCAGGGAACGCCTGTGCTTTTGGTAGGAGCGATGGCCCACCCCTTGCCTTCGTACTCGTGCCGAGACCAGGAATGGTCCGACCGAGCTGACTCTCTACTGGCTCAGGTGCCGAGCAGCCGAGATGCCCCCGGCCGAGCTGCGGGGGCTAAGACCACACCGGGCCGGATTCTAGCCGGGCTGCAGGGGCGAGGACCAAGCCGGGCCGAGCTCTAGCCGCGCTGCAGGGGCGAAGACCACACCGGGCCGAGCTCTTGCCGAGCTGCCGAGGCACGGGAGGAAGAATATGCCGAGACGGGCTCTAGCCGAGCTGCCAAGCCTCGGAGGGACGCTTTGTGAGAAAGGGGAGTTTTGCTTAATCTCGTCATCACGGTGTTTTTCCCACACAAGATCTGTTTGTTTTTTGTTTGTCTTCGAAATGGTTTGGATTGAATCGCAATCAAGAAGAGGTTTACTTTAGAAAGAGATTCGATCTCTCTTTGCGAAGGAGGAGAGAGGAAATCGATTTCGAACAAGTGATGGTTTCATTTCATTCCGGTAACTGGAAATGACATGGAAGTCTTTCTTGTCTTTCTTCAGCGCTCGTTGGGTTGGGTTTTGTTTGTATAAAGAGGAGTTCAATCATTGGAGGTTCTCCTCTCTCCATTGCGCGGGTAATTGAAGAATGGACATCAGCATATTCGCTGGCAATTATTGCTGACTTGACATAGTTAGCCTGTACACGCTTCTGTGTTAATCTCCCACAGCACAAAAGAGGAAAGAGAGAGACTATTGGCCAAAATTGCCGAAATTGCACTTTTCTCGGCCTCTACTCTCTAGGCCATAAATTTTATTCATGTACAGTTAACATATATAAGTGTAAATCTGGTGTTAGATATATATCATTTTATTTACGTCATGTTTGGCAACTAAATTTTCAGAGAAAAGATTTTCGATTTCGCTCATCTTAGATATATATCATTTCAATTAAAGATGTGCTTTTAAGAAAAAAAGCTTAGCTACAGGTGAAATACAAGATATATTTTATAGGAATTTATTGTCAATGAGTTATAATAGGAAAAATTGTTTATTAGTTGTAGGTACAAATTTCACTCGCCTAAATGTTAGTTTTTATCGAACTATCTAAGAGGCGTGACCCACCCCCTGCCTGCACGCCCGAGCCCCCAAGAGTCACAAGTATTTAAGGCATTAATCAGTGAAATTGGCACATAAGGAATGATAGCGGGAATAAATTCCCGTTAGTTATTGTAGGCGATAAAAATACTACCCACTTAGATTAGGAAGTGGAATTTGTAGATAGGGAAGACCGAACTCCGAGAACCTGAAAAGGGAAGGAAAGTAGCTTGCGTTAGAGCCCCTGGCTGCAGTGAGCCAAAGGCACTCCGATGCCTGAGTTAGCTCTGGAAAAACTAAGCAGGAGAAGGAAGAAGAGAATGAGAGATTTGAGTAAGGATTCATGTGTTGTGAGTTAACGTACCTTCATGGGGCTGATCCCATGTGTATTTGTAGATGATTCCTTGTTCATCATTCTTTGTGAGTGGGGGTAGGTGGGGTAAGGTCATATCGGGCCTTACCCTGACATTCGGCGGTAAGTAAAAAGGGCACATCCCATCAGAAACTTCCATGCTTTCGGTCCGTTGATGTTAAGGGATGATAAAGCCAACTTCTTATCGTCATAAATGAGCAATCCTATCGCCATAAATGAGCGATCCTATCGCCATAAATGAGCGCCCCTATCTGTCAAGGCGGGCCTGTTCTTTTCATAAGAGCGTGATGACCCACTCTGTCTTCAATACTTTTACCAAGACCAGGAATGGTCTGGCACTTACGCTGAGCTGCCGAGCTGATAAACGCTGAGCTGCCACTCTTAACCGAGCTGCCGAGCGAGGGAGCCTCTTGAGCCGACTCTTCTTACCGAACCGCCGAACTGCTGGGCTGTGATTACCGAGACCGAGGTGATGGGCTAGTGCATCACCATAGTCCTCACTTAATCTCGTCATTACGGTATTTTATCCACACAATTATCATTTGCAATTTTGAACCTTGTGACACCAATTTGAGGGGAGAGAGATAAATTCATGTACAAGAAATTCATTTTTGTTCTATTTCAATTCTTTATTGCCTCTAGAGTTTAAAATGGTTTTATTTTGTCTCTATGGTGCCCACTGGACCTATCAACCAAAATAAAACGAGTATTTTTTTTATTAGCAAAGTATAAAACTCAACAAAATGAATATTATAAAATATTTCTCTTATCCCTTTCATGATATTAGATTTAGACGAATATGTTTGACAAGCTAATTTGAGTTACTCAGCAGCTCCTTAAAAATTATGGGACAAAATGAACTCATGCCATCTCTAATATAAGAACATTTTTAAAGTCGTCTTGACCACCCTTAAGTTAGAAAAGTAGATAAATTAGATGATGAAATGGCTGCTGTGACTTTTAGTATAGCTCAATTTTGGTGGGGTCCGCCATTGAATAGATTTTTATGCATTGCACGTGCCACAAGCCACGTGTGTGGAGTTGCTACAAGGTTCTTTGTAATTCGAGACTAGGATGATAGATAAACAAGAAGTGCCAGCTGCCTGCACTGTCACACTTTCGGCTGGGCTCAAGGCCGCCGTGGACAACCAATCTAATCCCCTGTGCGTCTTTCACCAATCACAATGTCTGGCATATACATACATATGCAAGACACAAATCCGAGCCTATCACGCAAGAAGAAGTACGGTAATTCAGAAATTGGTGACATCTGATTACCACTGTGGGGGGCACTTTACCAAACCTACTCCAATGGGCTCCGGATTGTCCGGGTGGTTTGGGACTTTACTAGCATAGTAAAAATAAAATAAAATTTATATTTTTTAAATAAAATATTATATTAAAAGTATTTTAATTTAAAATTATTTTTATTTTTTAAAAAGAAAAGTAAAAAGTAACCAAATTTATCCACTAAAATGCAAAAAAAACTTCACTTTACCATACAAAAAGTAAAAAAGAACCCATAAGAAACCAATAAAATAAAATACCATCATAACCCACCTATATTTTATTCTTTCTTCAAAATTAACTTTATTTCACTTGACTCTATTAGTAGAGTTACCAAACTCGCTCGGGAATCGGGTAAGAGGTCTCCCTAGCATCACCGCGAGGCTCACGTATTAATAATCTAAATAGTTTAAGGTGAATCTCATCCCCCTTTAGTTATAAATTATCAAATTTTAGTTCGTCAGGAGTGGGTTCCGCCATTAGATTATGCACATGACGAAAACATGAGTAACCCCATGTAATTAGTGATGCCAGGCCAGTTCCCAATGACACTTTCAATGTGTTTAATTTTACAGTAGAATCCACCCATATTAAAGTGAAATATGTGGACATCATTGTGGGAACGGGTTTCATTGCGAATGGTTAAGGTTATATCTTTTTCAGTTCAACAATAAAATTTCGGGCGAGCATGCATTTGTCAATCTCCACACAATAATTGTGACAAAGGATCCGAGCTTGCTCTTTTCACACCTCTCCGTGGAAGAAGTCTGAATCCTTTGAGTGTCTCCCTCACGTTTGGTGTGAGTGGAGGGAACGAAACTGTTAAAATCAGAACAATTCAAAATGATCACCTTCGATTCTAAAATTTTATCAAACCACTAACCCCTATTTTGATAAAATAGGGGGATACCTGATAACCACAGAAATTATTATTTTAATGGGCTTAGATTTTCTTAATATGTGGCCCCTACTATGAAGTTCCAACCCTTACCTGATAGAAGTGTGAGGAAGACAATATGCAGGATGTGTTTGGGGTTTTCTCTTCTGCAAAATCGAATTCTGACCCCGCTACATAGGATTTTCGGATCCCCTCTCTCACGTAGAAAAGTAGGTCAAAATCCTGCATCCCAACCTCGATTTATAGCTGCACCAAACGTTGATGAGGAAGGCAACCGTGGATAAAACCATTGTACAAACACCCCCTAAGAGTATTCAGACTTGATTGGAAGCTCGACTCAAGGGCTAGGACTTTCATATACACACACAAACACATTGGAGAGACCGTTCGAAATTGTGTGGCAGGTCATGCCATTAGCCCGCATTGATACAAGCATTGGGCGAACTTAAAGAGCTAGTCTTCCTTTTATTTATTTATTTATTTTTCTTGTTGGAGAAGTGCTGTATTGGCAGAGTAGTGAACTTGAACAGACTTGACTCCTTGGAATTGCTATATCATATAAAGAGAGATGGGAACCTTAGAGCGAATTATCATCCAAAGATTTGTAGCAATGGTAGGCAGCTCTCGCGACATCCAAAGATGTTTTAATCCGAACCAAGGTCTACCCCTTCTGGGACTAGCAGAGACAGTAGAAAAGTATGATGCAGTAGTTCAAAATCAGATAAAGAGAGAAGATATTGTATCGTAGGATTATTGTATTGTATAGAGTATTACTTCATATGGTATTTTTTGTATTTAGTTTGAAAGATGGTATGATAAGTTCTAATCAACTCTTAAGTAATGTTAGGTTTACATCGGTTACATCAGTTGATAAGGGAAAAATATGATTTGGGAAGATGATCAGTAATGCGACTAATAGAATGTATGGTTGGAATGGGTTTGTAGTCCTATGAATGAGTTCGAAAGTCATGGAGATGAAATGAAGATTACTTCGTAATACATCTTTCCTATTAATTGGATCACCCCAATTTGTATGGTAATCAAAGAAACAAATGACTTTTGCCTTCTCACCTTGTAAATTTGGGTGTGGGGGTAAAGATTACATTCTCGCTCCTATTGACAATGTAATCAACGTTAGCAACACCAACGAGAATTATTTAATTAGGGTGGGTGCAACCCATCCAACGATGAAACTGTGGTGGCCCCACTCTAAAAAATGAAAAGAAAAAAAAAATCATAGAGTACTCTCACCTATCTAATCATGTAACCAAGGTAGGCCACACCATAAAAAATAATATAAACACAACCGCCCCACTTGTAAAAATGATACAGTCTAGGTAGGGCCTTATATTGTTTTGGTAAATCGACCCACTTTTAACTACTTTATTTTCGTGCATTGAGTCCCACAGTAATTAAATCATATTTAGGAGTTGAGGCGAGAGCCCACCAATGTTCCATCAATAGAGTGGTTATATCACATTAGCACTTTGGGACTTGGTAATTGGTACACAACATGTTCCAAGCATCATTTTAAGGGATCACGCCCTCACGGTATTATTATTATTGGAAAATGTTCTTGACTACATGCAGGTATGTAGTCTAGTTCATAGCGCTCACTTAGATGAATGTCTATCAATGGAAGGATGGCAGATGGAAAGATTTCATTATGGAAAGGGGGCCAAAATTAACCCTAGCAGATTATCCTTGCCCTTAAATTTACACCATAAGTTCAATGATATCTCAGCTATAGAGTTCTTTTAAGATTCAACTCCATGTTGAGTAAAGGTTTAATGAGTGTACATTAGGCCTAATGCCAAGTCATGTGATGACAAAAAAATTAAATGGGCTGAACTGATCAAAGGTGGGCCCAAATGAGTCCCATAGCTTGTAGAAGATTATTTTCTCTCATTGTGATCACACTGTTTAATAGTTCAGAGAGATAGGTATCTTGGAGGATCGGTGGTTCCTTACTTTAAACTGCACAATATTTAAGGCTAGAAGGAAGGAATCCCTTCGGAAAACTGGGCTACCCTCATCAAGGCTTTTACAAGGTGAATTTTGATGGATCTTTCACCCCCTTGTGAGCACCGCAAGTATGGGTGGTATGATTCATGATTTAGATGGTGATACTATCATAGCCTTTACTGAACTTTGGAGCACCCCCTTGTGAACACCGCAAGTATGGGTGGTATGATTCATGATTTAGATGGTGATACTATCATAGCCCTTACTGAACTTAGGAGCACAGCAACGGGCACTGCTCAAAGGGATTATTCACATTTGTCAGGCACTGCTCAAAGGGATTATTCACATTTGTCAGGACTAGCTAGCGTTAAAAAAATCCTCTTGGAAGGAAACAGTTACTGGAAAAAAGCTTGGATACGTGACATACATGTCATGGGAATATATATATTAGGATAGGTCTTAGTGGGCACTGAGCATCTTACAAAATCTTGCATACGTCCCATGGGATCTCATGCTTTACTGGAATAAATTGGTATCCGGCCTGATAAATTTCCTTGATGGGGAAGTAAGATATTGTTAGAGAGATCACCCAAACGAGCGGCAGATTACTTATCTGAAGTCTGGACTTACAAACCCAATGTCTACTAAATTTCATTCTTTTATCATGAGGTTGGAGTCAAAGAAGGAAAATATCAGCTTTTGTATGCAGCCGGCCTAATGTACACTCATTGAACCTTCACTCCTGAAGAACCAAGAACAACTCCTTACTTAAGTAATAAGGAGCGTCTGTTTTTACTTGACTGTTCAGGGTTCGAACTTCAGGTTTATCACATCTTTTTATTTGTGCGAGCTCCTTTTTCACTTTTGCGGGCTTTCTTTCCGCTTGTGTGGACTACCTTCCTGTAAGAATTATAAATTATCTCGTTTGTTCTCTGATTCTTGGGGTTTTAATGTTAGCCTTGGTGACAATTTAAAAAAATATATTTTAGTTTTTCATTTTCACTCATTGGCCAGAAATAGTCAATTAGAACAGATCCACGGTTAAATCGCTCTTACCCAAAAATAATTTTCATTATTATTGCTTTCTTCCTCTCTCTCTCCCACATTCGGTCGTATCATTTGGTTGTTGTCGTATGTGTAAAGAGGGAACTGGGTTCCGAAGCTTTTCTTGGGGTTCATCATTTCAGTTTTTGTTTTAAATATTATCTTTGCTCTTTGTGCTTGG
This sequence comes from Persea americana, assembly GCA_029852735.1. Taxonomy (NCBI): domain Eukaryota; kingdom Viridiplantae; phylum Streptophyta; class Magnoliopsida; order Laurales; family Lauraceae; genus Persea; species Persea americana. The sequence continues at coordinate 49,776,373 of CM056817.1, read as the reverse complement.
CATTGGGATGTTGGATTGGATGGGATGGATTACTGCACGGATATGGATTTTGGCAATTGGAATCGTGTCTTTTTGGTTTTTTTTCCTATCCAAACTATTAAATAGGACAGCCCTGGGTCTGATTTTTTAACTTTCACATTTGAAGCCCATCCTGGCTCAAGGTCAGACCAGATTATGAAAGTTTGGGGCCACATATGGCCCATGTTTTTAAACCCTGATTTCAAGCCAGAAAACAGTTTTGTTTTTAAACCCTGATTTCAAGCCAGAAAACAGTTTGCACCATATCAACATTCTGGATTGCTAAAATTAGTCCATTGTAGGGGTCACCATTAAAATGTAGACTTATCAAAATCAGTGTCATCCATTCTAAGAACATATTCTTAGTAGTTCAGGAGTTCTTTCTATCATTAAGTCAACCTATAACTATAAGATTGAGCAGCCTATGACCGCCACAATCTTATACATTAATTATGTTATCAGACACTCAAATCTTATCATCGATGGAACCAACTTGGAAAAAACATCTCAATATTTCCACAATAAGAAGATTTTCCAACAATTATATATATTATAACCGCAGCCTTTTCATGAGGGAGCGACACGTAGCGTTTCCTGAAACTTTTTGCAATGCTACATTCTAAAATCACCTTTTTAATCTATCTAATTTCGTGAAACTAACTCAAATTCTCTAATAAGCCCTCCAGAATTCTTTTTAACCAAAATTAAGTTTTATGATGGTAAAAGTTGACGGGACCCATTTACCAATATGGTATTCTATCGCTTTTAGATTTTTTCTCAAAAGCTGATATGTTCCTATTAAATCTCATACTAATATATATTTTTATTGTTATTTAATTTTTTAGTGAAATTAATTTATATTCTATTTAGTGACGTTTTGATAGCACGGGCCCAACCACATCCCGCCATTAACTTCTAATGCAGAAGATTGTGTTAATCACGTTATCCATCGCATGGTCATTCTAATGATGGGGCTCATATTTTGAAATTAACTAATTACATATTTTCTTCATTTACTTTATAGTTGTTTTTAAATTTTTTTTAATTTTTATTCAAAAGAAAATTTCTGAATTTAACCACTTACACGAGGTTGGTCTGCTACAACAGAATAGCTAGCACATGATTATCATGAAGATAGAGGCTGGCCCACTAGAGTTGGTACATGGATTGAGACTTATACTAATTATGTGATAATATAATGCGCATAAGACCATTCATAAAATTTCAAATATAAGTTCTTTTACTTTTTTCCTATTAATATTTTGAAAGATCAATCCGTGGGGCCCATTGTGGAAGCGAATTGATTTCACAATCCACATTTAATATTGAAATTGACACTCAATTTGTGCCCAAGCACAAATATAATAAAATCAAGGTATTGATACTTTTACTCTTTACTTCACCTTCCCCTAAAATCTCTCAGCTCCCTAAAACTTCCATAATTACTCTTCAAGTTTTCCATTTTTTGGCTCGTTATTCTAGGTAATTGAGTCATTCTTCCAATACCACATACGAGATAAATTAATTGGATTATTTTATGTTTTTCTTTAAACCTTTGGTTTCTGAAGTTCAATTTTAATTGTGCTTGTATTATGAGTTATATGTTAATATTATTTATAATTTATTTAAATATTTATAAAATATTTTATTTAAAATTTTAATTATTTTTTATCATAGCTCGGATTGGACGTGGACATGTTCCCTTTTGTTTTTTCGCAATGACTTGTGGCACACCCCACCCAATAACTATGGATAACTCATGCAATATCCTAAAGTATCTAAATACAATCTAAGACTTTTCAAAACTAAAAATCTATCCATTATGTTCTCATCCCATCAAGATTCTATCTAATCAGGAACAACAAAAAATTGAAAGGAATGAAAATTGTGAGCCATAGTCTATGTTGCCTATTATGTAAGCCCAGCTTCTATCGTAAACATGCATTTGGGTATGACCATTAGAACTGAATGAAAGTCAATACCCACGTAAAAAAACCTATATTCTAGATGAACCAAAGTAGGGTTCTGGCCCATTGATAACCTTAGTAAACATGGGTGTGTGCACATCTTTAAAATAGTTTGGATTTTATAACTTTTTTTCCAAAATTAATCCAATACGAATGTGTGAACGAGACTTGTATAGATAAGAAATTTTTTAAAAAAAGAATAACTTGACTTCAATATGTGTTGGATTTTATAGCATAAGAAATCAATGGTTGAAAAAAAAATTCCAATTGTAGTGATGTCAGATGAGCCTTTAAAATAGTTTGGTAAAACCCCGGATACACAACACCATCCACTAGCATTGTGCATCGGCTAAGGCCCCAGACAGTTCAAAGCTAGGACCTCCATCTCATTACTAACTTTCCTACCACCCGAATAATTTAAGTGTAGGTACAATTTAAGCGTGAGTTGAATTTCTAGTCAATTGACTAAATAATATGGTCCAATCAAGTGTCCGTAGTATATTTCTGGCACATTCACTTATTTATGATCTTACACGCGATCAAGTAATGATCTCTGGCCGCATAACTTGAAATAAATATGATATAAGATTATTGTTGATATAAGTTGTAAAGTAAATCTATCTAGAAAAAAGTTCTAATATAAACTATTGTTGATATTACCATACTAATATTATAAATTAATCTTTACTTAACATTACTGTTAATATTGAAATTAAAATTAAAATAATATTAAATTTTGTAGTTAAATATACTAATTTAATTTTATGTTATAGTTTCAGTTTTATTATCTTAGATTTTTAAATACAATAATTTTGTTAATGATTGGTATGTTCTCCATCATTAATTTGACTTTAATTAAATTAATATCTTAGCCTAAATTTGTATAGCTTAGTATTGTTAATTTTTTTATTTCCGACCACTAGACCAGTATTATATCATTATGGGCTCCTATAATATGTCCAAATCTTTATCTTTCCTTTACTCCTCTCATCTTGCTTCCTCAATAAATCTTTTTTTTATGTTTTTCCTTTCTTTTCTAGCACGGGCCTCTCACACTACTTATATAATAAAAGACAGCAGGTCCTTATGTGAAGGAGCGACACGTGGTGCATTCTTAAACTTTTTGCAAAGCCATATTTTGGAATTACCCTTATAATCTAATCTCACCAAACCACTATTCTCTAATTTTCCTACATAATAGGATTGAATCTGAATTCTCTATTTTTCCTAAATAATAGGATCGAATCTGAATGCAAAATTAATCATTATCTTTTACTTTCCAAATAATGCCGCACACTATTAATTTGAATAGAATTTTTTGAAGGGCCCCATTGTCAATGGTCAAGATCTATTGTATCTAAAATCAAGAACCTCAGATGATGACCACCTTCAATGAAAGGGACCCACTAATGATGCCTTGCAGAACACAATCCTCCGATCAAAACATGGGTTGCTTTGAATCGACAACTATATTTTTTAAGGATTAAGGAATGAATGGTCCAATGAATCCAACCCTTTGCATTAAATGCTCTTTCTAGAAGGGATGAGCATGCCATCTCTAGCAGTGGATTTCTTGCCCCCAAAGCTGCTAAAACCCAAACAGATATTCAGTTGGCCTGAAGTGTATTTCATTATCTATTTATTTTTTATTTCTTCTTAACTGGTGTTTATGCACTATATTCATTTAAACATTCATTGATATCTAATTAGCAGGACTATAGTCTATGTTGCTATGGGTATTTTTTTTGCTTTTTTTCTTTTTAACGTCCTGGCCCCTTGAATCAGATTTCTAAACACTTTCTAACTTGAATAATTGGGGACCAGGTTTCTCACGTCAACACTAATAGTTATCTCTATCACCAAATCCATCACCAAAACGGAAAGTTCACCCAAAACTAAAAGAGAGAACTTTCTAACTTTGTAATGTGTTACTCAAGAAGAGGTGAAATATGAGATTCTTACTCTCCATTTTGCCCTCTCTTTCCCCCTTTTATAAGTTTCATTAATTTATCTTCCATGCATGCATGGTATATGAAAATTAAGTTTATATATGCAAATAGATTCAAGGGGGAATGATCTAATTTTTTTTATTAATATAATAATGAAAGTCCACAGGTGGATCATCTCCAAAAAACAAGAGCTCAACAACTCTAGAAAGGAGAGCAGGGACAACAGTTGTTGTCCCAGTGTCCCATCCCCTTGGTCCACTTGCAGTTGTAAGATGATTTGGAAGCATCATTTTTTGGTGGCCCATCATCACAGTATGAATTAAATGATTTTTTCAATGAACTCATATTGTAACGCCCCAATTCGGAATACCGAAGATAAAGTTAAGGTACCGAAGATAAAGTTAAGGTACCGAAGTTGGAGCTCTACTTCCCGGAAAATCCGAGAACTTCCAAGATCGTAGTCCGCAGTGAAGTTAAATTTTTAAAACTTTTAAACAACATTATAATCAACAGTTGTAATGCGGAAGCGTAATAAAAGATAGCGGAAGCAATGGTATCAAGTATATAAATTAAATGTAAAAGTGCGGAAGCCTAATAGAAATCTCAAAGTAGTTATCAAAGTGTTTATACATATCATGCTATCTACCCATGTCTCACTACAACAATGCTCTCAAACCCAAAAACAATCTACACTCAACCCCCCTGTGCAGGCTCTCCATCCTCCGGCTCGACCACTTGGTCAGCCGGCCCCCACCTGTAGTCACCAACTACAGGTGCCTCGTAGATCGCGTCACTCTCTGGATCATAGTTGGGACCTAAGCACCAAAGACGGGTCAAATCCAAGGATCTGGCAAGGCACCATATGTAAATAACAAAAGATGTATACAACAAAAGAGAGTAATGACAGGTACGTAATCATAAGAGTGGCAAAGTACATGATTTAGGCAATTGAGCAGTAATAGCAGTTTAGAATCAGAAATGTAAAGTACACTATCTAATCAGACAGCAAATAGCACATTCACATAAGCTAGATACACCGCAGGATATTATGCCGCGGCCCTCTCATACTGTAAACGTCTCATACCATAAACAGTTTGCGGTGGAAAAAGGGTAATAACCATGCAAGGGATAACAGCCCTGAAATAATCATAACATACAATATACATAACACCGATCACACCCCTTTATCGCACCGATCACACCCCTTTATCAGATTAACCCACACGGGGTATCACACCGTCCGTCTAATTACAGTTAATCCTGATAGCTCTAAGTAACCAAAACATAGCTCCTACCAGAGATGATCGGTCCACTGACTAAGCTTAGAACAAGTGAGTGAATGTTTAGTGCCGACTCGGGAACCAAGTACGGGGCTGTGTCTGTCTAAGCTTATCTTGCGTGAGCAAGGTCCTAATCAAGTCTCTAAGAGATTAAGGTACAACATAGAACACAGTCTAATAAACAAGTCCAAATCCAACAACATTGGATCCACTCCAAAGCTCACAACCGTGGCCTAAGGCAACACAAGTACCATACCATGTCCATTCTACAAGTAATCATCCTATACTCATACACAATGAGCTAACCAACCATTTATCCTAACTCTTCATGCTATGGTTTTACATTCCCAACCTTAGGCCGTATGAGGGCTCGCCTAGACACAAATACGGGTCAATTATCTCTAAACACAACATAGAGTCGCCTCTAAGTAATCCTAGGTTCAGGTCCTCCAATTTCCATTAATTAATAGGTTGAGACAATAACAAGGACAAGAGAGAAGAATAACACAAGAATCCTCGAAACATGGAATTAAATGGAAATAGACAAAGGACCAATCCTTGGTAGTGATCTACTCTTGGTTCAGACCTCATCACATGATTGGATCCCTAACTGTAGCCTCAGGTGTCAAAAATGGTAAATCTGGTGCTCCTGAAGTTATGGACACCATGGACTACAATTAAGGTTCAAGTCATTGATGATTCGAATCCTAAAACCTCAATTGGTGGACCCCACGAATCAAGGCTGAGCCATGCCATTGATTCGTGTGTAGCACACTTGATGGAAGGCTATTTGGATGGTCAATGGACCCCACATATGATCAAACACCATAAATATTGAAGTCTGGAAAACTCACTATTCACATTTTGCCCAGTCGACATCACACCCTGGGATGTCGACCGGGTGAACTGAATGTTGACCTCCCAGGCCGACATCCTGCATGTCCCCAGTCGACATCATGGCCGTGATGTCGACCAGGTCCACTGGGACCTGGTGTCAAGCAGCTGGGGGGTCTCACAGGATTCTCTGTGCATCGAGTCGACATCATGGCTATGATGTCGACTGGGTACACACGAAACCTGACCTTCTGAGAAAATTCAGGTCTCAACTATTTCCCGTGTTTTCCTGTGTGCCCGGTCGACCGAGATAGGGTCCGGTCGATCGGGTACACTGTCTATGCACATTTACAGAAAAGTAACTGGGACTTGTTTTTCTCAGTTTTTAGTGTGCCCGGTCGACCGAGACTAGGTCCGGTCGACCTGGTACACGTAGAAAGCTGAAATCCAGATTTTTGGAACTCTTCCCTTTTCAATCCAATTTTCTTTCAATCCAATCCAAACTTCCTCCATACATTATATAAACAAGAACAAACACGAAAACACTCCAATAATCTCCATCTACCATCCAACCGGGCCATTGATCTTTCAAATGGAGAAACCCATCCATCAATGACCATTTTTCCATGAAAAACAAGCTCAAGAGAATATCTAAATTAGCATTATCAGCAAATTGAAATGTAATTACAGAAACAAAGAAGAAGAGCATGCATCTAATGAAATTGCATAGGGTACTTGCCTTAGTTTAGAATTGGTGATAGTGTGGAGAGAGAGAGAGAGAGCGAAGAGAAATCCAAGCTTCTATGTGTGTTATAGATGAAATTGGGATAGCCTCTAGCCTCCTTGTGCTGGGATTTTGGGGGATTAAGGTCGCTTGGGGAAGAAGATAGGTTAATTGAGAGAGATGAGAGACAAATAGGGTTTAGGCTAATGTTGCAATAACTTAGATTATATAGTTTAGGGTTTTAGGCTAATTTCCAAAAGGGTATTTTGGTTCCAAATGAAAATAAAATGGGGCAATGGGTATTTGGGTAATTTAGTGGGGTTCTAGAATGTTCCAACTCTCAAGCCCTTCCCATTAGTGCTAATAATAATAAAAAAATCTAATCTAATCTACCTATTAAAATTAAACAAAAGCTACAATCTAAAACTTAGGAATATTAGAATCCATACCACTAATTTTCTATTAAATAACATATTAAAGTATAAAATACCTTATTAATTATTATTTAAATCAAACTGAGGGCCCACCAGGGGTGGGGCCTCACACATATGAATATGGATTTTTTAATAAACTCATATGAACATGAATGAGTTGGATCACACATATGCCATGCATAAAGCATCACTTTTTTATGGCCCATCATCACGACAGAGACAGGGAGGGAGGGAGGGAGAGGGAGAGGGAGAGAGAGAGAGAGAGGATTAAATGAAGAATGGTTAAAAGATAAAAAGTTAATATAGCAAGGTTGGCGATAATTGAATCAATAAATGAATTCTAACCTCAGCCTTTTTACGTACAATAATTGGATTTGTAGATTGATTTATATTAGATAGGCAAAAAATAGAGTAAAGTGAATTTAAATGCGCCCTAATAGTTTAATTTTTCAACCCTACCCTTCTCGAATGAATTTGTCTTGATAGATTAAGTATTATTGTTGGTCACGTATATCTTCCTTTATTCTCCCATTTTAAATTTGTAACGATCACATATTAATCCATTTTGTTTGCATGAGTTTTGTTTCTATATACAAGGTATATGTTTTTATTATATGATACTAAGAAACAAACATCTTCCTCTCTTATCTTTAATTAAGAATGAAATATCAAGAAGACATGAATCCATCCAAGATTGCAAGGCAACGTCGACCTCAACTATTACAGATGAAAAGACTACATCAAAATGAAAAAAACAATAACATCGACAGGTGAAAACATATTCAATAAATATTATTTTAATTTTATATTAAATAAAATTAGTTTATTGATAATTGTTATAAGTCGTTCTATGGAAATTTATCATTAAACATATGCACATAAAAGTGAATATCAATTTTAAAAAATGAGAAGAATGACAAGAACATGGTACCATAAAGAACACGGTAAGTTTGACTCGAACATGATTCGATGTTTTGCTTTTAACAATTGATTTAGATTTATATATAAGATTCTTTTAAATATTTGCCTTTATAAAAAAAAATATCATGCCTCTCTTATGCATTTGACCAACAATTACTTTCTATTTATATTTAAACTTATTTTCAACTAAATTCTCTCTATCAAATATCCACGTCCCATGAATGAGAATGCATAAAAGTATATGGGGTTCTCCAAAAAATTAAATTTTTAGTGTCTACTTTTAATTTAAATTGAATTTTCTTTCTATGAATTAAAGACGTGAGTCCTGAAGCACTGGTCATCATAGCAATGGCAAGTGGGGATAGATAGCGATGAAACCAAGACACGGATACATTCCCAAGGCTTCACATAGGATTCTCACCTCCCTCGGATTCTCACCTCCCTCAAATGAGACATTCATGGGAGAGGATCCCCTGTTTGGTCCAAACAGGGAAACCCTGTTTGGTCCAAACAGGAAACCCTGTTTGGACCAACCAGGGGCTGCCACATGTGGGGGGGTGGGGGGGGGAGTCAATCGACACATCCCATCTCTCCTTTTAAAAAAAAAAAAAAATTTCCCCCCATGTGGCAGCCCCTGGTTGGTCCAAACATGGTTTCCCTGTTTGGACCAAACAGGGGATCCTCTTCCAGACATTCATCCAAGTGCTTACGTCAGCCTTCCTCTCAAAAGCTTTTACCTGGAAGTCCAAAAAAAACTCAATCCACACCACTGGAAAAGATGAGTTCATGGCGTTTTTTATGGGCATCAACAAGCTTTGTGTTGGTATTTTTGGTGTCTTTTCTTGTTCAGATACTCATCTATTCACCCATCTCCCCTGACGCACTTCATTTGCCTGTACTTTCATCCTCAGATTTTGCCCCGAACAACATCTTACAGGTAACAAGTTTCTACTGTTTTTATAATACATACACTTTACCCATATGATTCTTAAAAGACTGAGACCTTTTCTCACTATACTATTATTCTATTCTATTCTATTCAGTTGGTAGTAAAAATTGGAGAAGGATATCTGGAGAAGCCCGAAGATGTTTGTGTGGACAAGAGGAGTGGGACTCTGTACACGGCTACAAGAGATGGTTGGATTAAAAGAATGCGTGCGAATGGGTCCTGGGAGGACTGGAAAATGATCGGGGGTGGGACTTTGCTCGGACTGGCTATGTCTATGGATGGAAGCCTTATCGTCTGTGATGCTGCTAAGGTGAAGATCTTCTCTTATCTAGATCTAATCTCCCAATCCTCTTCTCAAACAGAAACGCTGTCAAGACTAAAAAGAAGGAATCAACCATATCATAAATGGATGAGAATTTTCATGGTTTTATGATTTTCTTGATGTACTAACTGTGCTTGTAATGTGTGTGTATATAATGATGGGGTTTTGACATATTGGTTCACCATAAACTCTGTTTTTCCAGTTTGATGACCCAAAGTTAGATAATGTCAAACGACTATGGTCAAAATTATTTTTTTGATTTTTTTGCACCATATCCCATGGTATCATGGGATTTATCAATTTCTGTATCATATATTTTTCGCAACTAGTAAATAAATTTATTTTTTATAAAACACGACAATTGACATTTTGTGAAAAGTAATACATCTGATTACCATTTCTCAAATTTAATCTTTTGGAAAAAAATCTCCCTAAGATGCTGCATAAAAGGCATGATATCATGATATATTTGTCAATTTTTGTAACGTACACCATTCCCTTGATATCATGAGATCTGGAGCAAAAAAATTTTAAAAAATATTGACCAGAGCCATACGACTCTGGTGACATTACCTAAATTTTGGTCATGTAATTAGAACATTTGAGTTTAAGGAGGACTAATGTGTCAACCCCCCCCCCCCCCCCCCCCCCCCCCCCCCCCCCCCTATGATGATTGAATATAATAGGATCCACCGACCCAATGGATAGATTAAGTCTTTTAATTCCAGCGGACCTAACTGGATCCAAACCGGGCTCTAGACTTGACTCAAACTCTTATCATATTTGTTAAAAGATATTATATTACATTATATATTACTACTATATATAATAATAGTATGATACATCTAACAATTATATATATCACTAGCATAGAATATGGGTACTAAGATATGAGCCCTATTATCCCTGAAGCCAGGATAAGGACTTATGTTTGGGTTTTTTTTTTTTTTTTTTTGATATGCTGTATTGAGAAACTGGATAATGGGGGGGATTCCATTGGCATCCCTAGTTGCATGCCTTTTCCATTTTGAAGTAGTGGGTTTCACATAGAGGGGCCTATATTAACCATGTGTATGCAACATGGATAGTGAAAATAGAAAGGACTGATAAGGAAGACTCAAGTCGGTTCTCTCCAAACCCTAATAAGTCTATAAATATTTCTTCCAGTTGTTTTTTTTTTTCTTTTCTTTTTCTCAACCTCATGTATTCTGTGTTTAGTTGCTCGTAAAAGATCCTATGCAAATTGACTAAATGAAATTCTATAGTTGTCCAAAGCCTCTGAAACACGTTAAGTATAGATAAGCATGTTGATTGAAATTGTGGAAGATATTCATTTACAGTTTGTTGTTTTATGACATTTTTAGGTTTAAGTAACATTTGTATAAATGAGCCCACTTATGATTGATCTATACCTTATACACGCAATAACACCAAATTGATAATAATCCACTTAATTTTCTTGTTGCTTTGGATCACAATAAAGCAACACTTAAATGATTGTTAAGTATTGAGGCCCTAAAATCAAGGGCTAGAACATTATGATTAGGAAGGTATTCAGCCAGCTCCATTTCTAATTCTTACAATACACTCACTTACAATAAATCCAAGCCCTCTCATGTAAACCGATGTTGTGGATTGGCCATCGTCATCTGGGCTTAACTCTAATTCAACCATTATTCACCTTTGGATTGAATCATCGTAAAACATATGCACATGTAAACCATTAAATGTAGGATTATCTAGCTAGGAATCCAAGTTATAAGCTTGCAAAGAAAAGTAAACCCACACCTTTTTATAGTGTGCCTCATCAATGCTGCATTCTCTGCGATACTTATTAGGATGTTATTATAACAACCTTAGAGATCTTGAATATAGTGAAAACAGGTGAAGAAAACAATAGTAGGAAAATTGTCTGCAATACAAATTAGAGTTCTAGATATATATTTTTTCTTCACTTCTTCTCTTGAAACCCAACAATTTCTAGCCTATTTGTTTAGATGTATGGAGGAGTAAAGGGGAGATGGATGTAATATCATGGAGAAGTAAAAGTAAGATATATCAAAATAAAAAGTAGTGATGTGTTAAAATCCTTACTTGAATTGTATGACGTAAAAGTATAGATGAGCCATTGTGGATTACAAGCTTCTTTAGTTTTAAAGACTACGTCGCAATTTATCACACTTTTCTATAGTAGAAAGATGCATGCTAAATGAGTAAAGGTTAGTGGTGTCACATCATAAGTTTACTTCTCCACTTCATTTTTTTCATCTAAATAGGACGAACCAAAAATATATTACATCATATGTTTATTTTTACTCCATATTTACTACTCTTATGCTAAACAAAACAGAAATTATTGGCCAATTAGATTTTAGACATTACTGTAGCCGGCCAGTTAGATTTTGGACTTATTTCTGAAGAGAATAGCCAACGACAAAAACAAAAGCCCTACTTTTCTACTGATGATAAGAACATATGACGCTACATTGCAGGGACTGCTGAAGGTTAGTGACGCTGGCATGACTGTTCTCGCTTCAGAGGTTGCAGGTTCAAAGATAAGGTATCTAGATTAGTCTTTTTCTGATGTCCATCATTCAAAGAAATGGATGCTTATCATGAATTTGAAATTAGGGTTGGCGGTCATTGGGATGGGTCCTGTTGGGCTGATTATTGCAGTTAGCTCTCTATGTCTTACCAACTCATTGATTAATAAGTTTAACATCTCAACTCAAACTCAACCTAAAGTTAAAAGTAGTCAGCCCAAACCTTATCTTGTCTGGTTCAGTTTGGTCAAGTTGGCAATTTAAAAACTAGTATGAATTCAACCCAAATTTGGCTTATTTATTATATGGCTGAAAACTTCTACTTGAACACAACTTAATAATAGAATGCATCAGCTCGGACCTGAATTATTGTCAGGATTGAGTTCATTTGGATTGGTGGATAAGGTCAGCCATTATTAGTTGCCAACAATTATGTAAATAGCGAAATAGCCATGATCAAAATACTTGTTGCCACCAAAGACCCCTAGTCATCCACTTTTTGATGAATGGTTGAAAAATTGTTCCAAAACCCGACTAGCCCAGATGGATTAAATGATTCCTTTGACTCACTAGACTTGACCATCACCATTTGAGTGAGAGAGTCGGCCAAGTCTGAGGTTTGTAAGAGCAGTTGAAACGGCCATCAGAAATAACTAAACCCCTTTTGTGTTATTAGAATCTTTAATTTCCATACATGGCCATCAAGCCGTTAAAATGTATCTCACTTTCACAAGGCCCACTCCAAAACTGCAACAATACACTATCAACAATCAACATGATCAAAAAATGTTTTGTGATGAGATCCACGCCATGTTCCGGGTGCAAGGGCCTATTGGTAAAGTCAAGTAAATTTCACATGAAGAGTAAAGTAGAGGAGAAGCGGGTTGAAGTGAGTTGGGATTTTAAAACTAACTTCACTTTGCTCTGTGTTTTTTCGTCTAACAACCAAGTTGCCATGGAGCAATTTTTTTATATTTTTCCCCTAGCCAAGTGAGCTATGACCTAAGAGAGACACCCTGCTCACGCGAGAAGAGAACCTAGGGTTCGACCTTTAGATAGTTGGGTGAGAAACGTAGTCGAAACTTAATCCTAGCTAGGATATCCCTATCTTCTCCACTATCAAACAATTAATGGCATACCCTGTTGGGCCACTTGCATGCTTGGTAACCATTAAAAAGGGAATAACAAAATGGTGACCACCTAATTGTCTTCGCTCTTTAGGCTCTTAGCTTGTTTCCGCTGGTTGAGTAAAATTGGTTCATGTCAATTCATGAGGATTGTGATGTAAAGTGACAGGTTTGTCTTCATAATATATTTGACGAGAGGAGCCAAGTGAAACTTTTTCCGGTATGGCGGCCAAGAAAAGCTAGAAGGACAATCAAAACCATCCCAATTAAATGGCATGAACTGCGAAATGATCAAAATAAATACTACTTAAAGTTGGCCTGTAGTGTTTAGTCCCTGTGTACGTGGTATAAGATTTCATCACCCATGTCTTTCGTGTTGAAGAAGTGAGCCACAGCGCCATCTTCCCATATAGTCATTTTCCCTCTTCTTGGAGATGATTGTTGGACCCAAAATTTCTCTAGTGTGGACCACTCATATTTTCAGTAAGTGGACCTCACCTTAGAGTTCCACCCCTCCCACTCCTAGAAAGCGTGAGACACTAAGTCGATCGAGACTTGAGAGAAAAATTGTTCTAATTTTTTATGTCACTCGTTAGTTCATTGTTTGGTATAATATTTTAAAGTAGAAAATAAATCTATGAAAATGCAAATTCCGCGTGCACCAAATTTTCTCTTTACAAAAACAACTCCTTTTGCGACTTTGATAAGAGATTCCCAAGTTTGTTTGAGAACTTTACATATAGATTAAAGTGAGTAAAGCCTCAAATAGTGAAAGAATAAAATATAAGTTGGTTATAATAATATTTTGTCTTTAGTTGTTTGGGAGAGAGTCTTGTTGACTTTTTTGTTTAAGAAGTGAGTTTTTTTTTTCTTTTAGTGGAGAAATGATGTTGTTTGTTATTAACATTTTTTTTAAAAGAAGTGAATTTTAAAAATGTGTACTTACGATGTGACTAAAAAAAATTTAAAAATATGTACTTTTGATGTAACTCTTTGCCTTAAAATTGGAGGCTTGAACTTTGTCCCACTCCATTGAAAATTGGAGGCTTAACTTCTTCCCACTCCACTACTGAAATTCCCAAACAAACCCTAAAAACAGTTTTATTATCATTTTACGCTTGCAACTGTTAAGAATAGATGGGTTAAGCCCAGCCCATTTATTTATTGCACCAGAAAATTTGGCCTAGTGCTGCCCACTTCACTATATTTTCTATGATCCGAGTTGACTCGGGGTGAGTTTATGAACAAGAGTTGTGATTGGTATTTGGAACAGCTTTGCTGATGATGCGATTGAAGCCTTGGACGGAAGCGTGTATTTCAGCGATGCGAGCACAAAGTTCGGGTTAGATGAGTGGGTTTTGGACGTGCTGGAGGCCAAACCGCATGGTCGCCTTCTCAAATATGACCCATCAACCAACAAGACATTGCTGCTCTTGGCTGACCTGGCCTTTGCCAATGGAGTTGCACTCTCACCTACTCAAGATTATCTGCTGATCTGTGAGACATGGAAGTAAGTCATGCTGAAATTAACTAGACCTAATTGTTATGGGCTGTGGGTCCAACCCACTAATTTCGGTGATTTTCCAACTGGATTAATAAATGAGCTGGGTTCAGGTTAGATCATAATTGAAGATTTGTCAACCCAAGAGCCAATGTGCACCAAAGATAATACCCCTTTTACCCAATTTTCAACAATTTCATGCAAAACTGTTATGTGTAGGGCCTGCTTTCATCCGGTTCAAATTGTTAATTCAAGTCCACTGTCACGGATTCACCCCTACCTTATGGGGGTATTTTCGTTATATTACCCTGTGTAATTATGCAACCCTAATGTCTCCGCCAGAGAAGTTGTATTTTGTATTTTCATCTTTTGCCTTTGAGCAAAGTGGAATAGGTGTAATCCATGGACGTACGTCAAGATTGAGAAAACCACATAAATCTGTGTCATTTGTGTGTTGTTTGCTTGCATCTTTTCTTCCTAACAAAAACTTTACATGAATCCAACTTTATCAAAAGATTAGGATTGAGTTAAATTGAAGTCCCCTCAAAACAGTGCCTGTTATAAGATGGTTTTAATCTTATGCCCCATAGCCTCGGACTGCCCCGGATCGGCCAAAGTGGGGACTCATACATATCCAGCATAACAAATTGATCATTTGAGAACAGTTTTTAATTATTTATGGTCACTCAGATTCCGTTGCTTGAAGTACTGGCTCAAGGGTGAGTTAGAGGGGAAGACAGAGGTTTTCATAGACAATCTTCCAGGAGGCCCTGATAACATAAATCTTGCAGAAGATGGTTCCTACTGGATTGCCCTAGTCAAGGTAACACAATAACTCTACAGTCTACACCCATCAGTCTCCGGGTTAAACCATTGCAGTCTCTTTCTCTCCATATGCCAAACACTTGTTTTAAAACTACATGAGTTTCTGAGTATCCTCGACAAAATCACCACCGAGTCACCTATTATTCGGTCAGACTCACCTGAGCTACTTAGCTTGACCCAACCACTTTACATGCATATGAGTTGTGGAACATGTTCCTCAAAATTCAAAAAGCTAACCGGCCACTGTGTAATGCATGCAGTCGAGATCTTGGACCCTTGATTTGGTGCACAGGTCGAAGATGGTCAAGCACTTAGGGGCCATGTATCCGAAGCTGGCGCAGCTATTTGGCTTCGGCCGGGGAAGTGCAATGGTAGTGAAGGTTGGAGCTGATGGGAAAATCTTGAAGATGTTAGATGACTCGCAAGGGAAGGTGATGTCGTTCGTCACATCAGCTTTGGAGTATGAAGGCCACCTCTACTTGGGCAGTCTAGATTCAAACTTCATTGGAAAATTGCCCTTGAACTAAGAATCATTCGTAGGTAGACTTGTTTCCATGTATGAATTGGGCCTTTGTGCTTCTAATAATGTAATGTATGTAGTGGAACCAAAGGACTCTTAAACACCAAGAAATCTACTGCTACATTTTCTGCATACAATGAGCTCTTTTTGTTTTTGGCATGCCAAAGGATCTACTTGTCATAACTTTCCTGCTTAAGCCCATTTCCATATGGATGTGAGAAAAATAGTAGATGTGGTTGCTTTGAGAGCTACATGGAAATTAAACTTGACGCATACTTACGACGACATCAACAAACATGATGTTATTAATGTTTTGATTATGGCAATGGCGGACCAGGATTTTTGTTTGAGGGGGCTTGAAAAAATTGGGGCCCTGCCATCTTAATTTTTTGGTGAGAAAGCGTGCTCTTATGTGAAAAATGCATGATTTTTTTTTTATATATATTTTGTTCATATAATATATAAGCTTACAATTCATGTTGAAATAAAATTTGGATTTATCCCAAAAACAAAGAGGGTGTGTCGTGTGTAAAACAAATTAGATATTCAATAGCCAGGACCGGTGTGTGATTTACTACTAGCATTGGGCTTGGAAAGATGAGAGTTGAAAAATGGCGGTTTTTGAAATACAAGGAGCAAAATTTTGGATCATTCTATTTTGTATTTCTAAAATGTGACATAGGTGTATGTTGGCTATAATAAAAAAGGACGATTAATCAAAGGGATTCGTTCAGGGATTCGTTCCCTTCGTTTCCAAGAGGGCTTCTATCGATTGCTAGCATTATTCTTTTTTAAATGGGGGCTCTAAGCCTAATGGGTTATATAGTCCTTATGAGCTTTTTTCAGGATTAGGAGGGGCTGAAGCCCCCAGGCCCTTCAACATGGGTCCGCCACTGCTCTCTAGCTCTATTTAAACTCTACATTTGCAAAAAGAATTAATCGTGTGCTTTTGGCAAAAAGGGGGTTTTAAAGACCTAGAGTGTTGATTACATCCCAATTAGAAAAGAATTTATAAAGCTGGCTTAGATGCAGCTTTTCCTCCCCTTTCAGAGGAGGAAAACCTGCAACTTTACCATCCACCTTTACCAACGGCAGCGGTAGAAAGAGTGGATTGCTTGCAGTTTTTCCTCCCCTTTAAGAAGAGGAAATCTTGCAATTACAGCTTTACTGCAAACCCAATCAGGGTAAGCCCCCTACTTTAGTTTTTTCCTGACTCAGATGGGTCTATGTGTAGGGTGATCGGGTCGGGTACTTACATGGCCCCACCATGGAGCTACACACTTGCGCCCTTCACCAAGAAGAGACTCGATTCTTTTCATCCGAGAGCAAGTTTTGCAGAGAACTCCCTAGGGACTGGGGTTGTACTTGTACCGCTCGCTCACAAACGCATGCTAGCAAAATTACATACATATGCACATTCACATATAAAATGGGCACACAAGATCAATGGACTTAAAAATTAAAATTGTGGATGGGCCATGTGTAGTCGAGAGAGAGATCTTGTCAGGAGGTGGGTCCAATTTCTCATAGAACCTAGATGATTCTCTTAGTCCCTTAAGTGTCAATTACATCACGGAGCCAAGTAGAGATTGTTGATTCGAATGAGAGCAATAAGTCTAGAGAAATTACTATTGGGTCTTAGCTCATGCTGTCTAGAGCTCCAGAGTTTTGTACATGACCAGAGATTGTTGATTGAACATATTGGTTTGATTGATTTTGCTTATGGTTGATTTTAAAATGATGTATGATTCAAAGATGGGGAGAGGTATTTTGAAAAAGAGGATGTCTATATAGCAGTAGATATGCAGATCATTGATACACACAAAAGAGAAAAAAAGTTGTTCTAAACTAGTTGTTTTTAATACGTATTTTGGGTTAAATCCAAATATGAGTCTCCATGAAAACACAATATGTCAAATATATTTCATGTTTTACAAGAAGGGATTAGGTAGTGGCAAACCAAGGATTTTCATTTCGGTGGTGTTGTTTATGGTCAAGTGAAGAAGTTAAATAATAAAATCATATCTTTTAAGATTTTATCTCAAGGGTTTCTCGAATCTCACACCCACATGCTAACACTTGGGTTCACCCCTAGATTAGGGTATTATTTTGTAATTACATGGAAATAGGGTTTCTCCTTTTCTATTTCTAGAGTATAAGTAAGAGCAGAATATATCAACATGCTTTCAAGAGCTTGTGAGGACGATTATGTCATTTACGTCCAATTGCGGAAGTCCATTCATTTCTCATGTTTTCCTGGAGCCCTGAAGGCATTTTGTAGTTGATGCATTTTAGCCTTGGCCCATTGGACATTTGGACCCAATGGTTGTGAAACCTTGCCCCACTCCTTCTGTGTGTGACACGTGTTTTGGAGATATAACTTTCATGCATCAATTCAACAACATAATTTGTTCATCCTGAAACTCCTTTGCAAGGCTTTTATTTTATTTATTTATTTTTTTACCTTTCGAAGTTGTTGAGTATTTTTGGATGGCATTTGAAAACCATATTCCTAATGCATGAGATCCGCTTGAGAATTTGTATGAAGTATATTTCTAGAAGTGACAAAATTAAATAAATTAAGGTGAATGTTCATTAATATCTATGAAATAATTTCACTTTTAAAAGAAAATGAATTGAGGGAGATGGAAAATGAATTACTAGTGTTTCAATTCCTGCAAAATCTTCATTCATGGGAGTCTGCACAAGGGACAATACGGGATTTTCATTCCCCGCCATCTATAAAAGTGTGAACCCTTAAATTGAAAGTGTAAACAGAATATCTCACAAAAAGATCCGCTAGAGAAACAAACCAAACCTCTTCAATTGTCAACTCTCTCTATTTTTATTTTTATTTGCATTAATTGACTTCCCATTGAAGGAGAGATTTTCTCTAATCCTTAATTTATTTCCCATTGAAGGAGATACGGTCCCATATCTTAATTGATTTCCTATTGAAGGAGAGTTTGCCTCCAAAAGCTGAATTGAATGTGTACACCAAAAGATTCTACACACAGATTCTTATGGGCGAAAATCTTTGCATAGCCATAGTATTAGTAAAAGGTTTTCCACGCACTATACATTAGTATTTTGTTCATTTTTATTTATAGTCTTTTATGTCAGCCTCGTTCATTTTCACTCACTTCAGAGGAGAATGTTTGCCCTATTTATGCCATTGCCCAGAATGAGATTTAGCCCGTCTTGACATATAGAATAAAGACAAAAGTCAACCTTTTTAAGTCGACCCCATAGATGATAGTACATGATCCCAGCTTTGTTTTTGTGTAGATGACCATTAAGTCCAAACCAATTTTTGTCCTGTTTGGTAAGATGATGATAACGTGTTAAATTTCAAGGATGAGACCCATTTTGTAAATAGCTAGGGCCTAGGCTAACCTGACCGAACAACAATCCTGTCCGAACTTACCGTTCTTTGGTGCTTGCATCTATATTTCTCCTTTCTTTTTCACTTGGGCCATGCCTGAAGAAATGAGGGATCACCAGATGAAGATGAACATTATCATCAATTAGATAGTTGCCAACAGTTATGATTTATGTACAAATGGAAGAACATGTTATCAACGTCATTCATTTGAAAATAGAAAAAAAAAAATCATCCTCAAGAAGCCAACATTCTGTTAATAAATCTCATTTTACTTTACAACGTGAGAGGATCACAAGAGTGTCAGTAAATCTTTCCCGAGTAAATTCCCTATCTCTATGCCTCCCCAGAAGGAAAATCCCTTGATGTCTCTTTCTCCAGTTCACCGATCAGCTGCTCCATCTGTCTCTTGTACATTGGCATGAAGTGATCGTTGATCATATTCTGCGACAGCCTGAGTTTACCATAGAGTGACCTTGCTGTCTGGAAAATGCCAACTTTCGAGTCCACCGTGCCACTCTCATCATCATCAGCTCTCATGGAGCTCTGGAAAATGCCAACTTTCGAGTCCACCGTGCCACTGTCTTCATCATCAGCTCTCATGGAGCCCTCATCTGTAGGCTCCTCGGGATAAAGAGTGACGAGATGCATTATCTTTCCTGGAGGGTAAAATCGGTGGGTCTCTGCTGTTTCCATAGGCAAGCTCCCTGATGTGGTCCCAGTCACCTCAGCAACAGCTGCTTTCTCCTCTTCCCTTATTTCATTCGCCTCAGCTTCGTTCCCCTCTTGCCTGTATAATTCATGCTCAAGCTGCTGCCACAGCTCCTCTTCAGTCATGCGGTCCTCACTTCTACCATGACCCATCAGATGCTCACCCTCATCTTCATCCACACCCACACAAGGTATTGTCTCTTCTGAACAAGAGTAATCAAGTTCTGATGTCCATTCCATGCCTCCAGGCATAGAAACGGGCAGCTCTGTGCTTTCTATTATCATGGTGGATTCCTCCGATCTTAGGAGAGGCATGCCAGTTTCTGACGCAACTGGTGAAGTACCTGAGTGATCTTCATCCATTTTCAAGTTGGAAACAGCTGATGGTCGGTGACGGGCTCCCATGCATGACCATTTGGACAGCTGGAGAGACGGACTCCTCGTCCATGCTGCATGGGCAACACTCCGAGCTCTCCTCATCACGACCTGTAATTTTACAGAATCATATTGACCTTAGCATCAGTATTATGATCCCCTTTGCCCATCAAAATATGTTTATTCTTTTCGGTTCAGGTGGTCTGGGTTGGGGCGGGGGAGAGTGCTATGAGTAGTAAAGGATCACACTCAAGACCTAAGTAAATCAGTACTTTCGATACCATATGCTAGACAAATGCAGAATCACAAGCAGCAGCCTTAATAGGATTCTGTTATGACTAATTCCAAGCAATAACTTGCATTAAAATAGAAAAGCATTACAAGAGAAATATGCTGACAAGCTAGACAACCAAAACAAGCACACACATGCACATCTATTTAAGTGTCTTAATTTTTCAGACTCACAATGGGTCAGGTAGGCTTTAGTAACCCTTCCTTCCACTATTACAGTAGTACCCTTTCAATTAAGAGCAGAAAAGGTAGAATGGCTTACAAAATTAGTAAGGAAAAGAAGAACCATGCCTATCCATGGTGGTGGGATTGAAGTAATGGCTAACTGCATTAAATGTGCATCCAAATCCAATGATATATGGATGCAGAGAACATAGAGAAAAACAAAAATAATCAAAAAAGGGTTTACAGCGTTCAATGATATATTTCAACTAGCTAAAATAAATATTTTAATAGGGGAATGTTCATATGCATCTTTTCCTCACCGACACTACCCTTTTTGCACAAGAAAACAAGGAAAATGTACCTCACCCTATGTACTTGAAAAGAACATTTTCCTTGTCTTCTTGTGCAAAAAGGGAAGTGTCCCTCACCCTATGGTGAGAGAAAGATGCATATGAACATTCCCCATTTTAATATATATATATATAAAGATATAATTTCCTGTGCATCCACCTCTCACGGATCTTACTGTGCAAGGTAGCATGTGGGTCCCATCTATGCAATGATACAAATAGATCACACAAAAAAAAAAAAAAAACCTACGTCATTGGATCCCATGGGTTTGCACCGATCCATCGGGACAAACCTGTTGGATCGAGAGAGAAAGACTTTATATATAGGGCAGCACTAGACAACACCCAGGCGTTTTTTTATAAGAAAATTGCCCCTCCTAGTTGGGCCCAATGGGATGCATGATGATTATAGAAGTCCATTGGATGGAAAGATCTATATGAGACTTACCTATATGTAAAATTTTAACTCCATAAGATCATCCTAACCCTTTGATCCATGGCTCTAAAATTTAATGGTTTAGAGGTATCATTTTATTATGATTTCAACCCAATGGTGAGGAAAAGTTGGATGAGTGTCAAATTTCGACTTGTGACTAGTATTGGGGTTTGGGGGGGTGTAGTATGTGAAAAGACTAGATTGACTCAAGGCAGGCCCTGGATCAAGGGACTAGAGGCATCGGATTGCCTTGAAATTTGATATATGGGGTGGTCCCACATGGATCTTTTGATCCCTCCTAGCCCCAGATGAGTCCCATCAGAATCCACCAGCACAACTAGGAAAAAAAACCGTGTGTATGGAGGGGGAGAGAGAGAGAACTTACCATGCATGTACACATAGCTGGACTTCCACCTATGGCCATTCTGGAGTTCTACTATAAAGGAATTCCGGCATTTTGGTAGCAACTAGAATTTGCATTTTCTGAATGACTTCCAATTACACTAGAATTTCAAATTCCAATTAAAAAATGTTATTCAACAAATTCTAACTCTCCATTACCATTCAAAATATCTGGTGCTACCAAAAAAGGGCACCAAGAGAGAATTCTAAAAATTCCAGGAGGACCATAATTTTGACTTCTATAGATTCTAATGTGAAAGGATTTGGCTACATAACAGGCTTAAGCTTGACATTTTGATAATAGTAGGTGGAGCAGCAGCAGAAAGGGACTTGTTAATGTATGAAGACTTTATTTACATTTTATGTAGATTTTTCATGATGACGATGATGTTGATATAGTTTTATGATATCTAAATCTCCACATGTCTGACTCACCTAAAAGCCCAACACTGAGACAAAAGTCCAAAAATCATGCAGGCAAACACATGCTAGCATGCACATAACCTGTGATTTGCATCCATCAATCTCCTCCACATTTCATGAGTTCCTCACAGTAAGCATGCATGATTGCCGTATAGCCCATACATGGCACTAGCAGTCTATGCCTATTGACAGTACAGACATCATATATGCAAAGTTCAAGTTCGTTCTCTAAGTCCTGTATACCTGTGTGCTGTTTGAGACTGGACGTAGATAAGCCCCTGCCCCAACAACTCGTGCTTTGGCACTGGCAATGGATGGAAGACGGGAACCCAAGGCTGATGCAGAACGGTAGACTGTGCTCAGGATTCTTGTCTGCTCAATCTGATTCCGTAAATCATTTAGCCAGGCAGATGCTGTCACCTGTGTGGGGCGATATATTAGTGAAGAATTTGAGAATGGGTCCTATAAAGACGATGAACTATACAGTATTCAAAAATTTTGCTCAAGTTCAAATTTTGCACAAATGATTCATTGATCCAATTAGAGAATAAGTCCTATCAAAAGAAGATGAATAATTCAATGTTAAACCTCCTGGTAGCCTCCCGGCCCTATTTTTCACTCGGGCTTCAGAAATCAAGCCCATGACTGAAGCCATAAACAGCCCTTCCAAACTGCATTTCAAATTCCTATTTCCAAGACATAAAATGACATAAATAGTATTCTTGGGCCTCAAGTTTCTACATGTGGGATCCGTGTTAGGTATTTCAGTTTTCAGATCAATATGATGGCATCCATCATGGTAATGAACCAATGTGTGGTATTGTTTTTTGCATAATGTACACCTTTATGGTTTTTATGTTCTAATATTGAAACAGTTTTTTTTTTCCATTGGCTTTTCTATTGTACACCTCTGTTTGTTTTTTTCTTTTCTTTTTTTTTTACCGACCAAAAAGAAACATTGAAGATCAGTTACCATTCAAAAAAAGGAAAAAAAGTTTTTGAAGACCAGTTATCAAAGGATTGGACATTCCCATCAAAATGATCCTTTGGACAAGCACTATCCATAACATTTATTTTATCAGCAGTTCCAGCCAATAGCCATCTAATTAACAATCAAGATCACCAAACAATGTGCCCCACATGTACAAAAAAGCGAACCACAACACACACCTTGTATAACCTATGCCCACCCAAAAAAAGGAGAAGGGGGAAGGGGGATATTGGGGAGCACAAAGCACCATTGCAATAATAATTTGAATCTCAGCACTTGGATTTCAGAATCCTAAAATGTCATATATTTCATGGTTCCCTTGAAATAAAGAATAAATAAATAAATACCAGAAGTGTAAGATCCCGTGGGACTATAAAACAGTATACCAGGTTTCACCCTATAAGTCCGCAAAGAAGGTGCACAGGAATGCATGAGTCACACATCGGAAGCGGACAAATCCAGAGCATAGGCTTAAGTACCCATGGTTACCTCCACTTCATTAGCTAGCTTTTGCAGTGGGTAAGGCCTGTGGTGTTACAAAATGGTATCAGAGCCAAGGACAGCTCTGTCTTCCAGTGGGGGTGAAAGATCTTCTGGGACCGTAAAACGGTATACCAGGTTTCGCTATGTGAGTCCTCAAAGAAGGTGCACAGAATGCATGAGTCCCACATCGGAAGCAGACAAGTCCAGAGCCTAGGCTTAAGTACCTATGGTACCTCCACTTCATTAGCTAGCTTTTGTGGTGGATAAGGCCCGTGGTGTTACAGGAAGTTACTGACAAAAAGTGTTCCAGGCTTTTAGTACTAAAATGTGTTGCCATTTCACAAAAACAAAGGAAAAAAAAAAGGTATTATGGGCACAGAACCTCTGACCGCAGGTCATCAACTGAAGCAGCAGAAAATGTGGGCACCAAATCAGCTCCATTAATGACAGAAGTAATGAAGTCCGTGCCTGACTCCGCCAACTCCCAAGTCATACAAGCAGCTGTTTGTGCAATATATCATTTGGAAACAAAAAAAAAGTAAGTGCATGCTAAATATCTAAGAGTTGATGCACATTAACTCCCATCAGACATGAAATTGTCACATCCAAAAAGCAAATCAATATTTATTTATTTATTTTAAAAAAAGGCAATACACTAACAATGCAAAGCTGAAGGGAGTTCCCAAAGATACTTCGGGTACAGTACAGGAAGACAGCATAATTAACAGAATCAATATATCCGGTCATGTTACCGACCTTCTTTTCTTTCTCACTGCCTGTTTTTTATAGGTAAAAACAGCATACCCCTAAAAAAGCAGGAACAACAACTAAGCAAAAAGGCAACATCAAGGACTTAAAGGGGGGGAAATCTTTACCTTAGATTAGATTCCCTGGAACTGGAACAGTTTTTCCATGTGGCATGTACAAATACTTTATGGATATGTTTATAGGAAACACAAATACAGCCCTCAACTCAAAGGCAAGGACACGAACATAGATAAAGGTCGTAACATAATGTTCACATCAGCTTTTTTGGTTTTGTCCTTGTAGATTTTTACTTCACTAGTTCTATTAAACGAAATGCCTATCGTCTTTTATTGGTACAAACTTATTGGTCTTTCAAGCAAGCTAAAAATAACCTAAGTTTTGTAGTTTTTTTTGCCCAAGAAGTTTGTTTATTAGAATTTCTTTTATAGAATATAATAAATAGTAAAATAAAGCATTATGAGTTCAAATATAAAAAACTAATACAATAGACCTCAGTCAAAGCACACACACTAAGTATCAGATAACTAAGTACTCTATACTTGTACCGGCACCTTTTCTTGTGGACACGATACCTTGAGAATATACAAGAAACAGAGTATTTAAGCATATGAGAAGCTTCATTTGCAAAGTGAAGCATAAAGTCCTTAACTAGAAGAAACTTTTCTCTAGAGTTTTTTTTCCCTTTTTCGTGAAGAAAATTTTCTTGGCAATGAAAGTACATTACAAGGTAAAAAAAAAGGTCAGTACCAAGCCAGAAACCTAGTTTCCAGAAGTAGCAACGAAGTTCAGAATCTATAAAATCATTCTCTTTTAAGACCTACAGCCTACAGATTTTGGTACTCCTAAGTGAAAGTGACACCTTTGGGTGGAAAATTCACAAGAAAATTAACTAAGATAATATATATATATATATATTCACTTTTGGATAGAGAAAATACACAAAAATCCTGACATGTTAGGTTTTTTTTTTTTTTTTGGACATGTTTGCTGATTCAATACAATAAGGCAAAATAATACAACCACGATACAAGTGAAAAGCTAGATTAGAAAGTAAATCTAACAAAAATAAAGAGAAACACCACAACATTCAACCCAACCCTTCCAAAATCTGAGATAAAGTGTGTGTAATGTAGGTTCCAAAGTATGCAATCGTTTCAATGCTTTTTCATCATCGTACTAAAAATCCTCCAGCTATGTTTAAATGCTTTTCACAGCAAAATAAGTCTCAAATTCAAAGATTCAAATAATAAAAAATATATATATCATTAACAAAAGGAAACTAATTACGTAAGGTTGACCACAACATTTGGTCTAGATCCAACTAACTCTATACATGTGTGTTCCATTTGTGAGTGTATCCAAACTATTCAAAAGACCTACCCGCACATGTAAGTCCATGGTTTGCAACAGTCACCATTTGGTTCAGACATTTTTTAAAAATGCTTAAATCGCATATTAATCATGTCTTCGCAATAAAATCAAATTTTCTATAAAATGGGAACCACATGGATGTACACCAAGTCACCAACAATTCAATTATCGCTTCATGCATCGATACACACCCCGAAGTTCAAGTCAATTGTAGTAAGATTGACTTTTTTTTTATAACAGAGTAAGATTGACTATTGAATTGGACATATGTGAAACATTGGGTCAACTTGTTTTGTCCAATCCAACAGGGAATGTAACTTTGATTGGACTAAAGATTCATATTTCTTAAAAGGCATAAGGGAGGAAACTACACAATGAATGAGGGCCCTAATGTATGCAGAAAATAAAATATTAATGGGCAATTATTAATTAGTGTTATATTCACCTTTTTCTTCAATCCAACAGTTGGTATTGCTTTCTACAGAGAAGAGCTTAAACCAACTGTACGTAGACAGGGTGGGGCCAAAACATGAATTTCGGGTCTTTAAAGGTAAACCCTGCATTTTATCTAACCTTGCTTGACCGCACCATTTAGTCAACCTTATGTAATTACTCCTCAAAGCAAAAATAAAATAAAATAATTATTTTACAATAATTGGAATAGATATATTGGAATAAAATGAGCAATAAAGGAAAACCTGGAGCAAATGTAACACAGGTAGCAGTAGAGAACTCCTTAAGCTCCCGCAAAGCATATGTTAAAAGTGCCGCGGTACCTCCACCCAAAGAGTGGCCAACAATCTAGAGGATGCAAAACCAAGATGTTAGAAAATCGTTTAGCAAACACAACACAATTGACCAATGCATTGAAGTTGTCATTGATCGAAATCAGTAGGACGGGAAGAATTACAGAAATCAGAGTAACAAGTGGCACAAATATTTAAAAAAAAAAAATGCTAGAGGGGTCAAAATCATAAGAAAGGTCAAAATGACTCCCCACCAATGGTAAATGTTAGAGAAAGGGGTGAAAATTGTCCTCCATACTACTTCTGATGACTCGTTATTTTGATCAGTAAAATAGCCAGAGATTGGCCTTCGGATTAGTGTTTAAGTGAACGTCTAAAAGTGATACTACTGCATTTAAAAAAATTCAATGCCTGATGTTCATATCACCTTGACATGTCTAATTGAAAAACTCTCTTATTTTTACATTATAGTAGCATCTGTGTACTATTTATAGCTATGATATATTTTCTTTCCTTATTAGTAGCCAACCCCAACATAGTTAGAACACGGCTTTAATGATGATATAGTAGATTTCTAGTGAGAACAGGTCTATTAGTTTCCCTCCCATGAGAAGTTTTATGGGCTCACCAGGCCGGCATATGTATGGTGATCATAAGGAGCCAACCTGCTACATGCCAAAATCCATGATAAAAGGAAGGAGACTAGAGAAGGATGGAAAGGTCTAAAGGTATGCCAAAAACGCCTCCCATCAGTCATCATACCCTTTAGATAAAATGTTCGATTTGCCAAGAATACTAGAAAATGTTACATTTTAATCTTTATTTACATTCTCATGTGGTAGATGGGCATCTATCACACCCCAAAATATCATGCAAGTTCTGTATCACAATCTCCTTTTTTAATCAGTAAAGGCAACTTTCGTTAAAAGAAGAGGAGATTACAAAAAGGGAGAACAGAAGGAGGACCAGATGAGTAACAGTACAAGAGCAATCTAACTCTGTAGGAACTAAATTAAGAAATCTATAGATGTTTAGTTATACCATTCAATATATTGGTTGAAATTGGTATAAAACAAGTCAAATGTGTACCATACAACATTAGTACTGGCATGCATCAATTTAGATATGGGCAACGCCTAACAACTGGAGTAGATAACATGATAACAAGCTGAAAAGTACACACACAGGGTCACAATATTGATAGCTAGCTGAAAAGTAGAAAAACAGAGTTACATCACATAGATAGCTAGTTGAAAAGCACACAAAGGTTATTATACACCTAAGTCGCAGAGATTTGAAGTCTCTATCCAAACACACTATATGTTCAAGTTCAAAATTCAGCAAGTCCAAATGACAAACATTTCTAAAAAATTCCCCAAAGAAATGTAAAAAGTAAATTGTTAGTCATATCAGCTGGTATACGGACATCAGTTTTCTCAGCCAATATCATAAAAGAACTCAATCAAAAACCTTATAATTATATGCCAACCCGTTGTATCTGTCTATTGAAGATTGGTGACATTTCGGTGTGGTGGGGGTTATTGTGAAGTGGTTGAATTGATCATGGAGGAATGCACGATTTTTGGGATTCATTAGCCTGCTTTTCCAGATAGACCAACCTCAATAATAGTTACTTTTTTGTGCATCCAACTTTAAAGTACTTCAGAAATAGGAGCATTCTCTCAATTTAAAATTAGCTGGCTATTCATGAACAAAACCTCTCAATTACCCTGTCATCCCACAAATTTACACTAACCCAAATTCAACTCCAATAAAAAAGGGGCACAATGTTTGATTGATCATTACACAAAATAAGGGGTTAAGCTCCAAATGGAGTGATATTTTGGCTCATCATCTATCAAGGAGAAGCAGCTAAAAAAGCAACCGTAGCCAAATCATGGTGGAAGTTTTAGGAATAGCAAGAGCAATATCTTTGAGGAGAATACAGTGTCATCATTTGCAGGCATGACATAAGGCATACAGAATGATCAATTAGGCCCCTACCTGGCGAAGGTAGATCAAATATATATAGAGGGGCATACTCAAACTAGATGATGTATCAAGGTGAGCGTGGTGTCATCTAAAGGAGTTAAGACTAATATGAGTATGGAAGAACAAGTGTATTTTAAGGACTGGAGAACAAGTGTATTTTCAGGAGGACCTCTACATTGGAAATGTCATCCTAGCAGTTCGATTTGGGCTTGCAAATTGCAATAGAAGAGGTCTTAATATAAGATTTCTTTCAATAGGTGAGCCACCACTTGGTCTGTCCTGCATTCCACTGTAACTAGTTTCTATTTTTAATAAAACCATATCCAATGAAAGAATCATAATCTATTTTTGAACTATCAACATGTGCTAAACTTCAAACCATGAAACGATACCATTCCAATTCAGTTGATCTAAGAACTAGGTAAATATGGAATAGACCTAAATCACCCAAAACTCCATTAAAAAACTGTTTTATCTCCACCATATTCCAAAGTTTAAATCCATGGCTTCATCATTATAATTATCACTGAAGCCTTATCATATCTATCTAGGGCATCTGTCAACAACACCTTATCAACAGAGTTACCATAATTCAAAGGTCATGCCAAGCTTTCAACACCCCTAAAAAAGCCTAAAATATATTAAAACCAAATTTTTCATTGGATATGCATCAATTTTTCATTGGATATGCATCAGTTACATGACAGAACTTTGTAACAGACATTCAAATTGGTACACCATTACAACTGATATAATTGTATTGACTGTTAAATCAGTTACCGATGGCAACCAACCTCAGAGCCACAGAGATCAACCTTAAATTCACAAGGAATATAGGCAGAAGAGGTCAAAAAACACTTGACATGCAATAATAACTAAAAGGAATTCACAGGATATTGCTTGCCTTTATTTTATAATCTGGATAATCACAAAGTCCTTTCGTAAGACAAGGAGCTGCAAGTTTTGCAATCCAGCGAGAAGCTGCAACCATCCCACAATGCGCATAGCCTAGAACTACATTGCTGACACCACCTTCATTTAAAACAGTATGATGGAATGGTACAATTGCACCAGTAGCAGCTGTCAAAGTATCCTTGATACTGTGAGTTCCACGAATCAACAGAAGAAAACATTTTGCGTTTTTGTCAACCAGGATCGTAAAAGCTGGTTTCAGAATCTGCATAAATTTTACAAAAAATAAATCCAAATGAATATAGAGAGAGATTAAATTGATAGTTATTTATAAATTGGTGGTCAGATATAATTCGTGATAGAAAAATATGATACAGAAGTCTCTCCCACCACAAGCTAAAAGAGTCTTTATATTAGATACAATGGCAATTAGCAACAAAGGATCCTTTGAGATTCTATGGTAGTAACGGTAGAAACATGTCACTGGACTTTTCAATATAACAAAGCAGGAAAAATGCCTTTGTTTGAGTACAAAAATAGAGAAATGATCAGGTTTGAACGAACTGCATCTAAGCTTGGGTAGTTTCCTGATTCCTCTGTGTAAGGCACCCCACCTGGATGCAGGCCAATTAATGGGGCAAGGTGGATAACGATAAACGAACTTCGCTCCAGCCTAACGATCCTGGCAGGTAGACGGATCAAAGGCCAATAAAATGGACAGTAGGATCATACCATTTTAACCACCTGTTCTCCAAACATGAGTCAACCTAAAGTGCATTTTTCTATTGATTGTTAAAAAAGGTAAAAATAAAAAATAAATTCAAAACTCATCAAATTCAATTTAAACGATAGACAACTCACTCCTGCTTTAGGTTCCTGAAGAAGGACATCTTCTTGAGAATAGCCAGTTTCCTCCAAAAACAATGGAAAGGGCTTTTTTGAGAAATGCCAACAAAGAGTCAACAACCGTAAGAGATATCTTAGCTCAGCAATTATTTCAGGTCCTTTAAGTGGTAAACTATCTTCCCCAGCATATATACTGGCAACAGCCAAATTTCCCTGTAAAGAGATATAAAACACTAAAATGACTTAACATGATTTTAAAAGATTTAAAATCAACACCTGTGATTTAACATATGGCTCAATCATATTATGCCTTTTTAATGACAATGCAGAAAGAGAAAAGGACTAAATTATGATAGCTCGTTACATGAAACTACGCATCTTACAAACTAGCGTGTAATAAATATCTACATATTACAGGGGGAACCTACGGATAATAAGCCAACAATGAAAACATAAAAATGAGGCATTAACATGTTGTTGTCTTCACATTATATCATATTGATGATAAAGATTTTTATTTTTTACTTTTATTTTTTAGAGAGAGGAGTGAGACTTGAGACTCTTTCTCCCCTTCACCATCTGAGCGTTAAATCCTAACCATTTGATGGAGACTTGGAAAGAAGAAATGGATGGATAAAAAAAACCTAGCCAATATTCCATAGTCCGGCCTTTTTACCTAAAAAAAGTACTCT
Organism: Persea americana; assembly: GCA_029852735.1. Taxonomy (NCBI): domain Eukaryota; kingdom Viridiplantae; phylum Streptophyta; class Magnoliopsida; order Laurales; family Lauraceae; genus Persea; species Persea americana. Next base: position 49,745,123 of record CM056817.1, on the reverse strand, counting down.
ACTTGAAAGGCTTGGATTCTGCAATAAATGTTTAGGGCAATGGTCCAACTCAGTATGAATCATATAAGAGAATGGAAACAAAGAAAAATAAAGGACTAAGAAGTTACATTGCAGAGTTCTGTCGTTTTATTAACTTCTAAAGGGGTAAACATTAGTGATCATATGCAGCTCCTTATCAGTTCCAAAAATTACACAATACATTGAGTAATTTGAATAGTTGAATGCTTCTTATAAACAGAGGTAGGTTTGATCCAATAAGGGCCCCATGCCATGACTCAAGGATATATAAAGAAAGTAGCTATTGGGAAATGGAAAATGCCAAGTTGGCTCCTTGAAAGCAAGCTTTCTGAATTTTCAACTTGAGCAATATTATATGCATGGCAAAGTATGGAGCTAGGCTGCTTGCCGGGTCAAGGCGCCAAGTGTACACGCACTTGTACAATGTTAAGCCACTTTATGAACGAATGCAATATCCATATCATCAAGATTTCAAATTCAAAATGAAGATCAAGTTGCCAATAATTTTATCAAGGTTTCCAGCCAAAAAAGACTGAGAAGCATACATTTTGCAAACGGTCTTGTGGAACATAATGATGGATGACTTTTCACATATTCACCATGGATGACCATTCTTTGGAGTCATCACCATTAGCAACTAACGTTCTTCAATGAGAGGGAAATACTTGCTCAATGCAATCACAATTATTAGAGGGAAATAGTATATTTCTATTAAATGCAAAATGCATAAATGAAAGAATATAATAGAATTTACAGTGTAAGGGATGACTTCCTTTCAAGGATGAAAATAGTGGTAGCGGCAGGCGTAGTGGCCCGACGCCAAAATGCTATGAAGCGAGCGCTATGTGACGTAGCGGTGTGCTTTGAAAAAATTGTCAAAAAATCTGAAAGTTTTCCAAAAAAATTCAGAATATTAGAAAATTATAGAAAATGTGGTTTTTTTTTTTTTTTTTTTTTTTTTTGCAAAAGTAACTAAGAAAAGGCGGCGTAGCGGTCCCCTCATTGTATAAGGTCATGTATCACTGTATGAATAGAGTTGGTGATCAATAAGAGTTAGGTCTAGGAATTCAATAGCAAACAATAAGAGTGAACTTTGGTTGTAAAGGGCCCACTTTCTATTAGAGTGTTATTTGGTTAGGGCCCTATTTCCTATTAATTAGAGTGAACTTAGGTTATAAAATAATAAACTTGATCAAATTTTTCATATGTATTCTTGTTGGTTAGCTATACCTAGTTAAAACCATTTAAACAATGTCATCAAAATATTATCACTATCATGCTTAGACTATAACATTTCAGAGTTGTATGTTGTAATATTTATATGGAGAATTTCTTTTGTTGACAGGAAATTTTATTAGAGTCCTATTTTCCTATTAGAGTGAAAAGAGCCTATTTTCTATTAGAGTGTAATTTGGTTAGGGTACCATTTTCTATTATAGTGAGCTTTGGCAGGATCCTATTTGTTATTAGAGTGAAATTTGGCCAGAGGCTATTTTTCAATTAGTGTCAAAGTTGGCTATGGCCCTAAATTTGACTAAGGCCTTAATATAAATTAAGTAATATTTGGCTACGTCATGGCCTTTTTATTTCAATACTTGGCCTGATTGTAGAGCCCACCAATGGTTAAAATGATAATAGGTTGTTTAACTCTATTCATTTTGGGGGCCCCCGTGATTTTTGTTTACACCTTTCATTAAGTGGACAGGTTACCCTGTAATAAAATAAAAGAAAGATCGAGAAGGGCTTTGCAGCCCTACTTTTTGGTGCGAATGGAAGGGTTGCGAGAGTGAGAAGAGGGAAAGGAAAAGGAGGGAAAAGAAGGAGAGGGAAAAAAAGAAGAAGAAGAAGAAGGAAGAAAAAAAGAGGAGCACCTGGCTGCAACTGCATTACCGGTTGCAGTGATTTGGTGCAGCCCGATGATGGCTGCAGAAGATGCTGGCTGTGATGCTGTGATGCTGGCTGCAGATGATGGCTGCAGACCTGCGTTGCTGTTGCAGTGTTGCTATCGTCTCCAGGTACTCTTCCGCAACTTCTCTGGGTTTTTTTTTCCCTTTCTTCCATTCTTCCCCCTTTTTTCCCTTTCTTATGCCAGTCAAAGAAACTGGGCATCCCACTGCCATGTTGCGGCCACTACGCATGGGCTGCTACAGATGCGAGACGCGATTTGCCAATTTATCAGCCCCTACGTTTCCTTGCCTCTCCATTAGATGATTACATGTCAATCTCTCTTCTAAATAGGATTATATGTCCTCTCACTTATCGATTATATGTCAATCAATTATCTTACTATGTCTAGAAAATTTTCTTAGGATTCTCTGAACTAAGAATGTACATCTATAAAATATTCTTGAAAATCTAGTAAACTGGTACTATTGATCTAAGAAAATTTATTGGAAATTTGCTATATCAACAAAGTAGATGTAGATGAGCCAATGGGGTAGGTACAATGGGCCAGCCATCAATGGGCTTTTAGCCCATGGGTTGACTCACTATTGGTTAGCCAATGGGCTCAGCTGACTACGGACCTATTCTTGGGCTTCCCATAGATCTTGAGGCCCATGGCTATATCAAAGTAAATTGAATTGATTAAATCGCATCCACCGCCTTGAGTCCAGCTAATTCATTTAGGCCTTATGGTCAAACTTCTAGGGTGTTTCACACAAGGAAAAAAAAAAAACTTACTTGAGATCTCCTGGTTTTAACGAGAAGGCCCGAAACAAAAGCATAGTATTCCCCACTTAATCATGCAGGTGTGGGGATTGGGCAGAGGATAGCTGCAACCTTAATTTAGTAAATATCCATTCCGAATGCTTACACTTTTTTATGCTGTTCTAGCATTTTCACACTGAGGGTTCAAACTATGATATGCTGAGCGGTAGAAACAAAAAAAAAAAAATTCTCTGAAACAGGCATCAATGCACCTTAGATGAATCTAGGATTTGTACAAGAACTCAGTTGAGAAAGAGATTTTTAATAAATTTTATTTTATGTATTCTGTGTTGCAATATGATTAAAGACGAGTTTCGTAATCAATTGAAAAAATAAAGTATAAGCAGAACCAGTCTTTTCCCCTTTCAAACAGATGTGAACAAATGCAAATGAACTTCTGAAGGCCTTAGGTTAAAGTACTTTTGGTGGAGAACCTCCCATGGAATAAAACCATAAGAGGTCTTTAAGGAAACTTTATGGCATTTTGGCCTATAATGTTAATAATCATAAGTGGTTCGGTGGCTATATATAATATATATTACAAGGAACGTGCAAATTTCTAAAAAAAAAGCATGTTCAACTAACCTGCCTCTTTAGGAGAAAATTGATTCCAAAAGCCAGATCCCCTATAGGCCATTTCCCCAAAGTTTCTGAATATGTAAATCTTAATGTCTCTGACAAGGTTGAAATCGTCTCCAGCCAAGTTCCCGGGGCTTGTACTGGTCCACGCAATACTCGACTCCTTCCAACTGGGGCAGGTCTAGGAACCTCACTATCATTGTCTTCCTCACCATCTTGAGAGGGAGTAGAATGTAATTTGCGGTTCAAAGTGTAATAAAGAAGAGCAGCAGCACCAGCTGCAGTGGCCATAGTTGCTGTTGCCATGGCCTCTCATGCAATCAGACCTGACGCTTAAATAATAGTATTAATAATTCAGTAGGTTAAAAAAAAAAAAAAAAAAAAAACTTGAAAGAAGCAAGAACATAACCAAAAGCATAAAAGAGTTGCTTCACTATCAAAAACCTCATCAAGAATTACTTAATCACAAAAGCACTATAAGAAAATCATTTAACTTAAGTAACATATCATGCTGGCGTATGATTTGTAGGTATTTTTTAACCAAAATTCCTCGCACAATCGAAACTCTCATTTAGTGCTTTTCCTAAATTCTCTAGTTAAAGAAGATAATCTAGTCAGACCAACCTGCAGAATTAATCAATCATGCTTATACATAAAAAAGAATTGAAGTATGGACTATCCAAATATAACCCCAAATAAGAGCAGCACCTATTCATTAACATAAAATAAAATAAAAAAAGAGCCCATCTTTGCTTGAGTTTTCTGAAACCCATAAACACTCAATCATTTCAAAGAAACGAATTAAAATAAAAAAAAATACAAATCAAGACCATTTATCTTCCTCCAGAATCCACACTAAATTACTCAAGAAATGCAATGAGCGACATTTAACTACTAAAGATATGAAGCTAAAATCATCAAGACAACTCATACACCAAACCTAAACCCCTAAAGCTACAACAACTCTGAAAAGAAACAATTCCAAAGAAGCTACGAAGCTGATGAGCTGGAGTGTCTTACGAACTCGAAGTCGGAAGGACCGCCTGAATCAAGAAATCAAAATTGACTGCAGAATCATCCAACGTGATCCACAAATCTGTTGAATCTGTCCCCGAACGAATTCAGAAACCCTAGATTTCCAAAAAAAACCAGAAAGAGTCGGTCGAAACATGTGCATTACATCTCGGGAAGAAGCGAGAAATCTACGAACCTATGAAGACCGATTTCAGCAGCAGATTCTTCTTTTTTAGGTTGCAGAAAGAGAAATCGAAGAAGAGGAGTTGAAGAAGTCTTCGACTATTCCTTTTTTTTTTCTCTCTCCCTGAACGCGGTTTCTTCTTGTGGGGTAGGAGTAGAGGAGAAAATGAGAAACTCGATTTTATGACAGGTACGTACGTGTCAATCTTCGAAATATAAATATAAAGGAAGTTTAGCGTTCGCCTCGGTGCGAACTGAATGTTCCGCTACGCGGCTGCGCGCCTACGCGTATCTTACTGGTTCGCATGGGGTTGCGTTGGGTTGGGTGGGGTGGGTGTACTGGCAGCTTCACATCTTAACCCAAAATTGATTCTCTATGAAATCCCAAAACTTGAGGTCATAGGCCAAGGGATTAGAATGGTCTCATGAACTTTAAAATTTCTGCATGACTGAGCCATATATAAATCTTTCAATCCTCTTCCTATTCCAAAATTAGTAAGCCTCAAGGTGAGCCTTGCGTAGATATGTCTACATGTGCTTATTGGAAAATTAATGTTAACATAAGATATATATTTAGCTTGGGACAATAAAAAATAAGAAAATAGAATTCATGTAGCTAACAGAGGCATAATCAAGATGGAGTTTTGAATAGCAAAAAGCATAAAATGAACCCAGGGCACCAGCATTGGTATTACCATAACCACATCCACCATCAGCATGGCCACGTACTCTGCTATGGACACCTTTTTGCTCTTAACTAATGGTGAACTATCATGATCAATGTTGTATGTTTGGTACTGCACTTCCCTCTTGACTCATTTCCCTGCAAGAGTGAAGCACAATTCCTATGGATGGATGGAAAAGACTCTTCGCAGAAAATTTATGCCCCTGCAATCTCAAACTCAAATCATGAAAAGTAGATGATATTATTTTGCCTATTTGTTGGTCCCCTGTCTCCTAAGGTAGTTGTTCAGTGCAACAAGAGTACAATGGGCCTATGTTGTCCGATTTCACAGCACACACAATGAAATGCGATGCATTAACTTCAGGGATGGATGACCTCTTATCGAACTGAATAAATTGCTGAAGTGATTGATGCACACATTTAATTGGACGGTATTGATGTCAGCATCCACCCTCGCTTCTGAAATGTCATAATTATGATTGAGCCCTCACCCTCACCATAAAATTATTATTATACCATTTCCCATCACTAATTAATTTTGAAAAATTTGGTAACTCAATAGGATATAAGATCCTACAAACAGAATAGGTAACGTTGGTCAACCCTCATGTTATTGGGACTGACGAGGCGGTGCATAATTAGAGCATGTTAGTAGCTTCTGGATAATCTTAGAAACAAAATCCAAAACCGCATGCGGCCACTGCAAACCATTTTCACTGTATAAGCGAATGTACTTTGTCGCACATTCTTCACAGCACTTGAGAAAACTTGATTTCCTGCAGCTTTCATACAACAATCCATGTCGTAGATCTGTCCCAATCAGACAAATGACCTTGATATTATTTTTTTTTTAAATGTCGAAGGAGATACTTCCTCCCCCAGACACATTCATATCGGAGAGATGGGAGAGTGTCCCAACATATGCATTATTGTCATTGGCTTGATTATTTTCAGGACAATGTGGGACAGGTAAGTACTAATGTTGTTCAAAATATATATAAAAAAGGACGGGCTTCATTGTCTCTGGTGAGGGGCCGAACCAGAAGATTTGCCTTCAGGGTATTATGTAAAAGAAAATTTTTTGAGGGGCCAACATGAAAAAACACTAAAATTTTAAGTGAGTGGTGGTGTTTGGCGTATGCATGTCTTAAAATTGTTTTAAAAAGCATTAAGACTGTCTGGCAATCACTTATCCATGTCCGTTCCAAACCTCATAAAGAGGTAATATGTCTATATGGAAAGCTGACTTTTCTGCCAAGTTTGAAATAGATTTCAACGTTTGAAGCGCACAGACCTGCATTGCTACAGTGCTTTGGACGTGTTTCTCAACTAAACGATTGTTTTATTTCTTTCAAATTGTGGGGACCGTAATTGATGATCCGAACCGTTGAAGATGGTCCCAAGATCAAACACGGGTACCACATTAAATTTGGTCCATTGATATGTCTAAAATCTTGAGATATCTGTAGAGAACTATAGAATTTTATATCTATTCTTTTTTACTCCTGTGGGCCCCATAAGTGAGATCCAAACGGTTGATCCTGCATGGAATATTCAAAATGGAAATGGGTATAAATTTAAGCCTCTAATTCTTCACGAATCACGATAAAATATTGAAAAACCGAGTACCGTTGATATGCTTAGGTAAAAAAATAAGCAATTTTCACATGATTTTTGCCACTCTGTGTTTTCGTTCTTTTTATTATTATTATTATTGTAGGCAACTAGGCTACTATCCCAATCATAGAAAATGCTCCCAAGATGAAACAAGACTAAGTGGTCAAATTTTACCTATTGATCAATCCCGAATCCCAGGATATTTGTGAAAAAGTGCATAACCTTAGATCCTTTTTTTATAATTTATGTGGGCTCCAAAATTAAGATCCGAACCGTTGATCCTTTTTGAAATGCCGAAAACAACTATGATGAAAGAAATTAGCGTCTAATTCGTCGTAGATCTCAATAAATGAGTTGAAAAAATGAAAACCATTGGATTCTCAAAACATCTATTTCAATCTGTATTTTTAATTACCAAACGCTCTATTTGTGAAACATCATTTTCAAACCGCACCTTTTGAAATAGATCTATATTTTAAGAATGGGGGGTTTTCATAAGACTTGCCAAACAAGCCCTAAGACTTTTTGGATGGCAATGTAAAAAATTAAAATCATCCTTAAGAATGGGGGGTTTTCAAAATTTATTTTTGTATTTTAGCCAAAGCATTCCTAATTTATAGCGAAACAAATGATTGTTATTTAAATAGAAAAATGACCGTCAGTCCACTTGTATCTAAGTGGTGAAGCACCACTCTTGCATACAAGCAAATAGGGACCAATCCCTTGCTATAGTGGGAATGATGACAGACTTGGGCAAATGTGTGTGCGTGTATGTATATGCATGTGTATGAGTATTTACTAGAGGGGGAAAAAGTCTAAAATTCCATTTATTTAAGCATAGCAAAATATCACTAATTCTTAGCAATATATATAAATAATTCAATTGAAGTTAGGCAGGTCTACTTGGATTCATGCTGAACATGGGAGGTGTGGCTATGAAAGGCTTGGGCATGGATTAAGAAAGTTCATAACCTCAAGCAGATCAAATAATAGTAACTCTTAGTTTGAAGCCTTCAAAATTGAATGGCTACACGTTACGTATACTTATGGTGAAAATGATCAAACTCTCTCGTTTGGAAGAGCTTACTAGATTTTTCCATTAAAAATATTTTATTTTGTAATTTAAGAATCTCCCTTAAAAAAAACAAAAAACTAGCACAATAACACGGGTATATCCATACATTGACAATTTAAAATGTATGCATTAAAAATATATATATAAATAAATTAATGATCACTGCTACAAATTTCCCACCTGACTTTGATTTTGGAAATGAGCAATTTTGAGAAGCCAGAGAAAATCATAGCAAATTGGTTAGAAATTGATACAGAAATGAATTAAACAAAATCCTTTCATCTTCATGGAGGATCCAAAGACAACATCATACCTTTAAAGAATAATAGACTTTAGATACTTAGCAAACATATTATATACAAATCCACATCATCCATAAAAGTAAATTTTTAGAAAGAAAAGTAAAAAGAAAATAACAAGACAATAGTAACCATTCAAAAATACGAGAGCAGGAGTAGAAAAAGAGCATAGCAGAAAACGAGGTAAAGGAAAAGTGAAAAGTATAAATTAAGGTAGTTTTAAGGTGATTACATGGTATAAGAGTCGTTACATAAGTGGGGAGAGAACGTTCAATATTCTTTGACTTATAAGTTAAAATTATAACCGACGGTTAAAATTAACCCTTGAATTTAATATATAATAATTGGGAGCAGATGCATCACGTGAGCAGCAGTCCCCATTAGTTCAAGGGCTCGCATGAATGCCGTGACTTCCTATTCAATTATCATGTATTATGTGCAAACAAAAACAATCAGACCCTCTAAATTAATTTAGAATCTCCCATCGACAACCCCAGCGACAATCCCCTCATCCTGGCCCTCTCCGCTTCATCAAACCACCCAAAGCATCACACGCCTTCCCCACTACACGTGAAGCTCACGATAGCCGAAAACGACATGGCCATGTTACACCGACGTCGAAACAGGCACCAGAGAAGAAGATAAGGAGCCTCTCTCAGGCGCACATTTCGGGTAATTGTAACTGTTTCGATCTCGGATCACAAAAAAGGTGTAGCCATTTTTCTTCGTACTTGATACTTCCATCCCTGACGAATTCGAGCAGAGCAGAAGAGCAGAAGCTATGGCCTTTGCCGCGAGACTGGAAAGCGTCGTATTTTCGTCGCCGTGGAAATCATCATCGAACAAGACGACAACTGGCAGCCTCTCAAAGCGTTGTTATTCTTCTTCGTCTTCCTCGATCCCTTTCCTCTTCTCTTCACAGCTCCCGCGAAGGCGATCATGGGCTGTGAGGGCGTCTTCTTCTTCCGCGGCAGTGGCTAATCCTGAAGGAATCAAGGTCAGTTTTTTTCCGATCCATTTCGACAGGGAATTTGCGATTTTCAACCGTTTGGATGGTTTTGGGAATCATTTGAGAAACATGGGAACCGTCAACATGAGTTTTCTTCTTATTAGTGGGGAGCAGAGTTTTCTCCTTGATTTGGAGAAAGCAGTGACTTTTTTCGTGAATTGGTGGACATTCCGAATCGGAAACTAATCACAGTGAAATCCAGTGAGATTTACTATCTGTGATTGGTTCGCACTAGAAATCTGATTTGGAGAAGTGTTTTTTTCCCTCCCAGTAACTACTGAAAGTAGGGTTAGCTATATTGCTAAAAAAACCCTTGCGGTTCGTTATCTGGATCACTGGTGGAATCCACTGTGTGATGACGGAACTGTTGATTTGTGGGCGCCATCGAAGATAGCCTAAGAGAATTGAATAAAAAAACGTTCTTTAGTTGGTATAATTAAATAGAGGGTTGAAAAGATTCAGAAACTATCCATTTTCAACAGAGAAAAATAGAGATTGGATGGCAGATGGCTAGGGTCTTGCTTTTTAGTTGTTTTTTTGACAATGTAACATAATCTTCTTCTTCTTCTTCTTTTTCCTTCCAATCTCAATAAGAGGGCAGAGATTGGATGGCTCATGCGAAAAAGCTAGTTCATTGGTGAATCAAGATTTGACCAATAAGAAATTGACCCATAAACTAAGCAAATTATAAACACATACTAATCTGAATGATCTAATAATACCCAGCACAAACCAAGTGAGCGGAGATAATGAGTTATGCTACCTATTCTGGTGAATTGAGATGGTTGTTGATACTGTGAATTGTGATCCAGTGATTTAGGTAACCCTGCATTAAAGAATTGACTGGTGTTCTCTTTTTCTAAGTTGGGCTACTGGTCAGGAGTGATGCTTTAAACTTGAATACTTAGAGGGATCGATCCGTGGGCATGTGTGTGATACTGAGGTTCCAACACCACTCAACCCATGAGTACCATGAGTGTGTTGGCAGCTGATGTTCTCTTTTTTCAAAAGCACTATCCAGTAGAGGATTTTGGCAACAAGGTTTTTTCTTCGCAAATGCCGCACAGGAGAATAGTTGAAGTGTGGAAAGTGGAAACTCCACTAGGAGGGTTCTACACTATGTTTCTCAGCACTCTCTCCATCTATTAGAGAATCCCACTTTTCACTTCCATTGCATCCAACTGCGCATGTAACTGGCTCTCTGAAACTGAAAGCTTACTCTTCAGATTATGACAGTGCCCACAAAACCAGTCGAAGGCCAAAAGACAGGTACCAGTGGCCTGCGGAAGAAGGTATTGCCTGCATTGGTTGATTCTCTCATTCTTCCAATTCAGTTACATTATCATCCTTTTTTTTTGTTCCCTATTATGTGTAGGTCAAGGTTTTCATGCAAGAGAATTATCTTGCTAACTGGATCCAGGTATGCATCTATGCCTCTCTTTGGTTTCTCTTATCCACCGTTGCTCTTGCATTCAGGGGTTTCTGAGATGTTGAAAGAAGATATTTATTTATTTATTTTTGCTGCTAGGCATTGTTCAATTCCTTGCCCCCAGAGGACTTCAAGAATGGTTTGCTGGCTTTAGGAGGTGATGGTCGCTACTTCAACCGTGAAGCCTCACAGGTTTAAACCGAACTCTCTGATCTTATCATCTGCTTCATATTTTTCCTGAACTCTGGATATAAATGGAGAGAAGGATTCACGTTGAGAACTTAATTTCTTTCTCTTGTCTTCTCAACGAGAAATGCAGATTATTATCAAAATTGCAGCAGGGAATGGTGTAGGCAAAATTCTTGTTGGCAGGTTGGCTACTATATGATTTTTTTTCTTCCCTCCACTGTTTAGGTTTTAAATTGTCTGCTTAGTAGCGTTAGCTCTGTCTTTTATTGGAAGAACAACAGCGAAGGACTGGTTTATCTGTTTTTTTTTCTTCCCTGTCATATAAATATATAAGTATTGCTTTCTTTTGATAAACATGAATGTTTGAAATCAAACTAGTTTCCAGCTAAGATAGTATTTATTTATTTTTTCACACATTATTTATTTTTTCTATTTATTTTATTTTTTTAATTTTCGTCAACCCATCTAATGACTGAATTATTACGACCTGCTGCTTGGGTTTTTCAATTAAGCTTCTATTCAGAGATTTATTATAATTAGGTTCCTCTATGTACATGAATTTTTGTAATTAAAGATGATGTTCTTTCATTGCAGGGAAGGTATCATGTCAACACCTGCTCTCTCTGCTGTAATACGCAAGCGGAAGGCAAGTGTACTTTCTCTTTATCTCTGTGTTTTTGGAGTATTTGAGAGTAGAATTAATTTTAATAGTGATCTCATTGCTAAATGACATCAAATGAACTCATTGGTTACATTTCTACTGCTTGATCTCTTTGACAGGCTAATGGTGGCTTTATAATGAGTGCAAGTCATAATCCTGGTGGACCTGATTATGATTGGGGCATCAAGGTGAACTTCCAATTGTAATGCTCACACTTTGGCCCCTATTGGATTTCATTTTACTCCGGCTATCTATCTATTTCTCTCTCTTCTTCTCAGTTTTTGGCACTTGTCATTTGTCAATTGTTATTGCCATTTCATACAGATTTTGTATAATCACAATATATTTACCATAATCGTTTCTTTTCTCATCACACCCCTTTAAATTAATAAAAGCCATGTCAATTTTCTCAACTTACTAAATTATTCCATGTGTTACCCAATAGGAAAATGGCTTGTATTGTGGATCTCAAATAACCTAAAATGGTTATTGATATTGGATTCTTATCTTAGGCATTGTTTTCTTATTTTTTCCACATGGTTCCAACATATGGCTAAGAAGTTTGTTAGCTTTATAGTTTGCACATATGACATATCTGGAAATCTCCTTTAATTGTATAAAAAGTGGGGTTGCAGTGTTCTTTCTTTGTACTTTGGGCGTCTTCCTGTTGTCAATTTTTTTGTGAACAATATGGTTAACCCTATTTTTATCTTCAAAACCCATATTTCTAGGTAGACAATTGTTCCTAATTGTCTTTATTATGTTTCAGTTTTTAGTCATCTCCTTGATTTGTTTCTAGTTCATGATCTACTTCAGTCTTATAGCTGCTTTTTGTCTTTATATCCTTAAGCTTATCTTCTTTTTGTGGTACCTTTAGATTTTTTATCTATGACTATCGTGCAACTTATATGAGCAAGGTCTTTGGGTTTCTTTTAGCTTGATCTCTTTGAAAGCCATTTTCTTGATATTTAAAACAAGACTGCTAAATCCATCTTTATATATCCTCTTCTTTTATCCGTATTTATCCTTTAACACCAACTGCTCACAAAAAGAGAGAGATCTACATATAGACCATGGTTTCTTTCCTTTACAATTTTTTCCATGGAATTAAGTTTGTCAATCCTGTCATGGTCACATTCCTACACAAGCAACACTATAGCTCTTCTTTTTGCATTGTGTTTCCATAGAAGTGTGTCAATTAGTCAGTCTTCGCACGGAGATATTCCCAACTTTCATGGAGACTTCCACTTTTAGTTGATTCTAGAAATTTTCATGTAAGCACCTCCTTGAACCTTGTTAAATGATAATATATTGCTTAGATTTTAAAACTTTATTTTTGTTAATAGTGTTCTCACTGTATTCTTTATTTTGTTCATGTTAGTTCAACTACAGCAGTGGGCAACCAGCACCAGAATACATCACAGACAAGATCTATGGAAACACACTTTCTGTACGTTCCTAACTTCTAGAAGATCTTAAATGGTCTTTTGCTTGTTTGATGACTTAAAGCCTGATGGCTTGGATATACTTGTCATGCTGAGCCTTATACTTCATTTGAATGAGATGAAAACATCTGTCCTATTTACAGTTCCTGTATGATTGGATATGCTCAGCTCAAGGTTTTCCTGGTGGTATCTGGTATTATCTATTATTCATGAAGATGATGGTGTAAGATTCTTGAAGCTGATGGCTGTTTACCTTTAATAGCACCAGGAGACAGGACTAGTGTTATGCATTGGCCTTCTCTCATCAAACAGTTCGTTTATCTGGTTTGAATGTTGACTGGGCCATAGGCAAAAAATTCTTGATGCTTGGGAAACTCTAGATACTGAATCGCTGGGCTAATTATGTAATATAAATCAATGGTTATTGTTCACGAAGAGAAGCATCCTGCATTTATTGATCAGATATTTAGGATCCTCTGACTATACCGGTTAGAGGCTAATTAAATATGGAGTGGATGGGAGAGATCCATCGACGTTGTCCCATATGTTTAGCTGGTAGAACTTTGGATGGGTGAGTTTGTTGGAAAGTCCCACATCCCACATCGCCTAAGTCCTGAGTTGGACATGGCTTCATATACCTGTTTGGGCTTTCCACCTATAAGCTTAAGCTTTTGGGTTGGTATATGGTTTCTTACATGGTATCAGAACGGGTTCCGATCCCGTCGTTCTTGTGTAGCCCACGTGGCAAACCCGTCCATGAAATTTGTTGGGCCTACACACTAGGGGGAGTGTTGGAAAGTCCCACATCCCACATCACCTAAGTTCTGAGTTGGACATGGCTTCATACCTGTTTGGGCCTTCCACCTATAAGCTTAAGCTTTTGGGTTGGTATATGGTTTCTTACAGGGAGGTGGTTTACATTTTTACCCTCCTTGGGGCAGTGGTCTTAGCTACTTGATCTGCCATGCATTCGTGAGTAGAGACAATTGCTACATATACATATATGTGTGCGTGTAGTGAAATTCTCCAGATAACCCAACCCACCTTTTTCAGCTCGTCCTGAGTTTTCATACTTCGGACCCACGTTTAATCAATCCAGTCCAGTCAGACACACTGTCACCCCCTACCCCCTCCCTCCCCGTCGAGTCTTGGTCATCTGATAATTCAAATTAAATTTATATATATATATCTGTTTGTTTTAGGCCTTGTAACAGCAATTTGTATTTGAAATTTGAAAAGATGAGTCTGTTCACAATCACACCCATTCAAAGCTAGCATTAGGATCTGCTAACACCAACATCCAATGGGACCCACTTATGGAATTCTAAACCGCTCTAATTTTATGGTCGGGGGCCATTGTCAGATTGAACATTTTTAAACGTGTTTTCTGATAATATTGATCGTGGGTCTAGCTCTAGTTGGAGTGGAAGTTCAGCTAGCTCCTATAGATGTGAGGACATAAATTTTGCTCAGTTTGGAATTATGTAAGTGGGCGGAATTGATAGAGTCATACGTCTGGCATTAGATAATATCTCAAGTGTGGCATCAAAGAATTTCAGCTCTATCATGTAGAGGGATGCAAACAAGTTAGATTCAGGTTGGACACCTGGTTGACTGAGTCCAGGTTTTCTTGGAACTTTTTATGTATAGTTCTATCCAGTCATTCTGGAAAAGCCGAATATGTATCTGTGGGTCCACTAGTGTCACTTGATGTAAGGAGGCGTTGTGGATTAACCACGTGTATTAAATCAGATCCGTTGGATGTTTAGGTGTCTGATCTAAAAATATCAGAAGATTATCAAAATAGGAACTTTGTGTATGTCCATGTGCCTCGTTTGCTTCTAACGCCGCTTGGATTGGGATATCTTGTTATACTTCGTCCCATTTCATCCCATAGGGATTTGCTAAGCCACTATAACCCTAGGAGCTCCCATCAAAAGTATTTTTAACAACTTCCTAGTGGAGAAGAAAGAGAAGGAAGGAAGAAGAAAGAGAACAACATATTATCATTAGGGGTTGACCTAGTGGAGGATCAGAAAGGGGTAACATCTTTTCTGCTTAGCTTCTTGTCAAGAAGAATCCATATTCTCAATAACTACACAGGCATTTCAAATTTAAAGTAAATTGTATATGAAGCTTCAAATTTTCAACTTCTTCAACTAGCTTCGTGTTGAGAATACATATTGTCTATACGTTATGCATGGGGCTCATTCCAATTTTTCAGTAATTGTGCTGATCTTCAAACTTTAATTAAATATTCAATGTTGCAATTGGTTACTTTTCTGATTGATGTATTCTTGGCTTTATTATTATTATTATTTGCTCAAACTGTAGATGCAAATTTCTTCGTCAGTTACTTTTCCTCCCTAAATACTCAAGTATCATTTGTAATTGTTTACTTTTCTGATTGATAGCTTATAAGCATTGAGACTAAACTGTTAAATTGCAAATGCAGATTTCTGAAATTAAGATGGCAGATATTCCAGATGTTGATCTGTCTCGTCTAGGAGTTACACAGTATGGGAACTTCAGTGTGGAAGTAATTGACCCAGTTTCTGATTACTTGGAGCTAATGGAGGTTATAGTTCGTGAAATATCATTAATAAATATCTTGAATGTCTCCCAATTCATTTATTTTTTTTCCTTGTGCTAATCACTTGTCTCCATCTTTCTGTGCAGAGCGTATTTGATTTTGAACTTATTAAATCTCTCGTGTCACGATCTGATTTCAGGTATAATACATGCAATGAAGAAAACATTGGTATATAGAAGAAATTTCACCTAAGGGTGTTCCACATTTGAAGTAGTATGCAGACGAGCTTGGTCAATTTGGTGAACCTAATATAACAAAACCTGTATAGAGAAAAACTGTTAAGATTTCGGGCCCATTAAATCAAGAGTAAGGATAATCAAATGGGGCTTTTCTGTTCCCAGCCCCAAGCCCCCATGATGAGGCATTGAGGCTTTCCATGCATTGAGGTGGACCCATGAGCTTATCCACACTTAAGTAATAAATATAAATAGAAAAATATAATTTGAGGAGCGATTGCTTAAGATCAACTTTATGGAACGATCAACTTATTCATGATTTGATCTATATGCATTGGGGCTCATCTAGCCAAGATCTGAGCTATTCAGATGATTTGCTCACACACTTCACCAAGAGTGAACCCAATTTCCAAAATATTCCCCTTCAGGTTTTAAAATATGATATGTGAAATTACTAGTTTACATACCATTTGAAAAAATAGAGAGAAAAAAAAGAATAAGTGTAAAAAAAAAAAAAAAAAAAGAAAGTTCCGCAGCCCACTTCATTGTGCATTGCCTAAACCAAGTTCTCATTCCTTCTGCTTGATTTCTGTGTGATCCTGGATCTATATAAGGTTTAGTTGAAATACTCAATATCCTATTTTTAGTATTTGAAGGCTCTCTAAGAGTTATTCATGAAGTAAGTTTACTTCTTTACTAACAATAAATTCAATATGATTTGAGTGAAGCCTGTATCTTGTCATCAGCATGAGTTTTACTTCTCTTTTATGATTCATTAATACAACAATTACTGAACAATTTCTGGGCATTCCACTCTTAATGAACTATGAAGTTCAATGCTTTACTAATCTTGCGTTGAAATATGTCCTTTCAGATTTGCATTTGATGCAATGCATGCAGTAACTGGTGCTTATGCAAAACCTATTTTTGTTGATAAACTTGGAGCTGATCCTGTATGTTTGCATATTTCCTGATAAATTAAAAAATTGAAATCCTATATGCCACCAATTTTTTTTACTCTAGATGATATCTTGCAGGGCTCCATAGCAAATGGAGTGCCACTCGAAGATTTTGGGCATGGTCACCCTGATCCTAATCTTACGTAAGAAAGCAAAATCATTGTGGGCAACGTGTTTCTCTGTTGTTGTAATAATTTCATTCTGATGTCTTCCCTCTGAAACAGGTATGCCAAAGATTTGGTTGATGTTATGTACAGTGAGAATGCGCCCGATTTTGGAGCAGCAAGTGATGGTCTGTAAGATTATAAGAAGAATCTCTTCCCTAACATTTGCAATGATGTCACTATTTTTTACTTTCTCCCCAAAAAAAAGTGACTTTCAACCTTTATTTTCATTCTTCGATGAGAAGTAAGACTTAGGCAATGTGGATATCAGTTCAATTGTCACAAACAGTTGCATCTGTGTTTGAATTTGGATCCCATTCTTACTCTATAGTTGCCGTACCCACATCATCTAATATTTGCTGAGTCCCTAACTCGATATTTAGCTTCTGCACTTGACCTTGCCCCTGCAGTTTGGCTCTTACTTTCTTATGTGGTAAGGTTCCAGTCAACAAAGGTGCATCA
Source organism: Persea americana (assembly GCA_029852735.1). NCBI lineage: Eukaryota > Viridiplantae > Streptophyta > Magnoliopsida > Laurales > Lauraceae > Persea > Persea americana. The sequence goes on along the minus strand of CM056817.1, from coordinate 49,727,857 downwards.
GCTAGTTAGCAATTGAAAAGAAAGGGTGCATTAGCTAGTAGTGGTGGTGGAGTGTTCAACCCTTTTTCTGTGTAACGTTTCCTAAGGACTTTGGTCTAGGATCTGTGCACTTCTGGTGTAACTCAAAAGTTAGCTTCACATTTCATGATATGGGATTTTGGTATTAGTTCTTTGTTCTTATTTCTAAAATGGACTTAAGCGATGGGTAGTTCGGTCTTTGGAGTTTCCATTATTTGATCCTTGTTTGTTCTTTTTCATGACTTCATAATTTTTTTGTTTTAAATATCTTCTTCGATTTCTTCATCATCATCACATCTTCTTCTACTACTACTACTACTAACTTTTGTTTTTGTTTTTTGTTTTTATTTTTTTAAGATTACTTCATTATTTTGATTGTGTCTGAATAATTTTAGTTTTGAGTTTAGAATGGAAACCTCAAACTGAAACCTCCTTCGCTTATCATTATGTTATCTAATCAGGAGATGGTGACCGCAACATGATCCTTGGTAGAAGGTTTTTTATAACTCCTTCAGACTCTGTTGCAATTATTGCAGCCAATGCTCAGGCAGCAATTCCATACTTTCAGAGTGGCCCTAAGGTATGCAAAAGTCATCTAGATCCTCTTTCTATTATTCTCTTCAGCCATAAAAGAGAATGAATTATCTGTGCTTACAGCTTTGCTGCTTCTAGGGCTTAGCGAGATCTATGCCAACAAGTGGGGCACTGGATCGTGTTGCAGATAAATTGAAACTCCCCTTCTTTGAGGTTTGAGAACTGTTGAACTAATCCATCACAAATTTCACTAATTTTAGGAATTTTGAATTTGCAAGGGGGGAGTCTTCCTCTCTCTCTCTCTATATATATATATATATATATGGGGCCAGCCCTCTCCTCACTGTTGGATTAAATTATGCCGATGGGAGTAATTTATTGGTTCACATCACTCCAATGAGTGTAGTTTTTGGGTGCATGCCAATATATTGCGGAGGATCTCATCCAATGGTTTGCTTTTGCTCAAATGTGGGATGTTCTCACTTATTTAGTTTAGCTTCGTTGGGCTTATATGTTGGAATGTAATCAAGTAGTTAGCTGAAGGTCCTGAACTGGGCCATTTCCTGAATGCAGGTCCCTACTGGATGGAAATTCTTTGGGAATCTTATGGATGCAGGGAAGTTGTCTGTATGCGGTGAAGAAAGTTTTGGAACAGGATCTGATCACATACGTGAGAAAGATGGCATATGGTAAAACCTTGATTCTTAAACATTAAAGTGGGACTTGTCAGTTATTTTTAGTGCCTTTTAAATTATTAAATGGGCAACTGTCATCACAATCTTTAGTCACAATATTAATGTCATTGTCATAAAACCAACAAAAACATATCTGGTGAAGATGTCTACCAAAGGTTCCACTCCATTTTCTTCTCTTTCAATAGGCTCGCTTATGCATCCCAATTAGGGAAACAAGCATTCACTTGTCGTCATTAGAGGAACATATGGCTTGAAAGTTCACTTTTGGTCTTGCTCCAACCCATATGCTTCCACATGTATTTTACTATTTACTTTAGGCCCGTGAAACCTTACCATATGTGACTAGATTTTTCTGCCATGCAGGGCTGTCTTAGCTTGGCTTTCAATCATTTCTTATCGAAACAAGGATAAGAAGATTGGGGAGAAACTGATTTCAGTGGCAGATGTTGCAAAGGAGCATTGGGAAACTTATGGAAGAAACTTCTTTTCCAGATATGACTATGAGGTGATGCCGTTATCACATTTTGTTTGTCATTTCACATGGGACACTATTGCCTTTGCAAAGTTTCCATGGTTTTATCGTAATTATTTGATAAAGTTTAATTTAATATGGCAAATGGCGATTTAGGAGTGTGAATCTGAAGGGGCCAATCAGATGATAGGATATCTTAGAGAGTTAGTCTCCAAAAGCAAGGCGGAAGAGAAATATGGTAGGTTCTTTGCTTAATGTTGATTGTGATCCATCTAGCTTTGGATTTACTACGTCTCTAATGCTAATCTTGCCATTGCTGTTGTAGGAAATTATGTCCTCCAATTTGCAGATGATTTTACTTACACTGATCCTGTAAGTCAGCCGAAACGGCATTATGTTTACAGCTCCTTAATCCTTCAGTCCTTTTAATCTGGCATTGACTGCGACCATTGAGGGTTTATTTCATGCACCTAAAAATAAATTATACAAGCTGATTTAATTAGTATGCATTTTATCAGGTGGATGGAAGTATAGCATCCAAGCAGGGAATTCGGTTTGTTTTTACAGATGGATCCAGGATTATATTCCGTTTATCGGTATGCATCCCAACATTGGTGCATCTCATTATTTTTGGATGTACAGGATTTGGTATTACACTTTTCTGTTGTACCATCCCAAATGTGGCATGCATATGATCCGGGCTGCCCAGCTATGAACCTTGCCATATATGTGATGAACCCAAATCATAATGCCTGTTGAATGTTCCTGACTGGTGATTGCTGTACTGTTCTGTTTGAACAGTACAAATATAGAATCTTGAAAAGGGCTGTTGTAATCTGAGGATCATACAGTCGGTGGTATGTGATTGTGTGTGGCAGGGGTTGTTAGATGCAAATGGTCTGGATATTTTATGAGAGCCCCATCTTTGATGATAGGGTGCCTATATCAGAAAAAGAATGTTTCTTTTAACATGAAATGAATTAGTCTCCCTGGTTTATATGCAGGGAACCGGTTCCGCTGGTGCAACCGTTCGGATTTATGTAGAGCAGTTCGAACCTGATGTCTCTAGGCATGACATGGATGCTCAAATGGCATTGAAGCCACTGATAGGTTGGTGTGCTGCTCTTTTGCTGATGATTTTTGTGATGTTCTCATGTTCATCAATTCAATTCTAACCAGCTGTATACTTAACAATATTTCAGAACTGGCATTATCAGTTTCAAAGCTGAAGGAGTTCACAGGCAGGGAGAAGCCTACTGTTATCACGTAAAGCATAGTTTCCACTGCTGAAGGTTCTGTATTATTTTCCTGCTGAATTTTGGCCTCTCTTAGATAAGTTATATGCTCGAGGAAGGATGCCAAACTTTGTAAACTTTGGTTAATCGTCACTGCAAAGATGAGTGAGATGATTTCAATGAAGAGAATATTTACTCATCCCTATATGAAATTCCCCCATCGTAAATTTGCTTCATATGGTCTCATTTTGTGGTTTCACCCTTGTCAGAGAATACAGTTTACCTGGCAAAGTGGACGTACATATGCATTTTAGCAGCTTAAGGACATGCTGGCATTTTCCTAGGAGGATTTTTTCCCCCCATTTTTGGTGCTTAATTCCACTAGTTGTAAACTTGTAACTGCCAATCTCAAGCTCAGATAAAGAGGTAGGTTGACAGATGGCTTTAAACTTCCATCGTAACTACAATATGAATTCCCATACATCCACTGCAGAAATGCAACCTATACCTATCAGATGATTTGGCCCAATATAGTCAAGTCTAGGCTCAGATGATTATTATGGAGTTCAAAAATGGAGATGGTTTAACTGCTTCAGGTCAAATTTGTCCAGTTTGTTTTCTCCACCACAGCCAAGTGAGCTTTTTTTATCTCTTTGCTCTAAAATGACTATTTTTACCATCCAAGCTTTCCTCATTTCCTGAATTTTCATTGTGAGAAGAGGATGGCAATTGTTGCTGAGAAACTTAACCATCCATGTTTTAGATTGTTCACCCCCTTCAAAAAAAGGCCCCTTAAAAATCATTTCTGTTTTTAAGGATTGTTTGTATATGTGACAACAATAATTTAGGAAACTGAGGAAAAGAGAGACCAAGGTCGATCGCCATTTACTTTTTATTTATTTATCTATTGGGAACAAGACCACATGCATAATGAGGGTGCCTTACCAGTGTGATATGCGTTGTTTGGTTATCTTCCATTCTCAAAGGTTCTACGCTCCCACGCTCTGCAGTCCATTGGCACCGTGCGTTGTGGTCACGTGCGGTGTTATACACACTGAACTGTATAGTCTCATCGACTCCAGTTCCATCTCAGCTTTTGTCAGCCATTTAAAAATGTCCATATTTCAGGGTCTAAATTATCTGGGGTTCTCATGCATCCCTTTATCCCTTGTATCAAAGCCTTGTGATATGTGCTATATATCCCATTATTGTCTAAATTGTGTCTCACTCATTTTGTTTTGGTAAATATCCAATGGATGGATAGACCAAATGAATCAATGGCATCGTCTCAGAGAGGGTCTGAAACTGAAGGATGCCACGGTGGCCTTTCTTACTGTTAATTCTAACAAAACTATTAGTAGTAAATATAAATATAAAAAACGCTTTGGATCTTGTTGGTGTTGATCATCCTATTAATATACTAGATTTTGACCTGAGGCAGATTCCAATTAAAATTTTCTCCTAAATCAATCAAATAAGGCCATATCTGACAATCAAATCCTCAATAGCCACAACGGTCCGTGCTAAGCCCGGGCACAAAAATGAAAATATAAATGCAAATTTATGATATACATCCAGCAATTGTATAGGTAAAAAAAAAAAAAAATTTGTAAAGCATGGGATTTTGTTGATAGTTCATTGATTAAGAGAATTTTAAAGCATTCATGATTTGAGAAAAACATTTTGTAAATTTAAAGGCGTGAAATGAAATCATAATAATCAAGCCATGGAATAACACGTGATTTTAGGTCTAGGTCCAGGCCCTTTGTTTAGGTTGTAATATTTGTTTGGGAATTTATTAATTTACATTTATCTCACCAAAATGATTAGTTGGATAGAGGGATAAGGGCAAAAAGAGTCAATTAGGATCAAAGAGTCGGATTATATATGTTTTTTTAGAAAACCAATGGTTTGGTTCGCAACTCAAGAACATGGGCTCCATCGTCACACGATGAGAGGGGCAATTGGACCGATCCAAAATTAACTCTACTAGATATGGAGTACAAGAAGATTTGAAACCGTTGATTCTTTCAATTTTTGCTAAATCAAATGGAAAGGTCTGCTTCGGATGAATTGGGGGCTCATGCATCATTACCGCTGCTTGTGTGGGCAGTAATGTCCCATTTGCACTTTTCCTCCACTCTAAGTGGAGGAAAACTTGCATTTGCGCATTATATTTATGCATGCTGCTGATACAAACCACGGAAACGTTGTAAATTGATTTTTTCCCCTGTTTTTACATCTAGTTCGGGTTACGGGTCGGGCCTTAGTTCCACAAAACCATGGATGGACATATATGATTACCATTTAAATATTAAAATATAAAATCACAATAAATACATAATCAATCACTTTTTTGGTAAATTTACTTTACCATTGAAGTGAAGTAAATGGTTAATACAAGAGAGAACAAAACTAAATGTTTGATTAAATTAAAAGGTGAGAGAGTAACTTCTTGAATTTGTCTTTTAAAAAGAAGTTTTTTTTTTTTTTTCGTAAGGGTGCTCTTGGGTTGTGCATGAGGAGGTTTAGGTAATAATAAATGGGCCGTGCTCAGATTTTTTTTATGTGGTTGAGAGTTGGAGATCAGATCAATTGAGTTGGCCTAGGTCATGATAAGAAACAAATTTTTTTTTTATAAGTCTAACATAGGTCGAGCTCGAGCTTCATCATTTCCATGCGGGCTAGGCTCAAGCTTGGGCTAGGCTTAGACTTATAGTTTAGAAGTCGTCCCATTTTGGACATTCCTCGGCCTAGCCCATCTTGGTGCATGAACATCCCCTTTTTCTTTTTTCTTTTTTATCATTCAGTGGCATGAAAAAGTATATTTTCAATAATTTTTTTTGTTAAAAGGAATAGGTGATTTTTGGAAGTTAGTGTTTTTTCATTTGACCCCTCTCTTTTATTGTCTCTTGAATTAACCCTTCATATTACTTCACTGAAAGAGTAAGTTTATCAAATAAAAAGTAGTCAGTAAGTGAGAAGTGAACAAATAGGGTGTGTCAACTCGTGATCAAATCCTGCGGTCAAAAATCCATATCATCAGGGTTTTAGCGATTAGATCCTTAATGATGAAAAGTGAGTTTCATTATGGAATCAGTAGGAGCGGACTGGGCTTTCTAAAACCAAGTACAAAATGGACTCAATGTGAAAATTATTGATCCAGTACAGGCATGCTTACCTCAATTAGGCTGAGTATAGGTTAACGTCATTGATCTAGTCATAAGTGGACCACTTCTCATCTCTAGGATAGGCATAACTCAGTTAGCGAAAAAGGCTTCTCAGGGTTAATCTAGCCGAGTCCAACTTGTGTCAGGCCTTTTTGGTCTTCAAAAAGTCTATGGGGATTTTCCCATTAAAATACTTTAGAAAATAAAGAAGAATTTTTAGACAATTTTTTACTGCTATTTATTTATTATATTTGCAATTATTATATATTTGATTGCCCATTTAGTTATGATTGTTTAACTGTACCTTTTCTTTCTTATTGCATTTTTTTTATTTTAGCCCATGAACTGTACAGAGTTTTTGCTTGTCTAAAAGTGAGAATGAAATCCATTATAATTATGTGTTTAAGTGTCTAATGGCAATGCAGATCTGATACTTTCCAAGAAATTTTCAAACTAAACATATCTTGAGTCACTAAAAGGGCTTCTCCGTGCATGTATACATCTATGTGTTCTGATGTTATGGTTGTAAATAGTTATAGGGCTTGATTTGACACGCTCCATCAGTCATAGGGCTTATCAGTTATGTCCATAATATTTGGTTTCAATGCCGACGTCAACGTCTCGAGCTTTAGAGTCACGGAAAGGGCTTTTCTTGTGCATGTCCAATAAGAAATGCTGCCAATCAAAAAATTAAAAATTAGGAAAAAGAAGAAAAAGAATGCTCTACACCTTGATTCTTTCCTTTCATGTTTACAGAAAATGATGACAACAGGTGCTTGCAGTCAACAATAAAAACTTGTTAGTGCAAGTTTTATTGTTTGTTTGATCATTAAGTTGGTGGTAGGAGTGCTTTAGGGTAGGAAGAAAATGATCTAGATCAAAACTAAGGCTGTCAAAATGCCACATGACCCGTTAATACGACACGAACCCACACGATATTAACGGGTTTGGGTGAGCTCTTAATTGGTTTGGGTCGTTAATGGGTCAAACCCGTTAACACGTTAAGTTAACGGGTCGTGTACGAATTACACCTATAACCCGTTAACAACCCATTTAACCCGTTAAATTTTTTTTAGTCCCTAAGTATAGGTAGAATTAATTTATATTCATAAGAATAAATTGAAATTTATTGTTTTATAGTGGGATTTTAAGTGGGATATACTCAAGATCTTCACTTACAGTTTCGTGTGCCTTATAAATTTTCTTCTTATATACTTTTGTATGGATTTGCTTTTAATTTTTTAAATAACTTAATTACTTAACGGGTTAACGGGTTGGATCGTGTAACCCGTTAAATTAACGGGTCGTGTTCGGGTTGGATTTTTTAACCCGTTTAAGTTAACAGGTCGTGTATGGGCTGAGGTGATTTTAACACGAATTCGTTAACTTGTAACCCGAATTCGTTAACACGACATGATTTACAGCCCTAATCATAACACATTACTTACCGTCCCAACTACTAGACTTATACGGATATGAATTTGGACGCTTATGTTGCTGTAAACTTATATCGTCAACTTTACTGCTAATTCATATGGTGGTGAAACCATACTTGCAGGTTTACTGCTGATGCGATGAAGTTACAAACTGAATTTTTTTCCTTCTTTTTTTTTTTATTATCTGGGTTTGGTCATGGGCCAATGGGTCAGGTCCACACAATGATGGATGAACATGTATGATTAACATGAATGTTAACTATTATGAAATTTAATTCATAATGAAGAAATTCAATAAAAGAGCCGTTATGAAATGATAGAGATAGGTTGTGTGGTTTGCTGGTTTGACAATTTTACGCGCGCAGCATGCAAAGTAACATAGTGAGACATTTGGAATAGTTTAAAGAGGAACTTCGATCGAAATTCAGGAGAGTCAAAATTAATTTCAACCGGTCAAAATAAATTAGGCTGATTTCTCAATTAAGATAGTTTCTTTCATATAAAATAACTAGCACAAAAACCCGTGCTAATCATAGGTATACATGAAGGGATGCGATTCTATACATATTAATAAAAGGGGGAAGATGAAAGTCTATAAGTAGGGAAAGTATATTAGTGGAAAGTGGAGGGAGAGTATCATGACAATTGTAGAAACCGAAAATAACTTGTTAATAATTGTGGAAACAAAAATAACTTATAGTCAAAATTAAAAAGTAAAGTCAAAATTAGATCCAAAACCTTCCAACGTAATATATTATAATACTATATTAAAGCCTTTTCAATCTAATCTAGACCTTTGGTTGTGATTTTGACGGTAAGTTATTCCCTCTTCTCTTATCTCTTGTAACTTTCCACTTCTTATTCCATGCAATACCCATATAACTACCCATCTCATGTAACCACCCATATAACTACTCATCTCATGTAACCACCCATGTCTCTTGTAACTTTTCCGTTTTTCCTTTTTCGTTTTGCAAAAAGTGCCTTACTGGTCACATCTCACGTTCCTGTTTTCTACATATTTTTCCTTTTTTTTAACCTCAATTCTCCTATTTGCTTTCTACTCTACTTGCTCTTAATTGCGAAGATAGGTAGGTCATATTTTTTATATTTTATTTTATGTCAAAAAATTTATTGTTGCCCAATGTATTTGGGCTACCCTTTAAGTTAAGAATTGTTTTCCAATTGCATGAATACTTCGTTTGCATTGTATGGAGAGACTCGTGCTCAGCACGGGTTTTTGTACTAGTTATTTATTAACCTCAATAGGTAGTGCAATTGGCTAGAACCACAGCTCATGGAGTCGGAAGTTGCGATTTCGAACTCGCGCTCTCTCCCTGGGCTACTTGCCCAGATAAAAGCTTGACGGGGGAGGCTGGGCCTTCATGTACCTCGGGTAATGCTCGTAAAAAAATCATTCATTAATTTTTGCTTAAATCTTGAAAGGGTTAAGTGAATTGTAACAATAAAAAAAATGGGTATCTAATTAAGTTTGAGATGCCCGCTTTCAAAATGTCCTTTTTGGGCTTTCCTGTTATCTGAAAGTGTGTTCAATTGGACTTCAAATGTGCATTTTGGTCTTTTCTAGAGGTGCAATGATATAAAGGTCATGTTTGGCGACCAAATTTTCAAGGAAAATATTATTGCTTTTCGTAAAAAGTCACAAAAGTCCGATGTTTGACTGTGAATCGTATGATATGGACCTCCTAAAACCCTCATTATGAGAATTCTCACCTCCACTCCCGGGGATATGAAGATGAAATAGATGTGGTATAAAGTTCTCGAATCTGCAGATTCCTCACCTATCACCAAATGTGACCGAATCTTCAGTTATATAAATCCGTAACAAGGAAATACCTCTTCTAAGGGGTAGTAATCTGTGGGAATTCTTACCTGTTATCAAATATGACTGAAGTGAATGGGTGAAATGACCGCTCTTCCATAATTTTTATAATTAAAGGCAAGTAGGGGGATTAAAAGAAACAAAAAATAGATAACAAAAACAAAAAAGAAGGATAAAAACCCTAAATATGCTCGATTGGACTAGTCATCCTCTACGGGATGGGCCCTTATTATGGTGGCACAACCTATCAATGCCCCATTCTCTCCCTCAAATCAACTGAATTGACCATAATTCCCAGTCAAAAATTGAAAACCTCTCAAAGGCATGTTTTGTGAAAAAAAAAGAAGGTTTTTTTGGTCATTTTTATACTGTAACCAACCAAATTATTCTATCTGAAATAATTTTCAAATCAAAGGCCAAAAAAAATTGGAGTTCTTTTTTTTTTTTTTTTTAAGTGGGTCTAACCCAAATAAACCCAATCCGATTATCCATTCTATCCATTAGACGGGCCTTGTTATGATTGTTCAATCTATCAAGGTCTTCTCAACTTAGGATTAATCATATTGATCCCAATTTCCGATGAGAATTGAGAGCTCATTTAAAACTAGCAAAATATACCCATGCTTAGCATAGGTAATATAATTATAGAAGCTTAAAATAATAATACTTTTGAATGAATTGTATTGAGGAAGAAAAATAAAATTGAAAGGTCTGAAATGCTAATTACTTTAACTGTCATAATTACATATTCAAACAACCAATCAAAATATTTTTCATCCTATAAAGGGTAAACCAACTAAGAGTAAAGCTCATTAAAAAACCCGACACGTTTTATTACCATTATAATGCATAGTATCTACCATTATAAGATTCTTTTGTATTCAAGCTCCTAGAAGTTTAATTGGAGATACAACTTTTCCTCTCTTTATGGAAGAAGACTTGCAAAATAGTGGTAAGCCTAGATGAAAAGACAACTTTTCCTCCCTTCTGAGTGGAGGAAAAGTTGCAAAATAAGTATGACAACTTTTCCTCCCTTCGGAGTGGAGAAAAAATTGCAATAGAAGTACACCACTTTCGTTGATGGTGGGCTAGCAGAAAACCACTATACCACTTTTCCTCCCATAAGAGTGGAGGAAAAGTTGCAAAATAATATGAATAGATCACTTTCCCTCCCTTCATAGTAGAGGAAAAGTTGCAGAATAAGTATACCCCAATATATATATATATATATATGGTGAGGCCGCATTTCCTCCCTTGAGAGCGGAGAAAAAGTTGCAAAATCAAGTATTCTGCCAAGCATGCTTTTGTATTTCACGGGAACTAAATGGAAGTTTAAATTAATGATACTTTTGAATGAATATTATTGAGAATGAAAAATAAAATTGAAAGATTTGAAAGGCCAATTACAATATTAATTGTTGTAATAATATATTCAAACAACCCATCAAAATATTTTTCATCCATTAAAGGGTAGACCAATTAAGCAGAAAAATCATTAAACAGCCCGACATGTTGCATTGCCGTTATAACGTATAGAATCTGCCATTATAAGATTCTTCTAAAAGAGAGATCTTAATGTCAATGATCTTAAGGTCATGTTTAAACATTAGAAAAAAATGAATATATTATATGCATAAAAAAAAAAGAGGAAAAACAAGTCCACTTTCGTTAATATTATCTATGTATATAATATTCTTTCTACATAAAGTAAACAACATAAGCATATAAAAGGTAAATCAATCACTTACAAGCTATCAAACAGAAAGTATATCATCAAAGATATCAAAACTACAGAACCAGGCCATGAAACTGATAATGCAAAAAGAAGTCAATATTAATGTCGGATTTCTTATATAAGATGGAGAAACCAAGGGAAGAAACAAAGAAAAAGAAAAAGAAAAAGAAAAGACAGAAGAAACAGGGAGAGGGAAGCGGTACCTGATGTTGCTTGAAAGAGATGCTTGTAGAAAAATCCAGTGCTCGAGGAGTTAATAATAACGCAGAGAAATGAGGCGTAAGGAGTATTAAAGAGGCATTTTAAGAGAGGAGGAGTTTCGGTATTAAATAGTTTTTATAATGAGGAGGTTGGATATGGATCAATTGAAGGGGTAAAAAAGAAATTCACACGGTCAAGATCAAATTGAGAATCATGGTTGATTTCTCAATTGAAATCAGTTAACTTCATTATAAATAATTGATTCTTCATAAGGTTGTGAAAAATCCACATCTGACCATTGTAAATCCTCATTTTTCATGTCCAATCCCACCTCGTGGGATTTGAAAACTCTCATTGTTGCAAATTTATCCATCAATACCAATTTCTATTATTATGCATTAATGTGTACCAATATCAATGTGAAATCCTCCTGTACAAATCTTTAACAAAGAATCCTTGTCTCAAGTGCAGTAAAAAGTCCTGGAATGTGATATTTCATTGTGGATTCTTTTCCTGATTTCAAACATGCCTTGGGTCTACTTCTTTTTTAGGATTCAGAGAATTCCTATTTGGAGGATTTCTGAATTCTCACACATAGTGGAATTCCTGAATGCTTATTTGCACTCGAGCATTCAGGAATTCCACAAAAAATGCAAATGGGTTGAAATTTTAAAATTCTATTTAGGAATTTAAGACCTTTAAAATGGGTGAAAATTTGAGATTTTTATGAAGAGATTTGGTATTTACAAATGGTAGGGGACAAACCATCACATCGCGTCTAATAAACCTCAACACCTCAAATTCTTGTTAAAAATCCTAACAAAGAAACAGGTCCAAAGTAACAGCAATAACTTGATTTCAATCATGGCTGGAACAGCATCCATCCCGGAACAGGTCTGGCATGACACTACCCAAACCTGCCAAAGAGAAAGATAAAGAGGGGTAAAGAGGACCACTATATTATCGCTTAAGCAGAACATGATCCCACATATTCATGTTTTATTCATTAAGGGAGTATCTCTGTTCATTATTATACAATATTAGATGAATAATTGAATGGCTTTAGAGATAAAGTTGAAAAATCATTCTAAACCACATCAATCCCAATCACAAGATATTTGGCTTCAGACCATACCACGTGTGCTTCTAAAAGAAAGACAGACAGACAAACCACTATCTAGATTTAGATTCAAGTGGGTTGCAGAAAAAAGGCTGATAATGATGTGCACTAATCACGACGCATGTGCATTGATTATCTCTTATCAACTTCACCAAGCTGCTTTACACGGGTCTACAAACAGTCCTCACATTTGAACGGGAACGGGAACGCCGAACGTTAAATTTCAAAAAAATTATATATATGAAATGCCTGTATAACATAATACTTATGAGTTTATAAATAATTAATTAATGGATACAAATACATCTTATCTATATATTCAAATATAATAAGTAGAGAAAAAAAATTAACTTTACAATTTAATCATATAAAATAGACAATTATTAATAAGTCGGAAGAAGTTTCTTCATTTAAAAAATAAATGTCAAGCTTACAGAAAAAATGTACATAAACTAAAGATTCTACACAAATTGCTTCATATTCTGTTGATCCGCGCTTCGATGACAGATCGGCTCCGAAAATGCCGATCCTCGTTTTCGGAGTGAGATCAAGGAGTGGAAATAGAGGTTTTGGTTATTAAGATTGGGACTAATACTGTCCTAGCAAAAAGTATCTATTCAAGTCCAATTTACCGAGATGCTTTTGAGTCTTGTGTGTACTCCAAGGATGGATCCGCTTTGAAAATGTCGATCCGCGTTTTCAGAGCAAGATCAAGGGGGGGAAGGGGAGGTTTCAGTTACTAAGGTTGGGACTAATACTGTCTTCGCAAAGTATCTATCCAAGTCTAATTCACCAAGATGCTTTTGAGTCTTGTGTGATTGGAGTGCAACTCATCCGGGTTAGGTCAGATTTTGGACTCACCCAAGCCCAATCTGTGTAAAACTGCCAAATTGAACCGCGAAACCAACCTAATGAGTTGGGGACGAGTCAATATCTCAAGTCATTGGATCTTGGCCTTTGGGCTTAGAACTATGAACGGGTCATAATGTGAACAAATTTGAATACACTGAAAGATTTCTTCAGCACAAAATAGAATAATTTTCAAGCCCCGCCTAAATATTGAACTGGCCTAGATTTTACATTGATCCAAGCCTAGCCAAAAGAGGGCTTGGCTCAGATCGGGATCGGGCTGGCCCAGGCCACGAGCAACCCCTGCCTTCTAGTATCTTTTCATTTTTCCTGTCATTGATACGTAGCGTCTAACCCATTACCGTTAGCCCGTTACGGCAAAACTGTGAGAATTGACCAAGGCTTATTCCTTTTTATTATGCCGTGACACCAAAGGCTTATCCTGTTTTAGTATGCCGTGACACCCACGTAGGAAAATAACGTTCACAACGTCCTACTGCCAGTCAATATGTGTCCAGTTACAAATATTACCCAGGTCAAACCAAACCCCAAGGGATAAAAAAAATCCAATTCCCCTTCATTTCATCTCCAAATAGTAAAATAACAAATTGGATCTTTTCAATTGACTATGGTCCGCCCCATCAAATAAAAAATCTTAGACATGCCATTTTCCCCCAACTGAGCTATTAGTGGCTCAAACAAAAATGACTACAAAAAAAAAATAAAGGTAGATATTTATAAACCGTATCCAATAATCTCTTCTTAGAGTTTCCATGTTACAGAGATGGGTTAGTGGCCGGTCCCATTGACTTGATCCAAATCATTCATAACATAGGTCCTTTATCTGTGCAATCGGCATATATCTATTTCATTCAGAGTAATATAGATCCAATATTCATCATTCAGTAGGAAGAAGTAGGGGCTTACATAATAATTAATCTCATTCTCCACATATTAAATCATCCGGTGGCGGATGTTACTCTAAGTCTAAATGCAATGAAAATTTGAAAGCCACCCATCATTGGAAGACATACGATATGAATTGTTAGATCAACATAATATAAACCCTACAGGTATACCGCAACGTGTGCATAGGATCAGTCCTTTCCCTATGAAATTTAGATACATGGGTTGAATGATTTTCTCCTACAGACATTCCTGCATATGAACATATGACAGTCGTCACTACTGCTTGCTGCTTGCTGGTGCCTATAAATGAGGGACCCCACTCTATCGATTGTCCCACTCATCCATAACTGTGGTGGGCTATATAGGTGAATAAATATATATATATATATATATATTACTTTTAATGGTACGGTTGCCTTTGCACCTAACAGTTGTCTTTAAATAGTTAAAATTTAAACATTTTTCACATAATGATATAGTGTGATGTTGCACTACCCTACTGCATCAAACAAACAATTCTCAGGGCCGGTTTGGTAATTTACTATTAAATTAAAAGTAATATAAAATATAAAATTAAAAGAGAATGAAATATAAAAGGATTATGATGATATTTTCTCTTTAGTGGACTGGTAGGAAATCTTTCTAACTAATTTTTCTTACTTATTGTGTAAAAAGTGAGTGTTTTTTTATGATTTAGTGGAGAAAGGAGATTGCATTTTTATTTTATTTTTTTAAATAATTTTTTTTTAAAGATGTGCACTTTTAATGTAATGGGACTCATTATCTAAATAAATAAAGGCTTTAAATTACTTTTTAGTGACCTTGTAAATTGCCGGACGGATCAAGAAATTTATTGGACTTGACGGCCGATGGTATTATCGGGAGTGTCTTATGGCAACTGTAAGGGCAATTTTTTATTTTGTATTTTAATAATATTATTTGGTTAGATTTAGCCATTTAGGTCATTGTACGCCACCCAGGTGAATATTTCGCTGTCACCGTCCATGACTCACTCGAGAAACGCATAATGCGAAACCGTGGCCCGCACGGACTACACGAATACGTATTCGTGTCTTGAGATTTGAGAATTCCAAATTCAGCCCAAAAGACCCCCACTCCTCTTCCGAGCCTCACGCCAAACCCCACAACACTCCCGCGCGCTTTTGCACATACGCTCTCTCTCAAGCGTCTTCTTGAGTCTCTCCCAACGATCAAATAATCCCCATAGCCTCCCAAGTCCAACGCGTGTTTGTAATAACTCGCCTTTTCGAATCGATTTGAATCGAAAAAAGCAACTTCATCTCTCTCTCTCTCTCTCTATCTCTATCTCTTCTTCCCTCTCCCGAGATCCCGACCGTCCAAACACCATGGAAGACGAGTTCAAGAACTCGGTCGAATCCGGCCTTAAACTCGCCAAGCGGATCTACCATGGCAAGGACCGGTTCGTATCTCCGCCGAGGCCGGTTGCCGGCATGGACAAAGATCCGGCGTCCAGGAAGACGTACCTGCCGACCGCTCCGATGGTCTACGCGGTGATCGGAGATCCGGCGATCGTCGACAATCCTGACGTTCCGAGCTACCAGCCTCACGTCCACGGCCGCTGCGATCCGCCAGCTTTGATCCCGCTGCAGATGAACGAGATCGCGATGGAAGTGGAGTGCGATCTGGACACGGCGTTCGTGTCGGTGAGGGGATCGTGGCGCGTGCACTGCGTGATGGGAAGCAAAAGCTGCGATTGCCGCCTCATGGTCCCCATGGGCGAGCAGGTCTGTTTCAATTTCATACCTTGATTGATTTTGATATGATTTTTATGATTGTTCTGTTATGGATATTTTCTCAGATGATGTTAGTTGATTGATGTCATTGTGAATTTGATGCGTTCTCTTTGTTATTCAAATGACTTTCGTAGGCGATGGCGATTTCTATTTTAAAACATGATTGCTTCATTTGTTTATGATGGAATCGATATTAAGACGTTTGGTTTTGCATCTGATCTTGTTTTGTGGATTAGCTTGATGTTTAGATAAGGGATTTGTGTATTTTATTCTTTCTGTGTTGATTTTTTTCCTTCTTAATGTATTGGCATTTGTTTATTCATTGTTCTCAATCAAGATATGATTTGGCTAACAGGGTTCAATTCTAGGTGTTGAGATTGAAGTTGCGAGAAGATCGTATTCTACCCAACTTACGCAAATGGAAGAAATACAGGACATGGAGAAAGCAACGAAAGGCGAAAATGGAGGTTTTTTGAAGCCGCAGATGTTCTCTTTAACAGTACCTAAGGTCAGTTATCAGACTTTCAGGTGGGGTGAGTTTCATGTGGTTTTTTCGATTCTGTTTTTAAAATTTTCTCTTTTGCTTTTGCAATTGTTCTTTTTCAAGGTTGATGGAGGGTCCAATCTTTCCATAAAAGTTAGTTGGTTGCAGCAATTGCTGTATACCAATGGTCAGTTCTCCCTTAGTGTACCATTTGACTTTCCAGAATATATTACTCCACCAGGAAAGAGATTTCCCACCAAAGAAAAGATACAGTTGAATGTGAATTCTGGTTTAGCAATCGAAGTTACATGCAACACTGCTAGCCATCCTTTGAAGGTACACCTTTATTTGTAGATTCAGTAGCTGCTTGCGAGCTTTTCTATTATGATCTGACTCTGCAAAAAGTTCTAGTTTGGTGCTTGTTTTCTTTTGGACTCCAACTAGATGGATTGCTTGGTCTTGTTCAAATGATATGGGTATTTTCCAGGAAAAAAGACGACAAATGGGGAAAATGGGTTTCTTGTATGAAGCAGACGTACTTACATGGTCAACTACTGATTTTCGTTTTTCCTATACGGTGAGATTCCAATTGCAGTTGCTGTTTCTGTCGTCACTTTACAAACATGTTTTTTGGCAAATGTGTGATTGTGATGAGCTTAAATGCTGGTCATGGGTTGTGATTTCAGTAAATATGTGGTATGATTATGAAAGCAACCAACTTTCATCTGTGCATGTATGTCGGAGTTCTGAGTATTGAAGGCTTAGAAATCCGATGACTTTGAGGCATTACCCTCAATTCCACTTTCGTGCTCCTTGGCATGGTAAAAGGTATGTCAAGGACCTTGAGCATTTTGATTTCAGGTCCTTGAATCATCCACTGCCATTGTACCCAGACAAAAATAAATCAATGTTAACCCAAAAGCTTTATCTGTTTTCATGTGTGATGGCATTTTTTGCATTTTATTTTGTGTTCTAATGACCATTGTGGCAAAGTTTGCATGCCTTGTGGAGACTTCTTGTCCAAATTTAGTATAGATTGATAGAATAGCGTTCAATTTATACGATTAAGCTTGAAGATCCCAATGGGCAATCATTTTCTAATCATCAATCAGTAATTGTTCCAAGAAGTATTATTGAAAATTGAGATATTCTCAAGGTGATGAAAGAATATTATATGCCCATTTACTGGTAATGAATTCGAGTCATATTGGACCGCAAAATATTAGTTCAAATCATCCAGATTTTCCTGAAGAACCATTGACCAGCCACTCTGAGTATAACCAGTAGAGGGGGGATGCTAAATATTTTTCACAAGTAGACATCCTGAATCTCAATCTGTTTCTTGTTAAACCATTTTCAAGCACAAACTGTAAAACTGTTGCCCTGCACTTGTTCAGAAATCAGGACCGGAATGTCCTTTGCTCATGCTAGATAAACATATTATCTCATTGAGTCTCTTGTCAATCAATTTTTAGGTGCAAACAAACTATAGAACTGTTGCCCTGCACTTCTTCAGAAATTAGGACTTGATGTTCTTTGCTCATGCTAGATAAACATGTTGTATTGATTAATCATGTGTCTTGTACATAAACTTGGATATTTAAATATTTCTTGTCTTCATATCTGCAGGTTTCTGCAAATGACATCTTTGGTTGCTTGCTTTTGCAATCTCCGTCTGTCCATGATTTCGATCAGAGAGAAATATTTTGCATGTATCTTTTTCCTGGCCAGAATAAACAGGTGTTTTCACTTTTATCCATTACTACTGTGAAGCAATTGTGCTCTTATGCTAGATTCTGCCAGTGCAGTGAATCAATTTTCTAGCCTTTTGTAATAGTATAACATTTTTGCTAAAAGTGAACTGAGTACTGCTATTTACAAAGTTTTCATGCCATGGACAGGTTGTGCCTCCCAATTGAAGGAGATATCTTTAAACCATTCCTTGGCAAGGAATGGGCAATGCAGTTAGTCTATCTTAAAGAAAGTGAATCAGTGACGCATTGTGTTTGTTTTTTTTTTTTAATTTTTTTTATCGTATGCAGTACTTTCCCTCTTCTTAGTATTACCATGTAGGGGCATAGCATACGCATTTTGTGCCATTTTGCGCTTCATGTTTATGACTAAAGAAATGAGTACTGGTTTCCTGTGTGGAAACTGTACATTCTGAACATTGACTAATGATATCTGAGTTATTCTTTCCCTTGGTTGGAAATTTTCAAATATGCTTTCCTAGCTGGTTTATTGGAGTGCAAGATTAGTCATAAGCGCTTGACATCTTGCTACAACCTCAGGGCTCAGGCCATCCATCCCTTGCGTTTTTATTTTATGCTTTTGCGATGAAGGTGAAAGTGGTACTTTTCATCCATATACCGTAGAATTTGGCCCTAAAAATTGGAGGCTACTCTTCTATTTTTTTTTTCTTTCTGAAATCTGAAACGTTGTTTTTTTTTTTTTTTTGGCAATTCTTAAACAAGGTCCATTTCTAAAATTAGCTGAGTTGAACACTGACCAGGATGTCCATAAGATGGGAAAAATCTTCATATACTTGGCTGGGAAAATCTATGAACTAGGACAATTTCAAGTTTTCAACTGAATGATTGTTATTGTCCAAAATCACAATAGGTGTACTTTTTTTTTTCTACTTGCATTTTGTTTTTATTCTTGTCTTACACTATCTGCAACTAGTTTAATTTTTGTTGGAATTGTATTGATAGATACACCTTATCATGTTCTAATGGTTTCGATAGGTTTTCAGAAAAGACGTGGTTTTTCTTGTCGATATAAGCGGAAGCATGCGAGGAAAGCCACTCGAGAATGCTCGCAATGCAATAGCAAAAGCCCTCTCCAAGTTGAGTCCAAAAGATTCATTTAGCATAATAGCTTTCAATGAAGAGACTTCTGCATTCTCATCATCTATGGAGTTTGCAACCGAGGAAGTAATAGAAAGGGCTACCCAATGGATGAGTGAAAATTGTGTTGCTGGTGGGGGCACAAACATTCTAGCCCCCTTAAATGAGGTAAAGCCTCATTTTGGATTAGTTTGTGGGTGATTTTCTTCTCTACAGAATACTCATTACTTATTTTTCTGACCCCCTAAGTGTTTCTCTGCATTTGTGTGTGAGTGTTGGCCTGGCCCTCAATGTATGAGTATAGTCAAGATTTTCTTATTACTTGATCCACTATACTTAATTTTGTTATATCTGTTAACATCTACTCTCTTCGTTTCTTTTTGTCCTTTTTCTTCTTTGGTGTTATAAGCAAGTTTGTTCAGAAAATGTCAATTTTGGTAGAGTAACATCTGAGGTTATTATCATGCTCTCTGTTTTTATCCAGGCAATGGAGATATTAGCCAATGCTTGCAATTCAACTACAAATATTTTTCTCATCACTGATGGTTCTGTTGAAGATGAAAGAAACATTTGCAATATTGTGAGAACACATATGAAAAGTATAGGATCCACGTGTCCTAGGATTTCCACTTTTGGCATAGGTAAGAATCATGGGGATTTTGGCCTACCTCCATCTTATAGCATGGCATTCCCCTAGTCATAATCTCAAGTTATGATAATTCAATCTCGAAAAAATTAAGCAAGAAAAAACTATCTAAACTTGCATGGGTACTTTCTGACTTTAAAGTGTGATCTTTTCTTATTAGATGTTTTAATGGAAAGAATTTTTGACCCCATAAATATTAAACGAAAAAGAAAAAAAGGAAAAGAGTGTGCCTTTTGGCATGAACCATATGTATGGGTCCTCTGGAATCTATGATTTCTTGCTTTAGTTCCTTAAAACTTGAAGAGGTTTTGGAGAAAATGAATTTAGCCTTGTTGTGATGATCCCTAATATCAATTCTGGTCCCAGTTGACCAGAATTGATACCTAAGGCTTATATGCAGTATTGAATGCCAGTGAATGAAGTCCTAAACTTTGAATTGTAGACATAATTTTGTATACATTATCTTCTACATCTAAGTTTTGAAAACAACCCTTATATCATGTACATGTTACATTTCCCTTTCATAGAGTTTTTCTTTAAATAACCATGCTTAGATTTGCTCTCTCTCTCTCTCTCCCCTATTAACTGTTATATTGAAACAACACGGCAGGTTCATATTGTAATCACTACTTTTTGCGGATGTTGGCATTAATTGGTAGGGGATACTATGATGCTGCATATGATGAAGGTATGTTTTTTTCTGCCTTCTTTACAATCTACATAGAGTACTCCATTATGATTCTTGCCCTTGTGTCTGGAAGGGTAAACTATGGATGGAGTGATCCTCCGTAATCATAAATGTGTATGTGCTGGATGTTCGTTTAGTAATCTTAAGAGGGCGAAAGACTAATCTTAAACTTGCAAGTGAATATCTGTAGATCACTCTCCTTTTGTTGGCGAAGCAAGGGGAGGATAGATCTTCCCCTTTTGTTGCTTTTCCTTTGTAGTTCATTTGCTCTTTCTTTGTTGTGATTTTTTCTTTGTGAGAGTATAATGCTTTTATTCCTTCTTTTTCCGCTACCATTTTTTGGTTGGGTGTGGGTCTTTTCGTATGCCTTTTTAATGGAAGTTGTTCTTACCAAAAAAAAAAAAAAAAAAGCACTCTGTACATCACTCCACAGTCAACACATGGGAAGAATGTTTCTTGACTTCTGTCTTTATGAGAATCCATCTAACATGATAAAGATCCCAGGGCACAGTAGAAGGTGCTTACTACCACAACCTTAAGGCTGTGGGTTCAAGTCATGTTACCGATTAAAAAAAAATCTAAGGCCATGTTCTTTAATCATTCTGTAGAGGTTGAAAAGACTCACTAAATCTGATTTTCATGTTTACATCAATCAATTCAATGTTTATGGAGGGTGAAACATCTGAAGCAAGTATAGGATCAAGTCGTATTAGAGGAATGCAAGTATAAGACCATGCTAATCTGGTGAACTTTAATATGCAGTTATGTACCCCTTAGATGAGATATACTTATTTGTCTCAAATCTATTGTTCATGTATGCTTCCAAACTTCTCAGAAGGAACAATCTTTGGTATTGTACTTTGATCTAAAATGCATGAATTCTTTAGAATAGCTTTTCTTAGAGTAGGTTTCTTCAATTGATTCAGACATGAATAAAAGAATCAAAGTTTTCCTGTTTGTATTTAAAAAACAGGTGAAGATTTTGATTAGTTGAGAATGACATTTTAAATGTTCATAATGTATCAGAAAGAATTCTAAATTTCTCTTATCTCTTTTTGTTTGGTCAGATTCAATTGAAACTCGATTGCAACGATTGTTCACAATAGCTTCGTCCAGCATACTTGCACATATTACTATTGAAAGTTTTGACGACCTTGATGATTTTGAGGTAGGCTTTTCAGATTGGTTTTTTCTTATTTGATCTTTACCAGACTTCATCAGAGCATTGTTTGTGAAACATCAAGCTACCCATCCAATGTTTGCATTATTGGTGGAAAAGTTCCAATGATGACAGCACTGGGTTGCATCTGTCTGTGAGATAAATGACTCTTTGTTATGATTGATTTGGTATACACATGATCCAGACCCTAGCAGAAACTTGTCATTTACCCCTAGTTGCAGAAAAAAGGAAGGAGAAGATGTAAAAGGTAGGATATGTAAGGACGTTTTTGGACAAATATTTATATATGAAGAGGAGATAAAATCTTTTATAGAGACTAGAGAGCAATGAGAAGAAGTTGGGTGGCAGTTGCCACATGGCAGCCTCTAGTTGCTGCCATACCAGCAACCAATAGTTATGACTCACAAGTGTGGTACAACTAGACCACACTTGCAATGGTTGCTAAGAAAGGAGGAAAACAAAATTTTCAAATGGGCTTTGGAGGGAAACAAAGAACCACTTGTGCGAGTCTCTTGCCCACATATACACACATGCATGCGATGCCAGTCACATGACTTGACCCAATCTGTCTTGGGACAACTTGGTTTTATCTGAGTTCTATCAGAGAGGAAGAATCGATAAAGAGTTCAATGCTAGTTTCTTGACGCTTATTCCCAAGGTTCCAAATCCAGTAGATTTGTGAGATTATAGGCCTATCAGTTTGATAGGGTGCGTTTATGAAGTGTTGGCCAAGGTTTTGGTGAATAGTGGTGACACTAGGCAATCTATTGCGTAGTGTTAATAAAGTGGTGCATTTCCTCCCTCTTATTATCAGCCCTTGCCAAGAGGCCTTTGTGGCTAATAAGCAGATTCTAGATGGTATTCTTATCCCAAATGAGCTCATTGACACTAGGCAATGTCTCATAACTCATGAGCATGGGTTCATTTTTAAAATTGACCTAGAAAAGGCAGGCATATGACCATGTGGAATGGAATTTTGAGAGCAATAGTTGCTTTATTTCTGATATTAACCAGTGATTAATCTACTTTTTTATTTCTTTCTCCTGGCTTTATAGTTTATACTCCGAATATATCTACCTTACCCAGTCTACATTTCACTTTTAGGTGTACCCTTTTCCTCTTCCAGATCTTTCATCAGAATGCCCTCTCATATTATCAGGCAGATACAGAGGAAACTTTCCAGAGACAGTTAAAGCTAAAGGTATTTTAGCTGACATGAGGAGTACTGTAATAGACATGAAAGTACAGAAGGCAAAGGACATCTCTCTTGACAAAGTAAGGTGGCAACCCTCAAACCCGTATGCCCTTGGGTTTTGTTTACAAATGTTTATGCTTTGAACTCTATACCTATCAATGTATTACGTTTGTTATTTATCACTATGCTGAAGGTCTTCTTAGCACAATGGACTATAGTGACAATGGACCTTGTTGGGCCCCAACAAAGCATTTGTCCTATTCTGCCTGAATTTCAGGTTCGGGCCCAGCCTGTTAGTTATTTGCATTTTATTCAAGAATGGGCCCAAGCAATGACAGAAGTAAACGCACTTGGTCTTGACCAGCTAGCCTGAGTCTGGCCCTCATTTAGCTAGATTTGAGCTCTCTTTTTAAGTCTGTATGTTTTACTTGGGCCAATTTTATGGCCCAATTTCTAAATGGGTCAGACCTGCGACTTTATGTGCTTCTTTCCCAGCATGGCCCAACATAGGGCTATTTATAATTGCAAATGGGCTGGCCTGGACATGGATTTCAGTCCTATTGGATGGATCCAGCTTAAATATTAGGTGCAATGACCAAATGGGCTGGGTTTAGACAAGCTTCATCTTGTCCAACCCGGCCCATGAACAATCCTGCTAAAATCACAGCCAACCCCTGCCTGTGGTAGGCTAGGCCAGAAGCTCTCCAGGATCGCCTTGTTTGCTGCCAGCCTTAGTTGGTGAATTTATGCATGCCTATGTGCAAAACTGACCTTAAATTGATGGGATGAGGCTCAAATGATGATGACGATGACCTTGGAATGCTAATGTCATAAAAATAATTCTCTCCCAAGTCCTAATAGTCATTGACTAATCAATGTTTAAGTGCATTTCATAGCAATTTTCAACTTGGTTTCCTTATTACTGGCTCTCAACAGGTATTTGCGAGGAGATGGATAGATGTTCTCACATCTCAGGCATGGTTTTCTGAAAGCAAACAACTTGAGGAGAAGGTTGGCTAAAGTCTTATCTGTCCCACTGCTATTACAATCTCCATTATAAACTTTGGAACTATAAATATAAAACTCTTTCAATAAATGTAACGAAAACATAGAGTTTACTCTAGCAATGTACAACTTTTCGAGTTTCCAGTTCTCAGGAATTTCAACATCCTCTTCTGCAGCAAAGCAATAGTTTTGTGTCTTATTTTTATTACATTGGGGCCACGGTTTTGGTGATGTCATACAGACCATCACTCTGATGGAGATGAGGATGGATGCCAAATTGAGATCCCTAGCTGGAAGATCCTAAACATTTCTTTCAGATTCTGTAGACAGTTACATTTTTTTTGTAACTATCTATTCAGCTATTTCCTGAAGAGTACGAACCTTCCAATCAGAGAAATCTTTGGGTTTTCTAACCACAGTGGAACCAGTGAAACCAATGTTTGGATCACTGAACTATGGACTCGCAGTGGACATGGGTGCAGAGCTTGATCCTTTATTGAATATAGTGGTCAATATTGCTGAAATCATTTATTAATGGCTGTCTTAAAATTTGAGAAACCAAAGCTCTTTATTGAATTAAAATTAGCATCCTTCTTATATGACATGTGGTAGTCCTCTCAGCTCTTTGTATGGAAATTGACCACAGAGCTAGACATAGGTGGAGGATGGATTATGGAATGTTTTTTCTCTTGCAATTCCATTAGCCCTCCTAGTAATCAAAATTTCTAATCTACCATTTGTTTGTTCTCAGTTATGAAAAAACTCTCTTGATTCATGGACATAAATCTCCTTGTACGAACATAAACAAATCACTCCAGATTTTACATACTGTAACCATTAAAAAAAAAATAAAAAATAAAAAAAATGTAACTTACCACATTAGATATATAATTTTTTTTGTTCCTTCCTATATTTCAGATTGTGAAGATGAGCTTACAGGCCGGTGTTACTTCTGAATATACTCCTGTGGTCTTACTTCAGAACGATAACCAAAAACCTGTCTTTGAAACTGAGGTAAGCATTGGTCCTAAATATAGATTTTTTTTTTCTTGGTAAAATGATAAAATATATTTTTTAGGTTTCACTAGAAGCATATATGTTTCAGTGTGAATGACATGAAGTTGGTCCAATACCATTGGTCGTCCTTTCGTGTTCTGAATTGGCCTTTTTAGACTAGGTTAATTTGGCTTGGTCAAGTCTCAAGTAAAGACTCAGGCCCATTTACCGATTGGGTCAAGCTTGGTTCTTGGTCATTCTTCAATTAGGTCCAGTCTTGTCCAGGCCATCTTTCATCCTACATGTTGTCTATTCGGGAAGCTTGAACTTGATAATTTTTATAAATAATTGGCCAAGTCTGACATTGGCATGACAAAGAAAATGGCTTATTAACAGGACCCCATAAATTCTACACCGTGCACCCCTTTCGTGATTCAATCAATTTATATGATGGGCACTGTAAGGGACGAGAAATTAACCAAATATCTCCCCCATTCGGTAATTCTTACCAATCCCACTATGCCCTTGTTAAATAAATATTGACAGCTTAGTGACCGTCCAGTTTCAAGCTATCTAGTACATGACTTGATCTCAAGCATTTGAATTGATTTGACACAGAACTTTTAAAGAGTATTGGAAGTGTGCTTGAAAAGTGCATTACTTATATGCAGATCTCACTAGGTGGAGGTCTTGGTATCAACGTACGTGACTCAGACTGAAACCAGCACAGTCCTCATGTATGTCAACTGCAAGACCTTTCCACTAGTGGGAGAAACACCATAACCAGAAATAAATTATCCTCTGTCCGAGGATAACTGCATCCTCACGACCTTTTTCTGATGTGCTTTATTGTGGATATACACACCCCAAAGATCTCCTCCCCCCCCCCCCCCCCCACCACCGCGAAGCGACCACAAAACCTTATTTGCTTAGTGCTGGCAATGTCACAGAGAAATACAATGCTTAAACGTGCATCTCCTCAGCTGACAGCTCAATAACAGTACATGTGGACACTACTTCTGGTCAGAAATCATTCATATACCAAAGATCTCCCTGTCAGATGATACTAAAACCGTAACCTTCTTACTCCAACTCACCCAACAGACTGGGGGTTGTAGTGGTGACTTTCTATTGGACAGCTAGGATCATCTGCTATTGTGGTTCGGTCCATTCCTTAATCGAACTCAACGGATCATTTCACGTATATTTATTAAGGATTATGTAATTCCTCAGTTCCTAGTGTTTACTTTTTGAATTTTAATTAAGCATTTTGGTAGTTTAACACCTTGTCTGCATAAGCATTACTCTCTCTCTCTCTCTCTCTCTCTCTCTCTCTCTCTCTCTCTCTCTCTCACACACACACACACGCTTAGCAGAGTTGAATTATATTGAAATTAATTAATTCATTTCGACAACAGGCCAAGAGAAAGAGCTCAGAGAACATTCAGTCCAATGTCGGCAGAATAGCACTACTGCGCGGCCTGGGTATTGGCTTTGGTAATGTGACTGCGACCATGGAAAATGCTCCCGTAGGGTTTGGAAATGAGAACTTGGCAGAAACTAACGAAGTTTACGTTAAGGCTAAACGCTGCTGTAGCAAGCTTGGTTATTGCTGTTGCTGCCCTTGTTGCATCAGTGCATGTTCTCGGATGAATGACCAGTGTGTGCTCGTCCTTACCCAACTTTGCGCTGCTCTTTCTTGCCTCGGTTGTGCGGGTTGTATTGATCTATGCTGTAATGATTCTGATTGAGTGGAATTTCAGACGGAAGATTTCCATTTTCGTTCTTGTATGTAGCACATAGTGTGTACCAAGATGTATTTGTAATTTCTTTCTGTCTAAAACTCTGTAATGATTCTGAGGTGTGTAATACTAGAACGCAGTGCTCGTTCCTGATTAATGTTTCAATTTTTCTTCTATCTATTGAGGCATCGTTCACTTGAGTGTATGGTTGGAAATGGGATGGACTAGGGGGTTTGTCTTTTACTCATGGAAAATGAAATCAGATTTACATTTGTGAATATAAATGTGAAGAACAATACCATGTTTGTTTGTTTTGAAGCACTATTTTCACATGAATAAACATTGAATTATTCGTATAAGAAACGGAAGTAAATGTTTTGAAGTTCAATGAATCATTAAAATTTGAATGATTGGAATTAAATATTTGCAACACACGGGAGCTCGGCACTGGCACTTTCTTAATCATAGAAAAGATTTTTCTATGGAAACACAGAAAATTAAACGATTTTTTGAGCTTTTCCTCTACATCAAATGATGAAAAGGTTTCTACGGGAAATCATCCCACATTCCTCTTCGTTTCTGCGGCAAAGTGGTTACACAACTGCTCTCGAGTGGATATATGACAATCTAGATAACAAAATGTCATACATGATGATGTTCATGTAGATGCGACCGGCAATTTATGCCACTGCGGGTTCTTTTTTCCTGTAAACATATGCCTCTTTGTGGTTGAGAATGTATATTACAAGATATTTTGGTACCGAGAGTATTATTTGTGCCTTTCTTATGTAAGTATAAAAAAAAATAAAATCAAAGAAGTGAGGTGCATTTGGCCGCACGCAAAAAAGTAAAAAAGCGACCATGAGGACATTACCTTAATTTTTAGGATTTTATGGGAAAGATTTTGGAGTTTGCGAGGAATGGCCCCCAAAGGTCGTGCAGTACAAACTCAGTGTTTTTGCCACTTTTTTCTCCTTCTTGTACTTCTGTCATGAAATTATAAAAAATGGGGTTTAGAGAGCAGTAATATCTTTAAACCCCATCATTTCTTTCCACTTATATGAATGATTTGGTGCATTCAGAATCATTTCGGGTCGGGTAAATGAGCATTTGGTGCATTCGGATTCATTTCGGGCCGGGTCTTGATTGACCCAACCGATATCAAATCCGATCTGTTGCCATCTCACTGGGTAGAGAGAAAGAGAGAGAGAAGATCTCAGTCTGGACGGTCTGGATTGATATACATGCATAAATACAGAACTTGTACGCGCATTGCGGGCAAAACTCAAAACCATTTTCAATCTCTCTGTGTCTCTGATGGAGAATATGAGGAAAAGGTGGGATCTTTCCTACACGCAGAAAGAAGATTCCTGAATTTCTCCGGATCGACTGGTTCTCGATCTCAGATTTTCCAAGAAAAGATCCGGCAACTTTCTCCTCAGTATTGTGTTTTTGGTCGAATTAGGGTTTAACCTGGACGTGGTAGGTTGAAAATTGGGGTTTTGGTGGAATGGTAATGCAATTGATTGGACTCTGTGGTGGGAAGAGGACAGTTGATTGCAATTGAGCTGCCAATGCAATTTGATTTGGTTTCAAGACATTTTTCGGCGATTTTTGATAGTCCGAAAACGGTACAAGGTTTCAATGTCTTGGGCCGGAGCAGAAGATATTTTTCTCTCCACCTCTCTTGCAAGCTATCTTGACAGTAATCATCCTCTCTCTGTGTGTGTGTGTGTGTGTGTGTGTGTGTGTGTGTGTGTGTGTGTGTGATTCTAACTTCTTTTCTGTTGTGCTAAATGAAAAAAGAACCCTTCTTTTTGTAGTGTTTTCATTGTACATTGATATAGTATGATGGTGATGATACAGTTTTTTTTTTTTTTTTGAGAAAGATTACATGATGATATAGTATATATATTTGGGTGTATTGCTAATGCAGTAATTTGGGCTGTGGGTGAAATGGGCTTTCACGAAGACAACTTAAAAAAAAAAAATAAAAAAATTCCTCCTGTTGGCCTTGTTGGTTTGCATTAAAACTCGTAAGATTTGAATACTTATATGGTGCTTAAAAAAATGGGTTGTGCTGCGCTTGGAAAGCGAGGATATCACTTGCATGCTCAGAATTATTTAGTTACCATTCTGGTTAGCCCAATATTGTGCTGTTGTTATTTGTAGTAAGGAAGTTGTAGGATATTACACCCTATTGAGCTACTGCTTTTCTCAAAACCAATTGCTAATGGGAAACGGCACAACAATGGTTTTATGGTGAGGGCGAGACCATAATTATGACCGCTAAGGAGCAAGGGTGGACGTTGACCTCAACAGATGTTATGGCTGATTTTTCCAATCAGCTATAGTGGGTTACGATTTGGTTTTTATGGTATTCTAGGCATTTTAATTTGGATTTTTTTTTTAGATTTGAGATTTAGTCCAGGTAAGAAAGCATTTTTAGAAACTTATTTTAGACAGAAGTTTCTCGTACAATATGAAAATGAGACTGATTTTTAAAAAAAAAATTTAATTCATAAATGCACATAGCATGAAATAAAAATTGAATGTTTCTGTTTGTTTTAAGAATTGTCTCTAACAGTTATATATTGAAGCCTCAGAATCCCTATTTCTTATGTGCTTTCTTCTTGAGACCAATCTTACTAGTTCATCTTGTGCCCATCTAACTTTCCTGCATCAGCAAATCCTCGTCCCATCTATTTGTCGGACTACTTTTGTACTCGTCCCTACTTAGGGCTACTTCACTCAAGTGACATTCTAACATATCATTTCTAACTTTCTCTCTCCAAGTTTTTATTGGTCTTTCATGTCTTCTAGTTCCTTGTTGCACTAATTTACAATTCTTTTGACTAATAGTTTCTTCATTTCAACTCCATAGAGAAACTTCTTGTATTACTACGAGATGGGAGGAAGCTTTTGGGGATCCTTCGATCCTTTGACCAATTTGGTACTATACTCTCCTCAATTTAAGATATGTTTTGATTTATTATTATTATTTTTAGTTTGCACGGTTGCTATTTGCTAAATCATGTAATTTGTTTTGTTCACAGCTAATGCTGTTCTTGAAGGTGCCTGTGAACGTGTCATTGTTGGAGATCTGTATTGTGACATTCCCTTGGGTCTGTATGTTATTCGTGGGGAGAATGTAGTCTTAATAGGAGAGCTGGTAAAGTCAACTTATTTTTTTACTAATAATTTCTGAATTACTATATGGGACAAGGCTTTGATGATGATGAGCGTCTGAAGTATTATATACTTTAGGGACTAGGATAAATGTAGTTTTTTTTTTTAATCCCAACCAGCAGCGCTAATATTGGGATTTGGGCCCACATTTTGGTAATATTGGATGTTCATGGGGCAGGCTCCACACATCGGATCTCATGACTGTTCGCCAATATCTTTCTAATTTTCTGATCCTGGCTATCTAGATGGTGTCTTGCAAACAGTAATTGCATCCAATGGTCCACATTTAATACATGCAAGATATGTAGTTAAGATCACTTGATGGGCTATATTGTTTAGGGTTTTCTCCCACTGGGCTCATCATATGAAGTTTTTGAATTCAAGAGACCAGCGGGCACACACAGTATGCAATGACAAGGAGAAAAAAATGGTGCATCAGACATTTTATGCTTCCTCAAAATATACTATTTCTTTGATACTAACAGGAGTTTTTTCTTTCCATGGTTGGATTTGTTATCTTAAATTGGTTTATAATTGGCAGGACCTAGAAAGAGAGGAGCTTCCTGCACAGATGACTCGTGTTTCATCTGCAGAGATAAAAAGGGTTAGTGCTACTTTGAGAGTCTGCTCGTGCTTGTAAATGACTTGCCCTATTTGCTTCTCTTTGTGTGCGCGCGCGCGCGTGCATTTTTCATGCTTGCTATTGGTATTTTATCCTGTTTCTGTATGCTTTGTTGCATGTCCTTTTCTATATGCTTTGGTCTGCGCAAGTTGCCAAGACTGGTCCGTTTTATGCATGTCTCTGAGGTGTGGTGCATGCAAAGATTGATGTGAATTTGATGCAACTTATGTAGTTGCATTACTCATAGTTTAGGTGCCATAGCCACGCTCAAATATCACGCTGAAAAATGCTAAACCAGTTAAGCAAGTAGCAACTGAGATGCCCATGCATGAACCAATTTGGCGCATTTAAGATCTTGGCTCTTCATTAGAGGGACGTATGATGAATTAGCGGGGGGTATCTCATTATTTAAGAAACAACTCTGTAAATTGATTTTGTCCTTTCTGCTGTCCATTATTGGTCACCCATCCAGCGAGTGAATTTCATATTCCTGTTCTGATTTGGATGCATATACATGTTTGTCACTTTCTGGTGCTCCACTTTTAAGATGACCTCATGCAGTCCCTTTGGGGTTTCATTGAGTTTTCATCCTATCCAATAAAAGTGATAGGGGAATTTGGGCTTGTTCTCATGTTTCTTTCTTGAGCAAGAGCTTCTTCCTTTCAAGATCCAAATTTCTTCTCTCTGTGCATCTTTTCCACATCTTAGTTCACATCAATAGCAAATAAGATCCCCACTGATGTATATGGATCCCATAACTCCACCATATGTTATGTCAGGGCATGCATCGGTTATAGTCTTCAAAAAATGAGGATTTCCGTCACAGGCACTCGGCCATAAAACTCGCCAAGCTAAACTTTCTTTTGTATGCAAGCAGCTCCTGACCCTCTCAGCATTGCTGGGAAAAGGTTATAGCCGATATGATATGGTTTATATGGATCACCTCTGTTTATGGCCCTTTGATAGCTTTGCCTGACCTCGTTCCTTTATCTGCCATATTTGAAATTTATTCCCAGGCTTGCTCACTAGCAATTATGAATGAGCCTGGCTGATGCTTAGGTCAGGCCTCAATAGAAAGGATTTATGCCTTCCGGCCCAACCTATTTTTTATTTGCCATGAAATCATATTAGCAAAGTGGGCTGTTGTGTGTTGGGACTTAATTTCTCAATTGAAGGATGAAAAATTGAGCAACAATGGGAGACCAAACCAACTGCAGACCATCGACAAGAGAGATACTTCTACTTTGAACCTCATCTATCAAGCAAGCAACATCCTCTCTCTCTCTCTCTCTCTCTCTCTCTCTCACTAGGTTGTGTTTGAATAGCATATTCAACACTATGTTTTCAGCATATAAATGTTTCAGGAACATTGCAGTCATGTCTACACCAGCGTCACCATTTATCATTATTCTTTTTTGATCCTTTTTTTCTTCCTAGAGCAGTTGTCTTGTATGCTGAAATTTTACATGTTCAAGTTGAATGCTTTTTGGGCCATGCAATTTTCCATTGGTTTTCCCAAAATACTTCTCAGTGATTGCAATGCCATTCTCTTTGGCAGGCACAGAAAGCAGAAAGGGATGCTACCGATTTGAAAGGCTCAATGAGAAAGAGAATGGAGTTCCTTGATTTAGATTGACAGTAACCTACATATGGAAGATGCTGCTGATGTGGTAAATTTGTGTCCCACGTCATCTGCAAATATTATCGCGGGGAGACTGGGAGTAGTTCTTTTTTCTAATTATCTTTGGAATAATCTTTTTGGGGATTGCATCTGAAAAAATTATCTTTGAAGGCAATACTTGGGATTTGGGTGTTCTTCCTGATGGAATGAGGGTAGTGTGACTGCAGTATTTATGCTCTTTTTAGGTGTATCATGAGAATTGTATTTTTGTTTCCTTTTTTTCCTTGTTGGTTTTAAGTTGGTTGGCATCCTTTTTATGTAAATTATTTTTGAACTGCTGGTTTAGTTTTGATGGCTTATCTCCAACATCTAACTAGCTTCCAGTGAATCAATTCATCAAAATTGGAAGGCTGTTTCTTGTCAAGGGAAACTATTTAAATGACCATAAACATTACATATTGAAAGGAATGAGGTGGTCTCACGATTGCAAAAGTTAGACACTCAACTGAACACCAATTCAGACCTTCTCAATTTTGACCATTCTATAGAGATGAACACCTCTCAATATTATCTCTTTTGTTCGTCAATGGTTTTGGAGTGCCAAATGAGCAAGTGGTTACATAAGAATTTATGTCTCCTATTTCATCTCTCCCTAATTTTTCCTAGAGATTACATAACTACTCAACGCCATGCATCCCCTATTTTTTCTGTCCCTCTAGATTTCTCTAGCATTTCAAGTGATGCATCTATTTGGACAAGCCTATTCTCTCCTTAAATTTCATTCTTCGATCATGCAGCCTCATTTCCTTGATTTCTCCAAGTTTTTTCAATATTCTACTTTGTAGATTTGCTTAGTTATATTAAAAATAGAGATCTCTCAGTTGTTTCTATAATCCCAATAAACTGTGCTGCTTCTTTTTTCTCGTTCATTTCAATGTATTTGGTGAGACTTTAAATGTCCTAATCTCAGAAAAGACAATTCTATTTCTCTGTCTTTATTTTAAATATCGTAGACTTTGGATATTTGTTGTAGCAAAAAAAATAATAATAATAATAAAAAAATAAAAAAAATAAAAAAAAGAGTTCTATAGGATTTGAATTTGGTTCGTGTTTTATTGTTCATATGCTTCTTTAAAGTTGGTTCAGAAGCATTGGACTTTTCCTCAGTAGTAATTTTTTTTTAAAAATGGTTTTCACTAGGGATTTTCACTTAGACAATCCTTAGGTAAATGCTTTTTCTTTTTTCTTCTTAAGTTTAGTTATTCACTAAATGATAGGGATCTCCTAAAGGAAGATGGCTGATTTCCTCTCTTCCTTTTCTTTTCTTTTTTTTTTTTCCACTCTCAAATGGAGACCATCTAACAAATGACATTAAATGTTGAAGAATTTGACAAATGACAAAAAAAGTCTTCTCAGTTATTTATTTAGTACAAGTTGGTAATTCAGACTGCATGTGTTTGCCTTGGTTTGTGAATACATATGTAATTTTATTGTTTTTTTTATCATGCCCTTGTTCATGTCCAGTTTCAAAACAGTTTTTTTTTTTTTTTTTTTTTAACAGTTGTTGTTTTGTTTAATGACAGAATATTTACGTTCTCCCGCTAGCTTTAATGCTAGTTCCTATTGGGCTTGGAATTGGATACTTGATTTCAAATGCATGAGTGCCAATTTGTGATAAAACGACAATCTGGACGAGAAACTGCCTAAAACAGGATTTGTCATATATATATTTATATATATATATATATACACACACACAAACACACACATAGACTTAACTGCCAGTTAGCCAATCATTTAAAAGACGTTGCGTCAAAGTTGTCCCCTATTTGTCCCTTATTTTATATATGATGATGACTAGTGATAGTAATAATGATTTCCAAGAACCAAAGTCGAGCTGTTACACCATAATGTGTTATTATTGTATTATTAGAGTCTAGATCCGGTGCTTTATCAGTTTCCTCGTGTCCTTAAATAATTCCCAAAAGCTTTGTGGTCCAGCTGTTAATGTTAACATGTTATTCTACTACCATTAGAAGAGTGTAGATCCGATGCCTATGCCACTCAGTCCAAAATGGTATTGGTAATGGGCTAACATGTGAAAATGAAGGAAAGTGTGGATCAGTCATGTTTCTTCAACTGGCATTTCGTGCCTATTAGATTCATTTTTCTGGCAATTAATTCATCCATCTCTTTATGTTCATTGCCCATTTTTGTACATCCATTTCCATTTTGAATGGAAGCCGTTTGATTGAGTGCTTTTCTTCTTTTTTTTCTGCATCTGATTTGGGTGTTCTGATCCCCTTACGAAGTGAGGGCGTTTGATGTCCCTAATTTGCTGAGCAATGATTGAAGGCTAATTTGGTTGCAGATGCTAGCAGTTAAAATAGGCGAGCACAAAGGGGGCTGCCACTATATATAACTATGGAGAGAAATGGATTAGCCATCCATTGGACTTGTCTGGTCATTTGATTTAACTGTTCATTTTCCTAGAAATAGCACCAGACTTCTCTAGGTTCCAGGAGAGAGCTTGTACATGCAGGAGAGGTTCTTGTCGCATCATATCTAGGGTTTGTTTCCTAGACAGTGAGATGAGAACTCAGATGTAACTTGGCCTATAGTGACCCAACCATATGGGCGTTACACTAGTAGTCTCTATTATTAGCAGTAGATGGTGGCTGGCGGTGCACCGAGCTAACGACATGCCATAAGAGTGACCACCGAAACATCCATCTCATGTGACTCCCAGTCCCAGGACAAAATCATGATCATTGATCACGAGGAGATGGTTTTTGTGGGTCAGTTTGTTTGGAGTCTTAAAACTCTTCATGTATTTTGTAACCTACCTTTCTTTCCTTCGGTCAAGAGGTTGATGGGTTGATTCCTGACGACCTGCTTTCATGCATGGGCATAAAAGCAATAGTAACAACCATACGGTGTGAAGTATCGGCTTCTACCGTTACGTTAATGTAATGCCTTTTTCAATCCCTAATTTCACATATGGATTTCATTGTCAGATTTTGAAATCTTACGTTAAAAAAAACGTACATTACATTGAAAATTTTCAATGACTCGTTTTTTTTATAAAGCTGATTATGATGTACATTTCCAATTTTTTTTTAATTTGCTCCA
Organism: Persea americana; assembly: GCA_029852735.1. Classification (NCBI taxonomy): domain Eukaryota; kingdom Viridiplantae; phylum Streptophyta; class Magnoliopsida; order Laurales; family Lauraceae; genus Persea; species Persea americana. The sequence goes on along the minus strand of CM056817.1, from coordinate 49,692,516 downwards.
GCACTTAGGCTACTGGACGAAGAATACTTAGGTGACTAGGTGACTGATACCAACTTACACAAAATAAGAACGGCCTTTTACCCTGGTGTACTTAGGGTTTGAATTTGGATGGTCACCTTCCCTTGCTGGAAGGCTGTTTTACCTCTCCTAGAGTTTACTTTCCTCACCAGAGTGCTCCCCACCTCACATGAGGTCTCCCCGATCGGCCAACATAGAATAGAAAAAGAAATAATTGGACAGATGTATGAGCTACCATGTAATGTAAGAATCTGGCCAGCAACCGACACTATCCGTGGGTTTCCAATGGACCACTAGTTGGAATGTATGACCCATAAAGGGCCCCACTTTTTACAGCACTATATAATACTCACCATCCCAAGGTTTTCCAAAGCTGTGAACGCTCTTCTTCAAGTCACATGTGTGGCCCATTGAAAGGTCTAGATCATTCAGATTGATGAAATTTCTACCACATGGCCCATCTACAATCTCTCATCCAGATTTTAACTTCAATTGTAGATTCACCCATATCTTCATCATCATCATCATCATATAATCATCTGAATGTGACTTAAGGAATAAGAAAAACTGCAATGTTGACTCATTGACTCTCACGAGATCGGGAACAAACCTTTTTTTCCCGAGACCACTTATATTAAGCGTGCGCAGTAGAAGCAAACAAACGCCTCGTTTCATCTGCAGCTAGAAATAACAGCATCAGAGTGCAGCAATTTCACTGCAGCTCTACACACAGCAGAGCTTCGTCTGCTCTGCAAAAATGGTGTCTTTCTTCTCCATTTCTCATCTTCTCCTCCTCCTCCTTCTCTTCTTCTCTGCTACCTGTTTCTTCCCCACCGACGCCTCTGTTCATGAGTACTCGACCGCCAGATTCACAAGCAAGGGCAACGCCTTCGTCCTCCACGGAGGCAGCGAGGGCCTCTACGCATCGCACCCGAATTCAAACTCTTCCTCCGTCGCTGCGAATGGGGAATCGTATATACGGTATTTTATTTTTATTTTTTTTTGTTGTTTGGTCTTTAAATCTCTTAGATCTGTTTGTGTTTTTGTTCCATTTTGGATTGTTTTGATGTAATTTCTCTTGGATCTTGAGATTTAGGGCTTTTAATGAGACAATGCCGTGTGGATACATGTGAGAATTTTGTGTGTGGGTTGTGGAGCTGGAGTTTTTCTTAGATCTGAGAGGATTGGGACTTTAAATCGGTTGAATGATTGAAAAGGATGAACCGATCGGTTTTGTTTTCTACTTTTTCTTAGTGAAATCATGTTAGAGAGTTGTGTTTTGAGAAAGGAAATTGGAGATGGAGTTGGTTTACTTGAGTTTGGTCCAGATCTTTTGTATGAACTATGAGTCTATTTGATGAATGCTCCAGATCTTGTGTGCGTGGTGTGCAAATAGAGGTCCAATAATTATAAAAACCTCAAGTTGACTTAGATGGGTTTTTAAATGCATTTTTACACAATGAAATCCTATATATGTGAATTCCATATGTGGGAAAACAAAACCATAAGCACTGGAATACATGTTGTAAAGCCTCTCCTTTTCCTGCATTGTATGTTCGTATTCTCTTTTCTTACTCCTAAATTCTATCTAATCGGCAAAAAAGTACACCATTCACCATTCATGATCTTGTTAATTACGTAAGAGTGGCGGTCAAGCAGGAAGCAGCTCATCTTAGTAATACAATTAAAGGGAAAATAGAAGGAGGATCATTGTTTAAAAGCGCTTCATATTTAATACTAGGTTCTTGCAACTAAGCTCCTGATTCAAGGACTTTCTCCACAAATTCCTTAGTTAATTATCAGCCATGCCATTTGCTTTTCTTCCCACATGGACAAATCAAGTTCATATTCTTGAGGTTAGCTCTGTAACCTAGTTGAGTCTGAAATTAAATGCACACAGTTCCTACTAGGTCGGATTGACCATGAAATAAATTTCATTGAGTCTTTTTTTTTTTATGACCAGAATGATCTTTGTGTTTGGCTCCAGTGACAATGGGGCCCACGGTTTGGATGGTCTTGATTGGATTTATGTATACCATGTGTCATGTGGATAGGTTTGCTCACCACTATTGGAATAGTGAACTCCGACGAAGTAGCCGATACAAATTTTCATTGAATCAAAGATGACTAGAAAGTGTATCAAAGGGCTGGGACACCCTCCGTGATTAAAAAAAAAAAAAAAAAGATGACTAGAAAGTGTATCGCACTTCTTGCATTATGTTTCGGAATGGATGCTTTGGGACCAGTATTGAAAGCAAAATATATGTAGGCTTGGTAGTTGGTAGGTTGTCGAGTTGTGTGCGAAAGTTCTGCTAACGCAAACATCTGAAGTACAGTCTCTGCTTGAGAGCATTGACCTTTTGATTTGTTGTTGCACATGTCCTGATAGTCAAAAGGAGTTGAGTTAATTGCTATGCTCATCTCCTCTTACGATGAATAACTTGCTTTAAGCTGTCTTTTTCTTGAATTCATTGGAGCTTTTGATTGGGGTGGGGAATGCAAAATACTAATAAAACTGCCCAGTTGTGAATTATATTGCTAAACTGGAAAATTTAGCTATTTTTGAAAGTTATTTACATGTTGCATCTAGTTTAGTTCCGATATATAATTGAAGGAGATGGAGATTACAGAAAAACAAGTTGTGAAGATTGCAGGAAATGTTACCCCGCATTATAATCTAGAGCAGATGTTTTGAGTCACAACTGCATTGACCTGAGTCTTTGAGATGTCCTTCCAGTTATATGATGAATGGGAATGTAACAGCAATACAAAACAGGCAAAAACTGCTTGGTGATGTGACAGACGAATGGCCAGCTGTGACACCTTGGTGGGGTCCTTTGGCTCTGTGCATTAGTGGGATGTGGATTATGGCTATTATACCGTGATTTCTATATATCTATATCTATATCGAGTATAGTCATATCCTTAAGATACAACACTGGTTTGGTATCTGATACTGCACCAGTACTTATAGGATAATAGTTTCAGTGATCCTCATTTAAATCCGTTATCTTGTAGAGTTATTTATTTATTTACTTCTCAAAATAAAAATGCCACCATAAGTGGTGACAATTTCATTAATTTGGAAATGTGTTATTGGTGAAAAGCGTTACGGCATATGAAAACATAATATGAGATTTGGATTTCATGTTATGAAAAGGATTGCTGTATCTGTATCGTGTCATGGATCTTGGAAAGTGTAGAGCATTTCCTGGTCCACATATCCATGTTTGTTTCTGTATCTGTATCTAGGCATTGTAAATTAGGGGTGTATTAAAAACCAGCCCCATTGGACATTCGTAGCCATCAAATTAAAGTTAATGAAGGCAGTCAAATGAGATAAAGTGAAATCTTTTGGACCATCTATATGGTTCCCTTAGATCACATGGCTAATGTACCATGAGGCTTACTTTTGATAGAACCCTAATCACGGCCCATCGATGCATATGACAGGGCTACGGGACCCCACCCCAGTTCCATGTATGTCAGCTGGCCATTTGTCTGTCCAATAAAAAAGTAGCCTTAGTGTGGTTAACATGGCTAGTTTAAATATATGTTACACCATTAATGGCTCAGAAAAGGATGGGATGCAAAAATATGTATTCATGAGTGGACAGGAGTAAGCCTAATATTGAGTGTTTCAACATGTAAGTTTCGAAAATTCAATTTTGAAGACAAGGGCCTGTAACAGAGTTGGAAGGTGCTCATTGCCCGAAGAACCACAGGGATGCGGGTCAAAGAAACTTTACCAAAAAACAAGCTTTTCTTTTTAAGATTTTCATATTATTATCCATTGAAAGCATTGATAGAAAGATTGGAAGTTTCAGTTAGCATACTCCAAAATATTGAAATACTAAAAATGCTCAGTTTCGACAAGAGGCTGTAGCAAAGTCGGAAGGTGCTCTGTGCTCCTTGTCACAATCACGAGGACAAAGATTTGAGTCATGTTACCTATTATAAACACTGAGATTCTGAATTTTTATGTTGCAGTATTTGGTGGAAGGGCAAGCCTTTCTGTATTTGGCCTTCTGCTCATAAATATCCTACAGAATGTTTTGTCCTATAGTCATCTTGATTTGTCCAGGAGACATCCTTATCTCATCAACTGATATTGCTTTTTTTCTATTTTTTTTTCTGAAATCAGTTTTGATAAGATTACCTTTAGAAGGACAAAGGGTGCTCCTGAATCTAATGAAGGGGCCAACTTGGGATTGGTTCAAGCCATTATATTCGAGGTGGAGGACAGGGAGATGATCGGTGGTTCTGCCTACGGTGGTCAAAGAGCTGTTTGCTGCACGTCAGACTTGGCAAAACTAGGTGCGTGTACTCAAGGTGAAGTTATCTACCGCCCGTCTCCCTCAAATCCTCAGTGGCCACAAGTATTTGGAGTTTCATTTCATGGAAATGATCTTGTTGCAACTTTGGAATCTAAATTTATACCGATTACAAAGACCGGGATGTACAACCTGTATTTTATTTATTGCAATCCAAATCTCAAAGGTTTGGTTGTCGAGGGAAAGACTATATGGAAAAATCCTACTGGCTATTTGCCGGGAAGGATGGCCCCACTGATGAACTTTTATGCATTCATGTCCATTGCATTTGTGGTACTTGGGGTCTTCTGGTTCTCTCAGTATGCTCGATTCTGGAGAGAGGTTCTTCAATTACAGAATTGCATTACTTTAGTGATTGCATTGGGTATGTTTGAAATGACACTCTGGTACTTTGAGTATGCGGAGTTCAATTCTACTGGAGTTCGGCCGATCGGGATTACTGTATGGGCAGTAACTTTTGGCGCCATCAAACGTACAATTTCACGTATTATCATCCTTATGGTTGCAATGGGGTATGGTGTTGTGAGACCTACTTTAGGTGGTCTCACTTCAAAGGTGATTATGCTTGGAGCAACTTTCTTTCTGGCATCTGAGGTTCTTGAACTGGTAGAGAATGTCGGCACTATAGATGATATTTCAGGAAAGGCAAGATTGTTCTTGGTGCTTCCTGTGGCAATTCTGGATACCTTCTTCATTCTTTGGATTTTCAATGCCCTTTCTCAGACACTAAATAAGCTTCAGGTATACCCTTCCCATTTTCCCCCTTGGATAGTTTCTTCTCTTCCTAAAAGCACATCACTAAAAACGAACTCCAGTAGTTTCCTGTCTGTGCAATATGTGATGCTTGTGCAGTGCATAAATGAATCCTATGAATTTAGTGCTCAAAATTCTCAATAGAAGCTAGTTGATTACTTATCAAGTTTTGCAAATGATTTGTTACAGGCAAGAAGGATGGTGACCAAATTAGATATTTACCGGAAATTTACAAACGCATTAGGTGTAACTGTTATTGTATCAGTGGGTTGCATTTGCTATGAGGTAATGTTTGTTTCACTTGCTTCTTTTTTTCCTAAATAGAAATTTATTAACATGCCAATTTTTGAAAACTGAAATGAGTAGAAAATGATACTGAAACAGCAGGGTTTGCCTAGTTATTATTTCTCTAGTGAGAAAATATACTTTTGTGCTCTCATCTCCCAAGATCAGATATGAAAAAAATGTTAAAAAAATTCAATATATTATCACTTCTCTAATTTCCTGGAATCATCTTGTCGTCTCCAACTAATAATGCCCGCTGATGGATGTTAGAATATGATGCCTTATAGGTCAGCAATTGGTAGGATTTAGTGATTATGCCTTTTCATGTATATAGTTTTGATCAAGCCAAATCATTTTCTATGCAGCTTTACTTTAAATCAACTGACGTGTACAATGAGAGGTGGCAGACTGCTTGGATTATACCTGCCTTCTGGCAAGTGCTCTCCTTTTCTCTTCTTTGTGTCATCTGTGTGCTTTGGGCGCCCTCTCAGAATTCTATGCGGTAAGCCCATATCCTGAGGTTCTTATATATTAGCTTTATCCGGAAAATGAACGAGTGCATTGGTTGCACCCAGGTAGGCAGCCCATGAAACAGTCAGGACCATCTATGTAGGCAGGCATACTTCCTCTTCATAATTCATCTTGCAAAACCTGTGCTTGCTGGATCTATGTAAACATTTGATAAATGCCTTAAAAAATGATGGCTCTGATTATTTTTGAGAGGACAAGTTTGACTCATCAATGAGAATCATCAATTCAAGCTCCACAATGGATTGATTAGGAGATCAAAAGAATTGTGAACCTGATGATCCCTACAAGTTTGTATATGGCTTGAGATATGGATGGTTTATTAAAATGATCTTGTCAAGATAGATATTTAGGATTTAAGGATGATTTCATCAGTATTCTTACCACAGACTTGTGAAAATTAGGTTGGATTTAAGGGGCAGTCCATGTCACCAAAGGACTGTATGTGCTGCATTAGATCATCTCTGCATCATCGTCATCATCATTTTCCATTTTCTTTTGGAGAATTTACCAATGAGGGAACAATTTCACTTAGTATATACAATGCAGAACGGAACAACATTAAAACTTTATTCCCAGTGGGATAATTGTTGCTTAAAATGGTACAAGCACCTTAAAAAATGGGCACCAAGAGAACTGAATGTATTTTGCTTCCTTGCAGATATGCATACTCAGATGAGGCAAATGAAGACTTCGAGAAAGAGGATACCCTAACTCTTATAAAGCCAGCAACGCTTGCCACAAATGAAGCTTGGAAAACTTCAGCTCATGCAGACACCAAAACGATGCAAAGTGGTAATGGTGGGCCTCTTAATGATGAGGATCTGGAAGAAGATAAGAGGGAGTAGGGTACCTTATTGTAGCCGTTTTCATTGTTTAACAAGATCAGGTCCAATTCCAGGAGTTAGCCTTCTACGAGAGTTAAGAAGGATGCCAGCTGCTCTCTTTAGCCTCTTATGAGTGTTAGAAGGATGCCTCTTGCTCTCTGCACTGATAGATAAATGGTATTTAGATGTTGGCAGCCAAGGGAGAGAAGAGTGAGGTTTTCATTTTTTTTTCCTGTAATCTTTGTGTTCATTGATAGTAGTTTTAGGTATAACATTACTAGAAAACAGACACTAGAGTGTTTGTTGCTACAGAGTCAATCTTTATGAGCTGATGCAGCTGAGTTCTTAAAATGCTTTTTATTTGGGGAAATCCTAACAAAGAAAGGACCAGCACAAGTAAAGTGAACTCCTGCTAGCTGCTTCACATAACATGGGACACCCCTTATACTGTTCGGTTTTATTATCCTACTCTGAGTTAGTCCATGACCCAGTGAATTAGGTTGGTTGTTTTGTCATGTCTAGAGAGGAGCATCTAAATATAGCCGAATAAGACACCAATCTTCCTTGTGCCTCACTGGTTGCTTGATTTAGGAGTATATACAAGAGGTCGAGGGTTCAAGGATGGGTACCACTCTCTTCACAAAAAAAATATGGTAGTATAAGAAGGGCTCCAATTTTAAGGAGAGGGAAAATTCAACTAATAGAACTGATTATTTTCCAAATTTGACATAATATGTTTGAAATCTATTTTTACGCAAGAAGATTCTAAAATAACAGATTGTGAATATTTGGGTCTCCAAAGGGGAAAACAAATTAAGGTTGGTATTTGTAATTACCGTGCCCAGTAGTTGCTGCTTGTAAAAAACGCAACAAAAAGAAACTAAAAAAAAAAAAAAACTTATGGATGGGTGACAGCCACCGTAGGAGTAATTACTGGGTTAGATGACAGTAATCTAGGTAAGCTCTATTTGGTCCATTCACATCGACTTTTATTAAGTGTTTTTAGCTAATCATTCTTGCGAAAACCTTTAAGACATTAGTAGAGATTAACAGAAATACTTCAGGTGGAACCCAGTGTACACGTTCTGCAACATGCGTATTCTTTTTTTTCAATGTCAAGACGTTACGCATGGAATTCAAACTCCTTTCCGGCTGACTCCAATATTATATTTGTGGGATGGACCGCGATTACATTATTGGAAGGATACCATCATTAAATGGACAATTCTATCCGGTTGGTGGGTTGGCCTATCAGAATCGCAGCACTGGCATCACATCATAAACATGACACAAAGAGCTACTATAATTGTGTCAAACATGAGCTTTTCCATTTTCGACCTATGAGTCCACTGTCTCTTCTTTTAGATGAAAGGTCTCCCATTCAATGCGTAGTGGACTCAATTTTAGCCCCGCATGGACTCATCCACCTTTGGATCTATAATGATCCTAATATCTCAACTGGAAATTGCCGTGGACCATTTTATTTAGATGAGTGGAGAAGTAAGGAAGGGTTAAATCATGAATAAAGTTAAATGCCACAAAATTAAAATAAAAGGCACTATGGGATATAATTATACTTCTCTTCTAGTTATTATACCCTGGAGAGTAAAACAAAGTAAAGAAAAGTGAGATAAATTCTACTCCGACTGTATATCCCATTCGAAGTTTCCTCTCTTCTTCCCTTTTGATTCATTCAAATGCCCATTTTACTTTTCTTTTACTTCTTCCATCCATTAAACATAAACTAAAATTTTACATCATATCAATTACTTTTTTACCCTCCTTCTACTTTACTTCCTACTAAACAAACTGCCGAGGCTATTTAAAGGGCTCTCAATTCATATCCGAGAGCAGTTCTCGTTTGTGCCACTGCAAGATTTATAAATAGTGCTCATGTAATGAATGAGTTGACCACTTGAAAATAACAAACAGGTAGTAGGAATTTTTTAATGGTCTTCCCCGTGACTCATGACTGGAGTATGTTTTCTTCTTAGTTTCACAAAAGATATTAACGAGCTAGCCAACCTAAACAAGGTGGGGCCTACAATTAAGTGCCCAAATTGGAACAACCAAAGCCGATTCCACTTTATCCCTTCAATGGACCTCACTTGGGTCTTCTCTGCTCAGACATATCTTTCATCTTGGCCGTCAATGAAGTTTCGGACAAGGTGCGTGGAAGACAGAAGGGAACCACCAAAGTCGCTTTCTGTTATTGGCAGGTGAGTGTACGGTGCGCACTGAACTGGGCTTTAATTCTATTCTCTTCCTTAGTTTCTTCTTGCATCCTTCCTCTTCCCATAGATGTAATAGAAGTGTCCCAATTGGGAAATGAGTGGGTTGAACTTGAACACCAATTGAACATCGCTTTGAAGTTTTTGACTCCTGCTTCCATTTATATTATTATGATGTTGGGCTTTTTGTAGCAAAAGGGGTTGTCGATTCTGTCCACCGAATGCGAGGTGAAATCCCCTCTCACTCTATCTGCTGTTTCGATTGGATCAACAGGAATTTATGTACTTTGAAACTCATGCGATGAAGAAAAATGATGTGCGGTCATTTTGTAAGGATGCATTGTGCTTTACTTAGGAAGAAGAATGAGAATTCAAAAGCCTTTTTGCTTGTGCAACGTGAGAATTCTATTTTCTTCATGAATTTTGCGACAACAACATATGCAATCCGGCCCTGTGGGTCCCACTTTTGATCCGCACATACCCTTTCACATTGTCATCTCTCATGGCCCAGCGCTAGGCCCAATTTCACTGTTATAAAACTTTTATCCACCATTGAATTGAATCTCAAAGAAATTTATGGTAAAAAAAAGCACTAAACTCAAAAGCTATTAAATCAAAGGCTAATATGATCTGACGGGTCTCATTTTTTTTTATTAACTCTTAACCCCACTCCGCTGACAAGAAAACATCTAAGTGAGCCCCACAAACTGGACTCTATAAAATCAATGTGCAGTTTGCTCGTGGGAGAACATTTGTTTTCTTTTCTGCAACAAAAATGTGTCCCAACTCCCAACAAATAACACAAGAGTGGGTTACACAAAGAATTAGGATAATTTTTCTCTCTACTACAAAAAATTTTGGTGGCACAAACACACCCAAAGCTAAATCCCTTTAAAGCGGCCAACGAGGCAGTATAATCCCGTCTTCATTCTTTTATGGGAAGAATTAGTCATTTTTCACATTTTAGGTGGTGAGGATGTATCAATGAATTAATGTCTCAGTAGTTACTTTTCATTTTCCTTTTCCCTTTGGCTCATGTTACGGAAGACCTGATCAAGAATGGCAATTGATGTGAAGAATCTTTGGTGAGGAGGTGGAGCAACATGAGCACATCCTAGCTCAAATCCTTGGATCATTTGAATTTGAAGGAGTTAACTAACACAATTCCCTCAAAATTGATGAAGATCCCACAAGAACGGTTTTTACAAAGCTATACAATTCAACAAAGTTTAGATAATTTTGATGATCATGTAGCAGATTTAGTGTTGATCAAATCACAGTTGGGGATGCCTCTCGATGGAATTGATGTATGGAAAGGGGCAATCTTCTCTGGATTATGCAACTAATATGGGCACCCTGAGTATAGAACTCTAAGAGGTAGATCTCATCCCCTGTTTCAAGTGGACAAAAGCATTTATAGTGTCTGGATATCAAACTTAGCTTGAAAACTCAGCAAATTGAATATGGGCTACCTGTGTCTGAGCTTTGTGATGAAACGGTTTGTATTTTTTAGTTTATTTATTTGGTAGAAGAAATGGTTGTATTGATGCAAGAAGAAGAAAGGTGTGAGAGAACAAGAGTATTTCAAAGTCGTCCATCTTTCTAAATCTGATCTCGCTTAGGCCAATGGCAGATGATGAGAATAATACCCCCGTTTGGTAATCTTACCAAAAAATAAAGATAAAGTAAACCATCAAATTAAGAGAGAATAAAATAAAAGTGAGTTATGATGGTATTTTATTTTTAGTTGTTTGGTATGAAATCTTTTTTAACTTTTTATATGGAAAAGTGTATTTTTTTTTTTTGACTTTTTTCTTTCAAAAAAGAATAAGGGCATTTTGAAAATGTGTACTTTTGATGTCACCTCTTGTCTAAAAAAAATAAAAGCTTTACTTTACTTTTACTAAACTAATAAAGTGCTAAACGGCCTATGCCATTGCAACAAATGTTTTAATTTGGGACATACTGCGTGGCACGATTGGCAATCTTGAAGTTACTTTTTTTTTTTTTTTTGGTAATGTGCGGTTGCTCATTCAACACGTCATGAGTTCGTCTTGTACGATTGGATTTGGAATTTGGCATTTTCTATTAGTATTGTGAGTCCTCCAAACCCTGTTAACATGGAAAGACAAAGATGACAATACTTGATGGACTCTTGTACGCTCCTGTTTGATGTGACGACAGCGATGGGTGGCTATAACCTCCATGGTTGATATCTATCGACGGTTGTCGGAACGACGACAATAGGCTGGCTTTGACCTCCCACGTCCCTTGTACTTTAACTGTGGACATGCCCTTGTGTGATCCTATGTATGTATATTGGTTGAATGATTATTAAGTGTTGAGGATGTCGTTGCTTAGTGTCTTTAACTGCCGACACTGTTACGAATGGATCTAGAAACGATGGTTGTGAATATGGTAGGGCTACTTCCCCCTGTTACTTCTATTACTAGTGACACTGTTGTGCTTGTATGAATTATATGGTTTATTGATGATGATGGCTTCTCTTATCTACTTGATATGCTGTATCTAACATCTGTTATATTATTATCTCAATTATCGTTCAAGCACTACACTGGACATTGTTTCTGTTGCACTCTGATATTCTATATTATTATCAAGGTATTAATCACGCAGGTACAACTGGGATCAGGTATGATCTTCTTTACTATTTGTTAATATAATGTATTGCCATCTAAACATGCCTATTTGCCTGGCTCATCGAGCCTGACCCAATCATTGGTGTTTTCAGGTATCTTCTCTTCCGCTTTTGGTAGAATTGCTTTGCGACTGATCCATTGCCGTAGGGTTCGGAGACCGATGTAGTTGGTGCATCGAGAGGCGTCTATCACATAGATCTTTATTCTTTTCTTTTTTTTGTAGCTGTCCGTGTTGGCCTAAGATTGAATAGTAGTTTAATAACGCTAAGTACCTTGTGATCACTTAAAGTGAAATAAAATTTTAGGGCTTTGTCCATTTATTTGCTCATATGAGATTTACACTTGATTATATTATTGGATTTTTTGTGTCTCTTGGGTACTTTCTCATAAGGTCCCGAGATTTGAGGCACCGGGATCTTAGGGCGTTACAATTTATGCATGTACTGCCATTAGCTAAATAGCCCCACTTGTGAGGAAAATTGACATAATTTCCACTTACACAGTTTTTATGGACTAAAATGTCTTTGGGTGTGGTGTGCATACCATCTTCTTTGCAAAATTGCGACTTCATAATTTACGCACATCGCACATAAGTTCTCCACTTGTTAGGTTAAAAAATGAAAAAAGAAAAAATCTACGCCATATCCCGCCATTTAGAATTTTATATGGTATTGCACGGTTGAAGGGCATTATAGTCCAAACAAAATGCATGAGCACTTGTAGAAAATTATTTCAACTTACAACGCCAGACGGAGTTATTAATGGCTAAAGGTTACCACAAGGGCAAAACTCCGTTTAGATAGGATTTCCTTACCAAATTTCAAAGTTTTTCTCAATTGAAACATGGAAAGATATATCCATGTAGCAATTTTCTAGCATTCAGTACTAGCGGACAGCTATATTTGGAGACTGAATCTAGTCCAGTGTTAATAATTCATACCCTTTCTTCAACAGCCCAAGGCTCACAACTTAGCAGCAGGTCTCAATAAACAGCATTAGAAACAACAGACATCGATAGGAATTTCTGTGCATGTAAATTACTAGCAAGTCCAATACAAGTGTTAAGCATACCCTGTAAAATCTTGACAAAAAACCTCTTGCGATATTCTTCTGTTGGAAGTGGATTTTATAAGAGAATATTGGTTTAACATTTATGAATTCTAGCATCTTCTTCTACAACAGTGTTATTAATCAATTAGAAGACCATGTCATAGAATTAGGAAGTATCTTGATATATATACATATATATATATATATATATTGGGAGGCGGTCCTGTAAGGACGGTCCTTAGGGTCCGTACCGTTCGGAATGTCCACTGGAGCCCACTTTATGACCCATCCAAATTGACCACTCATTCATAACCCCTTTATAGGCACTGAATTCCATGAATTTGCATAGATTCGGATGAACTAGACCCTTGGATTGAAGGTCAATTTTTCTTCATTGATATAAAGCTATTAAACTTGTGGACTATGGATGAAGAGATTAGAGATATTAGATTGACTTCAAATTTGATATGTAAGTTGGCCCAATTTGGATCTTTTAGCCCCCCTTGTTTCATGACCCATGGGGTCTCATGGTGGGCCCCAATATGTGGTCTACACAGTAAACCGTAAGAACAGTCCTTCCAGAATGGAATTACTTGGATTTTTTTCCCAAGTAGTGACATTAATATCCTGTTAGGAGTTCTAGCATTGTGTTGACCTACTCATCAACTCTCTCCAACAATTAACACACCGGATCTAAGATCAGCTCAGATATTTATTTTACTGTAAAGGTAACCATGTTGACACCAACATGAAGATCCTTACCATACCAGCATCCATAATTATTAGTTATGCTCCAAAATCCTCTAATGGATTCTTGAAATATAAGGGTCCAAATTAGATCCCATAATCTTTGTAGCAACACTTGCCGCTTTAGTTACTTGGAATGATCTCCACATCGTTGAAACATAAACCATTCCTGTATCTGTCATCAAGTATCACAAAATCTAGACATCACCTGGGTCTTTGCTGATTGACCAGAGAAACATTGCCACTTTTATGGAAAATTGGAGGACAATCAAAATTTCATTGTATTTCAACTCATTAATCAAAGGGTGGGTGCAAGGAGATGGACACCAAATTCAAAGCGTTTGAATATTTTCACAGGCCAATGGTGGGAAAGTTGAAACCACTGTGTGAGACATTATAAGTGTTTTCTTGCTTTTTTCCATCACAAATCATAATTGGTGCGATTAACCCATATTGACTTGGATGGAAAAGTTTGGAAAAAAACTGCATCTTATACTCAATGATGACTTTCAAGTGCTTCTCAATGTGTAAATCCAATATGCTATAACAAATAATTCATCTCAGGAACACATGCCCTAACACAATTCAATTCAAAGGTTCCAATTAAGATAGACGTCTTTGCCTTTCCAAGTTTTCTTTGTTCTGGAGTTCTTGCTGGCCTTATTTCTTATTTATGTTCAGTACCTGATGTACATAACTGACCTGTTTTATCAGACTCATTCAATTCGAACTGCTATGGTAGAGAAAAATCACATATTGAACATATGAAACAGAAACTAAACGTAACAAAATAAAAAACAATTTCCTTACAAGGCTAGAAGAGTACATGGTTTTGGACTTTCTGCAGCTCCTCCTGGGCAACTGATTATTATATCGTCTCCAACAAATAGCAGTCATACAACCAACCATGAAACTTCATCAGATACATGAAGACCTCCAAGCACCAGATACTCCTCCCTCAAAAATTCAAAGAATATCTTCTAACTGCTAACACTCAAAAGTATGAGAGTGTTTGGGTGTACCCCGAATCACAAAATGTCTGAATATTTTGGATGTGAAGAGAGCATTAGTTGGGATATTGTCATTTTACATATCCTGTGCCCCAAATCACTAACACCAATACTGGAATTGATTTGGAGTGGGAAATCTGGAAAAAAAAACAATATCAATCAAACCTAGTGTGATTCTAATTCCTAATCATTTAGACAGAATATTCAAACCAACTGGGATTTGGGGTACAACCAAACGCACCCGAATTATCATCATCAAACCATTCATAATTCACCTTCAATTAGATCTCCTTCTAATGTGCGGTGGAACATGGCATGCTTCAAAGAAATCCAACAATGCAGATTCGAGGTCGTCCACCGAGTACTTGATATACAGCTCCGAGTGCCGGCTACTCTCCAGATGGCTCCGGAACCTGCCTAGAAATGACCGGTACGCCGGCAGCAGCTTCTCAGCGATTGATATCCTCAGCTCCTCCCTGAGCTGAAGGTCGGGCACAGACCACGTGGATTGGATCCGGTGAGCATCCTCAAAAACAGAATTGAAGTTCTTAAAACGCTCCCTGAGCGCCGATTTTGACACCCCGGATGCGAACCCGCCGCTCACATGGATCCCTTCGTCTCTCAAACAGTGGAGGACTTTCACCCACGTCGCCCTCTGGTAGCTCGTCGCTGACTGCCGGTAAACCCCCGTCAGCCTCTTGAGGTAGTCGTCTCCGATCATCTCTCTCAGCTCCGGCGACCCCTTTACCTTCTGGACTATGTAGTGGACGTTGTTCATGATGAAGAGGTGGGAGAGGGCGGCGTCGTCCTTGTAGAGCTTGGATTTGCTCTCGAGATTGGATTGGAGGGCCATGATGGTCCAGATCATGTGGTGGGCAAGGGCGGACTGATCCTCCGACTGGGGAAACTCCGCCTCCGGCGTGGCGGCGGAGGGCTTGGAGACGATGAGCTCCATGAGGGTCAGACGGTAGTCGGAGATGAGGTTTATGTAGTTCATGACGTACCGGGTGATGGGGTGGATGGTGCCGCCGGGGACCGGAGTCTTGGACTGCTCGCGCTGCACGGCGTTCTCGAACTCCGACAGGATCCCTCGCGCAGCCTCCGCCAGGCGGGAGAGGATCTCCGCCCCCTGGACCCGGACCGACTCCGACGACCCGGAGCGGAACACGTCGGATACGTCCGGCAGGAGGTCAGATAGCGCGTCGTGGAGGTCGAGGATCTTGAACAGCTTCTCCGGCGACCGGCGGCTGATGCTGATGGCCTCTGCGAAGTTGAACAGCTGGATCGCCGCCCCCTTGACCGTCTCCATGAAGCAGGCGTCCCCGGCGTCTTCCTCGCCAAGCCCGTCGAAGATCCGCTCGCAGACCCGCCTCTCGCTCGCGAACAGGATCCGGACGCAGATCCGCGCCGCCCGGATCCAGCGTCGGATCTTCGCCTCGACCGCCTCCCACTCCAGCCTCTGCACGTCGCCGATGCTCAGCTTCTCGATCCCGAGCTCCCGAAATCCGGCGTCCACCACCGATTTCCTCACGCTCCCGTATACCTGGATGCACTCTCGCAAATATCCGGCAGCGATCATCCTCTGGGCGATGCTGCGGAGGTCGCAGATCGCATCAGACGGCACCAGGTCGACCTCGCGGATGCTGGTCGTCGACGATCGACGGCTGGAGCAGCTCCTCCGACTGATCTCCAGCTCCTGGAACCTTCTCGGATCTTCCTCATCTTGATAACCGTCGTCTTCCCCATCGACGTCGTATTCGCCGGATCTGCTGCCGGAGGAGATGGAAAGCGAGTTCAGTTGGTCGGAAAGCGCGTCTACCCCAATCAGACTACTACGCGTCATGAGTATGTGGCGGAATTCGTCTTCCAGACGAGCCATGGCGATCTGGATCGCGCCGCTCGGATCGGAATCGGCGGAGACAGAGCGCCGGATTTCGTCGACAGCGCGTAAGTACCGGTCCACCTCCCGGCGGTCTCCGTCGAAGATCATGCGTTCTCTGGCCTCCTCCGACACCGTCGAGTCCCACCGCATGATCAGCTTGTGCGCCGCCTCGATTCCGCCTGCCAGATCGTCTGAATCCTCCCGTTCTATCGCCTGCGATCGGTTCTCGGGCGGCTCCATGGAAGAGAAAGAAGAAGAAGCTTCAATTGCAAAAGTTGCAGAAGGGAGTCGATTGAAGAAAGAGAAGAAGATGGTATCCTGGTGGAGAAGCAACGGCAGAGATAAGGCGTGGTGTTTTTTTGTGTTTGTGTATGTGTGTGATGGAGTAAGATATTTTGAGCTTTTAGTGGTGTTTAATAGATTTTGATTGATGTGGTCTTGTAAGGCAGCTGCTGCAGCTCTTCGTCTTCTCTCTCTCTCTCAGCTGCGTCTGTTTGTCTGCATATGTAGGGGGGAAAGAGAGAGAGGCGTTCACTTTGGTGGAATTGGAATCAAGGGAGGGGAGAGCTGTTTGACTTTGACAAAGGTGGTGGTGGAGTTGGACTTTTGTGGAGGATGCGGGAGACGAATGACAAGACCAAATGAATGGTTGTGATGTGGTACGAGTCGCTTAAAATGAGAGGGGTAGAGGTCTTGAGGCCCACCATATGATAGCGATGAAACAGAAGAAGGTGGATAACCTCTGAGTTTTTCAGTTAGAGGGTCATCGGTGGAGTTGTATTGATGATCCTAGGCCCTAAAATTATTTATATATATATATATATATATATGCATCTTTGCAACCAACATTGGAATAAACGTGTGTGGTGGGATTAGGGATTAATGATGATGAAAAATATAATCATGTAATTAAATTTTAAAAAAATATCCACCTACACACTGTGCATCTCCGCTGCTCAATGCGTGTTTATGCAAAGGTGGATGGATTCCACCTAGAGGACAGTTCAACTGTACCCTCCACAATTGTACATGTGAATATCTCGATAAAAGCTATTTTGAACTCCATTAAAAGAATCTAATCATAGTCAAATTACCTTACCTTCTTAGTTTTTCTTCTTTGGTTTTTTTTTTTTTTTTCCTCTTTCCCGGGGGGGGGGGGGGGGGTAATCATAGGAAACATAAGTTACCATTAGAGTTGGCACAATAGGAAGATTAATCATTTTATTTAAAAATATAATTAATTCTAAAACAAATATCACGGGAAAATTAATTTCTATTTGAGTAAAATTTTGCTAGCACTCCCACCCAATTTCCAATTAAATGGGAGGACATTTACATTTAGCAACTGGGCTATTCAATAGATGGCCGGCCTTATATGCTTGACGATCCGGCTTCCCAATTATACAAAATTTAGATTCCTAGAAGTGGGACCAGATTATTTGATGGGACAGTGGACCACGGTTCCTTTTCTTATCTTGATTCATGTGGCTCTTTTTCTAGCGTACGGTTAGAAAGAAATTTCGTTAAAAATTCCTCGAGGATGGTTCCGGACAGCTTGAATTGCTGGGGAAAGGAGACCAAGGCTAATTATATTTTTGGGATTCGCACTGTGTGAGTTTGATACCATTTTAGCTTTAAACTACATTCCGATGAGGGCCCGTGGCCGTGATTAGGAACAGGAAGGACTCTTTCTCGTTAAACGGGACGCATCTGCTCCCTTATTTTCCCAATTACTGTCAGTTCTGAGTACAGAACTATCATCACCCTATGATATGAATGGCAGTGAAGAATTTAGCTAATTTACTATTCCTGAATGGGTCCGGCACCTTTTTAGGGTACATTTGGAAACCTCACTGAGTTGAGTTGAGTTGAGTTGAGTTGAGTTGAGTGGAGTGGAGTGGAGTAGAGTGGAGTAAAGTGGAGCGTCTCTTACATATTTAGAGGTGGTTGTCATATTTTGGATCTTTTTATTTTTTTATAAAAAATTTTAAAAGAATTTATTATTTTAGAGTTTTGGGGCGTGATATTTTCCGCACGAGTATTTCATAACTCTTGCAACGTAAAAGGCCTTAAATAACTTTTGAAAATTCAAAAATTTCTAAATGCTTAAGTATTAAAGAACATTCAAGTATTCTACTATTTTGAAAATTTTGATAGTATCCAAATAGGCATTTCATGAATTTCACTAAAGAAATTGGCTCTTTTAAGGGGCATTTGCTTATTAAGTAATATCTCAAAATTGAGAATTTGGAATTTAACTAATTAAATCAAGGATTTTATAGAAAATATTTTACATTACATTAAAAAATTCCCATTGCATGGAAGTTTTCTCATAATTCTGGTAAACAATCCTCCTCAGCATGATGGTATTATTGCTTTTAGTCATGGAGCGTAGAAGCCTTGCTATTATTTATTTTTTTCTCTAAATTTTGCTATAATGAGTGTGCCTCGTGGTTGTTGGTAATCTCGTCAGTCACATGTGAAGCACGCGTGGGTGTGTGAAGCATGTATGAAAAAATGAAAAAAAAAAAAAATAGAACGTTTGTAGAGGAGTTGTCAAGTATCAAATTGACCAAAGAGATAAGTTTTTGTATGAAAATTCAGGAAGGAGTATAAAGAAAATTGGGTTATATGCAGTGAATTTGCCTAAGAAGTTGACATCTATATTGATTCGTGAAAGAAGTCAACCCTCCATAGTCTGGCTGACCACTATTTTATGTGGTTCTTATTCTTCCAATTGGCTAAAATAAATGGTCCTCCAGCCACTTTTAGTTCCCCTACTTCAGTTGTGCAGTGAATTCAAGTGAAAAATCACATTTAAAAATAAAAAATAAATAAAAACTCTTTCAGAAAGTATGAAATTTCAAAACCCAATAGGAAAGTTAGGTGGGGTCAATGATTTTTATTTTTGCAAGGGGCTGGTGAAGAAAGAATAATTGATGTGGACTATTGAAACTGGTGGTCCAGTGGAGTAAGAATTTCTTTTTTCTTGCTTTTGTCTTGACTTGAGCTTTTGATGCCCTTCCATTAATTAAATCCAACTGGCTTAGGACTCATGAGCCTGTAAGATGCCTCTAGAAAGGTGGAATTATCGGGCTAAGCAAACGTACAGCGTTGATGGCGATCTTGAATCCCGTACGTGCCATCATCAGCCATGGGCCACGTGCCGTGGCTTTGTTTATCTTATCATGAATTCCACTTCAAGATATCATAGAAAGAGCCACTCTGGGCTTCTGTTGGCGGAAGGAATGGATTATGAAACTCAGACGGTGGTGGCCCACAAAAAAATAATCCGGACAATTTAAGATGAGCCCCATCTCCTCTAATGACATATTTTTCAGATCCCACCGTAAGATTAAATACATCGCATTGTTGCGGGTGCAAACATTAATCATATTTTCATCATGTGCTCAATCAGATGGGGAACTCTCCACTCCTATTGAGTGGAAGTTTGAGGAATATATTATTGGAGGGGACAGGATTCTCCATTAAAAAGTCTGGATTATCCTTATGTGGGCCCTATGATAAAGATCTCATTATGTGTTACATGGCTCCCCATGTAATAGTTACGATAGGGGCTTTGGACTCCTGTCCATCTATTGAAAATCTAATTGCTCAAACCAAACCATATCTACTTTTGGGATATTCACAAATTTTATCCCAATAAAAGTTAGTTTTAGCATGAAATTAAAAATATGACTAATAAGGTGAAATACAGAGCATTCCTCCTTGATTAATTTGAATTTTTAATAGGTGTGCTCTACTAATGACATAATACTCCTTTCACTCGCAAAACACCTTATTGAGATAAATTGAATTCAGAAAGATTATACTTGGATAGGCATTTGAATCCTCTAGAGCTTGCAGTTGTGAGGAATACATAAGGTTCTTTGATGGGACCTGCCTATAAAAAAAATCTATAAGGATAAAATTAAGTCCCCCACACCCCCAACCCCCAAAACTCTCATTAGTATTATTTTGGGCAGATAGACTTTTTTCACAAATAGCCCCCACTGAGAAGCCTCACTAATTCTCGTGGGAGCTTATGATAAAGAGTCATTATCAAGGATATTCTAATATTAAAGACATCTTCAATTGGAAAGGAATAAAGATGAGAATATTCGAATGAGAGATGTTAATGCCACAACCGAAGTTTCCCGTTCCACATCCTTTAGTTATGACCAATATATCCCTTATGTAAAATTACCTAAAAGGACATACATCATAAGTATTTTCCTCCCCCACTTTTTTCTATACTCACTCACCCCAAAAGCCAACCCCAATCCCCGAGCCCAGCCACCACCAAACCCTTCGGCAGCACTGCAACAGGGAGAGAGAGAGAGGTGTGGAAAGGACATTTGAGAGGGAGGGAGAGGGAAAGAGCCAGGGAGAAGGAAAGGGAGAGAGGGGGAAAGATCATATATACGATAGGGCCAATGCACAGTTATTATATGATGAACTTTGTGGAAAATATTTAAAGTTCGACTATTTTGGGGCAAATATGAGGTCTAAGAACAATCGTACGGTCAATATCCCAAAAACACTATTGCACATAGACTTTTGAATTTAGATCTCTTCAATGCAAGAAAAGCAACTATTAGCCTAGCTCAGCCAAAAAATGTGTGTTATGCTGTTAATGTAGATCGATTTTAATTGAGTATGTTTAAATTTGGCTCAGGTTTAAATTCCGGTGTATAATATGTTGGTTTTAAGGCTTTCCAAATTAACCACTAAGGAGTTAGATAGGATCTATAGAAAATTTTGGTAGGGGGACTCTGAGGACAAAAAGAATGTCCACATAATTAGCTGGAAGGAAATTTATAAGCCCACTGAATGCGGCGGGTTAGGGATTAGAGAGTCGGATAGTAACAATAAGGCGTTGTTGGCCCAGACATGTTGGAAGTATCTCTCTAACCCTGATCTGCTTTGTACTCAAATCCTAAAAGCAAAATATTGTCCTAATAAATCCCTTTGGGAAGCTGGTATGAAAAAAGGAGGGTCCTTGTTTTGGAAGGGGTTTGCTGAAACCTTAAATCTTATCATTGAAAATATAGGTTGGATAATAGGAAATGGAGAGAAGATTTCAGTTTGGAAATGCAATTGGATCCCTAGTATAAGGGGTATTAGGAAACCGTTCTCTCCATCATTTGACCCAAATGTTGTTATTAAGGACCTTTTGGATGACAACAAATGTTGGAATATGCAAAAAATGAAAGAAATATTTAGTGATCCTAGGGATGTTGAGGAGGTTTCTAGAATCTATATTTCTCAACTCTTGGGTGAGGATAAAAGAATCTGGCCTCATTCTAAAAGTGGAGAGGTTACCACTAAATCGGCCTTTAATATTATTAATAGAATCGAGGTTGACCCTCTTGTGGCTTCTACTAATTGGAAGCACTTTTGGAAGCTACCTCTTCCTTAGAGAGTTTTACTTTTTGGGTGGAAATGCTTAAGAGGCGCTATTCCGGTAAAATCTATTCTCAAATCAAGGTTCGGTTTGGCTAACTTTCCTTCTCAATGCTCCTTTTGTGAAGAGAAAGAGGAAACCATTGTTCACATTTTGTTTCATTATGAATGTTTTAGGGCGGTTTGGTTTGGATCCCACTTGGGTGCATTGACTCATAATCTCAACTGCAATAATGTATTAGATTGGTGGAATTATGTGATAAATCAAAGGAACTCAATCCATCAACAGCTTTTAGATCCTATATCTCATGCCCTTGTGGGGAATTTGAAGAGCGGGAAATGAATTGAGTGCCAAAGGACATATCTTAACACCGAAACATGTTTTAACTATTACTTACCGTATGAACCTACTAATAAACCTGAATGCCCCCCATGCATCTCAGATCTCATTTATTACTCCCCCATAATAAAAAAAAAAAAAGGGATCTTGAGCAAATCACCATTCTCTTTAGCGATGTGGAATTTGATGGTCATACAGGCCAATCGGCTTTCGGTTTTACCTTGCTTCGTAATGGATCACTTGTGGCTGCAGGGGCTTCCAAATGACCAAGAGTCATTTCCCGCTAAAGAGGCCGAAATGAGGGCACTACTCTTTGCGCCAAATGCTATAAAGGATTGCAGATTCTCGAAAGTTCGAATTCATATGGATGCTGTAGAAGTTGTAAGAAGTATTAAGGGTAGCAATGATTGGTCTATCCAGCCTCGCGTAGGAGATATTTTGAAGTGCTTGAAGCATTTTGGGTCTTTTGAGACAGTTTTCATTCCAAGATATTTAAATGGGGTTGCCCACTATCTTGCTAAATGTGGACAATTTTGGATAAACTTTATATGGCCTCATTGTAAATAAGCCTCTGTTTGTTTTCTTGTTGGTGTCCGAATTTTTTTTATGTGTTGTAGCTTGTTTGTTGGCTTTCTTTTTTAATGAAATCTCCCTTGCTTATACCAACCTAAAAAAAAAAAAAAAAAAACCTGAACATAATGCAAATCAGATTATGAGGGTTGGTAATGGGTCAAGTTACTAGGTTGGGTCAAATCTCCTCTCCTAATCTCCACTACTCAAATTGCCAACCTATGCTTAAATTAGTCTATTTAACTTTCGGGTTGACTTGATATGGACATTTTCAACTCAAGTTATGCAATCTCAACCTTATCATTGGGACTATAAAGCTGAGCAAATAAGTATAATGGGCCTTAGATAAGTTGGATCTCAACCTTAACCCATGGCAGATAATAGGCCATAGATTTAGCACTATATATGTGATATTAATTGTTAAATAATCCTTTGGTTTAAGGCGAGACCAATTCACATTGAATTAAGGTGCCGTTTAATCCAATTCCCTTATCACTTCTGCAGGTGATTTTCAAGCTCATCACCCATAAATGGATAAGAGATTGTTAGAACGAAAAGTGGGACCCATGGTTCGACTCAAACCTTACCAGAGGGCGAGCATGTAATTGCCTCTTTGTATACATGTGTGATTGTGTGAAGGAGTAAAAAGGAAGATGATTGTCAAAGTATAGAAAAATGTAAAAGTAAGGTATATTAAGGGCATGTTTGTATAACTGTTTTTCATTTATTTTTTTTTTGGAAAAAATTAGGATTGTGCAATTGGTTTTTTGCCCTACAAAAAAAAAAAAAAAAAAATTGGTATGACCCTCTCCTCGCAGAAAAGCAAAAAAATGGGCTGAATTTTTTATAGTTACTCAGAAAATAAATTCCTATTGGGGGCCGGGGATTTCTTTTTATCTCCTGGGACTTGCCCTGATGTAAAAGGTAGATGTGTGTAGATTAAAGAAAAGAGGGAGTATAGATTAAAAAGTAAAAGAGGGAGTGTAGATTAAAAAAACTTTTTGTCATAAAGTCTACTGCACCGCCATGTATATATCAAGCCTTTTGTGATAAAAAAAAAAAGAGGCAAGCTAAAATGGTTCGTAATCATAAGTTTACTTATTCTCTCCATTTTTTTTATATCTAAACATAGTGGAGTTCTTTTCAAGGATAAAAATCAGGCACAAATTAATACCCATTGTGTTGCCATCTCACACTACCTTTTTGGACATCAACAAACTTACCATTGCCATTTGCTGAACGATTCATCAATTGTTAATCAATTTATTAACTTTGTGCTGCTTAATAATTCATACATATTCATTCTTCTATTGCCTCCTTCATTACATACAACATTACATAAATTAATACATAATTAAATGAAGCTTTCTCTTAAGTCAACGAACCAAATGCCGACGTTCACGTGCTTGTTTGCTTGCCTTCCATATAAAAATAAAATAAATGGTGGATACAGTAATAGAGAGAGAGAGAGAGAGAGAGAGAGAGAGAGAGAGAGATACCTCACAGATTTTAAAACTTGGATGAATGGACAAAAAAACATTGCTGTTTAGATTACGGTATCATATTCGATTAATTCTTAATTAGGGGTTGCACGGGGGGTGGGAGATTAACCTGTTGTGGATGTCTGATTGTGGTAATTGAAAGAATCAAATGGTAGTCAGGTGAACATTAGAGGATTTGTGTATATCATATATATATATATATATATATATACACACACACTCATGCACATATCAATCTCAATAAAATAGTGTGGGTCCACGGGACTTGGTCATGGCACATAAAGCACACTGATTGGACCAGCTTAACGATTAATTTTGTATACTGATTAAATGGTTAGTCTTGCCAAGTTAAATGAAATCTTTAAGCAGTTTGGACTTTTCACAAAATAGTGGGGTCCACGGTCGACCGAGGAGCCTGTGGACAAAAGGCCTCAAGGACGCATACTCTCGACGTCGAGTTACGTATGGTTCTTCCTGGTAGTGTGACTTATCTGTGTTTTTGGCAGAATGCAGTGAAAGAATCTTAGAATCATAGAGGAGGGGAGAAATTGATGTTTGGATATTTGGAAACTAGAGCAAATATGGGTTTTTTGTTGTATTCCAGGTAAGAGTGGATACATGTACGTGGATCTCTTTAGTACTCTGAAACTGCTGGCTGTGACTTATAAAATAAGTGGATTCTCTACTTGGGGGCTCAAATCAGCTAGAATTTTGTACATAAGGCATTGGTTACATGGAATTGAATATTAGGGCTTTCCTGAAGATCTCCATGAGCTAATCAGCTAGAATTTTGTACACAGGTCTTTCCTGAAGATCTCCGTTGGTTAACCATCAGAGTGAAATAAAATGAATCCTAGATGAATTTCCAGAATGAATCCTTACCTCAGCATTGGGAGGTCCATGCTTCGAACCTAGCTCGCCCCCCACTTATATATATGAGTTGCTATTTGCCTTACTTGTGTGCGCTGTGTCTCATTGCATGTACGAGTCTCTAGTCTCTTAAGGTCCCATCTCCTTAGATGAATTTCATTTAAAAGAAGAGTGATTAATTCCCGAAAGTCAATTGAGTTAATTGTTCACTTAACTCCAATATTTACCAAAAACCCCAATTACACTCCATAAAACGGTCATCTGAATACTATACCATTAATATCACTTTGATGAGAAAAACTAGGTTAGGTTGAGTATTACCATTGTTTTAAAATAGACTCCAAGAATAGGTTGGCAAATGGTTTGGTATCTATATCCTCTATATGCAGCTGTCTGATCCTAAATGCCTTCCTTATTCATGTGCTGTTCAGGCACAAGGGGTAAGTAACTCCTACCAAACTTTCAGTGAGTCGTTAATAGGCCTGATAAGATGGTCCCTTACAACGACCACATTCTTTTTCTTTAAATAGGCCGGTCAAGATAAAAAGAGAGACAAGAATTTTGTCCAAAAGACTTTTTTTGAAGAGTGTGTGTGTGGGAGGCAGAGCCCACAGTCCACATGCACTCTTTTTGGCATTGTGGATTTGATCTAATGTGTGGGCCAAGCACCCATTCTTGAATCTATTGGCTTGATTGTTTAGCATCACGAGAAAACCTCTCCGTCGGTTTTTATGTTTTTTATAAAATTAATTTTTCTTTTACCTTTATATAGGAAATGATTTTTTACAAAATTATAAAATCAATGTTATTTTTTTTTTTTTATAGGAAAGGCCTGACTTTTCGAAAAAGAGCAGAGTTCGTTAAAAAGCACCCCGCTTTTCGTGGCTGTGCCAACGTGGAAACGGATCATGTATTTGAAGGTGTGGATCCCACGCCCATCACGGACAAATCGTAATGCATGAGAGCACTCATTTCTCTTCTTTTTCTTTTTACATATTTTGTGATTATGATATCGGCCTGAAGTGTCGCAATGTATCATCTGGGAACATGTAATGTAAGGCCACTGTTCTGGAATCTAAAACGGGCTCAATTGTGAATAGTCGATGTCTCAAGTATCTATTAGCCGTAATACATCTTAGCCATCCACAGCTCAACCTTAGGCATTGCTGCGATGGCAGGGCTGATTGAACGGTTTGGATTTCCAATCATTAGTTATGGTGCAGTCTCCATGTGTAAACCAAACTCACCAACTTTTGCTTCTTAAAAGGCATTGTTGTGGATGTACCCATCAAGGGGAAGTTTTTTCAAATAGGCCATCATTCTCCAAAATTTAAGCCTTTGAGGATTCATTTCTACTGGATGAACACTTGAAAAAGGAGATTCAATTTCCCGGAAATCAGGCTTCTTTGGGGCCCATTTCTCCCACCCACCTTTGAGACTCGGCTCCTTATTATAGAAATATTTCGGAGGGAATGTTGCGGGTGAGCCAGTACAAAAAAAACAAACCCACTGCCGATGTGACCTTGTACGATCCACATGGTGAAGGTCGACAACTCAGCACATCTTCTAGTGACTGTTTCTTTAGCGGAATGTTTAGAATTCATGTATGTATAGAGAATTTCAAATTCTCCATATTCTGCTATATGGAATTAAAAATCCTCATCTTCCATCCAGCACTTGAAACGTTAAAGTTTAGAAAATTTCAAAGACTATTTATGACTTTTCAAGTGAAATGGAAGGAATAGAATTTAAAATTCTAACAAAAGAATTATGATATTTAAAAAGTAAGAGGACAACTATCATATTAATGTCATAAATTTTCAATATGAGAGTTCTTCTTAAGAAATAGGTCCAAAAACTCGGCCAACTGTTCAAAAGTAGATGACCGATCGGCTGATGATCATTGTTTGGGTCTCAAGAGGTCAATTATCATTTGATCGTGCAGGTCCATCAACATATGTACCAATTTGGGATGTTATAGGAACCAACATGTATCAGATAGTACATAAAGAGCTTTAACTACATTTTTTTTCCATGCCTGGCCCACCATGTTTCACACAGTAACACAACAAAACCAAATCTGTCCATGTGCAATAGATAAAACACAGGGCCCGTTTGGATTAATTTATATGGTCCCAAGCAAGGATTTAGGGTTTTATGGCTATTAAGAAATTCTAAAGCTCATGAGAAAACAGCACAGCTGAAAAGTGCTCGTTATTGCAACCACAAGATTGCAATGTTGGGTAATGTTATAATTAGAAGATCCACAATATTCCTACATTTGATCGTTTGGCAACTTCTTGACAACTTTCCTTCTGGCAATCTTCTGAAATTCCATGTGCAAAGCACACATCCAAAAACAGCCATAAATATTAAGACTGGCATTCCTTCTTTTGGCCCATTTGGGGGCATGGGGCAAGTGGAATAATAACAGGTAACTGCGGCCTGCATTAACAATTTAAGGCTGGGCTATTGGAATTAAAACTTGTTCATGCCTTGGCATGGCCATTGACACTGACCCTGGGCCAACAATATCATGGGACCACGGACACTTCATAGTAAGAACTTGGAAATTGAAATAAGACACAATGACATTTAATGCCGGGCCAAACATCGGATGGTATAAGGCCTTGGATTCACCATGTGCCAAAACGGGCTTTAGTTAGTAATGATCTTAAGCAGGAGCTTTTAGTCTAGTCCCACACTTCTAGTTTTATCAAAAGTAAATCCAGTAAGCATCTAGGTCCAATTTGGTCAATCTCCGAGACTGAAGGAATGCTAATAAGGTCCATGTAGGCGCTGTATAGATGGTTGGTTTTCCATGGAAATCTACCTGTTTCATTACCCAAAAATGAAATACCAAAATGCCCATTCCTGTCACCAATTTTCAACTTCTTTGTTTTTGAATTGAAGAGGCAAGAAGTAGGCACACATATGTAATGCACCCCAAATGAGGATCCTAAGACATCTCAGCAGGTTTCTATTACCAAGAGAAAAAAGTACATTTTTCATGGAAATCAGCGTTGCCCAACGTAGTCTAATGTGTCAATTTGTACATCATTCCACCGTATCCAGTTGTCTTGCTGCAGTTAATCACCTGGCCCATTCATTTTAGTGGCCAATCTCCTTGTACCATAAACTTATATAAAAAACACAAAAGACCATTGGTCTTGTGTACAATGGAACCACAGCTAACCACAGCTATGATCAATCCATACTCGAGCACACATTTACCCTCACGAATTGACACTTAATCTCAGTTTGAGATTGATCAAATGGTTATCCAACAAGGATTTGAGATTGATCAAATCGTTATCCAACAAGGATTAAATCACAGAGGGACACTTGTGTAAGTACACTTAACTTTGAACTCTAAAATCAAGGGACAGGATGGTCCGATAATAGTTGTATTTGGCTTCCTCTTAATTCACATCACTCCCCTTTACGCCCTTCACTCTTGTGATTGGATGCATCTAGGTGATTTGACAGAAAGCTCCAAATCTTAAAATTTCAAATGCTTTCAAGAGGATGGAATTTGAGGGATCCCAACGACAGTTCTTATTTGAATTTAAGGAGTTTTCAAGCGAAAATTTGAGAGAACTCGGGTTAAGATTCATCCTTCACGTCATTTGATAGCAAGGGTTTGAGTAAATTCTTGTCTGGAGAATATCAAACACCACAAGTTAAAGCCAGAAACTTTACCACTAAATTTCCAAATCAAAACTTCCAAGTGCATTGAAACTTTAGAATTAGGAGCATTCCCAAGGTTGTTTTAGCCACTTTACTGAAGCTGAATTTTGATATTCTCTCAATTAAAATAGAACTTAGAGAATTAAAAAAAAAAAAACCTCCGGACAAGCACTTAGAATTTTTGGTAAACACAAACTCCATTTACAAGCTCTCCTAGCTTTGAACAAGATTTGGTTTTCTCCGGGTCTGGGTAGAGGTATCACTGTGACAATGATGTAACCTATACTTTGGATAGACTTTGTGAATTGCGGTACTTTCGTTCCACCTCCAATAAAACCATCCCCTGGTCTAAAAAATGCTGGCAGATCCCCCCCTCCTAATTTTATAGTTGCAGACGGGTGCGTTCAAATTTGTCCTATCGACCATTTCAAAACCTTTTCCAGAAAGGAAAATTAAGAAATCATTTGGACGACAAGAAAATGACAATTAGACAACCTGTGCCCCTGACTCCATAATTTGAACAGGTTCAAACTTGCCTTACCCCTGCGGCCTGACTGCATGATAAAGGGTGTCTAACAGGCCTTCCGAAAAGAATCGCTTGAGCTTCTCTCATCTCTCTTTTTACACACCACCCTTGGAGGGTGGAAAAGACCTGCCAGAGGTTTGAACTTCTGCCCCTGCCTCCATAATAAAGGATGCCTTACCACAGTGCGAAGAAAAGCCACCTGTCTTTCATTTTTTGTGATACTCTGTGGTCCTGTCTTCTCCCTTTCTCATCAAAGGGTCTGACGGAAGACCACAAAAGTCGTTATAGCTAGGTGATAATAAAAATGCCTGCAGCAAGGACTCACCAGTCACCACACTGTGAATGGTCGGTTGATAGCAGAGATTTTCTCTCCTTTTATCAGTATTTGAGGTGGGAGATTTTTGGCATATCGCCCTCCATGGTAGATCATGTGCAGCAAAAGAAAACAGAACAGATAAAAATATAAAGTCGTAATTAGTGACATGTGACTGCTGTTTTATGATTTTGTAGCTTATGTTTACTGGGCTTTCTTCCTGCTATGTTTTTACTTTTCCTCAGTCGCTTGTATACATGATAATAATTACTTAAAGAGTTGCCTTCCATAAAACAAAAATGAATAAAGTTATGCATTAACCTGTAACTGTCAAAATGTCCTTGCAGGAGGTGTCTCTTGACTGCAAGTGATGATAAAGCATACAAATTTCCCATCTTATTACAAGTCCAAAAGCAATGTTACTGCCTATTAGCAGGATTGCATGGCATTATCGCTACGTGAAATGCTCAATTCTACCGAGCTAAGTCTGCTAGCTGATTAGGGCTGATATTTCCAAGAACCAGTCTTATCATAAAGAGAATGGAAGAAGCAACAGCAGCCAAAGCATGTGTCTTGGGCTTACCAGAATAAGGTACCCTTCAACTTGATCCCTGAAACACCCTCTTCATAAAACCCTGTAATGAGGTCCCCATTCCAGCTCCAACAGCTTCCGCCAGATATGTCGCCTGCCAATGTTAGTATTGTTGTTAAGGCAATTGCATTCCATAGTTAGGTTTTGCTAAGAATATACAATGTGGATCCCAGCCCATCTATGCATGGATTGTCCATCAGGTTGACCTATCATGTACATATTATGGCCGAATAGTAGGCTGGGCCTACTCATAGGTCGAGCAACATGGTTAGCTTTCATTTGGACAACGCCATAATCAAAATCAGTAACTTAAAGCCAATTTCTGTTCACACAGAGCCCTACCATGCAATAATACAATTTGGAGGCTCGAAAATGCAGCAGCAATAAATTCTGTCAAATTCTATGCATTGAAGAAAATCATGAGACACTTCATCAAGAATCACCTTTGATTGTTGAAATTTAAAAGCAATCGAAGGTGAGCCCACAGGCTAGATGATCCAATGATCTAGGCTTCTCCTGCTAAAGTGATGTGAGCCAACCATTTGTAGAACATTTATCAAATGGATGGTAACATTTATTTTGAATGGTCAATGGTTAGAACCATTCAATCTTAATATTCTTCAAAAGCATTGGAATTAAGGTCCTGCCTTCTTGGATGGACAAGATTGATAGCTGGATCCACATAGATGTTTGAGCTTGCCAAAGCCCTCTAGTCTCTACAGACAATTCCAACAACATAAGCATAAAGCAGTCTAGTCATGACATTTACCTCTTGAACACTTTTCTGTAGATCAAACGCATCTTTGATGCGACAGTCCAAGAATGACCATGTATCACGAAACTCTGAAATAAATGACAAACATACCACACACATTTCAACACTGGATTAACAATCTAATCTTAAAGAGGAATTATTAGGTTCATAATGTATTAGATGCAGTTCTGCAGTGTGACCTGATCTGACAATTCTGTAAAAGTGGGGCCTGAAACTTGGAGATTCAGAACATTTATCACTTCAGCCCCACTGCAGAGGGGGTCTGCCCCAAAAGTCTGAACCACCTATATCATGCTGTATCTTTCTTTAAATTCCTTTCTTTATCATCAATCATCTATTTGAATGCGAAAAAAAGGGCGCCTACAAACCTCCAAGCTGAAAGGTTTCTGAGGCATCCCCAATTCACAGTAGAGCAAATTAGATTAAACATCATAATCAATGAGACCATGGCCAGTAGACCACACTTGTATGGAACGGCAGTGGCACGTCAGGACTATAAATTGCAGAAATATAGCAGAAGAGCAGGAGAAAAGAACAAACCTGGAGAGTGATCTGTCACCATGTACACCTCAGACGTTGAGTATATTCCGCCAAGAACAGTGCGCTTCACATACCAATCAATATCAGAGGATTGGTCACCAGAAGCATGCCAAATTTCATCAATTAGCATGGCCCGCTGCTTGAAACTCGTTGGGATGTTCATTGGTTGTGCCTGCCAACTAATCCAAAGTGAGCACAGACCAATGCCTTTGAAAATTTTCAAATAGTTGTAAAAGACAAAAGAGTTTAGAGAAATTACTGGGTCCTTCACAGCAGCAAATGCAAGGTCTGCTGACATTACACTCATGCACATGAAGGTTCCAAGATACAGCGATTTGGATTACTACTCTAACAAGCCCCAAATGTATGGGCTGCTGACATTACCAATTCCAAACATGCAGGATCCAAGATTAGTTGATTAAGATTGCTAATATCAAATCCCCATGGTGGATGGAAGACATCTTTAAGTATTTTAGGTAGAAAGATTTTAGTCTCCCATTCCTCAGCCATTTCTCCTTATGGGCCATTTCCTTTTCTATTCTTAACAACCTAGTACCTACGGATTTAAGAAACCTTATCTTTATTGGGGTCCATAAGATCAACAGTCTGCATCAACAAACCACAAGCCCCACACGTTTGGAATCGGAGTTTCAGTGATTCATAAACTTGCAATGAGCAGAACACTATAACTCAGGATTTTGTTCACCTGAATGCTAAGTGCTTGAGGCCACTTTGATATGTAGGGTGCTTGCATTTCCAAGCGAATTTGGATAAGCTTAGCGAGGCGCCCACTTAGTATCAAGTTCGACAAATCCACTCCTGAATCAATTATATCAATCAATCTTTGCAGGCAATCATCCATGAAATACTGCACAAACAAAAGAAGAAAGCTGTCATTTTGATGATTCAACATAACAATTGTAGTTCCTTGTCTGAGACTTTCCATATATTGCTGGAATGTTGAGATAATGAGATGTTGATGGAAAAAGTCTATGATCATCAAAGTGAGTAAATGCACTCCCCCATTGGGCTATAAGCATAAATACAGGTCAGGCCCATGGTTTGGTAGCCCAGAACGTTATCTGGTGAGCACCAGTGAACAACCCCATAAAAACACCCTGAAGGGACCACCTCAACCTTTCAAAACAGGGCATGATAATAGTTGGTAAAAAACAGTTTTTTTTATTTTATTTTATAATATGACTCAAAACCTGCAGAATCGTGGTTGCAACATTGATATCGTCCAACTGTGCAAGGACTATTGTCAATGGAATGATAGATGGAAAAACCAGTTAATTGATGACTATCATATGGCTGGGACCAAGGCTTGAATATAAATATATTCTTGGTCAAGGTCACGTGATTTTTCTAACAGAGACCCATGAAAAGGAAACAGATGTGAAGAGAAAAAGTAATAATGAATGACTGAAATTTTCAAATTGTTGGAGGCTAAACAATTCAGAGATAAATGCAGTAACAGCCCAACTGTATCATTGGAAATACATTTCATCACAAGCAGTTCAAAATTTGAATCTTTTGGCAGAATGGATGGTTATTTTATCAGCAATTGAAAGGCTATCCGTTCACTATGAGTTTGAAGCATCACAGACACATTGGGTGGCATAATTCTCAAGAATTATGTCTCCCTTATATCAATGTCGATGACAAGCGGCAACAATAACCTGCATGGAGAAGAAGAAAGACAGTTTCCCACCAAATTCGGTCTCCAATTTCTGTGCCACCCCAACAAAACTTGAATGTTTGACTTCATTTTCTTAACATTACCATTTGTAAATTTAGGTATGTTCTGTTCCTTAAATACTTGATACGAAGAAGGAAATGTAATATATGAAAACTAGATATATAAACTGCAAAACAGATGAGCTAAACCTGCACTGTGGGTCATTTGTCAAGGTAGGCTCTTGGATCAGAACTACTTAAATGAATAAAACTTCTTCTTTGTTATCACTTGTCAGAAAAAAAGAAACACAACTTCTTCAACAATCATGCAGATCTGATGGCAAATGATTTTTGGTATTCTTCAATATTTTAAAAAAATTTCCAGCAAGAAGGTAGTCCAATTTTTTTTTAATTTCTGGAAATTCAAGATCAGATAATTACCGATAAAAAAAATCAAGATCTGTTAATTTTCAACCTTATTCCCCAGAGCCCTCCAATGAAGTTTTCAACTCCACTACATTTGAATCTGAAGCAGTTGTTGGACCCAAAAATTTTAAGCAAGTGGCAGTTTGGCACCCTTATGATTCCCTATGTTCCCCCAGACACCCTCCATATCATCCCTCTTCAGGCTATCATCAAAATTAAGCTTCAGCGAGCCCAGTGGAGTAGCAGCAACAGAAGTCAGCAGAGTACTTGAGCAAGACCTAGGACGAGTAGCAAAGCATTCTTTCCAAAGTGGAATTATTAAGCAATCCCATCCATCTCTCTTTTCTAGCAAGAGTCCAGTCACCGATCTTCCATTTATTCTGTCTACCATATCCTGCACCAACTACTATTCCCTCCCTATCATGTAGGCCACAAAATAGCAGCAAGTGCAAGCCCCCGAAGAATACTTTCTTAGGTCCAAGAACAAAACCATTTGCTGAAGTAGGTCCCTTATCCAAACCCAGCATAGCCCCCATTGCACATTGGAAAAAAATAACCTTAGTGACCCAAAGGAATATCATGCTTGGAAGTTTTCATTTGGAAATAAACTTTCCTCAAAATCATGACAACTAGTAGCCATTTTAACTAGCCATCCAGTAAATGACATTTAAACTCATAAAATGATGGTGGTGGTGGTGCCGAGCTAAGAAAAACAAATACCACATTATATGGATAAGAATACCTTGGCACAGACACAATATGAGAAATAGTGATACAAGTTAGGACACCCCCAATCTCCAAAATCTAGGGACTAGATCCAAATATTGGTATATATGTCTTGCTGGGTATTTATATCGCTTTTGCTACTCGAGATTCTATCCTTTGTGTTGGTGTTTGACCTGATAAAAAAGAAAAAAGAAAAAAGACCACTTCTCCAAAACCTTCTCAGTCTCTTAGTCCTTACAAAAAAATATGTTCACAAGAGAGATTGTGGAAGTGTTTGTTAGAAATTTCATTCCTAATATACTACTAGAAAACTGACAAAAAGTACATTGGCAGGTATCAAGCATTTAAAAAAAAAAAAAAACATATGGTTGGGGGCTCTCATTGTTCCGATAAAAAAAAAAAAAAGGCTCTCATAGTTCAAAGTTTATATTACAATTTACAAGCATACCACACTATAAAGAAAATTGAAAATCTAGCAGAACATTTGGTTGCTCCTATTATCAATAGAGGATGGCTTGTCTTCTTCCCAATTTGGAAGTGAAGCACAAATAACGCAACAATCTGGAGCAGAAAATTATAATAAAAGGGGACCCAACCCAACATGATTTTTGCTTTGTTCGTGGCCTTGAGTGCAAGGAAAAACCAATCAACCTATCACAATTAGACGAGTCGAGTTCAAGGTAAAACCAAAAAGGCAGCATTCTATCCAGCTAGAAGTTTGTACCGACCCAGATAGCTCAAATCAGAATCCTAATTACCCAATCCAAAACTGCAATTTAATCAGAACAATTACAACACGATCATCAACATCTAATCAAAATACGAGGAAACTAAATGAACCCCAATAAAAAAAATCCGATTTTGGAACAACCAACCACATTTCATTTCTATGCCATACGATCAAAACCAATATCGCAATTCGACCCCAAAGAAAAAAAAAAATCAAAACAGGTATCTGTAACTCAGTACTTCGATATTGAATTCGTTCACATACCTCAACGAGTGCGGCTTCTTTTCGGGAAAAAGTACCCACGATCGAAGGCGAGACTCCCACATCCCTTGCCCCCGAAATTAACGCCCCTTCACTCCACCCCAATTTAACCTGCTCCAAACCCAAAGATCACATAACAGTTTAAAAAGAAAAAAAGAAAAACCAAACTTGAAACAATGAAAGCAAGAACGTCAGAATCAGAAACGATAGTAGGAAGAAAGATCACTGACAACATGAGGGAGGGCAGCTTGAAGGACGCGGAGCTGCTCGGTTTGGTAGTCCGATCGAACTCGCCCGCGTCTCTCGCTGTGAGTCTTCCCAGAAGATTCTTCTTCCTTGTGTTCGCCTGCTGCAGAAGCATCAGATTCTTGCCGCTGCTGGTGGGAAGGATTTTGGTGTGGGGGTAATGGGGGTGTTGGAGAATGCGCATCTGACGAGAATCGAAGGAAACTACACTGAGATGCCAATAACCGAATCCCAATGGGATTGAAAGCGACACGGGTTGCAGATCGTAGCATTTCTGTATAGAAAGCAAATAGCAGAGAGAGAGAGAGAGAGAGAGAGAGAGAGGTTTCTTCGCTTGCTACCGGTATAGCGGCTTGGAGGGAAGAAAGTGCTCGGAGAAAGATCTTGGAATTCCGTCGTTGCCACGTTTCTGTATTAAAAGGAACCACGTGGCCCTTGTCATGTCGCTAGAAGCAGAGCCCACAAGCGGTCGAACAGGATCAGGATGCAATTATATGGAAAAGTCCATGTTGACAATTTCATTGGATAACTTGGATATACATGGGCCCAAGCGGGGCCACACAGCCACATAAGCCATTGGCTAATCAGTAAAAAGGCCCGTTTGATAATTTTTATTGTTAAGTAAAGTCAAGTAAAATAAAGTTAAGCATCAAATCAAAATTACTTTAATTTAAAAAAAAATTATTTTTAAAGATAAATAAATAAATAAAAAAGAAACTACCTTTATCCACTAAAAGTTAAAAAAACTTCATTTCCTCATTCATAAAGTCAAAAATATTTTATCACAAACAACTAAAAATAAAATATCATTATAACTCATTTATATTTTATTTTATTTTTATTTCACTTCACTCCACTTTATTTTAAAAATACAATACTTAACGGGCCCTAAATACAGGTACCCTCGCCACCCGCCAGCCCGCACTTGTCCAAGTCTCATATCCAAAATATTTAATGCAATGTCCTATCCTCTTAAGTCAAATTCCGTGCCGCAGTTGTACCAATCCAATTGCCTAAACTGAGGTGAAAAAAGTACAATAGGTATAGATTTTGAGAAGAAAAGAAAAAAAAAAAAAAAAAAAAACACACCATATTGGGTCCATCAAGAGGGTTAAAAAAGGATACGTAGGCTTGCTTAGGGTGGCGAGCGGGCTCGATCAAGATTGTAGGTAGAATTGAACTTGTTTTTGTTAATAGAGGAGAACCAGCCTTTTGTTTTTTGTTTCCTGAGCTCCTACTGACATTGGATAGCCTTCCATAAGCACAGTTGCTTAGAAAGTAGAAACCCACAAAGGGCCACGAATCAATTAGCTAGAATTCACATTTCAACAGCAAACACGTGTGGAATCCTGATAGTTGCCCAGTCCTATCATTTTTCAAGACCACAAATTTGGGTTGGGCTCAACTTGCTGTTTGGAATTGAAGCCCAAGAGTGATGCACAGGCCCATTTGTTGGGTACTTCAATGGGGTTTAATTGGTGGGTTACAACCGGTAGCTCGACCAGCCAACCCCAGTAAAGCCTGTAAAGGAATAGGCAATTCCAGTTATAAAATCAGGTCCGTACAGTCTCGTTATAATTGGCTTCAAACCCTATGATTATAGCCTGTAAAGGATGTTGGTTGAATGGATTTTTTCTATTGGTAACATGTCTTAACCTAGAGCTAGGTCACAATAGTGAGCACATCTGTCAAGAAATTTGGATCCTGGCTTAAAGACGCTCATTGCTCATCAGGACATTCATATGAGAAAATTCCCATATTGGCTGAACGTTGACTCAGCTAATAAACATTTCCACCATAATGGAGGGGTAGGTATGTCAAACGGGCCGCCCCAGTTGAGGCCCGTCCGTGCTGTAGGCAGGGCTGGAGCGGGTTGGGCCTTGCCGTGCCTTCGTGCCCGGCATGCCCCTTTTTTTCTCATTTTTTTTCAGTATTAAAATAAAAAATTAGAACACAAGTACGGAAAATGATAAAGATATTTAAGTTGTTCGGTCAAACTCGACCTACTCCACTGAGAAGAGAAAACCATTTGGATTTTAACTTCTTGAAGGTTTCTAAATAGGATTACCTTCAAAATCTTACAATCTTTTTTAGAAAATAAAAATAAAAAAAGAATGAAAAACTTATATATTTACAAATTACAATGAAGAAAAAAATTAAAAAACCAAATGTGTAGCCCACTAATGTATTATACTGGATCACAATCTTCCATTGCCGTCAACTCTTGCTTTCTCTTATCTGCCAAATACCAATCTCGTAGGCAAACACAGCACTCCACTGTTTCTTCAGTTAGATTTGTTCTTTTGTCATCCACAACACATCCACCTGCACTAAAAGCATGTTCTGATGCAACAAAAGACATTGGAACAGTCAATAGATCACGAGCCATGGTGGCCAACACCGGATAAATGCTTTCATTTTGCTTCCACCGGGCTAAAGGTCAAAACTAGATGCATCATGCACCCGTATTACACCAACGTCAAGATACGATGATAACTCCATCACTATATTACTTGAGCTTGAGCTTGAACTGGATGCCATGCCCATGGACAGGGAAGAATACCATACATCCCACTCACCAACACATGTTTGCTGGACTTCTGAATGGCTCATACTGAGCTTGGTTGTACTCATTTGCTCACAATAAATTTGAAAAATTGCTTGTAAAGTCGCCCTTATGTTTGAAAAAACATTTAAATCTATATAATTCATATTTTTATTTATTCCATCAATAAAAAACTGTACACCACTTAATTTTAACGTAGGACCAAATACAGCAGCTAAAGAAAATGTCATTGGAACCTCTTTCCAATATTTATTAAAATTTTCTTCCATGTTTCTAATAGTGTTACTAAGTAAAAAATGATCTCTAAATCTATTGAATTGTAAAGTAATTTTAAAAAGCTTCATTAAAGCTTCATTAGATGTGGGATAATATATCTCAGAAAAAAATATTGTTGAAGCTTATTTGCGCACATAAGTCCCAATGTTCATCACTAATCGTCAAATCTTGTGCATGAAAAGCACAAAATTCATTCAAAATAGTTTTCCGGCTAAGTGCCTTGTTTAACAAATCATAGGTAGAATTTCATCTATGTTCTACCTCTTTAGGTATTTTAATAGCCGATAAGCCTTGCCTCACACATATTTGGGCATACAATTGTCTTCTTTGTGCGGAGCAAAAAATAAATCTAGCAATGTCTTTTATAGCTTCCGTATAACTTACAATATGCTTTAAACCAACATTTGCAATGAGATTTAAGATATGACATACACATCTATTTTGGAAGATAGAGCTATCTATCAAAGTTGTAAGTGGCATCTGCATTCTCATTAGTTCAATGGCCACCGTATTATTACTAACATTATCTAAAATTATAGATATAACATTTTCCTTAATATTGTATTTATCTAGTCTTTCCAAAATAAATGTACTTATTCTAGTGCCATTGTGTGGTCATTCAAGTGTGTTAAAACTAATTATACGTTTATTAATAATTCATTTTACATCTATATTATGTGCAATAATACAAAGATAACTATCACCCCCTTTAGAAGTCCACATATC
The DNA here is from genome assembly GCA_029852735.1 of Persea americana. NCBI lineage: Eukaryota > Viridiplantae > Streptophyta > Magnoliopsida > Laurales > Lauraceae > Persea > Persea americana. Next base: position 49,653,430 of record CM056817.1, on the reverse strand, counting down.
TGTAGTTATAGCTATTCTACCAGGAATTTCGCAAGGTAATTTTTAATATTTATTTTCTCTTCCTTCCAGAGCCTAATAGCATCATTTCTAGCAGTATTTCTTGAAATACTGTGAAATTGTGATTGACAGTTTTTCTGGACCTATTCTTCAAAAAACTCATTTTCAACAAAAGAAAATGGTAATTCGGATAACACAATCATTTTAACAAGATTTTGTCTAGTACTTTGTGCATTAAAAGAAAAAAGACCTAAACTGCTACTACTACCACCACCAGTAGTAGAAATTCGGGAACTATGAGGAAAGGGGGTGATAAATCACCTACTTCATCTTCTAATTCAACAAAATCTTCTTCTACCCCTAAATTAACAGAAGAAGATTCTGTGGGAAATCTTCTAGCCATATTTCAAAAAATAAAATTTAAAAATAATAACAATAATAGGCTAATAGCCTTCTTTTGTGATTATTAATATAAGAAAGGGGAGAAAATGAGAGTTAATATAATATATTATAAAGTTATATATATAGAATCTCAAATTTAAATAATATAAATACATCTAAATCTTTGAAGGCCTCTTAAATCTTGTCTCTTAATGACTTGATCTTTAGCTCTCCAAAAACTTCTTATAGAGAGAGAGTTGAATGCTTTGAGAGAGAGCTAAAGAGTGTATGAGAGAGCTAGAGAGTGTATATAGAGTGAAAGAGTTGTGTAAATTGGTGAGGAATGAGAATGGAAGGGTTAGGGTATTTATAGACTTGTAAATTTGAAAAGGACACAAAATACCCGGCCCGGCCCATTTGACATGCCTATGGAGGGGTCTGGGGTTAACAAATGCAAAACAAACACCTGCGCTTTTCAAAGCAGTGTATATTGATTAAAAGAAATTAACAGATACAAGAATGGTTCTATATGGAAACTGACATAAAAAAAAACAATTTTGCAAGGGACCAGCAAGATGTACTGGATTGATATTTGATATATGCGAACTGATGAAGCCATTATGCACCCAATTGGGTATTTAAGTGATAACATATCCAACACACACACACACACACAAAAGGTGTCAAGAATGATCAGGATTCAGGAGGGATGCGTCTGCATGTACGGACCAGATGCCAGGGATCAATAGCAATGTTACACCGAATTCAGACTAATGCTTCACTGAATGCTTGGGGGTCAGAAACTTCCCGAAGGCATTGGATTTTAGCTTTAATGCAAAAGAGAGAGGTTGCTGGAATAGACCATCAATTTCTTCCTCTTTTCTCTCATACACATAGAAAGCTGTAAAAACAAAAGGGACTCCTGCATTAAAAGAATTGAACATATGAGTTCACAAAGCAGAGAACATGGAATGAGAAATACATGCAGAAGAAGAAAATATGTGACAAGCACTCTATTAGTCAGTGGCAGAGCCAAGTAGAGCCCTCAACCTTTTATGTTTCCTTTAAAATAGAAGGAAATCTAAACTTTCTCATGAGTCTTTCCGTTTTGAGTCCGGATCCCCTATTCCGTTGAAACATGGAGATGCTGTTTCATCCAATCAAGATTTGCCAAACTATATAAAATCTAATGCCAACTAACGCGTACCCTCTCAATTGCTTCTGTAAATGGGAAAAGAAAAGACGAGATTTTATACAGTTGGCACAACTTGATTGGATGAAACAGGAGGGGATCCGTACTCGATGGTTTTATGCTCTTTGCTCCTTCTCAACTTCTGTTTCTTATTGTTCACCTCTCATCATCTTTTTTTCCCCTCTCACTAAAGAATAGAACTTTCAAGACACATAAGGGCAATTTTATCCAAAAGACAACTCATCAAATTACCTTTTGTATCATTTACTTCAATCAAAAAGCTTCCAAGTACATTTCTTGGAAGGCCTACCCAAGTACATTTCTTAGTTACCTATTTTCTTCTCTCTTTTCTGCAACTACAAATCCAAGTTTCCTCTCTTCAATGCAGGCAAATTCAAGTATGCGTCCTGCAGCACTACTCCCTCTTCCTTTATTTATTTATTTATTATCATTTTTTCCAGCATTTATTGAGTCTAGAAACCAGATTCTCTCAAGTTTGGCACTTATAAGTAGAGCACATTATGAACACGTTTAAAGATTTTTGAGTTTTTAAGATTTAATTAAAAATCTGAATTAAATTAGATCTAATCTAATTCTTAAGTAAGAAATTTCATGTGGCTATAAACAGAGGTGAAGAGAGGTGGTTAAGGGTACTCTCAATACTAATTACATGCCCAAAGGTTCCATCAACCTTAGCATTTTTGTAAAAGTTGTAGAAGGATTTGAGCTCTAAACAACTAATGGGTCAAAGATTAAGACTTCGTGTGAATATGCACCCCATATTATGACATTAGAGTGAATGATTTAATTTTTTTTAACCATAATGATCTGCTCACAAGTAACTATGTTAAAATCATCCAATTTGCAATTCTTCTCTAGTCTTCTGGAATCTGAACCCATTATTGAAAGCTGTTGGGAGTAGAGAGCAATACTAATTCATCATTGCTATCATTTTTGGAATTTTATGTTAACATGTTTTTTTTCCTCAAAATTTCTCAATGAGAGATTTTTTGCAACCAAACCAACCCCACCCCTAAAAAAAAAAAAAAACTATGACTGTAAGAAGAAATTAAAAAACAAAAAGATGAAACAAGATCCACAGGATAAAACCTATTACCAATAACAAAGATGCTGTGCAGTGACATGCCACCAAGGAAGCTCAGAATCAACAAGGAGCAAACAACCTGTTAAATTCAAGATGATTTTTCAAAAAAAAAGAAACATCCCAACCAAATATCAAAAAACAAAGAACAAGAAGAAACTCATACAGATAACCAAGAATTTAACCTGCAGATCTAGCTAGTTGAATCATGAAGTAAGGCATCCAAGTTGCAATCAATTCAATGGTTAGTTCCTTGACAACTAGTTTTTTGACATGAAAAGGAAAAGGGTAGCCAAACCATATGCAAGACTTAGTTGTATGGTAAAACTAGCTATATGTGATCATTCCTTCAATTACTTTTGCAGTCACCAATTTGCAATAGCATAAAGACAGAGAGGTGTACCCAGATAATAGTACTATATAATATAAAATAAAATAAAAACACTTGACCCATATGTGCTTTTTCCACAATCCAAACTTTGCGGCAGCAACACACCGACCACACATGCAGCATATCCACACCAACAAAGACATTCCAGATTACTTGCCCTATCATCATGGATGGAGCACAGCCAAGCAGCCAGCAAATCATACTTAAAGGAAAATATTGGCCTTTTAATTTGCCTGATCAGAGTATGGAATGCTGACCATTCTCTACCTAGCTATTCGTTTCTAACCAATGGACTGTTAGAATGAACCACTATGCTTTTTGTTTTTGTGTGCCATATATCATCCATAATGGAGTACACTATCTGGAAGGTCAGGCTTAGAACTCATGTGCCCCAGATGTATGGATAAGTAGCCACACAAAGAAGATGCACATTAGAGCAAGCCTGGTACGCATAAAAATATAACTATATAAGTAGGATTATCATCATCGTCATCAAATCCTTATCCCATCTCCTTGGGAAGACATTATGAGTTTAGCCCCCAGCCCCATTTAAATCCATGTTCTCTTGTAACTACACAATCTAACATTTCCTCCTCACTTTGTTTCAGGTCTTTATTGGTTTTCAACTTCTAGTTCCTTGAACTTGTTAGATTGTAGAATAGGAGGTCAATAGAAAATTCACTAAATATAATGAGAAAAAAAAAAGTGCAAAATAGGAGGGGGACTATAATAGGGGAACCCAACATACATGAAACCCCGCAGCATAGAAGGCTTATCAGGTGCGCGACGCGCGCTGGGCGGGCAGGCGTGCAATTTAGGGAGGGTCCCAGTTTTTGGTCCATTTGAATGGACCAACAGTGGGCCCCAGTAGGCCCCACAGCCAGGTGTGCACCTGATAACTCACCCCGCAGCATAAATCCTCAGGTTGAAAATTCCAAACTTAATATGCATCCAGTGATCTCACTAATTTATTTATTTATTTTTTCGAATGATCAGTGATCTCACTAAAAATACCGAAAAGAATATGGGATATAAAGCAAAATAGGACAAGAAGGCGACTAATGAGTAGTGTCTACCTTGAAAAATAATGTCCAATCATTTCCCCTGCAAAGAGATTTTAGAATACCTACTGTAGTATTCCAGGTAGATCCCATCGACAGAGCAATGAGACGAGTCTTCTCCTCTGAGAAATTGAAACATGAAGCAGGGATTTTCTCAAATTTATATCCCATTCTGCGAAAACAATTATAGCTATCAGGTGGATTACACAAGGACAAGAATTGATGATTGTTTAATACTGTCAAACCAATGTAAAAATTTGATATTAAAGTTTGACCAACAGATTGTGGCTTTTACCAACTGTTCATTGACTCAGACAGCTCCATGAATTTCAGAGACCAGTCCCGAGTCATACTTGGAAGCAGAAACTGAATTTTAAGTCAATTTCAAGTTTTGAGGTGTGATGGATGTACCCAATCATAAATATTTTGAATATTCTGGCACAGTGGGTGGCTGTTTGTTCTTCACGTGATGCAGCACAGGAAATTGGAAATCAGAATAGGTGGATTCAGTGTCTCAACTCTTCAGCTCCAAAACAATATCAGCAATCAAAGTTGATGATTTGGAGCACAGAAGGCACAATGGAAACTCTTCTAATCAATTTCTCTGATGCCCCAAAAACAGCAGGATGTATAAACATCTGTCCACCAAAATATTCAAACCGTTTGTTCACAAAGTAGGTATATCCAAACACACTGTTGAAACATTGGTTTTAACTATATATCTACGGAGCATATAAGTGGGGATGGTGTACATTTTTGCAGGTAGAATGCTGTGGACGAACAAGAACATGATCACGACCAAGAGAGTCTTCGAAATGGCAGTGATCATAGTATACCCAGGAGAAATGAAGTAAAAGTAAACAAAACCCAAAACTAGCAAAGTGGTCAGCGTGCGCTTTTTATCTTTCCAAAGAAGCGTGTCGGCAACTACAAAAACAGCAGCAGCAATGCTTCAATTATTATACATAAATGAAAACAGAAATACGATATGTTACATCCATACCCATTCCATTTCCAAGACAGGTAGAAGCTTTGGATGGTCGATCAGTTCCGGCACTTCTTTTAGTGTGTTGTTCGGCTCTCAGAGATGAGTAGGACTCAACAGTCCTCTCCAGACCCTCCTGCAATAATTAGTGCAAAACAATTTAAATCACAAAACAGGAATCACAACCCTGATCTCTTAAACAATGTTGCCAATAGATATCATGATTCATGGGCTTCCACAGGGGGGGCAGGATAAGTACCAATGGGTCAGTGTAGTTTTAAATATAGAGGGAGGGATATCATAATTGAGATATGGCCATGGGCCATGCAATCAATGGTTGGAAATCACTTGAACTCAGATCCAATAGTGGGGCCAGTTTGGGTAGGGGTCAAATCAGGTAGAGTGGCTGTGCAGGGGGATTCTTTCAGGTGGCCAAAAGTGGGCTCTATATAGGTGTCACTCTCCTAGGAGGTCACACACACGCGATATATATATATATAGAGAGAGAGAGAGGAGATCTCCATTATGGAGTAGATCATGGCTTGGCCTGTGGGAAGCACATAGACAGCGCCAATCATGGTGTGGGTGAGGGTGAAATTTATGGGGATCGTCTGTTCAGTTCAACCATTGGCTTGAGGGCCTTATAGCAGGATAACTTTTAGGCTGCTTTAGGTTTTTGTATTTTTTATTTTTTATTTTTCTATTTTTTTGCACGATCAATACAAGGCCAGGTAAAACTCGGATAAATATCATCAAATGGACAAAAGGTAGTGCATAAGTCGGTCATGGGGCAAAGAGTTGGTTTAGTGATATGTGTGTCCTACATGGTAGGTGCTCAAGGTGCTCACACAATAAGATGCTCATTGGATCATGTGTGTCTACACTGTATAGAGAGGACATCCAATTATAAAAAGAGATACTAGGTTTCATGGTTGCCTAACTAACCATACTACAATCATAATTGCCTACTTTGTTGCAGAGTACTCCTGGAAACAAACCTTAAGTGATACAATGGGCGTATAACCAAGTTGTTCTTTGGCTTTTGAACAATTGAAAGTTCTGTTACAAGAAAGCAGTCTGATTCTAGATGGCGTCAACTGAGGCACACGCATCCCGTATGGTGCTAGCATTTTATAGGTCCACTCCACCATATAAGCAATTGGCATCATAACAGAAGCAGGGATTTTAAACCTTGGCCTGCAAATCAAGTAAAACAGAGATGACTATAAAGAGTATTCAGCATGACAAAACCATGTCAGGTTTAGGAACATATTGCCCTTAACATAAACAAATTATCGTCGAGCATTATGGAACAAGACCATGGCTTAGTGATCTAAAGTGCAGACCACTCATTTGTGGCCCCACTGTGGTAGACCTAACTAGACAAATGGATCTTTATTTTATTGAACCCCAGCCACTTCGGCTTTTTGTAAATAAAAAAATGAGCACCCACCTGGTATAGCATGACAATCATAGGGAGTAGGGAGTTTGAAAGGTCAACCCATGACCTACCTGCATGCAAAAAATGGGAAACATCTTATCATAGGAGGCACTATTTTGAGGGCCCCAAAGTTGTCAAATTCTAGCTATTTAGGATGAAGTTGGATGAAGTGCCAAAAAAGCACGTAGATCCAAGGGCCAACAAAACTCGTATGATCGTCAGATTTAGGCAAGAGCTAAATTACAGGGGTCTAGTTAAGGGGCCAGTGGTTGCCACATGCCAGCCCATTTCATGCTTACTCTTACCCTTGTCACTCACCCAATCCGACACTAATCAGACTAATATAAACCATTGGGTCTTTAAAAAAAAAGAATCACTTTATCTAAGGTTAGAGTTTGTGGGCCCTAAATTAAAGGCTACAATGATTTAACAAGGACAATGTGGTCTACCTCTATTCCCCATGTACCCCTAGCCATCCACTCCTTCCCCATGATTGGCATGAATCCATGCGTGCTCAAGAGTTCCTTATTTTGAAATAAAGGAATTTTTCCTTGTAAAATATTACTGCGTGCTTGTCTGGACAATATACTCAATGATGAAATAATGTCCACGAAACAGCAGTTCTCACAAAGGGGGTAATTAGCAAAGGGATGAATGCCACTTTTTAAACTTTAATTTCAGAGAAGGAACAATGGGAAGCTTCAGGCTTCAGCCCCATCAGCTTAATACTGAGCACTTAAGGGGAAAAAATCAATGTAAAAGCCTTGCAAGAATCAGAGAGAATAAGGATGGAATCATTCTATAAAGCAATTGGCCTTCATGAAAGGAAGGTAAAATAAGTTAGGAAAGTAATAGAACTTTCATCATCATCTTAGTCTTCTCACAAGGATATTAAGAGAATAAAAACCTACTGCAGCAAATATACAGAACTCCTACCCTACAATTATCTAGAACCAGTATGATTTCCAGGCTTTGCTTCATCAAAAATACCTACAAAATGGACGGTCGGAAGGTGCACATTGTACTCTGTCTCTACCTCAATAACCATATGCCTTGTGAAAAAAGAAAGGGAAAAAAAAAAAGCAAAAGAAAGAATTTGAGGGGTACCTTTCATAGCCAAGACCTTCCAGAATCAATGACACAAACTCCCAAAATTTTATTGGTTCCATATTGGTTACAAAATATGCCTGCATTAGTATCATATAAGAATGCATTAATGATACAACCATGTTTGAGAACTTGAGTCGACCCTATAAACATTTTTCCCAATAAAGGTATGTGGGACAACCTTCCAACAATAAAATTTTGCATCTTGTGGGCCCTGGGATGGGCCATTACCAATATGTTTCTGCTTCATAATTCTAGCCATCTTATTAAGGGCCCTGGAATTTTATTTATATATTATGAGCCTTTTAACTACGACAACTTTAAATGAAAAACCAAATTTAATTTAAAACGATCTTACCAGCTTTTCTAATTTATCCTAATACATGACCTCAGCAAATATATCTGGGAGAAATGTCCATGTGTGAACTTCCTGTTCGAACCAGCTGTGGGGCCCACTAGGGATGGGACTAGGAGGGGTGGTAAGATCCATGTGGGACCACCCCCGGTATCAAGTTTGACCCAAATCCCATCCCCCTAACCCCCTTCACCTGCGGCTCACAAGTTTAACAGCTTCATATTCAAAAAAGAAAAAAGACCCTCCATCCAACGGTCTAGTCCATTCGGATAGGTGCCAAACCCCAGGGTCAATGACTATCATGGGGGGTCCCTATTTGGTGCATAGGTTGGATTGGTGGGGCCCCACCACGTGGTTCGCATGGTTCTTGCACTTGAATATTCCGTGTATGGAAATATTCATATGCATAGAACCCTCGCTGTATTACTTACAACAGTGAGGGACAGCTTGTTGGGGCCCCACTGATAACGGGGTGGGTTGGGTGGGTGGGTGGGGTGGGGGGGTTGAGGCATGGTGGGATGGAAAGAGAAATCTTGGATGAGCCCAAATATCAAGTTTGGGGTCAATCCAATGCCTTTAACGTCTTTATATTAAAGAAAATCTGTTTGATCGGTGAAAACTTGACGCATCCGGTGTAACTCAGGGGGACTTGTGTGCATAAATGGTTCAAATGGATCATAAAGTCGGCCCCACTATGTTGCCCTCACTACAATACTGTGAGGGACATTTGCATATGAATATTTCCCATATATATGAAGTTTTTTATGAGATACTGCAACAAGAAAACCTTTAGATAATTGAGAAAGATAATTAAAAAGAACAAAAAATTATATAAAAATACTTTCTATTATGTTATAGAATCTCTTTCTAGCATGATTCTTTGTAATTAAAGAGCCAGCATTAGTTATCCGGAGCCAAACCAATGTAGAAAATTTTTAAGTTTTGAACAAAAATATAACATGTGAGCAAATGAAGTACATACCTTCCCTGCTGCTTCCTCTGCACTGGAACCTTCTGAAGCTAGAGTCTGCTCAGCGCAAATATGGGCATGTGCCACATTTTCAACGTAGGTGAAATCATACATGTTATTGCCATCACCAATGATGAACTTGTGGAGGAGAAAAAAAAAAAGGACCGTCAAGCACTTAAATGAAAAGAAGCATGATCAACTACAGCATGAAAGAACACCAACTGTGACACTGTAATTTAATCCAAAAAAAAAAAAGAGGAAATAGAGAGTTGAGGCCAAATGAAGAGATGCATTGACCTGGTCATGTCTTCTTCCAATAAATGTCTAGAGAGCTACAACAAAACCCATTAGGGCCATTACCATTATCATCACATCATTAACTAAATTTATGCTATTGTCTGGGGTCAGCTTAAGCTATAATTAGGACTTCTTGGACAAGAAAAGATATCAACTAAACTCTTCAACAACTGAGGAACCAAAGGCTCTTGATGCACCTATCTAGCAAAAGTTGGACATGATTCAGCGACCCAGTCTGCATGACCTGATGGGCCCATGGTGGATTGGAAACACCCCAATATATTCTTTGTTTAAAGATCTTGAATAAATGGTAAATACAAAACTCAAAGCAGTAGAAAGACATTAATACCTTAGACTTCCCAGCCCTCGCTGCAGCAACTAAAGATGGAACCAACAACTTATCACCAGGACCAAAGATACTACTGGGACGCATACAGCATGTCAGAAGCCCTCCTTTGCCATTAGATTTTATGACCAATGCTTCTGCTTCAGCTTTTGTTGCTGAATAGGAATCATTATGCTGAAAAACAGTTGAGATCACGAAAAATCAAAACATGGGAGGAAACAGAGGTTTAACAGCACCTATATTCTGTATGCCCTCCAATGCACTCTAACAAAAACAGTTCGGCTGACGATTGAATTAATTTAAGTCAGAACAAAAATTTACACAAAACAATATGCTTTTAAAGCAGCATAAAAAGTAGGGACGGCAAAATCATCAGATTTTTTATATATAAAAAGGGAAGTATGAAAAAAAAATAATAATAAAAGAACTAAGACCTTATCTGGATATGGCATTGACTCATCCCCATTATATATTCCATGAACGCCATCAAACACCACACTAGGAGAACTAGTATAGATAAGTCTCTTTACTTTGCACTCAATACAAGCATCAATAACATTCCTGGTTCCTGTAAACCACAGTAGCATAAAACAAGCATTGGATATTCTGGTTTAGGGATAGAGATTGTATTTATCCTGCCTGGGCCTGAGCACATGTGCAGCTTGATAAGGGCAATGCCGTACATGAGGCCATGGTTCGATCAAATACTGTCAATGTGACATTCCCTATAGTGGATGGGATCTGGGACTGGGGTTTACTAAAGTCGTTTGGATTGGAAGATCCTAACCCACTGCTTGCTGAAATATGATTGAAAATGAAAAGAAAAGAAAACCCAGACCATAAAATGCAGATGGCTAAGATCTTCCAATCTGAGAGTTTCAGGGGCAAACCCCATCACGGTTGAGCCCCTCTCTCTCACATACACAATGAAATCTGCGTGAAGCTCAGGAAACTAATTCCTCTTGGAGACCATAAAATGCAGATGGCTGAGATCTTCCAATCTGAGAGTTTCAGGGGCAACCCCATCTCGGTTGAGCCCCTCTCTCTCTCACATACACAATGAAATCTGCATGAAGCTCTGGAAACTAATTCCTCTTGGAGACATCAGTATGTGACTTTTACTGCATTCAAAGATAAAGACAACACACTTCTACCTGCAACATTGACAGAAAAGTGAAGCTGGTAATTGTTGATTGATGAATCAGGAGCTGCCATGTGGAAAACAGCTTCTGCCCCCTGACATGCTGCAACATATTGCAAGTGTCTAAGACAGGGTCATATGAACAAAGTAAGCATTAAGCAATGATGTAAACTGTGCAATGAGCATATTCCATGTCCTCAAGAAACTTTCATGTCATATATCAAATTATCAATATAGGGCGCTGAGAGAATTTATTTCAGTGTTCTTACTGCTCAAAGTTGCGACTATTTCTATGTCACAGAGCAAGATTTTGGGAGTAAATGAGCAATGGAGCAATCTAAGCATGGAGCAATCTAAGGCAAGAATATATTATTACCGATGACTAGCCCAGATTTATGTTGGGTAGCATGGTACCTGGGGGTATATTCTCCTACAGGAATCCCACACAGAAGCCGTGCGGGATTTTTGGTGGGTGCCTTAAATTCAAGGGGGTCTGCTTTTGTGGGCAGCAGGGATTGAAAATCCCACACTCCCCCTTGTGCGGACTCACATAAGACAAAATTTTGTTGATACCGGGATACTCCAAATTGGGCAACATATTATATCAAAGCATGTCCAATGCTTCATTTCTATGTATAAGCCTATGTCACGGCAGTATCCATGGCATCTACGGGACATATCATGTTGTATTGGGCATCCAAGCATGTAGATCTATAACAACCAATCTTTTTCTTAAGATAACTCATGAAAAACAGGGATTTAGCTTTTCAGATGTTTTGAAAAATAATTTGATTCTAACATCAAGTTTTTCAGGATAAACAATTGGGGAGAATATATTTCCAAGAATTTCTCTTCCTATCTCCAGACTCATGGTTTGTAGTCAGTCCTCTACAAACCCAAGTTTCTCAGAAGAAGAATATCAACAAAATCCAGTTGATTTGGTTAACCATATATCCTATAGAATGTAGTATCTCATTAAAAAAACTGTTGGGATTTCAATAAATAAACCAGGACATTGCAAGACCATCTCATGAAAGTCGCAGCTACCCATAAAGTGTTTATTATTTGAACAATACAATATGGTGTTACTACCAACACACAGAGGAAATCATAATCAAGCAGTGTGTATAAGGTAGCAGAATTGGCACATTCACAAGCCCGGACATAGGTACCATCTAGTACTGATATCAGCAAAGTAGATATGTGTGAACTAAGTAAGCACGTACAAGTATCTGAGTAGAATAGGGCATGGGTATCATCAATATCATTCCACAGTCTCGGTGCATGTGCCAAGCAAATAAAGCACTCAGGTAAACCACCCAGTGAGCATATGCAAAGATCTGGGATACTGTTCATTTTCTTTACCAGTACAGGTACCATATACTTAGCATAAAACAAGTATTTAGCTATCAATGCAGTTCCATATACAGTTAGTTTTCATCATATCAATACAGGTAGCGTGCTAAGCAAATGAATAAATTATAAAGCACCCAGTACTAGTACCAATGTCAGTATCCTCTGTTCATTTGAAGTATCCCCAAATTGCAACAATCTCAACTAACAATGAAAATCTGAAATCCAGGGCGATTAGAGATACCTATGACCACTTGGGCCTTGTTGCGCAGATCGGCAGAGACGTAAACAGCTCGTCCTGATTGGAGAGCATCGCCGAGCAGTCCTTCCTCCTCATAGGGATCGAGCTTGATGTCTGGGGCCAGATCGGCAATCCGAACCGACCATTTCCCAGATCGGATGAGCATTCCCACCAAATGCCTCGCCACAAAACCCCTTCCTCCGGTCACAACACACCATCTCTCTTCTCCCTCCGCCATTCCTTCCCGAATCTGCTAACTGCATGGCATGACAGTGAGAAATCGGTGAGGGGATTGTGGATACGAAAGAAAATACGATTTGGGTGTGATCGAGAAGATGAAAAAATTTCGTCCAGAGAGTGAGAGAGAGAAGAACAGACCTCTTCGTTTTTCTTCGTTGATGGCGTATCGCTTTTCCTTCCCGTTCTCTCTCTCGTCTGTGTTGCTTTTTCTACTTTCAGTCCACTGCCAGTCGTGTGTGTGTTTTTCAGCGCCTGAGAGATAGAAAGGAAGAGACAGCTTCTAAATGCACCACCTCATTTCTCTTTGCACACGCATCACTGCATCTTTATGGTAAATTAAATAAAGGGGAGTTCTATTGGCACCACATAAATGACTATTCACACAGCAGAAAAAAAAATTTTCATTTCCTATACTACCCCTCCCCTCTCCTCCCTTTCCCTCTTCCTCTCCACCAGGTGGGGAGATCGGGCGGCAGGGCTGCGGAGGCTGCACCAAGCGGGCTGCAGGGGAGATCGGGCGGTAGGGCTGCACTAGGCGTAAACCCTGCCGCCCGATCTCCCTTGCTGTCGGCTGGGGTTGGGGTGTGTGTGTGGAGAGAATAAGAGGAAGGGAGAGAGGGAGAGAAAATAGAGGAGCGGGGAGGGAGGAAGAAAGAGGGAGATGGGGAGAGAATAAAGGAGGGGGAGGGAGGAAGAAATAAGGAAAGGGGGGAGGGAGGCCGGTGGCTGGCCGGCAGGGGATCCCTCCCCGTCAGAGGGTGGGGTGGGGGAGAGGAAGAGGGAAAGGGAGGAGGGGGAGGGAGGGAGGAAGAAAAAGGGAGAGGGAGGAGAGGGGAGGGGTGGTTTAGGAAATGAAATTTCTTTTTTTTTTTATGCGGTGTAAAAAGATATTCCTATGGTGCCAATAGAACTCCCTTGGATAATTAACAAAACTCTCGCGTTCAGCTATGCCAGCTGCCCCAATTTCTTTCTACACTCACCAATCCTCAAACTCTCATCTTCATATTTATTTAGCAAAACTCCACTCACTTGCATCATCCTCGCATCCTTCAAGTACAAGTGGAGACAACTAGGATTTCTCTGCACATTTTGCATCATCTTCAAGAATTCCGGCTGCTACATATACTCGCCCGTCATCGGATCAGCTGTCACGCCCCCGAACCCGATTAGTAATTAAACCGGATCTGGGGTGTGAAATTTAGGGCTAATTAAAAAAAAATATTTGCCCTTAATGCCCACGGATCGAAGTCCGCTGTGAGGATTGTATAGTTGCCTCATTATCAGTTACTCAACAGGGCTTGTCCGGTAAACACATTCATTAAACCTGTAGAGATATCGAAGCAAGTATGGATTTCATTCCATTAAATTTCAAGTTTCAAATAAAAACATATAAAGTTTATAAACATCAGGGCCATCCCAAAACTTAAGCCCTGGTACAAAAGATATACAAAAGCATGATGATTACAAAATGTTTAAACCAAAAGATAAGACGAAGTGGTACGATGAGAAATATCCCCGTGTTACGCGCGCTAGTGCCGGAAGTGATGACGCTAAGCTACGTCATCGGCACCCCACTCTCGTACCTCGTCCTCCTCCCCCGGTTGAGGATCCTCTGGGATTGCCTCGGCATCCGGGTCAGCGTAGGGGTAGTAATAGGTGTCCTCTGCACACCATGGGATAAGGTCAACAACATGTTGGCAAGAAGATAAGCAATATACATTATTCATAACATGCTTCAAAGGAGAGTAAAGACAAATACATTATCATAAGATAACAAGGTACAAGCTAGGCAATAAGCATGAATAACACGAGAATCAAGTAATAAGATAAGTCCTAGCAAGATAAACAGAATAACCATCCATGAAATGCAATGCAAGCAAGAGGAGACTCCGAGGATGTCCAATGCCATCTCCCGGGGGTATAAATGACATCAGAGCCAACTACAAATACCCAAAGTCCGGCTCTAGGGGGATCCTGGCTCCCGGTCCTACGAATAGCAGCACGGTCCTAGCCCGCTCCCAGCTATTCACGCCATGGACGCCGTCCAAAGCCGACTGCCCACCCTAGTGTCCGGTATCCGGCCCACTCAAGAATCATCAGACTGCAGCTGGTATGAATGCAAGGTGATGGTGATGGTTTGTATACTACACAAGTTCCAAGACAAATACACGTGGGTAGGTTTCCAAGTACAAGATAATAAACCGAGGGCTACTCCAAGTCAAGCCAAGTTCCATGAGTAGTCCTCTTTCAAGCCTATCCACACGTGCTCGTCAATACAAGGCAAGGTACCTACGGATACACTCTAAGTCCAGTCCAACCCTAATTCTACAAGTTAAATTACAATTATACAAGTATTCAAGATAGAGTGTACAAGGTACGACGTACTACGGATACGAGATTCAAGAGTCAAGAATGAAGAACAAGCCAAACCTAGGTCAAGGGCTGTCAACCGTGTACTAAACGTATCCCCAACGGAGGACGTATGGAGAATGAGTCATTGGTGTCCTAATTTGGCGGCTCATGGTGTACGGAAGTTATTGGGCACCAATCAACTCACTACCACACGCATTCGGCCAAGTAACATCAATATACGGAAAATCCCGGACAACCAACGAAGCACACCAAGCCAATCATGCTCCGTTTCCATTTTTTTTTCCAATTGATCATGTAAGGGTAAGGTCAGGGGGTCCCACATATAAAGTCAAGACCTAGGGCAGAAGTCTCATTTTCAATAACAGTTTTCTGAGCAGGCGGCTAGCCGCTTGGGGTTGGTCGGCTGACCGCTAGGTCGCCGAGTGGTGACCGACGGGTCACCGCGTGTAGTGCAAACACTACTGGGTTGGGATTTCGTCAGGTCGGCCAGCCGCGCGAGGACCGCTGGGTCACCGCGGGCAAGACAGAACCTGAAAAGATTCTGTTCTAATTAGGCGGTCAGCCGAGAGCTGACCGCGGGGGTAGCCGCGTGAACAACTGTCTCTAGTTTCTGTGTAGGCGGTCAGCCGCTGGCTTACCGCGTGGTGACCGCCCGTGCAGAACATGGAGTTTCTGAAGCTGTTCTCAGTCAGATTCCGAGATACACCTACTGAGCTTCAGAGACCTCACATTCCATACATGTAAACCATGCATATCATGTAACAAAACACCCATCCATTCCATCTAAGTCTATTAACATTCTCCCTAATTACATGTGAAGTCCAATGAAACATAAAACAAGCTTGGAATTTGGTGGAAGTCTAAGCAATACATTAGCAAGAATGAAGTAAACATACATGCATGATTAACACACAATGCTAATCTACTTGCCTTCACCAAAGGGATGGAAGAGATGGAGATTAGAGAGAGAAACTTGAGGAGGAGAGCTCCCTACACACTCTAGCCAAACCCACCTTCCAAAACTCTTCTCCTACACCCAATAAACACCAAGGAAGAAGAAAAGAGAGAAGCCATTAACATGCTACCCATTTGCAGCCATAAAAAACGAAATGGGGAGGGAAGGAGAATGGGAAAACTCACCAAATTTAGATCAAGAGGTAGAGGAAGAAGATGGTGTGCTTGGTTTCTCTTGGGATGCTTTCAATCAACACTTGCAAGAAGAGAAATGAAGAAGTAGGAAGAAGAAGAAGCTCCAGCAGCTGAATGAAGAAGGGAACGAAGGGTAGGGCTGGGTTTAGGGTTTAAATGAGGGTTGGAGGGGAAAAGTCCAAAATGCCCCTTTGAGTGAAATGAGAGAAAATCAATTATTTGAGGGACTTCGGGGCGTCAAATCATGACGAGCCAAGAACGAAAGATGACGAACGCGAAGAGATCTTTCCAACGAGCCCAAATTCGGCGAAAACGGAACTTTTCGGAAAAATACCCAATTTTCCTATTAATCACAACCTAACCCCTTATTAAGGACTAATCGCACTCGGAATCGAATGAAACTTCGGGAACATCTTTCTAATGATAAAAGAAACTCGCTTAGCCACTAAACCCGCCTAATTAGCTAAAATCACAATTAATTAGGCTAATTGCCAATATTAAGAAATTAAACACCCTATTAAGGTCGGGGACCTTACATAAGCCCACACCTTCGGCCCTCGAAACATGTCGGCAAACAATGGAGACGGCGACTGGCCGCGTGATCTTGCGGCCATCTCCTGCGCATCGGCCTGCGCCGATTTGACGCTCGAGGCCCTTTTTGAAGGCGGCGATGGAAGCGGCTGTAGCCCTTGGGCCAGTCGGGCTTAAGTTTGATGGTCTTTTGGGTGTCTAAGTAGAGGAGGTGGTTGAAGGGGGAGAGGCGGGTGACTTGGGAGAAGAAGCGGACGGCGGGTCGAACTGGCCAGAGGTGAAGGCGGCTTTGCCTTTAGGTTTGGCCTCCTCCTCGGCCATGTTACTATTTATGGTAAGTGATGGTTTGAAGACGAAGAAGGTAGTGGACGGAGATTAGGTTCTATTTTTGGAAAGCAGTGAAAGGGGTTTGGAGAGAAAAAGAAGGGTTTTAGAAGTCGCAGAAGATTCACGGCATTTTTTCAATGGGATTCTGAAAGATTCTTGAAAGACTCAAGAGCGGGAGGGCACCGTAGGAGGAAGGGGTGCAGAGAGAAAAGATGGAGTTGAGGTTCGAGCAGTTTAGGTATCATGGGAGTGTAAATAGTAAATTTTGTAATTTTTAAGTTTATTGGTTGGTGTAGAGAGAAGGGTATGCAAAGAGAAATGGAGTGAATTTTTTTCTCCCAATCGATTAATTCATGGGAGACTAGACATGTGAGCTTGGACTTAGCCCAGCCCCAGTGGCACGCATATGGCATATGTTCTCGCCCACTTAAATGAATATATGTGAATGAGAGGATGGCAGATTGAAAGGTCTCATTAATGAATGTATGGACAAGGTGGAGTGCAAAATTCAGACCCACTAGCTTATTAAGTTCAAACAGCTTACTTGTTGGGTCCCATTAATAGATTATATCTCCTCGTACTATTGGCACAAATCTCACTCAAATTAAAGTTGGTCCTATTGTCCAATGGATTTATGTTAAACAAGATTAGCTTTTCTTTTTCTTTTTCTTTTTTAACTTTTACAAGCATTCCTATGATTAATTTGATGGTGTGACCAATTAAACTTGGAGTGAGATTTAGCTTTGTTTTTTTAGTGGTTTGAAGTTTACAAGGGCACCGATCAAAATAAGAGTTTACAAGGGCTAACTGCTATTGAATATTTAGGAAAACATATATGAATTCATGCAAAGCCCTTAGAATTAAAGGATCCAATTTTCCAATTCATATCACAAAAAGTAAATCATGGTAATTGCCAATTCATCCTTTTCTCTTATATTTACTGGAAATTCCGATGAAGTCATTTTGGAAAGTACAAAGTCGATACTTCTCTATAATTATCATAATTGAAACCAAGCTCTACCTTCTCAAAATAAATATCATGAGTTTTGCATGGTGTTAGTCTTAAATTTCTCTAGCTGGGCATTACTACCAAAACCTCGAGGCGTTGTAGAGGTAGCGGAAATACTTTTTAAAATTCCCCCTTAGGTAGAGCCCACTCCTCAACAGTTTAGCCCACCAGTTGGATAGTTTTTTATTTTTAGATGGAATCTAAAATATCACCTCCATATCATTTTTTATAAAATTATTTTCCCATTACACTTCTATCAAAGCAGGTCATAACAAAATATTCTTCTCTCCAAAGACACTATTACACAATTACAACTAACTACAATTATAGCAAAAGAAAAAAAAATAGAGATAAAAAAAAAAAACCGAAGGCATAAAAACATTCTTCTTCTTCTGAAGATAAATTACAAGCAACACCAAGCTACCATACTCACATACATGCAACATGACTGAAGAACAATTCTCTCTAAGCTACCTTTTAAGTACTATCTTCACAAAGAAATGATATATTCCCTATTGACAAAAATGCCCATCCTTTCATGGAATCTTCCTATTTGAATTGAATTTCAACAACTTTACAATTTCTACAGCTGAGAATTTTTTTCTCATGATTTTTAAAAATCCTCTTTACTAGTAGAGATAAACTCCAAATTTGCCTTTCCCACGTTCAGATGGTGATGAGCTCTACTTCCTCCCAAGTGTCAGTTAGGACCCAACCCAAACCAACCCAACCCAACCCACCCACAGTGAGTGTAAGGGTATTTTCGTCAACACAAATGATAAGCCCTGTTTTTTTTCTTCCTTTCCATGAAATGCTAGGCAAAAGTTTAGTAAGAGCCGAAACCGTTACGATATGGCGAAGAAGTTTTCCCCGTCCGGCTCTTTGAAGCTGACACGTCGCGACTTTAGTTTCGACAAGAGGCCTTCGTCGGCCGAGGCGATCTCCTCCACCCGCCTTAAAGCCTCCTTCATATCGGGCCGTTGCTCGGGGTCCGGCTCGGCGCAATCGGCGCCGAGGTGCAGGAGCCGCTCCATGCTATTGTTCGACTCGTTGGATCCCGATATCTCGGGATCGAATAACTCGAATTCTCTCTTTTCCGAGATGGCTAGAGTGACCCATTGGACCACGTCGGTCCCACCTTTACCGCTCGTAAGATATTGAGACGGGAATTTGCCCGTGAGAATCTCGAGGATGAGAACCCCGAAGGAGTACACGTCGGATTTATGGGACACGCGTGCGAACTGGATTGATTCGGGAGATTTGTAGGCGAACATGGCTTGGGCGGCTTGTTGTGGGGTCACGAGAGGGGAGAAGCCGTAGTCGATGAGGACCGGCTCGAGATCGTCGCCAAGGAGAACGTTGGAGGATTTGAGATTGCCGTGTGGGATTTCTGTGTTGGCGAGTTCGGTGTGGAGGAAGGCCATTCCTCGGGCGATTCCTCGGACGATTCTTAGTCGCGCCGGCCAGTTGAGCTCGTCGTGGCCGGGTCCACGGTCCCCTAAAATTAAAAAAAAAAAAAAGGAAGCGAAAACATAAATCAAATGATGTTAAAAATTTATTATCCTGATTTAGATTGAAGTAGTTAAACTTAGGTTTTATGGACTAAGATTTTAATGGGCTGAAATACTATTACGATGATGATGTTCTAATTAAGACGAGGTTATAATAATAACAGTAACAATAACAATTTTTTATAATGCATTATGAAGTTAAGACAAATAATTTTTAGGTTATAATATAACACTATAACAATCAGGCAGAGATTGTTGCACAGACCAGAAATTATAATTCAAGTGTGAAAGATCTTAATGAGGGGTAGGTATGTAAAAAAATCAACTCCACCTAATTAATCATCGTAACATTTTTCTCTAAACGATCAATAGCTCATATTGGCAGCAACGGAGATAAACACTTCACATATAAAGCAATATTATATCAGGTTGTTTTTTCATATGCCTAATTACTTTCGTTAAGATCTTTCAATTTCTGATGTAATTCATAATTATCACACACCTAAATAGGTTATATAAAGCGTGCTTTACATACCATACCATCTTATCATGTATGTTTTTTTTTAAAACGTAACTGAAACTTTTTAATTAATAGAAAAAAGATTAAATTATTTTAAAACAAACTAGTGTGAAATAAGTGAAAATAATTACCATGAAGATTATAGAGCAAGCTGCCTCTTGAAATGTGTTCATACACTAACAACTTTTCTTCCTTGCGAAAATGGAATGCCAATGGAGGCAACACATTGGGGTGGCGCAACATCCCTAGCCGCCTCATCTCTATCTCAAAAGCCTCACCACCCACCCTATTCATCTCCCTCATCCTCTTCACCACCACCCCCACGCCATTCGCCATCACCGCCTTGTATGCCGAGCCCAGCCCGCCGTTCCCAAGCACCTCAGCCGCCGCCTTCATCAGGTCCGGCAGCCCAAACACACCCTTCTCCTCATTCACCATTGTCAACCTCGGCACCCCCGCACCACCACTACCACCACCTCCACCGCCCCTCTTGCTCGAATGCGACGACTCCTTCCTCACAGACGAGTTCTTTCTCAGCGATGTCTCCTTCCTACTCGACTCTCGCACCTGCACCTCTACCGACTCCTCCCCCATGTCATGCCCCAGCTTGTCAAATTCTCTCTCCCGCTTCCTCGACCTTGACGAGACCGCCATTGCCAGCACACATAGCAGCGCCACCACTGCAACTGCCACCAGCGCCACCTTGCTTGTGCCGTGCTTCGCCTCGCCGGAATCGGACGTAATCATTGGTGCAGAGTTCGCTGCTGCACCGCATTGCTTCGCCAGCGGGGGCCCACAGAGCCCCACATTGCCGGCGAACGAGTCCTCGCCGAAACTTTTCAAACTGGCAGGGATCTCTCCTTCAAGAGCATTATTCGAGATGTTGAAGGACTTCAGCGCCGGCTGTCCGATGGACGGAATGGCGCCGGAGAAGCCATTGTTATCGAGGTGCACTTCTATCAAGTGGGTCAACTTTGCTAGAGACGTGGGGATTGGCCCTGTGAATGAATTCCCTGACAACCATAACTTCTTCAAGGACTCCATTTTGGAGAAGAACTCCGGCGGGATTTCGCCGGAGAACTGGTTCCCCGACAAGTACATGCCTTTGAGAGCACCGAGCCTGTCGAAACCAGGGATGGGTCCGGAGAAGGCGTTGTCGGAGAAGCTTATAGAGCGGAGTCCTGGTAATTGTACGAGTGCATCGACATCAATCTTCCCCGAGAGGCTCATCCCGCCGAGGCGGAGGCCCATGACGGTTTTTTTGAAGCAGATGACACCGACCCACGAGCTCTTCCCGCCGCAAGCTGGCGAGTCGGGGTTCCATGAATCCAATGACTTGGCATTTGTGAATGATTTCTTGAGGAGGAGAAGGGCCTCCGATTCCGACATTGCGGCGGAGGAGGCGAGAGGAGAGAAGAAGAAGAGGAGGAGGAAGGAGAGAGTGGGAACAGTGGCCATTGCTTAGCCGGAAATATTACACCTCCGGGAAGAAACGGGCCGCTGCTCGTAGAAGTTGGACTGTCCGGTCTCCTTGTTGCTATTGTTGTTGTGTTTGGCTTTGGCTTTGGCTTTGGAGTCTTCATGGTAAGAGAGAGGTTTGTTTGAAGGGAATGGTGATGAATAGAAAGAGCTTGAGAGCCCAACAATAGAAAACTGAAGGGGAAGGTGGGAGTTTGGGTTTGAACAAGTCAAAGCAAGGAGAACGGTTTACCTTTTTTTAGGATGCTGATGTGGCGAAACTGATAGTCGTTTGACTTGGGTCTTTGGGTGGTAGTCAAATGGGAAAGAATTATAAATTCGGTTCTCCAAGGGCTGCACTATGGTGAATTTGTGTTCGGGAGATTTTGAGTTTTGACATATTAATCTTCCTTAAAATTTATTTATTTTATTTACTATAGTCGTTTGGTTCTAATCTATATTTCTTTTAAAAAAATTTCGCCCTAGATCCTATGAAAACATGGGAACATTGTATGTAATAGAAGTTGATAATAAATTCCATAATATCATCGGATTGTTCCACAATATCATGACTTTTATGTAACGTCTAGAAATTTTTTTGAACGAGAGAACTTGAAAAATGTTAGGCAATGTGTATTTACTTTTCACAAAATATGATTTTTCATGTTTTATAAAAAGAAACAAATTCACTTATTAGTTGCAAAAGGTGTATTATATAGAAATTGACAAATCTCATGATATCATGCGATTTTGGGGAATAAGTTTAAAAAATTATTGACAAGAGTCAAACGACTCTGATGACATTATTTGAGTTTCAGTCATTAAATAGAAACACTGGATTTAAAGAGAATTAATATGTCAAAAGCCCTTTTATTAATGAGCCTTCATACACCTCTTTAGATATAGGTTACTCAAAATAAAGATTCATGACCAAATTTTACTCCAATCTTTAGGTCCTGCAGTTTATAAACTGAGACGTGTGGAACACCGATTGACGGCATCTGTTATTATTTCGTTTTAATCTTAATCACATTTTTTACAGTGAAACATGGTCAATCTGGTGGGGTCATTTAAATTTTCGAACCAGAGTGAAAATTAGTCGGGTGATAGTCCAGACGGGGTGTTGTTTTTTATACATTTGGATTTGAGAGGTGGCCCAGTGGGCCTCATGGTTTGATTTTGCCAGCATGGCATGGATTACACCTAAAAGTGATCCACACCATACAGATGTTGGGCCAATTTACAGGTTGCCAGCATGGCATGGATCACCTCAAACTGATCCACACCATACAACGTCGGGCCTCTCTCTCTCTCTCTCTCTCTCTCTCTCTCTCTGCATAGTAAGACACTGGACAGATATTATTTCAGGCCTGAAACTTAAACGCAGTGCTTATTTAAACGTCTATCTCTAGTGCTTATTAAAACGTCTAGCTCGATCCTGGACCCGGGCGACGATGACCGATGCAACCCTCTTCCAACCTGAGATGGAACCTCTCGACTACCTCTGATAACAATCGATTGTCAATTAGTTTAACTTTCTCCACATTTTTTCACCGCCTTTAGAATTGACATTCAACTCTCAGAGGTTAAAGTTTAAGTATCTCTTTTGTGCAATATCGTATAGTAATATGATATTGCACCCATTGTACTGAGCAATATTTTAGGGCCGCTCGATATCGTACATATTACCCTCTTCTGCAATATTTTAGAGTCGTGCAATATCACACCATTGTTGTATGAATAACTCTGTCGAAAATATTTAAACTTTCACTGTTTTTAGATCATATGATAAGTCTAAGAGCAGTCGTACAGTTAATATCCCTTTCATCTAATTAGTTAAGGCCCTTTTGTACTATTTTAGTGTCTTCTTTAAATAAAACTAATAAATAAATAAACCTATATGTCAAAAGCTTGCCTTCTAAAAGGTGTAGCTGCTGCCTCCATCAGTAAAAGAAGTTATAGAGTGGCAGTGTCATCTTTGATTTCCCCAGGTATCTAGCACAACATTTTGAATATGGGAAATATATTTAGAAATAATACTGGATTATTAGTATGAGTTGATGGCAGTTAATGACCTATGCGAGGCTTACATTTGCTTAATTTAAACTTCTCATCTCATGTCTATTTACAAATCCACATTTGTTTGATAAAAAAAATTGGTTCGCAAACTGCTTCTAATATACATTGTTATATTGAGTACATGTGAAATATAGTTGTGATATTTTGACATTTACATATGATCAATATATACAATGATATCCATTATTTTGGTTTGAGTGGAATCAAACTAGTTCCTACAAAAATGGGGCTGAAAATATAAACTGCTTAGATCATGCAAAGGTGGGACATTTGTGGTTACTTGCATACAGTAAAGAGTCATGATTTCTCAAACAAAATCTAATGCGATGGATATCTAATGTTTAAAATTCCAACATGGTATACAATATTTGGCTTCCACAGTAGTCTTTCTTGGACCCTATATCAATTTTGATTCTTTTGATGAATAAACAAATCTTTCATGGGCCCCATCAATGAGGGACAGAAGAAGAAAAATAATTACATTGATGAGAAGGTAAAAACCTGTTCATCCCCGGTGGGTCTTTGAGAGGAATGTGAATTTAACTGTGAACCAGCCTTTCCAACTTTCCCCAGTATGCTATGAACGTGATATAGGTTAATGCAGTCTTAATCTTAGAATCCGAGCTCATTGTGGTTTTTCAGTTTATTAATAGAATTAGCCACTGGATCTGCTTTCCATCAAATAGCAAAGAACATCTAATGGAATTGATTTTTATACTAATACCAAATCCTTCATCTAACATGATTAGTAGTTCTAATCTAAATGGCTTTCCCACTTCGACAAGTTGCCAAAGTACTTATCAAAAGAATTGTTAATTTGTTATGAATAAAGACTAGTCGAATTAATTAACAGGACTATAGTTTTATAACTTGCCAAAATCAAATTATACTGGCCAAAAAATTTTAGAGGTCATTATTAATGGGACTATATCCATGCAATCCATGAAAACCAAATCCCGTTAATGGGACAGTCGCCGTTAATAGCCATTACTTGGTATCTAATTTCTAGAGTTTCATGCTTTTAAAAAAAAATTCTAGAGTTTCATAGTTAAGTGCCCTGTCCAAAAGGATTATTAAAGAGGCAAGGCCTGAAAAATACAACATGGAGACACACGACACCTCACTTTCCAAAGTTTTGATTTTAGTAGGATCTTCACCTTCACTTATTTTCAGGTTTTGGCACCCAATTACTTCTTTAATTTTGGCAGCTTTGACTTAGAATTCCAAGAAACTTAATACTTAGTAAACGAAAAGGCTTAGGAGGCTAATTTTCAAACGTTACAAATTGAAAACAAAATTTGTATTATGCATATTTTTCACTACCTTTATCTTCTTCTGCATACATTTGCTTAGCCTATAATCACCCGTAAAGCAACTATAAAAAAGAGTGAGAACAAACCAATATGATCATATCACGGCCGAACCACGGTTACAACGTCCAAGACCTTGTTATAAAAACCATGGTATAATTCTATTATATCATTTAATGGTTGACCGGACTGTATTCTTCGATTATGCATCTGGTGCCATAGGAATACAAAATCACATGCATTAGTTAGGTGCTGGTGAGTGTAACTTGTACGATTCGAAGGTTTGACCCAACCAATTCAAAACAGACGTTTACAGTTGAACTACTCCATAACTTTCACTGGTTGGTTGCAGAAAACGATGGGCCGTCTTACTCTACCTACACCTTGTAGAGTCTTATCTTGGCTCCTACTTAAAAACGACACCTGACTTTGTACTCTTGTTTGGATTGGATATGTCATGTGTGAGCAGAGAATTGATGGAGACGAAAATAAAAGTATCCAACACATGACTTGGCTGGTTTTGTGACGAAAATAAATAAATGTATCCAACACACCTAGATGTGGCAGGTTCCATGTCATTCTCAAAGGGTTGCTTTAAATTATAGTTGAAGGCAAAAAGTCCCTCAAATCACTGAGTTATTGTGAAAATGCCACCAGAAGTTTTTAACCCAATGTTGCAAGTGTCCATGTCGTCTCATTGTCAGAATTACAGGAAACTTGGTGATGATCTTTAACAGGTAAGATTAAATGCACCCTTCATGATGTGTTAGTGTTAGTCTTTGGGGTTGTAGAAGTTCGGACCTCGAATGGAGATAAATGGGCTGCTGTAAAACACAAAGATGAATCCTATATTGGGTAGGATGGCTAGGATTAAGCACCCATTGTGGGGAGGGATACGATCGAAGATCAATATTAGAAAAAGCTTCTCTTGTTACTCTCTATCTTCTGTCTATTTAAAATATATCCAATGGGTTCTAATGATGTGTTCAATGGAACGATCAGCCCCTTTGTATGTCTAGCTAGGTTGGCATTTTACTAACATAGTAAAAGTCAAGTAAAGCCTCTATTTTTCAGACAAGATGTCACATCAAAAGTATTTTAATTTAAAACTCCCTCTATATTTTTAAAAGAAAGCCAAAAATCAAACACCTTTATCTACTAAAATACAACAAAAAAAAAAAAAAAAACCCTCCATTTTTTATACAAAAAGTCAAAAAAATTTTATAACAAACAACTAAAAATAAAATACCATCATAACCCACTTATATTTTATTATTTCTTCAAAATCAACTTTACTTCACCTGACTCTATTAGTAGAGTTGCCAAACTGGCCCTTATATATATTCAAGAGATTTGTTTCCTAGCTACTTATTTCTAAACTAATCTTAGAGACAGATCTTAGGATCTAAACTCAATCGAAAGCTAAAAAAAGTCAAAATAATTTAGATTATTATCATAAGTGAGGGGTGTATCACTGGTTAATTACTTCAGCCCACTCACATGTGATCTTGCATGTGCCTCATAATTTCATAGATGCCAACAAAATGAACTCCTACGAAATTCACTTCAATAAGAATTGAGCTCATCATTAAATAGATCATATGTAAAAACAAGAAAATAAAATATTACAAGAAACTAATGTATTTTATACATGATTTATTTGAGAGTAACAATGGGAAAGAGAGCCCATGCAATAAGGTCACATTTGGTAATTAAATCAAGGAGGATTCCTCTTCGGTTTTTCACATAGTCATGAAAATCTACATTTGGCAGTTGTAAATTCCTAAGGACTTGGGTAGTGGAAATCCTCATTTTTTTCAAGTCCGTCTTCTACTCATGGGATTTGAAAATCCTCATGTTTACATATTTATGCACAAATATTGATTTTTTTTCAGTCATATGCATTGATCTGATGGTTATACAAACCCTCAATGAGGAATTCATGTTCCAAGTGTCGCGAGGAATCCTAGCCAAACATTGGAGTAAGTGGACCCCATTGAAAATACCACTAGGCTTCCCTTTATTTCGAGAATCAAAGGATATGGAGTTAGCAAATATGTTTATCAAGATAATATGGCCGGGTATATTGGGTACCATTGAGACAATATTTTTCAAAATGAAATAACGTATAAATTATTAAAAATAAAGCTAAAGCCAAGAAAATATATCATCTTGGGTTCTCACAATGATATTTAGATAAGTTTATTTATGATCATGAATTAAATTCATTATTAGGACGTACTAACATGGTAAGACATTTAGAACAAGATTTCGCTGTAAGTTCAAGTCAGATGCAAAGCTTCCAACCTTTGGAAATAGCGACGACGAACACATTTACGATGGAATTTGAATTTAGTCGCACCTAAATATCTTGTAATTTTGGTAATATGGATTGAGTAACCCTAGCAAGCCTCTCAAATTATCTCTTAGGTCTTCATGCTACTTAGGGCACGTTTTTACGGCACTGTGGAAAACTCGTTCTGAAAAAAAATCAATTTTACACAAAAAAAAAAACTTTTCTAACCTCCCCTCAGTGGAATTGATTTTCCATGGAATTATGAAAAAGTTAGTTCTTTTTTTTTTTTTTAATTTTTCACCAGGAAAAGTGAGTGTATCAAATATGAAATTTTAATTATCAGGAAAAAGCGTTTCCTCTTTCCATACCGTTTTATATGGACAAGTGGGTATACAAACGTACCCTAAGGGTGACAATTGATCTATTTTGTTTGAGCCTCAGTTGTGCTGACTACTGTAGGTAATGAGAATTTTCCAACTTTAAATTCGTCAATTTAGTACTCAGGTTGAAAATGACAACTCAAAGTCAACTTAAAACCACTTGAATACTGAACTATCATATTTGAGATGGGTTGGGTTGGCAGAAAGGAAGCACAATGAGTCAAAATAGGCTGAGCTTGGGGTCGGATTTAGGGGCGGACCCATGTTCAGGTCATATCCAAAAGTGCCATGGGCTAGATGGCACATCCCCCATTTCAGTTAAGTTGCTACCCCACCCCAGTTGTCCAAAATAGTTCTACACTCTTGGTCTCAACATATCCTTCTTCTACTTTCTACTACTTGTATTTCCGACAATTTTTTTTATGTAAAAGGGAGGAGATAGGAATGGCCAATAGATGAGAGAACAGTAGAAACAGAGGATCTTGTATAGAATTCGGATCATGTACGCAGACAACAACAGGAAAGTCTACGACTCGTTGCAGGTGCCACCTGTTGTACTGTGAGCTTTGAGATGGAAATATCTAATGATTGTGATTTTTTGGAAGAGTCGTTGGGCCCAACCGACTCTTTAAAATTGGTTTGATCTTTGGAGTCCAAATTTATCGGATAATATTCTACTGTGGGTGTTTTAAGTTCTTGAAAATTTAGGGACAAATCTAGGACGTGACAAAGAGGTAGGGTGGAAAATCAAAGAGATGTTATTAGGTACTCTTAGGAGCTTTGAAGAAAGAAGAGGTATTAATTATTTTCATACGATAATAATAATTACTTTTTTGAAGTTCTCTAGCAATCTTTTCAAGATTTTTATTTGATAGTCCACATTTGCTTCTTCAATTTTTTTCATTTTTAGGAAGAGAAAAAAGGCTTACAATTTCTATTCATTGAAGTCATACATGAAAACAGGCTCTTGGTGAGAATTTCTCTATCTATTAGTTGAAGAAGCTTTTCCAATTTTGAAATATTTCTTCACGTAAATGAATTCTCTCATGGATGTGATCTTGTATGTGATTTATTTTCATCCATAAATTGCTATTACTTAGAGTTTAATGAGATTGTTGGCATATTTTTTGGGACTGTTGAAAAGAAAAATCTAAGGAGCTAGCTACCTTCGAAAAGAAATGTGGAGCATTTGACCAACTTGTTTCAATTCACTGTAAATCGACTCAGACCTTGCATTACAAAGTCGAGTTGAGTTAGATTGTGCCTCTCTCCCTCCCTCTCTCTCTCTCTCTCTCTCTCTCTCTCTCTCACACAAAGAGTTCCAAACAGCTGCAGTTGCTACTATGCTTTCCAACATTTTTGAGATCTTATTTCTTAAATAGAAGAGTTCCAAAAAAAAGTTGCCACCAACCGTTTGTCCTCCTTATAATCCATTCATAGAGACACAGCAGTTTGTGGCAACTCATTTATCTCATAAGCAACTATTTGCAATGTATAAAACTCGACCATAGACGTTCACAACTCTGAATTGGATGGCTAAGTAAACAGTTCAAAAAGCTGTAAGAAAAGCTAGTGCAACAAATGAGTTGCATTTGAGTTACCTAGATGTGATTAGGAATGAGTGGTCTTAGATCAATTCAAATATGGATATGGGTTCTAATCAAATTAGGTGCACATGGAGGTTTTAGATTAAAAGCATTGTTTGCATTATGTGTAGAAATTCTAGTTCTTTATTTTTATAGGAGAATGAATAAGGTAAAACAAAATAATTAATCTTATCAAAAACTAATCCATCATCACCTTCAAAGTCTTGTCCGGACTGTTTCTAAATTCTAATTCAAATCTAATTTTTGTTCAAACTCAAGTTTATATTAAATTCAAATTAGTTTCCTACCTTTTTAGCATTGTGATCCGTGAAGAATTACAGTTGAAGGGTTTGTTTGGATCTGGTCTAACCTATTTTTAATTGGATCGTCCTGGAAAGAATCGGTCGTTACCCAAACTTTTGGTTTGATCTTTGATTTAACAATATTCACTATTCTTTACAAATATATATATATATATATTCACGATCAGCTCTGAAAAAGGTCCATGAATGAAAAGATATATCTAACATCTTCGATCTAAGCTAGGACCCGACAAGTGAAATAAATAGTTATGGTAATTTGATTAATGAATTCATGTTGGGAGAATTCTAAATTCCCCACTAGATGCCTCTTTTAAAAGTTCCAACTATTTCTTACCAAAACTCAGTTTCTCTTCTTAACTAACTTTTCTAAAAAGTAGTGGGCCCCAACACAAGATCCAAACCGTTTGATCTCTTTGAAAGGTTAAACAGAACCATACGCTCAATTTTGAAGGCTTCATACATTGTGGATCTTGAGAAATTTGTAAAAAACTTTCAACTATTGATAAAAAAATTCTATTTAATATATATTATTCCATTACCAAACATTTCTTTTGATTCTAGCCTCTTTTTTATATAATTTTTTTAATGGCTTTGTTTTGATGGGTCTATTAAAAAAAGAATAGAGATACGAAACAAGACCTAAATATTCCTATTCATCTTAGAGCTATGGCCAAATATACACTCAATAGCATGAGATTAATAACATATAAGGCACATGAATATCTTATCACATATTTTACACGTGATCTTTTTGATAGTGTCACCAGTTTCTATCAGAGTAAAATTTATTATTCGTCCCCCCGAGCTCATACAAGATTAAGGAAATTACCTTTGTGCCCATGAACTGATTTTACTAAGCTGCCTTGATCACCTCCCATCAAAGGAAAAAAGGGTAAGTGAAACACCAGTTGATCACTTGTTACTTCTTCAGTTCACGAGTATCTGATATCAGATCAGATATGATTAGATCTTACTTATCTGACATATCATATGTTTAATTATTTCTGTCAGTGTAAATCAAGATCTAAACCGTTGGAAATGTTCACAAAATCAAATATAGACATGAGACCAAATTTCAATCGTTGGATCATCACCAATTTCGAGACATGTTCAAAAGAATGTGATCCATTTGATGTGATTTTTTAGATCATGTGGGCCCCAACACAAGATCCAAACCGTTAGATCTCTTTAGAAGGTTAAATACAATCATACAGTCAATTTTGAAGGCTTCATACATTGTGGATCTTGAGAAATTTGTAAAAAACTTTCAACTATTGATAAAAAAAAATCTATTTAATATAGATTATTCCATTACCAAACATTTCTTTTGATTCTAGCCTCTTTTTTATATAATTTTTTTAATGACTTTATTTTGATGGGTCTATTAAAAAATGAATAGAGATACGAAACAAGACCTAAATATTCCTATTCATCTTAGAGCTATGGCCAAATTTGCACCCAATAGCAGGAGATTAATAACATGTAAGACACATGATTATCTTATCACATATTTTACACATGATATTTTTGATAATGTCACCAATTTCTATCAGAGTAAAATTTATTATTTGTCCCAGGCTCATACAATTTTGAGGAAATTACCTTTGTGCCCATGAACTGATTTTACTAAGCTGCCTTGATCACCTCCTATCAAAGAAAAAAAAGGGTAAGTGAAACACAGATGCCAGTGGATCACTTGTCACTTCTAACACTACAGGAGTATCTGATATCAGATCAGACATGATTAGATCTAACTTATCTGACATCGCAGATGTGACTTCTTTCGAGATCAGAGGCCCCAATGATCATGCAGGATACAATCTTGGATGGTGACTTGGTTAGTTGGGTTAGTTGGGTAGTTTATTTATTGTGAATGCAAACATAAAGCAGGGGTATTCTTGTAAAAGTGTGATCTTTATGCCTAATATTCTAAGAAGTTTGAAGTTCAAAACTGCAACTCCAATGTCTTTGAACTTTGATTTTTATCTTTTTTTTTTTTTTTTAAGTTCCCTTTGAATAAATGAAACCTGTACCAACCAAACCTTTCTAATAATTCTTCCCTTTGAATGCACTCTTCTTCAAATTCCCTTATAAACCCTAAATCCATGACCCAAAACCCTAATCTCTGTTCTCTGAAAAACCCCAATTTTCATGCACATTGTACTCTTCTTTTTAGGATGTGGGTTCTGATTTTTGGTTCTCCGGGATTCTCTTCTTTCATCTGGGTCGTTGACTCTATCCTGTTTCCTCATCTGGGTCGTTGATTTTCTTTGATCTTAGCTTTTTTTCTTTTCTTTTTTTCAGTTGGTTTGTTACTTTTCATCTGTTTTTCATTTGGGTTATTGAATTCTTTCAAGCTTTCTCATTTTTTTGTTTTGATTTCCCAATTTCTGATCTCGGTCGCTGATTTACTTTGTTTTTTCATCCAAGTGGCTGATTTTTTCTATACTTCCCATTGGGTATTCGATTTCTCTCGGTCTTCTTATCTGTGTCTTGACTTTTTTTTTCCTTCTTTCCGAACTATTCTGGATCTGACTTCTCAGTTTCAGTTTTCTTCCTCTCCGGATTTCTAATCTGGGTCTATGATTTTCCTCTATTTAAAGGCGTTTCAGTGGGTACTTTGTCTTCCTGGGCATTGAATTCTCCTCATTGAGCTCTGCAATTTGATGTAAAAACAGCCAATTCACACAGTAAAACCAAAACCACCGGTTCGTTTTTTGTAGTTTCTTCTTTTACAATTCCATCTTTGCAATAATGGTTGAATACTTGGGATTCGCCCGATTCCAGAACCACCAACCTGATCTGAAGCGGTGGATTCCAACAGTCCTTCTATCACACAAGACGCTTTTTACAGCCCTCTGTTTCATTGGATTTGCTTCTGTTGTCATCTGGCAGAGGAGCATTGGTGATGGACTAGGTCTCTTCTTTGGTGCCCCATTGAGTCCATGTTCTAGTAGGCACCCAGTGGCTTTTAATCTGACCGATTTCGGCGGGGTAGGCGATGGTGTGACCTTGAACACTAAGGCATTTGAGAGTGCCATTAAGGCAATTGCGAAGAACAGGGGTGGGCAGCTCAATGTGCAGGCCGGAGTTTGGCTCACAGCACCATTCAATCTAACCAGCCACATGACTCTGTTTCTAGAAGAAGGCGCCATAATACGTGGAATTGAGGTCAGTTCTCGAGTCTCTATAATTGTAGTGGTGTTCTCTTGCATCTTCTGATTTTTCTGTGGTCAGAATTTGCCAGCAAATGTATTGAGATAGAAGAAATCCACACTGTTGGAGGGAGCATTTGCTTGGCCCAACCAAGAACTCATGTTTTTTTGGCAATCCAAATGTTGATCTTGTAGGCCTTAGGTGGATGTGAGATACGCTAGTAACATCTTGCTCAGTGCTTTAGGGGTATTTTGATTGTAGGTGTTTTTTTGTTAGTTGTCTAATATTGCCATTTTTATATATGGGACCTGCGTCTTCTTGTTGGGCAGTTACAGCTCATTTCCTGTACATATTCATGTTAATATGGTGCTTCAAACCATATGAAATAGCCCCATTGCATTGCTTTTAATTAAGTTTCAGAACATTGGCACCAACAACTCATGCCCCTTTTGCACCTGTGCCGGTAGGTTTGGTGATTTGACAAGGGAGAAAATTCTTGGTTTTCCAATTGTGATATGAAACCATATAAATGCCTTGCTGAGGCCAATGAGGTTTTGGGTTCTTACAAGGGAAAATCCTGTGTTGATTTTATCACTAGGGCATCACTAGGCCATTGTGATTGCATTGCCTTACAACTGAATATAAAACAGATGTCATTCATTTTATTTCAGTTGGATAGGATTGCATGGTTTCAGTATTGAAATTGAAGATTATATGTTGAAATGCAGTTCGGAGAGATGCAAAATGTGCATAGGTATTGCAAATGTTCAGACATAAACTCCTAAAGGGACCGTTGGCTCATGTTTACAAGATCTTACAAGCACTTCCAGCAAACAATAATATAGGCCAAGGTCCAAAAATGAGTGCTCCATTCAATGGAAAACAATCACGAGTCAAGTGGTTACAATCATTTAATTGTCCTGATTTTCTCCCTATGCCCCTTGTGATATATGCATCTCTCAATTAACATATTTGTCTGGCACATATGCAATGTGTCCCAATGGGAACTTTTTATGTGGCTTGGAAAGATATTCTTAAAAGGACGCCTTGAACAGGATGAGAAGTACTGGACTCTGATGCCTCCATTGGCATCTTATGGATCTGGGAGGGAACATCCTGGGCCTCGGTACGGAAGTCTCATCCACGGTCAACATCTTAAGAATGTGACTATAACAGGTTTGATACATTCCTTGCTTGGTTCCTTATTCATAAATCCATCTCTTAGGGGATGTTTGTGCATTTCTGACCTTATTTCCATGGAAAGAGGAGGGGCGAGATATAATGGTGAGAGCAAAAGATGCATGGTCAAGGTGTGCTGCCTCCCCAGTCCCCACCCACCCAGAAGAAAAAAAAACAGCTCCATGCAGATCTCCACCCTTGACTCCTTCACCCTCTTTTATCAAAGCCCTTCATCTCTCCCCTTTATGCAGAAACTGGATTAAAAAAGCACAAACATTCCTTTGCGATTTTAAATTCTATAATGGAATTTGAATTTCAATCTTCCTTTGCACATGCAATTCATAACTTGGAAAGTGCCTTGGATTCCATTTAAACTGATAGTGGGCATTGTCTACAACTACTCACATATAGATGCAACTCGTGGATTC
Organism: Persea americana; assembly: GCA_029852735.1. Classification (NCBI taxonomy): domain Eukaryota; kingdom Viridiplantae; phylum Streptophyta; class Magnoliopsida; order Laurales; family Lauraceae; genus Persea; species Persea americana. Next base: position 49,619,215 of record CM056817.1, on the reverse strand, counting down.
CTATGTTTATGGTAGGTTGGAATTCAAATTCCAATGTTAACCTACCATTGTGCATGTAAAGCCATACAATCCAATATGATTCAATCATCTTTCACCTGATTACTCTTTTCTTTTGGCCCACAGGACACAATGGTACCATTGATGGACAAGGTAAGTCATGGTGGATTAAGTACCGCCAGAAACTTCTCAACCACACAAGAGGGCCACTGGTGCAGATCATGTGGTCAAGCAATATCCGAATCTCGAACATAACTCTAATGAATCCTCCTTTCTGGACACTCCATCCCTTTGATTGCAAGAATGTCACAATTACAAATGTTACTATCTTGGCCCCTCTGTTTGATGCTCCTAATACAGATGGAATAGATCCAGGTGAACGTGCCTTCTTGACTTTTTATTTATTTATTTTTATTCATTGGGTCTTAGTTGTTTACTGCTTCAATGTTATTACCTTTCTTTTTTATTTGATTTTTATTGGTTGTTTGTTTTTCAAAAAGAATTATCAAATGAGAAACCGATTCACTATCTTCTTGTTGAGTTGGTGAAAAAATATGCTTACCTTTTTTTAGAGTGAAATAGACGATCGTCGCTATGGTGAATTTGCAATTACCTCAGTTTTTCTTCCTGTGCAGACCTTCGGAAGTTTGTTTGCAGTAGGAAATCTAAAGATAACTTGATGAAAAATCTCTAAAAGCAGACCATTCCTAACCTTTTTTTTTTTTTTTTCCTCTCTAGAGCATAAAACATTTCCTCCTCATAATTGCATACTCTGGGCTATTTTTTCACATTGTTGATCCCATACTATGGCTCCACTCCTATCCTTTACCACTTCTCAGTTAATTTTTTCTTCAAGGGGAAGCTGGTTCTCTTTCAAATCTCTGTTTTCAGTTCGTCAACAACATTAGTTTTTCTTTAAAAAGGCAAAAAGAATCTGTCAATACTTTCGATGCTAGAATGATGCAGCCAAAAGGTTTTTTTTTTTCTTTTTCTTTTTTTTTTTTTTTTTTTTTTTTTTTTTTTTTTTTTGTGTGTGTGTTTGTGTGCGCGTATCTTCAAGGAAAGTGGAAACTGGAGATGTGTCATTTCTCATTGAAGGTAGGTCCAGTTATTAGTGGTGGAGTTCGCTAATGCGTTGCTACATCTCATCACTCCATAAGACTGAAATGAACTTAAGTTTCTATATTTCAGCTATGATTTCTGGAATGCTTGGGCCAAATTTGCAAAAGGTTTTTTTTTTTTCTCATCGTACCGTCATTTGTTTGTCTTAGTGGAATGTAGATTGGTATTAGTTAGAGCTGTCTTTCAAGTTTTATCGAGTAAATTATGTAAGACCTTGGTTCTGTTTTGGGAATTGGGACTAGTTTGTAGGCTGAGAATGGCCAATGAAAGGATCCGAGTTGGATTTTATTTTGGGACTAAAAGGGATTGTAATGGGGCGTGCTATAGTGGTTCTTTTGGGATATTATTGCAGTCTTCTTCCAGTTTATGATATGAAGCACTTTCTCAAATATGTTTTGTGCTGCTAGTGGATGATATTCCTTCTCCACTCTTCCTTTCCTGATTAAGTTAAATAGTATTGTTTGTTTGGAGTATTGAATCTGTTAAATCATAGCAGCTCTGTGTTAGAATGAAGCTGCATGTAAACACAGACACATGTAGTGGTGAGACTGTTGATGGAATATAGTTTTTTTGTTGGTTTCCTCTCAAGTTTCATGATTTCATCACCACGATCCCATCACCATGGGCCCATGGGTACTCATTTATATTTATTTTTGTTAAGTAGTTGTTTGTGCAGTTTCCTATCACCAATTGGTTTTGAGGTTACTGGCTAGCAACTTTGAGATGATATCAAAGCAACACACATCTTGGGTTTGAAACCACAAGGGGCAAAAATGCCTCATGCCGCATTGTGTGTTTGTGCTGACGCAAGTGCGCAAGGCAAGAAGGACCCATGCCGCATTGTAGTCTTGTATGGGCGTGTGCTTCGGGTTCGGGCGGTGTCCCGCCCGAGGGGAGGAATTAAGTTGTTGTTTGTGCAGTTTCCTATCACAAATTGGTTTTGTGATTACTGGCTAGCACCTGAGAATTTTATCCATAACGTTGAATATTTTTTATAATTTAAATTAGCTCTTTACATTTCCTCCTAATCTTGTTGGCTTCCATTTTTAGCTTACCATGACCTATGGCATTGAACTCCGAGTGTTACTTTCTGTTTCCTCATCTTTTTTCCTCTTCTGAGGATTTTGGCCTTCATGAATGAGAGTGTTTAATTGCTTATGCAGATTCTTGTGAGAATGTTGTGATTGAGGACTGTTACATTAGTGTTGGGGATGACGCCATTGCCATAAAGAGTGGTTGGGATCAGTATGGAATTCGTTATGGCCGGCCGTCCTCCAACATCCTCATCCGAAATCTCGTTGTCCAATCTATGGTGAGGTGAGATTTCTTATCTATACCAGTTTGTATTTACTTGCATTTTTGCAAATACAAACCGCAAGGGGTTGTCATGCACAGAGCAATTATAGTGTCTTCACATTGCATTCTGTCTATAAGCACGTCTTAGTTGGAGTAGACGTTGATTAGTGGATAGGGTATGCCTTAAATCTCTGGTAAAATGGAAGATTCTTGCCATATTATTTGCGGTTTTCTCTTGCCCTTGAACCATTCTCGTGTTTCTTTCTTAACTCTCTATCAGTTTAAAACCGGTGATAGCAAAATGGGTGAATGGAATAGCTGGGTTTCTGGAGAATGTGAACTGCATTGTGGGGTGGCTCATAAAGATACCGAAGCATGAGCTGAGAGGTCTGATATCCTATATACATGCATATGGGTCATTTCCTGCAGCATTGCATGCATGCATCCAGTTCCATATGCATTCCTATCGTTTCTAGTTCCTCTTATTTGTGGTCTTTTCTTGCCCTTGGACATTTGTTGTGTTTCTTTCTTAACCCTTTTTAAGTATAAAAATGGCGACAACTAAATGGGCAAGTGGAATAGCTGGGTTTCTGGAGAATGTGAATTGTCATTGTGAGGGGTCATTAAGATACCTAAGCGTGAGCTAAGGCATCCTATATACATTATGTATTCAACATGTATTCCTCCAGTTCCACATGTATCTCGGTCATTTCAAGCAGTATGGCATGGATGCACCCAATTCCACTCGCATTTGTCTCCTGTTGTCTAAACTGAAACCTAGTGGTTAAAACATTACAGTGCCGGCATATCCATAGGGAGCGAGATGTCTGGCGGTGTCTCAAATGTCAGAGTGGAGAACATTCATGTGTGGAACTCAAAGCGGGCTGTCCGGATCAAGACCAGCGTTGGGCGAGGAGGCTACGTTCGTAACATCTCCTACCGTAACTTAACTTTTGACAATTGCCGCGTGGGAATTATCATCAAGACCGACTACAACGAGCACCCTGATGACAACTATGATCGCAAGGCCTTCCCAATCCTTGAAGACTTTACCTTTGATGGGGTGCATGGTCAGAATGTCCGTGTACCAGTCCGGCTTCATGGAAGTGAAGACATCCCTGTGAAGAACATCAGTTTCCGCGACATGTCTATTGGGATTTCATACAAGAAGAAGCATATATTCCAGTGCTCCTATGTTGAGGGACGTGTGATTGGGACAATCTTCCCTGCACCATGTGACAACCTCGACCAGTACGATGAGCAAGGCCAGCTGGTAAAGGCTGCAATATCGCCGAACATCACCGACATAGATTACAGCTTCTAAAATTGTGGATTGCCTGAAATTTTTGTGCTTTGCCACTAGTTCATGGCATATCATGGGAATTGCAATTTTACTTTATTTTTTGTTTGTCCATTCCCTCTCTTACAGGTTGATGTATATAGGTACATTGTTTAGATAATCTACTGTGATGGTCTTCATTTTTCTTTTGAGGGCTAATTGTATGTAGTGTGATTGAGGAATGTTATTGAGAGAAGGGGAATCTGTCATCGTGCCTACCTTGTTAAAACAGTTTGATCTGTATTGCACTCTCTAGAATGGAAAAAATTTGATCCAAGAATGTCCCAAGTGAGGGTCTGTTATGTCAGATCTGGTATCTGGTTAGTGTTTCGGCCCATTTGGGTCCTCGTTAAGCTACATGGGTAACTCAATTTACAGGTAATGAGGGTTCATGCCTTTGGAAACCTGATTTACCCTTGATAGTTGTTTTGTTTTGCCATAATCAATGTTTAGACAAAAAGAGTTACGGGTAATTAGATTTACAGGTAAACTGAGTGAAGGAAGCAGGATGGCCGAGTTTCAAAGAGCCAAACAGGGCCTTGTACCAGTGCTGATTCATGGAGTTGAGTGAGTTGAGTAGGGGATCAAGGCTTGGAGAAGGGAGTGCCATTACAAGGGGCATCGTGCCATCACAATGGCCCTGCGGATGGATTGATAGGAATGGCCTCGTATGATTGATTTTTCTTCTATAGGAACCATTCTACATTGAGAATCTCACTAAAATAGGCAGAGACTATCCATTGATAGATCAGTGGTTACTTCCATTCAAAATAGGCAGAGACTCGTTTAATGCAGGCCAACACTTGAATCACCTCCTTCAGAACACCCCACCCTTACTAGCATACTCTTGGTGAAATTAATCTTCAACCCAGAAGAGACAAGACTCACAAGCAAAATAAGAAAGGTTTGAGAGCATTCCACTATAGGAACACAAATGTTCAAATGAAACTATGAGAACAACCCCAGTGGTAAGGAGTCACAGTCTGAGAGGTACAGGCTTCCAACATGGCCTCATCCTTCCTTGCATATGTGAGTTGTTGTTACTTCACGTGTGAGTTATGTCTCCTCACATGTGCGTGTTCCTAGCACCTCGCATGTATGGGTTATGTTTCCTTGCATGTGCGAGTTCCCATCACCTCGCTTGTATGAGTCTCAATAGGTCTGAACCCCTCACCTAGGATAAAATAAAATAAAATAAATAAATAAAAACATAGAAACTCTATACACCCAAGCTAAGAAAGGGAGTCTGACATCCCATTAGCTTCCATACTCAGATGATGAAAACTAACATTAAAAGAAGAAATCAGCTCTTTAATTCCTTTAAAATGTCCAATTGTAGAGTTCATATAAGAAATTGCATTAGATGGGTTGCTCTCTATAATTAAGCTATCATCAAAACTCTACGACTACAAATGAAAGGATTCTAAAATCGCAAGCACCTCCTGTTAATCTAGTAATGATTTATAATAGACTTATGTACATGGGGAACAATTATGTAAGTTTCACCATACCATGCAGTCAAGTGAAATTAAATCAAATCTATATGTGTGGTCCACTTTGTGAAGATCCCAATCATTCAAAAATATTATATGTAATGGATCAAGATCCAAATTTTGCTTATGCAGTCCTTGAAACATAAGAGCCTGTTTGTTTGCATGAGAATTGGATACATAAGAATTTAGGGTCAAATGGCTCCAATAAAGGATTATTAATAGGTGGCGGGTGAATAATATAAGGCAGAAGTGTAGACGGGATCTTGATGTTTTGAACTATTAGGATGATAGCTGGGTAATTAGTTCCGGTCTCCCCTTAATTCTTTTTCTATTAAAAAAAAGAAAACATATTTGATGATCATTTTTGGATATTCTCCTTTATTTTTTTAATTTAACTACGTTTAAAAATACTTTAAGTCCTAGAATTCTTAGGAATGCTATTGCATGAAAAAAGGGGCCCTCAAAAGTTTCATGTTCTCATGGATGGATGGGTGAAATAGGCGGAAGAGAAAATACACATTTTCGACAACATATGAATGGACGGATTCACACATCCTACTTTTGAACATATATAATTATTTATGTGTACATATGTTGAGCCCACCACTGATCGAAGTCTATCACCTTACTCCCTTCGATTATTCAGATGGACCCCACAAAAGATGGGACATAAAATGGCCTCGGTCTCATCATAGCATAACTTTTTAAAAAGAAAAAAAACACACATGCTGTGTCACACTGTGTCACTTGCCTCAAATACACTACATATGCCTGATTTTGTTGCATCTTCTGAAACGACAATGGATGTCCATCTAGTTGGTATTATTTCTATGACATTCAACTCATCACAGTGTTGAATGATTGGAGGGTATTTCAATTACACCACATTCACATGCATTATTTAGAAATTGAAAGTTCATTCCTTGGTCAATCAATTGTTAAAATTTGTCTTGAATTCTTAGCTAAGTGGGGCCACCCCACATTTTATTTCTCTAACATGATGGCTTCCTCAACAGTAACTCTTAGCCTCAACACTCTTCTTGAATGGCACAACCTAAATTGATCCGCTATTAGGGTCAAATCCCAGTCAAACGTTGACAATAAAAAATTAAAAAAAATGGTTTTTGACCTGTTAGATGGACAGCTATTTTGCATTTGAAAACAGTGTTTTCAAAATTTATGGACTAAACGGCCTGATGCATATATAGCGCCCTATTCCACCAGAACCAAAAGAGATGTGCATCAGAAACCTCCACAGCGGTCTGCTAGATGCATGAAAATCAAGAGGATAAAGAGGTTGATTTTCTAGGGTAAGACACTGCCAACTCCTTTGAATAATCTTAAAACTCTGATTTTGCTCTCATCGTTAAATAGCTATATATGATGCAAATTTATCAGACTAAAGCACAAACTGAACTACAAAATATATTAGTCTTCCTTACATTTGATTTTTCGAATTTCAAGACTAAAATTTGGATAATGTCAGTAGAGTAGGTTTTTTTTCTCTTCAACTTTTCGCGTCATATCCAATGATATCATGAGGTATATCAGGTTTGGTCTCATACACTTTATGCAGCCAACAAGTGGATTTGGTTTTATAAAACAAGAAAAATGACATTATATAAAAAAGTAAATACACATCTGACTACCATTTTTCAAGCTTTATCATTCAAGAAAAAAAAAAAAAAAACTCCCTGATGCATTAGAAGTCATGACATCAAGAGACAACCATTTGCATGATATTATAGGATCGAAGGCAAAAAAGTTTTTAAAAAAGTGTTGACTAAAGCCAAGCGTGAATTTCGATCATGAAATTAGAAAAATCAAATTAATAAAGAGTAATATATCAAAACCCCAATTGATGAAAGTAAAATTAGAAGAAATGGTAATTTAAAATTCACTGCCTCAAATTCATGAAATAAGCCTAATTATAACGATGATGACCAAGCTAACCCAAGAAAACAAGGCATCTTTGACAAATTTAGATTCGTCATCATAGCTTTAAACAAAACAAAAACAAAAAAAAAAAAAAATTCAAACATAAACGCCAGCAAAAGAAGACCAGCAAAAAGAAGACGTGCGAGATAATTAAGGGAGTGGTTTCATGTGTAAATTGTGGGAAAGATGGAGTTAATTAAGAAGTAGGTCTGTTGGTGGTGGGCTTCGAGTTTGGGCTTTGGAGAGATAAAGAAAGAGAGAGAAAACGAAAATCACGTGGACAGAGATAGAGAGAGAAGTGGGGTCGGGCGCATCTTTCAAGGCAGCTCACTCACGGCTCGACACTCGCACCCGTCTCAGCAACGAGAAACACATGCCAGTTGGTAAGAAAGACCTGATGCCCCCTCCTCACTCTCTTCTCTCTTCTCTCTTCTCTCTTCTCGTTTTTACTTTCTAGATAAAGATGATGGAGACGGACAGACCGAGCGGGGCTGGCTGGAATGTATAGATTAGGGAAGAAATAATATTACGGGATTAGAGGGATAGACATGCATGAACAGTTACAGAAAACTTTAATTTGTATGCTCTTGCTGACCCGTGATTCGAGATTGTCCTCCACTACCACCCAACCAATACCTACAAGCCGTCTCCTCACGCGTCTTTCGCGCGTTTAGGGGCACGTGGCCGACCCCCGCCGATGAAAAGGATACATAACTTAACGGAGTTGGGGTTGACTGTAACGGCGTTGGTTATAGATTTAGAGAGAGAATAAATGAATAAAGATAAAAAGATGGTAGAGAGGAATTGATGGTCAAATGGGGACTAATTCGTTGCAAATGTTATCTTATTCTCTAATTATTTGAAAGTTTCTTGCGAGAAAAACAAAAATTGGATTTGAAGCTTATTTTATATTTCAATTAATAAACGGGTTCGGTACTAGGCCCATATGGATTTGACTCATGGACCGATGATGGTTTTTTTTTTAATTTTTATCTTTAATCCTCGAGATGGTAGATTTAATGTACTATTATAAGTTGGATAATATGTTTATTTTAAGAAAAAAATTATTTCTAATTTTAAAACTAGATTCTGGCTTTTCAGTGGATTCGATTTAGAAACCAAATCTGAGTTTTTCTATTATAAATGAATTTAAAACCAGTAAAATAAATTCTGAATTAGAATCAAAACTATTATTTAAAAACGAGTTTGGGTCCAAATCTTTTGACCCGAAACCGTTCCTTTTGTAACCCTAATGTCGGTCTTAAAAGTTATATGAGATCTTAAAAAAAAAAAAAAAAAAAAAAAAAAAAAAAAAAAAAAAAAAAAACTAAGTTCATTTAAGTAACTTTGAGATATTTATAAAGTTAATTAATTTCTCTATGTCATTTAATGTTAGATTTTGGTAAAAAGCTTAAAATCCCCACAAAAAATACAGACAACCTTAAAATGACCTAAGACAATAATTACTCGTCATTCTTTATATTCAACTATATATAAATCTTTCAATCTTCAAGTAAGACCATACAACTCGAACTCGAATCAATCTACATTACTAGAATTAAGCGATTAAAATATACACTATGTCTAGACTCTAGACTCATGCTCAGTATCTTAATTTTCCCAAAAATATAACTCAACTATATTTTTTCATTGCAAAAACATGCCATTTATAACTTCTTTAAACGGAAAACAACTGGTTATATATATAGTATCCAAAAGCAGGAGCAGGTGTCCTCCACTCTCTTTTATCTTTCTAATATTATATTCCGAAAGGAAAGATCCACGTTCCTTCCCAAACAACACGTGCTTCAATCCATATCCTTTTATATATTCCCATACAAGTATAATACATATATAAAGGGAAGCTTCTTCCTCCACACGGAGCAACAAAAAAAAAAATAGCGCATACACAGAAATGGAACGAATATATTCTTCTTCTTCTTTGTAGAAGAAGATCGGAAGCTCCGATATCCGAATTCTCAGTTCAGTTCTGATTCATGCCAGAGACCATGTCGACGCCGGTGGATTTCTCAGGAAGCGGGAGGTCTTCCGGCCAAAAACCGAGCTTTTCTCGTACTTGCAGTCTCTTGAGTCGATACTTGAAGGAAAAGGGAAGTTTTGGGGATCTGAGCCTTGGAATGACGTGTAACCTCGACGACAAAGGTATGGACGATCCGTTTCTGTTGAGTTTCGTTACGTTTTCTAGGTTTCTCTTTTACTTGATTCCTCTCTATGGAAGTTTTCGCGATTTCTGGCTCAGATTTCTTTATTTGAAACGATCTTCACTACGGATCTTGAGGGGAAAAAATGCAAAAAAAATCGTTGCTCTTTTGCGAGATCTGAGCCAGGATTTCTTGTAAAAGAGGGGGAAAAATTAAAGTTGAAATGATGTTCTTCTGCTTTCCGGATTTAGATTCTTACTTCATTTGTTATAAGAGAAGAACTCAACGATATTTTTGAGCAAATCAAACATACACCGAGGATTAATCGGTGCCTGATTCGCTTTCCTGATGGTTTTCTGTAACGACTATATAGTTTCTGGGAAATCGTTGAGATGGTGCTGATTTGCATTTTTTGTTTGTTAATGTTCATTTCAGCTAAATCCGAAGCGTTTCGACCAACGACCACGATGAATTTGCTGCCGAAAATGGAAGTATCGGGCGAAGGATCGGAGAGAAAGGAAGACGTTTCGGACCGAAACGTGAAATCGATGGATCTGTTTCCTCAGCACGGGGGTTTCGGCCCGTCAGAAGACTCGAGAAACGGCGCCGACATGAGGTATGGACACGAAACGAATCCTGTGCCGTATCTCAACAGAATGACGAAAATACCCCTCTATTATCTTCTACCACAAGCCACTGAAATGACGAGAATGCCATTATCGTTTACAAATTAATAAAACCTACTTGTGGATAATCTTCATCGGGCGATGTGTAAGACGTACGTGGGGATGTAACACGTGATCATAGGGAAAAGGGTATCTTGGTCATTTCCTTTTAGCTCTTCTTCCCCTCCATCATGATGATGATGATATGGTTTTTTTGTGAGGATGAACAGGCCTAAGGCGGTGGAGCTTGAAAAGGCACAAATGACAATATTTTATGGAGGAAAGGTGCATGTATTTAACGATTTCCCGGCGGACAAGGCGAGGGAAGTCATGCAATTTGCAGTGACCGGAGGGCCGCAGCAGCCGGGAAATGAACGGAGAAATTTTCCACCAACCAACAACACCAACACCAAAACCAGTTTTGCCTCCGCTTCGGTCCCCGCCGCCAGCAGCAATCCCACACAGCCCAACGTTTTAGGTAAAAAAAATTTACTATTGTATAATTTGTTGTGTTCATATACGTTTCTATGTATGTCAAGAACTAGCTGGAAATGATTTTGATTTCTATGTCGCTTTGATTTATTTTTTTAGGAAGTGATCTACCCATTGCTAGAAAAGTGTCGCTTCACCGGTTTCTGGAGAAGAGAAAGGAGAGGTAGGTAATTTCGATTATTCATTTCTTTTTTGCAATCTTATACCATGTTAATTAACAAAAAGGCATCTTAATAGTATTTAGCTTAGCCATTCTATGAGTGGGTTTTTTTTTCTTTTTTTTTTTGGTGCAATTGGAAGGCTGAGAAGCAAAGAATCAGCCTATAATTTGTTGGTCTTGATTCTCTAGCTATCTTATGCTATAGAAAGTAGGGACATGTGGTAGTAGTGTTTGTGAAGATCATTGGTCATACCGGGCCTGGAGGGTGTTTTTTAGATCTAATCTACTTAAAGATCATTGGTCATAGTGGGCCTAGAGGGTTTTTTAGATTTAATTTACTTAAAATAAGTTGAATATTGATAAACGTATTTATTTAAATGGTGGAGATTCCATTTTTTACCATTCATTTTATCGGCTATAGATCTAGATAAGATGCTTCATAAGATCTGATAAATCTATTTTTGTGCTTTCGCCAGAGAGTGAAGCTCACTTATATCTGATAGTACCTTTGTAAGAAGATTGCTTTCTTGACCACATGGTGGAAAAACGATGATTTCCCACTTCAGAAGGTGCCACATCAACCTAATTACATGTGGTTTTTGTTTCCAGATTTCAAAAAAAAAAAAAAAATTCTCAAAGCTAAATGTGACGTGGGATTTGTGTACATGTATGGGTTGTTGGATTAGGCTGAATGAATTGGCATAATGTTTAGTGCCTATTTAAAAATAACACTAATAATAATAATTTAAAAAGGCGAGTGGTTTTTAGCGTGTTTTAGATATGAATAAAATATTGAGAATCACAAACAGCGATGAAAATTAGAATTGATTATGATGGATGGCTGTTTTCGTAAAAAGAAAAGTTTTGAAAGATGTTCAAAAACAAAATTTTCTATTGGATACGTGATCTTCAGAGTTTGGTGAGACTTGAGATCCGTAAACATTCAGAATTACAATCTTGTTCCAGAGTATGTATTCCAATTTATCTCTGAAATAGCCTTCATTTGTTCCTAATAAAACTTGCCTCCATAAGCATCAATAGTCTCTTTAAAAGACGACAGTTTTAAAGGGGAAATTAAGAAGACGACGACTGATCATGCAATGAAAACTATGTTATTCTTGTTTGTTAATAAATTTATCGGACTCTTTTCAGGATCAGCTCAAAGGGTCCCTACCAACTACATAAAGGAGAGGAGTCGGACGCAGCAGCAGCAGCAGTCCCCCAAAAAAAGGAGAGCAGCAAGTCGTGGCTCGGGTTGACTTCTTTGCAACCCAACTGATCAGTTTACTGTGTGCATCCATGGCCGCCTCTTCTAATTATTTATCTTGTATTCTGTTAATGTGATTGTAATATAGGTAGGTAGGTAGGTAGGAAGCCTGAGTCTGAGTCTGGATACTAGCTACTGGTGTCGACTCCGAGCGAGTCATGTACGTGTAATGCAAGACATTGTCCCTCAGTCCCTACCTACTCCCTCTATTCTTTTGAGTATATTGCAGTTACCATTTCCTTTTTAAGACACAAAGCAATGCAGTTCACAATATAATACGTGTCTACCCTTTTTTTTCTGTTGCTCGTGTTGTGGAATACACGGTTTAGATGATGATATATGTGTGTGGGCCGTAGATTTTGGTGGTCTCTGATGTGAATACTGTATATTAAACGATGGTATGAATACGGTAAACAAAGGAAGAATCGTCTTTAAACATCTCTCTATTCAAGTTATGAGAGAGATTAGTCACAGCATGCGTTTTCCGTCTTCTGATTCATTTGCTGAGTGCAACTATTCGATGAAATTGATTTATTTTATTTTGGCTGCTTTGAATCTGTTAGTTAAGAAATCCCTGTGATAGGTATCTTGATAATGTCATGGGCTTTAAGCATAAGCCTCAAATGATATAATGGAAATATTTCACCATAAAACCAATTCCATCACTTGGCTGACAGCTGTGGCTGTGGGGGTACCCTGCATGGAAGCCTCATGGGATTCCCAATATCCAATAGGTAAAACTAGCCCTCGCTTCAAGAGATGGCCAAATTTTGGTGAAAAAATGTACCATAACAAAATAAACAAAAATGCTTGGAAAACAAGAGAAAAAATTCGACAAGAAGCAAGACAAAAGCAAAATTCCTTTTGTTTTTTCTTCTTCTTCTTGGGTCATTACATGATCGTTTCAGGCAAGACAGCAACGCTTCATGCACCCTCTAACGGACAAGACACAAGGAAAGAACAAGGAAAAAAATAAAAAAACTTTAACAAGTGAGGCAAAGGCATGAAATAATCAATGGAAACAGAACCCACCTTCAGTAGATTTTGAAAAGGACCACCTGCAATAATCCCTTTATTTCATTGCAATCAAGAAATCCAGAATCCTTGGTGGGAGACTGGGAGGGAATGCTGTCCGCCTGCAACAATTACAATAAACATTTAAACATTTTAGAAAATAGTGGACTCTAGAGTCCAAAGTCCTCTCACAAGAATCAAAGCTTGTGATTCTTTAGATGTGAATTTCTCCTTCCAAAGCATAATAAAATTTAGAGGAATTTACCCGGAAAATGACTTTAGATGGTCACTAAATAAAAAAGCCCCCAGTAGTTTATATGATACGAAAGGAGTCTTCCCGTCAAACTTTTCTCTTTTTTTGCCATTTTTCGACGAGCGTCGACGTTGTCACTTATTTCAATGGGACCAAACATCTCAAGATTCTGTGGAGCGACAATGTCGTCGCTCATTTCAATGGGACCAAGGATCTCAAGATTCTGTGGAGCGACAATGTCATCACTCATTTCAATGGGACAAAGTGTTTCAAGATTCTGTGGAGCGACGACGTCGTCGCTTATTCTACCCCTTCAGCAAGTTTTCATAAACGATTGGGCAACAACATCGACGCTGATCTTAGTTTTTTAAAAAAAATCATTAGATCCACTATAATGTGCCCGCACACTACATGCTTCAAAAAAACTAGGCTTTCTTTGATATGTATGGTGTTGAGGGGGAAATGAGCAAGTTTTCTTTCAAAGAAAAGGATGGCTTTTTTTTTTTTTGTGGGGCTCATATTAATGATGCTTGCTTTTTTTATTTATCATCTTTTGGGACATTTAGAAGTAGGAAAATTAGTAGTTCTTTGAAGTGAATCAATCAATGAATTTATAGGCTTAAAGTGGAGCAAATTGTATAGGAATTGGGATATGCTATCATCAATATTGAAAGCTTATTGAGAAATGATATGTTCCTTTTAAAAGTCCTGTTTCATTAAGGGATCATTTGTTGCATCATTTATTGCATCTCAATAGATCTCTAAACACAAACTGGAGTGTCTAGTATTAATGGGGGGCATCATTCATTTATTCCTTCAATACTAAGAGTGCCAAAAAAAAAAAAAAATAGTTATTTTGTTTATGGTACACTCAACTACACAACCGTCTACTTCTTCTAGTCATTCGCCATGGAAAATATGCAATGACATGATTCAATCATGGCTTCTAACCACATATCCTTTTGATATCCCAAACAGGGTTATGTACACCACTACTATATCATTCAGAAGCCCAGTCAAAAAGGGAAAAATTGGAGGGAATGATTAATGGGTTAATTCATTGCAAAAAACACGTGTAGTGCGTGAATATTAATTATTTTATGATGCTATATTGTAAATAGGTTAAAGGAAATTGAAAGAAGATGAAGAAACCCACAAGAATCATATAAACGACAAAAAGAATACCTCCATATGATATGATGCTTGAATCTATGATGCTTCAATCCAAAACAGGTTTAAAAACAACCTCTGAGACCATGATGCAAACTGTTGAGAAAGGAGGATGCAACAAAATCACCAGAAGGGGGAAAACGTTGGAGAGGAAGAAAGGAAAAATAGGATTTCAGGGGTTTTGTAGAGTTTAAACTAGCGACGACGTCTTCGCTCAATGAAAACTTCAATAAAAAAACATAAGTGATCTCAAGAGACCACTTTCATATCATATGAACTACTGGGGGCTTTTTCGTTTAGTGGCCATCTAAGGTCATTTTTCGAAAAAATTCCTCTAAAATGTAAAAAAGGTTCATTTTTTTATTGACAAAAGTAACTTACTGTTGAAGATACAGTAATGTAAAAATATGCCCAATACAAAAGTAATGGAAGAATATAACTAAAATCTAATAAATGTTCATTTTTAATATTTTTAATTAATAAGAATAGCTTAATTGTTGAAGTTATAGAAATGGATACATCGTCATAAGTCATAACCATGACCACTCTCGTGGTGATCCACACTGTTCACATTCTCATGTGATGATCCACACTGTTCATCTTATTATTATTATTATTAATTCTTATTGTTATTTTTGTTTTGGTTGTCGTCGTCGTCATTATTTGATAAATGAACTTCACTCTTCTTTTTTTATTTTTTTGAGAGGCACTGTTCATCTAGCACATCTACGGATTGGCTGCTTGAAAATAACCTGGTAACAGATATTTCCACTGTCCATATTCAGAGGATAGTTGGAAAAAAACAATCTGACATTTGAGAACCTTGAATACAGAGTGAGATTTTTAGGCTGTGAGACTTTCTGTATGCCCTGTTCAGTTCTTCACTACAGTCTCCAAGATAAATAGTCCGTGATCCCTACAAGATGCCATACAAGGTGCAAAACTTGCAAGTGATTCTTCGTGGTAATAGAAAGTAGAAATACTAGCATCAAAGTCTGTAATAGAACTGACCTGGTAACTCTTTTGACTAATCCTGAAGTACACACCTCGGACTAGCTAGTCTACACCTGCTCAGCAAATTCCCTCATGCGGTTTAGCTCTGGCAGCACAACAGTCCCCAAACCTGGCCGGTCCTTGCATCTAAGCTCGACACACCTCAATGCCAGTTCTGCAAACTTCATAGTCTCCTCCATTGGCCAGTCTGGCACCTTGGGGTCCAACATCTTTTCAAGAGCACGATCCTCTATCGCCATCTCAATGTTATGTGCAAGCCCCATCGGCGCCCTACCTGTAATCAGCTGCAGAAGGATGATTCCAAGGGCATAGACATCTGATTTTATCCCCAGCATACCTGTCTTCTGATACTCAGGGTCTATGTAACAAAAAGTCCCAGCCGCAGCAGTCATGCGGTACTGTGTGACAGCATCAGCAATGGATGGAGGGATGAGACGAGCCAGGCCAACATCGGCAATCTTACTCACAAAGTTCTTGTCAAGGAGGATGTTGCCAGGCTTGAGGTCACGGTGGACAAGAGGCTCAGGCTTGTTCTGATGAAGGAAGAGGAGGCCAGTGGCAATTTCACTGGCAATCTTAAAGCGGAGCTGCCATGATAGTGGCGGAGTGTTGTCTTTACAAAAGAGGCGGTCCTCGAGGCTACCATTTGCCATGTACTCATATACGAGGCACCCAGACTCAGGGCAGGCACCCATGAGGAGGACCATGTTCGGGTGTCGAATGCAGCTCAACACTTCAATCTGAGAAAATTGGAACAGAGATTCTTAGGTCATTTTAAATTTTAATGGCGAGTCATAACTTTTTCAATCTTAAAACTTTCCTCCTTTAGGAGAGAGTTATCAATATTGAGAATTTTTATCATGGGATCTACAGCCCATAATTGCTATAAAGGCAATAAAGGAAGTAATCCTATCATCAGTGTAGGCCATCCATCAAGTGGTCTCCACCTTTAGCTGCATAGGGTATCAAGTACATGCATCATTTAGGATAGCAGATCAATCACACAAAATGTTTGTTTGGATATTTCAAGAGTTAACCATCAGATCAACTGAGAGGAATACAGACCATCTCAGCAGCCACATAAATGTCTATGCCTTCTGCTCATTCTTTGTTGCCCAACACAAGCAGTTCGATATGGTATGGTAGCAGCTAAGCACACGCAATGCATAGGTCCACAAAGAAGAGACAATTATAACTTTTTAGACAAAATGTTCGTAAAAAAGATTCCAAATTCTAAGAAATGATTGAAATGGTGAAAATCGGGTTAAAATAAAAAGAAAATGTGAAACTACAAAAATAGAATAAAAATAAAATAATCAAAATAAAGAGTTAAAAAAATTAAAGATCTAAAAATAAGCCATAAATGAATTTTAAATAACACAGATAAATGTTTTATTTAAAGAATAATAAAGGTAAAAAAAATAAATTTTGGAATATAAATCTAAATTGCCCGCAACATAGTTGGGACAAGGCTTTGATGATGATCATGAAATGTTTATCCTTGTGGGATGGGTGAGGCATGGTAAAAGAAAGAGGTTAAACATTTTTTAACCCTCAATTTATAGAGAAATGAAAAATAAATCAATTGTATTTAAAATTAAATTTTAGATTATTATATATTTATAATTAAAGAAAAATGTGTGGATCTATTGTACTCAAATGTGGGCCCCTAAGGCCTAAACACACCTTTGGTTTGACTAATAAAATAAAGATAGTTGTGTGTATTACACAAACAAACCAATGATATACAACAATGACAAAAGTGGAATTTTGGCCAATGCACATACACAAGGAGACGTGTAATAAGAGTGGAGTAGATCAAGATGGGTCTTTTATATATATGTCATCCAGTGCGCAACTCGCACATTGGATGACCGCGCGCACCTAGATGCGGGGCCCCACCTAGGACTAACCTGGGGGATCGAAAGATCTCCATGGGCCCCTCCTCTCTGCAAAAAATAGTTCCAACCGATTATCCCATCATCCTCATCCAAGGCCCACAAGTTTAACGATGCACAGTCAATCCAACAATCCAGCTCATTTGGCTAGAGTGCAAACCCAAGGGACGTGTGAAATTCAGAAAGGGGGGTGTGGGTTATGTGTGTGCGGTCCAGTCGATTGGACCATCAGGTGGGCCGACTATGGGTGCGCACTTAGCTCTTAGCACACGGTGTGCATAGGATAGTTTTTTTGTGTGTGTGTGAATCAACTCAAGCTATCGCCATTCAAATTTGTATTGATGGCCCTGATTGTAACTAATGCTAACAATGTAGTATAAGTGCTTAGTTGAAGTAGATGATGTGGCACAATTCAAGAGAAATAAAAACCCTCAAAAGTGAGGGTTCCACTCAAGATGACTTTCTAATATGGCCATTTACAAACCAAAAAAAAAAAAAACCTTTACCAAAAAAAAAAAGTTTTTTTATCATCTCTTTCATAATTTTTTAGGTCATTAGGGTTTAGACCCTTGCTACAATGCCTTTATTAATTATGCAAATAATTTGATACCAGGGGGATTAAATATTCAAGAGTATTATACCAGTCCTGCTCCTGGGTGCTGTGCAGGGAGAAACTATATGAATATTCCAAATCAAATTCCCAATGCTTCAAATTTTGAAATTGAAGATGAAAAATTGGGAAAGCTCTTCAACAATGAAAGCAAAAGAATTAGGTCAAAAGTAGGAGCTTTAACTTACCTCCTGCTGAAATTGTTTCATTCCTTGAGACACATTTGATCGGAGAATCTTTACAGCAACAAGAGTATGATCCAGAGTAGCCTTAAAAACAGGCCCATATCCACCTTCCCCAATCTTAAGCTCCTCAGAAAAGTGATTTGTTGCCTTCTCAATCTCTTCAAGGGTGTATCTCCTATATCGGATGTCCTTGGACAATGATTCCAATAATTTTTTCTTTTTCTCTTCTTCCTCCAGAATATATTTTCTCTCTGCACCTCCCATGGTTTCCTCCAAATTTGCTACATCTTTAGAAGCTTGGGCTAATTCCGGCACTGCTCTAATTGGCTTCTGCACAGCCATTTCATCGGAAGATCTTGTTCCTTCACTACCATGCTCCTTTTTGGCTGGCCGAAAATAGTGATTTCTAGCCTATATAACAAAATAAGAAAGTGTCCAAAACAGGAAAAAAATTTTGTATGGGTGTGTGTATCAGTGGGAGAAAGGTCAGCAATAAAAGGGAGTACGCCGCACTTACTTAACTTTGGAAAATACCATTTTTCTTAAAGCTGGTTTTGATGACATAAAAATATCAGACTTATTTTTTCAACAGGGCATTACCCGTCAATCTGCCAGAGCATGATGATGGAAGCATTCACACAGTGCCACTATATATGCAGTGACATTTACTTCAGTTCTTAACTGCCACCAAATAATGGGTCCCATGCTCTCCCACCCAAGACCCATGGGCCAGCCCCAGGACTATTAGGCCTAAGGTTAGATCTGACAGTTGGCAAAACATGCCCAACTATGTACAACAGAAAGCTCAAGCTTCCCAGATAGGAAATATAATCCAATAATGATGCAGGCCAGACCCATGGTCTGCCAACGAATTGGGCCCAGTTCACAAGCCCAATAGGTCATCATTTAGTTAGAAGTTTAAATTACTTAAAGAGTCTTATTTAGAGAGTTGTGATTTATTTAGAAGTAATTAAAATTAAGAGTGTTATTTTATTTGGATTGTAACCAAGTTTAGTTTCCTTTATTGTTTAGGAAAAATAGAGTCCTACTAGGAAAGGGGATGTCCAACCCTTCCTATAAATCTGTAATCCCTCCATTAGGAGAGTAGTTCATGATTATTCAATAATAAAGATTGGTTTGTTTGGTTTTCTCTTTCTATTCAATGGAAGAGTGCTATTGAGTTCCAAGAGGAATTCGGCCAATTCCCATCTACGGAGTTGGTCCTCACTTGAATGCGTCCAGGATTCGGTGAACTCTCTTGTAGGGTTTGTCTACACCCATTCCATCACCACCCCATCATCACTTGCGGATCATCACTTGCGGATCAGAGGCTACATCAAATAACCTATTATGAATTATGAATTCCTTTACCATCTTTCTTATTTTTGTATTTTCCCTTAAGTATCTTTCTTAGAGTCAATGTTTAATGAACGTATTTAAGAAAAGAAATCTATTTGTAGAAGAAAGTACCTATTTAAGGACCACTCACATGTATACTTAAATTCATCTTCAATAATATTTAGATTTTCTCCGCTTTGAGATAAAACCCTAGAAGTAATTGTGGATGCTTGGCTTCGAGATGCCACAGCTTGATGGATCCTTCTACACCAATATGGTTGTTTTGTAAGGAAAGTCCCACATCCCACATCGCCCAAGTAATGGGTTTGACATGGCTTCATATACTTATTAGGGCTTTCCACCTGTCAGCTTAAGTTTTTGAGTTGGTACATTATATCAGAGCGGATTCCGATCCTGTCATTCTTGTGTAGCCCATGTGGCAGGCCCCGTCCATAAAATCTGTTGAGCCTACACGTGAGGGGGAGTGCTAGGAAAGTCTCACATCCCACATCGCCCAAGTAATGGGTTTGACATTACTCAATATACCTATTTGGGCCTTCCACCTATCAGCTTGAGCTTTTGGGTTGGTATATGGTATCTTACATCATCATTAAATAAAGCTTGGTGACGATGCTGAATTATTGTTTGTACCTATTTAAGGACCACTCACGTGTAAACTTAAATTCATCTTCAATAATATTTAGATGTTCTCTCTTTGAAATAAAATCCTAAAAGTAATTGTGTGTGCTTGGCTTCAAGGTGCCATGATTGGACTAATCCTTTTGGACCAATCCAGTTGTTTCATCATGTAAACAAAGCTCAATGGCAATTGGCTCAAGATAGATTGGAATGAAGAAACATAATTCATGTAGCCGACCCCAACATAGATGGCACAAGGCTTTAATGATGATGACGATGATGGGAGTCCAACTCTCACATTCACTCGTCCCTAATAGGGTAGCAACAGTCAAGGACTTTAGAAAATTGATTTGTATCAATTCAGGCAACAAAGATATCACATTGCAATTGTTTCCCTAGTACACCACTATCTTTTCAACATCAAACTATTTAACTTAGATAATGGCATGTTCCCATTAAAAGAAACCTTGGATCAGGGCATGTTGGACGACCATCAGTAAATTAAAAGATCCATTGGGTTTAGCCAATAAAAGAGAGTGAGCGGTGGAGAGGGGAGTCAAAAGTTATATATTAGATACAGAGCAACATAATGTAAATCTAAATATGGATGAGAGAAAATGTTGATCTTACAAAAAAGACCTCAAATAGATGGGACAAGGTTTAGTGATGAAGATGTTGAAGATGATGAAAGGCATGGATAAGATAAGTAAGGTTACCAATCCATACCAAATATTACAACATGCATATACACATGCTTGGGATGGACACTGCTATGCTGGAATGGATTTTTTAAGAAAATGGAGTGTCTTTCTTATATAGGTATGAACTAAGAAAGGAATAGAAAGCTACCTTCGTATTCAGTGTTCCTTGGCAGGTGCCACTGTATATGGCTATCTTTTGCCTTAGTTCGAGCTTTATCTTTCCTATCTCAGAATCCATGTCATCCTGCATTAAACTTTACTTCTCAGCATCTTGAACCAAAAATTAGAACACCTTAGCTGTAGGAAATTTAAGAACTATGCCTCAAACTATACAAAACCCAAGTAATACACAGATCACTGTACTGTTGTGCTAAATAATTATGCAGTGCATGCACAGACTGCATTTTGAACATTCTAGGACAAGAAATTCTCCTTTTAAACATGCACACTCAGAGAGAAAGACTTCAACCTTAGATTGTAGTTTTTAGGTAGGTTTTGTGGTTTTAGCTTCGGTGGAGGTTTTTTCTTTTCTTTTGTGTTGCATATGGAGTACAATTGTAGATTGATGGGATAATGCTTTGTTGATGATGATGATGCATGGACTGCATTTTGCAAGGCATCAGTTGTTTTCCATCCAATTATATGTGTGGAGTTGCCAGTTGTAGTAGCCACTGTGAATAATAAACCGGAAAAACAAAAAGATAGCAAGTACATTCCTCATCTGCTTGGGGTTTTTTAAATAAAGTGAAGACACAGTTATATGTTTGTGTACGTTCTTCTTCTTTTTTTTAAGAATTTTTTGGATATATTATATATTACCCCTTCACCAAAATAAGTTAAAATCTTCACAGTAATATTAATTTACCCAAAATGTACGAAAAAAAGAACCAGTGCTGGTCAACCATGATGACCATGACACCAAAAAAATACTATCACATATCAACCAAAATTTCGATGCATCAATATGTCATATTGCAGTATAATGGTAGTCTCTATCAACTGATACATTTTGTGTCAAGCCGTCAACCAAAATATGAAATTTTCTTATGTACTGGTGACTTCAAGTTGTTCCAAAACAAATAACATAGACAATACGTATCAGTCTTGAAATTGCTACAATGCGTATGTGAATAAAAGTGCTCCCTAGTCGGGGGTTTTTTTTTTCAAAGAAATTCCATAATCGATATTATTTCACTATTTTACACGACGAGCTCATGTGATACATATTATACTATAGCTGTTTGGTTGGGGTCAGCTTCACATCTATGTAACCATGCCTTCTTTTCTTAATCTTCGAGACAAGGTCAATGAGTTCATGGTCATATATTTTTAGATCTGCATATTAGACTACCCCATAATGATAAAACTCAATTACCATCGTACTGCTATTTATCCTCTAGTTTGTATTGTATTTGACATGTTATCTATCTTATGATGAGCATGAGACTAAGTCTATTAAACATGTTTTGAAAACAAGGTAGATCTCTAGATCTATATATTTGAATATTCCATAATGCTTGACTAGAGTCTGAGTACAAGGTTCAAAATATCCGGTATGAATCCACCAATGCATCCTATACAGAACTGATATAGTGATACTTACCGGTATCAGTTTTGTCTCGCTGAAATATACCAAAATATTGGTCATCTCGCCGATATTTTTAAAATATCGGAGGGACAGACCTTAAAGGCCCTAAAAACCCTTTTTCTTCCCCATTTCCACTCTCTCCAAACCATGCTTGTGTCTGAGAAGCTCTATTCCTTCCATTTCAACCCATCTTGGTCACTTTTTTTCACCCAAAAAAAAAAATCAAGATTTGACAACATTTGATCAATGATCTTGCCATGCGGGCTATGGGTTGATATGAAGCGGGAATAGGATACTTTGGAGTTTGGGGGAGATGCTGGCCAGCAACTGGCACAGCGGCCCTTCTACCAGCTACCATGTCCATATGTAGTCACAAAGCATATATGGTGGGGGGCAGTAAAAAAAAAAAAAGAGTACAAAGTCCGACATTATTATTATGACAGCCATGAGTCATCTCAGTCTCAAAATGTCTCATTTTTATATCACCTTTTCTTATTTCCACCACCCTCAGGGTTGCGGACCCAGGAAATTGAACTTGGTGGGGGGCAGGGGGTGGGGAGGGGGGCTCAATGTAAAAGAAATATTAGGGGAAGGGGCAAATATTAAAAAAACATATAAATTTCCACAATTTGTAGGGGGTTTCTTAAAAAATTTTAGCCTTTTTCAGGTATGGGTGGGGGCTTCAGCACCCAGACCCATATACCTGAGTCCGCCGCTGACCACCCTATGCATATGGAAGAAGAGCAGAGGAGTTCCATTATTACTATAACCCTCCCAGTGAAGAAGATGATCGCAATATACAGCCTGGATGACACTCCACATGGTATTGAGCTCTAACTAAGCCTACACTGACCCAGGTAAATGCCCATTGCTCACTGATCGAGCTACTTAATTTTTCTTGCAAGTTCTTATGTAAAAACACTGTTGTAAGTTGTAGATTTTAAACTTGAGACTTATCGCTAATGACTTATGAGTTATGATCATGGTTGCATTTTACACTTGAATGTAACAATTTGGGATATTCTACTTGTAACATATATATGTAACTTTGTCATTAAATTTGAACAAATGCTGAATAGTTTCCAACAAAACTGCCATACAAGATGTTATGACTTAGGGGACCATTATTTTGGTTCATAATGCATACTGATTAAAAATTGGTTTTTACCATTTTCCAATATTCTAAAAAAAAAAAACCTCATGCCGCAACAGTTCAGACCACCACAAACCTCAATGCATTGCCACACCGAACCACATTTTGGCATCAACTGCGATTTTGAACCTTGCCATGTCATAGCAAAAGGTGCTCACTATCACAACGTGTTATGCTACCAACTAAAAAAAATCCTCAATGATTAAAATTAATTACCATTTGCTGTAATTATTTTGCTCTAGCTTGTATTGTACATGACATGTTTATAGGTATATGCCTTGAAGAGCATGAGATTATGGGTGATGTATAAACTGCAAACAACAAGTGTAGAAGCCCTTCAACTTCAATAGATCAAATCGGATGAAGAAGAAGAAAGGGGGAGTCCATTCTTAAGAGTCCATGCAAAAGAATAATTACAATAAGAAGGGAGAGGACTCGGGTCCACAACCAAATACTAAAGCCAAATCAGTACTCTACTCATAATCTGAAGTCGAATTCTGGTTGTGTTGGAGAATCTAATGCCTCGGTAAGAAGTTGGCATACATTTTTTAGACAGTGGCATGATGGGTCATGCACTAACACATCAGCAACGGTATAAACATTTTCTGGGTTCGATCCCAGTCTTTGAAACATCCAAAAATAATAAGAATTTCAAATGTTTCAGTTTTCAGGCAAACCACAATGTAACAAAGCCCCTGTTGATGACTTAAGGCCTACTAAAATCCGGGTTCCACCCAAAAAAAGACACGTAAAAGGTATTCAGTCCAAATATCCTGTTATAATATCAGTGATGCCAGCAATACATAAACTGAACTTATTATCAGATATTTAAATTAAAGAAAAATGAAACAGAAAGAGAATAGGTCTCATGAAGCATACCAATGAGTTTGAAGAGCAGGAATCTCCATCAGCATCGGTTGTGCCTAAACCTGAAGGCAATTGCCCAATACTGCTAATTCCAGATCTGGAACCATTCGACCAGGATGGCCAACTAGATCTACTTGATTTGGGGCTTCTCATCTGATCATCATGTGAGCCACCAGACCTACTTGACTCAAGGCTCCTCAGTTGCTCATCATGGTGAAAGAACAATGTTGATTGTTGAGCCCCACTGTCAACATGACCTTGTCGGGCATGATAAATTGGATGCTCAATCAAGGATCTGGTTGGGCTAGGACAAGAAGTCACACTCTGATAAGAAAAATCAAGACACTCCGCATCTTTGCCAAACCGACTGAACCTTTCACTAACTAGATCGTCATAGTTTCTTGCACCTCTCATAAATGGAGACCTGGTCTCAAATCAAAGATGCAAGTATAAGCTTTTCTTTATGTATATGTAATGAAGGCCAGAAAGCAACCAAGATAAACTAATGGGATGTTGACCACAGCAAAACGGCAAATGGATATTGGATACAAGAGCCAATATGAAAAACAGGTGCAAGGAACCCCATGTTATGGAACATTTGCAGTAGTATATAAGCAGAATCATGAAAATAATTCAGGAATAAGAAGTATGAGATACAGGCACTTCTAAGGGGAAATATGTCCAGAACTATGCCCCCAAAATCAGGATGTGAATAATATTGTCCTAATGTACAATCTGTAATAGAACGATGATGTGAGCGCCCAAAGATTCTGATACATAAATGATGTAAACTATGTGGGCTGAACCAGGCAAACCCATGGCAGATTTTGTGGGTTGAACCAGCTCTATTAAACCGGCTCTATTTCAAACAGATCAGACGTGCCAAACAGGCCCTAAATCATAATCTAACCAAATTTCTAACTGAGAGTCGTAATCACAACTCAATAAAAAGAAACAATAAATGACAAAACTCTATGGCAAGAGGAACTTATTTGGCTTTGGATGTCCAATCATACACTCCTTTTGGGCCCTAAATCTGGACCATGAGCCTGGCTGGTTCAACCCACAAAATCTTCCATGGGCCGGGGCCTTGGGCTTGCCTGGTTCGGCCCACATAGTTTAAATCAATAAAAGATCATACCTATGAAATTTTTGGTCAGCGTAAAGTTGAGAATAAAGAAAAAAAAATAACAGTAAACAGGATGAAAAAGGACAGATTTAATGGCCTGCTCGTCATTGGGGTTTTTTTTATGTGCGCACGCATCCATGTGAAGATACAACTGGAGTAAGTTATGTGGAGTTGTGGATCATGACACTTTTCTTTGTAGGCCCTAAGAGTATCATAACATGTTTAGTATACTAATTTTTTAATTGGTGTGTTTAATTATAACAATTAAGGGGTTGGTGAGACCTTTCAAAAAAAAAAAGACTAATGAGGAAAATCCTAATGAGAGTATTCTTATAACCCTAACAAGATCGCTCTGTTTCTATTCAGCTAGTCACAACTCACAACGGGACACTGAGTCTAATGCATCATAACCAAATGATCTCTTCCTAAATCTTACGAAGCTTTTGGTTTTCAAGATGTCACAGATAAAATATATAAACTGGTTCATCGAAAATAATAAACGATTGTATTCCTAAGCTATACAAGAAATTCAAAACAAGAGTTGGAAAAGCATTCCTATAAGCTGGCAGAATGCTGGCAATGGGATGTTTTCATTTCTTTTTTACTCTCCTTTTCATGGGTACAGGATTATACATGCAGTCAAAAGCAAATGCTTCTCTTATTTTATTTTGGAAGAACATTTTTTTTTTAAATAGCACCATCTAGTAGTGTTTAGCCTCCAATAATTTTGAGAATATAAAATTCTAAACATTTCTAAGTGTTAGAAGACAAAGTTGGTGTTCTGGGAAGCACTAAGTTAAGGGAGTTATAAGTAGCCAGTGGCCACCTTTCAGAGTTTCGGAAATTCTATGATCAACAATCTAGAATAATCAGGACACAGCTAACATTGTGTTCACTTCAAGTTTTACAAACTGTGTCAGGCTAAATTTATCCTAATGACTCTAAAATGCAAAGTTAAAACCCCAGAAATATAAGAAGGTGACTTGTCACGCCAAATTTCCTGGAAAAAAAAATAGAGATAAGAGGACATAAATGCAGAATAACTATGTAGTAAATCACAAAGCAGATTACCACTTTTTTTATGAAAAGAAATGGCAGTAAAATAAAAGCAACTGCTGTGGGTTGATACTTGATAGTGTGTATGAGGCTTAATGTTTAAAAATTTATGATTAGAAAACTATTTTCAAGAGTATTTTATACTTGAAATATAATGATGTCACATTCTTCACTTACTTGGCAAAGTCTTCCATATTGGTGCGCATCGAATATGGATCACCTGTAAATTACAAAAATAGACATGAAACAAACTGAAATCCAAAAGAAAATGATACAGATCCAAAAGAAAAGTATACAGGTACAAAAGAAATGAAATGAATTATCAGTTAGCTACTCAAAATGACAGACTTTTAGTTGATTGGAATGAATCTCTAGAAGATTCAAACTTGCTAGTCAATTGCTTCATGCCAGGATGTCTATTAGGTGAAGAAGCTGGTCTATCTGATGATAACTTTCCCTTCGAAATAATGTACACAGAGCAGAAATCCGGTGCAATCTTTAAAACAGATGTAGGCACATCCGCCTGCTTAAAAGCTCTGATTATTAAATAAATAAAAAAAGTTATAAAAATATACAGAAACAAATTACAAAGAAAAAAGGCAGATAAAATGAAAAAGAAAGAAAACAAATACCTTGTGAATGCGTTTCTAGATGTTGCCCCAAGAACAAGCTTATCAACTGAAGCATACGTAACATAATCAGTTATGGCTTTTGCTGCATCATTTTCTTCCAAAATAACCTCCTTGCATTGTAACTGAGATGATAGCAAGATTTGCACATGGAATAATGAAGGGACAAAAAGAAACAAAGAAAAAAAAAGCTGAATTATCATTGCGAGAAGTGATTCTTCTTCAGAGCAGGAAAATCGCAAAAGAGATAAAGTGCCCCAACAATGGATGAAATTACGGGTAGGATGTAAACTACATCCATGAAATACATGTTATTAATATAATATATAGCACTTGCAGTCTGGCGGAGTTTTATTGTCATCAAAGGATGTTAGAGCTTAGAAGGCAGAGAAAAAAAAGTGACAAAGAATTGTCCTTGAATATGGGGGTGTCAAAGTAACTCCGCCGGTTTGTTCTAACTGCCGGTCCCAAGCCCGGATAAAGGAGGGTTGCATTAGGTAGGATGACAACTGGCGTAAAACTTTTGTCACAACTACAACCTGAGTTTCTGAGACACTAACATTCCGTGATGATGGTAAGACATTCCCCGTTATATGCATCCTAACTGATGATTTAGCCCAAGTTAGATGGGAATGGCGAAACATAATTCATGTAGCTGACCCCAACATAATTGGGACAAGGCTTTAGTGGCAGTGGTGGTGATAGGGATGTCAAAGGGAACAGCATTCAGAAGAAAGTAAAGATAAAGCAGCTCCCCTTCTTACAACAAGTGAGTAATGGACGCTGCCAACAAGATAATTAATAAAGTTATCAAAAACAAAACATGACAATTAATAAAGGATTGGAGAAGAACTTGTATTAACGGATAGACAGAAGTAGGCAATTAGGAAACCAATACCATTGAGAAGCACAACAGAAACTTCACTCACTTCACCTGGCATGACTAATGGGATTATATGAAAGAGAAGCCCAATGCCCTGTTTGCAGGTGGACAAAGTTTTTTTTTTTTTTTTTTTAAATCTCTAGAGCATTTTAACTTTTCATCGAATCAATAGAAAGTTCTAAATAATAAGAAAATAAAAGCAACAAACTTTCGTCTCTCATTTGCATAAATAAGCATCTTCATAGTATAAAGTTGATATATGATGCTTAATCAAAAGAAACTATTTATTTCAGATCTAAAAATTAAAATATATATATTAATGTTTTTTTTTGGCAATGATGATAAACTTGACATAAACCCAGTTAAATAAAATCGAGTTCAAGTCTAAGTTGGACCGGCGCCATTAAAAGTCAGGGTGTCCGACAGGGAAGATTTTTGGGTATCAATCATCCACCGCATAAAATATCACATGAATATTTTGATAACCAAGGGTTGACCCCAAAAGAGTAGAATCTGCTGGGATGAGCAAATTCTGGCTGAATTGTATATTTTTCATATAAATTATGTAGAATGGCTTCTCTGTCATCAAGCAAAAGCCAGAAGCTGGCGGCTCAAGATGTAACTTGCTGCTGATTCTATGTAACATCCAAAAATAATTGGAAACATTATCAAGCAAAAACCAAAAAACATTATCAAAACGCATACCCCACGTCGACTGCAGAGACATTGGAATGGGAGGAGTAAGTCTTTAGTCTGCTGGTTCATTTCTTCGATAAAAGCGGATGCAACGTCCTCATCTACTTCTGAAAGAGGAATTTGTTGTCCAGCTGCATATCAAACACAGAAACTCAGAGCAATTTGACCTTGTTAGAATTGGAAAGTTTTTTGCTGCACTGGAGAAGAAACACCATGATGGACCTAAGAAGATTAGAAGTCTGGAGTAGAATTTGGATCCAGAACACTCATTGGGTGAGCAGTCACATGTGACTGCCAATTGTGTAAATCTTTTCTAATCGAAGTCAAACAACTAAACTACCAAAGTCATTCATTATTTCATTAGTAGTATCTAGTGACTATTTGAGGGCTGCAAAATTTCCTAATTGTACAAGCACTTAAAAGACCCCCATTAAGTTTTTGGGCCAATAAATAGATATGTTTAGCATCATGAGAGCCTACTAATTATACTTAGGCAGAGAATGTTCTCCTCCAAGCCAACTGCACGTGGAGTCCAGCTCTATGAGCAATGGGGTCCACGTGGGCCCACCTTTGATCTGAGCAGCCCCTTTGATGCTTGTCGTCCCATCACCTGGCATTCGGACCAATTTCACACTCATTAAACGAACCTCCACGCACCATTCGATTGAATCTCAGAAAAAACTACTTTTAAGACGTAATTAAATTTTGAGGCTGTTAAATTGAGAGCTAGGATAATCTGGTGGGGCTGACAAAAAAAAATCCCTTTTTTCCATAGGGGGGCCCTTCCATCTGCACTCCTCTCATTAATAAACATATATCTAATTGGGCCCCGCAAGCATATGAAGTCTGTACGTAGGAGAACATCGTCCCACCTAAGACCCAACCAGAGAGCTTCCGATCATCTGGATGACATGCATCGAGGTGGGCCCCACTACAGGGCTCCTAACCAAATTACCAACCCAGCTATCCGGGTTTGGATACATGAATTCTGTTTCTTCTCCGAATAACCAAAACTTCATGTGAAAATTCACACCCATGTAACCGGAATTTGGGGTTTCCAAACAACAAAAAAATTCAATCAAAATAAACAAAAATGAAAACTGCAATGAAAACAAGATTTCACGAATTCTTAAAATGCATATAAGATTTATACACACATACCTAAAAAGAAGTGAGAATTCGAATCCTTACATGGTGTAGGGATGCTGGTCATCATCCGGCGGACGTGGAGGAGAAGGAAGACCTGCCCCTTGGAGATAAGATGGTCCGCGGCCCATTTGAGCGCGCTCTGGCTGCTCCTGCTATCAGTGACCGCCACCGCCACCAGCTGCGGCTCCGCCTCCCTGCTTTCCTTCGGATGTCGCCCTCTCCACATCTCCGAACCCTAATTCCCACAAAGGACAGAGAGAAGATTCCTCCGACCGCAGTGAATCTCAACCCGCTCTACGATCTCAGCTCGGGATCTCGAGAAAGATCGAGAGTCCGATCCGAAAAGAAGAGCAGGAGAGATTCGATGTTGCTGCAGAGATCGTCGTCTTCTCCCAGATCCAGAAGGGTTAGGCTTAGGGTTAGGGTTTGGGGAGATTAAAGCAAGAATGTGGGGAATTGGGGTTCTCCAATGAAGAACTGTTGCCGCTGCCATTTTTGGAGGGAAACGTTTTGCCTCCAAAAATAGGGGTGGGGTTCTGTTTCGTTTGGGGGTGAAGGTGAAGGAAGAGGGAGGGAGGAGTCAGAGCAATCATCGATGTGTGTGTGTGGCCCTTTTCGGTTGGATGGGGCCCACTTGCTTGGATGAGGCCATGTCCTAAACTCCGTTCGAATTTGTTGGTGCCGCAATTTTTTAAGGCAATTTCTTCGGAATGCCCTGCACTCTATAGGCGCCTTCCCTCCTTTTTCTTTGAGGAGTGGCCCACCTGTGATCCAACTATTTTTTTGAAGCGAGGTGATTGATGTGTGTTTTCGACCCTTGGATTGTATCACAATCAATTTATGTCCTTCAAATTTTGATTCTTCAAACATCATAATCAAAGTTTAATCTTATTTTGTCGAGCCAAATCTTCAAATAAATTGCACTTATAGAACATTCATGTATCTAGGGTTGCAAACGGGCGGTTCTGAATAAGAACCATAGTAGACCCAGACTCGTTTCTAAATAACGGTTTCGGTTTCGGATTTGATTTTGACTCGGGACCTGTTTTGTTTGTTTCGGAACCGGGTCCGCTTAGAGGGTTTGAACCTCATTTCAAAATCAATTCTAATTTGTCTTTATTCTTCATTTTTCTTTTAATAAGCATATCATTCAACTTATAACAGTGCATCAAGTCCTCTACCTCCAATATTATACATACAAATGTCTAGAAAAAAGTTGATTTTGAGGTATAATTTGCAACATCAAAGGCTCATATGTCGGGTCACAAGTCCACGAGTCGGAACTTATATGAACCTGGAACCGGACCCGTTTATAAATCGAAACCTAAATTAGGTTCCAGACTCGGACCCGTTTATGAATCTAAATCTAAAATAAGTTTCAGACCCGGTTTTTGCATGTCGGAACTTCCGGATAATCAGAAATTCGGATACCGTTTTGCAACCATACACATAGCTGTCTATGTCCTCTTTTGCTCATCCCATGTCCCTAGTGGGCTAATCCCAAAAGAATAATATTTCACTAACGTCGCCATTGTTGCACTGTACTTGGCATGTTCAAATCATCTCAAACTAGCCACTTTTATTTATTTATTTATTTTTCCACGGTTGGCATCCTTATATACTCTCTATATCACCTCTTTTTTTTTCCTTTTTTCCTTCAATTGGTAATATGATTTTAATACACAATCTCAAATTCATGATAAGTGAGCATCTACTGCAACACCACAGGCTTGTATTGGTACTTCTTATTATAATTTAAAGATGTTTCTATACCGTTGTGCTTTGTCATGTCTCATTAGACATCCAACAACAGAACATTGAGATTGTTTTGATTATGCAAAATATTTATGAGTCTTGAACTACTGTCACGTCCCCCTAATCCAATTAGAGAATAAACCGAATCCGAATAATGAAATTTAGGGTTAATTAAAATTTTTGCCTTTTAGGCATAATGATCGTAAGTCTGTTGTGACGATATTACATTTCAAACCCCAAGTAATATAAAAACTACGGAATTCATACAATTCGAGGCATATTTGAATATCAACCAATGAATAATAATCTCATTAATATTTAAAGTTGCACAAATAAATAAATGAAACTGATTAATGAGTTAAATTATTAATAATGACCATCCCAATAACCAAGGCCATTAAACAACATAAAGTCAATGAAATAAATGTCCAACGATGAATAAAATGAATAATCTAAATGAAGTTCCTATGTGAGTCACTCATGTACCGGGTATGACGACGCTACTCTACATCATCATCACATCATTCTCGATCTTCCTATGCAAGTTAGAGATCCTTTGGTATCTCCCTACCGACCTACTCCTCGTAGTAGTCACCCGGGGTGTCTGCACACCAAGAAGCAGAGTCAACGACATGTTGAGCAATAGATAAGCAAAATACAATAAACATAGCATGTATCAAGTATAAGAACAATAGTAGTCACCTAAGGTGTCTGCACACCAAGAAACATAGTCAATGACATGTTGAGCAATAAATAAGCAAAGTACAATAAATATAACATGCATCAAGTATAAGAATAATGACAAGTATAAGATCATATGAATACAAGGAAACGAAGTTATACATGAAAGCATGAATATTAACCATAAAAAACAATAATAGGAAATCCTAACATCATTAGCAATAACCATTGCCCATCCAATGCCATGCAAGTATCAAGAGGGAGACTTCAAGGGTGTCATAGCCACCTCACAGGTACCAATAACAATCCAATCCAGACTACTAATACAAAAGTCCGGCTCCAGGGGGATCCTAGCTCTCGATCCCAGGAATAGCAGTACGGTCCTAGCCCGCTTACAGCTATTCTATGCCATGAACGCCGTCCTACGCTGATTGCCCACCCCAATGTCCGAGTAACCGGCCCATCGATAAAACCCCAAACTGCAGTTGGCCATGACATGCAAATAATAATGAAGTTGTGTTCATACAAGGAGACCAAGACAAACAAGTATGGCTAACTCAACACACAAGACATGCTTATAGGGATTATTTCATTAAAAACAATATAAGAAAAGTCAACCACATGACAATCCCTTACATGCTGACCAGTCATGTTTATCAAATACACGACACATGGTACCTAAGATACACTCTAAGTCATGTCCAAGTCTTAGTTCTACAAAGATTTGTGTTTCATAATTAGTTAAATATTTTATACCAAGAGAGTGTACAAGCGGAATGAACAATAACAACGAATACAATTCACAAGTTAAGGAGAAAGTTACGATCCAATCCTAAGCAAGCGGTGTCATCCCTGTACCATACCTGTTCTAACAAAGTGCGTATGGAAATTGATTCAACGATGCTTATAGGGAATTCCTTGGTGTACAATCATGTAAATCATATAGTAGGGACAATTCCATACGTATTCGGTTAGGCAATGCATAATACACAAATACCTAGACAACCATCTAAGCACGCAAAATCACATGCTACGATTTTTAACCCCATTAATGGTCATGTGAGAGTAGGTTCATGGTTTCCAACATCTAAGGCCCAAACATAAGTTAGCGGTCTAATTTAAAAAAAAACATGAGCTGGATTAATAATCCAAGTATTTACATTACTTACCGATCTCCGGGCATAACGAAACCATGACCATTGGATTATAAATCTCAAGGGCTTTCTAACGGTATATTATATGTAGAAATCCAATTGGCAGATTAAAAGTTACAAGTGTCCGGAGTTGCGAAGTGCTGTTATAAAATTACCATTTGATCGATCGAACAGAAGGTCCGGTCAATCAGCACTGAACCACTCCCAATTAGTGGCTCTGTCGGATCGATCGAACAGTGAATGCTCTGAGTTAACTGGGACATCATCCATGTCTGATGTTAATTGGGCATCATTCATGTCCGATCAATCAGACAGGGCGTCCGGTCAATCAGCACTGCATTGAAAACCCCGAAATTTGGTTTCTGCCATCTTCCTTTTTAGGCCATTCCTTGGCTAACCGGCAGAAAATTGAGCCATCATGCTCCCCATTCATCACATTCATCATTTCCTTTCATTCTAGCATATTAGTATCATCTAAGGCTACCAATTGAACAATTAAACCAACCCAAATTCCCCAAAACCTAACATAGCATATTAATCTCAAATCAATATCAGAAACTGACTTGGAATTCATGTAATCTAGCAAGAATCACTGCAATCAATAAAAGAACTTACACACATGTTAAATTATAAATTGCAAATCTACTTGCCTTAACCAAGAAGGAGATGAAAATAGGGAAAACTTGAGGAGAAGCCTTCTACCATGAAACCCACGAATCCAACCCACTCAAACACAATCTAGGAGACGGAATGGAAGAAAAAGATCAAGAACAATCTAAATCTTAAAAAAAAAGAAGATGATTGAAAAGATAAGGATGAGAAAAGGCCTACCAAACTGATACAATGGAAATAGGAGATCGAGATGATGAAGATATGCGATTCGGATCTTCAAGATGATCTCTCACAGGTAGAATTATGGAGATCTGAGAAGACGAGGAAGAAGAAAAGGGACTGATGGAAACCTTCGTTGTAGAGAATGAATGAAAATTATGGTTAATATCTGCTTAAGAAGAGAGGAAGGGAAAATGCCTGATTTGCCCATAAGTGGGTCTGGTGAAGGAATGTACCATTTAAAGGGTTTATGATCATCGGATCACAACGAGTCAGGAGACAAAAATGATCAATGCGGCGAGGCATTTCAAGCGAATCCAAAAATCGTGGCAATTGAAATTTGCCGGAAAAATACTCAATTTTCCTTAAATTGCAAACTACCCCCATAGTAAAGTCAAACAAATTTGAAATCTCACAAAACTTCGCAGACATTATTATAACACTAGAAGAAGCTAACTAAAGGCCTAAACCCATATAAATATCTAACGATGTAATTAATTATAATAATAATAATAAAATAAATGGATCAACGGGCTTGCTATTGGGCCCAATTAACCCAATAAGGTCGTGGACCTTACAACTACTAATGGTCTCACTCAAAGAACGTAGATGGAAGGAGAGGAGCTACAAAGTGGAGCCGCCTATTAAAAATATTAGTTGCATAAAAGAGAACGTGCTCTAAGTAACTCATTACTCATGTTATTAATCACATGCTTAATGATACGACGGATCCAGCACCTACTAAAAAAAATATTCGTGACATTGTCATTTCGTGCAACCTTATACTTTAACAGGCGAGCTCCAATGTAGAGATCCATTCCTTTTAACTCATTGATTTTTTTTTTTCAATCATGGATTTCATAACAAAGGGATTCCATCCAAGAACAGGGACTGTCATTTCTCTTTAAAAAAATATCTTAATTGATCTCCTTCTAAAAAGAGTTATTACTATAGGATCTCGCAATTTTATACATCAAAGGTAAATTTAACATCTGACAATTTTGTACAAAAAGCAGTTACTCACAGCAGCATTAACAATGCCTTCTACCAAAAAAATCCACAATTTCATGTTTTCCGGCAGCTGTAGGAATCCAGGCAACAAAAACTCCCCGGAATTCCAATTCTCCGGCAGCTCAGAGACTCCAAAGCAACGACTTCTCCTGAGTAGAAAAATCAAACCCACTCTCAACATCCTGCAACAGCTCTGAAAACAAGTCGCCGGAAAATTCATCATACCCTACCGGAAAATCCTCGAAACCCGCCGCACTCTCGCCGAATCCCGGTGCCCCCAACGACTCCAAAAACGACCAATCCATCATCAATTCGCTCTCCACTGCAGGATCTGCATCAGATCCCGGCGACGGAGGTGACCACTCCGACGACGGCGATGATGATTCCGGCATCTGCTCCTTCTCCGATTGCGGCGCCTCATTGGCGAACTTCGCCGCGACGACCTGGATCTCGGCCGGGTTGAGGGAGGCGCCGCCGGCGATCTCCGGCGGATTGTCGGGGAAATTGAACTTGGCCTTGCGGCCACGCAGGCAGAAGACGGCGGCGTCGAAGGCCCTGGCGGCCTTCTCCGGGGTGTCGTACGATCCCAGCCAGATTCTCTCCCGGCTGTGCGGGAGGCGGATCTCCGACACCCACTTCCCCCATTTCCGCTTTCGGACGCCCTTGTAACGGAGTTCCGTATCGGTGGCAGCTTTATCGGCGTTTGATTTTACCATTTTTCGGTTGTGATGGAGGGCTGCGATGTAGTCCACGTGGATCGTAAGACGATTGTTATGAGATCTCTGTTTAGCTCGAGTTTTGGGGGAGCAAATGGCGGCACTGAGTTTTATATCCTCTCTTCTCTCTGTTCCGACGACTCACGAGTAAGCGTGTTTTCAAATGCGTGTGGGAGGAAGGAGCAGGGCACGTGGCAGGAGGATGAGGTGCTGATGGTGACGTAACGTGGCACAACGCGGAAGATAATGCTTTGAATTTGAGCACGTGGGTTTTTTTTTATTCCGCATATTTAGCATGTGCTGGGATTAGATCTAGGAGCGACAAAAGAGAAATGCTGGAAAGAATCTCGCTCACGTTTCTGGAAGGCCATGGGCCAGGCCGGTCCGAACCTAGACTGTGTTGGGC
Organism: Persea americana; assembly: GCA_029852735.1. NCBI lineage: Eukaryota > Viridiplantae > Streptophyta > Magnoliopsida > Laurales > Lauraceae > Persea > Persea americana. The sequence continues at coordinate 49,582,758 of CM056817.1, read as the reverse complement.
TCTGTTTGGACTGTTTGTCTAAGACTCATTATATCGTTTTTTTTTTGTGCCATAGTTCAACAGGTCTAGAGGTCTAAAATATTTCAAATGGGCCGAGCCTAGTCCAAGATTTGAGCTAATTGGACAAATTGAGGCTCAATATTAGGCAATGGGCCGTACATTGAGAAGCTTGCCTCGGTTATGTATCTGGTGACAGGTTATGGACATCATTGGATTCGTTGCTATAAAGTTTTAGTTATAAGAGATTGAGTTGTTCATGGATCGACTGTTGGTGTGAAGAAAAGTTGCGTTGGTCGCGGTAACAACAGAATTGATTGAATAAAACATGTGTCTTAGGTGAGCCACCTGACAAGATGGTAAATATTTTCCATTTGAAAAAAATTAGACTCCTTGGTCGTCTGTCTGATAATAAGCACGTGTTTTTTTGTTTTTTGCTTTTTTTTAATCCAGCAATTTGGCTGTGAATGCGGTTTTTTGGAGGCAGTAACGAGCTTTCCTTCCATCCTAAAGGCCTATTTTTTTACTAGAATTTTTAGGTGCTATTTAGAGCCCTTTGTTTACTATAATTTTAGGATTTCATGTGTAATTTTTTTTTGAATTTCCTGATAAGATGGAATTCCTAAATTTTTTTTTTTGACTTGAGCATCCAGAAATTCTACCAAAATACAAAGAGAGTGAAATTCCTGAACTCTCAACGGTCAATTGGGACTTTTCATATGTGGGAATTCAGAAATCCTTGACAAAAAACAAGGGATTTGAAAATGCTGCGTCATGTCCCCAAAACCCCAACCACTGGAATTCCTGATAATTTATATTATGAATTATAGTAAAGAAACAGGCCCTTGATGTTTTAGCATTTTGGAATTTCACAAAGATCTATAATTTTAGGAATTTCAAAGGTCAGGTTACACCTTTTAGATGAGTAGATTCTTGATTTATAATCAAGAAACGCGGAATGTCGTAGGACACGCCATCACATCATGTAATAAATTTTTCAACACTAATATATCCACTAGTTGGGTTCATCATCATTCCAAGCACTAGCTTAGTTGTTTTTATTATTAATTTTTCAAGTAGAGGCTAATTGGTTAGCGATATGGGTGGAGACTCCCCATATAGACTTAAAATGAATAATGGTGTACGCCTAGAGGTCGGCTTGGCCCAGCTCGGCCTGCCTCGTTGACCAGCGTTGCCCAACTTGGCATGACCAATGGCGGGGTCGTTTTGGGCAAGGGTGTCTAGGTCCTGATGTGGCCCGGCCCAACTGGCATTTATATAAAGTAAATGCTATTTTTTATATAAATAATAATAAAGTTTCAAATAATTAATATTTTATATTTTTCATTTGTAAATAAGCATCAATGTTCGTGCATTTATTTTATTAATTACAATTTTATTTCAAGTTGAAAACCATAAAGGTACATAAAAAGTTTCTTTCAATTTATAAATAAAAATATTTTTAAAAAAGCATGGAGGGCTATGTGGGTTGACCCGTGCGTAGCACACATGGTTCAAAATCGCGGTTCATGGTCATCGCGTCGCGGTTATCGCGTTTCGCAATCATCGAGTCACGGTTTGCAGATGTCGCAGTCCATCGCGGAGCGAATTTTTATTTGACCCCAAAAAAATTTTGCCGACCAATATTTTGAAAATAACAACCATTATTAATGAGCGTTATTTTGGCGATATTTTGCCCATAACACTAACGTCAGCGTTATGAGCAAAATATCGTAGCGGTCGTTATGTAACGGTAACGGCTGTTATTTTGAGGTATGGTAGCACAACCTAGCTAAGTCATCATGGGTCATACTGAGTCAAACCCCAAGCAAGCTAGACACGGCACAGCCAAAGCACAGACCGTTTTACGCCCCAAGGTGTGCCTATTCAATCAAAGAACCTAAAATAAATGTACTCTTTATTTATTTATTTATTTATTGAGATCATTGTTTCGCTGTGTTTGATTGGTTAAAATCATTGCTTTGTTATATGGCTGTATTTATCATTTGAATCAACTAATCAATGCTTTACATTTTACTAAAAAAGCCATTTTGCTTGCAATCATATAAAAAATACTATATTTTAATTAATTCAACTAAAACTGTTTTAATTCGTTGTTCTAAAAAATGGAAAAGTACTGTCTCTGGTATCTCATAATATATGCCAAGCAGAGTGTGCGACTGGGGCCGGCTCAGGATTATTATTTTTCAAGCGGGCCAGGCTTAGGCAAGCTACTTTATAGCCTGATTCAGATCTGGGCTATTATAGTTTAAAAAATCAAGCCGGACCTATATATTCCCCCGCACAGATTAACCAGGGCAATAAACACCCTTAATTTTTAGGGCATGTTTCTTTACAAAAATTTTTGGAATTCATGTCTACTAGAATCTATAGAATTCAAAGTGCCAGAATTTTGAAATGCCGCTGAATCCTGATATTCCTGAATTCCCTGTTTCTTGTATGTCGGAATTCTTGTCTGAGGATTTCATTCAACCTAAATTCCATAAATTCCCTATTTCATAACTACTTGAATTTCTAAGTGGATTTCCAAATATTTATGCATTATATGTATGCATATATAAGGCTAAAATATTCATGAATATAAAAACCATTATAAATCTCAACCAAGATGAGCCAAAGTAACATCCACCATAATGCCAACAAATATAACATCCACCATTATAAATCAAAATAACCCAACAAACATACAATCATTTGAACTTCAAATCTACCTCATAATCAACTACATCCACAACATTAACAAATGACAAAAGTATGAAATAAGTACCTAGTAATTCTAACATAGCAACTTCATAGTTTTAAAGCATAGTAAGTCCAAAGTGTTTTTCAACTGTCACTCCTCATCCCCAAGCATTGTTTAAACACTTAACAAATTCATAATCAAAGTTAGCCATAGTGTAGCCAACCCGCAACATGCGGCCATAGTAGAAACAACAGCGGATATAATTTGATGATTTGATTGTTTGATTCTGTTGTTATGTAATTGAACATTTTGTTATATACAAGCACAACTCTGGTTTAAACAATGAATATGATTGCTTCCAATCCAGAAATTGATGGCGTCAACGATCGTCTAAGAAAAGATGAACGGTTGGACCAAAGTGTTCTAACCAACTAATTTAGCAGCCCATCTAGACATGTCTGTGACGATAACAGAACGTTAAGCCATTTCGATGGAATGAAACACCGGAAGAAAAACCCCCAAAAACCATTTTATTCCCTTTCAATCAAAACACTTTAGAAAAAAAAAAGAGAGAGCATACAACAAAATGGAAGAAAAATAGAAAAATAAATCAGGTGGTGAAGAAGAGTTCAGAGGAAGAAGTTTACCGGATCTGATTTTTGTGCAGTTGCATAAAATTGAAGATGACAATCAACCGTTAGGAGAACAGGAGTTTTATCGAAATGCCTAGAGTTGCAAATGAAGTATCCCGGAATGACTGGATTTATAAATGCCAGAGTAAAGGCTAGCATTTGAGAATTCCACCGTTTTGGAATTTTAAAATGCCACTTACCTCAAATGCTGGGAATTTCCATAAATGAACATGGAATTTCTGACTTGAATTCAGAAATTCCCAGACAGCCTGAATTCCTATAAGAAATTCTTATAAAATTTGCAATGGACAAAATTTGTGCCAGGCAAAGTCCTTTTTAATTAGACGCAAAATCCCTCTCTTTAGCTCAACTAGACTTTGTAACCATATTTATCACAGAAAATCAATTGAAAATTAATGCCTTTCTCATCGAAAAAATGCCAAGGTCCAAACCATAATCCAAGGTCCAAACCATTGAAAACTCCAAACCCGGATTTCCGGCAATCGGGTATACTGGCCCACTCACAGACATGTAGGATTAGTTCTAGGGTTTTTCATGCTTCTTCAACGATAAGAATCTCATTTCAAAGGAGGGCCGACTGTGAAGCAGGAGCAGCAACGAAGCTTTCTCTTCGCTTCTCTTCTCCTCTTAAAAAGGTTTCTTCTCTCTCTTTCTCTTGTTTTGTGTTTTGTGTTAGGAATCATCGAACATTTTCCACGGAAAATGAAAATGGTTTCCGAGGGGGGGGAAGATGATTTATTTCTGCCTCTCCGTGTCAACTTTTCTGTGTGTGTTTCCGCAAATCTTTACGGAAAGAAGGCTTGGAACCTAAGATGTATAGAGAAACAATACATGAAGTATTGTAGAGAAGAGTTAGGAACGGAAACTGCTTTGTTTCACCAAACAATAGAAATTGAACTGTGGAAAATGAAGTCTTCGGTTTCCATTTTATGCAAAAAGTGAGGTAATGTGGAAATGTTTTGGAGCTCCCTTATCTTGCAGGAATTCATGGCAGCATTACAGTTCTCTGGCCCTGTAGCAAGCAGGAAATTGCCGTCGTTTGAAGGTTTTCGGCCGTTAACAGTTAGGGTTCCATCGGTGGGGCTCTGCAGTGTAGGCCTGAACCAGAGGTGCTTTCCTGGGTTAGTTGTCAAAGCTGCCACAGTTGTTGCACCAAAGGTATTCTTGTTCCCTTTTGCATTTCGCTAATAATCGCAGCGACTTGTGGATTGTATAGTTCTTAGAAAAGGATCAGTCACTCATTTTTTTAATATCCCCCACATAAGACAGAAGAATTTGGATGAAAGTGAAACTGAATTTGCAGACTAGTGATGCTTCTTAATGGCCACCACACCCGGACAATGTGAATGTGGCGATGTTATTATGCTCATGATCTTGTTAATCATTATTTATTTGAGCATTTTACCCTTTTGTGAGGTCTCTTTTTAGAACATGCAGATTCCAATTATGCAGTGCGAGTATCTTGAAATTAGATGAAATAAGTCAGTTGTTAACACAGATTTTTAAATTTAAATGTCAAAGAAGAATCCTACAAAATTATTGATCTCGAATTCAGTTTCAGAATGTTATTAATTTGGCCTATGGATTTTAGACGTGATACTGGACTGGAAAAGTATGTTCGGAATAGCAAAATGGCGGGACAGTTGAATTTGAATTTAGCCATTGCTGCGATAGATGATGGCTAAAATCAGCCATATATTCGTATGTGTTCAGCCCTTCACATCCAAATGAAAATGTTATGTGAAAAGTTCATAAGAAATTGTGGCTATCCATATAATACTTTCCACAAACAGGTGCAGAAAAGCATTGACATATCTCCTAGCTCCACTTGTGTTAATGTGCATAAAAAAAAAATGCTACAGAAGATATAGGAGTGATTCAACAGGGGCACATGTCACTGATCCATGTGTTACTGGGCTTGCTGATGTTGTTGTTTTCTTTATGCATTTTGCCTTGAAGCTCTGCTGATTCATTCTCTTGGTTATGTTCACTGCAGTACACATCCATCAAGCCCTTGGGTGATCGAGTGCTAGTTAAAATCAAAACTGTTGATGAGAAAACAACAGGCGGCATTTTGCTTCCTTCAACTGCTCAGACGAAACCCCAGGGAGGTGAAGTGGTTGCTGTTGGAGAGGGTAAGACAATTGGGAAGAGCAAAGTGGGCATCAGTATCCAGGTAAATATTGTACTTGAAGGAGAAAAACAGTGCACTCATTTACTTGACAAGTAGAAAACCCATGTAAATTATGCATGTTGGGGAAAGAGTTTACTTTCTTCTGTGATGGTCTGTTTACAAGATGGGTGAAAGAGGAGTCGCCACATACACTTTTTAGGTTGGAATGGTTAGAAAAATCATATTAGAAACCGGGGAAGGGAAACAAGTTGACTCCACTAATATTTCCATCAAGAGTTTTAAGTCTTTGGTCGTGTAGAGGAATGGAGATACGCACAACTCCTCCCATGGTGATAGAGTCTCCAATCTGTTTTTAGTCCATTAGATCATTGCCTCAAATGTGTTAAGTAAAAGCAACATATAATTAAAATATAGCTATTAGATGAAAGAACTGAAAGGAAATGGTGTTAATGTGACACATTTTTAATTGTAGGATGACGATTTCTTTGTATCCAGGGTCTGTTGGTCACCGGCATGAGCTAAATGGCCTCATCCTTTAAACAGTTGAATGGTTTTTGTTTCCAGATGTTTGTCTTGTTCTCTACTTTGAAGCCGTCACGAATTGTAAGTTAGCTGTGATTTGAAAGCCAGGTGCATGTAGAGAAGGGTGTGTTTGAAAGGAGAAAAGTGGAGTGAGAGCTTGGCGAGAAAAAGAAGGGAGCATTGTCACAAATATTATTCCTTGGGAAATTATCATTTAGGGAAAATGTCGGGACATTGTCAAATTCTGAGTTTTCTCCAGATATTATTGAGAAAATATCATGAAAAAATTATTTTTAAAAATACAGAAGCAATAAGTAAGTAGAAAATAAATTTAAATGCCTGAAAAATAATTTTGATAGGCTTCTCCATTTTTTTCCCAATATTATCCTCATGTCTTGCAAACATTCAATTCTGGTGACATCCTAAAAATGTCACAATACTATCAGGAAAATATCGATATTTTAAAAGTATCTGCTGATATGACTGTGACAGAGGAGATCCATGAGATTGGGCAATTTGGTCATGTGTCTCCCAATCAAAATGGCTAAAAGCTGGTAAGGGTTTCATTTCACCTTTTGTTTTGTTTTGCTGCTCAACGAACACATGGGTCAGACTTATGAATAGCTGTAGAGAACGTCTCTAAACATTTTGCCATCCAAGCTTCAGGCAAACCATCTCTAAGTGACGTGTCTACAGCATGCATGTTCTGTTTCTGCATCTTTAATTTGATTGATTTATTTTATATTCAGACCAAGTTTTCAGTTATGCTTCTTCTTTAAAAGTGCTTCAGTAATATTTCATATAATAATTAGACTGAAAAGTTCTCTTTGAATGGAAAGATGAAGTTATCAAATTATTATACATAAATGGTAAAAAAGTACAGTTTGTGTTTCTATTTTGTCTTTTTTTCTTTGATTGCAGACCGGTGCCCAGGTTGTTTACTCCAAGTATGCAGGCACAGAGGTGGAGTTCAATGGGTCTAAACATCTTATATTGAAGGATGATGACATTGTGGGTATCCTTGAAACTGACGAAATCAAGGATCTGAAGCCTCTCAATGACCGTGTTTTGATTAAGGTATGTCTCCCTTGGAAACATGTCTGTAGAGTCCTGCTTGGTCTTAGTTTCTCAAAAGAAATAATCAACCCATATTCCAATTTAGCTGCAGAGCAACACACCAATTTAAATTGTGGAGTCCAGCATAAAAAATGATACAATTGGTGTAAGGTGCACGGCCCAGGGTCCTTGGGAAGTCAAATATGAGAACATGTCTAAACAATGCATTTTTTTAATTTTAAATGGTGACTGGGTTTTATTAAAAAGAGAGCCAAACAGTACAAGAGAAACATAAGACTCGAAAACCATTACATAAACATGGCAAGAGCAGACAATACTTTTTAAAGTTGACGACCTTTGTCCTCCTAATTTATGATTTGCTGTAATTCTTATGTCCCACATCAATTGACAGAGTTACCAATTAAGAAATGTCACTGCAACAGCTTTATTAACTTTTGAAACACTAAACCTATGCATTAGTTAATGTAATAGTTAGGTTTAGGAGTTAGGACTTAATATGGGTCGGGGAGATGATTGTATAGATTTTGATACAGGTGAGCAAACAATGCAATTTTAGCCCCATTTCTTGTACCATCATTTGTGGTTGTTTGCCTCACAATGCTGCTCTCATATTTCATCTTGGGAAGAGGATTACTTCAGTCCCTGCAATGAGCATCACTCTGATCTGATTGGTTTAGCACATTGCAACTTCGGGGATTGGATTTGATCATTCAGTCCTCAATCAAAATTGGCCTGCTCAGTACTGATTTTGCTTCCTATCTTGCAACTTGTGATATTCGTGAATGTAGTACTTATGTGATGATACAGCTAGGTACAGTACTGCTGCTGTGAATCTTATAGAATAATTTTGTTTGTAACCAAAATGACTCAAATGATCTCCAGAGGTGATGAGAGCCCTTTGCACAGTTGGGAGTGCTCATTTATATTAAAAGTAAATAAATAAAGTCAGGGTTGCCAATATGTTAAGATGCACTAATAGGGCATGGTTGCATGTTCGTGTGGTGTCCCATCGTCTTTGATCTTGTTTATGTTAGCTCCATACGGTTGATCCATTTTGTTTATGCTCACTTGCTTTTAAAAGCCTGCTGAGGAAGAAAAAGACAAACATTTTTTGAGCAGTTCTCTTCCAGATGATTCCAGCAGTTTGTGGGCATCAACCATGTTAGTGTACCCATATTGGGTATCCATTGTTCATCCAAGGAAGCCATATAATGGACCAAATCCCCAACTAAGATTGACTAGTTCAGTTCTTTATTGAAATTGTGTATCCAATTTGAATTTGAAAGCCTTCTTGCCTGCCTAAATTTTTTATGTTAAAAAGTGGTCTGCCACTTTCTTATTTTCTCTGTTCCATTATTTGTTTTTATTATTAGTAAATTTTTAATGTGTTCTTTAGGTTGCTGAAGTTGAGGAGAAAACTGCCGGTGGGTTGTTGCTAACAGAGGGAGCTAAAGAAAAGCCATCCATTGGGACGGTAACATCTTCTGTTCCTTATTAATGTTACACAACTTATTAAGGTTTTTTACTACTATGTTTTTCATTGTAATGCTTCTAGAATTGAAAACAGCAAATTGCTACATCAATTGATTTAAAAAGAAAAGGATGATGATTATGGTGAGATGAACCAAACAGGTGATTGCTGTGGGGCCTGGTCCGTTTGATGAGGAGGGGAGCAGGAAACCTCTAACGGTTACGCCTGGAGAAACAGTCATGTACTCCAAGTATGCTGGGAACGACTTCAAGGGCAGTGACGGTGAATACATTGCTTTAAGGGCGTCAGACGTGATGGCGGTGCTCTCCTAGTCAACATGAATAGATCAGGAGAGTTTATACCTGCAATGTGTTTTCATAATAGTGTTATGAATAGTATGGGCTTTTTTTTGTTCTAGTCCAATTTCAAATTTTGCATCTATGAGGGCATGCATCAAATTTTCTATTCAGAATGTGAGTGTGTGTGTGGGGGCTAAATTCTCTGGTGGTTTTTGAGAAGCAGGGACGTTCATTATCTGGGTTGGTCCCATCTTTAGTTCTAAGGCCGTGCTAAATGGCCAACACGTTTTTCCCTGAAAGGTTTAAAAAAATTAAGGATAAAAAAATAAAAATAAAGGTTGTGATTGGTGGTAATATCACTTGGGAATGGAGCACTTCGGATGAATTGTGCTTTGGATTGATTCAGGCATAGATGAAATCCAATACTTGAGGTCAAGACATGGTATCTATTGTTCTGACCGAGGTTTAAGCCTGGTCTGTAACAATTTGGTCAGGATTTAAGGGCAGAGTGCAGTGCATGGGCCTAAAATTGTAGCTCAAATCCAGACCAATGTGGGCTGGGCTAGACTTATCTGCCCATTGCCGAGTGAGCCATCTTGATCCATGTGGATGTGTGTCAGCTCCAGATTAAAAGCATGTGCATGCACCCGGTGATGAGCGAGTGAAAATTGTATCCCGTCACTCACCTACTTTAACTGGTCATTGCTGCTTGAGACATCTTTTACTTGTAGCAAGAGCTGCTACTGAGGTGGTGGTCTTTTCATCTTCACAAATTGTAATAATTCCTTCCGTCTCCACTGCATGCATTCCATGAGTCCTTTTCCTGATCATGACTAATAGCCTGGCATAAGGCAAAAAGATTGTGTGGGAGAGATTTGGGTAGAATTTGGTTTGAGCATCCAAATATTTTAAGTTCGACACTTGCAATAACAACAGTGAAGCGCCATGAAGTTAGATATGGATACATCATCGGCATCATAACCTTGCTCCCATCAGATTCTACGAATGTCAAACAAGGCTATGACCAATTTACTCTTTGATGATGACGACGACCATATACTGAAGGTTTGATCAACAAGGCCTGTGTATATTAACCGGCCAGCTCTGCCTTTCTTGCATGGATGACACATCGCCTTGTTGGACTTTACAAGAGACTAGTTAACATTCACATGGTATGATACAATAATGGGTTCTAGTTTAAATAATATATCTTAAATTACAGGAAAAGCGTTAGCATATCCAAACTCCAAAGGTGACTTTGAATTCTTCTCTCATGGCCTTGTGCATTGCCCAGGCTTCTTGCTAAGAATAGTATAACATAAAAGAAAAAACAGAAAAGCCAGTACCGCGGAAGAGTTAAAGCCAGGAAACAGTCATTTCAAACAGCCTATTGGTAAGCCAATACCAGGAAACATCTTTCGTATCAATAATAGTTACAAAGAAAGTGGAAAATCTTTTTCTGTTAAAAAATCCAAAACGAATACAGGAAGGAGCTACTGTTAGTGACAGAACTTCTATCTGCATCAAGGCAATGTGATGTCAGTTGGCGATGCCTTTTCCTTGATGCACTGTTATGGCCCTTCCTATTCTAGGCCAACATCACTATCCCATTACAACAGAATGCGAAATTAGTTCTCACCACATCGATTCTGATATCTGGTCAAATAGAACCCATACATTCATACCAACTGGTTAGCCCTCATCGATCAAAAGACGTCACTGAGTTATCGTCATAGTGAACTTTCCATGCATTTCCATTATCGGACCCACTGCATGCCTGGTTCTGTATCGGCAAGTTCACCAGATCACCATTCAAACTCATCTGCTGAACTTCTGCAGCCGACAATATCTTGATGCTCTGAACACAGCTCACAAATTCCCTGCAATCAGAAGCAAAGATGGGTGGGGTGTATAAGATGATTGCAAAATGAGGATACTGAAATGTAATCTTTTGAGTTTGAGTACGAAAAACTATTACAAAATTTAAGCAAACGTTTGCTAAGCCACCAAACTGTACATGTGGGCCTACTTTTGATGAATCAAACCTTTCATTGGGAGAAAACCCAAAAATCCTCTAAATTCAGCATCTAGTGGGATTGCCCACAACGGAAAATATTGATGGTGCTTGGCCATTTTATTAGATCGCTAGGTTCATCTGATGGGAGGCAGTGAGTATAACTATACCATGACTAGGTTTGACAGAAGGAAAATAAAAACATGATTATTTGAGCATTATCAAAATTATATATTTGTTACTCACTCCCAAGGGTCATCTCCAACAAGCAGGATGTCATTTTCATGATCAACATAAACCAGTTTCCATTCAGATCCATGTGGGTCTTCCAGGAGCCCTTCTATTCCAAACATCCGCGCAAGATCATGCCTGAGCTCATCATACCCCCTGTAGCGTGTAACGTCAATAGATCTCCCCACAGAGCCACGTTTTTGAACCTTCCATGCCCAACAGACAGACAACAGCCATAACCATATGAAGATGTTAGATATTATGCATAATCAAGAAAAGAGAGATTAACAAAATTTATAATCTACTCGGGATAAAGAAATTTGGATTCATGTGCTCACACCATCCAAAATGACTTATACCACACAAGTTGGTCTTTGATCTTCATCTTAGGAATAGCACTTTCATGTACGTACGGATGTTCCGAGGATGAATACAGATATTGGGCAATCACATGCCATTAATTCATGAATGGGACGATATGAGTCCTTTTTCATCCCATCCACGTTTTGAGGTCGAAAATGCAGAGAATAATGCCAAGTGGACCCCATATGCAGTTGATGGCAGGAACGCAATCTCACTCTGCAATGCAGATGTGTAGAAACCCAAATCTAGCCATTCACATCTTATGAGAGCTAACAGTAGCGAAGAGGTAGAGGTTAGACTATTAAGTGGCAAACCTTGGTATATGTCCGCATGCGCTGGGATTGGTTGCCCCATACCCCTCTATTTAGAGCCCCATTCTCATTTACAATGGCATCACTTGAGCATCCTGGCTTAAAGGACATGTCAGGCACCCCAAATGATTGAGAACTGATTGCAGCAGTAGATAACTCTGTCTCAATATCTCTCTGATTACTATAACCAGACAACAAGTTCTGCAGATCCTTCCCAGAGTCAAACCCCCTTGACAACAAAGTGTCTGGTGTCATACCATCAATATTAACTCCAAAAAGAACATTATTCCGGGAATCCGGTTGAACTTCACCATCCAAACAAAATGCAGGGACAGAGGAATTTTGTTGAAGGCTCCCATCCAAACAAAACGAGGTTGCAGACGAGGAAGCTTCTAAATGGTCGGTAATGGCACTTCGGTATGCTAGTTGATCTGTGTCTTTTGCAGTGGACCACTCATTCTTAATCTGATTGTTTGACTTTGCATGAAGTTCTTGAGTTGAATTATTTACAGGTTGAGCAGTCATATCATCTACCAAGACAACAGCTGGACCTTGGGAGGTTCTGTTCAATAAGCTAGACGAAGAAACAGGGCAGTTAGTGGTAGAAGGTGAGGTTGAACATGATGGGGCATCACCATTGGTAGGACCTGAATTAGCTCTAATAGGCAGTTGGCCTTTGATGTGGCTCAATACATTATTTGAGGAAAAATGCTGTAGCTGGTTTAATGAAGACTGAGAAAAGTGGATATTGTTGAGCTGCTGCTGCTGCTGCAACTGTGACTGCTGAAATTGATGAGTCTGCTGCTGCTGCTGCTGTGGCGGCGGCTGTTGCTGTTGCTGCTGCTGCTGCTGCTGTTGTTGTTGCAGCAGCTGCTGTTGATGCTGCTGCTGCTGCTGCTGCTGCTGCTGCAGTTGCAGTTGCTGCTGCTGCTGCTGCGGCTGAGGCTGCAAATGTGGACTGAGCTGAGAAAGCAATTGCTGTTGCTGCTGCAACTTCTGCAGCAATTGCAGCTGAAGATGTTGTTGGCTTAGTGGTAACTGTTGCAGTTGTTGCAACTGCTGCTGGAACTGCAGATTTTGTGGCAATGTTGTGGACTGAAGAGGATTCTGGCTTGGCTGCTGCAAAATGTTTTGTTGTTGAAGCTGTTGCAAGATGTTTTGTTGTTGAAGCTGGGTGTTTGGTGTGAGAAAACGCTGTTGCTGCTGAAGTTGTGATTGTAAGAGAGATTGCTGCAGAAGTTGGTTTTGATGTTCGTTAACAAAAGATTGTTGTTGCTTCTGCTGTGACTGATCGACAACACCAGTACTCATTACAGTTGGCCGTAGTTGCTGCTGCTGCTGTAGTTGTTGCTGTTGCTGAAGCAGCAGCGGTGGTGGTGGTGTTGCTTGTTGTTCTTGGTGGTGGTGGTGTTGTCGCTGCTGCTGTTGTTGCAGCTGCTGGGGAATGATAGGAGGTGGTTGATGCTGCTGCTGCAGCTGCTGGGGCCATGTGAGAGGCAGCTGTTGGAACTGATCTGCACGGTCAATTTGTTCATTTTTGGGAAGATTAGAATTCGAGCCGGGTGGAGGCATGGCCTGGGCTTGAAAACTCAGTAGCTTAGATGAGTCTTTGGGGCTAAGGTTGTTCTGTAGAGCTGGGGCAACCATGGATGGGAAGTATCCTGACTGAGCAGCTGAGCCAATTAGCTGAGGGTTCTGCTGCTGCATACTCATCCACTGGACCAAACTAAAGCCTGGGAAGAGTGGGCTTTGAGTGTCCTTAATTCCAATGTCATCACCAAGCCATGGCATCGCCCTTTTGAAAGCATTCTCAATTTCAGACTCATCATCTGCAAAGGCACTCAGCTTTGGTAAGAAACTGCGAAGTTGGTGTAGAATCTAATTTAGTAATATGTTGGGATGCATGCGACTGCCAAGTGGTTTGATATCTCAGCACCAGTGCTACTGTGCAAACTGGAAAGTGGGAACTGCATTAGGTAGCATATTCTTTTTTTCCCCACCCATATCGATGCCCGCATGATCACAATTCATTGACTTGGATGGTGGAGGTTAGGAAACACCAACCCACTAACTTGGCTTCCCATTTCGATGCTATCCCAAGCACCCAACACCAGATGACAAATTGTTCCATCTAAATATTCAAACCACTATACAGGTGAGCAAAATCTGCACAGTGGGCCTACTCAGTCAGTCCCAAACAACTGTATGTGAATCAACTGGTCCAAATATTACTTGGATATAATTATGCTCACTGTTGATTATGGAGTTGTGGTATTAAACTGAATCTCATTCCAACCTAAGTGATTATCAGGCCTACCTAGAATAGGGCTTGCTCTCATCAAAAGGTAAACCATGATGAGAAATGAGGCCCACTGAACAGGTTTTGCTCATCTGTGTCACAGCATACAGCTCAATAATCTGTGATGTACCATAATACTCTCAAACAAAAGTTAAAACACTACACAGGCAAAGAGGGACTGCACAACATAGGAATTGAGGCTAACACATAAAATGCCATTAGACATGAGCACAACGAAACAGATGCTGACTCCAACATAACCAAAGATAACACTCAAAAAGTGATATACGAATACATGAAATAAATTAAATAAAAACAAATTTGTGAGAATTTGCAAGTACCAAGGTAGCATATGTATTCTAATCTGATGATATACAAAAAATACAAGAATCAGGGTTATGGTAGTAAGAAGTGACAAAATTGAAGATATACAACAGGAAAAACCAACAACTTCACAGTACTATTTCTGCGAATGTTATAAAGATGTGTGTGACGTAGAAATGCTTTATATTTAAATAATATTATCAACTTGAAAAGAAGCATGGCAAATAGTAAAAGGTGATAGTATTTCAAAACTAGGCACACCACACCTGGCAACCCTGGCTGTCGTGCGAACTTAGGCCTAAGAAATGGGGGTGGACAAATATAGAAAGGACTTGTCACAGGCTCAATTTCCCAAATTGAAACTCGATTCGGTCGTTCACCAGCTGTTGATTCATCCCATCCCACCTGGTCAACACACAAATTCATTAATAACTTTGTAAACATTGCCATAACTTACAAATCAAGAATATGAAAAGGTAGCCCAAAACAGGTAAAGAGAAACTGGATCGCATATGAACATGAGCTATGAGTGCAAATTTTGTCCACCTAAAGCACATAGATAAGTAAAATCATGAGAACTTTGTCCACCTAAAGCACATAGATAAGTAAAATCATGAGACAAGCATGCATGGAGTTCAGTACTACCAGAAAGTACACACGCATGCACGCGCGCACAGGCCCAGTAATGAATGGTCTGATTATCAAAGATGAAAGCCACCTGTCGCTTTGTGGTTGAACAAGGGTGGGCCATGTCTTTGAACTGAAGGCAATATAATCCCTCCAAAGAGGGGCTACTCATACCATGCAAATAATAGGCACAAGAATGTGCAACGTTACACAATACGCATGCACATCAAAAGAAGTAACTCAATGCAGCTATTCGGTAATGTTAATGCTATAGGATGGTTAAAATGTAACCTGAAGTTTACGCCACTCCGAAATTTTCCATCTTATTGGGTCCAGATCACCAATGCCCGTTATTGTACCCATGTATCTGCGTACTCCTGACTCCTCAGTTTCAAACATCATCCTGAATCGCATGCCCAGAGAAACTTGGGTGTACATTGCTTTATTATACTTGGCAAGGGGAATGACAAACTCTGAAGGACTTGCTCTATCAAATAATCAAATATGTTCCAGTCACTATGAATATATAAAAAATTATTCTTTGAAAATGATGACTTAAAGAAGATAGTTGGGTTACCTTGGGTTGAAAAATACAGTGAAGGGGCTGTTATTTGCAGCAGCGTGAGCGGCAGCAGCAAGAATTCCAATATGCATGCTATCACTGGATAAGACTGAAGATGAAAGAGCAGGTTGCTGTCTGTTAGCACGCCTAATACCCAAGAGAAGTTGTGACTTTTCATCTCTGCACATTCAAGCAAATAGGCTCAGGAATGTTCGGAGCTGCATACATGTTGAACTAAAAATTAATTATCCAGAGGAATACATGATTCTTAACCGCCAATAATGCATGCTATCCTCAGGATCTGAGTCCCTACATGTAAAACCTTCCAAGTGGTCCTAATCATCCAATATTTCACCTACTCTATCCTGAATGTGGCCTGCTGTTGTATTTTTTCACCTCCGGGCCATTGTTGATCAAAGAGTTAGAACATCCC
Source organism: Persea americana (assembly GCA_029852735.1). NCBI lineage: Eukaryota > Viridiplantae > Streptophyta > Magnoliopsida > Laurales > Lauraceae > Persea > Persea americana. The sequence continues at coordinate 49,566,737 of CM056817.1, read as the reverse complement.
ACGAAGAATGCTTCAGTGGCATGGTTTATCCACCATGGTTCCATCAGTTCAACATTCTGTACCACAAAATCAGAGCGCCAAATGTAGATGCTCGAGGGCAAAGGATACAATGCACATTCTGAGATTGAAGATCAAATGTCTCTAGTAACCAGATCCTTTTTACGTACCGTATAAAAAGGACAGAATCACCAGCAAATAGTCTCTTAGTGCTAACAAACACACTCCAACCAGTAGTGAGCAAATGCCTTTTTGGTTGACCTGAAAATTTTTGTTTTCCAGATGAAAAATTAGCAACAATAACTACCAGGCATAGATATTAGTATAAGTGCATGGAAAGAAGGAATGTGCAGAAGTTTCCTAGAAAAGGGACTTGTGGGCGAAAATCATGAGTGACATGTAGAATAAAAACAATAAAAATATGGCAGCATGCCTAAAACTTAATCAGCACCCACATTTTCCAGAAAAAATTGGCATGGAATAATATTTACTGATCATGTGTAAAATGATTTAGACATAGAAATGCTTAGTAAGCATTATGGATTCTTACAAAATAATAAAAAAGGCAGAAGAGCCCATGTAAATGGAAGCATCTAGAATGAATCTATGCCATGAGGCACATACTGACTTTTTCTCTCACCGTGCATGTGCGCGTAAATATTCACAATTAAAATTTATGGTCCAAAGTTTCAGTAGATGTTCATCATATCCAATTCCAGGACCAGGATTAATGAGATTCAGCGTTTTCTACAAAGAAGATGTGATGAAAAAATTTCTTGTCAAAGCACACAAAATACCAAAAAGTTGAGGTGAAAATTGTTTCCCTTTATTGCTTATCTTTATGACATTCCAAATTTTCTTGTCAAAGCACACAAAATACCAAAAAGTTGAGGCGAAAAATGTTTCCCTTTATTGCTTATCTTGTACGACATTCCAAATGTATACTGCCATGTCGCATTTTTGAAGGACTACGAGCACAATCTCATCCAGACTCCGACTTTAAGTATCACCAATTCCTTTTTAAATGTCACACTACATCCAGTCACACACATACAAAAGCAAAATGTTTTAACACATACCAGCATACACATGGACAAAGAAACACCTGGTAGAAGCAAAGTTAAAGAAGGATCAAATAAGCGTCAAAACAAGGATATCAGAGGTCTTAAGATGGATGCATACCACGATATATATGTCGAAATGTCCATGCAGCACCATGCAGATCTTTAGCTACCAACTCTTGAGCTGGCGGTTGCATTGAGAAATCCTAAGAAAGACAATTCATTGTGAGCACTAGTTTTATGTAGAAATTCCGTGCATTGTATGGCATCTAATCTTAATGATAACATAGCAGTAAACTTGGATTCACATACAAGAGGCGGAAAGATCTTCTCAGCTGCACGGCGGGGAACAGAAAATCCACCATGAGTGCTTGTGTCGCTGGCCGTAAGCGTTTTGCAGAAGAACTCAGTAGGTTGCTTGCTTTGCTTCAGGCCCAAATCAGATGCCAGTAATGCCTCTTTATCGCACTGTGCAGAACATGACATTAAAAAACACACATGAAAAGCATAAGCGAAACTGCTACCTGTAATAACAATATAGGCAGTTAGGCTTACTTGCATGTACCCTAAATCACCATTGGCTTGGATAAATTGGTGAATCAGATGGCCATCATAAATAAATTGGTTTCTTCTTAATGAATGTTTTTGTTACCAATAAAAAAAAAAAAATCACCAATGCCAATTATTTCAAACAGCAAGGAAGCTGTAAGTCATTATGTTTCTTCCTAACATTTTCACCCAGATTGTTATTGCTGACCATAAATGGCAAGGTGCCCCACTTCATATGGGTTCTAATTACAACATAGGTGAAAAAAAAATTTAGAACAGAACCATCCGAGACAAATATTAAACCGTTTTTGCAGCACATCTAACGTGGGCTTAAAAAATCTAGTTGGTTATTTGTCATATACCTTATTTACAGGCTGAAGAGTCATCTGTGCATAAACTTCATCCGTTTCGGTATCAGCCTGATTGAAACAGGAGTTAAGAATTTCATAGGAAAAGAAAGGTAAGCATGGAACAAAAGTCATGTGTAAGATTTTCCATACATGTAGAGTCACATTAAGAAGAACACAAATCAACTTTGAAGGAAGCGAGGGATAGTTCGGGATACCGTCAGTCTCCTTTTGCATTGAAGCTGCAACCTGAAATCATGTTGCTCAATAAGAAGCACTTTCATTTAAGAAACAAGCATTTCAAAGAGAGAATAACCTGCAGCATCAATTAGAAAAAGAATAAGGAAAAAAGAAAAGGCCCACCTGTTCGCTGTGACCTTGTGGAAAGTAAACCACAAGACTTCCTACTGGAGGTAATGAAACCAATGGTCCAGCACAAGCATGCCATAACTCAGAAATAATATTTTTTTTCTCCCCTGTTTAGACACCACATGAAGATTCTTAAATTAGATAATGAAACATGGAAACCAAGCACAAGGGAAATAAAGAAAGACCAAAAAAAGCATCAATGAGGAATTATAGCATCTTGTACAACCATTTCGGTCCAGAATCCAGTAATTCATACCACTGATCTGACAGGTCCCACAGTGGATGGAGGATACCCCAAGATTCTTCCCGATTGGACAATCATAACTGTTTGGTCTTTGGATCTCTGCTGGAACATATCTATGTTCATTCTTTGCCAACTGTTTGGGACCCCATTCAAATGATTATGAAATTCTAAATGGACTATGCTTGGAACACAAATGTCCACAACGAGGTCCATCAGATCAGCCATCTGAAGGACCCATGGAAGCAGACTAGGTGGGAAATCGGCAGTGTAGGACCCTAAATTTCCTTGTGAAAAAATTAGAAGCTCTATTCTAGTTCCCTCTTGCTATGTTGCCCACCTAGTCAACAGAAAAGGGATAAACATAATAGGCATGCCTACAATGTCATAGGGAATATTTTTACAGGTTTTAGAGAAAATAAATGCATGGGATTATGTCCATTCTGCAACTAGTTTGCAGTGTGGGTTTCATGAAGCTCAACGGTCATGAAAAAAACTCATGTATGCTACAGAATCATGAAGCATTCTTAGAGAATCTGTCTTCAAATGTTGTGGGCTAAACCAAAATATACTGTATCATTTAACAGATACTAATTTCCAGAAGAAATGGCATTATAAAGATTTATATAGATTGTTAGGTAAGCTTCCATTTAAAAATATATATATATCTAATTTAATATCAGTTAGCTAATCTGAACTCAAAACAGTTGAGCAGTTTTTAATTTATGACAGTGGTTGGCAAAAACAACAATTTCTTATAATTTTCGTATCAAAATATAGACATTTCATTCTACTTCAAATTGCAACGCTATCCTACTTCAAACAGTTGAGCAGTTTTTAATTTATGACAGTGCTTTTGCAGTTATGTTAATGGTGAGCTGAAACTATGGGATTCTGCAATTCTTGTTAATTAGGTAAAAACCCATCCATTGAAGTATATGACGCATTGAAAAAAATGAACTTTGCATTAATTTTTCCACCCATGGAAATTCAATGAACATTCAAAATCCTTCAAAATAAGTAAGATCCACTATACGAGAAAAATTATATATTCTTTTAATTTTCTTTCAAAAATCTTCTAATAAGGTTAGGCTAAAACTTACAAAAAGGCTGAATTCCCACAAACCAGTCAAGATAAGAGGGAGAAAAAGACAGAAAAAGAAAACATATCTTGCCAAGTTTCACACCATAAAACAAGCTACGAGTCCGGGACGTTCAATTTTTCTCTAAATCAAGAAAAACCCATCAAGCAAAGACATAAAAAAAACAAGGAAAACGACATCCAAAATGCAAAACAAAACCAGAGCAAATAGCTCCAAATCAGACAACTCAATCAAAAAGAAGTTTTCAAATGCCTCCAATTCAAAAGCTAAAAACTCCAGAAACCCATACCTTCCCCTGAATTCGAAAACCCATTCAAGTTCGCCGGGGCCTTCATCTCTGCAAACCCCTCACGAAAACAACAACAACAAAAACTCCTTTTTATACTTTCTACTATCGAGAATCCCAGAGAAATTAATCCAGTAACTACTCTGTCTCCTTTCAAGCCATTAAAACTTCAGTAAAACTCCTAATTCCATCCCACAGAACACTGCGATCAAAATCACGAAATGATATCTACAGCTGGAGAGAAAAAAGAGACAGCTTTACAACTTCATCTCCATGTTTCGTACTTCCCCTTCTAGCATAATCACCCACATTCAAACAACGTTTTACAACAATACCCCTACAAGACCAGATCTCAAAGACTTCTCACAAAACAGATACCCTAATTTCCTCAATCTGCAAAACAAACAAGCCTTCAAGCCCTAATTCTCCAGAGTCCTCTCCTCTCCAAAAACCATGATTTCCTAATCCCTCAACAAAGAGAAGAAGAAGAAGAAGAAGAAAACTACAAACTCATCAAATTCTCGAACAGCACTGCGCTTATGAATGAAATTAGAAGGCTATAAACGAAATGATGAGAGTCGAAGCAGCAGCTGAGCCTGAGATTCTCGAATTCGACCGGAATCTGGTGACCTCAGGTTGGAGCAGCTGAGATTGAAGATCAAATCAGCTGCGGAGAGCTGAGATCCGTGGTGGCTCCGGGCGGAGGAGGAGGTGCTGCAACTTCCGGCGGCGGAGGTTGCCGGGGATCTGACGCGGGAGGAGGAGGGGGAGGGGGGTCGGGGGGGTTTTTGAGGGAGGAGCCGACATGAAAGGGACGGGGGGAGGTTAAAAAACAGAGGCGTGCCGGTCTCTGATCGGACAAATTCGCTTCCAAATTCGTCTTAAATTCAACTCAAATTCATTCGCATCTCTCTCTCACCGTTCCAGGTTTGAGCCTTGGAGTCCACTCACCGGGTACGACCTGATAGCACGGGAAATTGTACTCCACTGACAGTTTCTGCCTCGTGCATGACTCACCTTCGTTGTTTTAGTACCATGGTTTAAAATTTCGGCACATACTCATTCATATCGGCCGATATGAATTGATATCGGTCCATACCGTGATGATATTTTACCGCGATACCGAGTTAGGCCGATATGATCAAAATATCTCCAAAATATCGGTTCATCTCGGCCTATATGATCAAAATATCGATTTTACCGATATCTCGCTGATATCTGAAAATATCAGCCGAGATAGACTGCGATGGAGTAATGGTCAAAAACAGTAATTTTTTGCAACTTTTTCCCTATTCTCCAATTTTCTTCTCTTCTCTCCTCATCTCCTTAGAGGAACCATGTCTTCATAGCTCATTCTCTCATAGTTTCCAAATTCCAAAACTATTTCTTGAAGAAATCATTTTATTTAGTAAGAGAAAATCAACTTAACTCCCTTATTTTTACTATTATGTGTTTTTATTTTTTTTTTAAAGAAAGCATAAAAGTGAATGAAAAGATCATTTGCATGTCATTTTTTGGTTTGCGCTGTGTTCTTCACTTAGATCTACACACTTTCATGCTAGATCTACTTATAAATATGATTTTGGGTATAGAAAAATGGTCATTTTTAAATCTTCTACTTTAAAAAAAAAAATTTGTTGGAGTATTTATGCTACTAAATAGTAAATACTAATAGCTTATTAATACTGTATAGATAATTTTTATGTTATCTTTATTTTCTTATATTTTACACTAACAAATTGACTATGAGCCAAAATAATAGTTGCATTATATGAATTATTAGAGAAGACAGCGAACTGTAACACAGACAGGACTTATAACTTAAGGTGACTAATATTTTGATTTATTGTTGTTACTAATGGAAAAAAAATATTGTTTTCCAGCATTTTCTAATATTCTGAATTTTTTAGATATTTTTGTGATTTTTTTTTTATTAAAAGAAAAATTCACACCGCGACGACCGTGACGGACCGATAACCGTGATCAATACCGATATCATATCGTTTTTTTGTCCCTACCGATATTGCGACCAATACAGCAATTTTAAACCATGTTTAGGATGCAACCATTCCGAGTGCGTGCCTTAAGTCCCTTGGAAGATACAGTAAACGTTGTTGAGTCCGGTCGCACCATTGCACGGAAGCGTGAAACATCTTTCCCCAGCTCCATTTTGGGGCCCACGTATGCATCATCCCAGACCATTCTGTCATTCCCTCCCGTAGTCAATTCTGAAGTCTCAGCTCAAAATCAGTGGACTCCACCTCCAGTTGAGCACCATGATGAGTGGACTCCACATTTGGAAATGTGATTTAAACTGTGTTAACAGCTATGGTGTGATAGCACCTTAGTAAAGTTTCATTACAGTGCTCAAACTTTTAGAACATGGTTGGTGACGGGCGAAAAATTCATAAATTTTTTGATTCTTTACTGTCACTGTATAAATGATTTCTTACTAGAAATTTATATAGTTGAAGATTTCACATTGATATTGGTGTGTATTGATGAATATAGATGAAAAAAATAGAGTTAAGTGTACAAATCTATTTAAGTGGTGATTTTCAAATCTTATGAAGGGTGGTCGGATCTGAAAATCCGAACAAATGAAAATTTTCATTCTTCCAAATCCTCATAAATTTACAATTGCCAAATATAGATTTATTACAATTTTAGAAAAATCGAAAATCTTTTTCCTAAAAATTTAGTTGTTAAACGTGACCTTAATGGTCAAAATTATCTCTATATGAGCTCATAATGAGTTCCCGGAAATTGATACATAGATCCTGTGTAATACTGTGACAGAGGATCAGGACTCCATGATGTTGAGATGGGGAACCTCTATCATGGAGTTAGAATGAGGTCCTTTGCCGGTGGGGATCCAATAACTCAAACTAAGACCGTTTGAAATCATTATCTTTCGCTTCAATTCATTTTTTCTTATTGATGTATCAATTGGTTGAGAGTCTTAGTTTGACCGTCGCATCTCTTGCTATCTTTTCTGTAGTTGGAACTCTACCATGGCCCACATGATAATAATCCCATTCATCTTTGATACCTTCCCCTCCATTTACATAGCCTTAAGATTCACTTTGGTAGGAGTTTCACACCGGTAGACTATATACATGACCAATAATAGATTAAAGTACCTATTAATCTTGTATAAGATTGTGCTAGTATACTGTTAGTTATGTGCTCAATCTAACGGTGGAGGAACTGCTATTTAGTGAAATGTAAAGATATATCGAAAGAGGAGATGAGGCTCAAGATGAATGGTCCATATTATCAACATGTGAGCAAGTCTATAAGAGACGTGACTAGGGATCTAGACCAATCAGTTGAACAAATTATTATAATTGAAAAGGAAAATCTCATGTTTTAGTGGGTCCAGCTCAAATTAACGCGAAACTTGATGAGGGGAGAAAATAAGGTAAACTAGTTTAAGGGGATCGGATTTCGGATATGGTCCTAGGAGACTTTTCTCCTTATCAGCTGTTGTGATAGGGGTTTTATTTTCCTTTTTCATCCATCAGCATTCAGCACTGAGATGAATTGAACTGAATGATTGTCCAACTATTCTCATGCCTTGAGGAAGCCTTTGGGTGCTGCCGAAGTGTACTGTTGGTGTATACCGACAAATTGTAGGATATAAAAAAAAGGCGGGAGAGAACTCCCGTTATTCTGCCGAAAAAAACGGACTCCTTCACATGATCGTCATGTCATCAAAATCTAACCTTTGAAAAAACGGCCCCTTTTATTGGCAGAGAAAGTAACGTAACATTTTAGGAAAGTTTTGCACACGCGTCCTATGCAACGCCTATTTGGGTTTGGGCCTGGTTACAATTTTGATTCGATATGGATACACGGGCCAGGGTCATTTGTTCAAAATGAAATTTAATTTGCAGGAATTCTAGCAATGCATTTCTTTTAGTGGGAAATGATTATCCAGCCCCCATCACTCTATCAGAAGCCAAACAAGGCTACCAATGGAGAATGCTTTCATACGAGCAGACTGCATGTATATAACTCAAATGAAATCAAGCTTATGAGGCTCACTTAGAAGTCTATCAACGAGACAAAAAAAGATAAAAATAGCTCCCTGTAGACTAAGGGGAAGCAGAAAAAAAAATAGCTTTGCCATGTTTTCCTAGCCCTTAATTTGATGGCTTTAAAGTGTAATGGCATCTTAAATGTAAACATTTTTTTTAGAATCAATCCAACACTAAATGAAGGTTCAATGAGTATAACAACTATGCTTGATTATAGGTAATTTGATGGCAAGAGCATCAAAAGGGCTACACTATTCAAAGGTGGACTCAATGCCCCCATGAAGCTGGATTGCACGTACAGTCCACTCATGGAGAAATTTGCGGACCACCCCTACCCCTAACTAGCTTCTTCATACATGAGAGGTCACACTACAGTGTAATTTTGACCGGAGGAATGGACGGTGGTGATAAATTATGGGTGGTTTTGAGGGATGGACAGTGGACATAAATCATGGATGGTTTCACCTCCTTTGGATAATTTTTCAGCTTTTTATTTGTCCCTCCCAAGATGACATGACTTTTTTGAAATAGAATTTTTTCTAGGAAAAAGAATCATGATTTTTCATGAATAAGTTTGCTTTATAAAATACATGCCCAAATTTTCCGAAAAACTTGGCAGGAAGTTAAAGACCGGCAATCAAGGTTTTTTTTTTTTTCTTGAGACATTTCAACAAAAGCTAGAGGGCTTTGTTAATAATTATCAGACCTCAAGGTTACAGACAAAAAGGATAACTGAATATATATATATATATATATATTCAGGTAAGGACTAGTTCTCACATATTATATTAGAACTTTTTTATAGGGCCCAATTGTGGGCCTCATTTGGAGTTGGGACTAGGGGGAATTGAAAGATCTATATGAGATCACCCCAAGTATCAAGTTTGACCCTAAATACATGCTCATAACCCCTTCACCCGTGGCCCATAAGTTTAATGGCTTCAAATTCAAAAAAATAATCAACGCTCGATTTGAACGTTTCAGATCATTCCGATGTGTGCCAATCATTGGAATTAGTGACCATCGGGGGGGGGGGGGGGGGGGGGGGTGTTTCTCTATTGGTTGCTGGATTTGGATGGGTTGCTAGTTGGGCCTCGCAAAAAAATTCTCATATAATGTTCTCATTTAAATATTTCTCATATAAATATGGGAGGTCTTCTTATGCATCTATCCCTCACCATTTTGGTGAGAGACACTTCCATAAAAGGAAGTTTCAAATACAAGTGCACTCCACCCTATGTATTGAAAAGTACATTTTGTACTTGAAACTTCCCTTTATGGAAGTGTTCTACACCAAAATAGTAAGGGATAGATGCATAAGAAGACACCCCTTATAAATATAAATATATATATATATATAACATTTGCAATATATTGTAGCTCGTATGTACAATATACAAAGTATACATTTCTCTAATTAACTTTTTACTCTTTGGAAAGCAAACTAGTTGTAGAAGTTCAGGTACCCGTCCCAACTTGAGTCAAGTAGAGTGACCCACATTGCGCCCTTGTAGAAAATTCACAATCACCCACAAACATTTTTGGCTGGGACCGGGTTTGGGTCACTACCTAATCTAATTCCTGGAGGTTTCCTCCATAATGGCATATACCTAAAAATATACAATTTGTTGGGAGTGGCAGTTTCTGTAGCCTTTCCTTTTGTTTGTTTTGTCTCTTTGCCCTTTTTTTTTATTAAGAAAAATGAAAAAGAAAAGGAAAGAATTGATCTAGTTTGGTGTTGGTTGACCACATAGTGAAACAAACATGACCCAAGTTGATCTTGAACCATTTGATGGAATTGGAAATATCAACTCCAAAACTTGAATTCCCAACTTGGGTGCAAATAGTTGTAGTTTGGATTAATTGTCACCTCTATTGAGAGCTACACCTCATAAAGGGAAGCCTAGCATTCTATGCATCAAAATCATTTATCTAGAGGGAACCCCTTCAAGGTTCAATAGTACGTAGAAAATCTCCTTGGGAATTCTAACTTTTCAACTTGCAACTATAAACATTACTCTCCAAAAGACATAGGATATGTTTATTTGCTGGAATTCCAAGAATTCCTCTTTGAGAAATTCCCGAATTTCCAGACAAAGTGGAATTCCTGGATGCTCATTTTCAACTTGCAACTATAAACAGTACTCTACAAAAGACATAGGGTATGTTTATTTGCTGGAATTCCAAGAATTCCTCTCTGAGAAATTCCTGAATTTTCAGACAAAGTGGAATTCCTGGATGCTCCTTTGGACTTGAGCATTCAGGAATTCCACCAAAATACAAAGTGAGTGGAATTTTGGGATTCGCAAAGGTGAAAAAAAAAAACCTTTTATTTTGCTAGAACCTAGAAATGCTACTAAAGAAATATGGAATTCAGAAATTCTAGAGGACAACCTGTCACATAATGTCCAAGAATTTCTGGACATGGTGAAATTTTGGCAAAAATCCTACTAAAAAAAACAAGGCCATGGTATGCGTTTGAAGTGAAAAGTGCCAAGGATTTGTAGGGTAATGATGGTACTCTTTGAAGGTTCATTTTGATATAGACAAACTAGGTGGAGAAAACTGGCAACAAGACGAGTTTAGACAGCGGGACAATTTCATTACCCCATTTTCTCTACTTTTCTTCACATCCAATCGGACCTTAAGTTGCCTTTTTCGGCTGTCTAAGCAGGATAAGCAAAGTGGGAGCTTCAAATGTGGATTACCAAGCACAACCCCTTTTATGAAAGAATAGAAACACGTTGCTTTACCTTTCATCCCAATCCACTAGGGAAAGAAATTGTTTAGGTGGAAAGTGGTGGATAGTGTGAACAATGTAGGCACAAATAAAATATAAGCCTAGGTAAGATTGAACAAAGCTGTTAAGCTTTTCCAGTTTAAGATGCAACTAGACAATATTCAGATCTGCTTAGATAACATTGATTTGTATCAATCTGTGTGTGTACATGAATGAGAGAGAGAGAGAGAGATCCAATTTGGTATGTGTTGATGATCCAGGCCATTGATCTGGTCGATCTACCGAGAAATATCTTCCCAAAAAGGGATAAATCTAACTTTTTTTATTTGACCCACATGTAAGAACTCAATTATTTATAGAAATAAAATGGTCCCCACCCTTGCATTTTATTCTCAAGCCTAACTACAAGTGGGTTACATTTTTTTGGTGGTCCAAGCATTAAACACCATATGTTTGGATAAGCCACATTTCTCCAAAAATTATCCAATTTTTTTTTATCTTTCAATCAACGGTCTCCATGTAAACAACAAAGTTGAAAAATATTACAATGGCCCACACAAATCTAAAAAGATCTCGAATATTAGATGTCTAAGATCTAACAAAGTGGCTTAGGTAATTTTTTTTAATATTTATCGGTCCAGTGGGCCTAAACACCAAAGTATGGACTTCAAGGTACAAAATAAAGGCTTGATCGATCATATCATGCAAAACCCTGGTGGGAGAAGAATAGACCCTGGTGGGGGAGGAACCGAGGAACACTAGTAATTCTTTTTGTTGAGATTGGTGATGTCTTTTCAGCCCTGAAGAATGAGAACAGCTTCATTCAATTTCACTGCAAGTAGAAAATATCCCATATTGGCCTTCTGGATGAGAGTACAATAAGTTGTGCTTACTTCACCTTCTTTTCCACACCCACCGAGAGAGAGAGCCAAATAAAAGGGATGGGGAGGGGGGATAAACTCTAGTCTTAAAAGTTTTCAATCAATTTGGTCCACCTGCCAGTTTCTTTTGTCGAGCGAACATTATCAGTTTAGGCCTGAAACCTAATATATCAATTAGGCAGGGCCAAAATTGCTACTAATGATCATCTCTATGGCTCTCCTTTTTTTTTTTTTCTTTTTTTTTTTCTGTTTTTAGGGAAACCACATGCGCTCTTTCTAGCACCTTTATCAACTCCACTTAAGGTTCAAACCCCATAAAATGGGTTAATCCACTGAAACATTAAAAAGGGCTTTTTTTTTAAAAAAAATTTGCATTTGACATAGAAACATACAGAAGGAAGAATTTAGGGTTAAGGCCCAACTCATTTGACATGCTCTCTTTCATAGCAACTTTTTTACAAGTTAAGTCCTTTTTTTCGGGGGTGGGGGTGGTGGTTTGATTGTAACATTAGCTAATATGGATCTGTAAAATAGCAATGGAAAATAGAAATGTGGTAAAAAAGTACTTTAGTGAAAATGGAAAGGTAGATCTCATACAAGGAAAAAAATGAAATAATGAGTGAGATGGAATGAGAGCTTTTTTGAAGGGCAAGTCACTAAGAGAAGGGAGAGGCCATTAAAGATCCAAAAGAAACAGTTAAAAGCAATGTGCATGAACCAATGTCGATAAGCCTGAGTTCAAGCCCAAATAAAAACCGAACTACAAAGTCTTAGCATGACCTGGGTTGATTTTTTTTATTATAACATATCAGTCTTCATAATATACATATATATGGAGATGCTCCTATGAGAGTCACTCTCACTTTACTATAAGAGCTAAGATAGGAGCCCTGAAATCTATATTTAATGCCAACAATTTAAATATAAGGGCCCCTACCTTATCTCTCACAAGAGCATCTCCCATATATATATATGCAATCCAGATACTTGACCTAATACAAATACCTTAAGCACAAACCCAAGCCAGCCAGATTTTGTTCCTGGTCGAAATTCAGTCTCAAGAGTCCAAGATCAAACATAAACAAGCTTAGCAAAATCACATTTTCAAGGTTCAACCTAAGCTAATTCGGGTTTTGTCTAGCCCAAGTTGCATATGTGGTCCTGGCTTACACCCTAGTCACAAGTATGCATGGACAGGCATCCTAACACTATAAAGAATGCATGGAGTTGCTAACCATTCTTGTTTTCACTATATAATTGTGTGGGGGTATTTTCGAGATCCCCAGCTCGACCAACTCCAACTTGGCAGCTCAGTTCTCGGGCTCGGTCTAGGCAGCTAGGCAGCCCTCAACTAGGCAGCTCTCAGCTAGGCAGCCCTCCATCTAGGCAGTCCTCCAACTAGGCAACAATGCCAGCTCCTCAGCTAGGCAGCAGTGCCAGGACAAGTGCTGTCAGATAGGGTGGTTCATTTATGGTGATAAGAAGTTGACTTTATCATTCCATCACGTCAACTGTCCAAAAGCATGAAAACTTCTGATGAGATGTGTCTTTTTTACCTATCGTAGGGTGTCAGGGTAAGGCTCTATGAGACCTTACTCCACCTACCCCCACTCATAAAGAGAATGAACGAGGAATCATCTACAAATACACATGAGATCAGCCCCATTGAGGTACGCTAACACAGAGCACGAAAACCCTTGCTCTAACTGTCATTTTCTTCTCCATTCTCCTCCTACTAAGTTTTCAGAACTAACTCAGGCATCAGAGCGCCTACGGCTGACGGTAGCTAGGGCCTCTGACCCAAGCTATTTTCCTTTCTTTTCAGATCCTCAGCGTTCGGTCTTCCCTGATCAACAAGATCTACTTCCTCTTAACTAAGTGTGTGGTATTTTTTCCGCCTACAATAATAATGTTCGTGTTAAATCTTGAATCGGTTGCACTTGTATAGAGAATTGATGTTAAATCTTGCTTCGGTTGTACTTGTATAGAGAATTGATATGAATCACCCACATCCATGAAAGGGATTAATGTATTAGCCACATTGATATGGTTTTTGTTAATGACAAGTATTTTCATTCACCATAGCCAATGTTGGCACAAGTGCCTGTAACACAGTTGAAAGATGCTCATTATATCCGGGGAAAAAAAAAAAGAGTAGAAAAGTGACAAGTGAGTGAATTGGGTCCAAAGGGCCAAAACCTAAACCCCAATCTCAAATCTAACTCAAACTAAAATCTGTAAACTTGTGGCACCAACTCTTCATAATAAATAAGCACCAAACCCGACCAGCCCAACCAGAATTCTTCAAAACAAATCAACACCATACCCAACCCTCCATAAGATGAGCTAGTGGGACGAAATCCATTCCTATCAATCTATTTCTCCAAACTAAGAACTTAATGCATTTGGGATCCACCAGCTGGGGTGCACCTGCAAAAGAAGCCACGTGAATCTAATTGTTTCCATCCTTTTAATTTAAGAATAACACCAACGTAATTACTATTCAACCTAATGATGGATTAGAACTAAAGTAGTTCATGTCAGTTCCTTTAATAAATGGACAATCCTTTGTAAAGTCGTTCTCAGTCTCAAAATAAAGCATGGATCGGATGTTAGTATATTCTTGATAATGACATGACAGGCAATTGAGCATGGGATAGATACACCCACCTGTGAGATGGACCCAACACTAATATATGAATGAGAGAGAGAAAAGAGAGAGAGATGTTCTTGACATGAAAGGCACATCTTGTAGTTGCAGGAAAACCCACCTCTTGAGGCGGACCCTACTTAATGAAAACTAGAAAGCAAAACAACTGGACACAACTGGACACTACCCCAGTTGAGAGAGAGAGGCGGAGAGCAAAGGGCCAGGGGCTATGCATCTACATAAATTAGGGCGCTTTCATTCAGGAGGATCCTATCCGTTCAAGTTGTTCAATATCCGAAAGAAACAGGAAAAGATGAAAAAACCTTGACTCGGCTTCGCTGAGTTGACTCGAGTGAATAATTTTTTGAGAAATTAAGACTACTGACGGGCTCAAGAGGTGGTAAGAATCCATCATCATTCATGGTCTGATCGACTCAGTCAATACCCGGTTGACTCGGCCAAGAATCTTTAAGACCTCACAAGACTCAATTGAATCTCTTTTTTTTTAGTGGTGTTGCACAAGTTTTGTGATACCGAATCTTTTCGGAAATTTCTTGTGATGTAGCAAGTTTATTGATGCATTTCTATTCTCTATACATACAACTCTTCCGAATCTTGGTTAAGGTGAGTTGACTCAGCTCAATGAAATTTCAAATTGAATCTAGTTTTTGAGTATTTAAAGCAATGCTTATGTGAATATAGGGCTCGCAGTGGACTGGGTTGGCACATGGAGCCTTCAAGCCTCTCCTACTTAGAGCTAGGAGTAGACAGATTTTTAAAGTCCATGGGCCAAAATAGGACGCGCGTAAAATGTAAGCCCATTTATTATAAAGGCTACATCGAGGCAACTACATCAAGTCATCAATGGCCAACGACCTGGCCCAACCTTAACTAGCCCACAACCTACTATATTATATGTAATATATGTATCCTTAATACAGTACAATGACATCATAATTTATCATATTATCGTCGATATCTAGTTCAACATAGTCACTTCTGTTAGTTTTTTATGATTAAAAACCACTAAATCTTTTAAACACGTGGCGCATTATATTCAGCATTATTCGTAATGATTTAACCCATGGTCATGAATAGATCTTAGCCCCTATATAAAGCAGTCACCCAAATCTCCCTTTGGTCAGGGCCCATAGTGGCCTCACTCTTTCTTTGAATGCAATGCCACACCTGTTCAACTTAATCAAATGTACTACATTTCCAAATAGCAGCATCATTCCTGTGTTCCCTGCCTAGTTGATCACATAAGAAAGAGATAATTTTGTTCTTGTTGACATCATGATTAAAGTCATCTACTAATAGAGTTTTAAGGGTACAAATCTATTGCAAAGTTGGGCCATATTGTCTTTAAGTTCAAGGTCTATACCACATAAAATATGGTGCTGAGGTTCTCACTGGATCATCCTTTCCTCCTCTTTTTTAATACAAAAGGTTCCCGCTTCATTACCTTGGGCCTTCACCTTTGCCAAAAGGTGAGTAGGTGATAAGGAGGAATAGCTCTCCTGCTGCATCAATTCATGCATGGGACCCACACATTACCTTTGAGCGTAACCACCCTGTTTGATTGAACTTGTTTTTATTCGGAAAAATCGTTTAGAAGCGCACTAGCTCAAGTGAAGGTCAATCCACTACTTGTATAAGAAGTTCTAATAGAGAGAGAGAGAGAGAGACAGAAAAAGAGAGTAGGAATGCAGTCATTAAGGGACACCTAATGGCTAATGTCAAGACACCTTGTCTTCTCATAAGTCACAAATTAAGAGGGACATGAATTTATTTTATTGAATTGTAGGGTCTTAGGCCTCCAAGAATATGCAGTTGTTCTCAGATGCCTTCAATCAATACATGTGAGGCTCACATGGGATTGATGCGATGGGAACCGATTACTAGTGCCATTCATTTGGCCTTTTTTTTGGAACCATGGTTTGCTTGCATTTCTTTTGCAAGTCACCACTCAAAGGTATCATCAAATTAAAGCCGCACGCTCTCAACCACAGCGCAGGGGATCAACCCTGGCAGTGCTAGAGCATGAACCAGAGGAGAGCACACTGGTGGGGGATAGAAAGGAAGCATGCTATGGCGGGGCATTGGCATGGAGTTCGCTGGCGGAGGGCAGAAAGAAAAAACCCTAGAAATAGGCCTACGAGTGTAGTTTGGGATTAAGAAAGTTTGCCGCTCCCTTTCATGTGCAAGTGAAGGGGGAAAAAAAAAGTTTCATCATATTAATGGTGCATATTGAGAATGCAAAGCTCTGCATTTATGAAAACATGACATAGGAGAATTTTATGGACCTCATCTTTTACTAGAATTTCTGACAAGTTGGTATGTTTGGGTTTTTTTAACATTCAAAATGCCATGTTTCTTTTACAAGAACTTCACATTTGGGCAATTTAAAAGGCCACAAATGATCTTCTAAAATTATTGGATTTTCAATTTCTCTACTTTTTGTTGGAATTTCAAATGTCCACTAATAAGAGGATTTTGGAATTTCATACAGAGGGCAATTGAAGAATTTGAAATTTTTTATATTTGAATTCTTAAAATTATAGTAAAGAAACAGTCCCTACCTTTCTTCAATTCAAAATTATGTCCAAATGAGGAATCCTGCGACTTCATTATGCATTGATCAGACTGAATTTTAATTCATATGTTACAACCCAAAATTGGTTCAATGGAAATTTTATAAGGGCCTGGTTATTACATATAATTGAATTTCCAGAAATTCTAAGACTTGTATTGTTAGAAGTGGTTAAAATCGAAGAAAGAAACGTGAATATCCAAAAACGGTCATTAAATAATCTTTTATTTTAATGGAAAAAACCAAGGGAAAATGTGGAATGAATACCTCTGCGTCACCATAAAATACAAAATAATGGTGAAAAAAAAAATCAATTCTCTCTCACCCCCAACCTTAGAATACAAAATAAGGGTGAAAATTTTTCCAAATTAAAAATTTAACTCCCTCTCTCTTCTCTTTCTTACTCAGAGACAAGAAGCGAAATTCCCGGCTTGAGAGGGGTACCATGAGAGCAGACTTCATACCTGTCCTGGTTTAAGGAAATCGAGGGGATGATTACGTGTCGCCCACAAAAGCTTGTTGCTTGTGCAGAAACACAACCCCCAAATTCAGCAACTACGCCCCAGATTAAATAGAGAGAGTGCACTACCTAATGCTATAATTTGCATGCGGAAATTAAGGAACTGATTTTATTACTATATAGATTTTGGAGTGTAATTGAATTGATAAAATGTCAATAGATAATGCTTGAAAAGGTAGTTTCTTTCTTTCTTTCTCTCTTTCTTTTATTTTATGTTGAGAAATGAAGCATGCATTTTTTTTCTTTAAAAAAGGGATTTAATGGGATTAAAGTTCATATCACAATTATTTTAGAATTTGGGATATGCTAGTTAGGGGTGACTGTTAATTGTATTGGTTTCTTTTTTTCCATTTCTTGATGATGAGCCCGTCATTCTTAAATATTAAGTTGCAAAATCAAATGATAGGAGCTAACGAGGAAGTTTCACTTTGATCAGGGTGATGGTCGCTTTTGAACACATGTTCATGTTTTATAATATGTGGTTAGTGCAACAATGACCACTTAATGGGACCCTTTCATCTTTGGGGTTTTTGGTTTAAGTTTGTGGGTCCATCGCTATAAAATGAAAGGGGTGGACAACAAAGTTGATGGTCGTCCTGACTACTTAGCATTTTCATGGCAAGTATACTTCAAGCGCCAGGTCACACGTGCTCCGACAGAATCTGAACTTGAAACTTACATCTTATTCCTGCACCTCCCCCACTAGAAACTAGCCAGGTGAAGGTTCCCTCGTAAAAAAACTCAACAGGGCGTGTATGGCCAATTTGGTTTCAAGTCCCAATACACTTTAAACTCACCCAAACACTGGCCATTATCATCCCTACCTTTGGCAATGTTTTTGGCCTATCGCTGTAATTGAAGGAAATGTAAACCCTACAGTGGCATTCAAAACTAGTCATGATCTTCCCCATTTCACTCGATGTACATGGTATTTTTTATTTTGTTACCTTAGCCCTCCCAAGAGAGCCCATCCAAGTGAGAAGAAAAAACTCACAAAGTGGAAAGTGAAGCTCACACACGTGGAAAGAGTGCCATACCCAATGATCAATTCTTGAATAGCCGGTTGACGTGTGGGGTTGCAGACCAAGTGAGCGACCCCTTGGCTCAAAAAACTCGAGACTCAAGCTTGACTCGTCCAACTCAACTAAACTTAGCTTAGAAGAGTCATTATATATACATATAGTTTTAAAATATTTATGAATAAATTAATCTTTTACACATTTAATAATATATATTAAATTTATCTACATTCATCATAATAGCTACAAATTAATAAATCTACATATTTCAGAAAACAAGAAAAAAGAAAAAAAATGTCACAAGATGATAAGAACATTCTTTTCACACACACATACACACACCACACTCTCTCATCTTTGACTTGGCCTTTGTTAAACCCACGCACCCCGAGTCTCCCAGCTTTGACTTGGCCTTGTTAAACAACACCCCCCCCCCCCCCCCCCCCCCCCCCACACACACACACACACACACACACAAAACACATTTTTTTTCATAAAAGCCCCTATATATATATATATATTAAAACTACACTTATTTTTTATATGTGTCCCTCCTAAAAAAAAATTCCACACTTGCACCCCCCACCAAGGAAGAAGTCATGGGTTCCACCTCTGCCTTTGTCCATAGTGAGGTATCTTGGCAGACACAAGAGTTAACTCGGCAAGTTTTTCAGCCATGCATGATCGAAAGTTCTTCAACATTTCTTAAGTGGGGTTTGCATTCTTAAGACTTTGTTACTTACTAGAACTAAAATGATATTGGTTACATGTATGTCTTGTCCAAGACAAAATGAATCTCTTATAAATGCTAAGATATGCAAGTCCAGCATAGTGTGTGCTCTTGTTGGGTGCAAACCGGACATCCCATGCAAACACTTGCCGAGGTAACAAGAATAACATATAAGATTGAGTGTCCTTGGATCCCTTCTAAAGATGGGATTTGATCTAGTGAGAACGCTCTCATAAACTTACCATGAGAACGGTTTTGTAGGGCCTATTGGGGGTCCCATTTTGAAATAGGACCGGTGAGGATTGAAAAATCTATATGGGACCACCTCAAATATTAGGTTTGGCTCCAATCCCATGCTCCTAACCTCTTCATCCAAGACCAAATAGCTCAGTACATTTGTATGGGTATATAATCGATCAAATGGTCTAGTTCATTTACATTGGTGCCAAACCCTTGAGCGTGTGACTATCAAGAGGGTCCTTATCCGTGTCCATTGCAAGCTTTGGATTGGATGATAGGTGAGCCCCACCCATAGTTCTGCATTCTCACCGGAATATTTCCCTCTAAATACTAGTTACCTCGAATTGGTTCTTGGCTTTGACACACACACTACACGATAGGAGAAATAAATAACTGGCATACACTTGAAGGGCGAAATTTTAACCTGTGCATTCAACAATTCAAGACCATTCCAAAAGCAAATTTCAGATGGTCAACAAACAAATTGACGAGAGATGTGGAAATTTTAGACCTCCATTGGGACCCATTAGTCGTTGAAACTGGCCTTGGAGCCCATCTAACATTGGCTTACCGTGGGTAATTAGGTGCCTGGTATTACTTGTGTTTTAGGATGATTAACAGGAGCAACTTTTAGTTCAATATGTGCCAGCCTAGGTGAGTTGTTGCAAAAATAAATAAACCGACAAATAAAAAATTATAGGCCAGATTAAATAAGCACCTAGGAAGATTTAGGCCAAGTACATGTCTCAATCCCAACCATTCAAAATGTGGGCTCTTAGGAAGATTGAGCCTTGAAAAAAACGCATCATGTTGGTCTCCATCCATTTAGGTGTTGAGTCCACATCATGTAATTAGATAATGGATGGTCAAGAAGATCTATTTATATGTGTAGATGAGTAGATTTTTGTTTTTTTGGAAGTAATTGGATGGGTAACTATCCTCATGAGTAGGTTGGATTGTTTTGGGCCAGGCTCACATTTGCTGTGGAAGAAAAGCAAACGGGTCGGGCCATCTGAGACTGGCTAGATTTCCACCCTGCTCTTGGAGCATTTTGGATATTTAGGCACTTGGGCCGAGCTCAAAACTCACTTCTTGCCCAATAGCATAACAAGAAGCCTAGGAGCAGGATTATCTTGCATAGAGTTTTCTTAGTTGACCTGGGCCTTAAATTTGTTCCGCTGACTGGTAACAAAAACTTAGCCCAATAATGAGATCGACTGCTTTGGACAAGCTGCCCCCAAGCATATACTCAGCAGTGTAATAATTGCCAACTGTAGTTGGAAACCATCAAAACCCGAATCAACTCTACATCAAGCCGAGATGGTTCAAACATCAACTGGTTGATGACCCATCCCTTTTACCAAACCATGATCATAAAAAGAAACAAGTTATTTTTCACGGAAAATACTCCTATTAGAGTTATTCTCACAATACATAAGAGTAAGGGTGGAGGCTATCACGTTTAAACCTCTACTCCTGTGAGAGTAGTAACTTTCATAAGAACATATCTCATTTTTAATAATTATAAATATATTTCTGTAATCATTAAATCTTGGGACCTTTAAATACAACTAGAATAGACATGTTTATTCTTACTCGTCTGTGATTGATTGAGCCCCATTGAGGTGAGTCTCACTTGCCTAATTCCCAAGGTTGCCAATAGCTAGTCAAGAATTTTTAGCCAAAATGAAACATCCTTAATTATCCAAATCCTCCTGTCGTAACTACGGAGGGCATTGGGTTGGGCATAAACGGGGACCCACCCTAACCTACTAGTGGGTTTGGTAGTTATTTTCTTGGTGTTGGGTGGGTTTGGGTTTTATGTCCATTCTTAGTATATAACATATGTATAACCATTACTAGTAATAGACAAAAGGTGTTCCATCCTTACTCCACTTATTCACCTTTATTTTTATTTTGTAAAAGTTTTTAACTTTAAATTCGAACTAACCAAGTCAAATGATTTGAAAGATTTTAAACTTTAAATTCGATCTGACGAAGTCAAAGTGGGGGTGGGTGTGGGTTCACATCCCACAATTTATTTCGAATACAAAAGTAGGTTTCATACCACCTTTATTTGAAAGCACGTAAACTTAGAATACTTTGATAATTAATACCCATTTGCAGCCCAATCCTGGATCCTTATAACTTTCAATATACATGATTTCTAATTTTTCCCATTTTTTTCTAATGAAAAGGAGCACGATAGAATCAAGAGAAAGTGGAGATCTGACGTCACTAAAAAAAAAACCGATAAGCTCGGACCCCGGCATTGCGGGCCCACCACCACTATAGGTGTTGGCAGATCCATTTAAACGATGGCCCACATGTTCGGCACCTTACGTCAGTGGGCCCCATAATCTGAACGTAGCCTTTTTAGAGCCGCATTTCCACATGATGGGGTCCAATCAGCCCCTTGACTCCAGATAAGGGCAATCTGGTAATTTTATGAGAGGAAATGTGATTTTGATTGAAAGCTCACTTGGGGCCCACCCAGCTGGGCCGTATAGAGGCCCAATTATACAGGCCTCTGACAAAAACAAGCTCGTATGTTATAGGCCGAGCTTGGTCCCAGCTTCCTGGTAAGTAGGCTTTTTAAAAAAATCTACTCTTTTCCGAAGACTGAAAGATGGCGGTTGAGCAAGTTTACGAGGGCCTGGTGGGATCAAGTATCAGATTTTATTAGACGGCAAGTTCTTATTTATCTCATACGTAATGTGTATACAATATGCAATGAAGGTATTTTTCTATAAAAAGAAAAAAAGATGGTGGTAGAGATTCGACCATAGTCCCGATGTCATGGGTAATGTATGGGCCATTATTTTACGCTCGGGTTTTCCAGGGCATGTTCATGCCTAATTTTTAGCTTGATTGATTGTTAATGAGCTCCTAATTAGCAGTCCTTGACTAGTGTTGCTCATAAACATTTGGGTAGTTTTAATTTTTATTTCATTTAACATGTAGTTCCATTTCAACTCACTTCAATAAAGAAAAGAGTTCATACTTTGAGTTTTATTATCATCTTTATTTTCTTTGTATTGGATTTTTAAAATTCACGGTAAAATGGGTTCAAGAGAAGCAACTATCGATATGAAAATGGAGATATAGATGAGATCCTCGCTTTCTTTAAATTTGATTTGCTAAAATATGTTGGATAATCATTTCCTACCAAAAGAGAACTTGTTTGATGGCCACATGTTAATTTACATTTTCAATTTTCAACACTTTGATATGAGATGGGGTCTGCTTTGAATTTGTATGAAAAATGGCACTGCTTACAATGGATTTGATTGTGAATTATTTGAAAGATCCACGGTTTGCCATTTGAAGATGATCCAAGCTCAGAGAGTGACCAGTGAGTGGGTAACTAGTAAGAAAATGCCCCATCACATTGCAAACTCTGCCTTCTTGGTGGACTAAAACACTCTAGTAAGTGAATGGTTAACGTGAATATGGCGGTATTCAAAACCCATGAAATTCAGATGCAAAAGTATACTAATTGAAGTGATCAGGTTCTTGGGGATCTTCAACTCAACTAGGTAATGAAGTAGAGGGTGTATCTGTTGGCATTTGTGATGGGGCCCACTTGTGTTTACATGTGGGTGGACCCCACTCACAAAAAGATACCCTCATAAGGAATCTCATGGTGATATGGATAATAATAGTTTAAGTTTTATCCAACTCTCTATCTTTGTCATATTTTCATTCAAATTTAAATTGAGAGAGTTTGATTCAACTTATTATCCTTATCGTTCGAATTTGAATAGAGATCTTACCACCCATTAGCCAAATGGCTATATAGACATGAGAGATATCAGTTGTAACAACTTTTACAATTAATCTTCCTTTCACTAGATCTATAATTTTCCATCATCATCTTCTACATCCGGGGTGTCCATCTTTGCTTTTGGATCTTGAAGAGTGAATCATACGCGATTGATCTTTCGTAAACGGTTACAGATCTCCACACCAGTGCCTGATTCAAGTTGACACTATCATTATCGTGTTTGTAGCAGCCTGCTCTTATAGATCCATGCTTCTGCTGCATTTACCTCCTACAGTATCAGTCCATAAATACTTAATTTAGTGATACAACTACAAACTTACAAGGAATATTGGCCCCCAACTCAACTCGGTGGCTGTAAAGTACTGAGATTGTGCTTGGCGTTGCTATTTTGAGTTCTATATCTTCTTTCCATGGAGTTTTGAGGACCCTAGAAGGTCCTGTGTATTATAAGAAGTTATATATTTATCACATTTATACAGGATTAGTGCTTTGTACTATGGGGAAATACTCTCCTAAGATAGTCCGTGTGGGGATATCCATGTAGATAGCCATGTGGGGGGCACACTGACACTCAGTTTTTTCTTAAGTTGTTTAACTTGTGGGCCTTGGATCAAAAGGATTAGGGTGATCTAATGGACTTACAATTTTGCATATGGATAAGTCACATCTAGGTTTTCTAATCCCCCACCAGTCCCATGATTTATCAGGCCCTAGGAGGGCCTCACAAGGCTGTCCGCACGGACGTCAATGGAACCGTAAGTAGGAGAGCTTAGACTTTTGTAATTTAATTAGGGGAAAGCGAGTTAAAACCATATAATTTTATTGTGAAAGAAAGTCATAATGTCTAATAAAGTTTCCTCCAATATGAAATGAAGCTCTATGCTATTTATTTATAGGCTAAAGGCTCAAGCCAGGATGCCTCTCATGGAAAAGGTTCACAGTATTTAAACATTTTTCGTCTACTGAAAACAGAAGCTTTGTGTTGTTTATTACTTTACTAATACACCGTGGCTCAAGCGAGGATATCTCTCGCGAGAGACATGGTTTATACTACTTTTTTTCGTGCACCGGGCCACGAATTAAGAGACTGGGACGATCTAATTGAGTGAAATTTTCATATATATGTAGGTTTCATCTAGATCTTGGAATCTCTCGTTTCCTTGTAATTGGTACGACTCTAATGGGCCCCACAAAAGAGTCTGCACCAACAACCGATGAGAGATATCTACATTGGAGCACATAACTTATTTTAAACAGTACCGGCGTCTCCCTATTTGGTTGTCCAGTGGCTCCAGTCTACACTTTCAAAGAAAGACTTTCGAATCCAGCCTAATAAATAATTTAGGTCTGTTAGAATTTGTTTGTACTTGATCAAATGCCACGAAATGAATGGTAAACAAAATGTTTGTTTGACCATTTATTTAGTAGTCATATACTAGATTTCTGATAATATCCAATAAATTGAATATTTAATATATAAATATATTTCAAAGTCCTTAGGCATTCGAGAAGTGATGGCAATAGTCCGGACTTATTTAAAAGTCACGATTACTGGGGAACTATTTTGGAAAACTTGATTTTATGGTTTTCTTTTAAAATCACATGAAAAGTTAGGGGCTTTGGCTCAATTTGTTTTTAGAAATAGAAATATTTTTAAAAAGGTATAAATGATTAGCTCATCGCTCATTTGAAAAAACACATGAAGATTTGTATAAAAAAGGGGAACTACTATTTGCACATCCACAATTGCTCACTGCACATCCATTCATGGAACCCAAAAATCTCCAAATTACCTCTCCGTTTCTTCCCTCTCTCCCTCTCCCTGCTTGCTACCGAACTCCGCCTGGCATCCACCCCCGCTCGCACCCTCTCCTACTCCCCGTCTCTCCTTCTCCTTCTTCCTAATCGCCGCCCCTCTCCCTCCCTCTATCCCTCTCATGTTCGGCCACTAAGGGCCGAACAAATGAGTATATTGTTCGGCTCTGGGTAGGCGAAGGGTACGTGAGAGGGAGAGAGGGAGGGAGAGGAACGACGATCAAGGAGAGGGCGCGGGCAGAGGTGGGGCGGCAAGCAAGGAGAGGGGGAGAGAAATGGAAAAGGAGTGGGAGAAAGGAGGGAGAGGGCCAAGGAGAAGGAGACAGAGAGAGGTGGGAAATGGAGCAGGCGGAGGTGGACGGCGAGCAGGGACATAGAGAAAGGGAAGAAAGGGAGGGTAGTTTGAAGATTTTTCAGAGGAGTCCATTAGAGGTCACATGGACGGATGTGCATAAAGCAATTATGGACGTGTAAATAGTAGCTCCCTCAAAAAGTCTTAAAATTTTCCACAATCTTTTATGTCAAATCCTATCCATAAAGAATTTTTGAGAAATAATAAAAATGTCCTCATTTCACTTTTCATAGTTTTAAATAAATCATTTAAGAGGAGTGATTAAGCCTAACCCAAATGAACTAGTGGGGCCCACTTCAACTACCTTTATGGACGCTTAAAAAAATGATTTTAGATCTTAAAAAAACTAAATTTATTAAATGGTTATGATCATGCAAATCACAACGGCCAGTTTTAAGAAAAGAAGAAGTCCAAGATAAAATTGCATTATAAGAGAAGGTTATTTTTTATTATTTTCAAAAAATATCTAAAAAGAAAATTTGAACAAAAAATCATATAAACTTTTTTACTTTTTTAGAATATTCAAATCTTGTTGCACTGTTTTTAAACGTGCCAAAGGTTACTTTGGATTAAAAACCACACTCGCGGGCCCGCGGCACACCCGAGCCAGGACGGTAGGGTTTAACCCGATAATTCTCTCTTACACGGCAAAACCCTCGTATCGGTTCTAGGGTTTTGGGTGTCTTCTTCCTTCTTGAAACTCCAACTGTTCTAGGGTTTAAGGCGTTGTTCTAGGCTTATCAAATCGCTCCATTTCTATCATGACGGACACTGAAATGGAGGTCTCTCCGAGCTACTTCAACCCCGAAGATCTCAGCATCAGAGAGCAGTTCCGCCGCTACGGGTACTTTTCCCCCTTTCACTTCCCTTGCAATTCGTTATTTTTTTCCCATTTCGTCCTCCAATTTTGGGGATTCTTCACCGGTCTTTATCTCAATGCACTGAATACGATCAAATCAAAGATTTTTCTTCATGTTGTAGTTCTATATCATTGCTAGATTCAGTGATTCAGTGATTTTAGTCCATGCATTTGGGGCTACGAAGTTCAGTTGTTCCATATGTGCAGCTTTTTTCCATATTGAGATATGGGTAAGGCTGATTTGGTCCAACGGTGAGTATCCACAATGATCAGTGCGATATTTGGGTGTACGCTAGTTCATGAAGGAATGCTTTGATTCGGCAGATAGCAACGACAGTAGGAAGGTGTTCATTGTTGCAACCACAAGGTTGCTGGTTAAGACATGTCTCGCTCATGGGTCGGCCTGATGAACGCCCTGGATATTTCACTTGATTGCAGTGTTGGCTGTTTCTGCCCCCTGAATCTTGATGTGAAAGTCCCATTTGAAGGGGTCATTCGGAGTATTGATCAGTTGCACTTCCATGGGAAAATTGATCTGGAAATGCCCGAATTTGATTTAACTGCTCGGATAATAATCTGATTTTTTCAACTCTTGATTTTGGTTGGATTATGCTTGTTTTACTCATTGAATTTGAAGTAGTGTCAATGAATCATGACACTTACCTAGCTTTTCTTTATTATTTGTTGGAAATGTGAACTTACTGTACCATAAAAAAAGAACTTATTGTGAAGTAATACGAATGTGGAAACAAGAATGAGGGAGCGAGGCGAGTAGGATGTGCTTTTTACAAATTGAAGAATGATGACACAGTTGACCTGAACTTAACACGTTGGAAACATGTGGCAGAAATGCATTTGCCTCGGATGGAATTTCCAAAGAAGCGCATACGCCATATGGTTTCCCAAACAGATGTTTATTACATTCACCTCTAATATCTGGTTGCTTGGTGATTTTGACTCCAAGCAAGCCTTAATCACCAGAATAAGTGCCTTGGTTTGCTAAATTGCTAATGGGTTCACCAGGGCATTGGCAACCCCCTTTCTGTTTGTTTGTGCCTTCTAACTCTACTGCTTTCTTTTATTTTATTGACAAATGCAATACACATGCAGGAAAAGGCAATCTACTTCAAGCATTTCCCCTCTCCAAAAAAGTTCAGTTTCCAAGTCCACTGAAGACATGATCTCGTATGATGGAAATAGCATCCTGAGAAAGCCTAATGCTGCTCTTCTTTTTGAAGAAATCAAACAAGAGGTTGAGAGTTTTGAACTTGATGGCTTGGATGCTACACCATCTAAGATGCCCCATGCTTATAAAAGAAGGGCGTCCTTTGAGGGTCATGGAATCTTTGATATGGATGGTGGGTTTGAATCAATTCGACAAAGGGGAAGTCCTTTGCTAAAATCTTGCAAGCATGAGGATGATGCTTTAATAGATGGTGGAGAGACAACATTTACCTTATTCACATCTCTCTTTGACTCTGCACTTCAAGGTTACCAATCTTCTATTGCTCTCAATATTATGGTAGCATGATATTGAAAATTCGCACCTGTTAGAATCACCTCATACCTTGATCTATCCCTTTTTTGAAATGATCTGTTTACCTTCTTGCTGCCTTCACGACATTGAACTTGCTCCATGCTTGTGTTTATGATTCAACCTTGTTCATCATTATAGGAGTTCTGTTATAACTGTATGTCTTTTATATTGAGTGATCATGAATCCTGGAGTTAAGATACAAATGCTGTCTTTTGAAACCCAGGCACTTTGTGTGAAATATTAATATTTTATGCTCATAGTAATGCATATGATGGATCGGAATGGAGAAACAGAATTCATGTAGCTGACCCCAACATAATTGGAACAAGGCTTAGATGATGATGATGATGAGTATTGCATACGATAGACAAGCTAATTGATGGGCACATTTTTATCACAGTGTCTGTTGATGCTCTAGAAGTTACCATTAAAAAAAAAGTAGTATATTTCTGTTATTTTTTCCCCAAACTTGCAATGCAGCCTCTAGTTTGGCTTTTGAATAAAGAATGGTGTATTGATGCGCGATTAAATAACAAAAATCCAAACTTTTGGAAGTTAATTTAAACCTGACCAATAGGCTTGCTATTAAGAATGTGATGAATAAAAGGAAAGATAAATGCGGCCAATGGAGCATTTTTTGGTGTGGCATCTTGTATAATTTCACCAATTTTAGGGATTACAAATTCTTATATTCTGTGAACCTTTTCAGTTAGATACAAATCCTGAAGAATGTAGAGCGTGTCTCCATATTCCTTACTAAATATTCATATTCCTTACTAAATATACACATTCCTGTATGTTCAGATTTAGAGCTAACAAATGCTCCTCCATTACATTTTTCATTGTTTTCTGATACTCCTTGTCAAACTGACATGTACTGAACTATTAGTGGTAACGATTAGGTGTTCCTAATATTTACTTTTTTTTTTTTTGAAGCTGATTTGTGTAGATCTTCCATACTGTTTTTCCCCTTATCAAAACAAGTAACCATTCAAATTTTTTTAATTGTTTATCCATAGAAGCGATCCAAAAAAAGAATATGTTTAGCCAAACAAATAACACTACCGAGGTAGTTTCCTTGCTACTTTTATTTCCACCGAGGAAGTCTGTGGGCCCACTGAAATTGTAGTTTTATGAACCGATGTCCATTTTCTTGTATGGAATTCGCTAGGCGAAGTAATACAAGAGAAGTCCATGCACATTGTTTTCACCAGGAAAAGTATTACAACTTCCATACACAATTCTTTTGGAAGTAACAGTGATACAAATTATCATTTTTTTCCTTAAAAAGTAGGAATTGAGGACTTTTTATCTGCCTCTGCATTCAGTGGCCTTTTAATATGTCAAAATTGTTGGCAAGATTCTACTATTCTAAGTCTGGCATTCATATTTCATTTATTTAAATTACTGAATTCTTTCACACTCTTTCACTGCATACTATTAACATAGTTTCCCCCATGTTCTGAGCATAAATAATCATGTCAGAATCTCACTATCAGCACTCTGCATATTTTGCAGGATTGATGCCCTTCCCTGATCTTATTTTACGGTTTGAGAGAACATGCCGAGATGTGTCAGAGTCAATTAGGTGCATATTCCACTAAATCATTGAAACTGTACATTTTCTACGTGGTTGTTTACTTATTTTCATGGTTTTCAATGGTGTTTGTCATTATACATTTCCTTGGATAATCAGCTTTTTGATGTTGTGCACGGTCAATTCTTTACCAGTTATATGTATAAACATCAATATGTTACCTTTGTCACTGGTGATGAACTGATGATAGATCATAATTTTGTTTGGCTGCATAAGGTTTTAGTTTTCTTAAGAGATTATCTTGATCTTCCATGACTATCAGTCTAAGTTGTGCTTACTGGTTGATATGTACCCCGTTCACTTTTTTTGAGCATGTATGCCGTATGCCATTGACTTTGTTTCTACATTTATACTTTGAAGTTCATTCATTTCTTACTTTGTCATCGTTCATATGTATCCATGATGTTAAACGATACATGCATTTTATATGTAGACTTGGAGAATGAAATATGGTTACGAGTAGCTGCTTTGCAGTAATTGCTGTTATGGTGATGGTCAGGGAAGAGCCCAAGGGGAGATAGTGGAAAACCTGGGCTTTTAACTGAATTGAGTGATGGATCTCCCTTGGTTAGGGGGCGATAATGCACAATTTTACAGTTAATTTTTCAGGTTAGGACTCCACGTGGAGGTAATTGTTGTCTATAAGGGCTTCAATTCAATCCAGCGAGTATAAGATGGACAGTGTCTATTCCAATTGGGATGCTTGTACTATAGTGTGAAAGGTGGTCAAGTGGAATCCTCGCAAATAAGTTTTTTTTTTTTTTTTTTCTTTTTTTAAAGTTTAATGGGGATTGGGCTGTTAGATGGAAACTGGGGCTGGAGGTATTGGAGAGGAGGCAGTTGGTGGCCTTTTCCGGCCAGATAGGTTTCAAGGAATCAAATGACACACAGATTTGACTATTAAGAAGACTTTAGGAATTCTCTCAGTTTCTTCTTCTCGTAGTTTCATAGTTGAAAATTATTCTTTTAACATGAAATTGTGGCTATCCAATGATTCTTGTTACTCATGGTCATGGAGACTTGTTCAAAGCTATTCGGGCCCTCTGCAAGTCCATGGATCATCAGGGTGTTGACAGACCTTTCTTGAAGTTGAAGATGAACTCCTACAAGACATCACTTATCAGTTATCACGAAATTTTTTATTTTATTTTTATCAGTTATCAACAAAACCTTTTTCAGAAGCCAACATTTATGATCATTATCACAAAGTAAAAAGTGCTCAGGAACACAACTATTTTTTTAATTTTAATGATGGATATCTATAAAATGTTTGTGTATGTTTTTAGAAGTTATTGAAATATATATCAGAAAGAGTATTAAAATTATCCAACAGTGTGACACATGGATTTTCGTCATATATAAGATTTGCATCTTGACAATCACTTATGGTAAACATTTTTGCCAAAGTGATTTTTACCTTAACTAATACCATAAGTAGTCATGAATATACGACATTTCTAATTTATAGTGCCATGGTTGTTGAAGTCTGATCTGTTATTTGAGACTGGGTTTACTTTTTCCCAAGAAAAGTAATAACCATGTCATGGCTATACGACTAATACGAAAGGCTTTTTCCCAAGAAAAGCAATAACCATGTCATGGCTTTATTACTAGTACAAAAAAAAAAAAAAAGGCAAAGAAAAAGAAAAATGCCAGAGTAAAACCACCAGATGCAAGCAAAAAAAGCTCTCCAAGTGTCCTAGGACCAGAACATGCCATCTAAGTGAGTTTTGTTTCTATATATGAAGGCATCATTCATGTCTCAAACAATGTCCAAATGATACAAAATTCAGTTATTTAATTACCTTTCGAATGGACCCAAATTTGGGCCTTTTTTACAGGTATACAAGAAACTATGGCCCATTTCCCTACTAGGTATAGTGTAGTTACTAGTTTTAAGAGGGTTAGTTCTGGTTTTTATCATTAGTTCAAGTGATAAGTGATGTGTTTTAAGATCTTAGTCATAATTTTAGGTTTTTGCTATGGAAATATTCAATATCTGCGCAAACTACCAAACTAGAAAACTTGTGAGCCATATGATGGGACTTTTGGAGAGAGTAATATAGCAATGGCTATGGCAAGAATCAATTTTTTTGGACAATTTATTTTTGTATCGTTAAATACTTAGATTTACTATAGAAGCTATTTTCCTATTAAGAGAATTTGTTGAAAAGTTTTATAGAGGAGAAACATTTGTGTATGTTTTTATTGATCCAAAAAGCATACAGGAGGATGTCAATGCAGTTGGTTTGGAGGACATTGAAGGGGAAAAAAGGCATTCTTTATGGTTATATCGAAATTCTACAAGTATAAAGGGACAGCGATGAGTGCTAACGTTTTTACAGACACTTTCTGTTCCCTATAAATTTATATAGGATCAATAAATAGGGCACCATTTTTATGTGGAGTGACAGAGAACATGGCTGTAAATGGTTTTGAGTGGTAAAGTAGAACTCATGAAACTTATTCTAAATAGACAGGATTGACTTAAATGATGTTGATGTTGAAGATATATGTTTATTAACTAGATGTGATGTAATCTTTCTTTGCGCTTGGGGCAATGACGCAGCTAGTGAGGTTATAACCGAGGTGCGTCAATTGCTGGTTGAACACTAGAAGTGATGTATTTGATGGGGGAATTTTAATTTTTTGGGACACATTTAAGCTGATCGAGAAAAATGAGAAATAATTCAAAGTGGTATTCTAGGTCATGTAAAGTTTAGAAAAGTTAGGGAAGTATTTAATTGACTGTTTATAGTAGTATACATATTCAGCTAGTGAGTTTTGAAATACTGAAGCACCTGCCATGATTTAAGCAAGCTTCTATTATATTCTGTATTACTGAAGTTTCGATTGTAGCTCCTTGACAAGATTTTTGTTTTTTGCTTTCTGTAGCTATGGAGCTACTGGCAGGCATCGGGTCGTTGAGGATAAACTGATGAGGCAAAAAGCTCGGCTGTTGCTTGAGGAAGCAGCTTCTTGGTCGCTTCTGTGGTTCCTCTTCGGGAAAGGAAATTAATCTCTAGCCATTAAGATTTTTTTTTTTTTTTGCTTTTTGTTAAATATCTTTGGAAACTCCTATCGGAGGATTTGGCACATGATAGACTGGAATGGAGAAACAGAATTCGTGTAGCTGACATTAACATAGTCGGGACAGGGCTTTGATGATGATGATCATCTTTGGAAGCTCCTGTGATAAAATGCAGCTGTTGCCAAGTTGCCTGCTGGCCTTATTGTAACAACATCCATCATAGTGCATTTCATCATTTTACTCATTAGAGACAACTTGTCTTCGACTGAAATAAGTTTTCTTCCCCCTCCCGGACATTTTGGGGAGGGAATTTTCATGAATCATGCTATGTTACTTTGTATGTTCTCTTCTAAGTCTATTGTACATTTAGTAAGATCTTCTCCTGCAGGATGCAGAAAAATGGATCATCGCTCCTTGTCACGGGCTGTAATTCATGGGGAGACGGGGTGTTGTCCCCACCCTTATGGAGGGTGGGGATGGTAGCTCCGGCTCCCTAGTGCTCGTAGGGGAATATTTTCCCATTTTTGCTGTTCTTTGCTAATTATTAGTATGCTTCCATCATTTTCTTATTTTTCTACCTATTTTCCTTTCATAATTTGTTATTACAGTAAACAGGAAAGTCAAATGTTTGATTGTACTAACTGTCTATGTGGGGCTTGTCTTTGGACTTTGGAGAACCCTATGATGGGTCCCATGGTGGTGATACCCAGAATCTTCTGTGATCCTCTAACCGTATGATTCTGCCATCATAAATTGTGGATCATTTGCTGTTTTTGTCCATTTCCTTATTTCCGATTGGATTCTAAGAATCATCCAATATAGGAGATATCATTGGATAAGCCACAGATATATGATTAGCTGCTATTGAGCATTGACCATTTCCTTGCCACTAATTGGATGTTAAGGATCATCTAGTATAGGATATACTGTTGAATAGGCCACAGATGTAGGATTGCTCTTTGATCAGAATGTTCTCTCTCAGTTAGAGCATCATATAATTCCTCTAAAATTTTCCCTATATATTTATGAATATTGGGAATAGCTTGCCTATAACTTTTGGAATTGACACATTATTTAAGAACCAGTGTCCTTGTTTATGCTTGGTCATTAAGGTCTTTAAGTGTCAAATCATATTTCTTCATTTTTCTTGAAATTCTTTTTTCTGCTATCTTGCAGGAAATGAAGAACTTCCAGAAAATCTAATCCTAGTAATTTGCTTTTGGCACTAACTCTTCTCTTTCACTTTCTATTTTAACAGCTCAATTTTCTTACCCTTTTAATATTTAAAACTCTTCTCTAAATACATCCTTTTCTTTACAGTCACCTGCAACATCACATCTTGAGGCTTGCCAGTTTGTTACAACAAACCATACAGCTCAGTTATGCCTTCGGATTGTCCAATGGCTAGAAGGGCTAGCCTCAGAAGCTCTTGATTTGGAGATGAAGGTTTTATTGGCACAACTCTGATTGTAATATGGGGCTTCATTTTGTTCAGTTTCCGGCCTTTGTTTCACATATTGATAATGTAGTCATGGATGATCAATAAATGGGTTCTTATTCTTTTTACCTTCAACTATTGCTAGCTGGTAAAAATTGACCAAATAATTAAGTGGCTGGGATTGCACAGTGTCATCATAAATAGTTGGTGTAGGCTCTTCTCGAAGTTCCCTTTATGGTTTCAATATTGGTTTGCATATTTAGTGTGCATCCAGGCTCGAATCCATTATCCATGGTCTATGTCAGACCTAAGCTTGGATTTGCACCCTGCAATCTTTATTGGACCCATTCTGGGACCATTCAGTGCTGCTTGAATCTGCCCAATTGTTGACAACCTTAAATCCTTAGTCACATTGCTGCATGGACACTTCTCAGTTTTGACTATATCCCACTTTCTTCTCTCAAATCCACAAAACTTGAACTATAAATATCTATTCTGTTTGTTCTGCTAATTTTCAAACTGTTTGACTCTAAAGCTTTTCTGAAGTTTTAGGTTCTAGGCTATTATTGATAAAAAATTGAACAATTAATTAGCACCACATTCTCCACAAAGAACATTCACAAAAGGACTTTATCCTGGATCTCTATGATCAAAGTCGTCTATAACCATGACAAATTAATAGACTCTCAAATTGGGAGCTTAGTGCAGCCTCAGTTCAACTGGAGACTTTATCTTTTCTGTTCGCAATTTTTGTTTTTATGATTATTTTTTTAAACATTGTTAGTGTCCCTTCATTCTCTCTGATTGTTTGGAACAAATATCTCGTTTGTGTAAAATAATACAAATAATTTATAGTCTAAGAGGTGTATAAAGGAAAGCAAAAGCTTTGCAAAACGATGAATAGAAAATGACCAAACCACGCCCTAACCCACAAATATTTCCCCACTCTTCTATGGCTCAGAAGAGCACTTTGACATTTTTGGTTATCTATACTTGATTTGGCGTGAGAACCGACCCCGTCATTTGCTTATCTTTTTATGTGTTAGCCAGAGTAGAACTTCTCAGAAACTGAATTTTTCCAACCATAACTCTTGGGGCCATTGATATGACACAATACGCTGCCCATTTTGAAGTATCCGTGCATCATAGCTTTTCAGCATATTCTTCATGAGGTGAATGAGGTTGTTCGGTCGGCAAAAGATGTTGCCCATTATGTTCTATGATTCATTTCGAAG
Organism: Persea americana; assembly: GCA_029852735.1. Classification (NCBI taxonomy): domain Eukaryota; kingdom Viridiplantae; phylum Streptophyta; class Magnoliopsida; order Laurales; family Lauraceae; genus Persea; species Persea americana. The sequence continues at coordinate 49,531,717 of CM056817.1, read as the reverse complement.
AAGAAAAATAGGAAAAGAAAAAGAAAGAACAAAAAGAAACTTCTGTGAGGCACTTTTAAAATATCTTACCCAATTGTTCAGAGAAAGCTTTCAGAATACTTGCGTTGTGTTTTATGCTCCTACACCAGTGTGTGTATGTGAATCTTTATTGAAATAAATAAACTCTGTAATTGGTATTTGTTGAAATATTTTAATTTTATGCTGTAGGCATTTTGTTCTTGGAAATAAGCATAAAATAATGTGCTTGTACATGATTCAACTGAACTTTAAAACAGTCAAGTGGTTCTATATTTACAGGTGCGAGGATGTCATGTTGGTTCTTATCTGCCCAGCTCTGGTGTTTGGCATCATACTCAGAGGCTTTTAAAGAAAAAGAATAATGATCCTTCTACCGTCCAGCATTTGGACTTTGATGCCCCAACGCGTGAAGTGGCTCAGCTACTCCCTGATGACAAAGTACTCTTTACTCCTGCTCCCTCTTTGATTATGTTTGTATAGTGTTCATCATCAATCATCATTTGATGACTGTCAGCATTTCGGAATACTGACCTATAGTTCTGAGAATTGGATGCCATTTTCGTTTCTTATTCAATGTCCAAAGAAATGAATGGTGCCCACAACAATCACACTGGATCAATCCTGGGAAGCATTTTAGTGCCATACATACATGTTTTTGAAAAAGAGCAGAATTTAGTGAGCAACACGTCTCTGCCTTGTTAGTTTATTCTACAGGGCAATTACTGAGCTTGGAATGCTCTCTCTCTCTCTCTCTCTCTCTCTCTCTCTCTCACGCCATAACTAGTTTCACTGTGACTAATTAGTTTATCCATGATATTTAAAAAAAAAAAAAGTTTATCCATGAATGAAAAGCTATATAAAACATAATATTAGATCCACAGGCTTGTTTCTAAGTTGTTTATTCTTCGTTGCATTATCTGTTTTGCATATCATGTTTTGTGGGCATGTATATCACTTTGTTCGGTGCTTGAGGCACTAGGCATGATGCTGCATTTCTAGTTTGATGCCTTCCCAAGTCCCATTGTTGGACTTAGTTAGGGATCCCAAGTTCCACTTTGGATTGTTGAGGCCAAGCGTTGAATATCATGTTTGCAGGCGCGCGCACATATATCACCTTGCATAGTTCTTGTGGCACTTGTGGCACAAGGCATGATGCGTCATTTTTAGTTTGATGCGGATATGTATTTGATAGATAGACAAACAGACAAATATATATATATATCTCACTGAATATTGAATCAAAATGGAAATATCACTCTGATCAGAGTGAAGTTTAAACACACAAAGGGTTCATTTATGTCTTAAGACGAAGATATGTGGAAACCTTTGTGACTTTTACTCTTAACAGAAACGAGATGAATCTCTTCTCGAGGATATCTGGGTTCTGTTGAGAGCAGGAAGACTGGAGGAGGCATGCGAGCTGTGCCGATCGGCTGGGCAGGTAAGTAAATTTCCTACCAAGTATTTGGTTTTTAAGCCTGTAAGACCTTCTTATATTGTTAACGGAATCCTTCCTTTTCCCCCTTTAAAAGCCGTGGAGAGCTGCCACTCTATGCCCATTTGGAGGGTTGGACCAATTCCCTTCCATTGAAGCTCTACAAAAGAATGGGAAAAACAGGGCCTTGCAAGCCATGGAACTGGAAAGTGGCGTTGGACACCAATGGCGTCTTTGGAAATGGGCTTCTTATTGTGCTTCAGAGGTAGGCATGAAAGATTTTGGTCTCTTTGGAAATGGGCTTCTTATTGTGCTTCAGAGGTAGGCATGAAAGATTTTGGTCTTTATACAATCATTATGAGTTTATCAGCTTATAACTGTTCAATCTATCATAAATACAGCCACAAATTTCTATATCCTTAGTATGAGCACTGTGAAGAAAAATGCTCTGATACTGAGAAACAAACCCACCCCCCACCCCCCACCCCCGCCCCAAAAAAAAAAAAAAAAAAAAAAAAAACACAAAAAAAAACAAAAATGCTTTGAAATCCAAGTCCATCCTCTCTGTCTTGAAGTTGTATAATTTAAATGTCCGGTATTGTATCTGTTGGTACAAACTTACTGTAGATTTTTGTGGTCCTCTTGTCTTAGGTACGTGATGTAATTGCTTAAAAATGTCAATCATGTCCTCATTGTCGGCCTTATTGTCCTTCATTAAATTCTGCATACCCTGGGTCAATTTCTGGAGTAATAGCTGCTCCGCAAGGTTGCAATGGTTCTTCTGTCTAAAGATTCTCTGACGATAAATGAAATAATGATGTTCTTTTTACTGCTTCTATCTATATTGTGATGGAATGCGACTGCCTGAGATTTTTTATTTGTATTTTATTTTTGTTAAAGCTTATGGTTTTTTTTATTTATTTATTTATTGGATCTTTGTGTCGTAGAAAATTGGAGAACAAGATGCTGGAAGATATGAGTCAGCTGTATATGCTGCCCAGTGTAGTAACCTGAAGCGCCTACTTCCTATCTGCACAGACTGGGAGGTTGTCTCACCTATTCATCATTCTGCGACCATCCTGTCATTATTTTTGCACAGTTCTCTTCTCAATTCCTGTCTTTGAGATACTGATTTGAATTTAATACCTATTAAATTTATTTAAAACATCCAGATGCATAGGCAGTCACAGAATCTTGGAAGATTTCCTCCTCCCACCATTAATGTATATTTCTTAAATTACCTACTAGCTGGGAAAAATGGTATATTGATGGATTTGAATAGTATTTGAACCCAATCCTCAATCTTGCAATAAAATTTATTTTTACTTGGTGGTCCTCTTCCGCGAGTTTTAAGATTCCTGCCTTATTAAGTTCTTGAAGATTCCAAGTGTCTGAAGACATTATCTATTCTTCTTGGTATCTTTGCTAATATGGGTGGTTATTAAATGCTATCTCTAGTTTCTTCACAACAACCAATGATTATTATTATTATTATTATTTTCCAGTCAGCTTGCTGGGCAATGGCAAAGTCATGGCTTGATGTCCAGGTGGATTTAGAACTGGCAAACTTTCAGACAGGAAGACTAGAAAAGTTGAAAAATTATGGAGATGCTATGGATGTGTCTGGACAAGGAGATCAGCCCACGCGGCCTTCTGCTGGTCTGGAAGGTTGGCCATTCCATGTTCTGGACCAACAACCACGGGACCTTCCTGCACTGCTTCAGAAACTGCATTCAGGGTATGATGGCACCAAGTTGTTCATTTTTCTTTTTGAAGATTAAAGGGTACTTTTGCTGCTGTGTACATTTGCTTCATTTGGTGTTTTGGTTCTTTGCCAATTATACGATTGTCTCCACCTATTATTGGAGGATACCCAAAAACCTCTTAAACTGTAGCATCCTATTGTTAACTACTTGATGATGATCTCATTTAAAGGAATATAGAAGCAGTGTACATTCAGAGAAAAATTCACTAATTTTTTTTTTTTGAATATTTAAATTCCCTAACATTGAATGGTTTGGATTGGAAAATTTTGGGACACACTTTGTCCAATGCAGAGCCTACCAAAACAACAGTTGAATTCCATTGTGTACGAGTTGCCAGTTGATTCGGTGACTTGGCCAAGTAAACTTGGCGCGGCATGAAGGGGAGCGAGTCAGCTAGTTGATTCCTATGTAGCTTACCCCAACAGAGTTGGGACAGGGTTTTGATGATGCACACAAACACACACAGAGTAACATCATCCTTTCTGATTTTTCTAATGGTTCTGCTTGGTGCAGTGACATGGTACATGAATCTGTGTCTCGAGGGTGCAAGGAGCAACATCGACAAATTGAGGTAAGAATCGAAGGTTAGTCATGTGGCCAATTTTTGTTAATTGTTCTTTGCAATTTTCTCATTTTTTTTTTAATTTTCATTTTCCTTTTTTTCCCCCCTCCTTTTGAATGCACAGTCTCTTACCAATCATTGTTAAACAGATGAACCTCATGGTAGGAGATATTGCGCATCTGCTGGATCTTATATGGTCATGGATATCGCCTACCGATTATGATCAACATGTCTTCAGGTAACTAGGTGTCATAGAAGTTTTCTAAAAGAACTCTTCCTTGTAACTTAATGCCACAGTATCTCTGTCTTGACTTGCATCTGAAGTTCATGTTTTTTCTTTCCTTTTCTCAATTTTTTTCCAGGCCTCATGGTGATCCTCAGATGATCCGCTTTGGTGCACACTTGGTGCTTGTTCTTAGATATCTACTTGCTGATGAAATAAAGGATGCTTTCAAGGAAAAGCTGATGACGGTTGGTGATCGCATTCTCCAGATGTAAGTACATCTAATTCTTCACTTGGAACTAAGCAACAGGCTGTGTAAATGGAAATATATTATTATTATATATTGAACAGGATAAAAACAACAGTCTGTCTCACTCTTTTTGAAACCCAACCCATCCCCCACCCCCACCCCACCCCCACCCTTTTTCTATCTTCCCGTCTCCCTGCAGAAAATGGTTGGGGATTTAGGGCAAAAACCAGACTCTGTGAACGTGGAGATTAGGAAAAATTGGGCTGGGCCGGGCTTCGGGCTCTCTGCGGGTGTTGAGAAATTCGTTTTAGACAATGTTTCAGTTTGGCCTCCAAATCGAATAATTTTGGGCTGCCAAAATATTTTGGAAAAATATAATATATAAAATAAATATTTAAGTAGTGAAATTTGGTAGTCTCTATTTCCTATAAGGGGTGAAATCTGATGGACATATTATTATCCAGGGCCCACATATGAGTGGTCTTATTTTAAAGCTAAAATATAGTTTTAATATATGAGCCATAGGCCTTGAGTGCAGCCCACAGACCTGACCGTTATTGTTCACCCCTTTATGGCTTATTAAAAGGGCGAAAGGGTTTTTCGTTGCACCTCTTTTTTATCAACCGAACAAACCAAATGAAATGAAAATGAAGAAGAAGCAACGACGACGGTGACTAGTAGCAGTTGTGACGGCCATGACAAGTAGCAGCAGCCTTCCAATCCGGGTACGGTATTCTTCTTCTTCTTCTGCCTTTTTTCTTGTGAAGTCCTTTTATGTGATTGCTGCAACCTTCTTCTTCTACTCTCTCTTCTTCTCCTTTGAATCAAATAGCAGATAGTGGAGGGAAGGGATTGGGTTTTTTTTCCTTTAATAATATTGGAGGGGATAGAATGAAAGGATTAGGGCTTTCTTTTTCCTTCAAAAGTTTCGGCTGAACAGAGCAATTTCAGACTTGTTCGACTGAAATTGCCTAACATGTCCGAAATTTGGGCCGAGTTTTTCTAGGGGAGTTGTTCATTTCAGATTACTGTCTGAACTGAATAATTTCTGCTATTTATTTAGGCCAGAACCAAATTTTGTTACTATGTCTCTGCCACTTAATCCAAGCCTGACCCATATTTTAAACAGGGAAAAACTTAATGCAGGTCCACCCCGAGTACAATAACATAAGGCACAAGCCCGGCCCAAACCATGCTGGGCCTGGGTCGGGCTGGCTTGATCCATGAGCACTCCTAGGATCAACTAGGAACTTGGATAAGTGATGGGGTTGTGAATATGTCTTGTTCGGCTCAGCTAAGTCATTTCTAGGTTTAGCTTGTAATCATATCAATATAAGCCTATTCTCACATGTGAACTAAGCGTACATTTTTTCTCAAAATGGCTCGAATATGAGCACAAATGGAGGCCCTTATAACCACGCCTATCCCACACATGATTGTGCCACTGAGAATCTTTCCGGCCGGCGTATAGATACCTTATGCTTTCTTGCGTGCTGATGCTTTCTTCCATAGGGTGGTGTAATATCCCTTCTTTAATGTTGCCAGGGGCTGGGCTCACTCACTTTCTTTCTATAGAAAAGGGTTCGATCATAAGCTTCTTTGATCAGAGCCAGCATTTCAAGGAGCCATAAGCCTGCCTGTGCCGCCCCCTAAGTCTTGGATATTTTGGCGCAGGTTAGAGCCCCTTCATGAAATTGAAGAGCCGGTCCTCTGCCGTCATATCCACAATGTCCAGGGAGAACTATGAAAGATTGCCTTCACATACTTGCATATGGGGCCTATTTGCTTCAGGCTCATCAACATGGTGGACCACAACCGGGTAGAAACCCTCAATTCTGCTTGAAACTCGTCCCCAAAATGTATCTAATTGCACTTCACGCTTCGCGTTCCCCACCCACCCACCTACCCAACACACACATGGGGGAAAAAATGAAAGGAAAGAAAGAAATAAAAAGGACAAAGTAACTACACCCAAGAAGAAAGAGACATGGAGAGGGTGGTGGGGTGGCGCTCAGAAGGAAAGAAGGATGAGTGGGCCTGCTTGAAGGAAAGAAATATTTTTTTTTGAATGGTAATGCAATTTTATTAGAAGCAAATAGCAAAGGAGACATATTGAGAAGCAAGAAATGGAAGCAAAAGGAAAAAAGAAAAGCCAAACCTCAAAGCCGTTGCTTACTCAGCAAGCAAAATACAGTTATCAAGTACAAGATTATCGCTTCCGACACCCTATTTTGCTAGAGTGTCATCCGCCCCGTTTGCGGACCGCTTAATGTGATTAAAGGAAACATCAAGCTTGGAGACCAATACCGCCACCTCGTCACACAAATCCGCTAGCGCCAGGGTGGATTAAAACTTTAAAAGAACAAAAAAAGCCCATCTTATGGCACATAAAGAGTTCCTTTAGACAGTGAAGTTCCTAAAACCCAACTTGTTAGCTTTTCGAAGACCTGTCTGAAAGGCAATCATCTCAGCCACATTTACTGTTTTGAAACCTGAAGGGCCCCAGAAAGAGATAAGCTTAACCCCAACACTATCTCTGAAATCACCCCCAATACCTGATTGGCCCGGGTTACCAAGAGCACTCCTGTCGGAATTAAGCTTTAAGGTACCCAGCCGGGAGGCTTACAGGTAGAGCAGAACCGGGGCAGAATGGGATGTGCGAATGCCACCTCTTTCCAACATCTACTGATATCATCTATAGAGTATCCTCGAAAATTAGGAATGACAGAGACCCAAGAAGCGATGGGGTATTTAACCTTGAAAGCCAAGACTTACTTGGAGGAGGAAGTCCCTTTAAAACGCCTTGAAATTTTTTTTTCCAAAGGGTCCAAATGACAACCAGAAAAGATGTTTTCCACATGATCTTTCCTCTAGCAGAGTCAACTCCCATAGGCCATGCCTGAGAGGAAGCCTTTAGGGAATCCTGTAGAACCTAGCAACAATCGGACCATGACAGAGCCGAACTCCATAAAAAGCTGGCCACCTCGCAATGCAAAAAAAAAGTGGCCTATTGATTCAGCATACCTCAAGCACATAGGACAGTAGTTAACAATAATAATGTTGCGCCTGCTAAGATTGTCCATAGTGAGGACAACGCTCGAAATGACCAGCCAGGCGAAGGCCTCTACCCTGCGAGGAGCTTTAGACTTCCATATTTCCTCGAACGGAAACTCTGATAAGTCTGAAGCAACACCACCTCTCAAGGCCAAGAAAAATGAAGGTACTGAGAAGAGAGATCCATCAATTGTACCTGTCCAGACTCTTTTATCCTTTCAACCATCCGCAATGAAGACACTACTCAACATAGTAAAGAAAGATAAGAGTGGGCTTTTCTTTTCATCACTGTTGATGATCAAGAAAATGTTGGATTATGCGTGGAATAGCCGAAAATGGAAGGGAAGGAGATACCTAGAGAGTTGCTAGTGGATCAATGAAGAAGAAAGAAAGATGAAGAAGAAAGAAAGAAAGGAGGCCATTGAGGAGGCATACTTAGGCAATGAGATGATGGTGACAACTGACAAGCAGTTGCATGTGATGGTGTTGTAAGAAGGAAGATGACCATGCAGCCATGGAGACGGGGAATGTTGAAAGCATTGCTAGTGCTAGACTTGTGTTGAAATAAATTGTGAAAAATCTAGTCGCATGTGTTTGTTGTGAAAGCTATAAGGATGTGTATGTGGTCCGGGCCTTGAAGCCTGCAATACTAAGCTTGAGCTTGGCCTAGTTACTAAGCGGGATGAATTCTAGGTTAAAGCCCTACCCATAAAGTCAAAATGTAGGCTTGAACCAACTCAAAGTGGGTTGTGCCTAACCAAGCTCATGCTAGCTTGACCCATGTGCATTTGTTTGGTCCCAACTCAATTGCTTCCTGAGTGGATATGTTGAACTTGGATTGGAGAAGTGCATGTCATAAACTGATTGACCTAGTCGGTCAACTTGCAACTTTGCTTGACTCATCTTGGTGTAGCTGAGTGTGAATTCAACACAAATATTAGTTATATTAGTAAATTGTTGAGGTAATGGGTAAGGGTCGGGCCGACCACTTCGGCGACCACTTCGGTAACACATGAACGACTGTGGACCCAATTTGTTTATTTATCAGGTTGGAAATCTTAACAAAAAACCCTTAATTACTGGGTTGTTGTTGGGCTGGGTTGGTGGCTTGGATTGCCGCAACTCAAGTCAGGTTGTGTAACCAGCATGGACCCTAAGTTGTTTGGTTGGATTGAAGTCTGATTGGCAGGTTCAATCAGTAATTTCCACTCAAGTACGTCAATAATTGCCACTCCAAGTACATTATTAATACTCAGGTGCAGATTTCTCAAATGTCACTGGAGTTTTTGACAACCATCCAAATGTTTCATTGTTGGATTCAAATTCTAAAAATTGATGTCTTCTAAAATCATCAAACTTGAGGGCCATGGATCAAAGGGTTAGGATGATTTAACTAGCTTGTGATTTTGCACACAAATAGGTCCCATCTATATCATTTAATTCCCTACCGCCCCCATGATTGCTGTGGCCCCAAGTGGGTCCCACGAGCCAGTCCACTTGGAGTGCCCTGTGAAACATTCCGCATAGCCCTATATATATATATATATATATATATGGCTATTGCCTTTTGCTTCTATACATTTGGCTCACATGGAGCTTACTATGCGAATCAAAACAAACCCCCCCTCCCCCTGCTAAAAGAAAGAAAAAAACCCAACCCCCACACACACGTCACGTTTTCTATGGAGCTACATCAATCTATTGTGAGTAGATCGTTGGACCAAGGGTCAATTTTATATATATATATATATAATATAGGGAAGTAATCCTGTGAGAGTAACTCTCACACTACTATAAGAGTAAAGGGGGGATACCCTCATATTTAGGCTGTTGGCATTGCATATGAATCCAATGGGTCGTCCCTCCCCTATTCTCTAATAGTGTGAGAGTTACTCTCATAGGAGCATTTCCCATATATATATATATATATATATGAGATCATTAGAGGCATTTATGATGGAGTGGTAATGAGTGTAATAACTACCTGTGGAGGGACGTGAGTTTTCAGTGACTTTAGGTTTGCATCAGGGATCAGCCTTAAGCCTCCTTTCTCTTTAAATTGATTATAGATGAGTTAATTGCTCACATTCAAGAGGAGGTATCTTGGTGTATGTTGTTTGCAGATGATATTGTGTTGGTAAATGAATTGAGAGATGGTGTAAATGTGAAACTTGAGAAATGACAGGAGGCTTTAGAATCCAAGGGCTTTAAAATAAGTTTACTAAGACGGACTATATGGAGACAGAGCTGAAGTTACTATGAGAATTGAAGCTCAAGAGATATCACAAAGAAATTAATTCTGATACCTTAGTTCGATGATTAGTAAGGATGGAGAGCTTGGGAAAGATATAGAGCATAGGATAAAAGTGGGATTGTTGAAGTGGAGACTTGCTTCCGAAGTACTCTGTGACCAGCGTATACTAACAAGATTGAAGGGAAGGTTTTACAGAACAACAATTAGACTAGTTATAACCTATGGGAGTAGAACATTGGTCAATTAAGAAGCAACACAAACACAAAATGAGTATAGCAGAGATGAGAATGTTTAGGTGGATGTGTGGTAAACGTAGAAAGGATGGAATCGGAAATGGGCGCTTTTGAGCATTTAGGGGTAGCACCAATAGATGATAAAATAAGAGAAATCCGGTTGAGATGGTCTGGACATTTCCAATGTTGGCCAACAATAGTGCCGGTGAAGAAAAGTTTTTCTATGTAGCACCAATAGATAAAATAAGAGAAATCCGGTTGAGATGGTTTGGACATTTCCAATGTTGGCCAACAATAGTGCCGGTGAAGAAAAGTTTTTCTATGTAGGTTGATAGTCCACCAAGGGAAGGTGTAGGCTGAAGAGGACATAGATAGAAGTACTAAGGTTGGATCTTAAAGATCAAGGAGTTTGGATTTTGGATCATTCGATTGGCTAGAAATTTGACATCTGGGGTGGTGCCACCTCAATCTTTCCATCCACACACTTCTCATGATCAGTGTGGCCCTAGGCGGGCCCTTGTAGCTTAATTAGCCAACTGAAAATTGCAGCTACAATTCTTGTGAAATTTGCATGGGTTTTACCAGAATGGATACATATATATTGCAAAGTATCTAATTATACTACCAGTTTGCTGACTCACTTGGTTGTCCCACCCCCACTAGTAGGGATATAACTTTCAAATCTTTGATTTAGTTCTTTATACATTCTATCTTTCAGTTTGTTAACTTTCTTAAAAATCTTCCATTTGAATTGCAAAGAATATAAGCGCCTGTCTCATAAGAATTATGCATCTCTTATTGATTTGGAATCTTGCTTGTATTGCATGAATAAACTTTCATGTACTCCAACGGACTTGTGGCTGAATTTTATTGGTTGCTTTTATTAAATTATTTTTATTGTAAATGAAAAAGTATTGCCAAAGAATGAGGGGGAAAAACAGAGGAATCAAAGAGACATGGTTCTGGAAAAGAATTACTTTGAACGGTCTCATTGGTAGTTGGACTGTAAAGTGTACTTCCAAGATGTACTTATGTCTGTCTTTTTTGTGTGTCCTTCTGTTTTACTGGTAATGTTTGTATAATAATAATGAGTCTGTCCTTTGTTGTCAAATCTAATTTCAGGTATGCCATGTATTTATTTTCCAAGCAGCATGATGATTTAGTTGGAGTTTATGCTTCTCAGCTTGCATGCCATCTTTGCATTGATCTCTTTGTACAAATGATGGAACTACGGGTAAATGACAGGTGAGGGTCTTCTTTAAATGATTGTAGTTCTTCTAATTCTTAACCACTTAAAGCAGATGGTCATTTCCTCAATGGCATCAGAAAACAACCCCTCCTTGGTATATGGTTCTCATTATGATGCCTAGATACGGTACGGATACGACAGGGACACGCCATAGACATGTCAGGGACAACTGATTTTACATGTAAAAAGTGAAGTATCGGATATGATACGACACGATACGTTGTCCATTTTGAAGTATCCATGCATCATACCTGTATTGAACACCTCGCCTTGTAGAGTCTTGGACATTAGTATGTGGAGGAATTATGTGCTGGAAACCTAGGATCCACCTTTGGCAAACAGCTAAATAACTGGTGAGCCTAATTATTTTCATGGATGGCCATGCCTTAATATCTCCCGCTTTGGTTAATCCTTGCTATCCAATTGCTTGCGTATGATTGAACAATTGTAAAGAACGGTTTACATGCAGCAAGAGAAAGCAAAATCATAATCATTTTGGTCATTTGTTAGGAGATCATTTTGGGATATCTTCCATCCATGACAAGGCCAATGGAAGAGTTGTTTGGGTCACCAGAAGGTAAGCCCCGCATGTACATTCTGTTGGACTTGCTGACTGGTACAGCCTTGATGTGTGAATCAAAGAAGTTTATGTATGTTTGGTTTTATAGTTAAAGGAGCTAAAATGTGTTTCCTGATATAATGATTCCTGTATATTCAGTTCAATCATGTATTTTTTTGCTGTTATTTGCATCTGGCTTTGATTTTTTTGATAACGTATACGTTTTGATCATGGATTTTGTCTATTAACCAGTGTACATGCTAAATATAAGCTCTTCTATTCCGCAATGGTACACTTACCTTTCTCTCCTGGGGATGACTCAAAAGGCTGTTTTGAAGATATTATTGAAAGGTTTGTTTCCAGCAGCATGATTCCTGACATTGAAGCTTGACTTTAGGTATATATTATGCTGCATAAAAAAGTCCATAGCATCTCTAACTTTCTATTTAAATGAACAGGGTTCTTTCAAGGTCCCGTGAAATCAAACTTGGTAAATATGATGAAAAATCATCTGATGTTGCAGAGCAGCATCGCTTGCAGAGTCTTCAGAAGGCTATGGCGATTCAGTGGCTCTGCTTCTCACCGCCATCCACTATCAATGATTCTGAGATTATTAAATACAGACTTCTTGCGAAGGCATTAATGCATAGGTATTTTCATGGTAACCTTCATTTTGTTCTGTTTGTATTGTGTATATTTGTTCAGTGACTTTGTATCTTATACCCTATATTTTATTTCCTTGGCATTATTCTATTAAGTGGAATGCTGCATAGCGCGGCGGTAGGCCCATTTATTAATTGTACCAAAAATCGGGTTCATTTGAAGGTTTAGGCCGAATTTATTGTATAAATGGGCCTTCAAGGTGTGCTTGAAAGAAATATTTATAAGCCTACCTTTCCTAGTCAATTTGGCAATCAGGCCCGTGATCTTTCAGCTGAAAAATAGTCTCAAGCCCAATCATGGATGCCATTTTTGGAAGGCAGATGGGACAGCCTGTCTTTTCGCTGGCTCATGATTCGTGCGCTTTTTGATCATGTAGAGTTTTGTTTGGCTTCTTGTCAATTTGGAAACGGCCTGGCCTTTTGATGTCTCCTATATTTCGCACACTATTCAATTATGTAGAGCTGTGTTTGGCTTCTTATTGGTATGGAAACAGAGAAAATTCTCTCCTGATTTTGGAAATTTGCATTAATAAAAAGGAAACTGGTATTCTCATTCCTGTGCCCCTGATATGGCAGGGAGTCACAAAAAGCATTGATCAATACATTATCAGCCTTACCCCATTTATTTTGTTTTCCATGTTACTTTGTTTATGCTCCGAGAATTCTAATTCTTGTGTTTCCTCCAGTAACATATTGTTCAGGGAATTTGCCCTCATATCTATGTGGAGAGTTCCTAAGATGCCCATTGGAGCACACATGTTACTCAGCTTCCTTGCTGAGCCTTTGAAACAGCCTCTGGATGCTTTTCTTTCCAATGAGGACCATGATTTCTCTGAGAACATGCATGAGTTTGAGGACTGGGTACGCTTTCGTTTATAACCTGGTTATCATGATCTTTCCACTTGCTCTGATAATTTAGTAGGGCTGTTCTTGGCTTGTGCTTCCTTAGGGGCAATGATCTGGCCTGTCTTCAGCCTGACTGAGCCTGTGATTAAACTTTTAGTTTGTAGACTGGGCTTAACAAGCCCTTTTCAGTACTAATATTCTAGTATTAAATGAACAGCGTGAGTATTATTCATGTGATGCAACATATAGAAACTGGCTTAAAATAGAGTTGGAGAATGCGGAAGTTCCTCCGCCTGATCTTTCAATTGAGGAGAGGGAGAAAGCAAATGCTGCAGCGAGAGAGACACTAAATTCATCTTTGTTACTGTTACAAAGTGAGTACATAAATCTCTCTCTCTCTCTCTGGAATTCATTTCATTTAGAATTTTATGTTAGGAGGCACTTGTTCATCCATTTCAATTTTCCCTTTTTTAATTCTCTCTCTAAGAGAAAAAAGAAAGAAGCTTGTAATTGTATATGGAGTCCTATGGTTTAAATTACGTGCGTAGAGATTTAATAGCTAATTTCTTTTTGAAGGAAAGGGAAATTCATGGCTGACTACGGCTCAGAATAATGTCTATGAATCATCAGAGAGCGTGTTTCTTGAATTACACGCCACCGCAATGCTTTGTCTACCTTCTGGCGAATGCATGCCTCCAGATGCTACATCATGCACTACATTAACAAGTGCACTGTATTCTTCAGTCAGTGAGGCAGTCCTGATAAAGCGCCAATTTGTGGTATACCTTTGGATTTTGTTTGGTTTCCTGCATTGCATCACTAGCAATTTTACAGAATCTATGAATGCTAAGTATATCATTAATTTTTTAAAATTAGCTACTTCATTAGGATTTGATCTGTTGTTATTTGTGGATGAGTGACTTAACAAATTGACTATTTTTCGTTTCAGTACTACACTTTGAGGACATATTGGAAGGATTTTTTTTAATAGTGTGTTGAATTAAAGTAGAATAGAGAATGTACAACAAGAATTAGGAAAATATAAAAATATGTTCTCAAAGCTTTAGAACAACGGTGAGCAAATGAGCTTCCAAAAAGCATCTGTAAAGACCCATGATATATATATATATATATTTGTGGGTGTGTGTTGGGGGGGTTTGGGGTTTCGGGAAATTTTATGGGGTTCATGTGGTTGCATAAAATAATGCAATGTAAGTGTTTAATGCATTAGACTTCTAGGGGTTATGTGATTGGAGTGATAATTTGGTCCACCCAGTTCTATGTCAAGACCTATTCATCCTGCTACCCTCTGTGCTACCATGCAACCAAGTGGGCCCCACAAGAGGGTCTCTTGTTTTGTTAACAAATGCCCTGGCGTACATGCGTGTGAATTCTTTACCTAGGAGCGGTCCATGTATATAGAGTAGTAAGTGAACCTTCTTGTGAGGGCATTCTCAGCCCTACTTCCAGGGGTGGGCATGCGCCCTGGTGGTTCCTACCAGATGTGTGTATAAACGTTAAGTGCTGCTTGTGGGGAGAAAAACTGTCTTAATATGCACAGATGTTTGTGTGTGTCGTTTGTGTATGACTAGGTTATTCGTGGCTTAGGAATGGTCCAAAGCCTGTGGGTCTGCCTTCCACACGCACACCAAGCCTATCACACATTACCCACTTCTGCCTATCCCCCCACATCTGAATTTTGTAGGTCACCCCTAATTGATCATGGAAAATTTGACCTTGTGTCTCCAGCCAGCCTTTTTCCTGCTTAGGAAAGGCCAGGGTAGAGATGTCAAATGGCCCGGGCCGGGCCGAAACCTGCTAGTCAATGGCCCACGGCACGGCCCACCAGGCACGGCCCATTCCATGGGCCGTGGGAATGGGCACGGCTGGCCCGTTTCGGCACGGTCTGCTGCGGGCTAACCCATTCATAACTGTTGGCCCGCGAGGCCTACCCCATGGTTGGCCTGTAGGAACTTCCTCTTTTCTAATATAAATTTTCACAATTCAGTTGAGTAATGTACCAATAGACATCCTACAAATTTTTTATCTTTTTATCCCAATCATCCTAAATCCCAATTTATATAGAGGAAACTGAAAGAGAAACTTAAAACTCAAATTTCTCACCTAATATCTGTCTACTAGAGTCCATCACCGTCACTTGATGAACATTGATGTAGATGATGAGATCGTGAAGTCCGTATGATGCATGCATGGACGATGTATGACCTTGACTTTTATACAGAACAATGAAGAAAATTAATCGGGAAAAAAAATTAAAGGGGCACGCCGAGCACGCCCGGCACGACATGGCCCGCTTCAGCCACGGCTCGTGGCGGGCCGTGCCGTGCTAGGGTAAATCCCTGGCTGGTCATGCCGGCCCGTGGCCTGCTCGGGCCAAGATTTGGGCAGACCGGCCCGGTTTGACATCCCTACCTGTGTGTGTGCGCCCACCTAGGTCATGTAAAAGAAACAAAGAAAAAAAAAAAGAAAAAAACCAGTACCAAATGATCAACCTAAGCCCTAGACTGCCTCCTAGCACATGCATCCTCTTTTATTTAATGGCTTAGAATTGGACAACTTTAAGGACCTCAAAACAGCAATTCTCATGATCGAATGAGTCCCTTTTTTTTTTTTTTTTTTGCACACATAGGTCATATGGAGACCTTTAAAGCCCTATACGCTTCATCCTCGTCATGCTTTTAGGTGGACCACATAGGCTGTATCATTCTAAAGCTAGGAACGGTTTGGCCACTCCTAGTCCCACCCTTAAACCCAAATCAATGTTCTGGCCGTCTTATAAGGCTGGACACTACCTGTATTAGAACCTTTGATAGCTATACCCTCAATTGTTGACTGATGGCACAACTAACAGTTGCTTGGTTTTGTACCATGAAGTCTCATGTGATTTTTCTTTTACAGGAATGCAATAAGTAGTTCAAATGTAAAATGTCCTGCCTACGATAATTATTTTTTTAATTATCTATTGCGTAGCATGTTCTGGGTCTTTCATAATAGGAAAGACTAATATCTTAAGAATAATGCTTGCATAATGCATACTTCTAAACTATGTGATATAACCTTTGCATGTGTCTATTCTTGGATTTCTGGGATTTATTGTTTATTGATAACTTCTGATGAGCAGGTTAATGTTGCTATTTCTGCAAGAGACAATTACTGTGTTGAGGTTATACTTCGCTGCTTGGCCATGGAGGGTGATGGGCTTGGGCTACATGAAAGAAATGATGGGGGAATCCTTGCCACTGTCATGGCAGCTGGCTTTAAAGGTATAAAAACATGATTATCAGATGTGTTGCTATCCCATATTCTTTTTCCTGATACTTGAACCATTGCAGGTGAGCTGGCTAGATTTCATGCTGGGGTTACTATGGAAATTTCACGACTGGATGCTTGGTATTCGAATGATGATGGCTCCCTGACAAGCCCTGCTACGTACATTGTTCGGGGCCTCTGTCGGAAGTGTTGCCTTCCTGAAATTATTCTCCGGTGTATGCAGGTGGGCTTCTGTTTTGATTGCCTTTATTGCTTAAATATTGGTGCAATTGTCTCCTTTTTTCCATTTTCTGAAATGGGATATTTCCTCAATAATTTTGTTGGTAAGATTCAGTTCTAATTTTGGAAGTTGCTTCATTGCTTTAATCTTGTCTTTTAATTAATGTGCCTGTATCCATGTGAATTATTTTGTTTAAGAGGATTTGTAATGAAGTCATAACTCATAAGAAAGAACTGGACTTGTAGATTTTGTTTAGTAGGTGCCAGACTGGATACTAAAAACCCGATGCTGTTTAATTCCAAGCTCATTGAAGCACAGCTTTTCTGATTTAGATGATGAAGGTTGATGAGATTTAATGTTAGACCTTTCCAACTTAAAACAACTGGTTAGCATCTTTAAACACTTAGTACTTGTCAGAAGCCCATGCCAGCACAGCATAGAATGGGAAAACTGGTATCTTGCATGGCCTTGGTATGAGACGACATACATACACCTATTGTGATGTGTTGTAAGAAGAAAAGCAACAAAATTATAAGGAAATAGTCTGGTTGAACTAAGGCTGTCTGGAAGTAAAATCTATCTTGCTATCTTTGTAGGTTTCTGTCTCTCTCACGGAATCAGGGGATTCATCTGATGCTTGTGATGAATTAATTGAATTGGTCTCTTCTCCAGAGTCAGGGTTAATCAACTTATTTAGTCAGCATCAGTTGCAGGTATGAAATAAGTTAACCTGTTCTTTATGCATTCACATTCACATTCTTTGATTCAAGGGTGTTTTCAAATATTCACTTACAATGTCGATGCCACTGAACCTCCAGGAATTTCTATTGTTTGAAAGAGAATGTTCAATAGCGAAGATGGAGTCTCAAGAGGACATTTCTGTGGATGATTTTTAACATCAGGTATTTGGTCTGGTATTTTGGGTAACATCTATCTTATGACGCACGGATACTTCAAAATGGGCAACGTATTATGTCGTATCGTATCAAATACTAAACTTTTTTACGTGTAAACTCCATTTCTCTGCCGTGTTTATGGCGTGTCCCTGCGGTATCCGTGCTGTAGCTGGGCATCATAGATCTCATCTCATTGTGATGTGGGCCAAAAATTATTGCACTGTTGCCCAATAATATCCATATGTAGGCTCTTAATTTGATGGCTGTGGATTGGCATTGGTATTTGCCAACATGGACGGTGGTTCATTTTATTTTGAGTTTGGGGCGATATTTTCTGAGATGCTCTTCTATTTTTCCCTTTTTTCATCATTTGCAGTGTTGTATTGACCAGATTTTTTTGGCTTCATCAGTTGTTTTAATATAGATGCAATAATCTTTCCTTCACATTATCACCTGCAGGATTCATGGAAATGTTTGGGCTGGGTGCAGATATGGCAGAGTTCACATGTGAATGCCTTAGATAAAGGCAAATACGGCTTGCAGCAGAAATTTGTAAACTGGAAGGAATGGTCTCTCTCCTGTAAGTCGAATGCTAAATGAAGAAGCAAGCAAACAAGTCTATGCAGATCAATGTCGAATGTAGCTTTACCAGGGTCTCACTCTTTTGTGATTGTATTTATCCCATTGGTCTATGGTCTGGATAGTTAAAAGGAAAGAAAATGCTCTCTAGCACACAGATGAGTTCAAATGGTTTCCTCTTTCAAATGTGGTGATGTGCTTATTGGTTTGGATTTATATTTTCATTTTTATAAATATGGGAATCCTCCCTGTTAGGCAGTCGATATGACTTGGTTTTTGCTTGCTACATTGCTACAAGCCTGGTTAGAGACTCATTTTAGGCTCGCGATCTGAACCTGTGCTGGGATGTAGAATCAAGTGTTTTCCACCCGGTCCAAATATTTGAGTGCTGACGAACCAATTGATTATACTTATATGTGTCAGCGTTTGTTAACTGTGGGCAGCTAGATTTGACACTACTTTTGCTGACCTTGGTTTGGGGTGGTTTCCAGCAGTTTTCATGGAGGTAAAATTGCGCGTGGAATAAACTTTGTATCCCGCTAACAGTTCATGTTCTTGTAATTTCTATTGGGTTCGGTTGATCATATAGACTCCATGCAGTGAAACGGGCTCCCAGGTCAACTGTGCAGACCTTGCTTTGGGTAATTTGTGTGGGTTTAAGTGTGGCAATCGGTCTGGGCTTCTTGGGTGTGGTGGAGCAGGGCTTGGCTTGGCCCATTAATAGATTTGATCACATAGGTGGGACTGATATGCCAAGCTTGGGTTTCTAAGCTGGGGCAGTTTATTCTACCAGAATCATATGTATACAATGAAATGGACAGATGGGACGGGTTTAGACGACCCATCCACTTGCAGCTGACTGCATACTTGTGTCCACATAAGACACCAATTAAATGATGAACGGTCAATCATATCAGTTGATCATTAAATAGTGGGTTCACTGTAAATGAAAGATCGCTAGTTCAATCTTCAAGCCCGCCGCCAATCCACGGGTGGTTCAGTGCTCCGTTTCTGCAGGCATGACCATGGATCAGTCTTTGATAGTTTTCTTGTTGGTTAGAGACAAGTATAGTGTATGTGGGTAATCATAGCCCAAAAAAAAAAAAAAAAACGAAAAACAGAAGCTCAGGTTCGATAGTGAAAAGGGAAATTTAGTGAAGAGTTAAAGCTACTCTGAAGATCCTGGGAGCCGAAAGCTTCCCTAGTTCCTAATTTGACCAGGGATGCCTGTTTTTAGCATGTAGGACCAAAAAACAAAAAAGAAAAGAAAAAAAGAAAAAAAAAAAAAAAACCAAACACATGAATACAAAGTGAACTTAAGCGGAAGGAACTCGGGTTTTTTTTTTTTTTTTCAAACTTGGAACTAGAAAAACAAGAACCTGAAATACAGGTTTTGAGATTCGCTAACTGCTAGTCATCCCCTGGGACACAACTGGCTGTCTTCTCAAAATTATCTGAATATAATGAAACGCATCAATATCATTAACAAAGTCTTTTCCCAACTATGCAGGGATCAGCTATATAAATTTTATTTCTATCCTGCACTGAATCTTCAGATAAGTTGCATTTTTTCAGATCTACTTTTACGAACTACATTTACTAGTTTAATTTGTCATATCCCAGGAGCCCTCTACAGCAATCACCTATTTTACACAGTAGGAAAGTTAGTTCTTTAACTCTACTGGATCATTTCTCCACAAGTGGTAGCTGCCAGCAGAGAGTGTGCAACATAATATTAGAATCCAACATCATGCACTACAAAATTCATAAAACTGGCTTTTCATGTGACGACCTGTATTGCAACGCACACCACCTGAAACCACATTCATCTCTGAAATTTTCATGGTATCACGATGGGCTTCGGTACAATTGTACAAACAGGAATCAGGGTCTTATTCCCTCTTTTGTAATGCACGACAATTTAGTATACAAATCAGAATGGGGGGGGGGGGGGCGGGGCGCGGGCCGTGGCTCTCAGTTTCAGGTGTCGGGTACATTCAAGTTCTGGAAAAGCTCTGGGAGATGTGCATTTGTGAGCTTCGTCCTCTTGCTTATCTCACGTTTCTTCTTGGGCTTGGGCTTGCTGTGGTTGATTCCATGCATTTGGGCCATGGCCTTCCGCCGAGCAGTATTGGTAGCAGGCTTCATACCGTTCTTTTGGAGATCCTTCTCAATGTCAACCATGTCACGTGGCAGCTCGATCCCTCGGAAAAGCAGCTTCAAATCATCGTCTACCTTTATCAGCGGCACCTTGGGATCGTTTGGATATGCTATGTCTTCCTGGGAGTCCAGATTGGACAGCAGCCATATTTGACCTGAAGACTTCAAGGCCTGCATGCAAATATAACTATGAAACCTACCCTCCCTTATGCATGTCATGGATGGGTGATGCACCAAAAATCTTCCCACCGGGGAATACATAACATCTACTATCATACATAAATGTCCAGTGGGTTTAATCCTGAAGGGTGGCCAAAACATTCTTCCACTTCAGTCAAATAGAAACTATTAATTTATGTGGTCCAACCATGGGTTCCATGTGGTCGATGAGCTACACTCTAAATTGAGGATAACAGATAACATGTGAGGTCTCCTGGTGAAAAAAGACCTTCAGGTGAATGATGACAATTTCATGGCCAAGCAGATTCCATGCCTGTTGATCCTGACCATCATGTGATGGCCAGCATCATTAGACAAATAACAAAGTGCCCCTTTCGATGTTCTCGAACTCTACTGATTTAAGTTTCTTCTTTAATAGGACATAATTCTCCTTGGATGTTGAGCATCAAAGTACTGCAACACTCAAATTAAAATCTTGTCATAATGAATAGTAACTCCTATGTTCCAGCCACTCAACACCAGCATTATGTGATCCATCAAGTTTGCAGTGATCATGCCCCTACACAGATCAACCTATCTGTGCAGCCATGCACGCCATCAAGATGCAGATGTACAACATCCTAATCATCCAGGGGTTAGTTCTGCGTGTCCCAGGGCCCAGCCAAACATAGGGATGGTCCCCTTGTCAGGCTTGGTATATTAACGCTCCAGTGCTCAAGATTCAATTCACACATGACATGAGGCCCACCCATTGCTTGGGCCTGTCTGATTTTCAAGCCAATTCATCTTTACAATGGCTCCGGCTACTCACATGAATGTATCACATTAGGCCACATCACTGATGGCTTCTAAAAGGCTTTTGGGATATATATAGCTATTTTGATAACCACTGGGACCTTTTCTGATATGATATATTAAGGAAGAACAGTAATTCTTTTGAACAATTTTTCAGTAATTACTATTTTATTGGTATCATCAAACATTTCAATTTCTGGACAACAGTTCCTCAACTACAGTGACGCAAAATGCAAAGCCACACACATACCTGTAAATCATCCATAACAGATGGGTATGCATCCTTGAGATCAACAATAGCAATGCCCTCCGGGAACTTCCGTACCAAATCAAGCAGCTGCTTCTTGTCCTTCAAATCATGTTTGGACTGCAAACCCAATAAAATCAGATAATTTGATTCTCAGTCGTTAGGTGGAAAGTTTTTATTAAGAGCATAATTTGTCTAATCTAAAAGGAAAAAAGGGCACACATGTGGCACGAGTGGATGCACGATAATTTTCAATGCATGGAAAGCATAAACCACTCATTTTTGCATTGAACATATCAATCATATCAGGCTGCACAAAAATTAAAATAAAATAAAATAAACTCTGGAAAAGAACGATAATAGAAAAGTGGCGTCTTTCACATAGAAATAGGAGTCTCAACCCTCAGAAAATGTCAAAAAGCTGGGAATCAACCCAGCTTTCCAATAAATCAAGTTGATACAACAAAGAAAATTTGGCATTCCGTAGGTATGTACGTATGCATGCATGATGATAAATCCCTCCACACGGATGCACTTGGTAGGAAGTGTAAACCTGCACCAAACACTCCCCACCCCTCCCCTTCCTCTTCCTTCTTCTTTCTCATTGTGCTGTGGGGCCACCTGAGTGCATGACAATTAGAGGTCTATATGTGGACCAGTGCTGGACCAAATATAAAATTGATCAGATGATTACCTGTTGAAGCTGAGACCTCCAAGTTTAATGGTTAACTTGCAAACCAAGGGTAGTTGGAGGTGGGAGCGTCTATTTATGAGTAAGACACTTAGCCAAGAGTCTAATGGGATCTAGACACGTGTAGATTTCAAGACCTCAAAAGAAAATGGTGAAAACATGCCAAAAAAAAGATGGAGCTCCAATCCAATGGTAAGTACAATGTATCAACTTGAGGTGAACGCCAATTCATTTGAGATAATCAGATTCATTATAGAGGGTCTTGGTGGGCCTTGATGGGTCTAATATAGCTCTTTACATGAGGGATGCCCTTCATCTGAATGAAAGTGTGATACGTGTCATCAGTGATGCACATATCTGATTCTCTCCAAAATATTCTCCTACAAAGGTGGATCTTTTAAAATACTAACAAATCATTGGCTATTTATTAGATAGAGGCAGAAACTCCCCTTTTGAGATAGAGGAGTTTTTGAGAATTTCCCACATATATATATATATATATATAAGAAAATTCTTATCTGCAGTCATTAGCACATAAAAATGAACGACGAAGAAGCTTAACCATCCAATCAATACATAAGATTAAGTCAGTTCAATAAAAAAAAAAAAGGGAATTAATCTCTCTTTTTTTCTTGCGTTGAGTGTTTGTGGGGGGGTGGGGGTAATTCTAAAACTTGTGTGTTATCACAGGGCTTGCTATTGTTGGATTCTTCATGGGTCCTTTAGCCATCTCTGATAGGGTGCAACATAGATTAACAGCTTCAGGTTCTTCAACAGTGAATAACCGAATTTTTGGTTTTCACCATTGCATTTTCAATGTAAAATGGTGGCAACCCTATCAAGTAGCATAAAGAGATGCTCCAACAGTATTATATGAGGGTTAGCAGGTGACTTCTCAAATGCAAAAAAAAAAAAAAAAAAGGCTTTCAAATGAGAGAAATCCACATGTAAGGATACATGCAGAGGTCCAAGACTCCTAGTACCAAGGCCTATCTATCATGGATGCAACCCCATCACAAACTGCCCCTAGATGAATTGGAACTCACCAAAATTAGATACTCATCTGAACTATATTCACTACTGGATTGAATATTGAAAAAACAGGTATTAGTCAACACATCTTTAACTTTGAGGCACTTAAATCAATGGTTATCCTCATCCCATGACACAGTTTCATTCAACCCTAATCCAGAATTAGACCTTTTCATCCAACCTAACCAAGCTGATTGGCATGCATCTAGGTAAGACGCACCAGGAAGTCTGCAAATGGGTTATATGCAACCTCCATTAGCGCCATGGTGCTGGAATTTTTCTAGGGAGAAGAGCACAGACAATTTCAGTCTAATTCTCTGATTCTAAATGGGGGCATGGTGGATAGCTGTGGTGGCGGTGGTAATTTGACTGGGTAGTATCGAATAATATTATGCAGGAATGAGTCGATAATATATGATAGGACCTGGATACTCATAAACAACTAATACACTGCTGGGAGAATGCATGCCTTTGAATTTAAAAAGCAATATGCCAATAATAATTAAGTATGTGTAAAAGTTCATGGTGAGAGTCTGATAGAAAATTTACCTTGTAAGAGAAACGCTTCCCATCATAATTGACTTTATGATTATTCCTCAGACTATCAAAGACTGCTTTATTAGCGTTCACGTCAACATAACAGTTATCATTTATTTGCTCTGGTGTGAGAGCTTGCCTTGTCTGTACAGAAGTTCAAACCGAGATATTATATCAGCAGTTGATGCATGTCGAAATAACGATAACATTATTCAGAGTATCTGATTCGCAACTAAAATTTCAGAGGCAGAGATACAGCTAGACCAAGACAGATTGTAATATTGGGTTGTCTGTGATTTCCAATGAAATTAGCATAACAGATAAAGATGCCATTTTGGACCAACCAAGTTTCACCCTCATACCTGGTTATTGACCAAAGGGAAAATTGGCCAGGTTTAGGCCCAGTTGGAATCAACCAAGCAGAGAGATCACTGCCATCCATCTTATTTTATTTTATTTTATTTTATTTATTTATTTATTTTTTTGGATAACCAAGATTATTGCCATCCATGTAGGCTCAAGTTTATTATATTCAATTATGATGCAAGGAATTCAACCGTTGCCCAAACCCAAGACACGCCATGAACCAGTATAACAGGTTACAAACCTCAATATAAAATGCTACAAAACCATGACACAAACCTTAATATAAATGCTACAGAACCATGACCCACCCTGGTACATTCATATATCACACATAAAATCAAGGCCATACAACTGTGGGCCTCAAACCATTCCCAGGCCTCGATCTTGCCAGGATAGGTTTGCTCCAGCTCACTAATTTTATGCAAACATGTCCAACTTGCCTCTAACATGAATGGTCTTTGAAACTACGTAATTATGCAGCCAAAGGTAGATGCAACGTCCCCAGTGTCCACAGATTTCACTCGTGGCCCATAGGTTCACATCAGATGCCCCTGTCATCTATGTCCTAGTGTATTTTTTCTCTCTATTTAAGTCGGCAATAAGAATGATGACCATGTAAGTAATTTATTTCCATCATCTATTTAGAACATCCATGACCAAGATTGGATTTTTGGGCTCGTTGATGCCTTATCCTAAGCACTATAAAGTAGTTGTAATAGGATTGTACCTTCATGCATAGGAATATTTTTTATACAAAAGTTCTGCCTTCGTTATATGGAGCCAATGTTCGGTAATTAAGAATTGACGACAAAAGGTACATGTGGTTGAGATACGAATGTTAGTATGGATGTACAGAGTAACAAGAAATACAGAACCAGGAATGTATACATAAGAGGAAATTTACAAATGGTTCCAATATAGCATAACATTGAAGTGCATCATCCTTCATGATATTGGCATGTGATTAAAACTGAAAACAGCCAATGGAAGAAAAATATAAGTACTAGAAGGAACTAAACGGAGGACACCCATGATGACTTGAAAAGAAATTAGCAAAAGTTACATGTTAGAATGTGGAGTGTCAGAGAAGCAGAGCCTAATGGATGAATGGACAAATAGAAAGCCCAAAGCTCACCAAATACATGGGTCAAGGCTCCAATGGACATTTAACAATGTCCAATATTAGACGAGCATTTTATTAAAAAGAGAGAACCATAAAAGTATTTTAAGTACGCTTTGCACGCAATGATCTAGTGTGACTCTTACTAGATAAGTATCACCTAATGATTAAAAGTAGTATGAGTGCTGGATACAGTGTTGAAAGAATCATGGCAACAAGATTTTCAGAATATTATTAATTCTCGTTCAACCCTTTCGCAAAAAAAACATCTCTTCATAAAATAATATCTGTTTTCAGATTTTTACAAGATTCAAATTATTTTTGTTGTCACAATCAGAGACATTAGCTAATCCGGGAGCTGTGTACAAGCATCTAAAATATCAGACCATGTTTATAGACTGAACCCTTCAAATATTAATATGTGCACACAGAAAACAGCAGATAGTGAAGATTCATACCTCTAGGAGTAGGTCTATAACACGTTTGATCTGAGCACCAACGGGGGACTTCCTAATTGTATTGATGTGCTGAAGTCTTTCGGTGTCATTTGAAAATTTGACTGCAGCAGGAGCTCTTGATGAAGATGAAGATGTACTCACAGGTACAACTTTCTGAGAATGGGAAGCCTTAGAGGTTGCTGCACGGGCAGCTGCAACACTAGTGAGTGTCGATTGGCACTTCTCTTGTTGCTGCTTGAACTTATTAAGACTTTCCTGCAATGAAGCCATCTGGAAAAAGAGAGAGACATACGTTAAAAGTGCCAAACGATTGTTATAAAAAATTAAAAAAAAAAATGGGAAAAAAAGTGCCAAATCATTCAAAAGGCCAACTAAGAGATAATGCAGCTGAAATTTGAAAATAACAAGCTAGCATGAATACAGGTAAAGAAATGAATGTACTGGAGAAGGCTTTCAGAGAGGCAGCAGCAGCCACAGCAACAACAACGAAAAATAATTGCATGCATAAAGGTAGAGAAATGAATACTGGAGAGAGCCTTCAGGAAGGCAAGCAAATAACCACCTATGTATAGTTTTATAAACCCAAATCACAAGAACTCCAAAACAATATCTCAGAAGCCCCGCCAAGAAAAGAAAAGAAAAAGAGGAAAAAAAAACACTATACAATAAACTCAAGCCATGATTTTAATTTAGTAAATAACTTCTAATCCTAATGATAAATATTCAACCAAAAAAAGAAAAAGAAAAAAAAAAAAAAAAAACCTCAAACTCTTACAAACAATAATGAAAACTTCATGTAAGCTTGTCACGATTTAAGGCCCTTATATTACAAAGGATACTAGAACTTAGTTAAATAAAGAAGCAGACAACTAAATTGCAACAGACCCCCTCACAGCAATTTATATCTCGTATAGGGTAGCATTTCAAGCCCAACTCTAATGTTAGCTACAACTTGCTGCCACCAAATTTTAGGACTGGTGTTGAGATCCGAATGATAAAAATTAGTGAATCATTTTGAAATAGTTGTCGAAGATTAGAAGAATAGAAACCTTTGAAAAGGCGATATAAATTAGATGGAACTAGAAAGAGACACTTCAGCACAAAGTTACGCCTTCTTGTCTGTCTCTCCAAGCAGGAAAAAAAAAAAAAGTTACTCCTTGAAGCGACAAGTTACACCAAGTGTCTTGGGTAAACATTATGCATCTATGCACCTATTAAATTCTAGATTTTCCATCAGTACATTGCTGTCTTTTGCATTGAGGTGAACCAAATTTTAGCTCTGGTTTTGAGATCCAAATGATAAAAATTAGTGAATCATTTTTAAATAGTTGTCGAAGATTAGAAGAAACCTTTGAAAAGGCTGTATAAATTAGATGAAACTTGAAAGAGACACTTAAGCACAAAGTTACGCCTTCTTGTCTTTCTCTCCAAGCAAAGAAAAAAAAAAGTTACTCCTTGAAGCAAAAAGTTACACAAGTGTCTTGGGTAAACATTATGCATCTATGCACCTTTTAAATTCTTGATATTCCATAAGCATATCGCTGCCTTTTGCATTGTATCCCACACCTCAGTAACATACATTTCTAACCCTTTGGTCGTATGATTCGTTGTTTTCCAAGTTTTACCAATTATGAACTATGGAGTATTGACTTAAAACATATATAGTTCCAGCACTTCTCATTTGGATGGGAATGGTGGGCCCAGTCCTATAAAGGATCAAGGACACGGATGCACAACTTCATCCTTGGCGGCTAGCAGATCAAAAGGAGGATGTTCTAGTTATAGAACATGAGGGTGGATTTTCTCTCTAAAGTTTTTGAGATGTAAATCATTAATTGATCAATTAGCCAAACATGAGGCCCATGCTATATACGTCGCACGACATTTTTATTGTCTTCCTTTTCAAAAATAAATGATCTTTACCAATTTTGAAATAATAATTAAAAAAAAAAAGAAGCAGAAGAAGAAGAAGAAGAAAACAGTAACACAATTCCATCTACCTATCACTACATCCTTCATTCAACACAATAGTTCTATCATCGGGGCGGTTACAACTTACAACAGTCCGCACTCAAAATGGCTTTGGCAGTTGCCTCCTTGTCTATGAACCAAACAATAAACAAAAAAACCAGATCAATGGAGAGCAATTGCAGCCATAATTAGAAGGAAAAGCACCCAAGAGCTCAGAAATTAGTATGGGGTTTTTCCAGGTAATGAAAATATAGAATTGTAGAAGATCCATTTACTTGACCGCATGTTTTTGGTCACATAACTAAGATTAATCATGACAAATGCCACTCAGCCCAATGACACCCATCACTCAAATCTATTTCTCTATTTTTCCTTACAGTAACAATCCAACTAGTACCCTCCAAACTCCTTCCTTTGTCTAATAACAAGCAGTGGCAGACCCATAATTTTTTATTGAGGGGGGCTGACTGGTCAATTGAAAAGTCAATCATTATTTCACCGTACAATCTTAACATTAGCAATGGCAAAAGCGAAAATATATTGCATTTACAAAAAAAACTAATTAAATCAAATAAGATTCCCTCATCAAAAGTTGTATTTACAATTGCCCTTGACGGTTCTTCATGTTTTGAAAGCGTTGCATGATTGTCTCATTGTCAATACGATTAAATATTTCCTTTTCAATATACACAAGTAAACAATCATTCATCCACTCATCTTCCATATGATTGCGCAGTCGATTCTTCAGGATTTTCATAGAAGATCATACCCTCTCAACAGTAGCAGTGGCAACTGGTAGGGTTAGTGGCTAGCGCCAATTTCAAAAGCAAGTAAACTAAACAATATTGAATGTCCTTTTTTGTTTCAACGATCCTCTGAGTCATGCCGCCCATTCCTTTAAATTCTAAGAACTTGCGACTGGTGCACATATAAATAATGTAGGTCTCCAGTTGATTATTAAGCACCACCCGATCTAAGTCTGAAAAATCATCTGGATAAAATTGAGAAAGGTGGATAAACTTTTCCTTTTTGAAAGCAGAGAATGAATCTCTTGGATCTAGACATGCCACCTCATCAAAGCGGGAATTGAGCTCTTGAAGTTGCATGTCAATAGTTGTGTAGAACATTTCAACGCAGAAATAATGTAGGTTTGTCAATTCTGCTTTGCGTTGTGATCGCTTTCGCTAAACAAACAAATCATCCATATCGCGAATCGTAATTTCATATTTATTACAAAATGAATTAACTTGAGGAGAGAATCCAACCCATCCTCTCTCATCATCTACAATCGTTGTTTCGCTATTTTTACCACTTTCATGGCATTGGCAATATCTTAATCCTTTTGCTGCAATGTTGTTGATAATTTTTACCACTTTCATGGCATTGGCAAAATCTTATTCTTTTTGTTGCAATGCCGTTGATAATTCATTTGTGATCGCCAATATGTTTTCATCAAATGCATTTTAAATACAAAATCAAAAGATTCCAACTCAAGCAATAAGGTACCCGCAAAACCCCCGTGTTCACTTGTATGATCTTTTAAAATAATTTCAAGCACTTCAATCACACAAGAAAACATGAGAATCAAGCTAACCAATGTACCATAATGTGAGCGCCAACGTGTATCCCCTGGCCGATTGAGGCTAGTCTCGTGATTCAAACCGTGTCCACTTTCAAGTTTACCAATATTGAGTGCATCAACTACTTTAGCAGCTTGTATATTCTGGAGCATATCGTGGCATTTGCAAGAGGATCCGACGACATTCAGCATATTAGAAATTGAGTCGAATATTATATAGATTTGTTCATATTTTTTAGCAACAACAATGAGTGTTAATTGAAGCTGAGGTGTGAAGCAATGAACATAAAAAGCAGTGGGATTCTCATTCTGAGAGTGTTTTGAGGCCATTAAGCTCACCCCTCATGTTACTAGCCCCATCATAACCTTGCACTCGTAAACTTATTACGCTCAATCCATGCGTAGAAAATATCGCTTCAATGGCCACCTTAAGTGATTGAGCAGCGCTTGTGACATGTTCTATGGCTAAAAAATGCTCAATCACTTGTCCTTGCTTATCCACATAGCATAAAATAATGGCCATTTGTTCTTTCATAGAGATATCACGAGATTCATCCACTAAAAGGGCATATGGTGCATCTCCAAGCTCGTAAATGATAGCTTGGCCAGTTTCTATAGCAGTTGCATTCACAATGTCTTTTTGAATCTTAGGCGATGTCTATTTCATATTTTCAGGGGCATTTTCAATACAACTCTTTTAATAGCTTCATTATGATCAGCAAGTAATTTCAAACACTTAAGAAAGTTTCCCATGTGATTCATCATGACCACGAAAAGGCAATCCTTGACGTAAAAGAAAGCGAATGGAAGCAAGTGTTGCCTTCAAGCAGATCCGATACTCTTTTCGAGCTTGATCTGAATGCTTCTCAATAGCAATCTCAATGTGTTCCTACTTATTTAATAAATTCTAACACTTCTCATATGCTTGATTGTGAGCACTATTAGGCCCCCTAACATGCTCTCTAAATCTTTCTTTTTTCTTCCAATTTTTGTATCCTTCGGTTACAAAAGCATCACTTCGTACTTGCTCATCAAAAAGATAACGGCATAGGCAAAAATACAACATCTTTTTCTATGTTGTACTCCATCCAACTTCCATAACTCTTAAACCAAGCAGCATTAAACCGTCTCTTTTGTTGTCCAAACTGCGTATAAGGGGATTTATGACCATGAGGCTGACAAGGGCCCTTTCACAGATTCATACTTCAGATTTCATCCCAGTCTTGAGGATGATAACTTGATATTGGACTCCATAACCCTAGGTTTGCGGGAAGATCTGTAATGTCCACAACTACACGACTTTTCTTTGAGGTTGATAGTATTTGATCACTATTATCACTCTCCAGAGGTGGTTGGTCAACAACTTATTTTCTTTTATAATATTTTTCCATATCTGGTTCAAATGGATAAAGAGAATAGTCAATCAAGACCTTGGGTAAAATAATGTGCAAATAAGTCGATTGTGTTCCATTTCTAGTAAATCTCATGGAGTGGAACCAAACAGACCCAATTTCTCTCACTAAAAATGACCCAAAACAAATCATCATTAAAGTAAAGAAAGCATCATTGCTTTTGTATCTAATCTAATAAAGAAACACACATATGACATCTTTAAGAAATCATCCTGACTCAATGATCTTATAAGTGGACCCGAAACATCCTAAGTAAGTTGAATTATTTTCAATAACCATTTAGGTATGTCATAATAAGTGCCTATTTTCATCTGAAACATGTCAGGATTTGGTTGTTCAGACCCTACCAAAATAAATAAATAAATAAAGGGAACGGACTGACGTCCCCCAAAAAAATCAGAACTTGGCAAAAATCCAGTTGATATAAAAAGACTAGGGAGAACAATTGCCAAGTTAAGAGTACATAGAAATGAGTCCTAAATACTAATTACAGTACCATATTATCAATTTCATCTTCTCAATTGCATAGGTCCTATCTTAAGATTTTCACAGAGATAGTAAGGGGTATTTAACATCAGCACTACATGAAAAGGAAATCTCAGTACATACATAATTCCAAGAACCAACAACCACATTGAAAGAAACTAGCCCATCAATGCACAGCCAAACCATCTCTCCACCAAGTACTCCAAAGAAAAATATATATATATATATATATATAAACATAGAGGGGGGGCATCATGAATTAAACAAAACAAGAAATACACAAGTGAAAAACCACAACACTACATTCAAACTACACACAGAGACAATCCACAGCCAAACCATCTCTCCACCAAGTACTCCAAAGAAAGTAATATATATATATATATATATATAAACATATCGGGGCATTTCAACAAACATGTCAGCATCATGAATTAAACAAAACAAGAGATACCCAAGTGAAAAACCACTACACTACATTCAAACTACACACAGATAGATCCTTCTGCAAAACCCTAATAAAAACCACAATCGACACTTACATTCTAACTTACATCATGACACATTTGGTCAATCCCCATTTTCTTTTATTTTGTTTCAATAAGATTTGTTGTTTTGAAAATAAAAGAAGAATAAGGGAAACAATCTGCCCTAAATGGAGACTGAGGGAGAGCGAGAGGGAGAGAGAGGGATGAGAGAAATACCCGCCAGAGAAGACGACAGCAGTGCGTCAATGCCGATGCCGGAGACTCTGAGACTGATTTGGGGCTATACAGTAACCGGGGCACTGTTGAATGAGATTAAGAGAGAGAGAAGACTTCTCTCGTTTTCTCTTTTGGAATTGAGGAAAGAAAGTGGGGGCTCGATGGGTTTTTTAAGTGGGGGCTGGGCCAAACGAGCTTAGGGCATACGTAGGGGTGTAATGGTTTGATTAACCGTGTATTTTGGGAAAACTGTTAACCGAACCGTATTTTACGGTTTTCAGTTTTGAAAAACTGTAACTGTATCCTAAAAAACCATAAAAAACTGAACCACGGTTAACCGTATTAAACGGTTCGGTTACGGTGACTTAAAAAAAACTTAGTGATATGTAAATGGGGGTTGGGAGAGGGTTGATTGTCACTTAAAAAAAAACTTAGTGATATGCAAATGGGGGTTGGTAGAGGGGATGGTGGGGCTATCTGCATGGATGTCTCCATGACAGACTGTTTGGAAGAGAGTATTCTCCGTGTAGTATTCTAAAGGAGAAAGAAAAGGAATTTTCACATACATAGAATTTGGTCATTTTGCTCATTCAAGAAAGCAATGCGTTAGTGTTACATGTTGGAGACTGCAAAGCAATGCGTTAGTGTTACAAGTTGGAGACTGCAGTCCAGTGCATTCACAATGAATGTTCAGCCCAACCTCCCATTCATATATTCTACATTTCATGTATGAAAACGAACAAATATTCTTACTTCTAAATAGCTTTTAAGGCATCTACCACAATATGATGAGATTGTTAGATTTCTATCTAGTGTTATCATGTCACCAGAGCCTTAAAACAGGAACTGAGACACATGGATCTTCTTTTTAACAAGCCAACCTTTAGAAGCTTCTACTTTTCATGTGTCCACAAACACAATTGTAGTTCCCCAAAACGCATCCTCATCTTCAGGCACACCCCCACACCCCCCCCCCCCCCAAAAAAAAAAAAAAAAATTCAATCTTTCCAATCATTCAAATACAGCAGATCTCCACAAAACCCCAAAATCACAACAAACCTTAAAGCAAACCACCAAATAAAATCAAAGCACTCAATTTCACACCCAAGACCAACTGCATAAAACCATACATATCAAAAGATTGAATGTTGAAATTCCAACACAATCTGAGGCAACTCGAGGTGTGGATGAAGAACCTCTTCTCAAAAGTAGATCTGAGGGAGGGAAAAAACACACAAAAGAAAGAGAGAGAGGCAGTACCCGTCGCCTTCTTCTCCTCCTCCTCTTCTTCTTCCTTGTTTGGCTGCGAGAGAAAGAGAGGTAGGGTTTGCTGCGCCTGGAGTCGAGACAGAGAGTGGGGCGAGAAAGAGGACTTAGGGCTTCGTTTTGGCAAGGATACACACTTTAAGTCATTATATAAATATTACATTTAGGCCCTCTAGATTTTTGTTATTAGTATAATGGTTCTTGCCGGTTAACCAAACCGTATGTTACGGTTTGGTTCGGTTAATAACCATGAGTCAAGACTAAAAACCGTAACCGAACCGTGAAGCAATGTTTTTCAATTTTACTAACCGTAACTGTAACCAAACCGTGAAACACGGTTATTAACTGCCGGTTCGATTCGGTTCAGTCGGTTAAACGGTTTTTTGGTTTTTTTTTTACACCCCTAGTGCTAGGCTAGGAAGATGTGGCCCATGGCACAGCGCAACACAACCCAATACAATAGTGGCAGACCCAGGATTTTCGTTTGAGTGGGGGTTACGACACTTACTTCAAAAAAAGTCAATTACTATCTTGTAGTTCTTCTTAACATCAACTTTGGTAAAAGAGAAAGTGTATTGCATTTACAAAGTATTTAATTACATCAACTAACATTCTATCGTCAAAAGTCATATCTTAACTTAAACAAAGCTTTTACAATTGCCCTAGACGGTTCTTCATGTTTTGAAACCATTGCATGATTGTCTCATCCTCAATGCTATTAAATGTATCTTTTTCGATATATACAAGCAGACAATTATTCATCCACTCATCTTCTATTTGATTGCGCAGTCGATTCTTCACAATTCCCATAGCAGAAAAATACCTAGGATATACAATGTCCTCACATAACAATTACACTAGATACTGCCCATGTAGACATACTCAATGTTAGATCAGCAATAGGCTTTTCAATCAAAATGTACCATCAGATGTTTTCAAAAGAAACATGAAAGTT
Source organism: Persea americana (assembly GCA_029852735.1). NCBI lineage: Eukaryota > Viridiplantae > Streptophyta > Magnoliopsida > Laurales > Lauraceae > Persea > Persea americana. Next base: position 49,497,661 of record CM056817.1, on the reverse strand, counting down.
GAAACAAATAAAATAATATCACAATGATGGTCTTGAGGTGATATGTGATTTTCTTTGTATGAGCAGACTGGAATTGCTCTTGGAGAGTTGAGATCGTTGGAAGACCTCTGTGATTCCCAATCAATTGCATCATTGCAACCCTATTCAAAGATATGATGCACAAAGAAATGGAGAACACAAGAGAGAGAGAGACGGAAAGGTACCGGCCGGAGGATTTAGGTTAGAGTTTGAAAAGGGTTGTGGGCATCTGAGGTCTACTTAACTGGGGACTGGGCCAAAGGGGCCTTAGGGCCCTTATGGGCCTTTTCTGGGGCCCAACCCACTACATGTAGGTCCGCCCCTGCCAATACGGCCCATTCAGGCCCATAGCGGCCATATTTTAAGATTTTGACCATGTTACACCTACCAATAGTAAAAAACAAAGGGCCAAATTAAAGATATTTTGGGCCTTCTCATTTCTCAACACTCATCTATAAGGCTCAAAGAAAATTAGTATGTGGGGGACCAAGAAATTTTCAAGTTGGAAATATTTTACAGTTGTAGGTTTTTTTTTTCAAGGAAATTATGAAAGATGTATGTTTTCTTTCATGTTGTACATTTTATTTCTATGAATTAATGGAATTAATTATATACATTTTTTCATGAGGCTCTACTATGTTTTTTTTTTTTTTCAATATTTTCTTCAAACTGAAAAAAAAAAGTGTGTGGGCTAGCCCAATCCATGAGTGTCTAATGCAACAATATCTCCAACGAAGAAAAGGTTTTCTATAAAGATTGATGACATTTCAAAGAAAAGATTGATTGGAAGAACTGCAACATATTGAAGGATTTTGCTCAGAATAAAATTGGAATGGCAAAACAAAATTCATGGAGGTGACCAATATGGTCATAAGCGTATGGCATACCCACACATATGCTAATGGGAGCGGTCGCCCCCATTAAATTTGGGTCCGCCTCCAAAACTCATATGAAAAGCTTGGGTCTACCACCAAAATCCACATGAAAATCCAGGTCTACCCCCAAAACTCACATGAATATCCTATATTTGCCCTCAAAATCTAACTACCTATTTGGGCCACCTCCTTCAAATGAAAATTCTTGGTCCACTACTGAATATATATAGTTGGGACAAGGCTTTGATGATAATAATAATTATTATTTTATGTATGCATGTGTTGTAATTTATATTACTAATACACAGTACTTACACTCTATTGTAAAACCAGAGGCGGACCCAGGATTTTCGTTTAGGTGGGCTAAAGTTTTGCTAGAATTTTTTCACATCAACAATAACAAAAGAAAAAATGTATTCCATGTAAATAGACGCAAAATATTTAACTATATCAACTTAATATGTTTCTTGTTTGAACTGATGACTATTCATTTCTCCAAATTTTACAGTATAAGAGAAGTATACTGAAAACAAAAAAAGTCTCCCAAAAAATGAGGGCAAACCAATCATCCCCAAAAAGAAAGGGTTCACAACCTCCAAAAATCCGGATATCAGCCCGAAGAAAGAAGTACATATTAACGATTGGACATCAACTAACATACACTTCTCTCATCAAAAGTCATCTCAACTCCAAAGAAGTAATACACATTATCATGTAAAAATTAGTACCTCGCTATTATTTCCTTAAGCTCCAAACAGTTCCTTAATCATATGAATCCAAATGAGAGCACCTGTATTTATAATTTATAGATGAACATTATCAGCATAATCATAAGCATCATATTATGGGCCAAGAATTAAGTTTCCAAAATGAAAAAAGAGCAGAAGAAATAAGTAGTAAAAGCTTAAACATAGATCAAGACAATTAGATAAGACTTGCTCAGAACAATTCTAGATCTATTCGAAACCAGGACATAGAAAATATGGACGATTCTAGATCATTCAAAATCTATTTAATTTACATATTCCATAGTTTTAATGATCATATGTTTTATTTGTAAAACTGTTGTAAAGTGGGAAGCTCAGATTGTTTGGCCGGTGCTCTCCAAAACTCCCAAAATTGGTCAAATGGCTCATCCCATCAGTCACAAATAGATAGTTGAGTGAGTGCTCTCCAAAACTCCCATCAGTTAGAACCAGATTGGGTGCCTTCTCTCCTAAACTCCCAAAATCAGCATTCAAATAGGGAGGTTGTTCAAGAAGGAGTCCATTGGGAGGCAGTTGAGGAAGCACTCCATTGGTAGGCAGTTGAGGAAGAATTCCAGAGAAACCACCCTCCATTGGTAAAGGTGTGTTAGAAGTCTGAAAAAAGGGTCCTGCCATAGGGGAGAAGTTCATAAATAGATATGGTGAACTGGTGAAGGGTTAGGGATGATGGGTTATTAACTACATTCTTTTCAACATTAGTGATCAATGGTTGTGCTTGAGTTTATTGGGCACACTCATAACACTGATTCTGATTGAATGATCTTTTTTTTTTTTTTTTTTTTAAGAGTACACATGTTAGCTTTTGCAGATAGTTTTATTTTTTTGTTGTATGGGAAGCATTAAGTAGGGGCTCATTTGAATGTTCGGATTTCTAAGACTTGTTGGGCTTTTTGTCATTTCAGTGAAATGGCCAACCAACAGACCACCAACAAGAAATCGTCTCTGGATGCACCTACTGGCATGCGAAAGTGGATTGTCATTTGAAGGAGAGGGAGATTGCATCAGAAAGCAACTGAAGTTTCTCTTCAAATTTCCTCATCAGTTCAAAGTGAAGAAATAAAAGATGTGCTATAGAACATCACATGCATCTCCTTATCTCATTTACCCAAATCAAATCGAATCAAATAAAAAATCACAACAACTATAAGAAGAAACAAAAGCGTAAATGTGATCGATCAACAATCAAGTCGCCAACCGAAGGCGAAAGGGCGACTGAAACGATATCTCGAGAAAGAGAGACAGAGAGAGAAGATATTCTTCTCAATCACCCTTTTTCTCGTTTTTAACAGAACAGAGGGCACTGAAATCATCACTTCAAAAGAAAAAAAGGAAACTAAAACGTAAACCCTAATGTCCGCAAAGGAGGAAGAAAGGAAGGAAAAGAAGAGAGGAAACTGCACAAACCCTAGCCAGAGAGGGAGAGGGAGAGGGAGAGGGAGAGGGAGAGGGGGAGAGAGGCGACAGAGAGAGTTACCTGACGATCAAAGATCCTCGTAGATGTCCGACGAGAAGTGCGAGAGATCCGATCCGTCCTGCGTGCACTCGAAGGTCGAAAGAGGATCTGGTTTTTTTGGTTTTTTCGTTCTACCCTTTTGATATGGGCGAGGATTTTACTCATGTGGGGGGCGTGGGCCAAGGCCCAATACTATTTGAACAGGATTTTGGCCCCCAGGTCATGAAAACGTGGGTCCGCCTCTGCGTGAGTTGAGCCCTGTCCGCCTAAAAAGTGCAAGCTCGAGCCTGGGTGGATAAAGAATTAATTTTACAAATAAAAAAGGCTTCCATAGTTGAAACCACTTGTAGCTTAGCTAGTTGTGGCATGCATACATACTTAGGGTTGCAAATGGGTATTCGATTTTCAGATTATTCGAAAGTTCTGATCTGCAAAAAGATGGATTGTAACTTATTTTAGATTCCGATTTATAGACGGGTCCGGATCCAAAATCTAATTTAGGTTCCGATTAATAAACGGGTCTGGTTCCGGGTTCATATAGGTTTCAACCCGTGGGCCCGAAACCTGACATATGAGTCTTTGATATTGCAAATTGTACTTTAAAACTAAATTTTTATGGGCTTGTTATATGTAATATTAAAAGTAGTAGACTTAATACACTGTTATAAGTTGAATGCCATTCATATTTTAACAAAAAATGAAAAATAAAGAGAAAATAGAATTGATTTTGAAACTTGATTTGAGTCCTCTTTAGGTGGACTCGGTTCCCGGTTTTCCTATCAAAACCAAGTATGGAACCAACAAAACATATTCTGATTCAAAATCGGATCCAAAACCAAAACCGGTATTTTAAAACGGGTCCGGGCCCACTATGGTTCCGCTCCTGAACTTTCCCATTTGCAACCCTATGCATGCGTGAATGTGCATGTGTTTGAATTTTAGGCTTGGCAAAAAAAAATATTTTTATTTAAAACGTGCCTCTCATTTGGGCCAGTCTAGGCTTTGGGCTCCTTATCAAAGCCCGCCCCCGTATATTTAAAGGGCACAGCTTTTAGGTCCAAGCTTGGACCGAGTACAAAACTACACCCAAGCCTGTGCAAAGCAGGCTGGACCCAAGTCGGCCTAGGCTAGGCATGTAAATCTGGTCGTGTCATGCCGGCACGACCCACTCATGACCGGGCCCAATCGTACACGGGTAGGGCTGACACGGCCCATGAAAATTATATGTGTCACGCAGTGCCGTCTCCTTTGGGGGGTCAGCCCAGCATGGCCCTGGTCGTGCCGTGCTGGGCCGTACCCCAGTCAGACCTGGGCCATGCGGCCCACGGCTCCCCCTCCCGTGTTTTTTTAGTATTTTTTTTAAGTTGGACTTGGCCAGACATGAACTTAGACTTAGACTCTTTGACCAATTTCATTAAAATAAACAAATAAGTAGAATAATACTATTGATATTTTGAAAAAATAAATCAAATAGATTATATTTCCTTGAAATTTAAGTTACAAAAGTTAAAAAAAAAACTTACAAATTTGAACTTGGATTAGTATATAATGAAATTCAAACCTTATGATAAATGAGAAAAAAATGAAAAATTACAACTTTAAAAACCTATGATACATTCTAAAAATAAATTATACTTTAAAATCAGACCGTTGAGTTGGGCCTCAATCGTGCCTCGTGTAGGGCCAGGCTGCCCGCGGGCTTGTGGCGCTGGACCAGTACGACACGGATTTTATCCGTGTCGTGCCATGCCATGGGTCTGGTAGTCTTGGCCCAGTGGGAGACTGCCAGACTGGGCCAGGCTGGACCGTTGACCAAGTCAAAAGCCCAGGCATGGTTTTTCCGTACCGGGCTTTGGCCGCCGGTACATATTTACACCTCTAGCCTAGGCCGACCTGGGCTTAACTTTAACCTGACCCATTTCTTAATTGGGCTGACATTGTCAACCTTTACCCGGTTACTCTTGATAAAAACTTTGAACTACAGTTGGGTTGGCAGGTTATAGTAAATTGGTAGTTTGATCAGGTTTGTATTAAAGAGGAAGAATTGGCTCAAATTAATCAAATCAAAACTGTAAATCGAAGCCTTGAATCACCAGGAGGGATTCAAGTTGTATTGGCGGATCGCATCAGGAATTGCCACCCCTTGTGTGTCACATCTAGATTACTCCACTAAAGGGAAAGTTGAGGCATGTTGGTTTTCAAATCCAACAATCCCATCTAGATAGATATATAAAATCAGTTTTATTGGATGTTGCTAGTTATTTGATAAATAAAAAAAAATGGTGGATCCAAATCTTTCATCAATTTGCTTATGAGTTGCCAGTTTCATCATAAATCGAATGGCTTGCAATATTCGATAAGGCTGCATTAGCAAACATGCAGTTAATTAGCTGCTGCTTCACTAGGTGGAACCAATGAATCTCACCTGTGCGTGGGAGCTATGGGCTTGTCTTGAGTTAGAGGCCCATGTCCCGACGTCAGTCTTTTCTTGTCATTGTGACAGGTGACCTGAATGTATGATTTATAGTGGACAAAAATGGTGGCTGTAGTGTTAGGGACATTACATAGAGAGCCTGATGCCATCTAATGAATTGCAAGTATCAGTGACCCAAAGTGTAGCTACTGGGGCCTGAGCCCATCAGTTGGTTTTCTCTTTTGATCTCATCTGCTTTTTTAACTTTTGGAGACAAATAACCAAGAAGACAATTGCATCCAACATAAACTTAAAAATGGCTTTTTTTTTTCTTTCTAGATTCCTTTTTAAAGCTCTTCTAGAGCCTTCTAGAGTTTAGTTTCCTCTTATTTGTATTTTCTTCTTATCATAGGTCATTGTAAATCATAGCTAAGCCTGTTGGAGGTGTTTTTTTTCCATATATTTGTTATATATTTTTTTGTAGAGATATTTATTATATGGTTAATAGCTCACTGGATAGTTCTTCTTGATGGAACCTTTATGCACAAGGTTAGGCATCATGGAAGCTCTTTTGTACACCACAAAAATAGATGGATAATATTAACGACATATCTAAATACTCACAAAAGGCGGTGCTTTATGTTTGTGGGGAGCATTTTCGGCGGATAATGAAAGTAGTTTTTCATGATGATGACAGATTTTTTTGTTGTTGTGTTTAAAGCTCTCATTTTGTGACGAAAGCATTCTATGGACCCATGAGGATTGCTTTTTATAGTATTTCATAAGGCAGATTCATTGATGTGCTCAAAATAGTTAACCGTAATTGCACAAATTTCTATTAAGTAGATAATGGCAAATACGGGTCGATCCACAGAGATTTGTAGAAACAAAATCCAAAAATTCTCAATTAGTTTTCACACTAGAGATTTTAAACCCACAATTAGTCAAGAAAATAATTAAAATGATATTAAAGGAAATCTGAATACAAACTTGATCAGAGAAAGAGATATCAGGGTATCGGATTTCACCAAAATCAATTTAATCATTTCAAAATTACTTCATAGTTTTATCCTAATAAAACTCAATCCAATGTGTAAGTAATTGCCTTGGATCAGAAGATTTAACTTTGAAAACCTTTTTTTTTTTTTAAATCCAATTCTCTAAATAGTACCTAAGACTCCCCCCACTTCAATATGTTGAAACTCTAATCACTATTTATCAAGATCAAGCACAAACCATTAAAAGAATTTAACCTAAACATGATATGTCAAGATCAAACATAAAAAGTAAAAGACATTTCAAATAACCTTTACAAAACCAGAAGTTGAATAACATTTATGAAGGAGAACCTATTAAATTATTAAGCATAATGAGGGAAAGACATAGAAAAATAATAAGGAATGATCTCACTGGTTTTGGTTTCTTCCTCCACCATAATCCACGAATTAGCCAAATATTGTAGAACAAACAATAACAATGAAGCAAATTATCATTATTGAAAGCCTTCAAAGTTGTCTATTACACCACTCAATTTCCACCTTTGCTTTCTTACAAAGATTGAAGAAAAATAAAATTAACTCCTAGAGCAAAAGAGAGCCTCCCCTTAAAAAGAAAAAAATACAAGAAGAAAAAAAAAAGAAAAATCACTCAAATTTGTCATTCCTCATATCCCTCCACTTGACAGTCTTTTTTTACCCCCAAAAACGTTAGAATCGAAGTCTTGAGTCACAAGTTATGATCAAAATAGTAAAGCTTGTGCAGGATGGCTACAATTCTGAAAATCTTTTTTCCTTCGTAATTTGATCACTTGGTAAACAATAACATTCAGATTCCCTTTATTGCAAAGTTGATTGCTAAGTTTTAGCAACTATTATCAAGCATTAGATATGGTGGGGGCCACCAAATTCGGCCTTAAAAAGAAAAATAAAAATTGATTGTGCCAAGTCTTGAACTCATGATCTCTAACTTAAAATTCCAGCTCTTCTCCAACAAGCCTACATGTTCTTTGTGTTTAACTTTTCTCAAATGGGGTTTTAACTTTAAACTTCTCCGAATTAAGCTCAAATATGCTCAGCTCCTTCCAATTTCTGCATAATAAGGAAAATGTTATAAGTAGAACATTTAAGACAAAATAAACAACTAGCAAATTCAAATAAAATGGTAGTTATTTATATTATGCCATGCATATCATTCACCATAAAAGAAAAAAGTTTCTCTGCATTAAATTAACAAATGAACTGAAACTATATGAGTAAGGTCATTAGTTTCCATTTTTTGCAATATTAATGAAATCACTGTGAAAATAAAATATTGTAAGATATATGTCACACCATGCCTGTACCATTCACATACAGTTTCAAAATGTATAACAAAGACATGAAATTGTCCACCCATAATGTGAAATGTTACTTTCTGTTCAAGGTTTGGATATGATTAGTTGCAAAACAACCATAAAAAATTAGGCCAATGAGGTCCACGTAATAAATAGTTTTCAACTTTATAAATTGTCATTAACATGATTAGATTTATGTCTATGTCTTTCTACATCAACCAAATTACATAATTAACTACCTCGTAAAGTCTTCACAATCAAACTAATTAACATATCACTTTCCCTGGGAACTTCATAATTTTGTTTTTGGACTAATAAACGCTGGCATCTATGCTAATACAAAGACAAATCTTTCTAATGAAAGTAATTAAATTTTCTTTATAATACATCTCTTCTTCCCAAGGATGGAACAAAGGGGTAGGGCCCCCTAATATTGTTCAATACCATTAATTTATATATTATATAAGCTGCTAACTTTGACCGATTTTAATCTTGACTGCGCCCATTAATTTTGACTTTATGTGGTGCCCGCACAATGAGTCGGATTTTATACAAATCAGCCTAAACCCAAACCTGCATTGATAAACTGCTAAAAAACTTGAAACATTAAATTCATGTCACGGCTGCTATCGGAAAACATGCATCATCTTTTTTCTCATAAATATATATAGCTCATACACCCTACCTAAGTCCCAAACCATGCGCTACAGTCAGGATAGAACTCTAGTTGTTCATGTGAAAGTGTTCAAGTGATTAAAAGTAGCAATAGCAAAATTGTTCAAGGCCTGTGAATTTATTTTATTATAAAAGTGTTTATCGACTTGACTGAGTTTGCTTTAGATTTATCCATTCCTTTATTAATTTTTCTAGTTTTATTATACTTGTATTTTAATAATATTATTCTTAAGATATTCTATTTTCAACTTTTTTTAAAAAATTTTCCTACTTAGTCATGTTGCATTATTCTGATCTGTGTTTAGAAATATCATTCCTAACATGTATTGTTCACTATCTCAAGTCAACAAGTCAGCAATATAAAGGTAAGATGAAGATGAAGATATTTTTCCATACCACTAATTTTCCCATGTTTGGCAAGTTATATCCCTGGTAACATGGCCGAATAAAGATCTTCATTTTTGCAGATTTACACATCAATGCTAATTTCCTCAGCTATACGTACCGAAACGTACTGATATCAATGTAAAATCCTCACCCATACAAAGACTCAATGATGAATCCCACAAATAGATTTTGCCATGAGCCTTAAGCAGTTAGGTCCTGGGCTTTTCACTATTTTTCATTAACTACCTATTGATGATGATGATGATTATTTTTTTCCATTTCCAACATATTCAATGACATCACTAGAGCTGGAGCTATGTTTATAAGCTTCAAATGGTCGGATATATATACCTATCGAGCCAGTGAAACGGCCCACCATGAGCTAATTTTCTCTAATTCTTATTTGCTGGGTAGCTACAGCATCTTGCTGACCATGTCAATGAACCACAGATGCTAACTGGTCGCATTCATGTTGCAGGCCCACACACCAACATAAATACTATGATAGAACTCTTATTATCTAGAAATTGCTCGACCTAATGTTCTATATGTTAAAATATATTTGGATATATATGATATATAACAAGATCAGTGAAGGTTAGATTTAGATTGTAAATTAGAAATTTGATTGGATTATCTTTCCTTTGTTATTTCATTCATTATAAGTATTCTATCAATGAATAGTATTGGAACAGTTCTAGGAAGGTTTAATGAAAACGACTACCATCGTTATCAAAGACTTGTTCCAACTATATGGAGGCTGACTACATGAATTTTATTTCTCCATTCTAATATATCTGGAGCCAAATCCTCATTATGAAAACAAATTTCTCCATTCTAATGTACCTAGAGTCAAATCCTCATTATAATAGTAAAAAGTAAATTGGGAAATAAATGAAGTCCACAGAAAAAAAAAGAAAAGGAAATTACTTCTTTAATAATACATATGATTCATTATCCGATTCAAGCTAAAGATAACTAACCAAGTACAGCAATGTATTCTAATAAAAGAATGCCTTTTCTAGTAAATTTCAATGACCTTGTCACGATACAATGGCAATAGAATTATTATAAGTAATGATTTTAAACACTGATTTTTATACCAAAATTATGAAGAACGGTTCATGAACAAAAACCAAGGATACTATGTGTCAGCATTCACTTATATTAAGTTGCAACTAGCTTAAAAATATATATAATACTTCAGTTGAAGGTTTTGATAAGATTAGGATTGAAAAATACATATATATTGCTTGAGAATTTAGACAATTGGATATTTGGGATGGGATTTTTTATTCTGATGGGTCTCCTGATGGATATTTTGCACAATTTTCATATAGAAGTCTATTGATGGGGCTTTTGATAAAAAGTGCTCTTATCAATTATATATTCAAGAGCTGTCCCACCTACTTGGGTATGTGTATTATTGCTGCACTTTATGTCCTCGTCTCTTTACACAAGTTGTTTGATTTGGAATTGTCAATCTTCAGCCAATCCACACAATTTCTTACGGTGGAATCTAAAACAAGATTAGCATCAATGAGCTGGAAGTTGATGGGATGGGCTGAGAGACAGAGAAAGGGGTGGGTCATGGGTCATCTATCCATGGGAAAAGTGGGCTTTTTTTTTTTTTTTTTTCTTGTTGGGGGATCATACATTAATTAATAGGCAAATTAAGAAGACACATTAACAAGAAAACAATGTAAGATTTTGTTAAACATCCACTTTTCATGGGGGCCATTGGAACCAATATTGATTTGATGTTGGATAGCAGCTGATGGAAAATCCCACCAAGAACAAAGAGGCTGATAGCCAAAAGTCCATTCACACCTAATGAGAAATTTCTATTTTCTTTTGAGGGATGAGGTTTTTTTTTTTTCCATGAAAAAGAGAAAATTGATCTATTTTCTAAGTTTCCATAGAAAAAGTACTCTCTTTATGACCGAATGTTTGTGTTTTATCTACCTGGTTAGTTGAACACTGTAATTAGCCGCCACCTTCCATCTGGGCCGGGCTGGGGTTCGAATATATTAAATTATCATGTCATTTTTCTTCTTACAACTTAATTATCATGTCATTGTTTAATTTATAATTGGGTTTTTTTTATGGAAGGACCTCCATATTTTAAAACCATCTCAGAAGTTTTTAGTTTTTACCTAAACCTCCTTGACTCGCGGTGAAAAGATTGCTCATTGGTCCTTTTTCGCGGATGAAAATAAAGTGCCATTACCCTAACTTATTAATAACATCTCTTACTCATTACATCAAGACTATCAAAACTAGTCACCCCCCACATACACACAGTTCTCGGATGAAAATTATCCGACACTAGAAGTCTCCATCATCTTGTGAATCAAGGTTTTAGTTACAATAGCAGTGTACAACCTGGGATGAACGGCTGTCGTGTTTGTACGTAGTTTGAAACTCCAGGCATCATGACATGATCCTTGCACCTTCTAGGAAACACCAATTACTTGTATGGATTATGCTTGAGCCCCCCCAAATGACGATTGCTTGATTTTCAATTTGTCAAACTGTGCTATTATATTTAGGGGACAATGAAAGATGAAGAACACCCCGTGGACGTTAGGGTGATCCTTATGGACCCCATTTTCGGTCATCAATGGTTGGTTCATAGCAGTTTACAAAGTACTGAAATTCTGAATGACGGTTATTTTTAGAACTTCTTGCAGTGATCTGGGGTAACTTCTTGTCACAATTTGATGAAAAACATAAGAGTTGGATTACAATGAACTAATGGTTTTTCTGTTTTTTTCAGTCCTGATGGGACCCATTATTTTGACCCATTAGATCACTACCATTTGACCGTGTGGAATCCACATGCAAGGAGGTGTTAGCTTAGGAAAATCTACGTTGCTTTCATGCTAGGGACCCTGAAAATTAGTGGGCGGTGAGCAATTGGAGAATATCATAATATTTGCTCTAGGACAGAAGTATTCAGGGAAAAATACAAGATAGAGAGCTTCCTTGCACCTATTAGATTTCCTTTTACTAGGGAATCATTTACACTAACTATGATTCGGGAAGAAAAATACAAGAAGCCTAGTGGATGAAGCAACACTGTAGAGCATGACAGCCGGTGCTTTGTCTTTTTACAAAGCCCTCCATTGAGAAGTGGTAATCGGGTCTGATAAATCAAAGAAGAAAAGGTAAAGAGAGGAAGGCCTGTCCATTGAGATAAAATTACAAGTTGAGCCTACCGGTTTGTGGAATATATTTATGGATCACCATTCAGATAAAAAGGTGGGGCATCCATGATGGAAAAACGATGGTATTTGAATTTTGACGGAGAACAGCAAAGGGCCGCTGATAAAATGAAAACTCACAAAGAGCCCACCCATTGATGATAATGCCTCAATGTGATTTTCCATCAATTTCCAGCCACATCCCTTTTACATTTATAAGATATACGTACCATCAATGCCTACGCCATATCTATTTTTCATCAACCAAATCAGTCAAAAAACTGAATATCTCAAGATCATGGCTCATTATTTTTTATGCGGCTTGTATATTTTTAGGAGGCTGGAACAAGCAGTTTAATTCCCTCAATAGATAAGTTTCTTTGTGGGGAGTCCCCCTGTGTTGATCACTGATATTGCAGCCCACATCGACAGGAACTAGGGTCTACAGTGCCTGCCATTTGATGGTAGTTAAAGTGTAAAACCGTTAGTTGTGCAGAGGACACAAGGGAATGTCGAAAAGGCCTTTTGTATCTCTTGCTATATGGAGTATACCATCCGCAGGATATTTCAAACGGTATTCTTGTGGGGCCCATCGTTTGGTGAGGTTGACCTTTGACCATTACTCAGATGGGCCCCTCCATTGTTAGCCCTGTTCTTGAAGGTACACTTTCATTTGGCCTGTCTTCTATTGAATGCGGTCCATCGCTAAAATGTCAATTCAAGTGGTTAGAATTTTCTAATCTTACTTAATGTCTTGAGCTATCCTCCAACCATGTGGGTCTCATCAGATCGACAAAGTGGACAAGAAAGATCATGACCACCTTATGTTGGGTCCTAAAAATATACCATCATGAGAATCTTTTAATTCTATGCACACCACATGACTCAAGGAGACTCATCCTAATTAAATGTATTTGGCTTGGTCAAGTCAATCCATACCGTCCAAACTGCGAGACTAATACCCTTGAGGTTGCCTAAAGTTCACTCCAATGAAACTACCAACCCATTGATATCACCATTAAATGACTGATGTAGCGGAAGCATCTATGAGGAAGATTCACACGAATAATTAGAAAATAACTTTCTATTAATCTGTTGATTTGGTTAGGAATACCAGTTAATAGGCATCAAAATTCGTTGATTCAATTGAATACCGAAAATTGGAAGGAACAAAGGATGAAAATTCCTCTGAAAGTTTATTCAATATCTGTTCTGACCGTCATCAGACTTACAAAGGATATATATATAACCCTAAAACAAAAAAGAAGCCCTAAAATGGAAAAATTACAAAATAATACGAAAATTATTCAATTTTCCCAAAAAGGAAAAAATTGAAATAAAGACACAACTAGAAACTATTAATCACAACCAATCCAATGCAAAAAACGGAAACTTATTTTGACCTTCCTACCTAAATTTATTACCCAAACAAATCTTACCAAAAATAGAAAAAATGCGTTTTTAGTGGTCTAACAATAGAATATGCCCGAAAAAGGATGTGCATCAGCGGCAAAGCCACTGAATTGTGTTTATTGGCTCGCTTCCACAAAAAAAAAATATTTAATTTCTCAAAAAACGGACACTATGAAAGGCTTCCCCTAAAAACCGAATATATGCTTTATTTGACCCTACGTCGGTCCCACCTTGCCATGAAATTAAAGCTTTTCTGCACTGCATCAATGACCCTTTAAAAGCCTTAGCCAAGGGGAATAAAAAAAAATCAAAAAATTAAGATGTTTAAGCAAGAAGGTTTAAGGAGTTCACAAGACATTTTAATATGAAAAGAGAGAGACTTTGGTACATGGTGCGACCGCGTGGAAAGCGGAAAGGCCAAAGTAACCAATTTTTCTGTGAATTCACAAAAAATCATTTCTGATGGCGGTCTGTCTCTATTTTGTGTAGCATGCCTTTTCCGCAAATCTAGATTTTTATAGCACCGTACAAACATGTCCTTAATAAAAAAAAGCAAAAATCATAAAGTTAACACCTTTATTTAAATAAGATAAAACTTCAATGATAATGATGCAATAATCAATACCTTTCTAAGGAAAAACGACGACTTGGATAGTATTGCGTATGGATGCCTACACCATTTTTAGTTTAAAAACTTGATGGTTTTCCAAGACTTTAAGCGAGAAATTCATGCATGGCCCTGCCCCATCACGAAGCTTCTGCGTGCCCCCGTTTGTCCTTATCAATTAAGCTATCAAAGGACCACACCACTATCTATTCTAAATGAAAATGATACTGATGCATGAAATGATTAAACCACTGTATAAGCGATAATATCCACATCTAAACAGGATTAAGAACCGCATGACCCATGAAAGGAAGACCCGAGTTGCGAAAATGATTGCCCAACAGATGACTAAAAAGGCATTAAAGCTTTCAAGTCGCAAAAATGGTCTGTGTTACACTTTATATGGGAATGATAACAATCAATCTACATAGATTATCATTTTAAATTTACATGTCTAAGGCAAATAAGTCCATAATGGTGACCGACAGAGGATGATGAAGATTTAGCTTTACTTTAGGAAATTAGAGGTGGAATGAGTATTAATTCATAAATGGAACCTGACATATGAATTAGGATCATGACACTTAATTTTGGACCTATTTAATTTTTTAGTCAGGATTTGGGTTTGCTAAGTTGGACCTTAAGATGTTTGGGTTTGGACATGGGTTACATATACGAGCTGTGTACATATATATATATATATATATGGGAGACATTCATATACATCCATCCCTCATCATAGGGTAAGTGATACTTACATGGCTTTCCCTCTTTACACGTGAATATTCCTTTTTATGTATATGACTATATATGACTTTTCTTCTTTTGCACATGAAAATTTTCAATTATGGAAATGTCTCCCATCATATGGTAAGGGATAGATGTACATGAATATTCTCATATATATATATATATGGAGATGCTCCAATGGAAGCATCTTTCAGCTTATTATGAAAGATAAGTGGGGGGCCTCCTGTCACGAACCTATTTAGATTTGGACCTACACCCAAACCCGATGCCTTAGTAAGTCCTAGGATTGAGACCAGACTTGGATCCATACCCAAATCCAAAAATGATTTGTTGTTATTTTGGGTCTGAAAATCACTCGATACAGCTAGACCCGATCCGTTGCCATCCATGCCAAAAGCATTTGGTTTTCAAACACGCCTAAACAAATAAGTATTGACCCAAACAAGTCCTATTGGTTTTCAACACAACCTTTAAAGACAAGTATCGACCCAAGCCAGTCCTAGGAGCCATAATAAGGAATTAAAGCCTTATTTTACAGAAGGTGCCATTATATAGTTCATGAACACACATATATGTTAGAACCTATAGGTAGGGCATCAACAATTTCCTAGATAACTTAAGTTTGGTGTCAAGATGTCATGTTGCAAGCTCATAATAGTACTTAACTCCATCCTACTTCTGAACCATTTTGTCGGCATTAATCACTGCTAACTGTAATCAGCGACAACCTGATTAAGAAGAGATTTCAGATATCATAGTAATAAGTAAGCAACGATAAACATTATTTTGCAATGTTAACTTTCACAATTAATTAAAGCCTGGGTTTATACTATGTAATGAGTAGCAAAAGCTTAATTCTAGATGAGCTTCATGAGAGATAATTGCCTCTTAACGCAATGTAAAACTCTTTATTAGTGCATGAAAATGATTGAATCTCCTTGATAGGGCCTTGTGAACCGCCCAAAAGCTATATATAGCAGTCTCAATCCTGATTAGCAGCAACAAAAACCTAATAAAAATGCACTGATTGGACCTTTGTCACAGACAATTCATACATGTCATGCTGTTGATGTCAAAGTTGGTTGTTTATGATCAAAATTAGTAAGAAACCCCAATTATAGAATATGACATCCATGTTAGTAAAAAAAAAAGAAGAAATTTCTAGATATTGAACATTATGGGTTTGATAGTAAGTCCTTGAAAAGAAGGCTGCAAACTACCCACAAACGATAATTGGATAATTATGGATTTCTAATCAGGACCCATAAAGCAACTATCTCATGGTCGGCATTTAATGGGAATGATATAATAAGGAGCTGGTAAGCGATAATACATCTGTTTCTTCCTTGCTAATTAGTTAGAGAACACTGAAACGATAATCTTAAAGACTTGGCAGCCTTGTGTTGCAAGTCATAGCATATTCTCTTTAAAAACGCGTCTCTAATGTGATAAGTGCAAAACCTTCATCTGGTCCAATGGCCCCATTGACGTCTCTCCTTTATGAAGATGTGGCACCATCAACCCTGCATTATTCTTTCCCTATATAAACACCTTGGTGTATCGTTACAACCATCATCACCTCTCTCTCTCTCTCTCTCTCTCTCTCTCTCTCGTATACAAACACAATCATGTTTCTCACTGGTACAAACATATACCAACATCTAGGCTCAAAGCATGGTGATCAAAGAAAGAAGCTCATCATATGGGCATGTTCAGTCTCTCTAATATTACTAGTTTTCATAGCCACAATTTCTTGCTTACCAACAAAAGTTCAAGGAGGCAAAGCAAAGTCTTTCCCTTCTCAAACATCCATCACCATTGTCTCTAGAGCCATTGTCTCGGCTTGCAAGAACACACTCTACAAAGAGACATGCATATCTTCCCTCAGAGGAACTACCGCAAAAACTCCTAAAGAGCTCTTTGAGCTCTCTGTCCAACATGCGGCAGACCTAGCCACCTCCGCGCGGTCCCATGCTTACAACATAACCATCTTGGACCAAAAGAGTCGGACCAATTTACCCACTGGGGTAGATGATTGCTCCGAGTTGCTTGAAGATAGTGTGGAGAGATTGTCCAATGTCCTAGACTCCACCAAGGGAGCATCTCCAGATGACATCCAAACATGGTTAAGCGCTGCGTTAACCAACCAAGAGACTTGTCTTGATAGCCTTAAGAGTGTGAATTCTCCCTTGGAGAAGGAATTGATGGAAAGAGCAAAGAACTCGTCTCAATCCATAAGTAACTCACTAGCCATGTACATGTCCATGAAGGGAGGTGAGACGAAGAAGTCGGTTGGCGGCGGTGGACGCAGATTGTTGTCCGATGGATTTCCTGATTGGGTGTCGACGAGCGACCGGAACCTTCTCGATGCCCCGATCGGAGAAATCCGACCGCACGCCGTGGTGGCCAAGGATGGGAGTGGGACACATGGGACCATTGGTGAGGCACTCTTGGCTGCTTCCCTCGCAGCTGGGGGTGGCAGGTCTGTGATTCATGTGAAGGCAGGGACCTATAGTGAGGATAGTATAAAGATTCCAAAAGGGCAGAACATTATGTTGGTGGGAGATGGGAAGGGTGTAACGGTCATAACGGGGCACAAAAGTGCCAACGGCGGTTATTCGACCTTCAGTTCTGCCACTGTTGGTAAGGATTTCTGTTTCAATCTTTTTTTATCTATCATGTATGTGTTGAGGACACGACAACCGACCGTGTGGGGGTCCTACTTTTCAAGTCAAACGTCTTGTCCTTTATCTGGCCGAATAGAAAAATGGCCTGCTTTAACGTGTATATCTACCGTGCAGGCCGCACACCCGGTCACCCAAAGGACCGGCCGACCCAAGAGTTTTTGTGTATGAACCCTTCTGTACTAATTGATAATCCACTTGGTGTGGGGTACAGTTGGGGTTAATACAAGTTGGGCATATTTGGATGTGTTGTGTGGTGTGGTAGTATGGTGTGGTAGAGTGAAGTGAAGTGAAGTAAGCTGAAGGCTCCATTACTTAAATAAAAAAAGATAAGGAGTCATATTAAAAGTAGAATTTCAAAATGTTCCCTCTTTTTTCCTTTTATAGAAAGTTAAAAAAGCAATCATTTTTTAACTAAAAGATGAAAAATCTCCATTTTTCTATAAAATAGTAAAAAAAATTCATACCAAACAACTAAAAATAAAACATCATCATAACCCCTTATATTTTATTCTCTCTTGATTTGATGCTTCACCTCACTTTACTTTAATTCACCATATATCAAAACTGGCGGAGTGAGGTGGAGCCTCAAACAAAAGAGAGAATAAAATATAAGGGAGTCTAACCATAATATGATGGTCTTTTGTATTTAGTAGTTTAATAATTAATTTTTTTATATACTTTTTGTGAAAAAAGTGGATGGTGTTTTGTTATTTAGTGGATTGAATATGTTATTTTTTGACTTCTTTTTTATTTAGTGGATGGTGACTTTTTTTTACTTTTGATATGACCCATAAGTCTTTTTTATATCTTTTAAATGGGACCTTTACTTCACTTTACACTAATAGTAAATTACCAAACGGTGAGGGTATATTGTTTGTTGAGAGGATTCCGTCGTAAATTAGAAAATCATTTTGGTTTTCAATATAACACACTCTATTCTATTGAGTCCGAATCCTTTGAGGTTTTTACCAACGGTGACTGTGAGTAGACCAGTCATGGTCTACCACATCATTGTGGAATGCTTGCTATTCACATGAGCAGTGCATGCCCCATCCATGGCACGCATCTCCACCCACAGTGATGTAGCGGACCGTGATTGGTCCATTCACGATCACCGTGGGTCGAAAGGCATCAAAGAATCCCGATTCTACTCTACTGTTTGGTGCAACATATTTACCTCATGTATAGAGAAGAGGAGGGATTGATTTTCCTTTGTTGAGAGGATTTCACATTCCTTTGAGAGGGAGAGGAATGTGGATTGCTCTCTTCCTTAGAACCAAATAATTTGAGGAGCATAGAATTTTTTTGTTGCACAAACAAGTTTTTAGGAATCTAAATTCTATAATGAGGCCATGGGTCACGTCTAAGTAGAACTAGATATACTTAGACATATGGGGCATGTTTGTTTAGAGCTGTGGAAAACTAAATCTGTGCAGAAACTTTTCCATGTTCGGCGAAAAATCAAGTTTGACCCCATCAAAAAGTGTTTTATGTGAAATTGCAAAAAAGTGGGCTCATGTTTTTCAATTTTTGTTATGAAAAAGTGACTGAACTAGAGGTGGGATTTACCATAGTATCCACGTACTTTCCACCAAAAAGCAAACGCGCCCGTAAATAACATAAATAGTAACTGGTATATATTTGGTCCAAGTCTTTATCCAAGCTGGGTCTCGATCGCGGAGACTCTCCTCTCTCTCATGCCATTCGATTGTAATTCCAATGGGCGTGGACCACCCAATGACCTTGTTGGGTATGTACGGTCCCCACGATTGAGACCCAATTTGGGTGAAGACATAGACCGAATATGCTAGTATGCGTAAGTTGATATCCATAGGTGTGTATGTATGCATATTTAGAAGTTCATTTCTAGTCAAGGTGGGGATTGGAACTAACCCATATATCATATGATAAAATTTAATCGCCCAAACTTTGATCCAAATGGCATGTTTCTTTACTAGAATTCTTGATAGAAATTATCAGGAATTCCAGTGGCTAGGGTTTTTCGGTCATGATGTAGCATTTTTAAATCCTTTGTTTTTTTGTCAAGAATTTCTGAATTCCAGTACATGAAATGTCTTAATTGACCTTTGAGAGTTTAGGAATTACACCCTCTTTGCATTTTGATGGAATTCCTGAATGCTTAAGTCCAAAGGAGCATCGAGAAATTCCACATTGTCAGAAAATTCAGAAATTTCCTAAACATGAATTCCTAAAATTCTAGTAAAGAAGCGGCCCTAAAGAATCAATGGGTCCAAAATAGATACCCAAATCTGTGTCTTCCCGTGTATGTCACAGTCATATCCATGTAAATGGTTGTCTATTACCATCCTTATAATTTTTTATGACCCCATATATTTATTTGGCTTTATCGACAAAACTCCACTAATTTGCTTTTTGCATATGGGTGCTTAGCCAAAGCCCACTTCAACCAAATTAGGTCCTCTTTAGCTTAAAGCTGAAAATACATGCAGAAAGTTTTCAACTTTGCAATTGGTTAGAGCCCCATGGCCTTCCATACGTACAGCAACAATAAAAGAAAAAGGGATAGAAGGGTTAAGATCATCCAATCACAGTGACCAACGGTCACAAATTTCTGTTGGCTACCATTTAAATGCATCTTTCAATTTCAGGGGTCAGTGGAGGTGGCTTCATTGCCCGCGATATATCCATTGTCAACAGCGCGGGTCCCTCTGGAGAACAAGCAGTCGCTCTGAGAGTGAGCTCAGACAAGGCTGTTATTTACCGATGTGCGCTTGATGGCTACCAAGACACTCTCTATACTCTATCCGACCGTCAATTTTACAGAGAGACAGACATCTATGGCACCGTTGATTTCATCTTTGGAAATTCTGCTGCTGTTTTCCAAAATTGCAACCTAATTGCTAAAAAGAGGGGTAACCCTAACTATGTCACTGCCCAAGGTCGATCTGACCCGAACCAGAACACAGGCATCTCCATTCAAAATTGTAAGATATCGGGCGGTTCGAATACGTACCTTGGAAGGCCATGGAAGAAGTGTTCGAGGACCGTTGTGATGCAATCGAATTTGGATAGTTCGATCAATCGGGCAGGATGGTCCCAATGGAGTGGGAGCTCTGGCCTCAGTACATTGTATTATGGTGAGTACATGAACACAGGCCCTGGTGCGTCCACATCTGGAAGGGTTGGGTGGTCCGGTTATCACCCATCATTGAGTACTGAAGAGGCGTCTAAATTCACGGTCGCAAATTTCATATCAGGCAATCAATGGCTGCCTTCCACCGGTGTCCCATTTGACGCTGGACTCTAGCCCTCTCATGCACAGACAGGGAGATGCATAACTCTGTGAATGTCATATTAACTAGTGTCTCTGTGGATTATAGTTATATGTAGCTTCAGTTGTATTTTTAGTCGATTTTATATGTGTGGACTGTGACATGCGTGTGACTAACTGTACATGCACGCAGTATTGTAGTCTGAGAATAAGAAAAATGGCCATTATTCAATAAATATATATATATATGGAGTTGTGAGATTTGGGAAAAAATAAAAGATTCTATATATGAAATTTTATTCTCTCAAAATATTGTAGAGTTGCAAACCGGCATCCAATTATTTGAGTATACGAAGTCTTTGATTTTAACTAAAGTCTTTCATTGAACTTATTTTTGGATTTGAGAGAAATCCGGATCCAAGTATCCGATTCCAAATAAAGTGACTCTTAAAACCCCAACAATCTAGAATAAAGTGGTTTAGATCAGAATCCATACATAATGGATCCAGAGCACTTGGATTAGGAACATGATCCTTGTATATCTTGACCCAAATATCCATAAATATTACGATAACACATATATTTAAAATAAATATATATTTTAAGGGTCTAAATAACTTGAATTATATTAATATTTGATAGTCTATTTAGACTTAATCATATGCAATTTAATCGTCCCACTTGTATAATTTTGTAAAAAATAATTGAAGCTCTTCCATCCATGTATAGTGGGGATAGAAACTGAATTCATTTTTTACCCTATGTTTGGAAATGGGGTAAAATGAGTTGAAGGAAAAAAAAGAGGAGAAAATGGAGGGAAAGTTAAAACTGGGGGTGTTTGTTAAGGGGGGAAGGGAATTTGGGGGTAAAATTTTTAAAATTTCACCCTTAAAATTTTCCTTCAAAAATTGGGAAAAAGAGGGAGAAAAAAAGGGGAAAGAGGGAGCAAATTACTTAATTGTCATTTCCCTTACTTGAATCGTTTACAAAAGTAAGGCTAAAATGATAATTTTCTCACTACTCCTTTCCCCTATTTTTTTACTAAAACAAACAAGAGGAGGGAATTTTCCCTCCCCTCCCCTCCCCCTTCCCAAACATAGTGATAAGGTTTTTTTTTCTTATGATGTGGTTTGATCCTATCCCCATGTATTTTTACCAGGCAGGACTGGCTTTTCTTTTTTTTTTTTCTTTCCTTGAGTTAATGTAACACTTTGTCCCGAGTTAATCGAGATTAACTCTAATTAATCTGGCTTAATGCTAATTGAATGTGTTTAAGGAATTAATGTGGCTTTAGGGTCAAATTGAATTGAAATGGTCTCAAATGATCAATTTGAGCATAATGAGAAAGATAAATGAATGAATTGAGTGAATTAAAGGGATTTTAGACTTAGAGTGAAGATACGAGGACTTTTTCGTAAATACGAATTTCGGCGTATTTCGTCGAATACGAAAACTCTTGATACATGCACGTGTATCTCGAAGAGTATGTTAAGTTCCGTAACAATAGCGATTCCATTCGATGTGAATTGGATCAAATGACCATTCATTTGACTAGAATTGGAATTAGGGGAATTATGGGAGCGCTCAATGCAAAAATGGGTCTTATAACAAGATGATGATGAACTTGGGTTCATTCATCATCCTAGCTCAGTTCTCTCTTCCTCTCTTTCTTTCTTTCTTCTTTCTTCCAATCTCTATCTCTATATAGTGTGGAGTGGAAGCTTCACAAGTTGGTTGAAGATGCACTCTATCTTCATCATCATCTTCTCCATCTTGTTCTTTGTTTTCTTTGAGTTAAGCTTGAGAAGATCTCAAGAGTTTCCACCAAAGAGACTACAAGTAAGTGCTTAATGTTGGTTTCAAACTCCAAACTTCCTTAGTGATTGTTTTAGTGTTTCTTACATAAGAAACTCATTGGAATCCTCTTGAATGGATTAGTTTTGGGTTTTAGGTTCAAAAGAAGGTTTCAACAATGTTTTTCATCTCATATTCAAGCTAACAAAGGAGGTTCTTGTGGATTAATCTCCAAACAAGGCAAGTATACTCAATTCTTATGAATTATGATGTAAATGGACTTATTGGAACTCGAAGAGTTCAATCCCAAAAATTCCAGTTCAGAGAATTTTGAACTTCTGGGAGCAATTCGGTCAGCCAACAACCTGACCGACGCTTTCTGGGCTGAATCTCGCAGGAGATTTCAGTTTCTGTAAAGCTGACCGAACCGTTCGGTCAGCCAAGACTGAAAGCTCGATCGACCGACAGTCGACCGAACCACCTAACTGAGTTCTCTGAGTAGCTTTTGAGCTCTCTGGAATGGGAATCAAGACACAGTCGAACCGAGTTTGGTTAGCCGACACTGTAGGTTTTGTTAACCGACACCTGACCGACGAGGTAACCGAATTCTCTTTAGGAATGTCAGGAAATTGTATCAGTAAACTGAGCTTATGGAAAGCCGACCGACAGAGTTCAGTCAGCCGAAGTCCAGGGTTCGGTCAGCCAACAGGTGACCGACGTTGATGAGATTTCAGAATTTATTTCTGAAATTTTCCTAAACATTCATGGGTGTTAGCTAAACTTATGCGAATGTAAATTTCACTAAAAAGTGATGTCATCTAAAATAACACATACATTGCATAACAAATGTTTCACTCGAATGTTGTTTTAGGAAAATTTATTTGTTTACTTATTTAGTTGTTTAATTGTTTAAGTATTTCATACTTGAGTTGGCTTGTCCTCTCACATCTAATACCACTATGCTTCTTGTTGAGCTACCACTGAATAATGTATCGAATTAATGAATGAAATGAAATGAAAGGAAATGAACTGGAATGAACAACCCACTGTAATGAATTAAAGAATAAGTCTGCTGCAGTAAATGAAGTGTTCCGGAGCTCCGTAGGACCGGTGATCTCTGATCAAGACACTGGTGCACCCACACATTTGATAAGTCACTTAATAAAGTGTATAATATGACATTGAATGAGTCCGTCTTAAGGCTGGGTCATGAAGGGTGTGCCCTTCCGCCTATGCCATAGAGGACAATGCATGATACTAACTACTTCATTCAGGGAATAATTAAATGATACTGAATGCTTCATTCAGGAAAGGCTAAATGAAATTGTACTCGTTTCCTGAATCGATTTGACTTGTCTAGAAATGCTAAACACATTGTTATCATAGAATTGTGTATACATTGTTGAACCGTTGTGTTCACAGTGTTATTGATGACATTACAGGCCAACCTGCCTGTCCCGATATTACAGAGGCCACGCCGCCAGCGGAGGAAGCCAATCCGGTTCCTCTAGGAGGACTAAACGAGTGGATGTAACTCGGAGGGCATTTTGTAGAACATTTTGAAACATTTTTTAATATAGATTCATTTTGATGTAAATAGTAGTCACCTGCATTGTATTTGAATATGCATGGTTGACTTGAACTTGATAGGAAATGAAATATGTACATAAACTTTACTTCTATGTAAAGAGCTTGTATGGTTTGAATTTATTGTCAATGTATTTATATATTTCCGCAAAATATACATTTGACAGGTTATATGTAAGATCCTTTGTGAATCTCGCGTTGACTTCGGTGACGTAAGGTTTACGGGAGTAAGTATAATGATCGTGACTTGGGGTTTGGCAGTGGTAACCCTAATCTCGGGCCCGGGTCATAACATATGACGTCAGATTATGCAAATACAATACTTGGTTTCCTGTGATTTGAAGCTAGATCTATGAACCAACGGTGACTTGGCGAGGAGGGTTTATGCTTTTGACAATTCTGGACTTTTCCATCCAGCAGTATTGTTTTGATGTGGAATCTTCCCTTGCATGAATTCCACTTCCACACATGCGTGGTGTGGAATTTTTTAATCCCGTACCGAAGAGGGAGCTTTGTGTCAACTGTGACCACAAAATATTGAAAATGGGTGCCTTCATGAGCCCGAAGCCCCGAGTCCAGACAATGCCTATTCTTCGTTTCATGTTTCATGACAATGAGTTGATGTGCCAATATGAATGTCTGCGTCTGTCTGTACCTTGTCATGCACTATGTGATTCAGAATACGTGGCTTTCAATCGATGGAGTCTCAATCAAAACAGCATTTTTTTACAAATACAAATTTTCTCACCCAAGAAACATATGCTACAACCAGTCAGCAGTCAAATACAAATTTTCTCACCCAAGAAACAAATGCTTTGGACAATTTACATCCATCAATCTCGCCATCTGCCTTTTAATTTAGACAGGGACAAACAACCACCACCACTATATAAGTTTTTATTTTTTAACATGCAAGCGGATGTACTCTCAGGCAATATGGGACAAATGTATGAAAGGTATGTATGAGGATTCCACAATATTGAGGCAAAATCTTTATAATTTTTCCCATAGTCCTTTCTTTCGTCTTTTGGTGTAGAACTTTTATGTGGAAGGAGAAAATGCAAATTGATTTTTCTGAACAAAGAGGATTAATTTCAATTTCCAATCAGTAGGGTATGAATGCAAGATTTATCTCATCCACAAAAATAAGAATCAGTGAAGCTTTGATTCTTCTTGTTATATAAACACCCTGACCGACAATCAAAGGATGAAAATCCACTTCTTTTGACCATATATATATATAGGAGAAAATTACCCAAAAAATCTAGTAAATGTCCTGTGCACCAAAAAGGTCCTCATAATTCTTCTGTAACAATGAATGCTCTCCCGCCAATTTACTTCTATTGAGCGACTAATGTCATCGCTCGTATTTCTTCTTTCTTATCTTTCTTCTTCTTCTACTTCCTCTTCCTTTATCTCCCCCACTCCATTTTTTGCCTAACCTGCTCTCTCTCTCTCTCTCTCTCTCTCACACACACACATGCACATACTATTTCTCCCCTAACTTGCTGCCTCCGCTCTCTCTCTCTAATGATCTCCCATCTTCCTTCTATTCTGAAAACCCACACTAGGCATTCACTTCCATCAAAACCAGCTCTCTTTTTATTCTAAAGACATCATCTTTGATTTCTTCCATTAAAAAAAAAAAACCCTCACATCACAGGCTATAGTTCCATAAAAAATCACTTCTCATTCCCTCTAAAACTATTTTTCTTTCCATCTAAAAAACATATATTAGCTCTTCATCCCCATAAAAAAGAGCTCTATCTGAAAAGTCTCGAGGAACCCATTACAAGAAATCAATTTTATGAAACGAGTTTCTCTAAAAAAAATAAAATGATAATGTTGAATTTCTCCAATGGATTCGACTCATTCTTCTGCATCTTCCTCCATTTGGGGTTTTGAGGTTTTCCGGATTTTACTGTCTTTGATGAGGAATTCATGTTTGTGGGGTTTTCCGCATTGACCCAAGGAAGCCCATGAATTCACAACATTGAACAATAGAGTTTTTCAACATGTTAGGTGAAAAATGGAATGGGAGCAATGAAGAAGGAACAAAGAGAAGAGGAAGAAGATATACGAGCGACAATATCGTCATTAAATTAATAAGCGACAATATCGTTGCTCACCGTACTTAAAATTGGCGAGAGGGCCTCTACTATTACAGAGAAACTATAAGGGCCTTTTTGGTATACTAGACATCTAAAGTGATTTTTTCGGTAATTTCCTCTCTCTATATAAAAACTGGTCATTGAATTAGTATATATTAAAAAGAAATTCTTTGATTATTTTATATATAGCAATCAAGTCTTTTTCCTCCTTTTTTTCTTTCTAGGTGAAATTCTTCTATCTAAGTCATGAAAATAACGTATTCAGACGTCTTTAAGACAACGTTCATCGTAAAAGTGAATTGACTTAAATGCCCATGATCTTTGGGAGAAGCATCACAAATGAGAAAGGCTTTATTTTCACTTATGTAATGGTGAAAAAACTTTAGTTTATTGATCCAATGAAAATAAAGATATAGATCATCAACCTGACGATGAAAAGGCTTAGATCATTAATCCAACATCTAAAATGATGGATATCATCAACTCAATGATGAAAAATTGAAAATGCTTCTCCATTCATATAATAGTTAAAATTTGTATATCATAAAATATGGTGGATATCTGCAGACCATTTATCCAACTACAAAAAGAAGTAAAAGCAGATGTATAATAAAATTGTAGGAAAACACCATATATCCATATAATGGCATAAACAGTGTAGAACATTGAGAGCATCTCCAAGAGCTACTACATTTGTCCAACTCAGCATCTAACAGCAGTAAATGGCATATGATGTCTCCTCCAACAGAACCTCTATTTACATGTGGCAATTGACATATGAGTTGGTATGCCAAATATGACATACCAAAAAGTGAGCCTTCAAATAGTTTTTTTCAATATAATAATAATGATGTACGTTGTAAATCACTGTGGGGTGGAATATTGGCGTTGATGGCCCGTGGTTCAACGGGATTGATCCTATGGCCTGTTTAAGTAGCTGATGGAACCATGGACGTCAATGAATGTTACACGACTATATTTACAACAGTTTTTTTTTTTTTTTTTTTTTTTTTTGACTTTTTTGAATTTTAATGGGTAATTATAAATTGTGATAATTTGATAAACTCTTGAAGCTTGGATATCTATAAATTATGAGGGTTTGAAGTCATTTTTTTCCTCATTCACACTGTGGATGCTCAATTCTCTCAATTTTCTAATTTTTCTACCCAATATTCACAATATTTTGGTGAGGTATCCGAACTCCTTGCTGATGATGCCCCAAAGAAAAATGTTGTTGGTTGAGGTGAGTATTCGTGAACTCACAATATTTTTAGAATTTCATTCAAAACCACTTGCATATTTGTGACAAGAGAACACATTCTCAATTCCAAGCCGATCTGGTGGAGCACCTGTGGCATTTCCAAGGTCAATATGAAGAAGCTTGTGATTGACTATAATATTATGTAATTTGATTTTACGTTTTCAATGAAAAATGAGTTTCAAGTACAATTTGTGCATTTTTTATTTTTTAATAATTTATTACTTTAATAACATTTAAATCGTATCAAATCCCATTAAATATAAGTAAGATATATGTAATAAAGTAAATGAGGATTAAATGAAAAACAAAATAGATGAGATGTAGATCATCAATATAATGGTATAAGAGTCTCATACGACCAATCTAACAATACATTAGATATAAATCATCAATCTAATAGTGGAATGACACATTTATCAATCAAACAGTAAAAATATGTGGATCATGATCCAATGACATACTTGAGGCGGATCATCAATCTAACATTGGAAATGCACGAAGAAGTCAAATCAATGACATGTAAGAAGACAATATTTAGAGAATTTAGAATCCATCTAACACTACTTCTCTTCAATTGGGCCAGAGGCATTTTTGAGAAAAGGCAAGATACCTTGGCACTCGCACTCTGCCATACAAGCTTAAGAATTACAGCAACAATTTTGGAGGCTGCTAAATGCAAATCAAACTCGGCAGTGTGAAATTGATCAAAACAGTCAAATTATTCTCATGACTCCAATATCTGTTAGATTTTATCCTTCGACTTTAGAGAGGAGTGTTCATGGCCTGGGTTTGACTAAAAGCTTATGCAGGCATGACCCGGTTTTAAAATCATAGTTTCATTCTCGGCCCAAACATGACATGGACCTTAAGTATCTTGACTGAGCCCGATCCGCCTAAAAAATGTCAGGCCTGAGCCCACCCATTTAGTCAAAACGTTCTCTCACTTTTTTGCATTTCTATGACTTGTTTGAAGTTGAACAAATCAGTCAAACTATATGCATCATCCATTCGGGCTGGGCTTCTATGGGCCCTGGCCTTCTTTCATTTAATCCAAGCCCAGCACAAATATTAATTGGCCATAGAATTTAGATCCAGGATCGACCCGAGTACTCAAACCCAAGGCCCAAACCAGTCCAAAGCGAACTGTGCCCAGCACGTGATCTCGTGCGTTGGCACGTGCCACTGAAACTTCCCTGGAAAAGAAGCATTTTCAAGAAAGAAAGGTTTTGTTTTGGCGCCTTCAAACCCACTTCAAAATCTCTCCCTCTCTCTCTCTCTCTCTCTCTCTCAGTGCCAGTTGCAATGGAGCAGCAGCAGCAGAAGCACCAGAAGATGGCCGAGGAACAGGAAATGGAAGAAATTCAGCACGGCCCTCTGCTGGTCGAGCAGCTCCAGGTAATACCCAAACCCTAGATTTCGATAATCGCTGCAAGTTCTCAGCTTTCTTCGATTTTCATATCCATCCAGTCATATATTGAAATGGGTCAATCTTATTTTGTTTGCTCGAGTTGGGTTTTTCTTCGTATCTTTGAAATGGCTTGGATTTCTCCCTTTTCCGCATGTAGCATCTGGGTTCTTGGATTTCCTTCCTAATTCACCGTTTTATGCAGATAGACGGATTCCATTTCTTAGGGTTATTGAGAACTTCTGGGTTTTTCTTTCCTTCTCCAATCTCTGTTTGTCGATGAGCGAAATTGGGTTTCTCTGATATTTTCTTTTTTGTTTCTCACTCCATAGTGAAAAGTTCTTTGTCATGATTCCATGTTGTCTCTTTTAGGGGAATCTGATATTTCATCAAAGTCTTTCTTGGGTTATTGAAATTTGGGTGGACATGAATGTTCACAAGGTTTTATTTCTTGTCAACTGACTGAAAAAGATTGTGTTAGGGTATAATGCTGTTATTTTAGCTCATTCAAATCATTGGAATTGTTGATTTTTGTTTCTTGCTATCTTAAAGGCATCTGGTATAGCTTCCATTGATGTGAAAAAACTCAAAGATGCTGGTCTGTGCACGGTGGAAGCTGTTGCATATTCGCCTCGGAAAGATCTTTTGCAAATCAAAGGAATCAGTGAAGCAAAAGTCGACAAGATCATTGAAGCAGGCATGTTATTTGTCATGGGGATGTTTATCTACCATGTATTATTCTTCTTTATTCTTTCCTTATGTTGACAAATTTACATTTTTTTTGGAAAGTTGATAAATTTACTTATTACGTATAAAAGAGTTAACAAAAAGAAATGTGGATTGATGTGGCCTCTCTATTGACAGCTTCAAAGCTGGTTCCACTGGGTTTTACTAGTGCCAGCCAGCTCCATGCACAGAGGCTTGAAATCATTCAGATAACTTCAGGTTCAAGGGAACTTGACAAGATCCTTGAAGGTAAGCTTTGAGCAGATATTCTTTAGGAATTTGTCCTAAATTCTAATGCCAGCAGCAGTATAAAATCATAGTAGTTTGTTTCTAAACAATGTTACAGGGTTGCAGTGCACTTGAATGTAGCCCCGAATGCTAGCTGCTTAAATTTCTTAGTTGAATGATGATTATTCAATTTTCTTTTTGATTAGCAACAGTAATGATGATTACTCGATCAACTGTTCACTCGAGGCAACATTCATTTAGGAAACTGCATAAATTGATCACTAGTTCTTTGCCCTATCCATGCCAAATCGATATTGGTGGTGTAATCGCTAATGTAGATGTAATATGGAACAGGGAGAGCTTAATACTTCTACTTAATGCAGTTTTTGCTTCAATGGCACTGCTTAAATGCTCTGTTGAAGGATAACCATTCATCCTAGAAAAGTTTCAAATTGCTTGCTATTACTTGAGATCCGAAAATGAAGTTATAATTTGTTTTAAAAACTAAACATGGTTAGTTTTGATCAGGAGGAATTGAAACTGGTTCGATTACTGAAATTTATGGTGAATTTCGATCCGGAAAGACTCAGCTGTGTCACACTCTCTGTGTTACTTGTCAAGTAAGATGCTGAACTCTTAACTTTTTTTTTTTCTTTCATTTATCTGCACTAAGAAATACGTGAATATCTCTCTCTCACCAGATGTGTTTGTTCTTTCCTCTTATTATTATTATTTTTTTTGTCATTTGATGAGGGGAAAACTTCTCTCACCATTTCCTTCGAGTGACATGTATGGTGAATGTTGTTATTTCAGCTTCCATTGGATCAAGGAGGTGGCGAGGGGAAAGCTTTATACATTGATGCTGAGGGTACTTTCAGGCCACAAAGACTCTTACAGATAGCAGACAGGTGATATGCTAATACATCAATTTCTACGCTTGGAGCACTGGTGTTGTATCATGTTGTTACCAATTTCAGTACATGCATGACTACTTCTACATCCAATTTACATGTATCCTGTAATATATTAGGTATATGAGAATCCGAACTACTGGTAGTGTTTTGTGGGTGTTGGACAGATGAAACATACATCATCTAATGCATTTGATGTCAAGGCACATTTAGAGAAGTTGAACTGAATTATTGAAGCAAAGGAATAAAAGAAAAATGAAGCCAGCCCCACAAGTGCAAGCTGCGATCTAGGAGCCGAGCCCCCTATTCTTAAATGCCTGACTGTGTGGTCCATGATTTTATTTTATTTTTTCATGTGAAATTGATCTCTGTCCTCAATTTTTTTTTTCTCCTAAAAAGGTTCTTTGGTAACTGCAAAATGGGAGAAAAAAAGTGTGGAAGTTCGGGTAGAGCATTTTTCACCTTTGTGCCTTATACGGTCCCTGCATAGTTGGGAATCTCCACTCACTTGAATCACACTTACGGTCAGAATTTTAACATGTTAGTGTCAATTTAATGGTCTACATTAGAATTTTAACATGTTATCGGAGTTTCTCACATGAACATCAAGATGGGGCGGGTTGTTCTACCAAAAAAAGAAAAAGAAGGGGTGGGGTGACTAAACTTGTAATTGTTTTTGTTAAGATAATTTTAAAAGTTGAGGAAACAGTGTTTTGCACATTGTGTTCCCTGTGGTGTAAATCCATGGCCTAGTTGGGCTGATTTGTTTGTGTTTATTTTACTTATTCTCCTTTTTGCTAGTGGTTTAGTTTGCTTTGTGGATCGGAATCAAATATGGGTTAAATCTTAATCTGGATTGCATTGGCTATCAGTATCTGTAACTGACTGTGTTTTAACTTTTGAGGACATTAAGTCATATCAGCCATCACACTTCCTGTATTTGTGCTCAAATTTTTACCCACATCCAGGAATCAAGGTTGTTGTAATGTTTTAGCCCAGTATAAACCAATACTTGAATGTGCTCAATGTTTTCTATCAATATAATTGTTTTTTTTCCCCTGATCAGTGCCAAACAGTAATACCCAATTGGTACTCATAGATGCATGTTGAATATGTTTTAGTTGATCCATGCTCCACTGCACTTGTTATATTCAAACTCGTTTGTGATTCTTTTTTATATTCTCATAAGAAACATAAAACTCACCTTCCTTTCTCTCATATCCATGGAACTTGACTTCATAAATCTGTCTTTGACTGTGACCTAGTAATCCTCAATCCATTTGACTCAAAAGCCTTTCTCCTAAGTTTTAGCTTATCATTTAGTTGCTTTCTTGTCTAAGTAATGAGTACCATATTATTTGCTAACAACATTTTCTAGGGAACTTTTTTTTTGATATTTACTAGGAAGTTATCTATGACCAAGGCAAATAAACAGCGGACCTGCGATTCTATCATACTCCAATAGTGGATATCTCCCCACACACAATTCCAACACTTGTTATTAGTCCATCCATAACCTTTTTTTTTTTTTTCTTTATTTTATTTTTCACACAAGGATTTGAACCCACACATGCTTCACATGTTCCTAACCAGCTAACACACAGCCAGGGACGACTTGGATAATTTTGATATAATTGTCAAGGATGCATTTTTCCTCTTCAATATCTAACACATTAACTACCTTGTCATCTTATACTAGGCCTCGTCATCTCATAGCAGGCCTTCTAAATCAATAAAAATCACTTGATGGCGAGTGTCACAAATAAATATTATAGAACTAAACTTGAAGGGTTTGTTGACTTTTGCATGGGATGCCAATACAATCCTATCTCTATCAGTATCTTTGATTTAGGTGCAATAAGGTTGTCATATCTCTTTCCCCCATTATATGCTGTAGATTATGGGTTTAACCTTAATTCTAACATTAGGAACATGTGAACCTTGCAGGTTTGGATTGAATGGTGCTGATGTTTTAGAGAATGTAGCTTATGCCAGAGCATACAACACCGATCATCAATCACGGCTTTTGCTAGAAGCAGCTTCTATGATGGTGGAAGCCAGGTATCTTCGGTTCTAAGTGGCCTATTTTGTATTTGTGGCCTGGCTAGTGGTGGACATGATTTTTTTGTTGAAATGAACATCTTAAACCTGTATTAACATGGATTTTTGTATTGGCTTCTTCACAAGGCATTGAGTTCTTGAACTAATTTAAACATTATTTTTTGTAATAGGCAAAATATGATTCTGTTTCTTGTCTTTTGAATTTTAAACTATTGCAATTTTTATTTCTTGATTGCTTGGCATAAGATTTGCACATTATACACCAATAGAAAATTGCACTTTATTTGAAGTCTAATTTTATTTATCATGTTGTTGTTTCCTTAAAAAGAAACATTTATTTGTATTAATTTAAACATCTTGCGGATTCTGCAAATATTAGTTTTAGGATTTCCTGAATCCAACGAGATTTTTATATTCATACTTGAATTCATTCAATGTATCTCCCTAACTGTCTACCTATTCCAGTAGATTGTTGGCAGGCCAAAAGAAAAGGAAAAAAAAAATCTATTTTCAGTTTTAGTTATTCCTTTTCTGAATAGTTAACTGTCAAAGATTCAATATATTTTATGAGAAATATAAGAGTTGATTTTTTAATTACATTCTTAGGTTTTTCTGGTTTAATTGTTATAAGACACATGGATTTAGGCACAAAATAAATTAGAAGATGAAACTAGTATAAAGGGCCATATTTCAGTAGGGCCCTTAGTCATTTGCCAATTTCCCCTATGGTTGCCAGAGTAAGGTAGAAGCGGGGAACGCATACAATCGGAGAGCTCAATACAATTGAGAGTTCTATGCTGTGTTTGGGAAGGGTGAACCATTTCCAAAACAGAATCTATTGATTCTCTCCCTATTGATTGGAACATAGGTGCGATGATTTACTTAAAGGGTGAGGTCCTTGGTTCAAGTCCAGGATGGTCCTGCTGCGCCATGGTAAAGAATCGAAGAAGCATCTGACTCCATTTTTTGTGCTCCAGTTGTCTCAGGGAGATACAGCTTTTTTGTAGAGCTTTTGATATTGTCTGATTTGAATTTTTATAATTGTTGGGAGATACTCACAAATGGTAATGGGCCTTGTTGGTGCAGGGCAGAGAAAACTCTGTTTCCTTTAGTGCAAATTCTCAGTAGTCTTAAGTCCACTTGGAAACTAATACTCAAGCTGATTAGCATTATTATTGAAATTACTTACTGGCATGTGTGATATCATATACAACTGTGTCCTGTCATATTCAACAGCAGGAAAAGTGTTTTGCTGACATGTATGACATCAGACAGATACAACTCGCTGCCATATTCAACCTCAGGAAAGATTAAGATCCTGAACAATTAAACCAGTTAAGCGGCATTGAATAATGCATCATTATCTAAAACTAAATTCCTAATCTAACAAGGATACCTAGTTTTAGATATCTAAATCCCAATGGCACTAATTGTATAGGCATGGAAAAAATAACTCAAAATATGAACCCTGGCCTGTATTGATGTGACTTCTCTTTGGCAATGATGATGGTGGCCATTCCACACACATCCTGAGATTATAGTTCACTTGGGGCTGAAAGTAAAGGGTGATAGGTTTATGTAATTTTAATGATTTGTATATTACTGGTGATCACATAATAAATTATGAATGGATTTTTTGCTCTCCAGTTCAAAAAAAGAAAAAGAAAAAAAAAATAGAATGCAATTTTTTACTCTTGCATATTTGATCATCAATGGTTCTTTCTCCATTCAGGAGATCTTAGATTGATCATATTGATATACTTTTCTAGTTAATATTTTTGTTAGTCTCCATCAATTGTGTCTGATGTGAGCACAGATTATCAGTTGTATCCGTTTATTTCCAACTTAACGTATGGTTTGGACAATGTGCTTGTGAAATCACATTATGTTCACTATTTAAACGGAACACATTACTGACTTTAATATCGCATTACTACGACAATTCTTGTTCTGTTCTCTTTCTTTCAACTTTGTGATATTCTCAAATTTCCTGCAGTTGAGTTTGATTTCCAAACTTCATCCCAATTGCATGGTGAATGAATTTTAGACGTCTGATTGGTATTATCTTGAATAGGTTCGCCCTTATGATAGTGGACAGTGCTACGGCATTATACAGAACAGATTTTTCGGGGAGGGGAGAGCTGTCAGCAAGGCAAATGCATCTGGCAAAGTTCCTGAGGAGTCTTCAGAAGTTGGCAGATGAGGTAACCCATATTTTCCATATTCCCCTTCTTTGTTCATGCTTTTTTGCGTCTATGAAGATGATGTGATGATACTGTCAATGCGACTTCTATCTGAAGCATTTCATAGACATAGTTCCTTTCCAGAATGATCTTTAGCTAATTGCTTATGGAATATATTATGTGACAAGCTGCTTTTGTATATTAGTAAATTTATTTTAAAAATTCTTTTTTAATATGTAATTAAGTGCACCTTCCTGAATAAGGACACTTTAATTTCCCTGGACAGAAGGAATGGTTATCCATCTAGTATTCCCTTTTTTTTTTTTTTTTTTTTTTTTTTTTTTTTTTTTTGGGAAATGGTAATCAGAGGGGGTTTAGGCAAGCGTGTCTTACCCTAAATCAAAGTGTTGATCTGAATTTGTAAGGCTGTGATAGACCATCGCACTTAATGGGCTTTCTGATTTCCACTTCACGATAAACCTGAAGCAGGATGAGCACTCATTTCTATCTCTGCCCCCAAACCTATTCCAGCTTCATTTACCTGTGAGATTCACTTCTTGAAATGGATAAATATAACTAACGTATGATTGACTTGTTTGAGAGCTGAACATGATGTTTTAATGTCCTTTAAAGAATTTGTAATATGGTTGGTGTGTAGTTTGGCGTAGCAGTAGTGATTACCAATCAAGTTGTTGCACAAGTGGATGGGTCCGCAATGTTTGCCGGTCCCCAA
Source organism: Persea americana (assembly GCA_029852735.1). Taxonomy (NCBI): domain Eukaryota; kingdom Viridiplantae; phylum Streptophyta; class Magnoliopsida; order Laurales; family Lauraceae; genus Persea; species Persea americana. The sequence goes on along the minus strand of CM056817.1, from coordinate 49,461,825 downwards.
ATCAAGCCTATTGGTGGAAACATCATGGCTCATGCTACTACTACAAGGTCTGTTTCTATCAAATCCTAAATTTTCTCCTTTTTGCTGTTCTCTTTCTTTTCTTCCATCTCAGTTGATATCCTCTTTCTGTATCAGGCTCGCTGTCCGCAAGGGTAGGGGGGAAGAGCGCATCTGTAAAGTGATAAGTTCTCCTTGTTTACCAGAAGCAGAAGCACGGTTTCAGATTTCCCCAGAAGGCGTTACTGATGCAAAAGACTAATCCCTGCAAACTCCCTTCAACATTTTTTTGGCTCCTCATCTTCAATTTATATCCATTGGCACCTCCATTGATTTACAATCCCTTTGCTGGTTCCTTATTAGCAGATCCATGATGTTTTGTTAGTAACTGCGTGTTGTCATGAGGTAGAAGTGTGCCTGTTTTAATCCATGCAAGGAGGAGAATCATCTCTACTGAAGAGCTGCTCAAGTAGAAGCATTGTACATTTCCTGTAGTACAGAGTCATGATCCTTCTGTTTATGCTGTTATCTTTCAAATTTTGCTTGTTGCTATAAAAGCAAGTCAGTGCAGTTAATCTCAGTGTTTTGAATGAATGGAATTTACTACCAATCTCAATGTTTTGAATGAATGGAATTTACTGCCATATGTGAAGTAACGAAAATACTAATTCTACTGTTAAAGATGGGTTTTGCATTTATCGAGGTTTGAAAACTTGGATGTGGCGAGGGTCTGATACAGTTATTGAGACTCAGTGACCATTATATAGCAATATGGTTGAAATGATTTTCCTTGTTTCAGGGTAATGGATTGAGTTCTTGGAGCCCTTGTCAAGTTCTTAGGCACTAATCATTTTCGGTAAGTACGGGTTAAGGTTTTTTACTTATGTAATTTGTATTTTCTATTATAAGTTTGCAATGAGCCAAAAATTCTACCGATCAAGTGTTTTTTTTTTTTTAAAACAAAGAGCCAAAAATTCTCAGCTAACAGCAGACAGCATTGTTTTCAATTGTTCATGTGGTCCATTTCTGGGGTTCCACTTGGGCCCACCTTTGATGAGTTCATTCCTCCCATTAACACTTACTAATACTGCCCCTGCCGCTCTGTGCACTAAGCAAATTTGATACTCATCTAACCTTTATTCACAGTTGGATTGAATATATGAAAGAAAGTATGGTAATTTACTAGGTGATAACTGGCTATTCATTTTCCATATACCTCCGGTTCATTTTAATTACGTACAGAAATAAAATCCTAGGTATTCAATTACATGAAACTAAAAGGCCCTAAATGAAGTTCCATTTTTATGGAATGGCATGTTACAAAAAATTCATTCAAATTCAGGTAATAGTCACCATTTGATTTTATCACATAGAGGGGGGAAAAATAATTTGCCCCCACCTGATAAATCCAAGGGGATTATTACTCCAAGACACTGTCCATCCATGTAGATTCGGGTCAGATAAGTTGTCCGGGCTTATAAGCCCTAATTGGGCCGTAAATTTGGTTTGGGCCTACTGTGTGACCTGATGGCTTAACAGGCTGTAATTGGCCTACATATCCTAAAAAAACATGACTATAGGTCCGACTATAGTGTAAAACTCATTCTGAATTGCCCTGACTTGGCTGAGTTCACTCAGCTCGGTGGACCCCTGAGACTCGGCTAACTTGCCTCAATTAATTTGCTTGGTTTTGGTTCTAAGCTCCTGAGGTTTTTTGGTTTTGGTAAAAAGTTCCTGAGTTTTAAACTTACGAGTTAAGTCTTGCAATTTAATGTAAGGGGAAACGTTACAAATGGGTTAGGCCTGGCCCCCACTTGAGGCTTAAGGGCTGGATCCTACTATGAATATTAAACCCAATAATTAAGTGGGCTGGGAATGCACAAGGCTCAAGCCAGCTTGATCCCAGCCTTGCTCAGCCCTACTATATGCATAGTAGCAGTTGTGAAAAAACAGGGTCGAGTTGGCTCGTGACTCAACGGAGTCGCTTCATTTTAGATAAAGACCAAGTCAAATCCGGAGGAGACTCGTTATACATGAAAAGAATATTAACAGGATGTTTTCCTCCGTGTGTGGTTCTCTTCTTCTTCTTCTTCTTCTTCTTCTTCTTCTTCTTCTTCTTAATATATAAATTTTATAACTTAGATTAATCATTCTTCTTCTTCTTCTTCTTCTTCTTCTGAATATATAAATTTTATAACTTAGATTAATCATTATGAATGCAGGTAAACTAATACATATGTATAATTTAATAAATGCTAAATTTAGTTTCCAAACATTTTTTAAGAATAATTTAAATGTTAAGTGACTATCCCAAGCAATGCATAATGAATCCTCTAAAAGTGACATTGAGTGGTGGGTGGCATTGGCTTTTGGATTTGCGTGTCTGACTCTGACTGACAAGAGCTAATAAGACAACAAAATCTCGTCGAGAGAGACAGTGATCAAATCACTTGGCCGACTAGGAAAAGGAAGAACGCATCAACTTCAATGATGCAGCACGCGATGTGATTGGCATAATACAACACTACTGATCGTATTTGCAATGTCCCTCCCAATATCAATATCAACAAAAAAAACTAGGAATTCCTATAACAGTTGATGGGGCTCAGCTAATGATCCATGGGCCATAAAACAGGAGTCACCGATCTGGTGCTCAGCGGAGGGTGGGGGCACTATAAACAATATTATTATCTAATCGTGTCAGACAAGCAAGAAGACAGACTTCAGTCTGTAATCATCTCTCTTTAAGACCTCGGTCAAAGAACGAATGCTACATGCGCTCTCTCTCCCCATTGTAAATAGTAAACAGTGAAATTTTTAAGAGGGGTGGTCCTGTTCCTGCACATGTTACCTTGAATTCTGCATGGTGGGGCTTCCATCAAGGTTGGTCGTGGTCGTGGATGCCCTTAAAATCCCTGATTCTTTGGTTTGAGTTATTCTAACCAACAAGCATTAAATACTATTGTCCGCTACAAATTTGTACAAGGGTATTTCCATCTTTAAGGGCCGATTTGTTTGGGAGGAATACATACATATTAATTATATAAGAATTTATGGTTAAACGAGTTTTATTTTTATGATTATTAATGAGGTGATGGGGGAAGGATATAAAGTAGTGATGTTGATGAGATGAGATCTTAGGTTTTTCTAGGATTTGAATTATTCATTTCCCATATTTTCATGATTCTATTTTATTTTTTTTTTAAAAAGAAGGTTATTTGGGTGAATTTTGGGATATTGGCCATTGATCTTTTCCTTTTTTTTTTTTTTGTCACTTTGCATTCAATACTTATGCATTCTATATAAACAAACAGGCACGTTTCCAGCAAAAAAAAAGAGAAGAAAAAGGCCCTATATATTATCTTAACTTGATCAGCATTAAAAAAAAATAAAATTCAGCCACAATTCATATTAGTTGACCAGTATGTGAAGAGAGTATAGACGGTTGAATATAAAAAGCCAAAGAATGAAGTGGTTCTTGTAAAATATCAGAGAATTCAGGTTGATATATGTAAATCTCTCTTTTTAACCTATATCTAGATCCTTGCTATCCAACAAGTGGGCCACATCAATATTTACTCCAACAATGGAACCACAATGAAAATTCAAATCCTTATCCAAACACTCACATGTCCAAGTACTTTTTTCAAGGAACTAAAGTTCCCCAAACGGCCTGAAAAGTGGACAGGTGACTGAACACTCGGACGACTCATAGATACGGATCAAAGACCTTGGACCTTGGCACAGGAAAACTCACCGTGGGGTCTTCTGAAACATCGCAGAGAGCTCATTCACTGCTTGAAAGCTCCTGCTATTTCACATTCCAAAATATTTACCAGATTCCAGCACAGCAATATCAGCCAATGTGCAATTCCTCTCAAATTATTACCACATTTCCCCATGAATCCTCAGTCAAAGAAGCACTAGATGACCATGTAATTTTATGGGGTTCCGCATTGCAAGTGCTGTTTTCTTGGGTTCCTTGCAACCAAGTTGGCATACATATATACATCCATCCAGAACAGCCAATTTGCATTCCCCACCATAGTTGACTTGACCCATTATTTTCCTCTTCTAACTGAAATCACACAAAATCTGCTGGATTATAGTGAATAATATGCATTAACACATCCACAGTACATGTGGCAAGAATCTAAACAAAAACCAGATGATTCAACTTATGAGGGATGTGATTGGGAACAAATTTTGCATCTGGCATCGATCTGACGTTCCTAGGTGTTGATGGGCATTGAAAGAACAGTTGGGATTCAAACTAGTTACTGGGGTCACTTTCTGTCCATGTGTACCCCACAACTTTGAAAGAGTTTGGATCAACATTCATGTACTCATCAGCTTGCATATGACCCACCCTATTCTTACTGCACTGATGAATTCTTGAGGGAGAAGTGGGTATCTTTCTCCATTCCTCTTTCAGACGTGGTTTCCACAAGGGAAGCATCCACAGGAAGTGTGGTCTGAGGAAAAAGAGTTGTGCTGATTCTTTATCTTCTGTGCTTGTTCAGAGGCCCTTTGGAGTTGTTGTGAGTGTAGTAATTGTGCAGATGCTCTCCACTCTTCAGCTCTTCTATGAACAACTGCCATCCTTCTCATCAGCTTCTCTTCTAGATTTGATCTCATCTTTTGTATTTTCACCTACAAATAGAATTCATTGTCAATCTCTGTAATATCCAAATCGTAAAATTTCATGTAAAGATTCTCAATATGTGAAAATCAACACATTTCCTGGAAGAGTAAGAAGTTGGGAAATCACAGTAAAACATCAAAATTGGATTTTGAAGTTCTCAGCACAAAACCATTAAAAATCCAAGTTTACAATAGGATGTCAGGCCCATGGCATTTTTTTCTGAAAGCTTGGATTGAATAATGTAAATAGTTTTACCTCGATCAATGTGAAGGTAGAAAAAACTCTTAATTCATATACCAGTACCCCTCTATGCACTTTGATCATGAATTAGTACAAATAATTGCAATGCTCTTTTCCAAATGTAGAAAGGAAGTTTGTGTTTAAGGATAAAAATCTCACTTCTTTACAGTTGAGTGGAGGGAACTGAATAAATTTCATTCAGGAATCACTGGATCCAATGCAACGGGAAATGTAAAACTTCCACGTTCAGACCGCTGTCGCAATTATCACTCATATATTGAAAACACAAAACTTTGCTGCCTTATTTTCTGAAATGGAAACATATCAATAAATTGACTAGATTGGAAATATGTTATTGTGATAAGGTTTTAAATTTTAATACACCCAATAATACCATGACCAACATCGTACCCAAAAGAAAAAACAAGTTGTGGAAATGGTTGAGACTCATGGTTCGATAGATAGTTGAGTCAACTCGATATCCAGCCAAGTCAGCTTGACTCTTGAATTTTGAGTTGAGTTAACTTCTCAAGTCAGGTTGCACATATTTCTCGAGTAAACTACTGTTGAAAAAAAAAAATACTAACTGAACTACTAAAGACATTAGACTTGTACTTTGCAAATTATTTCAAAACTCTCAGCCCTTCATGACTGTCAGTGGATCCGTCAATTCTTCTGAGTGAAACCAACTAGATCAACATTTAGTGGACTTGAGCTACCCATTTTTCCAAAAAATACTTTGGGTCCATAGTATATAATGTGGCAGTTACGAATACGACTAACAGTCTCTAAGGGAAAGGGAAAGAAAAAAAAAGAACACCTCAAATTGGATGTACTGATCTGAACAAGCCCTGAGGCATCCCTCATCCAAAATGGGGCCCAATCAGATCACCAGCCTGCATCACCAGATCATGGGCTCCACTTCTATAGAGTGGGTAAAGCGGGCTCCTACTGCACATATTATGATGCTTCAGAACACAATAATTCTTCAAACTTTAGATGGATAAACATGTGACTGTGAGCTGTGTGCTGAGGAACACAGAGGAGAGACAATAAAGAAAGAAGAAAAGAAAAAAGAATAGCAGATGCCAGAAAGGGCTCGGGGCTCAAGAAACCATGTCTAGTAACAGACAAAGCTTACCATGGAGATGAATGAGACCTTCAGCGTGCGACCGAGATTGAAGAAATCTATTGTTCTAAGAAGTCAAGCAAAGTATTCAAGTAATAGTATTTAATTAAAGGACCAGACGCAGAAGTATCACTTCAGAAAAATCTCAAGAATGCTGTCCATCTTTCATCCCAGTGGTAGGTCCTTATTCCAAAGAATTATCATTGTATTTAGTAGCACCAAATCTAAACTCGTGGATATGCCTGGATTTCTTACATCAATTATGTGGAGGTGGAACAAGTTCTAGTAATAAATGGACCACAATGCGCCATATTTGCCTACGTTTTACAAGACGCAAAATTAGAAACTCGGGATCATCTTTAGAGCATTATTCCCCTTTTGTTTTGGCAAGATGTATGATCAAATATCAGTCAAGGCAATGAACCTATCCCACCAGAGGGACAACGCCTTAACTATGGCACCAGCCGATTTCATCAGCCTACATTGATCGCATCATGTGAAAATTTTGGGTAATGAAAGGAAAGCTGTTGGGAAGTCCCACATGGCCCAAGTCTGGAGTTTGACGGAGTTTGACGGGGCTTCATACTTAAAGAAATCAATTGTGAATGGAAACAAAGAAGCAAGCCCACAAAAGAAAAAAAAAAGGAACATATGCAGCTTTAATGGAAATACCTCGAGCTTTCTTGATTGAGCTTCTGCTTTTGCACTTTGAAGATTCACCCAAGCTTGAATCTTTGCTTCTTCTCTCTGATACCTGCAACTCACAAGAAATGAAAACAGTCAACAAATAAGAACACACAAAGAACTCACAACCAGCACTGTCTGGTAGCATGGTTGGTGAATCTGAATCATCCATCTGGTAAGCCCCACCACGGCCCATCCATGGTACAAAAATGCACTGTTTGGAAAACATTAGCCAGACAATTGACAGATTTTTCACCAATTAACTCTGGCCGATTGGATCCTTTTCATTCACAGCATAAGTTTGTAGATTAAGAAACTGCATTGCTTGTTTGATCTGCTTCCTTTATCATTTTGTCGTCTGTGATATTTATAGGTCCTTCCAGATGAACAATCCAGATTGCAATTCAACAGTCTGCCGCTTTCTTAACTCAATCCAATTCACCTTGAACAGCACTTGGTTTTCTCTTCTTCTTCCCAAGCACAAGCTCTGGACTCCACAATGCTCTTCCTGCAGTCCCCCATCTCAGAATGACGCAGGCTCTTTGATACCTCCTCGTCCTCCTCTTCCCTGGAGCTCCAGTTGGATGCCACTGAATCAAACTGCGTTCCAAGCTGGAGCTTTGCTAAGTGACAGTTCTGGAGCTCAGAGATGTCAATGAAGGCATTTGAAGCTGCCAAAGGCCCAGACCTGTTGGCCGGCGTGTTATGTCTGGCAGGTGAAGAGCTCTTGAATGGAGTGTGGCACCTTGAGGTGGTGGAGCTGCCAATGGGAGTCATCTCTGTCCCGATGTCTCGGTGCAGAACCTCAGGAACAACTTCAGTTGCAACATCTTTCATGGTTTCAGAGAGAGAGTTTCTGAACAAAAAGCCCTCTTTGGCGGGATCGCCATATTTAAAATTGGGATAGAATGGCTCCACATTGTCTGTAAATTTATCTGCCAAAGGAGATTGCAAGTGTGTATCCTCAAGAAAAGATCCTAATTGTTCTGCAAATTTAAATTTTGGGAAATAAAATCCAAGACTTCAATAGAAAATGTATATTAGGATAGTCCAAGTGGCTTCTTTCACAAACGAAAGAAGCAAATGCTCAAGAGTCAAGACACAATGTACAGCGCCCCAAAATCTTTACGGAGGAAATCACCACTGGGTTTTTCCTTCATAGATAGATAGTTAAACAACATCTTAACTTGAGGAAAAACATCAACTTGAAAGACTGATCAAACAGTTAATCAAGATTACATATAGCACCTATTGTGATAGGTGAGAATACAACAAAACTGAGCTGTAGCGCAAAAAAACCACTTGGTATCTGGGGAGAAAATAAGACTAACAAAGTACAGAAAAACAGAGCATTTGGTGTTTTTTAAAAGAGAGCAAGCTCAGAAAGCTCGGCAAAACTGAAGTTTGGAAGAAAAAAAAAAGAGCATCATGCTTCAGAAGAGGAAGAAGATCTTGCTATTACCAATGATGAAAAAAGTTCAAATAGTTCACCAAACCAAAAAAAAAAAAATTCAATGAGAAAATTTGCTCGCTTTAGAAGTAAAGGACTGACAGTGTTCAAACAATTAAGGAGCAAAGACCCCCACACCAAAAAAATGAAAAAGAAGAAATCAAACAGTTTTGAGCAGAACTCACGTTTCTAGAGACAAAGGCAAAGTTCGGATTAAAAAAAAAAAGACAAAGTGGGAAAAAAACGTTTCAAAGATAAGATCCCACCTTTCAAAAGTACTTCAGATGAGGCCCCATGAAAAGCTGAGTTGGAAGACTCCAAAGATAAAGACCCATTAAAGCCAACACCAAATCCTGAGACTTTTTCCTCTGTGACCCTGCATTTCTCTGCAAAGATATCTGCTTTCTGCTGAATGGCGTCATTTTGCTTGATAATCCTTGAAGCTTCTTGAGCTCTCATCACATGGGCAGGGGACTCATGGCATGAGCTGCTGATGAGCCACTTCTCAGCATCATCCCACTTAGAAGGGAAGCTCTTCCTAGAATGATTCCCCCCACTGAAGCTGAAAACAGGCCTTCCTGGAGTGGAAGGAGCTTCCAATCTCCTCTGCCCAACAACACTACTCCCTCCTCCTTCCCTCCTCTGAACAGACGAGCCTTCAAGAACAGCTATGCTCTCCATGCTGTTTCTAGGGGCCATTGGAAGGGCCTTCACAAAATCAGATGTCTCCTTGAGATTCAACTTGCAAAGAGGATCAGGAAAGGTATCTTCAAATGGGTTTTCTTTCTTCTTGATGTAGAAGCCCGGATCCCCCTCCAATGGCAATTCCTGAAAGAGCAGCACTTCAAAACATGGTGAGTTTTTGAGAGACTCAGATGAGAAAAGTTTGATTTTTGTCATTTTTGTTTTATTTCTCAATTTATATTTTGCAGTGAGATGAACAAATGCATTAAAAAAGAAAGAAAAGGATCAGATTCTTACTCTGTTAGATGGAAATGCAGGTGGAGTTTGCATGTATTTTGGTGTGAGATCCATAGGTGTGAGGTTTGAAGGGATTACTGATATGGGACTTGTGGAATCTCTAGCTTCTGAAGGTGGTTTTCCTTTTCTGATCATTTGGCCTAGGATGAAAGCTCTGTTTCAAGAAAGTGACAAGTTTGGCAGGTGAACAGGAAGGCTTCTGAGAAAGGAAGAGGCATTGACTGTTGGCAGCTCTGATCAAAAGACCATCTCTGCTTTACTTTATAAAATAAGAGAGAGACCCCTTTGAAAAACACCTCTCAAAATGTATGAAGAACTGAAAGCAAAGGAGCTCATATCCTACTGAGAGGCAGAGAGAGGGAAAGGAAATCAGTGTATGAGGAATCAAAGTAATTTAAATTTATGGGGGGAAGCTTCTTTGTTTGTTTTGTGGATCAAAAGCCATGGTGAGTACAGTTCAACACTGTTTCTTTCTGTCTGTTTCCTTCGTTACAAAGTAGTGCAGTTTTTTAGCTGCTTTCGAGAGAGTGGGGAGAAAGAGGGAGAAGTTTCACTGTTTGTCTTGGAAAATGAGAAAAATGTAATTAGAAAAAGAAGGGGTGAATGCTAGAAAGGACATGTGTTTTGCAGTGCTCCACGATAAAAAACTATAGTCTTGAAGGGCCTTTGATTTTGTTTCATTGTCTTGGGTCCTGGGTGATGTGAGTTTGCAGTGCAAAGGTGCGAATCAAGGGCCTTTTTGGTTGTTTTCATTGTTTTGGGCGATGTGAGGTGTCTTCCTTTTCATGGTAATTTAGGGCAAGGGCCTCTCTTGTTTGTCAAATTTTGAGAATTTTTTGGGGTTGATTTATGAGTTTTGTCCCCACTTGGTTTTACAAATGCAAAAAGACATAAAAGCATTTTGAAAACTGAGGTTTAAAGAATTTTACAAGCCAAAAGTGTCGTTTTCTGAAGCTAATTTGTTAATATCTCATCAACAAATATAAAATCCCAAATGCTAGAGAGAGAGCAATGGACATTGCTATCAAGAATTTCCAATAATAAAGCTTCTATAAGCCCTGAATAGAATATATAAACAATGAGATCTCATTGAAATGCCTGGGACAAGGACGAGTTTGCAGTGCAAAAGTGTGCTTCAAAGGGGCCTTTTTGTTTGTTTTCTTTGTTCTGGGTGAAGTGAGTTGTCTCACTTTCATGTTATATATTGGGCAATTATTGAAGTTCTGATACAGAGAGTTCTAAGCAAAATAAGCAGACAAGGAAACTCCTTCTGTGCTTGAAAATTTTAGATTAAGATATATTATAAACACCACAATGATGGTTTTAAAACTAGGGAACTCAAGCTTGGCCTCACTACCTCATTACACTTGGTCTAATTGGACTCACTCGACTCGGTGATGCACCGATCCAGTTGACTCGACCGAGTCGGGCGAAGCAGAATGAATTCCTAAACTATGCACACATGAAAGCAAACATTGACCGAGGCCTGGTTTAACTAGGGTTGCAAATGGGCTGGCCAAGCAGAACCAGTTATAACTAAGACTGACCAGTGATTTCCCTTCTTCTTAATTAACAAATCATTGGGTCAAAAGGGGTCAATTGACCCGGACCGATGATGAGATTACACACTAGCATAGTCTATCGGCCTATAATCTAGGTTTGACCGGAGTCAATTCCGGGTAATCCATGCTCGGTTCTTTTATTAAGATCGGATCATTCAAGTAATTGAGTAAACAGGTCAATTCTCATTACCAGATCTGTGAATGGGTCAAGTTCACCTCAAACTTAGGGTGGTCCATACGAGTAGGATAATTCAAGTAATTAGGTAAACAGGTATACTGTCAATAGTAGAGATGTAAAGGGGTCACATTTAACTCTAGATCCATATGTGTCTGTGGTCCATTTCTACCCCACCTCAAATGGGTGCCCATTGCCACAAATGAGCTCCATTTTGGGTAGACATTCAGCAGACTGTAGTTCTAAAATTTGATTTGCCTGAGTGACCCAGAAGGCATTGAGTCCTCTAAGCATGACAAGTTTAACTGAGTTTATGGCAGACTTGGTCACTCTTTGGAGTTAGTGTCCCTCCTGTTGAGTCAAGTTTAAAGCCATGTTTGGCATTTCTACTATTTTTCTGATAGACCATTTAAAATAGAGCTATTAAAAAAAGAGCTATAAAAAAAAGAGGGCATTTCAATTTTAGAAGATTTGCCTCTACGTTTTTTAGAGTCTATGCCTCTATTTTTCATATGTCCAGAAAGTGAGCATTTCAATTTTAGAAGATTTGCCTCTACTCCTCTAAAATAATAAGAGGACAAAGTTATCTACCAAACACTCTAATTTTTCTTACCTCTGTTCGATTTAGATAAATAGACAAATAAAGGTGAAATATAGAGATACCAAACATGCACTAAGATACATGGAATTAAGCTTTTGATCTATGCAGGAGACTATTTAGATTGGATTTCAATATGGACCCAACATGGAACTTATGCATTGTATCCAAATTGGCTTCAATTTAAAAAGGGGACCTAGTTCCAAATTTGAATTCAGATTCAAAATAAGATGTGGACTGCATTAGTATGATTGGATATAACAGCTTTCAAAATAGATTATCTAATTACACAAGTGAGACTATTAAATGGTATATGACTAAGCTATGTAAACTCAAATATCTTTATCACACAGTTTTATAGGCCTTCAAAACCTACATATAATATGGATGTCATCGTCTTGGATCTAGATCTTGGGATCAGACCATGTCAGGTCCCATATGCCTGATTTGGATCCGGATCCGAATTTCTTTGGGATCTAAAAATAGGTTTCATACCCACTTTATTTTGACCTGGAGACCGCAGATGCTCGGATAATTGGAAACCCATTTGTAACCCTAGTTTGGGTACAGGCGTTCTGACCCAACAACTAAACTGGCTGGACAAGGTTTCAGCAGACCGACCCGGCCCATTTGCAACTACAATTTCAAGCTTGCCATATCCCTTCCAAGCTGGACCATACTTGGATAAGAAAGTACACATTTCAATGAACATACTAGAGTTGTTCTGTCCGTTTATGAGTTGTTGCCTAGCTGGGTTTGGACTGAACCTGGGAGCGAAATCTTAGGACTGGCGCTTTTGTGGGCCATGCTGGCCATTCCTGAAAGGTTAGCCCAATCTCAGCAGATAGCAGTTAGGAACAGCTTTTTCATGGGCTCGAGCAGGGCCTCAATAGAACTTCATTGACCCAACATGCTTCAAGAGACAATCTTCATAATAAAGTTGACTCCATTGAAGCTATGGAAATGGGTCGAGTTTGGGGTGGATATATGGTGTGGCTGGACTCGATATCAAACGAAAGCATATTACCTGCATCCGCATCTATACCTAACCCATACCCTAGTTATGCAGTACCCAATCCCGAATGTAAACACATACCCAACTGCCTCAATCTGTGGTCTCATGTGGTCCACTTCCACTTCTAGCAGAATTCTATGAACAAGTTCTTCAAAAGTTTAAAAAATCTATTAAAAAAAGGCTCTTTTTTTTTTTTTTTTTTTACGATGTGGGTATTCTTGAGGTTTTTGACCCAACATGATTAATACCCAAGGTGAAGCCCGCTAAACCCACACAAATGTACACCCAATAAATTTGGGACTGTTTCGAATGTAAATTGGGGCTGAGGGAGTAAAACCAAGACTTATGCCACTCCACCAACTCCTAGTTCACATGTAGATACTCTTTGGAAGAGAGAAGTCTTTCACATGCTAGATCTCTCGAGTTCATTAAAAGGGAGAAGCAATACAAAGAGCAAAGAAGAGGAGAAAGGAACAGGAGAGATGTAACCAACCCCCCCCCCCCCCCCCCCCCCCCCCCCCCCCCCCCCCCCACTCTTATCTCCGTTCTACTCACTAGATAATGAGCTGGAACAACCAACTGTAGGGCCCACCAAAGGAGGTGTTGGGTTGCTGGCGTCTGACTATTTTCCAATGGGAATTTCACCCTGTTCAGAATATCAAATTTTCATCAAAATTGTTTGCATAACTTTCATTTGATTGCTCATGGTCACAGTGGTGGGCTAATATCACAATTTTAAGTCAGTCTGTTTGTATTAGAACACATAAAAATTGAATAAATAGAATAGTTAAAAATAAAGATTAAAAGTGAATTTCAAAAACTAAACATCAACTAACATTTTCTCATAGAATCTAAGGAAGAAGCTATTTAATGCTTCAATTACTTTGAATTCAAGTGCAACATCTACTTCAGATTGTTTAGACTTTTACACTCCAGAGAGGAGAAAGTGAAATTTGCCGCAGTAAGAGGTGAGTGATAGGTGACCCACATGACATGGAATGAATATGTGAGGGATTCTACAGTGGGAAAGTAGAAATAAACATGAATGAATGTGGGAAATGAGAGGGGACGGTAACAACCATCCATCAATTGAGAGTTGAAAGATCAAGTCATACTGATTGTCATATTTTGTTTTGTTGCAAGTGTTCCCGTACCTACCCTCCTCTTTTTAGGGTTGTGATGGCATATGTTGGCTTGCTTCCATTGGAGTGCATGTTCTTTCTCAGCACTTTATGAGTTAAAAGGGCACTCCACACTATAGACCCAGTATCCTTCAACGTTGGCCCCCACTCAAATATCCTGATCTTTTGGGGAAGGGAAGACCTCATATCTGCATAGTGCATATCAGGGGTAGGGAAATGTGATTAATATTTCGTAGGGTCAAGCTGTTTTTGCAGTGCAATTTGACCAAATGCCGATGCCCAAGGAAATCATGATTCTCAGTTGGGTCAGTGGACTTTTACAGAGTTCCACTGTTGAATTATTGGACGGACCACAGAGAGAATTTTATCTTAGACTTGACGTTTGAAGGTTCGGAATATGTATCATGTGAGGAATAGTGAGGCCTGGGAACCCGCTGGAAGCATGAGTGCATGACGGGAAGGCATTCCAATGATCTAAATAAAAACAAAAAGAAAAATAATAAGTTGAGAGAGAGAGAGATAATAATTTAAGACACATTTGTGCAACTCAACTGTCCTAAAAAAGAAAAAAAAAATAATCGATTTTCCTCTATGAAAAGAGCAATAAGCATCGATTGTCAAGGTGTTTTGTGCAAAGACATCATCGATAAAAAGAGGAATAAGCATTCTTTTTTCCCCACTTAGGAGCAAGGATTTGTATCATCAGCCTAAGAGGTCGGACTTTCTACTTTGCGGAAGTAAGAATGTATGCACCTGCACATCCTTAGTTAGTACAATGTTTTGAGGGTATCATAGTTGTCCAAAATCAACTCGTTGGATTAAGTTGGATGAGAGGCAATCGTAAATGATCAATCTAACTGTCTATAAAACGCAGTCAAATTTAGAAGAACATGCCAGGTTTGGATTGCTCATGGACTTAAGTGGCCCCACAATGCATCAGGAGTAAATCATTGCACAACTCAATAGTATCAGTTTTTAGAAACCTGAAACTTGTACTTTTGACTTGGTTGGCTTAGGGTACATTGAAGAGGGCCTTAACTCAACTGCCTCGAGTCAAATCAGCTGAGTCAGGGAGAGTCTTTTCAAGTTCCAAAGAGGTGGTTATTAACGTCTAAAATTCTTTTGGTGACTTCCGCACACTAGCCACCATACACTAAACAATACTTATTTCAAACTTTTGACACACTTTTTTTTTTCCATTCCATCCATGAATTGTGATGTGATAGGGTAGTTTTTCTGACCAAGTAAACTTCTTTTTAAGGCAAGTCAGGTCGATAGGATTAGGCATTATTGACAATGGTGTCATCATCAACAAAGGCTCATACCATCTATACAGGGCCCACAATTTTGAGGCATGGACAAGGGTCTTGACAACCCACTCATGGGTCACACCAGAAAAATAAAGGCTTCATGATATTGCATATAGCTGATCGATTGAGCCAATCTTCTTCACCAAAAAAACATTTGCACCAATACAACAACTTGCAGTTAAGACAAGTAATCACATATAAAAATGATAGTGATGCAAATTAAAAAGAATAAAATAGACCTATAAGCCAATGCATAAAAACCACTAAAGTCAATTAAAGGAGAGAGAGAGAGAGAGAGAGAGAGAGAGAGAGAAAACAAACATTACAATACATCAAACTCAACAGGTAATAGATAAGCTCCAATGGCCCCACCAGCCTATACCTAAATGTGTCATCATAGGAAGTAAGCATTTGTTTTTCCTTTTCCATGACAAGAGCATAGCACCATTCAATGCTTTTTATCAACATCTGTATATAAACAAATGCGCCCAAAGCGTTGCCACTCTTTTTAAACAAAACCCATGTTTTCAATCCTTCAACTCTCCTCATTTTCTTTCCTTTCTCTGCCTAACTCTGATGCCTCAAAGCTGGGATCAATGGCTATCAGATGCCCTTCTCTTCAAATCAGAATTCCAGGTGGAGATGTGAAGAAGTCTTGCACTCCCAAGGTTTGGGTCCTTCATAACAGTCACACGCCACTCAACAGGAAATCTACGACCCACATCCAATGCATCAGTAACAAGGTCTGGTTTTCTTCCCAAGGTCTGATTGTATTGTATTATGTGTATGTGTATACCCCAAAATATTATGGCAGGAAAGATGGTTATTGGGTCTCCTAAGGTGGCCTACCATGTCTTTTCTTTTCAACTTTTGGGTTGTGGGGTACTTTCTTCTCACTGATCAGAACCCAATAACTGCAGTTAGCAGTGTAATTCATTCAGGGTGGAGTTGGAAAAACAGTATCCCACCTAGTTCAATACTCAATTTTGAAAAAATTAATGCTGTCGCGATTTGAGGTGCACCCAAACACACACATCAAAACTGCTGATTTCCACCAGTGATTTGGTATTTCGCTGTACCAGGTTTTTGAGGATGAATCTAAAGGAATTGTCTGTTATGAAGATGCCAACGGGGAAGTGATCTGCGAGGGATACGACGACGAGGGCCCTCGGTTTTCCCAACAAAATTCGCGTAATCTCTATTATCAAAGGTAAATTACAAATCAAGAAGTAGCATATGAGCCATAGAGATCATGTGAAAACATAAGTCTGTTAACAATATTTTATGCATTTTGCTTGCCTTGCAGAAAATTTCAGATCCCAGATTTCTTTCCACCATCTTTGCTTCAAACCACTGAAGGGGTTGAATTCCAATGCATCAAAGTGTCTGTTAAAGATGAGGGCTTTGATTGTATGGATGTGAACGGGCTCTGCTAAAAAGTGCATTTTAAGGAATCTATCCTGGTAGATTCCTTTGTACATAAGTAAATTCAGGAGAAACAATAGAGTCACCTATCAGTTATTTGGCGAAAAGTTTCTTCTCTGCACATCTTCCCTCCAAGTTTGAGTTGTATTTTTTCAGCTACTTTGTCAATGTCCTTATATTTGATGAATAAATGATCACTTTCATGTCACCTTATCCCATCTGGTTTGAGTTCTGCTTCTCCATTGTATTCCTTGACAAGGCTCAATTCAAATCAGTGTACAAAATAAGATGTTGATTCTAACTACTTACTTTATGGAGCGAATTCCAGATATGTGAAAAATGACGGTCCACATCTCAAGTAGCAAAATCACCTACTAGCCTTGGTTTCTCATATATGAAAAATGATACCTGATATACAGAGAATGGTGACAAAACTCTCTACTTCAAAGATTCCATCATGACCAACTTGTGGTATGCTACCTATGTTAAATTTATATTTTCCTTTTTTCTTAAAAAAAAAAAAAAAAAGACTCTAATTAATGTTATGCTTCACTTTTGGGAAATACCAAATAAGACCCTGCTCTTTGTATAATTTCAAAAAAGTGATCCTCCAAATATTTTATATCTAATAAGTCCTAGTTTTATAATAATATCAAAATTATTAGTTCAATCAGCTTGCCCATCTCCATTACAAATTACAAAGATGGTGTTACTAACCATCTTCCCCCACTCACCCATCTCTCGAGGTTTTCACAAGTCTTAATCACTACCACTGTGATGCTCGACATGGATTTAGATGCACATTGGTTTGGTCAATGTCGACGTGTAATGGGTAATGAGTTTAGGCAAAATTTTCACCAACCGGAGACATGCACAAGGGCCACAGAATTCTCAATCCCCAAGATCCCCGAAGCATGACCTCATCAAGTGGGGAATGAAAATCCTGCACGAGAAACCAAAAACTTAGGTTAAGAGGAGGGGCCTGAGTTCGAAATAAACCAAATGTCATTCTCAGTTGGCTACTGGGCTCGTGTATGGGCCTGGGGTTTTGAGAGCAAACCAAATTTCATTCTCCACTCACCTAGTTATCATACTGAGACCACAGAAGGCCTGATACGGTGTATGGACCGCGGATATGGGCAGGAAATTCTGTGGAAATCGCATCGCAGGGACATTGATTTTTACATATGAAATTGAGGTATTGCATACAATATGTAGATATGAATGTAGATACATCATCCATTTTGTAGTAGTCAGGTACTAAAGCAAAAGGCCCAAGGAGTGAAAATCCCAAATTATATTGATACCCTATATATGGAAAAAATGATGGGGAACACAAATCAGTAGATCCAGTCTTGAATTCTCCAAATTCATTCATGCACGGAAATGCCTTGAACCCAAGCAAGACAACAAAAAATGATGCTTGTTACGTTTCCAACCATGTAACACAGCGGTGGACCATTGGCACCACTTTGACAAGCTCCATGCTTGCAACAAGAAAAACCATTGCATAGCAAAATTACCTCCATTCTCCATGTAATAACTTCTTAACAACAACAATGACAATAACAGATTCAAGACACCTTTTAGGCCGAGGAAGATATAACGTAGAAGCTCAATTGCATCAACAAATTTCAAACCATTTCTTCCAAAAAAAAAAAAAATCAAAGGAAAAAAATCGCTTGAGCCATTCAGTATGCCTCGAACCTTATAAAATGATTCTTAAAACAATCTATACCATCTACAAATTGAGATGATTCAGGTTGTATAATATTCCTTCCAATGAATGTTTTTTTTTTTTTGGTTTTCTAATGACAACCCCATACTAGAAATCCTCATCTTGTGCTTGATTGGACTAACACGCTTCCATACCAGCTTGATTTTCTCTCTTTTTCAGCCTTCTTCTATACCAACTTGAGGTTGGAGGGGGAGAGAGAGAGGACTAATCAGGATAATGATTACAGGTTTACCCTCACAGAGGAAGAATGAGATCATAGGTTTCTCGCTCCGTAAAGGAAAAAGATTAATTCCTCTGGCTGTCAAGAAAACAACGATCTTACTAATCCTGTCCTGAAATGAGAGTTCATCGGGCAACAGGATCGAGCTAAACTCAATTTCATCTGTCATCTGACAGTTCACAACCATCACTTGATGCCACTGTACTGAAAGAAAGGAATTACTTAATACTCAAGACAGTCGAGTTTCTTGCACATTAACATAATCACTTAATAAACACAAACAAACATGAACATAAACAGTTCACAATGCGGGCCCTGCACTGGAAGGCCATGACAGACATAGAGACAGAGACAGACAGACATCACTGATCATCCAAAAATTAATGGACAATTGAAATGATAAAGCCAATGGTCCAAATTAAACAAATGGATTATTATTTAAATCCGCTATTTTTCCCTTTTATGATCAATCCATTCAATTGGACATACCTGCATAATGAATGTGTGCATACAAATGAATAGCCATGTCTTACCAAAGTTCTCGAACAGTTCCACTTCCAAAATGCACAGTTGGGATTGATGCAGATGTATGTCATTTGAATATTATTAATGTTTACCTGCATATGAATAGTTATACTCTAGCAATGTAGCCAGTAGTTGAGAGAGAGAGAGAGAGAGAGAGAGAGAGAGAGAGCATAAAATGAACATGGAATGTGTTGCGCCTACCAGACAGCATTGTATATATTGCAACATGAACAGATATTGTACAAATATTTCACAGAGAGGTCACCTAATAATACCATTACCTCTGATGAACATATCATGGCGTAAAATAGCCTTGTTCTACATCTTTAACAAATCACGTATCTAAACAGTTACCATTTGATAAGGAAAAAAACAAAAACAAAAAACATATCTAAACGAGCACACAAATGAGGCTGCCATACAATTTAAAAAAAGATGAAGAAAAGAAAGAAAAACAAAAGGACAGGATGGATTCCCAACTTACATTTTGGCATATACAGGCGTGGGATTATCATATCATTCTAGAGATGTGCCCTGTAGATTGTCCTCGCCAAGGTCAGATTGCGACCGGCTAGGGATGATGGTAGGTGGGGACCACTGATCTGGGACCATAAGAAAGTACGCAGACATAGCTTTTCTGAACCGTTTTTTATATTGCATGGGGGAGATCACTGTTGGGGTCGTGTTCTTTGGTCCACCCAAAATGCCCGAAGTTTTCACCCACGTCTCAAGGTGTTTGTCCCATGTGTACTGCCTCATGAAATCGATGATACCCAGAACCAGCTCGTGCTTCTCCTCGTCCACCCCCACCAGCAGTGAATAATCCATTACATCAATTGACTGCAGGGCGATTGTACATAAAATTAAAGAGAACTCCATTTTTTTTTTCCATTATTGCAACAGAAAATAACATGTAGGGTACAAAACTGGCCAGTCATGACTCATGACAGTCCACTGCAGGACAAAAAGTATCCTGAGCCTTCAGTGTGTAGGAGTGGGGTTCATATGGAATCGAGGCTGCCCCCGCACCCCCACCCCCACCCCCGGGGATCTTGTCCCCCAACCTCTTGTGGAAACGAGGTGGCCTTATATAGGCTGGTGGCTCAGGAACCAGCTCCAGCCAGGGCAGCTCATACCGCTCACCCACTTCCCACTAGGAGTACTCCAGATATCATCGAAGATATTTTGAGTACTCCTGAGAATCAAAGAATCAAAATATGACCTAATCCAACAGATTGAGGATGCAGTTAAAGAGAGAAATGAAGGGGCAGTCATCAAATCAAATATGTCAATTTTTAGTCATTGATCCTGTTATTATGTTGGATGGGACTATCCCGATCCTTTGATCAACACGCCAATAAAGTGGTCAATAATGGAAACAAAAGAATTGATGACGGTAAAAAGGATTCAAACCTCAGAATCTAGTTACAGTTAGGGTACTAGTATTGTGTACTTAATTACAGGATAGTGCATGGATGCTCATTTGATCCAGTTTTCTCCTATGGTATGTAGTTCCTTATTTTTCCAGACTCCAGTTATTCTCAAGGAAATAATGTTACTTGAGAGTTACTCATATATATAGAAACCTACCACCATGAATTGCACTCATTCCAGTTGATGGCCCAACCATTATGCACAGTTGAATTTTCACCATGATAATAATGATATAATATCCACTTCCAAAAAAAAAAAAAGCACTTTCAAAACTGACAAAACTTCGAGGCTCCAACATCAAGGTTTAGTGGGTCCTATGACAGCAAAAAAATTTAAGCACCTTGTGGAACTCACTTGGATGCATACCAAGCATGAGAGAATGGTGCGATGAAGGCCTAAATCTGGATTAGACTTCGTTAAAAAAAAAAAAAAGCATGATCGCATCATCACAATCCTTAATGAGGAAAGACATAAATTTATAGGCAGATATATCTACTCTGGTTCAAATCCAGCTTGGCCAAATAATTTGTCGATCAATAGGGATAATATTACCAGTTTATCCTCCAGAAATGCTTAATACAGAGAATAGAGCAACTCCTACTTCAGAAATCTTGTATTAAAAAAACCTGAATTTATCCTAAGACAACTCAAGGAAAATTTCAAAGAGGAGAAATAACTTACACAAGGCGTTTATTGATCTAGAGAAGGCTTGCAATAGGGTGTCGTGGCAATTAATTGGAAAACATTGAAGAAAAAAGATATCCCTCCTAAGGGTTATGTCAAAATCATACAACAGTGTATAACAAGCAAGAGAATGGTTGGTTGGGTTACATCCAAGTTTACCGTTAACAGTTTATTTGCACCAAGGATCC
This sequence comes from Persea americana, assembly GCA_029852735.1. Lineage (NCBI taxonomy): Eukaryota > Viridiplantae > Streptophyta > Magnoliopsida > Laurales > Lauraceae > Persea > Persea americana. The sequence continues at coordinate 49,440,683 of CM056817.1, read as the reverse complement.
ACTTTGGGTACAACTTAACGAAAGATATCCATGACACATGTCCATAACATATGTGGTACTAGTTAGTCAAACAAAAAAGAGGGTGAATGATAAATTTGAACTCTGGAGTTTGGAGAAAAGCATTCAAGTCAATTGGGTTAAAGATTAGCAAAACAAGACAGAATAAGAGTGCAAGTTAGAGGATCTAAGACTAGAAAGAAAAAAAAAAGATGGTCAAAATTGAAAGCAACCTAACTTCCGTTAGGGTTGGACTATAGCTAGTACAATCAATACAGATACAGAGTGGACCCTCCCTCCCTCCCTCTCTCTCTCTCTCTCTCCCACACATCTAATAACACAACTTCAAACCCACCTTCTGAGAGAGAGCTGGTCCCAAATCACTATTTCTATGAATCCATCAATGTTGAGTCAGATGAGACTGAATCCTGCAGTTATTCCTATGGCAACTCTAAAAACCCACCTCCTTAGAAGATCTTTCTCTGCCAGTCACTATTTCTGTGAAATCAGCCTCTTTGAAGCAGATGAGACCAATCCTTTTATTCCTCTTTCAACTCTAAAAATCCACCTTCCCCTCACTGAACCCTCTCCCAAATCCCGCTCACTGTTTCTAAAGAAACCAGTGATTTTGTCTAGTTTGACTTCTCATTAGGGAGACACCAGGGTTTATGCAGGTCAACCCCAACCAACCCGTTTAAAAAAGGATCAGGTTATATTGACCCATGACTAACCCGTATATATTGCAAGTCAGGTTTGAAAAGTCAAACGCGGGTCATGTTTTGCCACCCTAAATGGAAGTTCCAACACTTCCGCCACTTCAGAGGAACTTAGTTGATGGTTACATTAAAGAAAGAAAAGAAAAGTGGATCCATATTTACAGTTGATAGCTAGGGTATTCCTTATACATACCGCGAGAAAAGAAGTATCATTCCAGACAGCTCTTTCCAGCAACCTTTTCGCCTTATTTCCAACAAAAATTGGAGAAGTTGGCATTGCTTCTATCAGGTTCTGATCCAGAAGAACTTTATTGGAACCACTTGAGTCTGGGTTATATCGTGATCGGGAAGATCCCTTGAGGTCATAAAGCCTCACTATGTTCCGTCCAAATAGAAGATTCTCCATGACAAGAACATCCATCCTTGACTCCTTCCCTCCTTTAAGGTGCTTTGATGTAACCTTTTACAACCGCAACAATAAAATAGTAAAGAATAAAAGTGAGAGAGTTTCAGAACAGCAATGGAAATTCCAAAAAAACAAGTCGATGTTCAGAAAGCTTCAGAATGTGTGTGAACCACCTCCCTGCTGAAAACAAAAAACTCAGTCGCCAAATATGGGAAGGTTTTACTACAATCTGGAAATCTCCCCTTTTATCCCCTTATGGAATCTACAGCTTGCTTTCATATTTGGGTTTTAGGGTACTAGATGCAAATAAACGAGTAGTAATGAAAGAGGAACCATAAGGTCCTGCGTGGCTGAATACAACAAATGTACAGTCTGCAATGCCTATGTTCATGAAAGGGGTCTCTCATTGATTGATAGCATAGAATGAACAATCCTAACTCATCAATCTAAGATACATATGGATGGTCGATAATTTAAAACAGAACTGGTTGAGAAGAATGTAAACGAATAAAAACAGACAAGAAGAATGCAAAATAATGATTACTGTGATCCCTCAAAACAGGATGCTTTCAGGGCATCATGCAGTGGTAACCAAAAAACCATGAAGGCACCTAAAACTGTAAAAGAATCGAAAGGTTCAGATAACTTCACATTTTCTTCTTCCAGTATAATTCCTCTACAACCTGTGCAGTGCAGATATATAATTGGGTCTCTCCTGATCTATTTAAGCACTAATAAGAATCAACTCTCCTGAGATTTCATAAAGAACCCTAAAAAACTGATGTAACCAAGGACACACGGATCACGTAGTTATACAGTATGTAATTTAGTTGTTAGAGTCCATTACATACTTGGCTGAGAGATTTTTTTCAAAAAATCCATCAGCTTTGAATGAAGGAGTCGTTGAGGGAATTAAATATCTCTAAAATGGGTCGAAAACCAGCTATTTTTATCAAAACCAAAGGGATCCACTGATTCTTGTCAGATTAATTATACCAAACTGGTTTAAACTTGGCTCAACATGAGCCCTTAGAATGTTACCAAAAAAACATGAGCCCTTACAAGTTAGAATGTCATATGGTTACATGAGAAGTTCCTCAACCATGTCAAGCAAGATGAATTCCATAGCTCAAAATAGTGTCTGATGAGAAACAATAAAAAATCGAGTTGAATCAACTTGACTAATTTCACACAAGGGTGCAATATATTTTAGAATCCCAGCACCAAGATGCATGCTCAAAAACACTGATTACAGTGTAACCATTTTGACTGTCTAAAACAAGTGACCAACTAAATTTTGAGATGAACTAGAACCCTGCCATCAATGAGTTTCAGTAAATCTTCATCATTCTTGAATGTTGTTAAAATCATGCCATTCTTCTAACTTCCAACATTTCATGGAATAACAAGTTACCGTTCGGAACTTCGGATTGAAAACTTTTACAAATTGTAGTTCCAGAAACAGGATTTGATGGGGACCATATAGCCAATCAGATTTTTGGCTTGTCATTTTGAGTACTTGGAAAAGAGAGACCCATACCTGATAAATTCCGAGTATTTTTGCCAGGCATGTTGGACATCCTGTTTCAATAGATCCAGAAAGATATTTAAAATATTCAGGAGCAAACTTGATAAAAGATTCTAACTCTGTCTTCGTGACCTGTTTGATGATAAACCGATCATCCAAGGTCTTTGCGAAAAAGACATTGCTCTTCCCACCTTGTGCCCCCCATTTCTTACAACGACTAAGAGACCTGATGAAATCAAGCTCCGAAGGGCAACAAGTTCGCCTCAAAGCATCAAAATGCTTTGCATAGTAGCAAGTTACATTATATTTCACCTTCGCCATTGAACTACTTTCATCTGTAGGAGAAACTCTGGAATGCAATGCTTTCGTATACAGGAGAGGATCCATGGCCAAAGAACTCCGGCTTCCAGAGTGAGATAAAATGCTGTCCTCTGTCGACCCTAAACTTTTCAAAGATTCAGAGATACTATCATCGAATGACTGAAGAGAGAGAAAGACACCGATGTCAGACAATGATAAAGAAACCGAAGAATCCCCAGTATCCTTTGGCTTCTCCCTTTCATCCAAAATTTGAGAATGATAGTCATTTGAAATCAGCGCATAAGCAATGATACTGGTTGGTTCGTCGTCATAAACAGGAACAACAGTCTCGTTGACCCCAACAGGCAGACGCAGCCGTGCTCCGCCTTGACATTCCAACTCCCGAAATGATGACACATACCTAGGATTATACTCACCAAGGGCCTCAAAAGTCGGGACATTGCCAAGCAGATTCTTGTTGGAAGCACCGTAGAAGTTCAGGATCGCAATCCAATTTGGGAAGTCATCCGCATGGTCAACCCCCTTAATGGGAATGACAGGTACAAAAGATCTGGTGGCCTCTACTTCCTTTCTCTCTGCCACATCAGCATGAGACATCAACACTTCAGCTTCAGGCATAGTTGGTGAATTGAATGCTGGTGCATCAGAAAGCCCGGAGCCATTTTCCAGTGGCGCTACACTCTCAGGGTGATTTTTTCCTGTCCAAGCTGCATCGAAGCTGTCTGACAGATTCTCCATAATTGGAAACTGACTATCTGAGAAGGCTCTACGGACAACAGCAGCAGATTCAAGAGGTTGAGGTTGATCATTGGAATGCATGATAGTAGAAAGGGAAGCCTTGTTTTCGATTCCGTTATTATAGTCTTGCTCAACAACTCCCCTCTGATCATCAACCGAATGAAAGATCGCTACTGGGGTCTCATTTAATTTGAGGCCTGGAGGAAGAGAGTGGGAATTGGAAAAAGCTCCAATTGGTTTGGAAGACGAATTACTCTCCACAGGCTCCTCGTTGTGTTTTGCAATAGAGCTAATTAGTTCCAGGTGAGGGCCACTGTCCAAACTGGCAGCAAGGATTAGGCAACGGTCCCATGCATAAGAATCAGCAAGCAACTGCCTCCGTAATCGATTGATCTCTAGAATATCGATGATAGGTTGACCCTTCTTTGCCTCCTTTTTAAGTGCTTTCTGGAGGGACTCCTGAACCACATCCAAATGTCAAGTGGGATGGGGTATGGTTTAAATTGCATAGCCTTCCACAAGAGATCAGAATGGAGGCCAGTGCATGAGGAAGTAAAAATGATGAAAAACAGGGCACTGCATAATAGCAATTACACAGTTTGCCGAATCTCCCAATCAGGAACATACAAAGCCCATGGTACCGTGATGCAGACTGTTGATCTGATGGGCCCATAGTGCACAGAAAATGGCCCTTGGATTACAAATTAAGAGAATCTAACCATTCACTCTTTGACCGTTCTCTGAACTGTTGCTCGCTTTCTATTCTTAATTGCCTTATAAATGCCATAAATGAGGTAAGATTTTAAATTATAGGAGATTTCAGGGCATCTTCCACAGTGGGTCCATCTTACCAACAGCATATGGATCATTGAAAAACTGCTGCATGTATAGAACTGAGAACAAAAGATAGAATTATTCCTCATGAAAAGAAAGTCATGATGTCACCTCAAACTTTGTTTTCTCCACTTGCAAGACTGCTTCAAGGTCTGCAATTCGACGTCTTGATTCCAAGAACTCTATTCCATTGTCAACTGACCCAGCACCATACCGTTCTGTGATTTGGTGTAAAGAGCTGAGTACTTCAGAAAATAAAGTCTTTCCTTTGTCAGCAACCTGTTACATGAGTGTTATATAAATTAGTTTCCACAAGATATGGGAACTTCACAGAAGCACAAATTATATAAAGCAACAGTTTGTCAAAATCCAACCTCATCTGCTTCATGCTGTATCCACTCCTGATGTTGGTAGTTGAACTCCAGTTTTGGTGGTGGGAGGTAAACTGAGTAAACATCAATAGATGCATAACGAAAGCAGGCAACCATTTTCCCAAATCTGATCGTATCAGCACAAAAAAAAATAAAAAATGAGAGAAAGGTAGGAAAAGCACATTATAGAGGCAGAGCAGAGCTGTTGCTCATTTTCTTTCGTTACATATCAATCGCTACCTTCATACAATGCCAGTGGTGCACATGTAAGAGAGATAAACCATTCAACCAGCAGGAATTGCCATAGATGGACCAAATCCCAAAAATACATTGGAAGGACAATTATAACACTTCAAAAATCCTAGAAGATCAGTTTTGAACTCTGTTCGATTTCTTTTCTTTGCCATCAATCTTATTTCCACAAAAGCCACACGCTCGAATGGTTAGGATTGTCAAATAAATATGGTTTTCAACTGCTGCCAACCCAAAGTAGGGACTGGCAGATGATCAGTTTGGATCCCATGCATGTGTGCATAGGCACCAACAATTTTTTTGAATGGTAGAGTTACTAGTAACTAAAAACTTATCAAGAGAAACAGGAAAACACATACAGGGGTGGGTAAGTGTTTTTTTTCTTTCAAGGTTGGTTGTGAGTTGTTGTTATTGTCGTTGTTGGGGGTGGGTGAGCGCGCGCGCGTGGGGGTGGGGGGGTGGGGGGGAGATTGATTTGTTTATATATATATATATAGAGAGAGAGAGAGATACCCATAGAACCGAAGACAGTCTCTGTGGAGAGAATGACCACAGCTAGCCACCCTGCTTGCAGCAGCATGATTTGAAAAGCTAAGTTCCAAAAATTTACCAAAAGATAGACCCCAAGCAGCATCAGACATAACTATTCTTCTGGTTGCCGGAGGGAATCCATTTGTTCGAGGACAACGCAAGCACCTGTGCCACATCCAGATCTTGCCGTCACGCTCCCCTGGTAAGGGAAACTCTGGTAGCCTCTTAACAGAGATAGTGAGGCTTCCTTGGCGATGAGTATAACAATGAACATGTGCTTCTCCCGGCATCTCACACGAAATACATCGAAAATTCTGACATGACCAACTAGCATTATCAAACTTATGAAATTATAAAAATGAAGGAATCAGGCACTGGTATTTGCAGAGGAATCACGAACAACTAGCATATGGATATCAACGTTGGATGCTTGACTACCTTATGTGTTGTATTGTAAAGACATGAATTCGAATCAATAGCATGGACAATGTTGGCATAGTCGGTTGTTATGACCAAAAGAGGAAAAATTAGGATTCTGATGCACAAGGATATGCACAGTGTCATAGTGTCCTTAACTGCCCAGTGCCCACTCCATTTAAGTATAGAATCCATGTTTGGTGATCCACAACATTGACCTGATAGGTTGGCATTATCATGAATGGAGATGCTCCAATATCTTCCAGACCATATGACCCTAGACAGCTAGAATACGGCCTATGAATATATGATGAGAAGGAAAATACCATAACAGTATCGAGAAATAATCAGGGATTGGATAGCCAGGATCTCAGTCTGGAAGATTATTTCAGCATCCCTGCCCATCAAATTAATAATCTGGATCATCATAATATGGGCCCAACTTGTGCAGAACATATGCATAAGGATCTATAATTCTTCTAAGGAAAACATGCTGTAATTTTTTTAATGGTAAACCATGCAGTGATTAATAATTAATAAATAACCTTACGTTGTCAAACAGATGATCTCGTAAAAACCGCCCCAAGGGTTTGTCAAAGCTTCCATAGTATTTGATGCGTAAAAGATGTGCACGGTCACATACAGTCCCTTTCCACACACACCGAGTTGACAGTGAAACCAAAATGCTCTGATGATCCGAAGGAGATGGAGGGAACTCTTCCTTGCTGGATGCTTGATCATCACGATGATTATCTTGATGGAAGGATCTCAGATCTAAAGAACCAAGTGGGTTTCCCATCATCTTCTGATCTTTAATCTGCAAATGGTCACCAACTCCATCTGAGGCCACCTGAGTTCCATACCCATTGTACGGGACCATGGGCTCATCCCCATAACGCTCAAAGCCTACTTTGCTTTGCTCTTCAAATGCGTAATATGGAGCACGCTGGTGCTCAATCGAAAGAGGAGAGACGGGGGCCCCACCTACCATGTCCACAACATGCTGGGCCTGGATACCTTTCTCAGCAGGTAGCTGTTTGAGGTCAACAGATGAAGCATTCATTTCGGTCATCCGAGAGTACGGACCATTTGATGCATAGTGTGTCACTACTGAATCCACTTCACTGAGAGGGGGGTTTCCCGGCAGCGAGGATGGGTCTGACACAAGAACACTATTAGATCTTTGATCCAGCTGTGGCTTTCCACCAGTAGCCGGAACTGTGAAACCAGGTATTGTAGAGATGGATCTGTCAATGCTAGATGGTTTATCAGGCAATGCAACCGTTATTGGGGATTTCAAGGGAAGTTCTGGAAGGGAGGCACCTTCATCTGCAAGAAAAGAAGTCTCCAGAGCCAAGTGATAGGCTGCAAAGACTCCATATTGGACAACATGTTTCACCTTCTTCAGCTCGTCACCATTAGCGCCTTTGAGCAAAACCTGAAAGAAAAACATAAGAAGGATTCATAAAGTACTGATTATGAATTGTACTCAGATCATATGAACATGGACCAAATCAAGCAGTTACATCAGTAGATCAAGAAATGAAGACAACAGGAAAATTTTATATCTCATTATTAAATTAGATTATGTGGAATGCGGCAGGAATTCTTTTACTTGGACAAGTTTAGGCATCATTGTCCTAAAGATGCAGAGAAGCAAAAGAAGAATCTGAAAAAGAGAAAAAAATATTTGAATTACTTGCTAGTCTTAATAAACACTTCAAAGTTCAAACCAACCTGGGCCCAATATTCTAGGTATTTTTACTTTACATTCACTAGGTGGTTGCGCTCTCATTCTTCGAGATGAGCAGCATCGAGCGGTGATTAATACACCACTTGCAAAATGGTCAACTCAAATGACTAGGTCTACTGGTGGAAGGTGTCAAGGACGAGGTTTGCGTGGCCGTAATGGGGGTTGAGTTAATGCCAGTGGCAAACACAGCTCAGGCCATGGCATGGATAACAGTGTTTATGACTGCTTCACTAGTTTCTAACCCACCCTCAAGCATCCCTCTGGAAGTAACCATAAGGGATACAATCCTGCTTTCTAAGAGTGAGTACAGTGCCCTGATTTAAGAGATGTCTTATCTTAAGGTCTCATCCTCTGCTACAGTTGCCCAGTCAGGGAACATATCACATCACCTCTCATTCTCGATCCCTAGATCTCAAGAACAAATCTCAAAACAACTCAAATAAGAAGCAATCTGAAAAATTTTAGGACTTACGGTACAGCCCAGTGGCTTGGGGCAGCCTTCGAAAAACATCAATGTCTTAACTAATTTCTTCCCACATTGCCCAGCACTGCCATGCTCTTCAAGCAACTTCTCCACATGGAACATTTCACAATGCCCAAGCTTTGGGGATGACAGATGATCAATCGAAGGGACAATCTGTGCACCAGTGCAGCGAGCCATACGTTCCAAAAGTGGACGTTTGACATTAAGAACGAGAGAGATGTCCTTTGAAAGTAGGTAGTCTTGGGCATAACGAGAGACTGACTTCTCTACTAAAAGGATGTCAGGCTGATGAACACCTATCTTTGCAACTGCCATCTTAAGATGATCCATTTCCTGAAAAAGATTATTAAGTATAAGAACATTATAATAACCAAGCACTGTTAGCTCGAGTGAAAATTCAGAAAGCAATCAACAGACCTGCTGGAGTAGAGTATCAAAACTTGATAGGTGATTTGTAACACGCTGGTATTCAAGAGCTCCTCCAAGAATTAGAAGACGGGGGCTTTTTATCTTCGATGTCATACGTCTATGTGCCACATTCTTCTTACAAACAACTCCTTTGATCACCGTACTACAAAAAAAAAAAATAGTGTTAAAAGCTTCTCAGTGGAAGGCAAATGCAACTAAAAATAAATTTACAAGCATATTATGGGCACATATGAAATGGCAAACCACAGCATAAATCTAATGATATAAAGAAAACAAGATTCAGAATAATAGAGACATCACATGGTGCTAAATTGGGAGAGAGCTTTCACAGCCAGTTCCCTGTATTTCAATCATTCATCTGATGAGCCCCAATCAGCTAGTCCATTGTATATGCTGGGTAGCTTACAAATGGACAACTACACCCGATAGTCCACATTCAACTAGGGAAAAATCAGAAACTGGATATTTCTTGATCAATAACAAGCAAGATTGAAGATTTGGATGTTAGAATGATCAAATCAGTAGGAGTTTGAAGTATCTCCATGATAGGGCCTATAAGCCATCATATAAGCAGAATGGATAATCAACATTTACCCTAGATGTATGGCTCACAAGGCCAAGCAAATGATATGATGGAAAAGTACATATCCCCAATAGAAGACTAATGAATTTACGTAACACCAAATGCTCATAACTCACTTATAGAAGGTGTATAAGATGAACAAATACAAATGGCAAACCTTAAACACATTGCCTTAGTTATAGAAATGCCATCATTTTTTACCAAATTGCCGGATGAATTAGCTATACTTGACACATCAGCAGTGATTATCTTGTTTTGTTGGTGTTTCACTGGGAAACAAAGGTTCCAAAAGAGATTTCAAAATTTTCAATTTACATGGAGGTCTCCCCCGGTGAAACAAATCTTTTTAAGGAAATTTCAACACGCTCATTTTATATGGGAGAAAATCTTTAACAACATGCCCTTTCTGACATCTTGGTGCAGGGCCCATCAAAACATGGAATTTTTGGGAGGAAAAACAATGGCATTTTCAAAAGCTCCAAGGCCAAAAGGATTTTTAGAAAGGAAACCGAACCTCTCATTCCGATGCCCACAAGCTATGCACTTAATTTTCACATAACCACCAGGATCCATTCCTCCTCCTCTGCTCATGTCTGGCTTTAGGAGAGTTGCTGCCTCCAATGACAAAGATGTAATTATATCCAACCAAATCTCCTTGCCGCCTTCTTCACCTACAGGCAGATTCTCGGCCTGCAAAAGCTGTGCTACCAAGGCCCTGAAATGGCCATCGACCACAATTTTCAAGGCTTTTCTATGTTCTTCACCCGATCGGTCCCTGCTTCTGTGCTCCCTACTGCCAAAGCTGCTCGAAGAGCGTAAAGTCTTCCATTCTCCTGTAGCATCTTCATCATCATCGTCATCAAATAAAATAGCTTCTCGCTCATCCTCTTCATCTTCTGGCTCGGGAGGGAGCCAGAGCAGGCCATTATTCTCAAAATCCACAGGCTCAGTAGCATCTGCACTCTCCACACCATATACAGAGGAAGCACCACGACACTCATCACCATTATCATGTCCTGCTTCTTCCTCGATTTGGTCAGTCTGCATCAAAGTATGTGAGTCTTGACTTTCATGTCTTGGAGAGCTAAGATCCTTAGCATCATCAATGTTTCCCTCAGCTGGATGCACTTTATTTGACCTATATCCATGGTCAGTATCATCAAATTCAACTGGCCCATAGTAGTCATTGGATGGAAGAAATCGTCTTGTTTCAGAACCTGAATGGTACGTGCAGTATTCATCATCATCGTCATCACTCCTGTGATCAAAGAACAGAACAAGCAATATATAATTGAATCAACAATAAGCAAACTTATTAACTACAAAGCCAATCATGACATGAATGTACAATGACGTAAAAAGTGGAAAATATGTTAGGAAAGGGAACCCAAGAAGCCAATGACATGTCTGCACACACACGTTACAACATATATGGTCACAAAATAAGTGTGCTTGGATCCAGCCCGAGTCAAAGGTGATTAAAATAGATTGCTAGAATAGAAAGGTATTAGTTCATTTGTGCTTGGGGTAGTAACATATTAAGAAAGAACATCAGGTAATATAAAGTTTTTCTTCCCTCTCTGGGTCCAGGTCTGTATCATTACCAGTCATCATTTTTGTGTGTGTGTGTGTGTGTGTCTTTTTCCGCACCACTCAAATGTAAAGCGAAATGGATAACACACCATTCCACCAAAAAAGGCAAATTTGATAGCATTTTTGGGTATATCCAAACACGCGCAGATATAAAATATATTTCATCAAGCCAATTTTGAATTCATCAGAAAACAGATTGCATCCAGCCAATTTGAAATTCATCAAAGATTTGATGGAAAATCAAGAGAATATGAAAGAAATACAAAACGTAAAGGTTTTCTTTTCCTTCCATTAATACAAAAGATACAATCACCATCAATGGTAGAGTAGAAAGCATCCAAACATGACCCATCATCTGGGGTTGGCTAGAAGAGTATCATTAACGCATTATAGAAAAATTATGTCATCATAGAGGTTTCTGATTTGCAAATATAGTGCACATATCATCATCACTGACACCTTGCAATGCATTCAAAGGTTACAAAGCATATCCCAGAATAATTCTGGACATCATCATTGGCAAAGCAGCAGCAGCATCTTAGCCCTATCCCATCAATCTTGGGTTAGCTTATAAGATATATTCATAAATACAAACAACCTATGACCACATCTCCTATCTTTAATTTCCCAAAAGGATTTGGGACATGTGAGATCAAATAAGAAGCCATGGACAAGAGATCCAGTCATATAAGAGCGAGCTCGCTCCACCATCAAACCCATGTTAGTACCCCTCGCCACCTGTTTGCTAACTAGCATCATTGTACGACATTGATGTCCCTACCATGTGGACCCCAAACTCTTCAAGTACTTAGGGATTTTTTCATTTCGAGTAAAATTAGTGGTTACTCAGGTATTAGGAGAACCTGGTCCTTCACGTTTCAAAAAAGATGGTTCAGGTTAAAATATTAAATGGCAGTTTGACTGGCATTCGATGGTCTAAGATGTGTTTTAGAGTTACTTCTATAGCATATTAGCATGTCATGGAACTATGCATATGATACAAATGGACATCCCTATATCCCCTTTTTTTTTATTTGGGCTTTTAATGGTCTTCGGAAGACATGGGTGCCATAACTAGGCCAAAACCCTCTATACATACCACAAAACTTTGTAGAGTGATCCAGTTACAAATAGCAATTCTATAATACCTATTAAAAAGCCATTTGGGGGGCCATGTATTACAAATTCAACCCTCTAACACTCACTACCCATACCAGTGAATCAACACTCAGTTTTGACTATAGCAACTGTTTAAATAAATAATAATAATATCACAAAATGTGCATTATCTTTTTTGTTAAAAGAATACGAAATGTACACTTTATCTAAAGGCTAAATCAGTCAAAATTTGAAGACCTTAAATTAACGTTTAGGATGACCTAATGGAAGCCATTTTTCTCACACTCCTATGATCCACAACTAGATCTTTTTCTACGCTCCACCCCCACCAACCCAATGATTGGCATGCATCCATGTGAGTCTCACACATAGAGGGTCCAAAATGCAAATGACATGCACCATTAAGGACCCAAATGCAAATGCATGTTTCCTCTTCTACGGCGCTGCATAAACTTACCCTAAAGGGATCCAAAAACACCGATTGACACGCAAGGAATCACCACATCCCCCATCCCATTGAGCAGTGGTGCACCAAAGTCATCGTCACAAAATATCTCTCAAGGCACAAACAAACACATTCCCCATCCCCTTGGACAGAGGTGGACCAAGGTCAGCATCACAGAATGCTCAAGTGATGCATTCCACAGGAGCAGATATCATAGTGATGAATTCAAATCATAGGGGAAGTGGAATGAAAGGGTCTTGGTGTGGGCTAAGCATTTAACAGAAAATTAGGACAGGGTAGATGAATGGGGTGGGAGTACGAGGGCGGGTATAACATGTAGTAGTTGGATTTGTCATAGGTGGTGGAGCATGCAGTATACGTACATATATAAGCTTTAATATTGAAAGAGTTCCAGCCTAATTGGCTCATTTCTGTATATGTACATATATAAGCTTTATCAGCAACTCAATTCATGGGCAAGATGTTTCATCACTGAAAAGCAAAGAGAAGCAAGCATCTGCATACCTGTTTATGCAAAATCCAAATTGATTCAGAGAAGTGTCTCCCATGTCAGCAACAGAATTTGAGTTCCTTCCAGTCGTTAGCATATCTTTGTTGACAGGTCCCGGTTCCATTTCGGGGGATTGAACCAGAGCAACAGAGGAACTGTATTGCACACGTTGATAAGACCCAGTCGGATAAGGAGATGAAGAACCAACAGTGCTGATGCTATTACCAGTGCCACTAGACTTGGTGCTGGCCAAACTTGTCGCTGAAGGGGAAGGACTGAGACCTGGACTAGACAATTGGATCCCATTATCAATGGCTGCTACCTCCTGTTCCCATTGCTTGAAACAATAGTTACATACCCGAATCCTCTCCCGATCTTCCCTGATACAACTTGGATCATCAGATGGAGCAGGGATTGAGTTTGTAGTACACTTTGCACAAAAAACACGCCCACAAAGCCGGCAGTGATGCTTACGGTTGAAGACTGTGAATTGAGAATCACATTCATAACACACCCTACAGCTATGATCAGGCATCCAAAAGTCCCTTGAGACATTCGCCGGCTCAGTCGTCCGGGGGAACCAGGATTTCACTATGTCCACTAGTTCAGAGAACCTCTTATCCGGGGTTTCCATTGACAGAGAACCCTCCTAACCCCACTCATCATGAAATTCTCATCGACCACTCTTGTAATTCAATAGCCAATCCCACTCCCCTCCCTCAGCACCTTCACCAAACAGAATCAAAGAAAGAAAACCTGCATTGGTTGTACCGGATCCATGAGGCAAAGTACTGTGTACCTATGTTGCTATCAGCTAAAATCAAATTACTTCAGCCCAAAATACAAAGAAGCCCAACTCAAACCGAAGAGCAGAGACTAAATTGAGACAATTCAGAAGTACTTGCTGCACTCAACCCAACCTACCCTGATACACTTCCCAAATTAGTTGATTCCCCAACTCAATCTGAGCCCCTCAAAGCCCAAATGGAAAATCTTCAAAACCCCAACAACCCTAATTCAACAGTTCTGCGACGCCCAAGACCCAATTACAAATCAGTTTTTCACCAACCACTCTTGGGAACTGAACAAATCTCATCAAACAAACCCATGCATCACAAAGTTTTCGATCCAAATGGCTTCCGATACACTCAATCCGACCAGAACCTTAGAAAAGAAACAATTCAATCAATAACCCAATTCTGCAGAACCCCAAAATAACAGTAACACACAGCCAGACAATCAAAGTCCAATTCCCCTGCTGCGAAATCCCACAAAATCGATAAAAACCTTATCAAGTCTCTAACTTTCCCTCCAATATCAAATCCAACTCCCAAAGATTCCCAAAACAAACCCCCTAAAATCAATCAAATCAATACCCCGATCTACGCCACGGATACGAAATAAGTAAAATACCCAGAATAGCAGGCGATCAGAGAAAAAAAAAACCCATGAACAGAGTAGAGCAGATATCACGTGAAACGATTTGAGAAGCGATCGAGAAGATTTCCTATGAATTGAAATACCCAAAGGGGGTAGGAAAACGGGGAAGATCAACCGGCACCTGTAATTCCACGCATTTTCAAAACTTTCTGCAGCGAAACGAACAAAATTTCCACTCCAATCACGGAATCGAAAGCAACAATCATGTAAAAATCGAAACTTTATTGTCTACCTCACGATCGTTCGTTCCTTCGTTTTCTTTTCTTCTTCTCTCCTTCACGATTATTTTTTCATGTGGCAGAGAAAGGCACCCTCTTTCTGCAACCCATATATAAAAATCAAGAAAATATAAAAAAAAATCATAGTGCTGATTTTTTATTAATAAAAAAAGTAAAAAAAATCCATGTCTACTGTCTGGAAAATCTGAAGTTGAATGGACGGCTCATAATGGCTATTGGTCTTCTTAGGACCTAAAATGCCCCATCTCCTCTGAAACTCTACATTGGACTCCACCTTGTTGAAAATTTGAAAGCCCAAAAATGGATATAGTCCCATTGCTAGGGGTATTTCCAAAGTTTCTGTCAATTCCAGATGGACCATTTGATTAAAAATAAAGTGGTTAATACATATGCACAAGATTGTATTAATTATATTTTTAATCAACCATTAATTTTACATTGGGCCAATTTTTATTTGAATAGAACCTAGAGATACCTCATATAGGAGAGTTTGTTATTGTGAGCTGCCTTGAATTTTTGATAGTTGGGCCATTACCTTGCTCTAATGCTTTTTCACTCCTACTATTGAGGATTTCAGAGTCTGACGTGCCCTGACTCGTCTCCTCTACGTAAGTTTGAATTTAGTGTTCAAGTTGGCCTATTAGCTTTGAAATCAGCCGTTGATGTGATAATGGCGTCCGGAAGTAGACAAATCTGTGTTGGAACTTGGAATTAGCGATTTGATAAGTTTGTCCCGAATTAGAAAAATAGGAAGAGCAGACAGAGAATAAACTATTTCAATGTCTCAGTTCAAGAGTCATGTGCAAGTTAGCAAGGTAATGGATGGCATGATACTGCATGTGTGTATATATATAATCTTTTTGGACTGTTGCAAAGAAAGAAAGAAAAAACAAAACTCCTTACACCAGTAAAGCCTGTATAAAAGGGATGATGTGGAAGGCCTGGTTATTTTTCACTGTAGAAGGGGTGAAGGACCCTTTCAGTAGTCCTTGCTTGTGGCTCATCTGGTCTCTGAATATTTGTGGGAGTTCAAGTCTATTGTGTGGAAAAAGAGGAAAGAGCTTGTGTGTTTGTTTGAAGCAAGTATAAATCATCCCCTCT
Organism: Persea americana; assembly: GCA_029852735.1. NCBI lineage: Eukaryota > Viridiplantae > Streptophyta > Magnoliopsida > Laurales > Lauraceae > Persea > Persea americana. The sequence continues at coordinate 49,424,875 of CM056817.1, read as the reverse complement.
GAAGTTTAATTTACTGGGCCGGTTTCTCCTCATCCACCTCACTGCAACTTTCTCTTCACCTTTTTTATATATTTATTTATCTATTTATCTATATGGGACATACAGTAAAAGGGCCCACAAAAACAAAAGTTTGTCCCCCCCCCCCCAAATAGCCTACTTGGATGCATGTAGTTGGATAAATTGGGCATGACAAAAGGTGGGCTCTACATATTATTGCAATCAAGTAGTCTAACTTTATAGATTGACCTTTAACCTTTGGGAATGTTTGTTTGCATTAGATTAATTATATAGAAATTCATTGGGGGGGCTTTTCAAGATATTGAATGACCAAGGAGTGTTGGTTGGATATTCATTTATCATTTTTTTTATTTGATTCAATTTTCATTAAAGAGATACTTTATTTGATAGTCATTATTGCACACCCATCTTTAGTCTTCATTTTTAACCATTTATAACATGAATTTTTATGTGTTCATTCCTATATATTCTCTTCAAAATGAATTGTACCTAAAGGAAATATATATTCTACAATCACCCTAATAATTCAAATCCTTAAAAAGTCAAAAAACTCTATATCCTTCACCTCTCGTATCATTCACACGTTGCCTCTTTCAATAGAGTTTGTTTGATAATGAACTTCTATGTATTTAATTCATATCTATTATAACACAATTTATTTTGCATTTTTAAATTTAATGAAGAAAGGTAGCTGGATGAGTGTAAAATTGTATGAAAGGGTGAGTGCTTTTTTTAAAGGTGTCTGAAAAGTGTCGGCTCCATGTAGAAAATGCATTATGGAAAACGTGTCTTCATTGAACCAGATCTACTGTAAACCATATTTCTGCAAAACACTGGCTGAAATGCCCCAGACCCATTTCTGCGTTCTGGGTGCTTTGTCAGGTTCAATCCCAAACTGACAAAAATACCAACTACTTTTACCTATAGTGGCTAGTGAGTTTGGTATCTAATTGCCAATACAGGGTGGTTTTGTCAATTCCTTTGTAAGGATAAGCCGATGGCTGCTGTCATTCAGTGTACTACAACCGCAGCTGAATCCATGAATGTTTTTTCACGAACAAAAGGTTTAAGAGACAGTGAAGGCTCCTGCGAGCTGCTAAATTAGTGTTTGGGGAAGTTTTATTTCATGAGCTGGTGCATTTAATTTAAGAGATCTCAGTTTCTTCTACCTATTGTTAGAACATCAATATCCAAATGTTGCCACATTAGCAAAATTTGCCTTAGCAATCAGCATGTCAATGTAGCAAGCTTTTCTTGCATGGGAGTCCACGCAATGTGCATTGCAGGATTTTTAATCTCCAAAGCCACAAAACAAAGTTAAATATCTTGAATATACATACGGAAAATCCAACATAACTTCCATGTAGAGTTCTCTTAGGGGACGCATTGCAAAATGGTCAGAATAGCTTTGGTCATGTGAGATGAATTATTTTAGTAGGAGTTTCCCTCATATATTTGGAGATTATATATGAAATTGATTTAATGTAAATAAAGCCTTTCTTATTATTTTTTCTTTTTTTTGGGTCATTGTGGCTATGATGCGACCGTATTATGCTAATGAATGTGAGGATTATTAAGTAGGGGCAGTGATGTAAATGTAATCTTTACTTTCACTTTCACTGGATTTGAGCTACTAAGGCGTGGCTAGTTTTTCAGATCCATTTTTCCTAATTCATTTTCCATTAGAGGTGAGATAATTTTATGATCATTTTTATAAATTCACGTTTATTTTCTCATATTTAAATATGTTAAAAAAAAAGTTTTACAATTCCTATACATTTAATTACAAGAAAAACAAATAGGCCTCATATGAAAACTCTAATTCTTATGTAATGAATAAAAGTTTGATTAATTGGCTAATCTCTCGGAATTAAATTAGCCACAGCACATATGTGAACATTTGGATAGTCCTGTGGCCTACAAGTCAGTACCATGAAAGTAGAGGGCATTTTTTTGTTATTTTAGGGCACGTTTGTGTAGTCCATTTCCACGGAAAATGATGTAGTTTTCTGTGGAAAACTCCTTTTTCATGTGTTTGGTGAGGCAGTTTTTTGCGGAACTGTTTTTTTGCCACGTTAACTTTTTCCTTCCTAGGTATGGAAATGGACTTCCTATAGAGGGTATGAGAAGTCAATTTCCACGGAAAACTGACCCCCATTTCCTCACTCCCACCCCCACTCCGCCCAGCCACCATCTTTATTCTCCCTCTCCTTCTAACCCCACCTACCCACTCACCCACTCCACGCACATACCAACCCATCCACCTTGTAGTTTTCACTAAACAATAGTTTTCACTACAGAAATCCGCTGCTGCACCAAACAACATTAGCACCAATTCATCGGTAGAATTTTTTTTGCACCAAACATGAATTTTTAACTTCCTCAGAAAACCTTATCTAAGGTATTTAAAAACCATAGAATTTGCTGATGTGGCAATTTCATCTTTCCATGAAACTTACCTCTACACAAACGTGCCCTGAGGCTTTAGTCAACACTAACTAGGTTAATTTTTTTATACCACATAAAATCACGTAGTCACGTTTAGTCACCAGCACCACCAACCCAACATCATCCATTTGCATCACAAATATGTGGGAAAAATTTTGCAAACACTACCAGCTCTGATGATGCTGATCTTCTGTGGGGACCATATTATGATGGTCCACTGGTCACACGATTATTTTGCAAAGACTCCTTCCATCTTATTAGTGGCATGCAAATACATGATTGTAAAGAAAGTGATCAGAAGAACCTAATCACCTTTTCTTTTTTTATCTTTTTTTGTGTGTGTGTGTGTGATAGTAGGTCAGTTTCCTATTCGTGAGGGAAAGGCAGTAATAGATCTTGTGACTCGTCTCTTTTTTTTATACATATGAAGAAGAACTTGCAGTCAAATCCACCTCTGTGGCTGGCCCATTGAACACTTTCATGGTTTGTGGATAGTGGGCACAATTTGACTTCGACCACACCCGGACTTGCATTACCTAACCCGACTAATGGTAAAATTTCGGCTGACTTTGTTCTGGTTCAAGGGCGTGGTCATGAGTTTTTAAACGTAATCCCCAATCCGAATTTAGTACCCAAGCCACCTATAAAAACATATGCATTTATGAACTTTCATCCTCTTTAAAAAGAAAATTAAATACAAAAGTTTAGGCACCCAACTTTACCCAAATTGCACGATAACTCCGTCTTCCCAAATGGAAAGGTGGCAATTCTCACCTGGCAGCTCAGTGTTCGAGATATACCACCTTCATTCATGCGAGGGCCTCTTACCTCACTCGAGGTCTCTATCACTAACATGGTTGCGTGGGTCCCCAGCCCTTACATGGGGTTAAAAATAATAATAATAATAACCCAAATTGCACGAGGGGAGGAAATTTGCAAATTGCAATTCATGTTGGCATGTATGGGTTTCATTTACAACAGAGTTGTGTTTAGGGTTAACCTACAGAGAATTCTGGTTGGGCCTGAGTTGAGCCAAAGATCAATCCGATGCAACCCCAGCCCACTTGAGTTGCACCTTTAATATGAATTCTAGAGCTATAGGGTTGATTATATGTCACTTAAATTTCATTCTGACTAAATAGTTATAACCACTAAAATATCATTTATTATAAAACCATCATCAATGTGAACAAGACAGGTAAATAAAAAACCTCAGGTTGCCTTTCTGTATTCCGTATCCTTTTCTCTCTCTCTCTCCCTCTCCCCCTCCCCGTGTCATTATCTGGATCATGTTTAGATATTCTGGAAGAGTAGCGTAGCAGAATTGAAGTTTTCAGCTGTTTTTTTGGGGTGCACTCAATATTTTGTTTATTCAACTGGAGCATGTTTGTCTTTGTGACTTCACATAGCCCAAAGGATACGTGAAATGTGGAGAAAGAAGTCAAGGATCATGGTAAAGAACATGCATAGTTCGGGTTTGGTTCAGAACATCGTGGACCTGGACCTGGACCTGGACCTGGAGCAGATTTAAGTATAAATGCCTAGGCTGGGTTTCCAACTTCAATAAAATCTCATCAATCCAAGCCCTGTAACTTAGGTTAGGGATGACATAAACCCACCATGTCAATGAAGGAAATGATTGCAGAGTCTCACATGTGTTTAATGTAGTCAGGTGGCCAGCAATGGTCCATGGCCTAATTTCATTAAGATACCTAATGCACAAAAAAAGTTCAGCTACCCAACTTGATGGTCCACCAAGAGAAAGGACCGGGCAAAGAAGACATTGATGAAAGTAGTAAAAATAGATCTAAAGATGCAACTTATTTGATAATTTATCTCAAGATAGATTGGAATGGAGAAACATAGGTAACCCAACATAGTTGGGGACAAGGCCTTCACAATGACTTTGACCAAAAAGACCTAATACATATTTTATGTAACAGAACACTTTCCCTGAGGTATGTTTTCATCAGTTGGGTGCAGACCGTGCGGTGCAGTGATCCATCAGACTGGCAGGTCTTTTTTCTTCACACTCTTGCCTTTCTTAGAGACTTGGACCCAGCCAACCACGGAAAAAGAATCACCCAGAAAGTGGAACCCATGGATCAAGTGAGAAAAGCAGGGAATCCAACCTAGTGGGCTAAAAGAAACCATTTAGTAGATGCGTCCAAAGTTCTAGATCAGCTGATTGGGACACGGGCCTTTGAGTGGCAGTGCACGTGTTTGTGCCTCCAATGTAGCCAAAAAAAAAAAGCAACAAAAAATTCTCAGGCTCTATCATGGAATTTGCCCTGCATAACCCACCCTAAACACCAACCAATACTGTTATCTTTTCTCTTTTCCCTGCGTTCATAAGTACTAACTACAAGACTCAGCAGAAGTAAAAAAAAATTGCATACATCAAAGAACAAAATAAATCAAACCAAACAAGAAGTAAAAGTTGTGGACAAATGTAAGTTTAGCAAAAGACGAACTGCAAGTTGATAGCATATGTCAAATCCTTGATGTTACAACAATATTTACAATGCATCTAAGATAAATGAAATAGAAAGAACAAAGAAAAGCAACCAGATTACAAGAGAAATATCTAAACAAGAGTTTCATCCATAAAAAAAAAAGAGAACTGCATCCATAATCCACATCCTTTTCTCCACTGCAGCAGAGGTATTTAAGGAATTTTACCCTCAAAGGTTGACAAATTCAAACTCAAAGCAATGGGATGCCCATCCTCTTCCACTCACATTTTTTTTCCTGGCCCAAGGATTGATATCTGATGAGAAAACTAGAGAAGTGATGGCTCACAAAATCCAGCTTCTATTTTTGCATGCCAAATGATGTACTGGAACTGGATAATCATAGACAGTGATTAAAACAAAAAACTTGAGACTCAATATGCCCATGCATGGGCAAGGAGATAGTCTGTTCAAGCCCAAGACGGATCTAGCCCACAGCACTAAAAATGAAGTGGGGGGCCTTCCACTCGCAAAAATGACGTCCATTCCATTGGCAGACTTGGTATCACTGAGAATATGTCAAGCAAGGCTGACTCCATTGTTGGGCATTTAAACATACAGGCCAAGGCCGGACCCTGACCTAGCCAGTGAGCCCAAGTTCAGCCCAACATGGGCCAGCCTTGGGCTGGATCCACGCTGGCCTGAACATAACATCCACATCAGCTTTTCAACTTGCTAATAGAATGTGAGACATTTGGAGATTTGATGATTAATTTGAAGTCTTCAACTTCTTACAGCAGCATCATTCAGTTCTTGGAATCTTTAGGGTTGCTGCCGCTGCCCAATAGAACACTGCCTCTGTAATTTGTCACCACTCTGTCTGGGTTGGACTCACTGCTATTGGCTGCTGATGTGGGGTCACTGTCACTGTTTGGGGAACCACGAAACATACGCTTGGGAATTCCCTTCTGATCAGCCATGGCAATCCTTGCATCACGAAATGCTGGTAAGCATTTTTCTCTGGCAAACTGGATGCATGATTCTTTAGATGCAGCAAGACAAGCTGCCATTTCACGCTCTTCGCATTGCTCCCGCTCATTCAAATCCATTGTATTAGCTCCAAACAAGGTTTTCCACCATGGAGGCTTGCATTTGGCAGATGCACTGATTGCACAGCCAATGCGCACTCCTGCCTGTCAAATGCAACATTCATCCTAGATTATGAATATTCAAAACACACATGGAATCATATGATCCTATCGTGTTGTACATGGCTCAATGTGACGCAAGTCACGCAACTGTGTTTCACACTGTATGGTCTTCTCTTGGCTCTAGGGTGCATGTGACTCGGTCAAACGACTTGGTTTCATTAGTGTTGGGCAACAAAAGTGGAGGTTTGACTCCTTGCTAACAAGGAATATTTTTAAAATTTTCAGCCAATGATGGCATATACACTATATTCTGGGGGGAAAACACAAAAACAAACCAACCTCTTAAACTGTGAAGTGTGAACACCAGATTGAATCACTTAACCATCACATCTTTTGTGTGTTTACGGATGTTTGCAAAAACATTGAAAATCTTGAAACAAGATACTACAAATTCCAGTTCTTCTCCCTTCAATTAACAAACAAGAAACTTCAAAATCTATAAATTTCAAGTGATAGCATGGCGATATGTTAATACAGATTCTTTAAAACATGTAGATGTGTGTCAGCAAGTATTAATAAGGATTTTCATTTCGGACTCAAAAAATGGGTGATAGCATAATCCATTCGGTTCTAGGGATGGATCCAAAATTCCAAATACCAAGGGCGGGCTCCCTTTCACTTAGTCTTCTCCAATTAGCCACGCCCAAATATCTGAATTTTCCATGCTTTTTACCCAAAAACTTTTGACTTGCTCCGTTTAAGTTATCTGTAGCACTACCAAGATCAGCTCCTCTCCGTCAAGTACAACATAACTCAAACGTAGCACTCCAGTTAAGTTATACAATTGACATGAAAAAACGGATGGGAGGGAGATATTCAAGTCATTCAATATTGACATTTTTTTTTGGCACCAATATAATATGCCAATACATTCAAATGCAGCCACCAGTGCACACCATAGTTTTCTTTTTCATTTTTTTAATGGTGACATGAATCGAACCCACAACCTCAAGGTTGCAATAGTAAGAACCTTCTACTATGCCATTGGCATAGTTTAAAAACATGTTTTCACTCGCCTTGACTTCACTCACTCAACTTCGATTGATCGGTCACCTTATTCCGGCAAATTGAAACTAGAACACAACTGTTGGGATGCTTAGCCAAACGAAGAAAAGTTTCTCATTGTTCAGCTATTATTTAGAATAGACACACTGCATAGGAAGCACGGACACCTCTCCGGGGCCGTCGTGTTCATGTTCGACACGCACTCCGGACACGTGTCGGACATGCTAAAAAGAGTATCCAATTTATTTTTTTTATATTCTATATTCCGGACACGCTGGAGACACGCTGGGACACGTTAGAGACACGCTGGCCTCTTTTAATTGGAAATTTTTTTTAAAATTAGAGTTAAGAAAAGGGGGGGCTGTTTGTAAAAAGTTATAACTTAAAGAGGAAAAGGAGGGCTCTTTTAATTCGTCTATCCAGCTCCAGCCCTAAATGAAAGGAAAAAAAAAAAAAACCATTCGTCCGTCCAGCCCTAAGCAATAAAGAAAAAAACTCATTCGTCCGTCTAGCCATTAACGAAAGAGAAAAAAAAATCATTCATCCGTCCAAACCTAACGAAAGAAAAAGAAGAAGAATATCTGTTGTGTCGGCGTGTCTGTGTATATGATTATATTTATTATTATTATATTATTAAATATTAACGTGTCCCCGACATGTCCGTATCTTACTTTTTTGAGAAATGCAGTGTCGGCGTGTCCGTATCGTGTCCGTGTCCCATATCCGTGTCCATGCTTCTTAGACTGGATGAACAGAGACAAGACATGTACATGATGTTGCATACTTGCATGTCCAAGTTGGATATGGTGTTTTCATGCAAGAAGGTCTTGAATTCACATTTCATTCTTCTTTCATGAGATAGTTTTCCAGATTGAAGGAGATGAATGCGCACCATCTAAGCAAGAGGAGAGATCCACCGTTTATCACAAGATAAAATCCACACTACATAAATTGTACCATTCTTACACTTCTTTCGCTTTATATTATAAGTATTTGAAATGATGGATATATTGATTTCACAAAAAAGCAGTACAGTATAAGAACTCTATAGTCTATACAGAACCAAGAGGGCCTGAGAGAGACCAAAAAACAATGAAAGCCAAAAGCAAAGCACATCACATTGTAATGAATTAGGATGAAAAACGGGAGCAAGAAAAAAAATATATAGAGCACTATCAATCATGGCTGCTCAAACTCTGCAGTCAAGAGCTGGTTTGTGTTCCTTTTAAATTTGTGCAGCTATCATACTTACTGTCTGGCAATGCTAAAGCCAACCAGCTCGGCTAGCTGCATAAAGAGTTCCTATTGCATTTGTTGTTGTTCTTTGTTTGTAATGGTTCCTATTGCAATTAAATGGAACCCACCACACACAAAAAAAAAAAACATAGAATGACTAAAGATAAGTTTCGTGATTTGAAATTTTCCAGAATCGCAAGCATTCACTTCACCTCCTTTCAGATTTCTTTCTACCTCTAAAATGAGGCTACTCATGTAAATCGGATCAGACAAAGCAAACCCCAACACAGAGAAAGCATCAAATACTTTCTCGCGATCAGATAAAGCAAGATTTACAAGACCCTAACTTTATTCTAGCGGAATCGTATCGATTTCCAAGCCAAAAGAATATGAGCATCTCTTTCCAATCCAAAGACGAATATGAAAAGGCGAGAGGGAAGAATCGGAATCGGAGATACCTCGCATTGTTCGATGATTTTGGATTCCGTGGCTCGGTATGCTAGCCTCCAGCACCGATCGTCTTTGAAGGAGAGAACGAACGGTCCGATGGAAGGATCGTCCGAAGGAGAGGCTGGAATAGGGCCTCTGAGAAGAGGGAGAGGATGATCGAAAGTGATTACGGTAGAAGATGCAGAGAAATCTTCGATTTCGTTTCCTGACATCGCCGTCATCGTCATCATCGTCTCGCTAGGGTTTTGTCGTCGCTTCGAAGTTTCTCACAAGGGTTTTGGCGATGAACGCGCGCGATTTATAGAAGGCAGAAGTTACGCTTCGGTGTTTTTAGGGCTTTTTCATTCCAAGGGCACGCCTGTAAATTTAGTTTTCTGCAGCAAATCAAAATACCCTTAAAACGGTTTTCCGAACCGAAAATCCACATTTGGGACGGAGACTTTTACCTTTTAATTAATGCAATGAAGATCTTAAAAAAAAATAAAAATATATATAAAGAGAAAACTATAAAAAGAAAAGACCCTAGAATAGATGACCACTAACCAAAAAACGAGCCACTAGTCAATATTAGTAAAACCCAGTGCCATGCACGGACAACGGAACTACCAAATGCACAGGCTAATACCATATATTTTTTAAAAAATTATTATAATTTATTTTCTTTTTTCATTTTTATTTTACGAACAGTAATTATTTCATTCTGGTTTTTATTTTTTTAATATATTTATGATGTTTGGTCGCCTTGGGTGATGCTAACATAGTAGTCAACATTAAGATTCATTTTGTCAATATTGTATAATATTTTTTTTTATTATCTTGTTTTTTCATTTTTATTTTCTTAATTTGCAAAGGCATTAAATCCTGTATCATTTTTATTTTTTGAACACTAATTATTTAATTTATTTTTAATTTTTTTAATATATTCATGCTGTTTGTTCGCCTTTGGTGATGCTAACACATTAATCAACATTATGATTCATTTTGACAATATTGTGTAAATTTTTTTTTTTTCATTTTTATTTTATGAACGGTAATTATTTCATTTGGGGTTATGCTTTTTTTTAAATATATTTATGATGTTGGTTCGACTTTGGTGATGCTAACACATTAATAATCAACATTAAGATTCATTTTGTCAATATTGTGTAATATATATATATATATATTTTGTTATGGATTATTTTCTTTTTTCATTTTTATTTTATGAACAGTAATTATTTCATATGGGGTTCTGCTTTTTTTTTTTATGCTGGTTTTTCGTCTATGGTGATGCTAACATAGTAATCAACAGTAAGATTCATCTTGTCGATATTGTGTAATATATATTATTATTATTATTATTATTTATTTTCGTTTGTCATTTTTATTTTATGAACAATAATTATTTCATTTAGGCCCAAAATCTGGCTTTAATTAGTTACAATATATTTGTCATTAATGAGCTGAAATTCTGACAAATTTTAGTTTGAAAATATAAATTAGTGGGTCCAATATGATGCTTGGGTCTCTAATTAATTATAGGCCTTGCAGTTAGACCCAGTATCCAATTTAATAAGTTGTTATATTTAGAAAGGCAATACATCCTATGTCATTTAATAAAATTTTCTAATTCTTAAACACAAACATGAAATGAAATTTTAAAATCTATACAGTAAGAAAGATACAACAAAGGATAGTAGATTTTGAAATTTAGAAAATAAAAATTCAAGGCATTAGATTGTATTATTATATTTTGATAGTATTGTGGAGTAAGATAAAATATTACCTTATTCTATGAAGATGATTTATTTGTTTAGTTTTTTGCAATTGCCTTTATTTTGGCCATCCAAATCGACAGAAGATTTTGCAATCTCTTTGGAAGTATAATTAGAATGGGCAATCCCTAAATCAAGAACAGTTTGGTCAGCTACATCAGTCGAAAATACACCTGTTCTAGTCGAGGTTCGAATAGAGTCATCTAAACCTGACCTTAAAAGGCATTCATGTGTTGCTTCTTGCCCTTCTTGTGTAAGCATTCACATAAGTCTGCTTCTTGCCCTTCTATCTCCGTGCATAGCATGGTGTTTCTGTGTTTTGCTGGCTACTAACTATATCGGGAGAGCAATTTTATTTTTTTTCCAGCAGATAAAACAATGATGCAGAGCTTTTGCAACCTGTCCTGATGAATTTTAAAGAATTTTAAGGAATAAGGGATCGTGGTTTCAAGGCCTCTGGTTGGTTGTAGTGATAACACATTCCTTTAGATATATAGATAGATTTGATCATCCACAAGAAAGCATAGAATATAAAGAATTCTCCCGATATTATGCAAGTAGCCAACAGTTGATCACTAAAACAACTAAACCCTAATTCATAAAAGCACAAATCAATCAAATCCACAACAAATAGAACCAAGAAAAATCCATATATCAGATCCACATCATACAAATGCAAAACCTACAATGTCCACAATCAAAGTCCAATCATCCAGTCATCATCTCTCATGATTCAAAACACCCCTTTTTCCAAAGGAAATAAAAGAGGGGCAAAAATCAAGCAAAAGGGTCATTCATTTACCAGCACCCAGAGCCATCTTCTGCTGCTGCTGCTGGAGGGCCTGGTTCTCCTGCTGCTGCTGGTAATTGAGTGGCCTCCGAAACAACATTATGTGAGGCTCTGGCATGTGTATGGCATAGTGCACCCAACCCCTGCTCTGCTGAACTCCAATCACTCTCCACTCATTCTACACACCAAAAAAAATCAACCCCACAAAAAGAATTCACAAAGCCCAAATCATAAATCAAAATGGCCTGTTTGGATGAGAATAAATTTGGGGGAAAACCCAAAAGGGGATTTCTCCACATTTCTCCCCCCGGTGGAGGTACCCCACTTGTTATTTTTCATCACACTCAAAGATAATGAACTGGGGAACTTGCCTCAGACAGAAGGCCGTTCTTGGGGAGAAGCTTTGCGACTTCGGGAGGGAGGACGACGTGCCTGTGGAAATCAAGAGAAACCCAGGGGGCAAGTTGGAAATTGGAGAGGAAAAGGGGTAAGATGATGGTAGAGATTAGATACCTGTACTCGTAGATGTCGTCGAAGTATTTGTCCGAGTACTGGATCTAACCCATCTCTTTGATTTGCAATGGTGAGATATCCTTATGGTGGATCTAACCCATCTTTTTCATATCAGATGTGTAATCGTTGATTTCCAATGGTGAAATATCCTTATGTTGTCTTCTCCGTTCTGTATCTCTCCTCCCTGTCCTCTGATTTGAGTTTCCTTTTTTTTTCCTTTTTTGTTTAATTCTGTGTGTTTGGTGATGTAGATTGGAGAGGGAGAGCAGTTCCATTCAGTTATACATAGCACTTACATAGAGGATGGTTGAGTTAGTGGAGAGAGATTAGTCTGGAGATAGAGGTTATTGCAGAGCTTTTGCCACCTGTCCTGATGAATTTTAAGGAATTTTAAGGAATAAGGGATCGTGGTTTCAAGGCCTCTGGTTGAGTGTAGTGATAACACATTCCTTTAGATGTATAGATGGCACGAAAGTAGTTCCCTGTGACCACTGTCCTTTTTTTATATTAAATATTTAAACGTGTGACGACGTCATCGCATTTATATCCATACAAATCTTCTGAAACCCCATTTTTCTCCTTCTTCCTCCCATCGTTTTTCCCTTCTCTCTGCGGTTTCCTTTCCTTCTTCCTCAAAAAGTCCCTACCTTGATGATTTAGCCACCCAAAAATAATCATATGACAAAGATAATGAAATGAATAAACTATATATCAAAACCCTAATGAACTTTTCTAGAAAAGTAAACATGAAACTCAGGCTCCATGGTAGATGACACATGAAGGTGAAATTGTGCTATGCGGACCTCGTTAATGGAGATCAACAACCTCCACAATGAATATTCTGTGTGTGTGTGGGTGTGGTGGGGGGGGGGGGGGTGGAGGTTGTTCTGTTCTGGTTCATTTTGGTGCAGAAAACCAGTAATTGCCGATGATATAGGTCAGAGAAGATGCATATTTGACGAATTAGCTACGACGTTGACACTAACTCTCGGTATTAAGCGACGACGTCGTCGCTCGTTGAAAAAAGGTCAAAAAAATGAGAACTCTGGCTGGAATACTGGTTTTCTGTTGCATCAAAACTATGGGTACCTCTTTTAGTTAGTGGACCTCTAAGGTGCTTTTTTGGGTAAAATTATCAAAAAAGAAATACTTAAGTTTTTTACATTTTCTCCAAAAACTCTTTTTTCGTTCAAACTTAGTTTTCCACATAATGTGAAAAAATGAGTGGGGGGATTTGAGATTCCCATGTGCACATAATTGTGTCCTTTGATAATATTTTTATGTGGAATATCAAAGATTTACAAAATTTATAAAAAAGAAACATAGGGCTCTTTCTCATAGGGCGCTTTCTTCTTGGCCTTCGAGGGAATCTTTCTCATAAGGCTCCTTCTGCTAGTGTGTGGTTGGGGTCAACTCCTCAAAGAGTTGACGCATTCTGATGGTTGGCAGTAGCTGATAAGGTGTCCACGATTGACAATCTAAGGAGGACAGGGTTGATCGCTAACCTTTTTTCTTCATTGTAAGGTGGCGGCTTACATTTGGAACGACTTTATTGGGAAGTGTATCATTGCTTGGTGTTGTCCAAAAAATATTACAAATGTTGCAAAGTCTTGGTTGGGTAGTTGTTTATTTGGGCATGGGTGGGTCTTATGGAGGTTGGTCCATTTTGCTATCCTATCCATTTGGAAGGAAATGAATGATAGAAATTTCCTAGCCTCTTCCTTTTCAATTGCAAATTTGATTTCCAAGATCACCCTAAGGACTGCAAAATGGGTTGGGAAGTGTATCCTTGCTTGGTGTTGTCTGAAGAATGTTGTAGATGCTGCAGAGTCTTGGTTGGGTGGTTGTTTATTTGGGTGTGGGTGGGTCTTATGGAGGTTGGTCCGTTTTGCTATCCTAAAGTCCATTTTGTAAGGAAATGAATTAAAGAAATTTCTCAGCGTCTTCCTTTTCAATTGCAAATCTGATTTCCTAGGTCAACCAAGGATTGCAAAATGGGTTTTGGTGAAAAGATTTCTCCAACTTCAACATGAATGATATCGTTTCGAATTGGGAAGCTTGTATGAGATGTGTCCTAATTGAGGAGAGGACTTTCGTGCCTTGGTTTGCCCCTCTAGTTGGAACGTTGAAGTTTAACATGGCCGGCGATTCGAGGGGTAAACCAGGTCCGGCGGGGGCGCGAAGAGTGCTATGTAATAGTAATGGTGAGGTCCTTCTTATATATCTCGAAGAATGTGGTTGTTTGTGATTTCTAATGAAGTGGAGGTGCTAGACATCTTGGAAGCACTTATGTTGTTCACCATAATTTTTTGTGGTAGGCTTCTTATGGAAAGTGATTATTCTAATGCGATAGCTTAGGCGTCTAATTGAAAGCTACATCCTTGAAAATTTAAATTTCTTTTTAATGAGATCAGGGACTTATGTTCTACGAGTCCAGTCGAGTTTTCTCATGCGAGTAGATCTGCTAACTACATGTTAGATACTCTAGCTAAGCAAGGGGTTGAGAGGCCCACTCCTTAGGTTGGAGAGTGGTACAACGCTCTTGTACTATTTTTTTTTCTTTGTTTTGTTCTTTGTATGTCGCTTTGTCTGTTTTAATGAAAGATGCGTTAACGATAAAAAAAAAAAAGTTTATAAAAACATTCATATTAATATAATAAAAATGGAGAATAAACATTTCTTATTTTTGAACTGTTTTGCACATAAAAGCAATTATCACCTATAAAAGACAGGCCAAAAAATTTGAAGAGTGTAATTTTTTTTTAGGATATAAAGGTAAAATGTATTTATTTTCAATGATTTAAAATTTGAAATCAACTTTAACCTTGGTTGTCTCTCATTTCATCCATATTGTTAAGTGAGCAGCATTAGGGGTGCACAAAAAAGCTGCCGATCCGTAAAACTGATCCGATCCACATATTTTTAACCGAATCGAAGGTAAACGGATTGATTGCGGATTTCACAATCAATCCGCGGATTCAATCCGATCTGATCCATTAACATTAAATATATATTAAAAAAAAACTTAAGGGGTCAAGATGTAATTCACTTTTATATATAAGTATAATAAATGAAACCTTAAACCAAATTTTACCATAGTCTTGAGAGCATGCTTTTCAAATTTTCTTGAATATTAGATTCAACGGATTGAACAGATAAAATCGATCCGATCCGGTCCTCCATGGATCGGATCGGATCGATTTTTAACAGTCACAGATTAGTGACAGATTTCAAATCCATCAATCTATAAGTAACGGATTGATGACGGATTTGGCATGTACACCCCTAACTAGCATTGGCTCACTATTAGTTAAAGGGTCATCCACTTGAAGAATTTTTTATCGTCATTGACTTTTAAGAATTTTTTATCATCAGTGAATGCATGTAAAATGTCATTAGTAGCCCGTAGAACTTCTAAAATGGTACATTGTACTCGAGTTTTCTGTGAAATGGACAACATAGAATTTCAAAATTCTACATTGTATGGTTTGTGGAACAAAGGTAGCTGATGGCATGTACGAAATTCAGAAAATCCTTCCGCAACAATTCTTACAAACAAACATACCGAAATGTCAAACCAAAGCTGTAGGTATTATCAGTGAGACAATGTCCACCTAATTCCCAACCATATTTCTTCCTCACAATTTAAAATAAAGTAAGCAGTACTTCTCACCCACATGTTAGGGGACCTCAAGTAGTGTACTTGGGCAAGAGGAAAAGATAAAGGTGTGTGCTAGGGAAGTGTCTACTTAGCAAACAATGCATGAAAGACCTTGGACTCAGGAATGGACCTGGGCACAACTGCGCGGGTTTGACCGCACCTGATAAATCATAGTGCAGTTAAAAAACTCCAATAAAAATGTGGATTTATCCTTAAAATTCACATAAGAATCCTCAATTTGTCTAAAAAAAAACAAACTACCTGTTGAGGTTCGCACTGCTCCGACAAAATTCTTAAGTGCTTGAGCTGACCCTAAATTAATAAATTAAGCTAGATTAGGACTAAAATAATTTACCATAATTTTCAAATCCAGAGGAGGAAATGTAAAGTGAACAGGGATTCATAAGATTGATCCAAGATGAACCCTACATATGTGAAAACCTAAAGCGGCCCAAAGTTTCGTTATGAAATCAATAATTTGTCTATTTATATACGTGACTGTGACTCTGAATGGTCCTCCAACCTGTGTCCTTCTTCGAGAGCAATCTCCACCAAACGCATCTTCCTAAAAACAAAACCGAAAGAGAGAGAGAGAGAGAGAGAGAGAAAATAAAGTACAAAGAAGAAGAGCAAGAGCCCCCGCACTATAAATGTGGACGAGATCCGCTTCTTTCATCCTCGACAAAACTCGAAGCCACACAACACCACCACTAGGAGGAGGAGAGAAGGGTTTATCCTCTCTTTCCATCATGCCGGAGGCCAAAACCCTCTTCGAAAACCCTAACCCTACCATCTCCGCCTACTACCAGACCCGAGCCGAGCACCACGGCGTCGTCACCAGCGACTGGCTCGCCCAAGCCCAGGCAGCCGTCGGCCGCGACCCTCCCTCCGATCCCCCGGAGAAGGCCGCCAAATCCGCCGCCGCCGCCGACGAGAGGGTTTTCAGTGTCATCGACGAGTTTAATTACTGGAGGAAGAAGCCTGACCTTGCAGAGGCGGTTGCCGCGATCATGGCGTTGGGGGCGGCGATCAGATCGAGCGAGGCGACGACGATGATGGAGCTCGAGATCGAGCTCAAGAAGGCTTCCGATACGCTTAAGGTAATTGGGGATTTTTTAAAATTTTTTTTCTGTATGTAGGGCTTTTTTGAGATTTTAGTCATTTAGAGAACTCGAATGCTTTTATGGAACTGAGATTGTGATATTGAACTGACATTGTCTGCATTTTGTTATTCTGGAGCTGGGTTCTATGCTTTATGAATAGATATTTTCTATCAGTGAACAGGATTTCAAAAAATCATGGTGTGTTTAGCAGAGAGGTTGTGTCAATACAGATGTATGTATATATGCATTGCAGTTCCAAAGATCTATCCTTTGTGCCCCTCTGTTCTGTTAGTGGTGCCCATTTATGGAAAACCCAAAGCTCACCTTCCCCATGAATTTAGCTCTTGGCTCAATTTGACACTGGTGGACTTTTGGATTTAATCACAAACTGTGTGTCCGCAAACTTTATTAAACTAACATTGTTCTCAATTATTTTTGAGAGCCTGTTTTGGTTAAGTCTCCATGGTGGGGCATTTCGGCAGATTTCAGTGTCCTATTTGATCATCTTGTTTTGTGGATAAATGAATATTAAGAAGACTACAAGACTACATATATGAAATATTGAAAATTGTTTAGTGAAAAAAGTAACCTGGCTTGAACTATAACTCAAACGCTACCTACTTACCTTATCATACTATCTATATAGTACTACCTATTTATAACTATAACTTGCCATTGATTTATCAAATTTATACAGGATGACAGCCCACATGTGTTCACAAATTACGTAAAATCCTAAAGAGTTAATTACATCAACAATAAAGCGATTTAGAGTTTGGACTCCAAAGGTGGGATCCATTAATGGGTTTTGAGCATTTGATCTCCAAAGGTGCATTCCTCAAACATCCTAGCATCCAACTCAACATCCAGCTCCAACGAGCAGCATCTTATATATAAGAGGGTTCTGTATACTCTACTTCTTTTCTCTGATATGCCGCTTTCAACCTCATATGCTAGAGTCTACTAGTCCTTCAGCCACACCATATACAGGTGGGCTCTAGGATCTAGCCATGTGGAAAAAAGGCCCAATGGACATCCTAACTGTGTGTGTGTTTTGGGAGAGACGAGTCACGAGATGACTATGGGGTGTGTGTGTGTGTGTGTGTGTGTGTGTGTGTGTGTGTGTGTGTGTGAGACGAGTTACGAGATGACTATGGGATGACATGCCTCTTGATATGCTGATTAAACCTCATTTCATCACCTTATTATCAAAGTGTTGGTTGTTTCTGTCTTTCCATAAATTGTCATTTCAACAAATTTGTTATTTGCATCTATGATACATGGACTTGTTTAGAACCATGACGCACCCGAACCCGACACATACGCACCCTCACCTGATACTCATGCCGATACTTCATTTCTAAGTTATTTCACATACTTTCTTGAGGCGCACCCACACCCGATATGCACCCGCATCCGATACTAATGCCGAGTCCATGTAACACAGATCTGCATTCTTTCATGAGTGGTTCATTGGCATGTCAATTCTTAATGATGAATTTGCCTTTGAGATGAAAGATATGATGCTCATTTCCAGATATATGCTTCAATAGGCGAAACCGTAAGATGATAATATCATGGTGGGCTTTATTTTATTATGCTTTATCCTTTAGTTAAGTTCTTGACTCTCTTTCTCCATTTCAGTCATCAGACACAACCTCCATCTCTTTGTCAGCTGGTTGTGACTTGTTCATGCGTTATGTAACCAGAACATCAGCTTTAGAATATGAGGACTTCAATGCTGCAAAGTCTCGTTTGATTGAACGAGCAGAGAAATTCGGGGAAATATCACTCAAGGTATGAATTAGTATTGTTGGTACTGTTACTATCCAAGTTTTGGTGTTTTTAGTGTACAAAAAAATGCACTTTTGGTACAAAATGTGTCAGCATAAACATCTATTTCCAGGCACGCAGAACGATTGCCATGCTCAGTCAGGATTTTATATTTGATGGGTGTGCCATATTGGTCCATGGTTTCTCTAGAGTTGTATTAGAAGTACTAAAGACTGCAGCATCTAGCGGAAAACTATTTCGAGTCTTTTGCACAGGTTTGTTTTGCATCTCTATACTCAATTTCTATAATAGACACTTCATATTTAATTTTTTTTCTTCCTTTGAGATTGTTTATTATTATGCTTATTTTATGCATCAATTACAACTAGAAAAAACGCTACTTTTAACTTTTAAGAAGTCCACCCATTTTTATTGTGTATTATGTTTCATTAATCAAATGTGGCACATAGATGAAAATTGCGCACAGAGTTACCTACCCATGCTAATTGGATCAATCGCGGATAGGTGTGGTGGGTCCCACCCGTGCTGCATCCAAATTCCAAATTCATCGTACACACCTAGCTCGTGGTTTAGGAATGCCAGGTGGCAAAAGTTTAGGCTGGAGCTGAACAGTTAACTTCCATACCCACCTTATGCCCTAAAATTTTACCTAAAGCTGAACAGCTGAATATCCTTGAAGGTGCATAATTTTGGTGATTCAATCCAAGAGCTTTTTTGGAATGTATGGATTCAGTTGTAGCTAGTGCGTCTGTGAAGGGTTTTGATTAGTTTTACTTTGTGTTTGTTTGGGGAACATCGAGTGGGATGGTTGGTGTTTTTCCCATAACAGCTTTATATATATATATATATATATATGTAGGAGAATATTCATGTGCATCCATCCCTTACCATATCGCAAGGGACACTTCCATAATTGGAAAATTTCATGTGCAAAAGAGGAAAAGTCATATATGGTCATATGCATAAAAGGAATATTTATGTGTAAAGTGGGAAAGCCATGTAAGTGTCCCTCACCCTATGATGAGGGATGGATGCATATGAATGTCCCCCATATAAATATATATAATATATATATAAATCCTATACAGTATGCATGTACCGAACGGCTCAATTTTTGCCTACATCATATAACCATTAATAATATTCAGTTCATTCAGTGATCCAGCTTACATGGTCACTTAACACTTCTATGCCGTGGATCATATAGAGGGAAGGCCCGATTGGACAGGTGTACGATTATCCAAGGAACTTGCTGCTCTTGGTGTTCCTGTAAAGCTTCTAATCGATTCAGCAGTGGCATATATCATGGATGAAGTCGACATGGTCTTTGTTGGAGCAGATGGGGTGGTTGAAAGTGGAGGTATCATTAACATGATGGGAACATATCACATTGCACTGGTGGCTCACGGCATGAACAAACCTGTGTATGTAGCTGCTGAAAGCTATAAGGTATGCAGTGATGTTCTTGTCACCTTATTTGTGCTTAAATTTTGCTCTTAACCTTTACCAGTTAGGCTGGAAGATACCTGCTAAACATATAAGAAAAGGAAACCTCTTTTCCCTTTATCCATCATAGATATTCTCCAGAGCTGTATCCATGTAATCTAAACCCTTCATTCAACGGATTTATATTTTCAATATCATCAAACCAGATTGTTTAATTATTGCAATCTAAATCTTAGGCTGAACTGTGAACTAGTGACAAGTGCGTGCCTCCGACTGACTTGCGTTATTTCATTTTTCCCCTTTCTGTTTCGGGAGAAAATTTCCTTGACTTTAAACTTTGCTGTGATCTTTGCAGTTTGCACGACTGTGTCCTTTGGACCAGAAAGACCTAGCCCCCGCACATCGGCCGATCAATTTTGGAGTCCCAATTCCTACTGGGGTTGAGGTTGAGACATCTGCGCGGGACTATACACCTCCTCAGTATCTCACACTACTTTTCACAGATCTCGGGGTTTTAACTCCATCAGTGGTCAGTGATGAGCTCATTCAGCTATACCTATAGCAGTACCGTGGAGTGAAATGAATTTGTTGCAGTACATGTACTTAGAGGTGGGGAAATTTTATCTTTTCCACAATTCAAGTAAAATCGACTTTGTCTCAAACAACTGAACCTTGTTTATTTTCAGGAGATGATACCATGGCTTTCTTTTAAAGTCTGTATCGCAGATAATAGTTGTATGATATCAGATCATCATCCCTGTGTCTAGAAGATACCTCCATAATGCTACAAACTTACTGAGCAGGGTGTGGATGTTTTTGTATCGATTGCTGGATATTACAAATATGAACTAGAGAAGTGACAGACTGCCTTTTCTTCTGGCAAAGGATTGCCAGCAGAGACAGCTGCATCTTGGTGTGGTCAGCTGGCCCTTCCTGCTTGACCACTTCCAGATGTATAGTTGGCATGTAGATCGCAGCTCTAGCAAAATCAGCTCTATTGGTGATCGGAGTCATCCAATCCAAAGTGGTGATGTGATAACTAAAAATGAAGCAAAATGAATCTTTTCGACTTTTGGCTTGTTGGGCTGAATCTTGGTAGAATCTACAGCGAGTATGGTAATTCCCTGCTATTGATTGCAGCCGCATGTGGAGAAAACATCTAATAATTAAATATGCATTTGGATACAGTTTGTATTGTTCAGACTTGTCTTGATCACATTAGATCTTAAAAGCATTTTATCCTGGAAGCTAACACAACCTACTTTAAAGGGCCCACTACAGGCTGCGGCCAGCAATTACCCACTCACTCATGGCCTAACCCTTGACAACCTCACTTGGTTGTCTTTATTTATTTTTAATTTTATATGAAGAAAATAAAATGTACACTTTACTTTTATGCTACACCATCAATTGTGCCCTCGGACTGTTTGGATTCGGACGGCTTGGATGCGCGGTGTGCCCGGGTGAATATTTTCAGCCACTAACTTGAAGTCCAGATTTAAAATTCAATGCAGATATCATCCGTCCCTAATACGAGCTAGTCAGAGCAAACCACATGTTAAACCCCACTATCTGCCATCTCTAAATGAATCGAAGAGTGATTGATAATACTATACCCCTCTTAAGACGGCCATGATCATTAAATAAATTTATAACTATGACACACTTATACATAGCCCTTTTTATCCATCTGTTCAAGAGGGTTGGAGCCAGGGGTTGCCTCCCCACCCCCCAATCTTAAAGAGTGTACCCTAGCATGAGGAAAGTGGAACTCTACATTGTGGTCCAACTATTTAAACTCTGAGCTACAAAAAACAAAGGCTCTCTTGAACTCTAAGTTTTACACCAATAAAAGTTTATTTTGAGTGGTTTAAATATTCATGAGGCAGGCTGTACCTGCTGTGGTGTTCCACACCCTTTATAGGAAGCATGAGTGAGGCAATCATAGGATACATACTTGGTGAATGGATTTTAATATTGCCCCCCAACCATGCATGCCCACTGTAGGAATTACGGCCACAAAACGATCACAAGTAAAATAATCAATGGATTTTAATAAATTAATTATGTGTGAATTGGTTTATATGTGACTGATTGGCATGGGTCGTACTTTAATTGGAGTGAGATAAAACTCTTGATGCTAAAAGAATGAGAAAATAATTTTAGCTGTTTGAATTCATTGTAGTGAGCCAAATTATTCTCATATTTTGACCATGGATATATGAGAAAATAATTGAACAGTATTAAATTTAGGATTTTTCTGCAGAAGTCATCAAAAAATTGTAAAAAGTGTTTTAATAGGTATTAGATAATAAATCTAATTGGGTCCCTGGTTTTCCAACCTCGCATCAAACCCAAACACCCAAGAATCTAATTTTTGCCATGGAAAAGGTGGGATTGCTAAAGGGTCCTCTGCCATTCCCAACCGGAATTTGTTATCCAGCCATACAGACGTGCCCCACAATTTGGACGGCTGAAAACGAATGATCCTCTCTATGTTCTGTTGGGAGACAAATGCTGATCTCATGCATTGCATGCCCGTTTGCATTCCGCTAGCTGCGCACCAGCGTTCGACAAGCTGCATTTCACGTGATCCTTTTGGAGCCCAGTCGTCCACGTCGCAGACTCACCAAAAGCCAGAAATGGTTCGGTAGCTTCACCTCCACCCAATATATTCGTTCAACATGCGCCGGTCTATCATGCATGGCCAAGGCCCCACGTCTTTTGGCTAAAAGTTTCGAAAAATCGACCTCTTAATGGTGGGCCCAAGTGATGGTATGGGAGACAGTGGCAGTTGGATGTGAATTAAGAATGAGCCTTGAATTTGTCGGATCAAAATATTCTAGCTCTTGATTTTTACATGGTTTTAACTCTTAATTTGTAGTTTCAAAGTGAAATTGATGTTTTTATTTACAGAATAGGGTGTCCGGCCTCTTCAAGCAATTAACTCTATCCTAATCAGCTATCACGTCCCCGTCAATCACGAGAGGTAATGTAGTTGAATAGGAGCACGGCTCAAAAATAGGTAATTATGATTTTGAACTCGCGTTTTCTCTGGGACCACAAAAGCCTGACTCTCTGTTTTGCACTCTTAATCTACTTTATAACAATTCAGGGTCCACATATGTTAGGAAAAGTTTTCATTTATGTTTGCAGAGACCAAACAGGATATACTTTACAATAGTTTTTCAATTAGATACTGCTCGCGAAGGAACTTTTGCTAGTGGTATTAAATTGGTTTGCACTTGAGTGCCATTGGTTCTTATATATGCTTTATAAAATTGCCTACTTCAGAATATCATTGGACTTGCTGTTTCCTTCCCTTGTTGCTTTCTCATTCCTGCCCTACCGGCCACCATCTGTCTTCCCATCAAACCTTTCTATTTGGTTGTATTAAATCTCGAGCTTGCATAGAAAACCAAATCTTTTATATTCCATGCATGCTAACAAATGACAATCTCTCTTTGTAGTCCACAACCCCTCTAAGCTTCCATTTCCACCCCAGTGCGGCTTCAGGACTCCTGAATACCTTCCATTCTCAAAGGATACCCTTTTTCTTTCTTTTCCAAGAAGACAACCAATAGACATCTCTTGCTACTAAATGCCCATAACTGTACCTTTCAGCTTAGTGAAGCTTCCCAAACCAAATAGCTAGATTTCATTACCATCTTGTTGTCAGAGCCAGCTCATCTCTCTAGACCCTGAAAAAATCCAGTCCTAGACAAGATCTCAATACCCATTTTCTAGAAATACTACTCTCTCTAGACCCTCTTCAGAATTCAAGCAATGGAGGTTGTGAAGCAAACCATGGATCCATTGAAATCAAGTTGCAACTCCATCTTCCATCACAAACCTTACAAAATCGCATCTAAAGCTTTTGAAATAAGGGTCATGTACATGAGGGTTGTCAGCACCTCAGACATGCAGAGCACCATGAAAATCATCTTCCCATCAAGAGATCTCAGGACTTGTCTGCAAATAAATGGTTTGAGGATCGACCCATATGAGAAAATCTCAAGATCTCTAAACAGACACAGGGCGGATGCATTGATGTATGAAACTACCTATGTGAATACTGATAGGATCAAGTTCAATGGGTCATCTCTTCCTTTCGAGGTCCAGACCCAGGAATCCTCTGTTATTATTTCAGGTGTTTTGAGGAGGGAAGGAGCTGGGTTTGATGGTTCTAATGATGGTCATTGCATGTGGGTGATGGAATGTGAGGATGGTGAGATTAAAGAGGTTGATGTGGCGTTGGTGGATCTTTATATTGCTGGGAGGAGTTCAGGGAGGCCTGTTCTTTTGAATGGGGTGTTGGAGTTGAACAAGAGATGGAAAGTGTTGAGTTGCATTCGTGAAGGAGAAGAAACAGGTGGTGACAATTTTAAGGTCAGATGATGACTCTAATTTCTTTTGATTTTAGATACCTTTCTTCTTTTTTCCCCCTAAAATCTTCAAGCTTTGTGGTTCTCTGATTTAATCAATGATGCTCCAGGAAAAAAAAAATTCCATGCATGCTCATTTCCTTGCTTACATTCACATTATCATCTTTGACATCGAAGTCTCGATCTTAAACTGTCATCATTTCTACCATCAAAGTCTCTGGAGTGGTTATTTACTAATACTTGTATGATCTTGTTTTACCTTTCATTTTTGTCAAACCTAAGTAATATGTTATAACAACAAAATATATACATGTAGAACCATTCAAATCTCCAATAGTAGTCCATTACCAAATGACTGATTTATACTGTCTGGGGTGCCAATCCCATGTACCCAGGTGAATATATATAAATTTCAAACCACCCGTTCTATTTAGCATACATGCAGTTCATTGAGACTAGCTTTGTATCAATCACCTATCAAGTCTCACCAAATGTTAGACATAGGTTTGTATATCAGTGAATGCTAGCCATTTAGATTTGGAAGTGCAAATAATCCTATGGAGGTGGCAAGTGAATAGATTATCAGTAGGAAAAACAACTGATAACTCAATAAGCATTCCAATTATTGTTTGCAATGTGCACGGTTCCACATGAGCAAAATGGACTGATATATGCCCTGGCTCAATCATGACAGTAATTTGATATTTGTCTTTCTTATGTTTTTCTCTTGATAGCCATATTAAATAGTATTAAACTCTTAATATTTTTAAATTTTCGTTCATCCCAAATGTATATAGCAAGAGCTATCTATTTCCTGCGATACTTGAAAACAGTTGGACTGTAGCTTACTGTTACCTCACAATGTTAGTCTATTTCCTGCAATTTTTCAACCCAGTCAGGCTATTGCTCATTCTCATCCTGCTTTGAATTGGATTTAATTGTCTCCGTTGGCCTGCCTTCACCTGATCTCTCAGGTCCTGTTTGTTTCATGTAATTGCATTATGGAATTCCTAGGCATTCTAAGGCTTTATATTTCTGTAAGTTATAAAAACGAAGAGTCAAAGATGAATATCTAAAAATGACCATAAAATGACCTCCCGTTTAATGAAAACTGAACCTAGGGAAGATGGGAAATGAAGACCCGGCCATCACCCTTGTAATTTAAATCCAAGGAAAGTCACATTCCCATCTACATCTCCACCTTTTATTATTCACTCCCCACCTCTTTAATAATCCTTCGCGGTGCTCATTTGACCATGAATTACTATGTATTCAGTTCCTATATATTCTATGCAAACAAACAAGCCCTTAGATCCAATGATTAATGTTGACAGGATCCTCTGGCCCGATTTCATGGAAACAGATTGGGCCTAGTCCATACGTGGCGTTTAAGTTTTATTTTATTTTATCAGTAACGATAAATTATATTAAAAGAAAAGGCCAGATACAAGAACCCCACCAAACAAACAAAAAAAAGAATGGGAATGTGACTTTAATCTAGGTAGCCTCTCGGCATGAATCCTTGGTGAGTTGGTCTGTGGTCTCACTCTTGACTAGTATGAACATGGCCATTTATGCACTATCGGTGGCTACTTGGTGATCTTTATTTGCCTCTTTTAAGGACATGATTGTGCTTTCTGTGCCCCTTCCGACGACAAGATTATCCTTCATTATAGATTTCTAAATTTGCATTTACGCTTAAACATCTATAAATTGAGATATGTAACAGTTAAGCAATCCAAGCAATCCGATCCCATCACTAAAAGATCAGATCTATTAATCATGGAAGATCAATTGGCACAACAATAAAGTTCCTTCAATCTGATCTTTTAGTGATGGGATTGGATTGTTTGGATTGCTTAACAGTAACATCTCAAAGCAGTTGCTATGTTCACTTACAATTTAACCCCCTTCCTCAATCCAGGATCCAGAAGAGAAAGTGATACAAGAAGCCGAAGACGGATACTACATTCTGAAACAAAAAGGAGAAGAAAAGATGTTTGTTGAAGAGGAGGAAGGTGAGCTCTCATGGTTCAATGCAGGGGTTAGAGTAGGGATGGGTCTTGGCTTAGGGATGTGCCTTGGAATTGGGGTTGGAGTGGGACTGGTTATAAGAACTTATCGGGCAACTGCAGGTGCATTTAGAAAGTTTATCTAACTCCAACTTGCAACATGCTTCTTACAGACATGACCTAAAATAGCATCAATATGGTTTGTAGCTGGCTATGTTCTCATTAAAAATAGAAAGAGTAACCTAAGTTGGTAATTAGTTTGCCTAATCAATTTGCGGTTTGTGGCTGTCAACCATTAAGGAGAGTTTTGTAAGTAGGTATTGACCTTCAATCTGTAAATTGTATCAAAGACAATTCCATGTGGTCGTGTGTACATGTTGTTTGTTCACCTTGTTTGAAAGCCTATGAACTTTTTGTGCTTTAATCCATTGCTGCATTATCTCTAAGATAGAATTGAAAATCCAAACTCTTCATCTAGAGGGCCCAACTCAATCACTGATGGGCTGGATGGGCCACCCTTAGATTGGCTAATAGAGGAATTCTTGGGTATGTGGATGTGATAACTGAGCTGATTTTTAAGACAGAGAAGGTTAACCTTGGTGATAATTGGACTTCTGCACAGTGATGGGGAGCTACCATCGGTGATCAGATCAGCTTTGATTTTATGGGTTGCTTCTTTGTGCACAGAACCGAATCACGAACAGAGAACTCAAATTGCTTGCATTTGACACTCTAATCAATCATCATAAATTAGACATAAAAAATGATGTCTACAAGGTTGGGCTCAACCAGAGTCTACTTGGGCCTATACCATATCAAATCAGGTCAATTTGAATTTAGGTTGCAGCATGGTTCTGTTTACTGTAGCCCATGGACAAGGAGAGCTGAACATACTCAAAACTCTGACCAGCTTGGTTACTGTTCATTGTTTGCATTGCATGCAATTATTCCAAGGGTCTGCTTAAAAAAGGGATTTGTAGTGAAATTTGGACTGCTAGAAATTCTAAATGCTTCTTAGACCTTGTCCCATCAAATCAAATTTTACATTTATGTGATTTTACACTAACTGCAGTTTTTCCTTAATTTGCACGTTTAATATATGTCGAGGAGTGGGCTCCACAGAAAATGGAGTATTGAAAAGTATTTATGTTGCTTTTAACGCCTTCAGATTTTGTTTGGAATGGATAGCTAAGAAAATTTAATATAGTATTAGAGTCAATTGATCGTGAGTTTGAGTCCTAAGAGGAATTAGGACTCGGCGCAAGAGTGTGAGTTGCTAAAAGTGTGGCAGAGGGGGAGTGTTGAGGAGTGGGTTCTACCGGAGGGGGAGTGTTGAGGAGTATGTATACCACCTCTACTAACGGATTGAGGTCTTAGTAGAAATGGTTAGCTAAAGAAAACTTGATAAAACTTAATGATATACCCTTTTTTCAAGGCATTACTAGATGATACCTCACTGTTGCAACCAAGGCTTAACTTGGCTATGCAACCTCTCTGTGGAGTTCGATGTCGTTTACCAGGTAAGCGAGCTGCAGAAAGTACCAACTGGAAATTTGCATGGCTAATTCAGCTGAGGAGTTCCAAACACTTTCAAGGAGTTGATTGACTTGTGGCAAGTTTAGAAAAATATACTACTTAAATCATATGCAAATGTGAAATACTGATGGGTTTAACTTTTTCCTCATTAGATAATGAGCACAATTTAGAGTAAGGGAAGACTGGAGCAAGTATGGCATGTCATGCATTTATTTTCATCTCAAAGTTGGAATTCCCAATTTCTAAATTTCATTGCAGAATGGTATCTTGGCCAGAGCTGAACAATCTGTCATATTGAGATTTAGGAAATGAAATTCGTAGAAGTGTCTAGACACCGTAGATGGTGTTGTAGTGGGTAATGGGCCATTGTTTGGCGACCCAGATCTTGGATCTGATGAGCTGAGCCACATACTTTCTATCCAAAACCATCACTAGCCATGGGAACATCATATCAATGGGTTGGATGGCTTTCTGCAAGGAGTATTAAAAGAGGTGAAATGGTGAATAGTGAATCTCTGTTGAATCAGTTTTCAGATCTCTTTTACTCTCTTTCATAGTAACAGAAGTATAACTTTTTCAAGGATCCATCAATGTCTAAAAGCAATTATTTAGGCTGAGGCATATCCAGGCTTGTCCTGACTTAGAAAAACTGGCCCGAATTCGGCCCAAACCCAACATGGTTTGTGAGAGCTTGACCCGAGCCCGGCCTACTTAAAATATGTCAAGCCCGAGACTGCCCCTTTATCAATTGAGCTAGGCCAAGCTGGGCTGGGTTTTCTGTTACTTGATCGGGCGAATTTTCCTGCAATATCTCGAGCCTATGACCTAATGATTTGAACTGAAGGGGTCGAGACTGGCCAACCAAACACGCTCTGTGCTTCGAGCTTTCTATTACTTAATCCAATCCCGGTCCAAATATTAAATGACCCCAAATTTTAGACTAGGCATGGCCGAGCGCAAAACCCGAGCCCACAGTCAGCCCATACATGGATGGGCCTGGTCTGGGCCCTGACAGTAGGATCAAATCAGATAGGGTTCCGGTTACCTGTATGATCATAAACTATAATTCAGAATTGGGCCCACTAAGAGGTTTGTTCAGAGCGGCCAGGATTTTACAAGGCCCCCATCGTTTCCAAGCCCGTCGTCTTGCCATCAGAGAGACACCTTTCATCACCTGCGCTTTATTAGGGTTTGCAAAACCTTCTGTAAGAAAACAAACAAACAAACAAGAAACCCTCAAATGGTGGTGAGGAAGAAATCTCTATTTCTAATTTTCTCGATCTTCTGAGTGATTCTTCTCATTGTTTATATATGTCTACTGTAATCGTTTTTCAGTCTCTCATTGCAAACGGAGATTTCCTACATTTTCTTCGTATTCTCACCACCAACATTAGGACTCTTGCTTTTATCGACGGTCATTGCTTCTCCAATTTTTTCTGCGTGAGAAGAGACTTCCAAACAGATAAAAGGTGCAGACTGTACTTATTGCTGGCCGTTTCCGCAATTTTTTTTTTTAATGTCTGGGTCTTTGTTTTTCTATTGATTTACGATGTGGGTTATCTCCTTTGTTGTGCAATTTCTGATCTGGGTTTTTGTTTTGCTGATCTAGTTTTGAGTTTTGTTGTGATTCCTGATCTGGGTACCTTTTTTTTTTTTTTTTTTTTCTTTTAATTTGATTATATAGGCTTGATGAGATTTCGCCTATTGTAGATCCGACTGTCTTTGATGAGAGTCGTTATCAGATTAATACCCAAGAACGGTTTTTGAAAAGGAAGGATGGAGACAAGGATGATGGAGGTCCTCAATCGGTTTTCAATGCAATGGATGCTATGTTGAAGGACAGTTTGGAGCGTTTGAAGAAGATAAGGTCAGTTATATTGGATTGGAATCTGCCCCAAATAGCTAGTGAGAATGATAATTAAGCAGAATTCTTGGCCACTTACACATTTTTCTTTACATTTTGGATGGCGCACAAAATTGGACTTCTTACCACCAATGTAATCCCCGACTTTTCAATATCAGTTTGGGCAGAAAAAGCAATGTGCTCCCCTCTAGTTTTGGTATGATTGCAGTAGTTTACTACTGATTATTGGTTACCATTACCACTGCTTTTATTGTTAGCTGAAATTAAAATCCCAAATCCCACTGTGAAATGAAAATACTGTCAATCTTACTGTTAAAGCATATTTCATATTAGCTTAAGGTGGTGGAGTTTAAGCCTTCCAGTATTCTCATGGGCTTACTTTTTCCTCGATGTGTTAAAGTCGGTTGGTTAAGGCACATGTGTTCCATGCATTTACTTTTGACTTTATCTGCTTTCAAGCTCTCAAAGAAAGTCTGTTTAGTGCCAAATTTCAACAATGCCAAAACGCTTGTGTAAATTTTCTGTAAATGCATATGATAACTAGATAAGAGTTCTATCATATTTCTGGGAGCTTCTAATCACATAACTTTCCATATGCTAGGTTGCTTGTATTGAAATTATATTGATACTGTTGACGGTTGCATGGATTCTTGTAGCCTGTAGGACATAGTTTACTACTCATGTTATAGTACACTGAATTGTAAGTTGTAACAGTATCTTCATGGGATTGATCTAATGGGCAGAGAGATGCCCCACTTTTGTCTCAGCTCTTTTGAAACTCAAGTTTCCTTATCTTTGTCCTGGATTTTGGGAACATGGACTTACATCCACTCCTTTCATATCCATCTCATTTTGATCCGGGTGTCATTATCTACCCTATGTTGGACTTGTATCATTAAATCTTAATGGTATTCATGTATCTGATGGGTGCAATGGGGAACATGCATGATGCATTCCTATTGTTGTCCCCAACAAAGGGAACTGTTGGGGTAAGGAGTTGGGTTCTTATTGGGGAGGTCAGGGGTTCAACCCCCACCTCTTCCTTATATATTCCTGCATGTGTATATGCAGGCTTTCTTCCCACCTCGGTGGACTTCCTTCCCGGGTGTGCCGGGCTTTTTTCCTACTTCGGTGGGCTTTTTTCCCGGGTGTGCCGGGCTTTCTTCCCACTTTGGTGGGCTTCCTTCTAGGGTGCACCGGGCTCTATATAATTAAAAAAAAAAAAGGTCCCAGCCACTAAAGCTGGGGTACCAAAAAAAAAAACAAAGGGAACTCTTGGCATATCTCTGTTTTACATATTTGCATCTATATCTATAGGTCAACGCAATTTAAATCTCCAAACCTTCAGACAAAACCGGTTATTGCTTTGATACCAAATTGATGTAAACAGAGCTATTGTAATCTCTAGACATTGTGTTATATTGAAAAGCTCATTTAGAATTGAAGAAGATAAATGGGCAGGATACTACTAGAGAAGAAGGTGTTGATAGTGAAAAGAAGAGTGAAAAAGTGAGAATCCACAAAATGCAAAAACAAAAAGAAAGTCAAGTTTTTCACCGAAATTAATCTAATTTTTTTAATATGTTACAATATATACATGTAAATATTGTCTTAACTTTGAACTATCACTTTTGATTTTTATTTAGAAATTTTTTTAACTCATATTTACTTTAACCGAAATAAATTTTTTTAACTCATTTACTATAACCGTGACCTTCCTAATGCGTTATAAATGGTCTTTTGGGTAAATCTACACCCCAAGGGAACTTTCTAAAATCACTTCAATTCCTATCCGTTACCTAAATTATGCTTTTAAGTGAAAAACTTGTAACTCTCCTTTACCCTACCAATAGAAGAGCTGTAGATTCCTTTAATTTTGTTTTAATTGCAATATTTTGGACCCATTGAAGGATAAGTCAACCAATGGTTCCAATTTTCAGTGTTATAATTTTGGTTGAAACTCGCTATTGTAGCCAGCCTGAAAACCCATCTGTTGCTGTTCATGGCCTCTGCGGCCCGTTGGGATGTGAATTTTCAGGCGCGCAAAAAAATTGAAAAAAAAATCAGAATATTTAGAAAATTTTGGAGCATTATCCTTTCCTGATGAATCCCTCCACTTGAATACATTGGTTATGAAAATATGGGTGCGGATGTATGTTTTCTAAGGAACTAATAGACAGAAAAATGATTATTTTGTGAAATATTCTACATTTGCTCTATTCTAGATATATTGGTAATATTCTACCATAGAATGGTCTTTTTTTTTTATTGGAAACCAAGTATGTTTTCTAAGGAACTAATAGACAGAAAAATGATTATTTTGTGAAATATTCTACATTTGCTCTATTTCTAGATATATTGGTAATATTCTACCATAGAATGGTCTTTTTTTATTGGAAACCAAAAGAAGCAATCTATTGTTGATACCAATAGACCCTAAAGCATTGACAATGTGATGAAATGCATAGGGTATCAGGTCCTTAATTATTTCACTGATTCTGTTCGACAAAATTGTGCAGGGAAAGCATAGTGTCAGTGGACTTGTCTGGCACTTTAAAAGCTTCAACTGGATTTCTACAATGTAACACTGAGCCCCATTTTTCCAAAGATGCTGCCTTGATCAGGGCATTGTGTGTAGAAGGAAAGGTAGGAGCTGCTATCCAACTTCGGAATGAAATGTTACGTCATTGTGTTGTTCTAGATGTTTTCACATACAATTACCTCATGAACGGACTTTGCAAGATGGGTGATTTGCCAAAGGCCAATTGGCTTCTAAAAGAGATGGTGGAAGTGGGTGTCACCCCTAATCACGTTACATATAACACTTTGATTGATGGATACTGTCGTCATGGTAATGTAGATGAAGCTCTTGTTCTTGTTTTTTCAATGGTTAAAACCAGCATTAGTCCCAACAAAGTAACTTGCAATATACTCGTTCATGCCCTCATCAACAAGGGTCTATTGGAGGATGCAAAGAAGCTTCTTACAGAGATACTAGAAGAGCATGAGATGTCAAATTTGATCATTTCAACTATACTCATTGATGGGTATTGTAGGAATCAGGATATGGATCAGGCACTTATGCTTTGGGATGCAATGTCTAGGAAAAATGTTGAAGTTGATGGTACTGCATATAATGTCCTCATCAATGGATTCTGTTTGGCTCATAATATGAAGTTTGCATATCGTTATTTCTGTGAAATGTCTAAAAGGGGTTTCCTTCCAGATGTAGTCACATATAACACTCTTATAAGTGCACTTTGTAAAGAAGGGAGATTGGATGAAGCTTGTAAGATTCACATGGATATGTCAAACTCAGGTGTTTTGCCTGATCAAATCTCCTACAAAATGGTTATTCAAGGCCTCTGTTTGTATGGAGACATATCCAGAGCTACAATGTTCTTGCATAAGATGCTAGAGGATTCACTCATTCCTGAGCCTCTTATTTGGAATGTTTTGATTGACAGATCAGGGAGGTATGGAGATTTCGACCATGCTTTCTGGTTTCGAGATCAGATGACAGCATTGGGTGTGCTTCCAAATGTCTTTACTTACAATGGATTGATTCATGCACATGCAAAGCTTGGAAATATTGGTGAAGCCCTGTCACTGAAGCAGGAAATGCTTTCAAATGGCATTCATCCTGATGTTGTTACCTATAACTTGTTGATAGGTGGTGTGTGCAATTTTGGACATATTCGTTTTGCATTTAAATTACATGATGAGATGTTGAAAAGGGGCCATCAGCCTGATATTTTTACTTACACGGAGTTGATTCGGGGTCTTTGCATGAAAGGAAAAATCCAGGAAGCCCAAGAACTTTTTGGAAAGATGCAAAAATCTGGTTTACCAATCGACCATGTACCATTTCAAATACTTATAAAGAAATACTGTAAGAGGAGAGAGCCAATAAAAGCATTTGATCTCTATGAGGAAATGATGGCGAAGGGGCTAGTAGGTCATCCTTCTATGTTTATTGCTCTTGCTTCAGAATTAAGGAAGAAAGGATTTGTTGAAGAAGCAGTTAAGGTGTGTACTTACATGGACGAACTGACCTTGATGAAGTAGAGACCTGTTCTTTTATATTGCTCTTTTCTCATTTTGGTATTCCATTTCCACCGGTGGGTTTTGGATGATTCTTTTAATGAGCTTTAAAGCTGCAGTGACAATTATGGAGCATTACATAAATGTATGTAATATAAGATGGGTGTGGACTTTTGGTCTTATGTTACAAAATGATAGCTCCTTTGGAATTATTCAATGTGACGCTATCATGCTAGCATCTGGTTGTTAGCCGAGCGGACGGTAGCTAAGATCACTCCTATTAAAAAAGAAGAGCAACATGTGAGTTCTTGTGAATGGAGTCCGGACATTATATCTTTGTTACCATTGGATGGATAGCTGAATGCTGTTATGTGAAGAGGCCGTACTGATGTCAACCTATAAGGAGAGTAATAGTCAATAACAGTGAAACACTTTGGTGGAGACATGTTGCTACTAATGTAAGTTCCTTACGTTTACTCTCATTAGCCCATATAAGTCCTGAGGACTAAGGTCCTCAACATTATGCACAATGCCATCAAGTATTGAATTTGTATGTGTGGTTCATGATTTTGCGATCCAGATTATCCCAACTGATGATGGGATCTTTTGTGGATAGACCAATGCCCCAGATGCATCTGCATTGAAGATCAAGCTGTACAATCTCTTGCCCTTGTGTGCTCCATATAGAGCTTTTTTTAACCATCCATTTGGAAGCTTCTAAGAAAATGGTTTGGGTCAAGTCATTGAGGCTCATTGGTTGTGGTCCTATCCATTATTCCCAATGGCATGTCTTATGCATATCAACAGTCAGGATCGCCAATTGTCAGGCCTCACGTGTACGAACTTAAAGCCCCTGGATATTGTACATGTCCCTTTTTTTGTGTTTCGTAATTCTCAGATATCTTATAAACAGATTCGGTTTTTGTGCATATACATTGATGCTGATCCTCTTCTACAGATTATTCCAAATGTACACTTGAATGTTCAAGGGGGAATAAACAAAAGAACTAGTATCAAACAACTTCGATGAAGCCATTGACCGATTGAGTTTTTGAGGTAAGAGTGTTTTATCTTATTCTAGAGTGTTATCTTTCAGAGTATTCAAACTTCTTGTCTATCAGTTCTTTTAGATTCCTTGTTATATTTTTTTCATTCAATTTCAAATTAAAGGCTTAGTTCACTCTACATGAACTACATTGTTTCTAATTTGGGCTAAGATCTTCTCTGCTGCGTGACATTATACCTGCCACATTTAATAAAGTCCTTCCCGTTACTGCCAAAATTTTCTGCACTGTTGTGGCCCCATATGGTCTGAACTGTGAAATATTCTCATAGAATTGATAAATCCCAAAGTGTGAAGTTTCATATTTTAGATTTTTACAAAATTTGAAAAATATATGAAAAAAGAATAAATAACCTAATCCTGCCTCTTATGTTGAGTTCATTGAATCTGTTGGCACCCACGTCATTCCTCTCATCTACAATGAGCTAAATGAAATTCTTGCAAGGCAACCTTCTCTCAATATTTGTCAATTTTTTTAATTTAGGCCTGTTTTGGATTCATGTCCAGTATCAAATTGTTCAAAATTGCCCATTTTGCATTCCTTTTATCTGCTATTTACTGCATCACAATTACAAAATTAGATTTCATACTTACATGCAGCAACTCGGAGAAAAATCTCTGCTGGATTTTCTCTTGTTTTTCTTCTTTCATTTTTTTTCCAACTTTTGAGCAATTTGCAATAGTTCTCCCTTCTCCTGACCACCAAGAAAATATGTGGCGCAGCCCTGGATCTTGATTGGACGTGTAGATCAATCTCTAAGAGGTTGATCGAGTCCAAAAGGATTCCAGCCCTAGGGCACAGAACACACCATAACAGGAGAGAACTCAGGATAACTTGAATTAATTGAATAAAGCATCACCTTACAATGAGGGGCTTCTTATATATAGAGTAGCATTGTTCTCAATAAACAAGACATTCTAAAATAAGAATATATCTAATCTTAATCAAAATAGGATTTAGGAAGCAAATATATTAAGCAACTCTACTGATTTAGAGACTAACTAAACTAATGATAGGGATCTCAAAATCAGAGATCATGTGGACCCCATCAAGCGGGTCCATTAGGGCCTGCGGGTCCTGGTCTTGGATCGGCCTGCATCAATAGCCAATGAAAAGCATAAAATGGGCTATCCCATAAAAAAAGTAGAAAATTTAGATTTTTTATCCTACATAAGTGGATGATGCAGCAATCAGCATTTGATTTTGATGAAGGGTCTCCTGAGTGGCTGATACTGTGTGCTTGCTTTTCTTGCTACTTGAAAAGCCTTTTTTATTCAACAACTAGCACCTCCATTTTCTTTTTCTTTTTTATTTTTTAATGCTCTGTTGCCCTCATAATTGCTTTAAATGAAATTGTAGTTTTTATATTGCATTCATTTCCTGCAGAAGATCAACTTCATCAATGGTATGCTGTTTACTGGTGGCTGGCTAAAAGAGATTTATGCTATGTGATGTTGCTGGAAATTTCTGAGGAATTCAACAATTACTTGGAAGCACTCCTTTTATTATTATAATGTGCACTATTCTTGGTTGTCATTCTTAGCTCTTTATTTTAGGTCCAGTCTTCTGTGAGTGGGAGCAGGAGTGGGAATGAATTTGATGGCATGGAGTATTCAAGCAATGAAGCACTGAGTCTCAAAACTGTCAATAAGTGGAAATGCCTAGGGAAGTTGGAGAAATACCAGTTCCTAGATTAAGAGTGGCGCCTAGGAAAGAAAGTTCCTCTGCTACTCTTATCCAACAAATGTCTGAAAATGTGATGGGCCCATTGAATGATATGAAAATTTGAAATTTACCACTAGTTTGTTTTTTTTTTTTGTCTTTTTTATTAGGTCCCAGGCTTAGCACAACGTACTCCATATCATTAAAGTTGTAGTGCTAAGGCTAGGTTTGAGAGATTCTTCTAATTTGAGGTGAAAAGATTTGATCATTGGGCAGGGGAGGCATCCACATACGTTGGCATGCTGGAGGCTGCACCACCTGAGGTGAACGGTATGGTATTATTAGGAAGCTCGAGTATATGCCCCTTACCGCAGGCGCTTGCTCGCTAGCTTAAACATGAGAGAGATGCTGGAGGCTGCACCAACTGAGGTGAACGGTATGGTATTATTAGGAAGCTCAAGTATATGCCCCTTACCTTGGGCGCTCGCTCGCTAGCTTAAACATGAGAGAGAGAGAGAGAGAGAGAGAGAGAGAGAGAGAGAGTTGTGCCTGCGGTGCCCTGTTGTATACTTGCATTGCTGCTTTAATATAATATTGGTATCTTCCAGAAAAACAATGATCAAAATATTTATTTGTATTGCAATGTATGAGAGTTTCTCTCAAAAAATTCAATGATATTTTGGCATGGTCTTAACATTTGAGTATGCTGTTTTGCGATTTACATGTACCTGGTAACTCTCAACCTCTACGTGTAATGACAGAGAGGTAAGGTTATCCAAATGCTAGATCCTCCTTTATGCATAAACACTGATGTGCTTGCACTTGGTTTATGCATAAACACTGATGTACTTTATGGGATCGATTTCCGCATGGGATAGGATAAGAAACTGTCTATTTTGAAGCTGGAAAAGTTTTGTTCCATGTGAACGTTGGAAAAATGATGCATGCATCCTTAAATTTAAATCGCTCTTGTTGAATATCAAGTGCTTCATTATATGCAAATGGTTGCTCTAGTTCAATGAGCTTAACGGAGGTTGGCCAACCTGGCCAATTAAAATTATGACCCCAAAGAATGGAATTTATAAAAATGTAGCTAACTTTGCTTCATCCAACCCTAGAGGGCCTCAATCCTATCCATCTGTTTGACAGTTGTGGTGCCAAACTTTGCTTGATCAAACCAATTTTTATCACACACCGTCTTGAATAAGCCCTAAAAGTGATTTACACCATATGATTGATCAACTTGTTAAAAATGTAGCTATATACTTCAAAGTTTTTCCATGTAGATTGACTAGCCCAACAAGGGAAAGGGGCTAGGTGAAAAGGAAGAGAATGGAAGTAGTAACAATAGATACAATCTATTTGTATATTTGACTTATGATCATAATGGAGAAGCAAAATTCAAATAGCCAATCTCAACATTATTGGAACAATTCTTTAATGGTGAACAATCCAAGAGTGTAAACCACTTCAATCATGAAATTTGCGCTCTTGAATAAGTTGGATGAATCGAATGTTATATGCTTGGATGAAAATACAGGTAGCCAAACACAATTGATGAAAATTGCGATCGAGCCCAGGCCCGTTTATTGATGAAACCAATGGTGCATGTTGCTTGTTTGGTTGCATTCGAGTGAACTTGGGATGTGGATGTTGATGGGAAGGCATGTGTTCTCAGAGTCTAAACAGGGAAAAGGTGGGTCCCTCGGGGACAGCGGAAAGACGTTCATGCAGGCAGTTATCAACATAGAATAATTCTCATGTATATATACATGGAAAACTGGGAGTCCGACTGTTGTAACATGGGCCCAAAAAGATCAAGAAAATGATAGCCCATTTATGACTTTTCCGTAGAACACAAGAAAGTGTCCAAACAGCGACATGAGTCTGTGAAAATATCCCGGAAAAAAAAATTGATAGCCCTCAGGCCACAAGTCTCCTGTGAACCACTGGTTACACCTATGTCCTATGTAAAAGGAGGTTTAGGCCACCTATCCCTTTTATAATATGTGGAGCTCATTGAACCAAATAGGAATTCCGGGTTTGGGCAAGGGAGGAGCCGAAGGTGGGGCTGCTTCGAGTTTGGAAATTCCGGAGTTATTTGTTTGTATTAAAATACATAGGAATTGAATTCATTGAATTCATAATAGTAGTGGTTAAAATAAAGATCAAATGTGAATTTTTATAAGTGAGAATCAAATATCATTTCCTTTTAGGAAAATATGATCAAAACAAGATAGGAAATACACAAACATGCCTAGAAAATTTAATATTAATATTATTTGTTTTTATATATGGCGCTCCTAGGAACTTCATTTTGCGTAAGGACCTCAAGGAGAGTTTCTGGTTCTGCCAATGGGTTTGGTGGCTCTTGATTTGTAAATACTTGAATTTTGACTCCATGGAATATGCCCTTTTATAGAATTGCGAGTTCTTTTAAAAAACAGATTTTTTTTTATTTACAAAAACGCCTGTGTATTTTCACAAAACCTAAAAAAGGTCTCCATATTTTATGTTTTTATTATACCCTCCCTTAACTAATAGTCCAATAGATCTGAAAAAAACTTCAAATGACTTAGCTCTCGAGTTAAAAGGAAAAAAAATAATTTTGTCCCTTAAACTTTGAAGACCTAAAATCAAAGGCCATGATCACTTTTTTGTTTTTTGCTTTTGGGTAAAGTTAGGATCACTTGAATGGCTTGATGTCACCTATTTTCCTAATCTACATTCAAGGCTTTCCATCATTGGTTGCGCCTGTCTTGATCATCATGCATTCAAGTAGGCCCCACTAGAAATAACTTTGGTTAGTGAGATTAGTTCAGCTTAAGCTTAAGGGTATTTTTGTTATTTAACCAAGAAACTAATAGCGACATGTTTCATAGTCAAACGAGGGGCTTTTTTTTTTTTTTTTGTAAAAACCTAAAATACATGGGCCTTCTGAGGTTTTCTTGAATATAGAGGCCTTTTGAGATTTTCTTAAAATATAGGGATCTTTTTGTAAAAACCTCTTAAAATGTCCCCTCTCGAACATGTTCCTTTCATAATGTTTTCACTTTTAGCTTTTTATTGCATATCAAAATGCCTTTGCATTTTTCAAATTTCTGTGTTAGTAAAACCATAACTACATCTATAGCTACAATTTTTCTGCCGAAAAAACACAAAAAAGAAAAAAAAAAAGAAAAGAAAAACTAGAGCTACAATTTTATACAAGGTCACGTGAGACATGAAAAAAATGATATACAATAACAAGCCTCATAATTTGGCACATATAAACTAACAAAAAAAGTTTATTCAAACATATATCTAAGAAAATTAGCTATAATATTGGAATTAAGAAAAGTAGTAGCAAGATTTAGCACCTATCATTTAAGGGTGGCAAACAGGTTAGGCGGGCCAAAATGGGTCGGGTCCATGATTTGGACCTCAACTTGTATCTAACCCGTTTTTAGAATGGGTTGAGTTTTAGGAACCTACACCTGAGGCAAGTCAACTTGATCCCACCCCGTATTAACCTGTACCTGATCGATTAGTATTTACCCTTATTAATTAGCATTAAAATATAATAAAACGTATTTTCGGAAGGAAACAAAAGATACGCCTTAACTTAGCAATATGTGTTTTGGTCTTTGGGAGATAAACATAAACTTATACATGCAGTTTAGGCGGGTCAACTCTAACCGATCTTTTTGGTGGGTCAAGAAAACCTAACCCATAACCGACCCGTTATTTTATGTGCCGACCCCATTGGTGCTTGAATCAACCCAACTTATATTACACTTTGACTAGTCATGCTCCTGTGGGGTCCTATAACATTTTCAACCATTAATAAGTAGAATGACTTTGAAATTAGCCTATAAATGCCATACCCATTACATGCACAACTAGATCCAAACTGCACCCCACCCACAGGCCTTAGTATCAGGCCCATCAATCCTCCTTGACTTACGGTGCAGTCTCCATATTTTAACTACATGTGGCATCCTGCTTCCCATAACCAGTGTCAACTGTGAAATACAAGACAAGTAGAAAATGTTGTCGTTCTTATCATCATTCTGCATAGAAAGTAAACGAAGAGCCATTATAAAAACAAGTACTCACTTTTCTGCCACCATCTTAACTACTGTAAGTCTGTAACCAAGAAAATGATATTTTCCTAAGAACTATTCTATTTTAAGTTTTCCTTTCACCATTTCCTCAGCAGTAAAAGATGCAATGAATTGTAATAATAAAAAAAAAAACGAGACATCAAACACTTGACCACCAAATTTTTTATTTTTTTTTTCTATTAGAGGGTTTCCACCACATTGGACTGGACGAATTCCTCCGGGCCCAAGGGAAGCCGGATAAACTCCCTTGTAGCTACCCCACAAATTGATTGTAATAGAAATCTCATTAAAAAAGAAAGTTGATATAAGTAGCAAGGATGATCCCATGGTGGGAGCAATTGCCGTGTGGGCCTACCGGACCCTTAATTGAGTAGTGGCCTGGGATTTTCGTTTTAAGGAGTGCAAACCAAAATAGGTAGTTTGATTTTGGGGGCAAACTGAGGTTTTCATGTGAATTTAAGGATGGACTTACGTTTTTTATTAAATCTTTTAAAGCGCACCATAATTTAATAGGTGCGACCACACGCGCTTGATTGTGTCCGGTCCACCCCTATCCATCCAATCCCCCCACGCTACTAACCCTTTTGAATGTCAATAAATTCAGATTTTTTTACATAGATTTAAATGGGACTGGACGGTTAAAACCATTAAAAATAAGAGCCATGAATCAAGGGGTCGCATTCAAACGATACGGATGGATATAAAAATTTTGCACATAGATAAGTCACATCCAGGTCTTCAAATTCCTACCCTCTCCTCCCCAGTAATTGGTGGGGCACACAAGATCGCCACTGCTCTGTAAGTAGACACAAAAACAAGCCCAAAAAATGGAAGGTTGAGATCTTCTAACTAAACATTGGTCGGTCCCATCTCGAGATGGTTGCTGATTGTATGGTCTGAGACTGAGTTGTAGGTGCGGGGGGCCCATGCCCCATTGTGTGGATCCGAACATTGTATCATGGACCACTGTTTTCTTCTAATTTTGACCATCGAATGGATGCTATTGATCGGACGGTTGACATTCAACAGCTAATAAGATTGTTAGTTGTAAGAGTGCCACGAGAAATGATGGCCACGGAATTTCCCCAGAAGGAAAATTCGAGCTACGAGACGGCTTGAAGAACAAGATTATGTGGCAAACGCACAGCGAACGAAAGCCAATTCCTGCTTCCCGGCTTTTACCATCTGTAGAGAGAGAAAGTGAGGAGAGAGAGAGAGGAGGATGAGATGAAATTCCAAGAACAGGAAGAGAGAGAGAGAAAGGAGGAATCTTGGTGGGAAGATCTTTAAAATCGATCCAAGAGAGACTCGAAAGAGA
Organism: Persea americana; assembly: GCA_029852735.1. NCBI lineage: Eukaryota > Viridiplantae > Streptophyta > Magnoliopsida > Laurales > Lauraceae > Persea > Persea americana. The sequence continues at coordinate 49,383,002 of CM056817.1, read as the reverse complement.
GAGAAAGAGAGATGGAACTGGCGTTTCGGGCAATGAGAAAAACCGCAGTGGTCATGATACGAATCGGGTCAGAAAAACGAGAAGAGAGGAAAAACACGGAACCAAAAAAGAAAAGGCCCCCAGCAAATCAAATCCAGTCAAAACAACAAAAAACCCAAACAACAAAAAAAAACAGAGAGAAAAGAAAACCCATTTACGGATTTTAATGATTTCTCAATCCCTATCATAAAAATCACTACTTTACAGTTTTCCTTATCTTACCCAATCTCGGAATCTCGTTTACAAACTTCTCTCTCTATCTCTACCTCTCTTTCTCTTTCTGTCTTTATATTTTTTCTTCTTCTTACTTACTTTTGTTTGTTTGGTTTGGGTAGGTTTTCCTGATTTCCTTGCTTTTTTTTCTTTTTGATTTCTGATTGGGTTTTTTTTTTTTTTTGGGTATTGGTATATGTATTTGTATTTGGGTGGACTTATCCTGTTTGTTTGTGACAGGAAAAAGAACTGACAGTCTCTAACAAATGCGGCCTTTAATTTTAAATAGTTTGTGTGGATTTGCGGAGGAGAGAATTTTAATTATTTTTAACTTGATATTTGAGGATGTGTCCTTTCCGAATTTTGACGATTTTTAAGAAGGGTAGGAGGTATTAGGGCTTCCTTCCTTATTACTACTTTATTGCCTCTGTTCCTTTTGATTTTGGGAGGCTTGTCAACCTCGTTTGCTCATCTGGGTCGGTCATTCTTCCTCGTTTTCTCCTCTGGGTCATCGATTTTTTCCGGTTTTATGATCTGGGTCGTCGAGTTCTTTCGGTTTTCTTGTCTGGGTCGTCTTCCTTTCCTGGCTTTTGATACCCTAGACGGGGGATTTCCCTCGGGGTTGTGCCTGTTTTCTCATCTGGGTTGTTGATTTTTGGAAAGTTTTGGTTTTGGGATATTGTGATTCGGAGAAAAAGAGGAGGGGAATTGTGGTGGGATCTTGATCTTTGATTGTATTGTGGTGTGGGGTTTGGATTGGGGATCTTTAGGTTGGGTGACGGTTGGTTCTTGGAACGATTTAGGGCTTTAATTTGTATCTTCTGGGGTGGTTTTGGTTTCTTGATATTTGGTCTTTGCAGAAGAGGTCTGAGGTAGGGAATAAGGGTTTGTTCTTTGATTTGGTTGCAGAGGTTGGGAAAAAGAAGTGTTTTTGGGGATGAATTCTGGGCTTCTGTTTGGGTTGAAGATGATTTTTATCACCTTTGTTTTCGGATGAATTGAAGGCGGTATTGGTTTACCTGCAGTTGCCTTTTTGCGGTTTTCTCTGCACTGTTTCTTTGTGCACCGGGTTGGGTATCACAAATAAAAGATGTATTATGCTCAAGTTCCTTCAAGACAGACCTGTAGCCTCCTTGCAGTTTTCTGTGGAGAAGTCACCAGTAAACCGAGGCTGAAGGTTGAAGAGGGCTCGCCATTATATCCCTTTCCGGAGCTTGTTTCTTCTGGGCGCCTTGAGGTTTCACTCAGTCCTTAAATAACTCTGTTTTTCTTCTCATTGATGATATTAGTTTAATTTTGGGTTACTTTGTTGTTGTAATGTGTTGGTCCTAAGTTTACTTCCATGAAATTCTAAACACAGGTCCAGACTCTTACTAATCCAACAACAGACGAGTTTCGGCATGTATTAGAATTGTCAGAGCCGAATTTTGTGTACTTGCAAGGTCAGCAGTTTGAGGACGAGGAAGAAATAGGCTCTCTGGTTTGGGGTGATGTCCATTTATCAAGTGCTGAAGCCATAAGTGGGCTTTTTGGTGCTGCATTACCGACCACGGTAAGCAATTTGCTGTTTGTGGAACATATAAACAATGTATTCTGTCATTCCCTGTTTCAGTGGCAATGCCCTTCTAATAACTTGGATACCTTTAGTTGAAACTTTGTGAAATTGAAAACTAGAGTATAGGGATACTAAAAGAATAGAGTGACGCTAAAAAAGCTCTGATAAATTCGTATTTGGAGGTACTGCGGACGAATCATGTACCTTGGGTATTTTGAGCTATTTACAGAATTGGTGGTTATCTTTCCACTGCCTTTGGAATGGCATGGAAACTGGAAACCACTATTATGCAGGGTACTTTTTAATTTTATCCTTTCCCATATGAGATCAAACTAGTCGTAGTGCAGTGTGCACCCAAGGTGCCCGAGGCAGTTGGAGTGTACTGCTTTTGGCCAGGTGTGCAACCAAGTCTGGTTGGTGCAGTTTTAAAGCTTAATAGTAAAGTGTTGTGTGTGTGTATCTTGTCTTTGTGAAACACCATTAGTAATAAGATACAATGATTCGCCACTTAAATGAAAGGTGCTGGTACTTTAACAAAAGAAAATGCCCATACATGCATAAAAACCGTCCTCCTCGCCTCAGGGTGCAACACCATGTGTTATTCCTTAGTATTAATGTACATGTCTTTTGATGCTTTCATTTTGGGCATTTGTGCACTTGAGTTTGTTATCTTGCATGAGTTGATGTGAAGCTGTGCACAGGTTTATTTGGAGATCCCTAATGGTGAAAAATTGGCAGAGGCACTCCATTCAAAGGCAAGTCTATAATCTTGATCTTCTTTTTCTTTTCTTTCTCTCTTTTCAATCACTTAATTTTATATTTATCTATTGAATCATTTTTCTCACTTCCTAAAAATCTAAAGTGAAGTATTTCTTCTGTATTCTATATGGTATTGCTCTATTGTAGTTCCTTTTTTATATTTTATTCTCTTCATTATTACACGGTTCTTTATTTATATCTCATGTCTTTGGCACTTTTATGCCTACAATTTTAGTCAATTCAGTGCATAATACCATATAACTTGATAAATTAAGCAGCTTAGAACCAAACAATGATACAGGATTTACATGATCGTTTGATTTCTAATACCCACATACTTTTCTCTGATGCAACAAAGTATTAATATAACATTTTACTGAATTTCAGAAATTTCAGGGTAAAAGTTTGTATTGATACAGCCTGTCTTTGTTGATAAATGATACATATCATTTTTCAGACATTTTTTTTAGGTTATCCCAGCCATGGGGGCTGGGAGATTATCGTTTTTCAGATTTTTTTTTTTTGGGTTATCCCACCCAGATTTACACATAAAAAGTAAAGTTTCAGATATGATACGACGCAATATGTTGCCCCTTTTGAAGTATCAATGCATCATAGTTCATTTATTGAAGCTGATGAAACAAGGGCTGCTTAGGAAGTGGTCTAGCACTCTGGCGGCTAGTCTAATGGCTTATGGAAGCAGGTGTAAAGGGAAGTACATCATAGGTAGAGGAGGACGGGCAATTTGGAAGGCTTCCTCTCACCATTCTAGTATTTTTCGCTGCCGACCAGTTTCTGCCTTGCATCCATTATCGAGTTGATGATGGGTACATGGTTCGATGACTGAACCTAGGTCAATTGTAGCCCTTTTCTTAGTCAAAGTTTCCATTCAAAGAAAGAAAGATCTCTAGTCTCTACTATAGCCATCTAAGAAGTTTAAAACCAGTCCACACGCATCCTGTGCTTGAGAAGATCCACATCAAAATACATACTAATGTGATGATTAGTACCACAAAAGATTTTGAAGAAAGTGCCTAATGCAAGGTCTCTCCATGCCAAATCAGCAAGAGGAAATTCCCAAATAAGCGAGAACCTTATGCTCCCTACCTTTTTCCTCGTAACATTTTAGAACAACTGACCAACGATAATGTACTTGGTTCATGGTTTTGAGTTAAAAGGCCTATTCTAGAAACTCCTATTCTAAAAATTACAGAAAGTCAAAGCTAAAATGAGTATGTGACCTTTTTTTTTTCTATAAAGAATCCTTTAGTAAGCATGTTAAAAAAATGGATTACTACTCGTGCGCATATGACTATATTAGAATTTTTTCTTGGAAATCATGCGGCATATGAGTCCTACACTCAAGATTTTGTTGCTGCATCAATAGCCCACCTGTGATTTGGTTCCATTGCTAATGGCTCTTGATGCAAATTTAGAAGTGAGAACCCGGAATTCCAAGAACCTGGATGTTCTTACAATGTATTAAAGTGCTGACTAAGATGCTTTCTCCTATGTCAGGGTGTTCCTTATGTAATATATTGGAAGAACACATTTTCATGCTTTGCAGCCTGTCATTTTCGCCAAGCATTGCTGTCAGTTGTACAAAGGTAATTTTGTTTGCTTATTTATTTCTCTGTCAGCAATGAAAATTGGAATTATGATCTGATGGTAGTAGTATCTTGTGAATGGCAGTTCGTGTAGCCATACATGGGATGCTTTTCAACTAGCACATGCATCTTTTAGGCTCTATTGTGTACGCAACAACCGTGTCTTACCAGCTAACTGCCAAAAGATCAGTGGTAAGCTTGTTCCGCGACTGCTAGGGGATCCTCCAAAGATTAATATAATTCCTCCAGTGAAAGATGTGGTTGAAGAGGAGGAAGACTCGCCTAATACTACTGCTGTAAAAATATATGATGATGATGTGACCATGAGATTTCTTATATGTGGAGTGTCATGCACATTGGTGAGTAGGCAGGTGTTTTAGAGCTTTAGGGGTACTTAGTAATGAAATATGATTACTCCTACAGACAAGTTATGTCCTTATGCAGTATTTTTTTTTTTTTTTTGCTGCATTGCAGGATGCATGTTTGTTGGGGGCTCTGGAAGATGGCCTCAATGCCCTGTTGAGCATTGAAGTACGTATGATGCAGCACTTGCTTGGATTTATGCTTGCAGCTAGTCTCATGATTTTTGCAGTTATATTTATTGTGTTTTCATCTCTTAATTGCGCTACTATCATAGTACTTCATGACAATGTTTGCTGATTCAATATGGGTATAAATGCACTGGTGTTCCTAATCCACTGCCAAATTGCAGCAGTCCTGCAAACAAGCACCAAATATAGGGTTTGAGCGGAAAAGGACCGAAAGTACTAATTAGAATCAGCAGCATTAAATTTAGATTCATTAAAAAGTCTGCACTATCAGTACCTACACTAGAAAACTTTGATAAATCTTAAGAAACAAACATCTTTGCTGACATGTAAAGAGGAAAGGTCCTTGCGTAATTCTCTTGCATTGCCTGCCGCCTTTGGATGCTGTGAAAGAAGTATGTATATATATGTTAAAGTAGTTATTCACATGATAGTATCATTATCTTATTTGTCATTGTCTTGATGTTGCTATCGATGGATTAGGAATAGCTATTCCTTTTCCATTTTTTTTTATTTCTAGTTTTTTTCATTTAAAAAAATTAAATACCCTATGTATGATTCACCATTCAATTTGATTCGACCCCTTGAGCGATTTGTTATACAATTACAAGTTTCAGAACAATGATGATAATGGTGCTGAAATAGTAATAGACTAACAGTTAATAATACTTTTAATGTAATTGTATCATTGGAGGATATTCCTTAGAACAAATAGTGTATCATTGGAAAGAGTTGGCCCTCTCTTTGCAGGCCTTAGTTTGTTGCTTTTTTGGTTCTAGCTATCTTGTGTTTTCCTGCTTTCTTGTCTTCTGCTGTCAGTACCGATCTCTTGTACTGTTCGTTCTTTTTTAATGAAAGTAACCATTAAAAAAAATACTTTTAATGTAATGTGGTCCTATTTAATGATAATATTGTAGTCAGATTTCATGTGTAACATAAGTCAGTACGTAAATACTGGTGACGTTAAAAGTTTATTTTATCATGTCAGTTTTCTCTTACCTTTTCATTGTTTTAATACTTTGTCTTATTTTTCTTCTTTTGTTATTGACTTGCTTGCCCCCATTTTCTTTTGCTCCAGATTAGAGGAAGTAAACTTCATAATCGAATCAGGTACATCAGAATCTATTTTAAAACTTTTGGTTGCATATATTTATCAACTGATGTTAGGTTCAGAATTTTCAGTTACTATGTGATCCAGTTTAGTTTTTCATTGTACCATGATTAGTGTTTATGTTACTGGTCTTGTGATCCTTAGTTTATGTTCTTTCAAGTTTCATTGCTTTTAGATACCATTGTATTGTGGGTGAAATTTAATTGTATAGTTTTTCTCCCAATTTCAAATAATAAGATTTTATTGATGTTACTAAAAAAATGAGATTTTATCAATGTTACCAAGGTCAAGTATAGTGGATACTTGTCACATTCTCAGCACACAAATAGGGATTGATTACAATTTCATAATTATGTTTGAGTTAACACATTTTACCAACAATATCTTTTGAAATCGATTTTCACCAACAATATCCTTCATGTAGGATCGTAGCCCCATTGGTATTAGTGAATAGTTACAATAAGTATCCAGTAGGTGACATTGTTCAAAACTTGGGATTGCTTGCCGTTGCTCGAGAATCTGACTTATTATTCTTGTCATTCTGAAGATGTTATTCATATGAGCGTCATGTTAATAAAAGAATATAATACAGTTTTTTTTTTTTTTGAAAAAATAAAGAAAAATAATACAGTTTCTCTTTCTTTATCAAATGATCCTTTTTTTATGGTGTCTTTATCCAATGTGATGCAGGCTTGATCCATGATCCATGGATCGAACAAGCCCAAAGGGCCCAAGCCCACTAAAGCCCATCAAGGAAGGTTTCCAGATCTTCCAGACAGATTGTCATCCAAGTTTATATTTCCTATTTTCTAGTAGTAACTGAATTTTAGGGATAGTCATGAGAGGAATTAGAGAGTTTTGTTTTATTTGAGTTAAGAGTTTATTTTAATTAGAATTGTTTCCAAGAATAGATTAGAGCTTATAGTCTATATAAAGGATTGTAATCTCTCCTTAGGTATAAGTTGATTGATTAATAAAAATTTTCCCTAGAGTTTTTTCTCTCGGTTACATGTCCGTTGGCTTGGAGAGTAGTCCTTGGTTACTCTTCCCTTACTCGCACTGTGCCAAAATGGTCGCATCAAAATGAATACCATATGACCATATGATATGGAACATTCCTTTGAAATAAAATTTACCAGTTACTGCACGCACGCACACAAAAAAAAAAGAAAAAAAAAGAAGAGATGGAACACAATCATTAACCCACTTGCATTATGAGGTCCATTACCTGCATGATGCTCTATTATCCGTTTTCCTTCACAAATTGAAGTAGCTTAAGGTTGTATTGGGATGATAGGATTTCCATGCAGATGTACCTTTTTAGTTAACCTAGAAAAGAGGTACATTGTCATTAAAAGAGAGAGCTGAAGAATCTCATGTGCTCCACTGCATTTTGCAATGCCTGGTGATCATATGAATTTCAATGAAAATGGAATAGCCTGACACAGCGCTGATGGATGGTTTTCTAATTTCTGGCAGTGCCACACCACCTCCTCTTCAAGCAGGAACATTTTCTCGCGGGGTTGTGACAATGCGATGTGATCTCTCAACATGTAGTTCTTCTCACATATCACTCCTAGTGTCAGGCAGTGCAGAAACATGTTTTGATGATCAGGTAAATATAATCCATGCTGGCAGCAGCAAAGGTCTCATGTTGTTGGTAGAGGTGTCGTCCTTGTGGATATTGAGTTGTTTCTATATGTGCACAGCTTTTGGAATCTCATATAAAGAAAGAACTTATTGAAAGAAGCCAGCTTGTCCATGCACTTCCCAGTTGTGAGGAAAGCAAGCCATCTCTATCTGAGCCTCGGAATTCTGCTTCGATAGCTTGTGGGGCCACCATATTCGAAGTTTGCATGAAAGTCCCTACGTGGGCTTCACAGGTTACTTTCAATCAAAGCATTTTTTTCATTTTGTGTCTTTGAGAGACTCGATAAGATCTCTTTCTTTTCTCTTTTTCCCTTTACCATGTGACTTGTGACTCATGTGACTCTGGTTTGGGATACTTACACAAGAGAGAGCACCGGTTTTCTTGAGCTGCAGGCCTGTGTGTGTTGGGGAATGGGGACTGCATCACTTCTTAGGTCTTGCTTTCATTTATTTTATTTAATCTTTGCACAGTGGCATGGTCATTGTATTTTGTATCTAATTGTGGTGGGGAGGGCACGTACAGTACTATGATACCCAGATACGACATGGATTTGGCAGCGACATGGATTTTACACATAAAAAGTGAAGTATTGGATATAATACGATATTGGTACTAGTTTGAGGTATCTGGGTACATGGGTTCAGTATTGTGCTAATAGTGTAGTCATGGTTGGGCTGCGTAATGGGTAACGTAATTACCATTTAAAAAAAAACTGTAAGGTGATTTGCTCACGACTTATTAAGTCTTGCTTTCATTTTTTCTATTTACCTTTGCACTGTGGCGTGGTCATCGTAATCTTTATGCAATTATGGTGGGTCATTGCAGGTTTTGAGGCAGCTTGCACCTGAGATCTCCTATCATAGCTTTGTTACACTTGGCATTGCTAGTATTCAGGGTTTGTCAGTTGCATCGTTTGACAAAGATGATGCTGAACGTCTTCTTTTCTTTTGTACAAGACAAGGGAAAGATACTGGTGTGAAAGACACTGTTCTTTGTAGTGCACCAAGCTGGTTTAAAATGCCTGCTCCCAGCAGAAAAAGGATATGGCCATTCCAAGAAGCAAAGTCCCTCGTTAGCATGAGTATTGATGATGAAAATGGAGTGAATATTGAAAAATCAGATCCAAATGACAATAAGAGATCTGGTCCACTAGAAAGGATGAACATGCCCTTAGTTCCTATTAGAAAGAAATTAAAGGTAGCTGCTATGAGACCCATTCCTCACACTGGGAAGCACAAAATGCTGCCCTTTTTGGGAGTGACTGAGGTCAATGGGTATGATTCGAGTCAGGGAAAGGCCAACTTGTCAGTTGTTCCATCTGCAAAGCAAAATCATGCAACCCCAGCTCCTTCTACGCATAGAAAGATGTCATCGAGTGCATTCCAGGCCCAACAGATTATTTCTTTGAATCCTCTGCCATTGAAGAAACATGGGTGCGGTCGAAGTCCAATTCAAGCTTGCTTGGAAGTAAGTTCCTTCTGTTATCTTTGTAGTGGGTATTATATTATGTCTTTTTTTAACCAGTCAACACTTGTACAATATATAGAGGTGTTCATTTCTGTAAATGCGTGAACAGTGGTTTGGTGGTACAGACCTTTTATCTGATGGCTGGACCATGGAAGATGCCCAAAAGTATCCTATTTTAGGATATTCCTAAATATGCGGTTAATAAGAGAACATGTCAGTCGAGATAAAATGCCCCAGTGTAAAGAATTAGTATATTTTAATTTGGAAGGCACCTTGGGTATCTCTATCTGTTGTGGGACCCATTATATCAATGGTTGGGTTAGTATAGGACCCACATGAATTGAACGGAGTATGTAAGCAAACTGCACACTTTCCAATGTACCAAATTCTGCAATTTTTTATTTTAATTGTTTTCATCCAAGTTTACTGACATGCATATATATTCCCTTCCAGGAGGAATTTTTAAGGGATGTAATGGAGTTTTTGATACTTCGGGGGCATAACCGGCTCATTCCCCAAGGTGGACTTGCCGAATTCCCGGATGCCATACTCAATGCCAAGCGTCTAGACCTGTACAATTTGTATAGAGAGGTAACATGCTTTATTGGTGCCGGTTTTATTTGCTTGGTTAGAGATGATTGCTATGTAAACTACGTTGCTAGCCTGTTCTATGATTTTTATGTTCAAGCATCTTTTTCTCTGTTGTGTTGCATTATAATTTTGCGGCTTTCCTGTGTTCAGGTAGTCTCAAGAGGAGGCTTTCATGTTGGTAATGGCATTAACTGGAAAGGTCAAGTTTTCTCGAAGATGCGTAACCATACAATGGCTAACAGAATGACTGTATGTTCTTTACTCATCTTCATGAGTTTCATCTTTCCCTTCTACTCTAGCTAATGCTGCTTACAATTGTGAACTTTCCCTTCTTTTAAGTTATTTAATATTATATACTATGCTTAAAACGTAGAGCTTGCATATGCATCTTACCTCGCATTAGGTGCTTCCTTTAATAATGGTGCCTTCATGTTCTGTTTTAAACCTTGTATGACTTGGACACAATGTTTTAGAATTTTGGGGGTGTGAGGTGACACATTTAAATGGAGTTGGTGCCAGTCTTCGTACTGGTCCGAACTGCAACGAGTCGGTGCTGCCAATGCCGGATTGGTACAAGCACGACGATCTTAAGAAATCATAGGAGATTTTCTTAAAAATAAGAAAAATAAAATAATAATAGAAAATTGCTAGAAATGTGTAAATTTGTTAATTTCACCAATTTAAGTAAAAAACAACCAATTACGAACCACAGTGAGTCGGTGCTACCGATGCCGGATTGGTACGAGCATGATGATCTTAAGAAATCATAGGAGGTTTTCTTAAAAATAAAGAAATAATAGAAAACTGCTAAAAATGTGTAAATTTGTTAATTTTACCAATTTAAATGAAAAAAACAACCGATTATGTGATTGACTATACCAACTAATTAAATACTGTGTAGCTACGTGATCCTTTTGGCCGTGGTTAAGTCAACTTCTTTTAGGGTTCTTTCTGAAATTTCTGGTGATTTTATTTTTATACTTCCGGATGGCTTTGGAGAGGCCCAATTTTAAATCCTGCATCACACGTATCGTAGTGGAAGTTTTTTTTATCGGATGTTTCCGAAGAGACTATCATAGAGGAATTTTGCTTGTAGCAGCAAATGTCTATTCTTTTTATGCACCTGCATGTTTCTTTAGTTTCCCACTGCATCATGCTCAATAGTATCCTGATTTGAGGAATCACAATTTTCATTCTTTTGTGTCGTCCTCGACTGATTCTGTATTCAATTATCAATCTTCTAAATGCATTTCAGATTGATGAGTTAGAATTTTATATTTTGTGCTATTAAACAATGAGACCCAGCACATGAACACTCTGGATTACTGGACCATGGACCCCCATGTATGGAGCAAGGAGGCATTGCAGTTCGTACCTTTCTTGTGATGCATCCATTCAGGACCTTATGGCTCTTTTTATATTAATACAAGTATGCTAAAACCCAAATACAAAAGTAAGCTGTGGATTCCGTATGAATAAAAAAGATTTCCCCATTGTAGTAAAATCATACCATATTTGGTGACTTTTTATTTTATTGAGAGAGAGAGAGAGAGAGGCCCTAATGCTGTGCATCCTCCTGTTGTGGGGCTCACTTGGTTGCATGCAAATCACAGAGGACAAGAGTTCACCCCTCCTGTGGGCCCCACTTGGATGCATGCCAATCACAAAAGAGGTAAGGGGCATACTCGGGTGGGAAGGGTGCGATGTGATGGCAAAATATCACTCTTGATTTGATGATCTTGATTCTATATGAGATCTCAACATTTTCTGTTTTTTTATGTGGATTATTATTTAATTAATTAAATCCAAAAATGGTAAAATGGTTGGATCAATGTCAGATTGTGGTGGGTGCCAATTCATGGGGTTGTAGGTGCGTGCGATGGTATGGATTGAATCATATGTGGGCTGCTCATTCTACAAAATGAAAGTGGGTTGTCTAAAACTTGGGTGCGCATAGAAATAACAAATTTAGGACATGAGTGTGCTTTTTACTTTGTTTTAATCATTGTTTTGGACGCATTGTTTTCAATCTAAAAAAGGACTGAGTTGGGGTGTAGGTCACAAGCAGGCTTGATCAATTAAGTACTGTGTGGGCAAGTTTAACTTTTTTGAACCAATAAATTCAATGGCTGTGGAAGAATATTAGACGTTGCATTTGCCATAATCCAATTTGGTTCTACTATCCATACAACAATAAAGTATTAGTGGTGAAATGTTTGGTTTGATGTTTCTTTTTAACTACAGGGTGTTGGGAACACACTAAAAAGGCATTATGAAACTTATCTTTTGGAGTACGAATTAGCACATGATGACGTTGATGGAGAGTGTTGTCTACTGTGTCACAGGTCTAAACTCAAGAACTATAATTCCTTTTGCTTTCTTTTTGGGGACTTGGCTAACAATTCAATTTGATTGTGAACAGTAGCGCTGCTGGTGATTGGGTGAATTGTGGAATTTGTGGCGAATGGGCCCACTTTGGCTGCGATAGACGGCAGGGTCTTGGTGCGTTCAAGGTACATGACATCTCTTCCTGATCTCATTTTTTGGTACTTGCATGATCTCCACCTAACAGGTGTGGAACAGTTTGAAAATGGTGATTTCTTTGTTCCTTAGGCATTGGCTTTGCGTGCTTGTGTATTTTAGAAGCACTCTTTTGGGTTAGATCACCCAAAAATGTCCCTCTTGGACCCTTTTTAAGTTGTCTTGTGCATTTCCATCAAATGGTATGGCACATGTGATGTCGGGGCGTGACCCATTTCATGATAGGACCCATCTGATTAGTGGCTTGTATTTTAGTTCCTTCCTTTTCCGTTCTGTTTGTATTTTCATGTGATGGGTAAGAAAGGTGATAGTTGAAGCCATGCTGTAATAATATGCATGTCTATCTTATGTTTAAAATACAAGTGAACCTGCCATTTAAGTCGTGGCTACAGTAGCAGTGTGCATATTCACTGATTCTGTGTGTGGTGGTGGGGTTTGCAGGACTATGCAAAAACAGATGGGCTTGAGTACATCTGCCCGCATTGCAGCCTAACAAGTTACCGTAAGAAATCACAGAAAATGGCAAATGGGTATCCACAAGCATCAATGGTTTCGCGGACTATGTGATGGATCCCTCTTTTTTTTTTTTTTTCTTTTCTTTTTGGTTGTAACATGCATGAGAGAAATGCCCCAATTTGTTAGGGGTTTATTTGTATTATTATCATTAATATTATTATCATCCATTGTTGTTTCCTCCCAAAGGCTATGTTGGCCAACAATCTTGTATGTCAGAGAAGGAAACAAAGAAAATTCCCCCCACAGTTCTCAGCTCTTTTCACTTCTACTCCACAATTGCATCGTACCCGGGTTAATTTCAGACTGGAATATATGACTAATTTGTCTTTGTGCCTTTTCTAGTTCTAGGAAGCAGCCAATGGTTATGGTTGGTTCCAGAAGCACGATTGACCCAGCATAAATACAACTTACCTGTTTATTATTTAATTAGGTTGGTAATAACCCTGAATTATGCCGCTGGTGCCTTTCTTTTGTGACTTATATACATGATTTTTTTATTTTTTTGGAGGCCTACATGGTTTTCACTTTATGATCAATCAGCCCAATACTTTTTGGCTACACCTATTAGCCATGGCAGTGGTCCAGATTTGACACTTATCCAGGCATTTGTAGCAGCTATTGATTTACAGGTCCATGTCTTATTTCTCTCTTCATTATGTCTAATAGACATTTTGTCTGGGTTTTATGGGATATCTGCCTTGAGTGCAGATCCTCGTGGCTTCTTCATTCTCAACGAAATATAGCCAAATTCTACTTGTAATGCTCATCTGACCTCCTATAAGGACTGGTCGCAGGGAGTTTGTATGGGGTTTGCACCTGCGAAATATATTTGTGAAACTATTTAATGATGCCCCACTTTTTTAAAATCTTTACAGTCGTTAAAACTGAACAGCCCATTGTCTAGATGGTGATCAAGTTCCACCCCCAAAAGAAAGAAAACAACTACAAAAAAAAATTGGCTCAGCTGGAGCCCTCGGCAGTTTGATCCTCAATGTCTCCCCGGCAGCTCTTCTGCGGGAGGTTCATTTCATCAGACTTTATAGTAGAGGTGCGGGCCCAACCTGTTTTGGGCCTCGGTTCTGGCCTGCCTTCATACATTTGAGTCCAACTATCGTTTGGACAGTGAATAGTGGCCCGGCCCAAATAAATATTGCCCTTTGTTCAGTGAATTATTTGCCAAAACAAGTGATAGAAAGCCCAGCCCAGCATGGTCTGATTGACTAAATGGCAGGCGACATTATCTAGGTGGGCTTGGCTTGGCTGGGACTTATGGCCCATTTTAGGGTTGGGCCTGTACTAGGCCTCGTATGATTTAGGTGGGCCAGGAACTTTCATCCCATATCAGGCTTAGTAGTCCGGACATGCTTTGGTGGCCCAGTGTTGAGTGTTACATGATTTAGTCGGGCCGAAGTTGGGCCAGGGCTTACGGCCCATATCAGGCTTGAGATGATTTTGGTGGGCTGGGCTTGGGCCAGGTACTTGCTGCCATGTCAGCAACACACTTGAGCTGCCCGTCAGTCTTGGACCAGATACTATCTAAAACCCCGACCCTGAACAGAACATTCCTAACCCCTAGGGGTCCAGTAAATATCTTCAACAAGATCAGATCGACAAAAGGGGCCTCTAGTTCTAGTTCTAGTAACTCTGCCTCAATATTCGCAGATATGAAGTTGTAGTTATTGGATCTTTTTATTTAGGTCTCGATTTAGGTCAACGACCTGCGTCAGTCAGGTCAGGTTTGTACAGTAATGTTGTTGTACTTAAAAGAAGTACTATTAATTCACTCCTGATACGGTGAATAATCTCACATTACATGAACCCACTTTACAAGCGACTCTACTTTGTACTCTTTTTTTTTTCATTTTATTGGCAAAAGACTCAAAATCCTGACTGGGAATCTGTATAAAAAACGAAGACTTACAGTTCAAATTCAAACTGGGGAACTAAATCCAAGTTCTTTAATTTCAAATTAAAAAACAGAGCTTTTCAATCCACTGGTTGATGATCGGAAATAAAATTTTCACAGAACTAACTGATGTTACAGTAACAATGTACTTTTTCGACCAACAAAACTACTAAACATACATGTATTCGCCACCACGGACAGCATTTGCAGCACCCTTCCTTTCTTCTTCAGCTTCCTTCTCCCGCTCTTTCCAGCTCTCGTATGCATGATCATCGGTCTGCAACTCATGCCTGCAGATGGGGCAGGAATTGTGCTCGTCCTGTAATAGAATATTAAAATGACTTCAATCACAAATAACCAGACGTTAAATTGGACTGGATGGATAGGAAAAAGTGTAAACTTTGGTTGCGCCTATGTTGTAGTTTTTGGGTTGTAGCATATGATACGCGCTTTATACCATGCTGCTCTCCTTCCTCTTATCATATCTATCCATTGTATTAAGTCTGCACTGGTCCTACATTGTCAATCTAATTTTACCATACCCACTAATAAAAAATAAAGGAATTTGTGCAACACACCAAAAATGAAGCATGGATGATGAAATAACCATCTAAAACTGATTGAAAGATGGAACCAGCTTTGCTTCAGTTGGTATCGTTTTATTCCCAAACTCCAATCAAATGAACGGATAAGCTAAGTTGATTACCTTTTTCAAATATAAACTCTGAGACAACTAAATTATCTACTGCTCTCTCATTAATGATCTAGCCATTTATTTATCATTTGTCTTGTAAGGATAACAGGGTAAAGGAAAATTTAGGAAAGGTGGCTGATATTGTAGATAGACGCTTGAGTGGATAAATATTGTAGAGATACTCCTAACTTTCAGGCATAATTTGATTGAAAGAGAGATAAAAGGAGTTTATGTCCTTGGTGGGAAGATTTGGTCAGGTGTTTCTTTATACAAAGTAATGGGAATGATTCTCATATATGGTGGTCAGAAGTGAATGGACAATTCTCAGTTATGAGCTTTCATAATACTCTGTTAAAGGGCACTCCAGGTTCTAGCCTTTACCAGTACACTGAGTTAGAAAAGACTATAAATCATCTATTGCACAGGAATATTATTCCCTTTTTTTTTTTTAATGGTATCAAAAGATGATTATTTCTTTGTTTACAGAAAGCAGAGACCTGCTCATATCTTTATGACTTTATCCATTGTTTCGTTGCTCGAGCTGTTTGGGATCATTTTCCGCAATTATTTAAAGTTAAATGTGTGAGGCCAAAAACCCTGATGGAGACAATATAGAGTTGGTGGTTTCGCTTTATAAATAAAAGGGACAGATTGCCTCTGTCCTTGGTTGATTTCTTTTGTTATTTCTTTACTAAGAAAGAAATGACCTGGTTTTTAGTAGCAAATCAGATACTCCTATTGGCATTGGATTGAAATGTTCCTGTGGGAGTTATTAACTTATTATGTGGGTGCTAGTGCTTTGAGTGACTTTTTGTGTTTCTGCTTTGCATCTTTGGAGGTCATGTCAAAAATGGCCTTTAAATTGATGTGATCTTGGGAGTTTTTTGACTCGTTAATGATAGACATGAGGCAGGTACTATTTCTTATTTTGGGCTTTAATCTAGTGAAATTGTCACTACATTAAAAAAAATAAAATTGTGCATATATTGAATGGACTTCGGTACCATGGAAAACACTGCAGAAACAAATCGAGGGAGGTGCAATTTTCTTATGCAATAAGAGTAGGTTTCCATGTGAAAAAAAAAATACATAACTAAGTTGCGAACAAATGAGATTACCAGCCAAGGCTTAAGACAATCGGGGTGAAACAAATGCTTGCAAGGCAACTCCTGCATTTTATCATTTATGACCATCTCCTCCCTGCACACAGCGCACTCTGTCTCACTTCCAAGCCTCATCAAGATGTCATCTGTAACAGTGATAATTGGAAGCTTTGCAACAACTTCTTTGGAGGCCGGGGGTGGTCTCTGTGGTCCACCTCCAATTTCCTGGAAGTGATAGACAAAAAGAATGAAATAAAAACACCTTTCAAGCTCAATCACTGGGAATGCCAAACACAGAAGCACAGTACATCGAGGTGTGTTAATGTTTGGATGTACCTAATTCAAGATCATTATGAAGGACGGGTGATTCTAACCAATCCCCTGTGCACTTGATGTGGCATGGAAATAGAAAAGACATTCAGGATATACTGTGTGAATGCTGGACATAATTTAAAGTACAAATGGGATGACAGTATCCATCCTAATGCAGTTTCCACTTTCCAAGTTGCTCCAAATGCACAACGAAAATAACAACCATCCGTTGCACCAAAATGTTTTTTTTTTTTTGAATAGTCGTTGTACCAAAATGTTGGTTCAATGCAAAATAGACCAACACTTTAAGACACAAATAGCAAAAAATAAGCACAAAAGCAGAAATGATTATGCAGTGTCGACCATCGACCTATTATGCCCAAATACAAAATGGATACTGCAGAGGCATGGATTTTTTACACATTTAAAAAAAAAAAATAACCCACAGATTTTAGACAAAATAATGATATGTTGTCTATTTAAGTATCACGGCATGATAGCTGTTGACACAATAGATCAAGCAAAATCTACCGGGCCAATTTCATCCCATTGGATGCCCCTTCCCCACTCCCAAATTGAAATGGTCCTTGCAGTAGTTTCACTGACCGGAGTGACATTCACAGCCTGAATGACGCAATGTATTCCAACATCTTATAGTGTCTTGACATAGGCTGGTTCAATCGAAGTGTGAAGATCACTCCAACACAAGAAATATTAGAGCCGCTGGCAATACTTGGGTGGTGGTTTTATCCAATGGTGTACCTTACAAGTCAGACTGACACATCATAGATTTTTCTACGGTGCAATTTCACACTACAATGCTCTACCTTTCTTCATTTAATAATAAATGAAAATATAGAAATAATATCTCTTCGGGAGTCAAGGTAATACAGTCTGAGGTGTAACATTAATATAAGGGAATACCCGAAAGCCAACACAAGAAACACGTTACCATCTATTGAGCTTGGTTATATGAGAGAAAAGATTTGCTCATAGAAAAATGTACCTCGGGTTATAGATGAGTTTTTTAAAAATAAAAAATAAAAAATTTATTCACACTATCTAAAGTGTACAAGGTAACTTGTGGTTTTCATCCTCGAGTCCTAACCAAGATGCATCTAAAAAGCAAAGAACATTGCAGATCTTTAAAACAAGCATCCTTGTTACTCAAGAGCTCTTGGGACATCCGACGCACATGAATAGGGTATTATACGGTTTTACCTGCCAATGGAAAAAAGGGTTGTTAGATGTGGCCAGGATAGCTCAGGCAATCCCCCAATTTGGGCTTCATTTGGGCTGAGATTTTATGCCTAAAGAACTGAACCATGGCCTGAGCCCAGGCAACCAGACCAGCCTATCCTGACCAGACTTATCTACACACTATCAGATCTGAACTTCACCAGAAGGCTGGGGACTCATTCTTTAGGGTCAAAGGACTATGCATGAGCTGAAATCCTCAATTTGTTGACTGCAATCAGAAAGATCTTGGCCCAGCCAACCTAGTTGCAACCCTGACCCAAAATCACAATCAGAATGGTTCCATTGGCAGATTAGATGGCAATCCTTTACTCTCTGCACTTGGAGCAGCACATAAATGGAAACAAATGAGGCGGGATGCCATTTTCCACCACTTCTGCCCCAAACTAGGATCTGTATTAGTTTACATCTTCGTTAGAACATAACAGATATCAATTTGAATAGAAAGAATCCCTTAAGCAAACTTTTTAAAAATAAGTTTAAAGGTAAAGATTCCATGAAATTAGAGTTCCACAAACGATTAAGAAAAATACATGCTCGACGGATAGGGAAACAAAATTCTTAAGATATGAATATGGTTACATGTTGAAATCTAACAAGTAGGTGTTGAACAACAATTAAACACAGCAATGTTATACCTGCAATGAAGCTTCAATGACACTGTCAAGGTCCTGCAAACCATTAATCTCTTGCATTGAATTAATCAACTGCTGCAGAATGACCGGAGCATTGACTCCTGTAGAGCTTTCAGATGTGTTACTGTTTTCTCCCCGACCTTGAGAAGATTCAGCCACAGTATTCTGCTGTTGCGCAGCTTCAAGAGCTGTTAGTAAATTCTGTGCTACAAGCCATGCAGGTGGCGGGGGTTCAGGTTCCACTGTCAAATGCCCTTCAAAAAGATATCCTGAATATAGAGAGAACAGAGAAAGGCCTCATCAGTTAATTCAAGTAAATTTAAAATATAATAACATCACACAGACAAATCCTAAATAATGTTTTCTTTCTGTAACATATGGGTAAATAAAATATGCCCCCAGTCATCCATATTCTAACATTTCAAATTGAGTAAAGTTGTCGATGACAGTTACTAATAAAGTAGTACATAGAGAACCGCTTAAACAAGACCATTAGAAATTGAAAAATAAGTCTCATGTTGCATATCTAAACTGACTTTAAGATCAATGATCATCATGACCTATCAATAAGAAAACATATACGTGTTACCCATAACATGTAGATGTCAATGGTGTTCAATCAGAATCATTTGCTCTTGCGGAACTGATTGAAAACAAAATATTCCAAGCACATGAAACTGGAATTTTGGAAGATTTTGGGACGTGCACCTCCTCAAGGGTGGCCTTTAGAAACAGGTGTAGGGTATTGGGTTCCAATCCCTTGCTGTTTTTTCTCAACTCCCTAATACATACACTAAGTACTTCTTTCTCTTAATTATTTACTCAAGGCCCATATACATACTGCCGCTTCAATTTTAAATGTAAATGTCATGACTGATAAACATTACTCGCAATGTAAAGATGAAGAAACAAAGGCTGCCTTTGCAGTAAAATTCTCCTTCCAGCACTCATGTCTATCCATGAATCATCTCACAATTAACATCAAACTGCAAATCTCTAATTACTGATAAGGTGTCAACCATCCATATGAAAAACTACAAGCATCTATTAATCGAACAAGGCCTTCCAATTTGTCACAGATCAAATAAAGAGTGTTTCTTCCTTTCCCCTTCTTTTCCTTTTTGAAATGGTCCAACACGAACAATAGATAAGTAGCAAATCTAAATGCAAGAAGAAAGTTAGAACTTGGAATACCTCTACGTGCATTGCTCACTGGAACCTCCGGTCTATTCTCTTCATCTTGCAAATGCTCATGAGCTCTAGCAATGCACATCTTCAAATGTTCCTTCTGTGAAGATTCAGTGACTAGGCGTTCTGCATCTTCAAAAAGCCTTAAACCAGCAAGCCAGAATCCAGGTGCAGTGTATCTTGTCTGTAGAATCGTTGCAACCCGACAAACCACAGAATAGATCTGCAATTGCACAAACAATTCATAAAATTCAGAAGTGCTACTAAAAATGGATTAAACATCGGAGCAGATTGCCAGAAAAACAACAGGATCTAAAACTTGCACTGCTCAAAGATAATGTATAAAATCAGCAATTTGATGGAGATATTAACATTTCCATGAAAATGTAATGGTAGCTGAAAGTTTACCCATACATAGCCATCATCACACACAGTTCCACCTCACAATGAACATAACCATTTATCAGGGGGAGCCCTCCCATGGACAGACCATAGTGTGGAAATGCACCAAACCACAATGATTGCTGAACAAACAATGGGTGAGGGTGCACAATGCCTTGATCTGGCACTACCCAAACATTTGTCCACTGAAATCATTCACATGGGTCGGTCTCGTCCTCTGCAATGACCAAGGTATGTGAGAAATCATGCCCATAGTATGATCCCAACCATCCGATTGATGGGTGCGTGCGAAAAGTTCGATTCTTTCCCATGCATCATCAAATTGGCAATTCCAATAAAAACGAACTGTGAATCTGGCATAGATATTACGTGCCGTCCATCGCAGATCATTGAATTAATAAAAAAACAAACCATAAAATCAAACTCCTCGTTCTGTTTCTAACGATCAAAGGAGACGATAATTCACTAAATCCCCTCCGCTTCGCTTCAATATCAATTCCACATGATTTGAAATGCAGAATAAAAACTAATACACTACCAAAGAACAAGAAGAAAAGACAATACAAGATCGACACGAAAGCATCGAACAAACAAAACCCTACTCTAAGTAGAAGGGGGAAAAACCAAACAAAACAACCAATTAAAGATGGGAACGAGAACGTGAGCGAGAGAGAAATCTATACCGATTTACGAAGAGAAGGGGGTGAAGAAGGATAGATTTGGAGGAGAGATCGGATGGAAGAGACAGTTTCTTCAAACATCTGCTTCTTCCCAAGCTGTTTCTGCAGATCCTGCAATCTCTGCTCAATCTTAGAACAATCTTCTTCAAATGCCATTCTCGACACGATTGTAATCGTTTCGATTTCCTCTTTTGATCTCTCTTCTTCTTCCTCAAACTGTCTCCATTTATAAGTCTCATGTTTCCTTTTTCTTGCAACTGGGGAAAAAGCTTACGCGGCGTGAGATTTTATTGCCGCCCCTTACTTGTTGAAGGGTATTTTAAATAGCTTCCTATGTTTTACAAAATTTTAATGCAGCCCCTGATTTCTGTAATTAATTGTATAAACACCCTACCGTTAAATAACTTGACGGAAATTATTATTTCCTTTCATGCAGGCTGAAATGATGCTATTGAAACACCTCTTATTTGTTCTCTACAACGTTAAGTAAGGAGCTCTGCACTGCTAGAAAACATGCTCTTTTTTTTTGGTTTATTTCACTCTCCTTAGTAGGGCCCATGGGGATGCATTATTGTCATGAAAATTTGTTAGGTGAAAAGATCCATACGAGACTTATCTATGTGCAAAAATTTAAACTACAGGAGAGCTTTCTAACTCTTTGATCCGTGGTCCTAAAATTTAATGATTTTAAAGGCATTATTTTCTTATAACTTCAATTCAACGATGAGGAAAAGCTGGATGAGTGTCAATTTTTATCAAGGAGCTTTGACTCTTCACTAATACTAACTTTTAAGCCAAGTTGTTTGCATGGAACTAAATTTTAGAAATTTATGGTAAAATGAGTTTCAAGAAGGATATAATAAAGAGTGGAGGATGACGGATATAAGGTGGAGATATAGATTGACCACGGTTGACACTTTCAAATTCAGCTTTTGACGGGCCCCAACATTTCCATGACCCTTCAAATTAGAACATCTACATACGAACGTTTCTGCAATGAATATTTCACTTTGATTTATAGGGTGATGAGCAGAATCATTTCCTCCAAAGGAAGGATTCTTTAATGGTCATTTTTGAATCTTCTCCATTCGTTTCTTTAATTTTAGCCCAAGATGAGAGAGATTACTTTTCTTACAATTCCTAGGAATATTGATTCCATGAAAACAAACGTCCCTAGCTAGCTAACTTATTTTCAATACAAAAATTTCACACTCCCATAAGGTCCTTTCTCCTACATTTTTCATGCTCTAAACCTTGTGAACTCTTATTTGTTTGTTTTTTCAACAGTTGGATTGGCCCTCATGAACTCTACAAGCATCTAAAAAGAATATTGGTGGGCAGCCTTCTTGACCATTAGGGTTCTCTTCATGTGAAATGACGGTCTTACAAGAAATTTTCTTATACAAGCAAGCTCCATAAGGCCCACTTTTACCCACCTTTGAACAGTGTACTCCCACTACAGTTCACACTCACAATCTTCCCCACTCCCCCTACAAAAAGGGAAAGAAAAATAAGAGAAAAGGGCACCAGGCCGAACTTCACACCCATCTGACCTTACCTTCACTACTGAGTTGAATCTCGAAAATGTACAGTCAAAATACAATAAAAATTCAGGCTGATAAAATATGGTTTGGGATGATCTTATGAAGCTGATAAGACCCTTTCCATTCCCTATTATCCACTGTAGGCATGTTTTAAGCTGGGCCCTGACTAAACCACCTGAGTGTTACAGTGGTCCGCTCATAGGTGACCTCTCCCCCTTTTGCCTTCCAGTTATTATTATTGGATTTTACAATCTCATTCATTCATTCATGGACACCAGATATTTGAAGCCAATGTGGAAAATTAAGGAATTCAAGCTTTAACAATTCCTGTACGCCAAGTTTTATGGAGAACTGTAAGAATTCTCAACAACTCCAAATTTCACCAGAGATATTCCTACCAAACAGGTCCAAAAAGTTCCCAATCCATGTCATTGCCACGCCACAACCAACTGCCGCCCGTCTAGATAGAGGGTAGCATGGGAATTGAGAACACTCCATTGACCATTCCCTCTTTCATGAAAGTAGTCAACATGCCCGCATCAGCCACTAATCAACTTTCCAATGCTGAAAAAACAGTCCAGTGCTAAGATTACCCAAATCAGATCTCATGAGAAAAAAGTCAAAACCAGTAATTTCATTTCTTGCAACTCAGTTCTCACAAAATCAAGCCAATCATTATTTATTTACTTCTCATATGAATACATACATACATCTACGTATACATGTGAATACAAGCATACGCATGTATGTACATATACTTTTCAATATATACATTACCTTTCATCTAAATTTCCGAAACTCAAAACCCAGTTCAGTAATAGACTAAGGAACTCAGATCTAAAAGAAAATTGGAGGCATCAGTTTACTTATGCCTTCGGTTTCAATTCTCTCATATCATACGCGTGTTTATGAGCATCTTCTTTTTTTATAACAGCTCCATTGCAGTCATTAGCAGCAATGCCTTCGATGTTGCCATTCCTGGTTACACTCTCCTTAGTCACGCTCTCATTGCTGGAAGATGGTAGGTGGGTCCCAGAACTGGGTGGGCCACTGTTTGGTGAGACCAGACCATGTGTCAGGGTGGCGCTCTTTGTCTCAGTAGAAAGAGCATTCGATGATGCTTTCCCACCTGATAGGGCTGCTGCGAGAGCAATAGGCATGAGGCAAAGGCCTTTGGTTTGAAGATACTGCATGGCAGTGGTCACATCAGACTCCATAAGTTTCACAATTTCTTGCTCAAAGGCAATGTTGTCTGGTGATTCAGATAGATCTGCTCCCTGCCCAACTGAACGTGACAAGAGTAGACTACTTGAGCCCTGTATAGTATATAACCAAAAATATGATTAGAACAGCATTCAAGGTAAAATTCTCAGCATCAATTCATCCACCACTTTTGAGACTTCATTAGTTTGAGATGATTCACACTTGAGGATCTAATTAGTAATAACTGGTTGAGTTTTTGGGTGCATTTTGATGGATCCCACATCTCAAGTGGCCTGCATATTTTTGGGAAATGGATGGATTTCCACTCCAATCCACTGTGTAATATTCGTTAATCAACACTAGAAAGTAGAAACATACTGGAATGCACTGTCCAATTCCACAACTGTTCCAAACATATGGCAGAAACAGATAACCATATGTTCTAGCAAAATATTCTAACTCCTTGCAAGTTGCAATTGCATAACCAGATATTAGATCAAAACATTAGACCTTACAATTTGGGAAAAATCCAAAAGCAGAAAAAAAAGGATCTTTCCTGACCACATCAAAAATGTCATTTTATGGGGCAATATGGCGACCTCCCCCTTCTTAACCAGTATGAATCCAAACTTCACTCTGGTCAGAGTGATATTCACCTTGGGTCAAGCCTAAATCTCAGTGGTTAATCTTTCAAATCATTAATGGCTGAGAATATGCAACCGGAGGGTGTTTTTTTTTTTTTTTTGTTGTTGTTGTTGTGGTGGGGTGGGGGTGGGGTTGTGTATCCTTGGAAGTATCAGATACCAGTATCGGAATCGTATCCCGGGGCCCAGGACTACAACAGGGGCAAGCATTCATGTTTCAGGGACAATGTTTCATCATCAGCAAGAACAGATTTCAGAAGAAAAGATTACACTTAAAAGAATATAAGAAAGAAGCAAAAACAAACCTCAGATTGAACATCAGTAATCAAAGGAACAACAGCTCCTGCAGCCCCCAGTCTGCTCATGCTCAGAACCTGCAGTTCATATGTCAAAGACAGGTCATACAACAAGAACAAAAGGCTTAAAACATTTTATATTGAGAGAGTTTGAGACAGATTCAAAGTGGATGCTTATTATACTGACCTTGACTTGCAGCTGCAGGAATTTGACATATTCAATGATCTCATCAAGCATTGACGCCTTGTCCGTCTGCAGCAGGGGGGAAAAAAGAAGGGTTCATTCTACAATAAATAACAAGATGCTAAATCATATTTACGCTTTCCTTGCCCTGCAATGTACTGTGAAAAGGATTAATAGCAAGTTAGGTTCAGTGGGTTTTCATCAAGCTCTGGGAACTCAAAACTTTATCGCAGCACTAAGGACTGTGGAAGGTTCTGGACAAGGTATAATAATACTTGGCCTTTCAGTTTAACAGGTCAATAATATCAGAACCAAAAAGAATGATCCATACAAGCAAGGCTCTAAAGCAAAAGCATATTCTTCAAATCTATCAAACAGTACTGCATTACAGTGCCTGTGTGGAATATACATGACATGCACATGGGATTTGTTCTGAGAATGGCTCAAAGGTACCTAAGTACCTTGAACCAAAATTATCTGAGACGTGCCAAAAATTTTTTTGAAAGAACTATAACTAGATTAATTAAATTTGATTAAGAAAACTGAAAATTAAATCAGGTTGTTGATTTCAGAACCCCTGACATTACTTTGAATTTCAAGGAAAAATACAAAGGAAAATTGTAGGAGATCATGTGCATTGTGGCACAATGACACCATATTTATACTTGAGTTTGGATACATATCTTGTAAATTCAGAAAATAATTATACTAGTGAGTGTATACCACCTACGATTAGGTCTCTCTACAAGGATTGAGCATATCTACAAGATTACAAGGCTTATCTAATATATTACAATATTATTACAGCAGTCTGAGGGATTATGGAACAAAGTGTTCCCACTTCATGTTTTGCTTCTTTAAAAAAACTTATCAAAAAAGTCTTTACACATGCTCTTTGGTATTTCTGATTGATATACTTCATTCAGATGAGACACCAGGTCTTGGGGTCAGCAAGCATACAATTTGCTAAGCTGCCTAATTTGTACATGTGGGGCTCTGTAACAAACACCAATCATTGGCATGATTAGCTCCATCAAGGATGGCCAACGTCCCAAGAATCTTGTAGAATGGGATACCTTCTTTGATCCGTGGTCTGCAAATAGGCATACTAGAAGAGAATAGTAATGACCCAGGCCAAAAGCTGATGTATAGTGATATCTTCCACTCTGAGAGGTTTCTTTTTTCTTTTTATTTATTTATTTTTTGGTTTCTTTTCGTTTTTTTAATAGGTAAAATGACTTAAGCCCACAAAGAAAGAAAGGAGGTACTCTGTACACACAATATTCATTCATTTGACTGGCACCAAAAAATCTGCATGAGACACAAAAAGGTCTCTCAGATGATCCCAGCATCTATTTTTTACCACATTAAATGTGGTGCACTTGCATGCTATTCAGAAATTGCAAGCCAGCAACAGAGAAGCACATGTATGGGATCATCGGCATGAAAATATTAAAGCATGTCCTGTGCCATGATACAGAATATTATACTGCCATTACTGATCCATACTCAGTTTCTTACTATAACAAGGTTAAAAAATACTAGGACAATTATCTTAAACTATGAGTTGATATTTCAAAACTGATACCTTATCCATGTTCAATACATCACTCTTAAATTTTCCATGGCCTCTTAGCCATTTGCTCTAAACATTGAAAAGGCGGAAAAAGGCTGAAAAGGTGGAAAAGATATGTGCTCTATCCTCAGTCATTGAACACTCCAAATACAGTCAACCAACATTCACAATTAATAGTGCTCATACCACACTGTCATACTCCAATACCAAGCTTATTAACTAAACAAAAACGGCATACACAAGTCATATCATGGTGCAGAAGTTTTGAACATGCTTTCAGGAACTTAACTCAATAATAATTTTTTTTCAAGCGATAAATACTATGCATTTGATGATAAAAAGTTTAGATTTTAGAAATATTATGATTTATTTAGAATAAATGCAGATACGAAAATCAGAAGTACCTTATTGGAATTTGGGACAAGTTCCTGCAAATTCTTCATTCGCTCGGCAATTTTTTCTCTCCGGAGCTGCATTCTCAAATTTCAGAATTTTGGAAATTAGAAATTACATCAGACTTTTAAACTAAGTCAAACCCCAATGGATAACGGTAGGAACTAAAAAGTATGGTGTTGGTTTTCAATTTTCTGTTCTGTTCTCTTAAGTATGGTGTTGGTTTTCAATTTTCTGTTCTGTTCTCTTTCTTTAATATTATTTTCAGTTACCAATAATAATAATAAAAAAAGAAGATAAGATCAACAATATCCTCGAAAGAATTATATGGCCTCGTTGATGCCATAGTGTAAGGCCCATGGTTCGGTGAGCCAGACTGTAGATCTGTTTCCTACCGAGGATGGACCACTCCCCAAAAGATTCAGACATTGGAAGATCCCAGCCCTTCATTCACCAACCCTTTTTTTTTTTTTTACATTGATGGGGAATTTCTCTGACTTTTTTTCAACCCATCAATTCAGGTAACAGTCAAAGGGAACCTCTAATTCAGGAATGCATTTAGAGAGTTTTAAATCTATGGTTTTGGACTATCAGATCAACAATCTGGATATTGAAAATACACTGTCCAGAATTGGGTGCATCAACAAACTATGCACTTGTTAATATGCCTGGTAGTCCATCTTTCTTAAATAATAAGAATTGGGTGCATCAACAAACTATGCACTTGTTAATATGCCTGGTAGTCCATCTTTCTTAAATAATAATAAATAGTAAAGTACTGGTCTCATAGCTGTAGTTCAGCTGGTTTGGGACATGGTTGTGTGAGTAGAGTGCGTGAATTCGGATCCCTGATGTAGAGAGAAGAAGAAGAAGTAATGTACTGACCCGTTCAGCAATACTGTGTGGATCAGTGGCCTGACCACGGCGTGCTCTCACCCGTGGCTTTACAGCTCCATTGCAGCCACCGGCAGTAGTGGGTGCTGATTGCGATTGCGATTGCAATTGAGAAGCACAAGATTGACTTGTATACTGCTTGATGGAACTTGTATCCATGGATTGTGATGACTGAGTATTGACATCATAGAAGTATGAGAGTAACCATAAAAAGGAATTACAAGGATAAAACATAAGCATCAAAATGATTTTGTGTATAAGTTCCACCTGCTGATGAGGCTGCAATCCAGGAGCGGTTCTCGTCAGTGCAATCGGTGGCCCAGCAGCAAGAGATGGGAACCGAGGGTTGCACAGCTCATCATGCTCCTACAATGTTG
Source organism: Persea americana (assembly GCA_029852735.1). Classification (NCBI taxonomy): domain Eukaryota; kingdom Viridiplantae; phylum Streptophyta; class Magnoliopsida; order Laurales; family Lauraceae; genus Persea; species Persea americana. The sequence goes on along the minus strand of CM056817.1, from coordinate 49,355,116 downwards.
CATAAGCATATCAAATACAGAATAATGGCAATTTTGAAAATCCACAACAGTTTCAGCTTGGAAAGCCACATTTACTCAAGCAGGTAAATCCTATAACTTGGTGACTAATATTAGTATTTCTTTTAAAAAATGTAATATAAAATTATATTATCCAGATTGGATGGAATAAGAGTAAGTTGACGATGATGAATGAAGATTTATGTGCATGTAAGTGACGATGATGAATGAAGAATGAAGGTGGGTGGGTGTCTATATTCAAAAATACAAAATAGAAAATTGTAATTATATATGCCGTTACATACAAGAAATCTGATTTTTTTTTCCTTTTTATTGTGACAAAGGTATTGATTAATGATGATAATAAGGCTTGATGATTCATGGAAATTATTGTAGAAGAGTGTTAATTAATGATTAACAAGTAACTTGTAGAGTGTAGAAAGTCACATGGCCAGAACAGATGACAAGCCAAGTACTCAATTGCATACAAGAAATATGACTGGCGAATTTTTTAGTTTAGAATGTGAGTCAATCAACTCAGCCTGACTCTCGACATTCCATGTTCCCCCCATCAGGTTAACATGGGCCATAAGAATTCTAAGATGACATACAGTCACTGCTTATTGATGGAGGTCTTTTTCTTTTTGAAATGCTTAGATCAAGGAGTTCTCCAAGTGTGGAATATACAATAATATGCCAAGAAACACTCCAGAATTGGAATATACAACACATATATGCTTACAGCTGCTGTGGTAAAGTTGTCCAATTGTGGAAGTTTCTCATCCCCGAGATATCTTCCTTCCAGCATATTAGGATTGCTTTCCATGAAATCTCCCTGCAACCCAAAACCATGCAGTTTCCCTTGCCCTATCACAGATGGAAGTGTAGAAACTCCAGCATATGATGTAGGCCATAGTGGTGGAATGGAATGAGAATCTACAAGCGATACTTGGTACCCAGATCCTGACTCAGGTAGTTGAGTGGAACTATGAGACAATGTGATTGGGGGTGATGCGTTTAATTGTAGACCCAATGGTCCAGATGTAGAGTCACTCCCTATAACCCCATGTAGTGAGAGCTCGCTTTCATGGGAACCATTGTCATGCCTGGATGGAACTGACAGATGGTCTGTAGTCTCTTCTTGCTGTTGAATTTCTCCATGGAATAGTCCCTTGTTGAGACTAAAACTTGAATTTCCAATAATAGGACCTGAGGCTGTTATAGCTAGGGGTGATGATGAGTTTTTTTCATCCTCGTCATACACTCCCGTAGGATCAGAAAGTAGGCCATTTGTTTGAGCTGTTGTAGCACCGCCAACCCAAGATGACTGGCTACTTGCATTCACATCTGGCCATGGTGACGATGAAAGGATTTGATTGAGAAAATCATCCATGGTGTGAAAAAGTTCTGGCAAAGTAACCTCACTTAATTGCAGCCTAAGAACTGATGAATGGCAGGTTCTTGGAATGCACCACAGGAAGATAAATTTGGTAAAATCATTATGCCCTCAAATTGCAATTTTCAGCAGAAATAATCATCTCTTCAATCTTTTAACAGGTGAGTCCCTTTTGCAAGGATTGCTTGTTTCCTCCAAGATTCTAGAAGATGACGTTGAAACAACCTATCAGCATTCGGACGACAGAGTGAGTAGCAGTTGATTCTCCTCTTGTTCTCGTGGCTCCTACCTAATTAAACAAAATATAAGAGATGTTAGCTTCTCCTCATCCCTGTTGGAAATAAGACCAAAGAATATTTCATAATGGCTCATTTATATGCATCCAAAGAACAATACACCAGTCTGAAATAAATCCTGCTGTGAATTGGAGAACGGGAATCATAGGCCATATTAAAGGGAGTCTGTTTTCTTGCATTCACACCCCAAATCACTACTAATAACATTGTTGAAAATAGTTTGAAACAGACCCATAAAAAAGTAGTACCCCATGAAATGATTGTGTTTCCTATAGATGCTTAGTGGAATGGATAAAGATTCCTTCTGCCAAATATTCAAAAACTAATTGAGCTTTGGGCTACACCGCCTACACACCAATCCACCCAATTTGTTTTTTTTTTAATAAATAAATAATCCCTGTACCAAAGAATACAGAATCAACAATTATAGGAGGCCTCAACTGAGGAAGAAGTGGCCCTCTTCCATAAAGAGTATACCAAAATTTATCATAATATTCCTCAGATTTAACTTAACGTACAGGGACCACTTTCAGTGACCCAAACTGCTCAAATGATGGGCCCTATCCATCATGGATGAGGAACACAAATATTCAAACACCATCAGTGAAACCTATTTTTCCAGTTTTTCCCTCACTGTAAATGTAAAGTTGGCTGTAATGTCGATTCGTAAGCCGCTAACAGATGGCTAGGATCATCCTAGAGGGAAATGAAAGAAGATATCAACATGATGAGCACACCAGATGAAAGGCTTAGACTGCTAAAAGGTTGCCTTGAGCTGTAACTAAGTCGGTGGAACAAGCATATGAAATTAATCTAAAAGAACCATGCTTCTCAAATATAACTAAACTCAGATGTGAAACAAGATGTACAGAAATATAGCTGCGAGAGAATAAGTACTAGCAAGATAAGCAAAAAGAAGCACTCAACCATCTCCATGTCAAAAAAGAATTAGTGCCCAATTTTGATACTCATCCAGCTGTTCCTCACTTTTGGACAGGAAATCAAAAAAATGAGGCCTTTACAACTATAAACTCGAGAGCCCCGCAGGGGCTCAGGATGATGTGGAGGGGTTGACCTTTTTTTGCACACCTCAGGTCCTATTGAGATATTTCCATCCCCACTCCCCATGATTGACATGGCTCAAGGTGGGCCCCACAATGGAGTTTGCACAATGCTGCACACCATGAAATTGTCAATCACTTGTGAATTGTGATGCCACAAGTCCGTGGTGCTGCTTAGTTGATGATAAGGTTTAACACAACTTATCCTCGCACCATTCACAAGATGTTAGAGCACAACCAATAATCCTTCCTTTTCATCCTCTTTTGTGGAAAGTAAGCCTTGAACCACTAATAGAGGGCCTTTAGTGTACTACAAATCATCAGTCATCAACTTATCATTGCCGTCATCAAGAGGGGAATTTTGTGCTGCCTCTAATGCATAGTCAACATCTGGGTAGTAATCCTCATTATGAAAATATTTGGAGGTTCTTAGTCAGACATGTGGCGACATAGTGGTGCTTGCCATTGCATCTTAAACAATCCTAGTATCTTAAGAGATTTAGATCAACACATTTTATCGATCCTTAAGATAGTTTTCCTTCGATTTTTATTTTTATTTTTCTTGAATCACAAAGAGTCTACACAAAGGGATCTTGACTGATCAAAAGACAAGACAATTCAACCAAATAATTCTCATAAGTAACAGTAGTGTTAGCTAGGAATGATAACAGTGGGGGGATGGCAGAATGTGGAAGCAATGTGACTCCATGCAGAAAACTTTCTTCTCCTACAGCCTGTTAGGATGCACTCGAGTTATTCATTGCATAGTCACCTCATCTTTCTTTCAGGTAATGTGAGCATTCAGTGGCAGTGGGAAACAATCTTCCCAAGGGGGTGCTATGTGAAAAAGAAGAAAAAAAGGTTCTTAGGGGTGTGGGTGTAGGTGTGGGTGTGGGTGTGTTAGCATATATGCCCCCTCCCCCACTCTAATTATTCATTGCCTTATATCATCATCTTTCTTTGAAATGATGTGGGCATTTGGTGGCAAATGGTTGTCAGTATCCTACGGTTTGTATCTCGAATCCTATGATTCATATTGAATCTTAAGGAAAACGATTCGTATCTAATGCAACGAATCCAATTTAGTGAATCGATACTTATTTCATCGAATCTTACGATTCAAGCAATTAGGGTTAGTGAGAATGACATGTGAACCTTACGATTCAATACTTGTTTCATCAAATCTTACGATTCAAGCCATCCGGCTGAGTGAGAATGGTTAGTCATAGCCATGAGGTTAATATTAATAATATTGTAATTCTTTTCTTTCTTTCTTTTTGTTTAGCATTTAAAAAAAAAGGTTATTTACCAATTTAATATTAAGTCTTAAGAATTTTTTCGGTTTTGAGAAGGTTTTGTAGATGAATAATGGACGAGCATTCGCATAAGACTATACCTATGGGGTTTTGTCCTTTTTTTCCTTCATTAACACTTTAGAAGATATCATAACATGTAGGATTGTTGATTTGGGTTTTATTGTTATTTTTTATTTCTTGATTAAATATAAAAATAAACTATTGTAACTTGTTTGTTTTCCTTTGGAACATTGATACCTCAAATATATTTAACTATTTACACATTACTTATGTTACATTAATATACGTCACCGATGTTCTTCATATAATTGTATCATAGTCTAATTTGTCATCATATTTATACTATTATGAATGTATTATGAATAACTACTTTTATCTTTTGCAATTTTCTTTTTATTTTTAATCATTTTTATTTTTACAAGAAATTTTTTTTAAAAAACCTACAATTCGCAATACGATTCACGATACAATTCGATTCATCCCTTTGAACGATTTGCAATGCAATTCAAATTTTCAGAACTATGACAGATGGGAAATCAGACTCCATGTGAAAAGGAAAAAAACTTCCAATGTGGCATTTGTCAAAAAAGGGTTTTCGAAATATATGCCCAACTTGCAAACATGGGAAACACCAAAGATATGATAATTAGCATTTTTCCTGTCCGAAGGCAAAATATGAAGGGAAAAAAAGAGCTGAGTTGTTTTCACTACATATAATAATTGATGGCCCCCATTCACAAAAAGGTGGGGACATTTTAAGTGGTACTTAGTGCTAGTTGTTAAATCAAGTAAATTATTAGAATGGTATGAGTCATTCAAGAACCGGACTAAGTGTCAACCCCCTCAAGCCTCACCTCTTGCTTGAGCTTATTATCACAATTCTTTTTTTTCTTTTGAATGGCCATTGCAATAGCCGGTAAGGGATGTTTTAAGGGTTATAAAGGGAGCAGAACAGAGCACGAACCCAATAACTCCTATGTGAAGGAGGCAATATGTTACGTGCAAAAGCCCCAGCAATTCCAGATCCCACATTTTGAGCCAGGAGGTTCATACCACAATATAAGCCAATTGACCTAGGCATTGTTGGTCTATTGTCGTAATAATTTAGTTTACCACATAAATTCACATCACTTGTGAAAGGAAAAGAAAAAGGAAAGGAAGAGATTGAAGAAAGTTGACAGATCAGATCTCGTCAGATCATGCTAGTATGAGACAGAATATTTTTTTTTTATCATCTGTTGAATAGTACATTTTAAATAACACTAAGGACTACGATTTACAAATCAGACAAAATTCTGCCCAACTTTATAACAAGATGCATTATATTAGTAACTGTTCACGATAATGATCAGGCAGAAAAGGGCAGAACAGGTTTGAACTTAACTGTTCACGATAATGATCTGGCAGTAAAGGGCAGAACAGGTTTGAACTTAAAGAAACAGATTATCAGGGGAGAGAGAGAGAGAGAGAGAGAGAGAGAGAGAGAGAGAGAGAGAGCGCTAAAACAAGAAAGTACATCTGGCACGCAATAAACAGCAAATTTTCTCAATTCTGCAACGTTTAATGAATCCAAGGGAGAGTCTTTGAAAGACCAGATAACATGTAAAAAAATCCCTCCAAAGCCATTATTTAACAAATACTCATCAAAGAAAGGAACAGCTTTAGAGGAACATCAAATAAAACCACAAAAATTCAATAGAATAAAATAAAAACATGTTGAACTTCACCACTAAAGACATTTGTCCAATGAAGGGCCAAAGTAGGTCCCTACAAAACAGAAGGAGAAAAGGAAAGAACACCATTTCTTTGAAATGATGAATAAAATCTCATTGCAAGTAATTAAAAAACCTTAAATAATGAACTCACCACATGAGCCCCAAAATATCTAATGCCTACTCTCAGCAAATCAAATTCTTCATAATATTAGTAATAAAGATTCACAATATGCTCTAGAATTGATCAAATCTAACAACTTCAAAGTCAAATAAAAGCCCCACAATTCAAATGCGCCAAAAAAAACAGAAAAAAAAGTAATAGTATTAAAGAGGAGTACAGACAATCGACACTGAAAGCCACAAGAGATTCCAAAACCCAGCCATCAAATCAACCTAACCAAGGAAAAGGTAGAGAGCAACAGAACAAATTCCACCAAATCATCAATTAACAGCTGCATTACACTTCCAACCATCACAAAATTCAAAGTGATGGGAAGGCTCATATAGAAACTAACTAAATGATGACTTCTAAATAAAATAACTGTAATATCATTTTCTTTTTAAAGCAAAAAAAAAAAAAAAAAAACAGATGACTTCAAATAAATACCCACTTAATTCATAATTTCCTTGTTCTCAGAACCTCTCAAAGATCTCACAGAAAAATTACACAAGCTACAGGGGACCGCACTGGATGGGGGGAAGAGAGATTCACAAAGCTAAATAAATAAATAAAATGAAAAGTCACAGAAACCTTGAGGACAAAAAAGAACCAATATAACATCAAGTTAACAAATGAGTAATTCTTAATCATAAAATACACAATCACTACTTCCATTTTTTTTCTTATTCAATCAAACACTATCAATTATAACGAATCCCAGCACCCTGCACCACCAAGAAATCTTCCAATACCCTGTCATCAAATTAAACTTTCTAAAGGAAAAGAAAAATACAGAAAAAACCCATCAACACATCAAATCAACCAGTAAGTTCCAATCAAAAACCCATTGAAAGTTGAACTTGAAAAAAAATAAAAAAAACCATCAAAATTTTTTTGAACAAAAGAATGCATGAATTCTATAAGAACAAAGCCCTTAAAAAAAGAACTAACAAGATGAGTCCCAGTAGAATGAAACCATCAAGCAACAAATTAAGGGAAAAATTCAGTAAATCCCTCAAAATTAAGATACTTATCCTCATCCATGCAAATGCTCTTAAATTAAACTGAAACAAAACAAAAACAGATGTCATTTTTGAATTCCAATACACAACTTAAATCAAGCAAACTTTTTTTTTTGGATAAAAATATCAATTCAACAGCTAATTTCAAATGAAAAAAAACCCAGAATTACAAAAAAATAAACCTTTTTTTGCATGAACATATGGACCAAATACTAAAAAAATAAGAGAATAGAAAAAAGGAAACTTTCAATCAGACCCAATGAAAGAAAGAAGAAAAGCAAGACCAATAAAGCATCAAATCGACAGCTCAATTTCACATAAGCAAGAACATGATCATCACTTGGTTATTCTCATTCATGCAAAGCTTTCAGATTAACCTGAAGACTTGTAGAAATAAATCCATGGACAGAGATTCTCCAAACAGCAAAACAAAAGCAACCCAGTTCAGCAATTCGAACCTAAAACCACACACAAATAAAAAATCATCCATTGAAGCGATCATTGATGAAAGATAGAGAGTAGAGAGAGACCTACAGATGAGAAGAGCCGAAGAGTGTGAAGCTTTCTGAGCATCAAATCTAAAGAAAAATCAGGAGAAGAACGACCCGCAATAGTGCCGTTTTTTTGACGAAAACTGCTCACTTATTCCACCCCCTTTTTCTTTTTCCGTTTTGGATTGCTTGTCCAGTGCTCCGCGTTACCACGCCAGATGGTGACGCCCCACTCCAAAGGAACTTGTGTGGTCCTGCCCAACTTTTCCACCATTAGATTCAATCTCAAAGAAATCAAAGGAACTAATGGTTAAAAAACTGTCAAATTATATGATTCAAAGAAATCAAAGGAACTCATGGTTAAAAAACTGTCAAATTATATGATTATTAAATTAAGTGCTAAAATGATCTAATGGAGCTAATCTTTTATAATAAGAAAATCTTTCCACCTAAACTAATAATAAGGTATCTAAGTGAGCCTATACAATCTTCTCATAGGAGAATATTTTCGATGTGAGTACTCTGTGAACTCGAAGACTCGACTGAGCCTGTATTATATGCGATGTGCGAACGTGAATGGATCCTTATATGCCAGACTTGGGTGACTGTTGTTTTTACAAATGAGATGATGGATCTGAATGGTGGGATTAATGCCAAAATGGGTGAAGTGGAGCTTTCTAAAATTTATATTCTCCTGTCAATGTGACATGAGTATTGAGTATTGACTGGCGGTGGTAGATTCTATAGAGCCAAGTCAATTGGGGTAAGTTTTGAGTTGACTCAATTAATTATAGAGGTATGCTTTCAATTTGATGATTGATGATAGTAGAGAACATCAGCAACATCATACGTTGGATCTAACAACTCAATTTGACTAGCCTTGACCCAGCCAAATTTAAACAATGAAGAGCACTGAGCAGAATAAGTCTGCAAAACTCTCTTATGGGAACATCTTACTTGCTGTTATCTTGATCACACCGTCCTACTCTCGAAGAGGGAATGGGGCTATCAAAATAATAAGGGGACCTCCTAAATTAAAAGCGCCTATTGGGACGTCCACATATAGACATCATGATCTGAATATCAAAAGAGGCAAGGGAGACATTAAAAAGATTGAGACCCCAAAACTAAAAGGGCCCATCAGCACGTCTATGAAGGTCCCAGTATCCTTCCAAGAAAATTAAGGTGAGCCTTTAGATCTATGATTCAGGCATGCCTTTCAAAGCTTAGCTTTGAAGGTAGGAATTGAAAAAAAGAAATTGTACATTTGCTATGGAGAAAAATCCTATAATTATATCTTCATGTGATCAAAAGTTATCAACAGTGGGCACAGCAATTTCTGGCTCCTTTTTTCTGTGAAGCAAACAACACCTCCCATCATGTTTTACACAACAGTACAGCTTGGTCTATCCAAAATGCAGTAATTGTGGACCCATTTTCTATGGAGCATAACTACAAAGCCACATTCCAGAGCAAACCACCCAGGGGTTCCCATCTAACCCATTTGAGTTTTGACTATTGAGGACGAATCACTTTCACATCCTCTGTTGACAACATCAGATTCCAGCCACAATTTAATGGTTCCTAGTCCAACCTCAATAAATCTTTCAAGGCCCAAACCCAGGTCTGTGACCCGATTCAAGATGCACTTAACAAGGTTATGCTGGGTGGGGTCCACACGATAAAGACTTGGCCCATTAGGCATGATTAGCCAAAATGCAAGTTGGTATGAGTTGCCACCATCAAACAATCTAATGGTGTGGCCATCAAGTTGACAACTCCTTGGTTCAATATTTCTTGTGGGTCACCACACCTAAACCCGGTCCATGACCTGCTCCAAACTTTAAAGTGGGCCTCGGATCATACAGTGGGTGGCTGCATAACTACCATTTCGCGTGCTCATGCAAGTGAGGTGCCTTTTCTTTTTCCCCGGGAGAAAGATCTTAGCCACGTGGCAGCATCTGATTAGTCCACGGAATCAGTTTTCTGTTCTGCAGTGTTTGACGAACTGTTTCGAACGAAATTCAATTGCTTTTGAATTGTCGTCACCCTTCGAAAAGGTTCTCCGCTTTATATTCTCGCGAAGATGACGAAAGTACCCCTACTGCTTCAAGTTGAAAGGTCAACAACGGGGCATTTCTTTCCATGGGCAATCTGGTAACTTTACGATGCAGGAGGTTTTGAGTCATCCGGATTACGCGGAGAGGTTTCGGTACTCAGCATTGAAATGGTCTTTTTTAATGCTAATGACGAAAATGCCCTCGTATTATGGATGAGATTAGCTTTAAGCAGGTGGTGAATGACGATACTACCCTCGCTTATTTATAGACTGGATTACTGTGCTAGTCTTCCAACAAAATGAACTCTAGTTTGTGGCACCTGATCCCCAAGACCTGTGCTATACAATCATGCAAATGTATATGTGTATGTCGTCCGAGTTTGCTAAGAGAACCATGTAAGCAACTGCTATGGTAAATTGGTTTAAACATACATGGATACCTACCAAAGTTTGATAAACAAACCCAATGTTCTTGAGTATTTTGAATGAGTGGCGGACTTAGAGTTTTTGTTTGAGAGGATAGTGAAAAGATTATGTTCTGTGTTTTTGAAGCGGATCAATATAAGTAAGGCGACCGCTGTAAATCTATTTACCTAGGCCTACCCTTGGTAGAATTGATGACTCAAACCCAATGTTTTTAGTTTGTGCTTTTTGTTTTTGTAAACAAATAGTTTTTTTTTTTTTTAAATGTTCCCAAAGTCTAATATAGTTCTTGTAAGTATAATTGCTTGGGATACATATATGGTTGCACATATAATACTCGATTACACAGAGTGGGAATCAAATTTGACACTTTGGGGAGCAAAAATCCAAGGCTCAAACCTGCTGACGGCCGCCTTGATTGTTGAAAAAGATCATCGTGAGAATAAAAATCTAGCTCAGGTGAAGCAACAATGGACCTAATTCATCAAGTATATGTGATCGATTTCCATCCAAACTACATCGGTTGTCTGGGTACTTTTTCTAATCTAACTTCTTGTGGCACCCAACAGGCCTAGATCTTGGTCCAGATTGGATCCAATTGGGTCGATCCAATTCTTCAAAGCCCTGTTTCACTTCTAGAGAAGCAATGGAGCAAAAGCCTTTGTGCCTGTGGATGACTCGTAGAACCCATCCCGAAACTCAAGTGATTCAGACTATTTTCACCTACGGTTTCTAGACAGCTGTTAAAAGTTTTGATCCATGCCTTTAATTTAGGTGGGGTCCTATTTTTGTGGATGGTGTGGATTGAAAACCCCGTAACATTCAATTAAAGATGAGAAAAGGCTCGTGGTTAAGAAGATGAGTAGGTTTTCATAGAATAAAGTGTTCACACCTTATTAAATCAAGAGTGAGGCCAGCCAGTTAAAAATCCAAAGCACTCATGAATATTTAGCTTTTGTCACAATAATAAATTGCTGTGTTCTTGTGATTAACTGGACTTTGTACATGTTTTATATGTGATTAACTACATCTAGTCTCGTCTCATTATTCACTTTTCTATGTTCTTGTTGAAAAAAAAAAAGTTGTGGATTCCATGGCTGATGAAATTGTCATTGAACTGGGAAAAACTATTTTTTATTATTATTTGCGTCTTGATCTCTGGTGTTTTAGGTTTTGGAAGTAGATTTTGATATCGAGAGTGCATAACGGGGTGGGGGGGTTACTTTTTGTTACATCAAATCTGTTACAATGACCGTAATAAGGGGGATTATATGTCCATAAGGGGGATTATATGTCCATAATGACTAAATTGCCCTCAGAAATGGAAGAGGCATTTTATTATTGTTGGGGTATAATTAGCAGGCTCAGTAGCCCTCCGAGAACTCGTCCTCTACCAGTCTATCTACTCACTCTCCACTGAGTCTAAGTTGTGAAGGTGGGTCCTGGTTCTAGTCACTCCATTGACAGAGTCTAAATTTCCTTTTTGTCTTGGCCTCATTGCAGTCAACAAGGTCAATGGAAAACCCTTTATTTTTATCATTGTTGTTATTTTATCTAATGACTTGGGTACCCTAAACCCATCTAGCGGTAATTTTTTCTGTAATGTCTACTATTTTGCTCCAATTAAATTTTGTGCAACATGATTTGTAGAAAAGGCTTCTCTGCAGAAAAAAAAAAAAAAAAAGCAAAACAAATATATATATTGAGATATTATTGGGAATAATAGAGAAATATGTAAATATATGAACGATTGTTGATATGAAAGATATTTATATTTCTTTAATTTAAAATTGTTTTTATGTTTTCTACAAATTTTTTGCTTGTCAAAAAGGGCGAATAGGAGAGTAGAGAGAAATAGGGTTCGAAACAAGAGTTCAATCCACATTTGCATGCGAACTGAGTATTTTTCTTTAAATATTCAAGCAACGAAAGTAATAATATATTAAAATATAAGGTTTTTTTTGAAATATTATTTAAAAAAAAAGTCTAAAAGGGGAGGAGGCCCGTGGTAACAAAAAAAAAAAGAAAAAGAAAAAAAAAGAGACAGTTGATCACATGAAGAAACCAACATTCACAAATAGTCACGGTATAAACCTTCTTCATGAATATTAAGACCTCCTTCCAATAGCATTTTTGTATGTAATAACCAACCAATTCTACATTGAATTGGATTTCACTAACAAGTACAACCAAGAAAAGAAAGAAAAATAATCATTAAGAAAAAGTAGTTACTACATTGTTCAAATTTTTAGTAGTCAAATCAAAGTAGATAACAAACATATACAGTAACCATTTATTCCATACAGAAAACTGCAAAAAAAAAAAAAAAAATCATATATTCTGAATTTCCATCAATTATATATACAAACCATTAATACCAAAAATAAGAAAGACAAAAGCTCATAAACTTGTTGTGTGAGAAAAGAAATGATAGAAACATTCCTTGAATATTGGATAATAGAAGAGCACACCCTAACGTAAAATGAAAATTATAGAGTGAATATGTAAGACACAAAGGATATGAGGTGAGAAATTTTTTTAGAGACTCGGAAGTGAGAGATTTTTAAGGGAGAGAATTAGCTAAATATAATTATGATAGGTAATTATAAGAGATAGATATTATGTCAGAGATTTTAGGGAGGAAATTGCGTCAATGAGTTCAAATAATATAATATGGGGATGACATCATAACATGGACGGTGCTTAGCAATGCAGGCCACTGCTTAGCCCGAGCCTTATAAAAACTATAACATTGTCTATTGTTTCATTATCTTGCTAATCTCAGGGCCCCAAAAAATTTAAACCCTAATTAAATAAATTTTCCACATGAGAATTTCTTTACTCAAAAGGAGAATGTGGGGTGCTCACATCATGATAGGAATTGTATCTAATGATTAGTAAACTTGCAGGAAAAAAAAAAAAAAAGAACATTTGATGGGAAAAATAACAACATGTGCTTGTAAAAAAAGAATAAACAAAGATCAAATGAGTTATTGTTAAGCTGAAGTCACATAAAACAACATTCAAGGCAAAAGAAGAAAGAAACCACTAAATATATAAACCGTAAAATGTCTGATGTCCAAAATGTCCACTATCAAGATCTCTAATTACAACAGAATCATCATTAAAACAAATTGTGCAAAACAACATAGGTGGGAGTGTCCAAACGATTACAGCAAAACTGAGCCTAACTTACTCAAATGTTGGCACTTGACTTTATCGTCTGAGTGCAAGGAAAAATGGAAAAAAAAAAAAAAAAAAAAAAAAAAAACCTTTGATGAGAATCAATTATCAGAGAAAACTAGACTTGAGGCAGTTCTATTTGACAACAGCATTTTGATACTCTGGTGAATCTACGCCTTTCTCACGAGTGGATGTTAGAGATATGGATAGCATTATTTCACACAAGCTAGATTTACCAACAAGAGAGAGTGGATGGTGGAGAAGTAAGGCCCTGTTTGGATATTTGCAGAATTAATTATTTATAGATTTAAATACTGGCAGATTATATTAGTATAGAAGAGAATAGTGTATATAAAGATTTTATAGTATTGGTCTTGTTTGAAAGTTTATGAAGAAAATTGCATATTGTTAGTTGAAATGTTTCGCATGATTTCTAACACAATATATATATTTATATATTTATTGGTACTCCAGCTTCAAGACTCGGTGGGAAGAAAGCCCGGCACACCCTAGAAGGAAAGCTCACCGAAGTAGAAAAAAAACCCGCATATACACATGCAAAAATATACAGGGACGGAAGTGGGGGTTGAACCCCAAACCTCCCCAATAAGAACCCAACTCCTTACTAGTGGGGTAAGGAGTGGTTCTTGATTTCTAACACATTGATAGGAAATCAAATTGCATCAAAAGCGATCTCTCCAACTTTTATGGAACTAATTTTGCGCCCGGCAAAGTCTCTACAAAGCAAATGGTTTACCGGAAGATAGCAAACTTTGGGGTTCATTTGCATTTGCCAGAAAGCAAACCCAAAGTCTTGTAAATGAAACTTTGCCGGAAAGCAAACCTTGCCATCAAGTGATTTTGACGTTTGCTTTCCATAAACAGTTTGCTGCATTCCAATTCTATAAAGCATTTGGGGTTCGCTGTTCAGAAAAGTGCACCTCATGGAATGGAAGATAGCAATATCCGGAGAAAAGAATATACATGATTCTTTAAAAAAAGAAGAAGAAGAAGAAATCTTTCTACTTAGATTAAAAATTTCTTTTCGTTTAGAATGGTAGAGATAATATGACCTTTGTTTGGAAGTACTAGATAAGAATAATATAGTGTAAGGTATTTATTTCAAACAATATCTTTTAATTTAAACGAGGATGAAGGCCAGCTCCACTATCATAAATTCATCACTAGTAATACACCAGTAAAATACAATGCATTGCATTGAATTCTCATAAGTTATAAATATAAAGAAACAAATGAATACTATGTGAAACAGTATCTCTCTGTTTCTACGAAATAGGGGATTTGAACTCTATATGAGAATAGTGGAAAAAAAAAACTTATATTGAACTACAACATTTCATCTAGATTTTATAGGAGTCCTCACGTTGTGTCTTCTGCCTTTGGGCGTGGGCAGTTTGAATATGGGGTTAAACATGCATCAGACTCATTAATAGACAGATGAACTAATATTATAAGAACCCATCAAAGAAACGCATGATAATCATGCTCAAATCAACTATATATATTCTAAATCTTTATATTAAATAACTTTACGCACATAAGTCATTGCAAAGGAGCTCAAATCACCTAAATATATGCTAAATCTACATATAAAATAAGTGGATAAGTCGTTGCAAAGGAAAAAAAAATAAAAGAATTATGAATGACTTATTTACATAATAATCACGTTAGGGATCATGTAAGGACCCCACCTAAGAATCACGCTTAAAGAAACCCCCATATATATATATATATATATAAGAAAAACTGGGAATTGAATTTTTTTTTTTTTTTGTGCGCTTTAATTTCTTCCTATTGAATACGAAAGACCCTATCTATACCTCTATCCTGCACAATCAATAGACAAGATTAAACCACATGTCAACCATCTAATAATTGAGAACATTCTAGAACCTACTATAGAGATGACACTAATCTACCCTAATCCTATACTTAATTCACAATATTAAAGAACACTGCATGTAAACTTCGTATATTTGTGTAATTTATTAAAAAAAAAGGTCCTTAAATAAATATATGTTACTCAAGGCTATCTTAGGGACTTCTCTAGATGATCATGATTCTCCAGCGAATTCATGAGGCCTTGCACCTTGCTATTGTGCATGTAGGGGTATACACGGATCAGATTGGTGCGGATTGAGCCAAATCCGTCACCAATCCGTTACCTACGGATTGACGGATTTGTAATCCGTCACCAATCCGTTACTGTTCAATCCGTTTCTGTACATTTCATGGAAAAAGAAAGAAGAGAAAACCTACGAATTTTGAAGCCATTGAATTAAAAGGGTATGAGTTGAGAGTTGTATGCCTATTCTATTAATAAGGTTAGTGACTCCTTACATTTTTTTTCTCATTATATATATTGTATTTATATTTAATGACAACGGATCGGATTGGATTAAATTTGCGGATTAATGATGAAATCCGCCACCGATCCGTTGCTAACGGATTACACAATTTCCAATCCGTTGGCCTTCGGATCGGATTAAAATCCGCGGATTGGATCGGATCGGACCAGATTGACGGATTAACGGATTTTTTGTACACCCTTATGCGTATGACATTCCATTATAAGTTGATATGAGGTCCTCTTGGAGTAAATATTGAAAGATGGCTGCCAAGATTAAACAAAAAAAGGCTTCATTGAAATAAATAATAGTAGGTCAATGTGGCTTTGGTGGCAGTCAAAGTTGAAAGGCACCAGTCAGCCATACATTAGGGACCCTCCATAATAGTCACGGATCTCGAGTTTGACACCTTTTCGAATGAATCAGACTATTGTATCAACTATATACTCATTTTGGATACTGAGAATTTGTTGGCCATTGATTAAGTGGTTAGGATGACGATTTGAGCTTCCGTCACTATACATGACTTGATTGTGGGGATCGGTCCCATCCCCGTGGGGCCCCACAAGTAAGCATCAGTGCACAGCAAAGGAGGGCCCATAAGCATCAGTGCACAGCAAAGGAGGGCCCATATATAAGGAAGCCCATCCTTAGTCGGGCTCGGAGCCTTAATAATAAACAATAACTAATAATAATTAAGTAGTCAAACTGTCTATTACAAGTTACATATCACTCAGAACTCAGGTTGATTATGCAACCATGAACCTTCATTTAGGAGAACTTTTAGAGGAAATAAGACGTCAATGGCCGAAGGAAGCCTTATCCTTCATTTAGAGCTTTTTTTATGAGAGCATTTCTAATGGGAATTCTGTAAGGATGTGATCTCAATAATGAAGACACACCCAAAAGATAAAAAACCTCTCATATTTATGATGTGTGATAGCTATCTTGTTGGAAATAGAATCATGATGCAATAGCCCTTTAGGCCCATTTTATGGGTCCATATGGATGCAAACCAACTCACAGTGGAGGGCCAATTCGAATCATGCATCCATGGCCAACGTGGCCCTTAAATGTATGTCTATAACCATCTAATTGAGATGAACTTTCACCTAGAGATAAATTTATGATAATTCCTTTACACTTGACCCCCCACTATTTGCATTTTTTCGTACGTAGCCTCCAAAGCCATCCTTACTAGAGTCAAGCTAAAGATAAAGTGGCATCCGGTGTCCATTAATTTGGCTGCCCATTATCTTGTTAAGATAGGCTGCTCTTGTGATGATAATGTTGAGCCGGTGAATAGCTCTTAGGACTAGTTGGTTTTTTTTTTTTTTAGCTTTGATATTTGTTCTATTGTTTTCTTGCTTCACCCTTTTCGCGGAAAAGAAAAATTGCTACATCAATAAATTCTATAGAAATGGAATCTTCGGAAAAGTATTTCGGCAGACATTAGAAATTCATGTTTGGTGTAAAAGAGTTTTCCTTGTTGAATTGGTGCTAATGTTGTTTGGTGAGGCTGTGGATTCTTTATAGAAAATCAAGTTTTCGTGTTTGGTGAAATAATTTTTTGAAGAAAAATAATATAACATGTATATTATTTATACAGCATAAAATAGTAATCCATTTAAAGAAATAAAAAATGAAAGAGCTGTAGGTTTTGGGTTAAAATGGAAAAGAGTGAGGAAAAGAGGGAAATGTTTTTCGAGGAAATCCATTTCTCATACCCCCATTGGAAATCCATTTCCAGTATCAGTAAGGAAAATGCCGACGAAGCAGGAAAGTGTTTCCGTTGAATTGTTCTTCACCAAAAGCCTGAAAAATGAGTTTTCTGCGGAAAACCGTCTGCTTTTCTGTGGAAAAGTGTTAGACAAACATGCCATTGGGGTACGTTTGGGTAGGGGGTTTTCTGAGGAAAGGAGAGGAGTTCCGGTGCCTTCCTCATTAATGTTTGGTCATGTGGGGCGAAATTGAGGTAGGACATGGAAAAAGACAAAGAAAATTTTTATTAAGATGAAAAATAAACCATGGCCACACAGCCTACACCAAAGACACCAACAAAAGAGGTATAAAAAGGATTATATCAAAGGGATTATATCAAAGCAAAACAGAAAGATAAATCCATACCACACAAAAACACAACAAACTATCCCCCACATCATCACATAAATTGGAAGTCCTATCCATCCCTAGCTTGGCTTAAGACGCTAGCCATAGCATTGCCCCACATATCAAGCGAGCCTTCTTAATTTATTCCTTAAGTCACAATTTTAGAATAAAATACAAGTTTTCCAATAGTCGAGACAGCGTCGGGAATCAATATTCTTTTTTTCTTCTTCTTTTTTCCCCTCTTTTTGCGCTTTCAATATCTAAAATTCACAAACAAGTGTTGTTAGGTAGAAATTTATCTTAAATCAATACAGATCACCAAACAATCAATGTTGCAATGCAATATTCTATATTCCATAAACCTACTTTATTGTCGCGGTTACCAGGCAAATCATATTATCAAAATCTGTTTTTTTTTTCAAGTATTTTTTTTAAGAGAAACGTACATGGCTGGTGGTCGCTATCTGTCACGGCACCTACTGCACGAGGCAGCCCGCATGATCAATCTGAACCCTTCATCCAAACCACACCCCCACTCCCACTCCCACTAATATGTCACAGATGCCCTTGGTTTTACATCAATCCGAATGGACTGGATTGTTGAATCAATTTTTTTTTTCTCTCAATCCCTCACACAATCACCTAATTGCATGCAATTGATTGAAGATTTACGATATCCCAATTTTAGAGATCTCTGGACTCTGGGTCATCCTCCATTCCCTGTAGACGATCACATTAACCGTCTAGATTACAGTACCATTTCTCTCATAATTTACTTTGGATCAAGACAAGGTCTCTCCTTCATTGGCTTCTAGTTTGACAATAGAACTTCCAAGAGATAGTACAACATCCGTTCAACATAATTGAAAAAGGAGTCATTTTCAGCCTGACCAAGTGGATTTAGGTTGTTGTTGACTTGACAATATAAATGTGTATATTATAGTATGTGCTGGTCTTGCAGAAAGTAACAAATAATTCAGTGCAATGAAGATAGGTAGTATACTTTATTTTAATAAATAAATATGAGTAAAGTGAAAAGTGGGCTTTGGGTCTGGGTCTGGGCCTGGCCCCAAGTCTTAACTGATAAAGATGGTCCTAGTTGGGTAAGGATCCTATTCAAATATTAATGAAACAACTTCATTTCACTGTTTCAGCCATAACAATTATTTCTCCAAGCATTGCTATGAAGTCTGAAGACCTCTCAAAAAATATGATAAGTATGGCAATGTACATTTAATAATAACCGAATATGTTTTACTTCTTGACCTGTCAAGTTACCTACGGGGAGTACGTGGGCCTTGGATCTCAGGATCTGAGTCCAATCCATAAGGTTTTGAAACTCTAAATTTGGATTTTGGTTCGGCCCGTCAAGCTCATTAGACAGTTCGATTAATCCGGTATCATATGTTGGCAAAATTGTCCTGTATCAGTTTCCATGAGCTGGATTTAAACCATGTCCATGACCCTGAATTTAGATCCTAGATTCCTAGTATTATTCAGATCATATGCACCAAGCTTGAGTTTGCCTGATTAGCATTACAGAATGCTATCATCCATCATTTTAGGATATAACAAAATATCTGGGCCTAAGCCTTTAATCCCGTTGAGAACTGCGATCCAACTCAATAAAGACAGGCTAAGGAGAGGGGGGAGGGGTAACAACAGTAGAGTTAAAATGGGCCAGTGTTGAGCCAAGCTACTTCCCCAAGCTCAGCATTGTTTCCTTATCGGGTGTAATATTTAAGTATGGCTCCAAAACAGGCTCGCATCAAGAAGTTTATTTATATAGAAAGGCCCATTTGACATTCGGGGTAAATAATCAGGCCAAGCTGGGTTGTAAAGCAGGCCTTTTAGCGGCAATAATCAAGCAAAGCCCATTTAATTAAAATGTAGATAACAGTCCCATTTTTTAGCCCAAAGCCCACAAAAGGGAGCTGCATCTGCTAGTCCAGAATGGATCATCCCAGTTGGAGCCCTGGTCGAATTGGCTCCAACCGGGCGGTTCAGTCCTTTTTTAAAACACTGATTGCTATAATAGGTTGTAATACTTGTGACAAACCAACCATTTTAATTTGATCTTTTAATTCTACCCACTTAATTCAGGGTTTTTCTGGTACAAGATATTGGACCGTGGCCCACATTTACTTCCTAATTTAATTAGATGGAGAGAGAGAGATATGAGACTGGGACAACCTCATTTTCTTTACACATAACTGATGTCTAGGCCCCTCCAACTGCAGTTGCAATCTTAAAATGATGTGATTATTTCCACCCTCTTTCATTTGGGCCAATACAGTGCAAAATAAAAAAAACAGTTAATTGTTTCATAATCACCACTTAATATCATACTATTAGCTAGGTACATCCAATGGATCTGTTTTAGGTTGATGACCGATCCACATATTCTACTTGTATCCGAATGGACTGGGCCATTCTGGTGATAAGAGTTAGCATAGATTGGAATGGACTTTGACGGACATAATGTTCTTGGCCTGATAGTTAATAGGCCAGGTTTGCGCCTTCGTTGCTTAAAGGCCTGAACCAGTTCAACAAATTAGCACAAAGGGGTATGTTCAGTTTGCAAACAAGCTAGGCCCAGGCCTAACTTTCAGGCCCGTGGGTGAAACGCCCATAAATAGACAGGATGGGCTTGGCAATAGCCCTGTCATGGACACTCCTATCCGCAACACTCCATGGGTCACTTTTGATAGAGTTGTCAATTCATCCTGGGCAAACGTTTACAGTGCAATGAGTTGACTTTGGGTCCCCTACTGGTGGGCGCGGTCTGTTTTAATCCATATGGCAAATAAAAAGCTAGCCCCATGAAAAAGTTTCCTCTGAGGCTCAAGCCTAGGCATATCCTCAAGTGGGCTCATTGCCACCAGAACCATAACCCCACATGAACTAAAACAACGGAATTGGGGGATCCTCCTTATAGGACCTGGTTAGTCCATCCTGGCCTCTCTTTTTGAAACATTTTGATTTCTCACTAAACTAAACTAGGCTTAGGCTTTGTAGATTGTCTATGAGTTTAGAACTTTGAGATTTCAATTTGAACTCTTAACACTGGGTATGAACAATGCCTTTCACTAGTAAAATTTCAGACACTGTTGCCCATCAAGAGTGTGATAGACCATATCTCCATGACATGTCAATGCCACAACTAGCAATCTAATGATTTGGCCAGTTGTTACTGTCTCCCAACTTATCTTTTATAGTACAGTTTCTTCTAATACTTTTTTGCATGGCTCTTTCTCCCTTCCATTTCCTTCTCTACAAAGAAAGGGTTTGACAGTGATTTCATTTCATCCACCAAAGTAAAAGGTGAGTGACAATTCATCACAAGCTCACAACTTTACTTTCCATGGCAAAAGTAAAGAGACAACGTTTCCTCTGGATGCATGAGATATGATGCAAGGAAAGACATGAGAACTCTAAGCTGTTAGGATGAGACTTTGTGAGCCCATCCATCCTAGTAAAGAGAGAAACAATAATTGCATGTGACCAACTCCCACTTATTCGAAACCTCAAATATTTTAATCTATTCCCATGACTTTATCTTTTCCCTTCTTTTGTTTTCTCCCTCTTTTCCAAGCTTCTCTGTCTTTCTTTAAGCACTTTGGCCGCCGTCTCTGTTTTACTAGAGGGTTTGGGTCAATATTGCTGTCCTTCTCATATGTAAAGAGGAGACAGCGAAAGGATTCAATTCAAATTTCAAATGAAATGAAAAAAAGCAACAAAAGCACCTTTCAAAACAACAAACCTATAGTCAGAAATAGCTTTCACCGACCTTAAGAAGGCTTTTGTTGCTAATTAATCATTTAAATTGTATAGTAAACTCTGTCTAAGAAGGTATGTTTGCCTAAGGGTTGATACTCCACCTTTAGTATGTCTAAACACTATTTGCAATGGCCAAACTTGGGCATTATATTGAGAATATCAACGCTGGATGGCTTGGGTTAGGTTTGTTTCAAACCAAAAGATAAATGGGATGAGCAACTGGGTGTACCTCAGCATGACCTGGCCAGACACAACTGGACCCATTGACGCAGCCAGGTTCATAGTGGGGTTCTTGGGGATGATTGAGCCCCATACTACCATTTACACTGTGGGGTTCATGGAGATAAATGAGCCCCATTCATGAAAAGAACACACATCTGTCTTCCAGTTCTCTAATAAGAAAAGGAAACAAGTATGAAAAAAAGTGTAGCATGGCCAGGGCCAAAACAAACTCTTTTTTAACAATGGTCTAACCCAACTGCCAAAAAATCTGTCACCATTACTGGCATTTGTTTTGGTAGAAAGATAATTTCATTAGAAAGGGGAGAAACAAACAACAGCAGCAAAAAAAATAAAAAATACTCACAGTACTCAGATTGGATATTTTGTAGGCCACTATAATTGCACAGTTAAGATGATTTGATGAGGGAGAATTCAATGCATGATTAAAACTTTATGATGGGCCTGTCTATGAACATTTGAATTATTCAAATATAATGCACATTAAAACAATTAGATGTAAAACTATAAATGCAACTGAAATTATTAGATCTGTTGAAACAGTCAACTTGTTGCTCCATGGACCATATTTGATAATTATGAGTTAACTGGCAGGTATATTGTCCATATGACCGCAAAAGACACAGGCCAGGCAGACTGAATCTGTCCAACTTGAAATTGTTTAATCATCAGGTCTAATATTTAGCCCAGGATGTAGTCAATGGGCCAAACGTATAATCAGAACCCAAACATCTGCTAACAGATAGGCCCAATGGGCTTAGAAGTGTCAGGCTAGCTGGGCTGTACAATCGGGCATCCCCCTGACAACATTTTGTTTCTGGGTACAATAATTTTTAGCCCAAAGGCATAGGAATGAACCCAAACCCAGCCCAAACAGTGCAGATCACGCTGGGCTGGTCCAGCCTGGCTCACTTGCAACGTTCAATATCTTGAGGGAAAAGATGTATCAATTGGGAACTATGAACTTAATGGAGGTGTGAGTCAATTTAAGAGATACTGTGGTTTTGATTTTCTTGGTAAGATGGCTTTGGCCAACTACTAACCCAGTTCAATGACCTCAACCACTACAGTAAAACCACTTCAAAGCCAGGCTGTAAAGGCTGGTTTTTACTTTAGGCGCATTGATTGGGACTGGGCCTACATCTCAGTCTGATAACAATGGCTGAGTCATAACCAACTCCCATTTATAGGCAGAATTATATGGCTAGAAGTGGCCTAAAATGGTCAACTCTACAGGTCCATAAAGGTCCAGACTGAATCATGATTAATAAATATATGAACAATAGATAAACAGGCTGGACATGGCAAGTTGGTCCCAGCCCATTTGCAACCCTACATACCAGACATGGTGAGGCTAGATGTTCATCAAGTGGGCCCAACCTAGAGGGTTCATGGGCCGTGGCTATTACTCTGAAAGGTCAATGTCGGGTTCCAAAAGTAATCCCTAAAAAAGCGTACATCAAACAGTCACATTTTCACTTTCTCAATGTATTCCTTGCCATGGGTGTACGTAGGTCAGGTTCAGGTTCTACTACTACTAATAATAATAACAAAGATCCTGTAAATCTATATTATTAATTAGGTCTGAAGTTGTGGATCTGAATCTGAACTGTAAAAATGCTAGTGGTGGGGCCCATCCATAAAGCTGCCCCTCCCCACGTCTACCTACTCAGGGGTTCAGGGCTGACAGGAAAAGCTTACACTTTCTCTTTGCTTAAAAACGACCAATAAAACTCTTCTTTTTAAGTGGAATAGGTATTGTGGGCCTTACCTTTAATATGGGCCCTGATGATGATGATCCATCAATGTGTCACATGTACGCTGCTCATTGGATTGGACGGTCAAAAGCCGATACCATCAATGTTTTTTTCTCTCTCGGTCTTTTCTGGGGCCTCAAACGTCGGTAAGAATTGGTTTTTTCTCACTCGGTCTTTGCTGGGTCTCAAACGTCGGTAAGAATCAGATTAGAAACGTCCGTGTTCTTTTATTTAAACTTTGAAGAGGGAGAATCGGGTCGTTATCAAGTCCTCTAGTTTTAAAAGAGGTAAGAACTATAATCCTAACTAGTCGGCCAATCCCTTACAGTTCTATGATTACTTTTGCACTGCTTATACTTATTTTGGTTCTTCTCAAATGTTTTGCCATGGTCATGTAACAGGTGCAGTGATATATATAGTGGGCGTTCCGAATGGTGCGGACTGCCTATTGGGGTCCACTATAAGACCCCACTGGTCAAGGGACAAGAGGGACTGAAAGATTCAAGTGGGGCCAACTTACATATTAAATTTAAAGTCAATCTAATACCTCTAACCCCTTCATCCATTGTCCACAAGTTTAATAGTTTTATATCAAAAAAGAAAAATTGACTCTCAATCCAACAGTCTAATTCATCCGAATCCATGTAAATTCATGGGATTAAGTGCCTATAAGGGGGTTATGAATGAGTGGTCAATCTGGATGAGTTATAAAGTGGGCCGTAGTGGGCGTTCCGAACAGTGCGGACCATAAGGACGGTCCTTACAGAACCGTCGGTCTCCCATATATATATATATATATGAGTTATGCTACAAAAATTTTTGGGTGTTTTTCACAAAAAAAAAAATGCCTCTCTTTTAGCAAATAAAAGTGTGACACGTGTCATCAATGGTGTACTTATCCATTATTTCTTTTAAATGTTCTCTTAAAACTGTAGATATTTTATAGATTCTTTTAAATTGGCTAATAGATAGGGGTAGAAACTCCACTAGAGTTTTTGAAAATCCCTCACACACACACACACACAAGGAGATTTTGCCATATAGACACTCACCTTTAGGGCCGCGTGATTTCCCACTATTATTGTACTAACAATGTTATAAAAAATATTTAAACTTCAACGGATCTTAGGCAAATTCTAGGTATAAGAGTTGATCATACGATCAAAATCCCTAAAAGAATCAATCTATAATGAAAACAGAGATATAGGACACGTGCGGCGGATATTCTAGTGAGTCCTGATCCTCTAAGGTTATGACTTATGAGAAATTTCAAGCGGAAGGAATGGAACTTCTCGTGGGTTTACTAATAAAAAATTTGAACAGTTCAAAATGAATTGCCTTAACTATATGAAATATCTTATAATTTTATTTCATTAATAATTTGTCCCACCATATGATTGACTATTTGATTATAAAGTGTTTAATGAGACCGAAAAGACCATACTAATCACATTTACAACTTAATTGTTAATCTTACGGTAGGATCACTTCTTACTAAAAGGTAAAATTTGAAAATATCCTATATTCCGAGAATAGTTGAATTCGAATGTCTCATATTTTCAATTAACAGATGCACCCTCTGTAGAAGAATTACACTCTTTCCATGCAGGATTTCTGCAAATCAAAGCCACAGCGGATCTACACCTGAAGCTCTTCCACTTGCAGACCGCAGTAGCGACAAGCTCACCGACACACCAAAAATGGTGTCCCCACTAAAACTGCTTCTATCTTTTCTGTGTTCTTACCATTAGATTTTACATGTGTTCAAGTCCTCCCCACAATGGATAGAGGAGTGAGGAATACAAGTCAGACCCAGCATTTCTTAGTCTGATGGCCCCATCATTTGGTGATCCATACCAAATTTGTTGAGGCACAACATGAAAAGGGTATGGGGTAAAATCCCTAACATGAGCAACATGACCAATTTCAATTGTACTTTATTCCATGGCTGGTTAGCTGGGGAAAATTTACCATTGGATTTGAAAATTAACTATCAAATGGGCTATTGGTTAAGGGGATCACAATAGGTCAGACTGGGTCAGCCCATTGGACCAAAAGTTGGGCTTACCCAAACTTGTATCCGCTATTATTAAGAAAGAAGATGGTAATCAATCTAGATCCATTAAAAAAAAAAGAGTAGACCTCTGTTTTCAGTTATAGGGATTTGACTTGGGTTGAGGGTCAACATACGATGAATTGGGCCAGATGGCATGTATTTGGTGAAAAACAGTATTTCTATTGTAGCCATGTGCTTTTGCTTATTATATTTATGAAGATTAGCTGATTAGACGGTTGATTTAATGTCCAGGACTGTTAAGAGCTAGCTGTCTACATTTAATTGTATACAATGGCTATCCTCATAAAAGAACAGAACCCTGTGTGGAAGATTTCTCGGTCAACATCTGACAAATTTGATTGCCGGTCTGGGTCATAATATCAGGGTCCCATCTGGTGTTTTTTTCCCCTTCAAAATAAAACAAGTGGGGCCGGATTCAATGGGATAGACATGAATCAAACAGTACAATCGAGAAGATGACATCAAGGTTGAAAAGGCTTTAACTCTCTCTCGATCAGGGGTTGATCTTGTCGATGAGAAACTCAAAACAGCCATGACTCTGTTCAAACTCAATTAGCTAGATATATAGGTTCAGTTTATTTGATCTAAACTCCTATGGCACAACTCCATAAAACCAACACAAAGTTGTTCGGGCCTGTTTGGTTCAAGTAATTGTCTCCTGACCATTTTAGATACTCCATTTAATGTAAAAATTTTTAGAATTCGAACATTTCAAATGTTAACCGGAGTAAAGTACTTAAAATTCTAAAGCAGCTTTTGGAATTCTCCGAATTCTCCCGTGCAAGAATTCTTATAATTTTTACAAAAAACTAGCCTACATTCGTTTTACTTCCATTTCATTTTATTTCATAGGTTTAGCTAGATCAAGACCTGTTCCACCCTAATTTTTCTGCAGAAGTTTAAGCTCCATTACAAAGTGAACTGAGCTTAGGCTTGGGATTGGGATTGACTTGCCTTTTTTCACATTTATATGTTTGAAGTAAATCAACAAGCCTAGCTTGGATTTGAACTCGGTGGCTTATTTATAATGTTAACTTGACCAAGTTGGGTTCATGCTTAAGCTCAGACTGAGTTGAGCAGAATGGGTTGCATCTCCATTACCTTCCAAGCCAAGCTCAAGCTAAAAACCAACCACACCAAGTCAAGCTGCTAGAATGGCTGATAGCACTATGAACTGTAGCTATAATGATCTCTTGAAAATTGTCGTTTCTCAAAACTTGATCAGCTTTTCATAAGCCAATTAGCCATTTACCTTCACCTTCTTACTACCTTCTTAGGGGCCTCTTTGTTTGCAGCAATTCTGAGAATTCATGTTGGGGGGATTTATAATTTTCTGAATGCTATCTTTCAGGAGGTTTTTCAAATGTTCGACAAAAAAATCCACAATTTGAAATTGAAATATAGAGATTTATAAACTCCAAAAGTCACCAATTAAAAAGGGGATTTATGAATTCCTGTCACAAGTTCCTCCTGACAAGCAAGCCCTACATATTTGGCAAATTCCTTTGTCCTCAATGTCTCATATCAGGCAAACTCTATTTCAGCCACAATGAGAAGGCCATGCATTACCAAAATGTTCTCTCCTCAACCAACCATCACCCCTCATGTGAATTTTGCATGAAGCATTTTTGCTGTTTTTAATTGATTTGCGTCCTCCTAGTTTAACCCACTCGAAGTTTTCATAATGCCTGACCCCACCCAAGAGGGTTTGAATAAAATAAAATGCTATATGTTGGCAATGTTTTGTTGGCCCATCCATATTAACGCCCTCAAGAATGTTTTTTTTTTTTTTTGGGTAAAAGCCCCCAAGAGAAGTCATAACATGTGAAATTAATGAATGGTGGGCCATTCCTTTCACAGTGTTAATCTGATAATTTCAAGAATAAAAAATATATATTTCAATGTTGTACTGGGCCTAGCCATTTGGCACTGTGTTATATCACATATTTTTGCATTTCTTTGGCAGTATTGCAAAAAAAAAATAAGTGGGGGTGGGGGGGGTTGGGGTGTTTTCCTCATTTTGCCATGCATACTTTGCGTGCAACTGCAAAGCAATGCAGAGAATATTTGAAATCCTCTTATCTTACAGATGGCCCCCCAAAAAATCCCATTTTCAAAATGGAGGCCCACAAGGAAAATTTATTGATTCCGCTGCCTTGTAATGTCAAAACACCCAATTGTAGAAAAATATTCTATCAGAAGAAACAGTGAGTTTGTAGCGCTGAGCATTCAGCAATCTATACAGTTGCTTAAGAGAAACTATGTACAGTGACACATTAACCCCTGCCTTGGTGGGAAGCTGGAAAATTGATAGTTTTTTCCTTTCATGCACTCTCGTGACATAGATTCTATTAATCTAATTATATACATCATGCTTGTCCAGTTGCATAAAAGCCACAAAATCCGGGGTGTTCCATTACTCTAATTATATGTTTACTTGACTAATGTAATTTGTCACATATATATATATATATATATAATGTGCCACATTGTTGATCACCTAACCATCTATTTGATGGCCGAATTGAGTGATTAAGATACTATGATATCATATGTGTTTATATATATATATATATATATTTTGGTAGAAACTGATATCATATATTAAGTGTTGGTTTTTTGGGTGTTTCAAAAAATTCATAAGGTGTTTTTTTTTTTTAAAAAGATGTTTTGTCCTTTGTGATTTTGCTTAATGTGGGTAGTGTATACTATAAAAATTCTTAGCATCCCACATTGCTAAAACTCAATTCTTGAGATGCCTTTATATGTGGTTTCACTTCTATATACCTTAAAAAGTTTTGGAACATTTTGTCATGGGCCCTATGCGCGCGCGCGAGTTGGGCTTGACCCGGGGTGGCCGGTCTGAAAAATGTTTAACCAGGCGTACGTCTGCGACTGCGTTTATGTTGTGATTAATCGCTGATCTTAAAGCCCAATGACAATATTTTTGGATATAAAATGGCTTGTCTGGGTACAGAAAAAATGAGAAAAAAAACTACTCTCCTGATCATCTGTGAAGGTCGTTGTATCATGAGGGCGGTTCCTGCAGAAATTCTTTTCGCATCTGTACCGGTAGGGCAAAACTTGTCTTAGAGAAAGCGTCACTAGACGTAGATCGGCCCCAATCTCAATTAGCGCTCTTCACAGTTTGTATATTGTTATCATTATTTCAATTTCAGTTTTTCATTTGATTACGGCAGCCCATTTTATCAACATTAAGTGCATGCCTCACATGTCATGCAATATGAGAAACCTGACGGTTTATGCTCCGCTGAGACTTGAGAATAATAGTAGGCACGTCAGAAAAACAAATGCCAGAATGTTTCACACCTGCTTGACCATAACTGACCATTGTCCGACCCTGACGAAGGTTCAGAGAGCAGGAGACGGGCTCTTGGACCCTGACTTGCAGAAAATACAGTTGGCAAGCCAGCCGATTAAGACCCTGATTGAACCAATGGTTGATGTCAAGACCCAAACATCCCATTGTAATTAGGGGCTTTTGGAGGTAAATACCAGGGTTTTTATTTTTTTATTTTATACCGATTCATTTTTTTTTTTATACTTTGAGAAAAAAGAATGGAAGGCCGCAAAACACTTCATAATGGGCGTCCATTCCATGGTATCACAGAATAATTCTACATTCTGTGAAATATCAGAAATAACCAATCATGTAAATTTTATGAAAAATGGACATTCCGCAACATCAATGAATAGCTCGAAATTCTCATGCCGTTGTGTAGATGGACAAATTAGTTAGAAAATACTAAAAGAGCAGTGGAAAAGCCATCTCCCATCATTATAAAGTATTTTGGTTGTTTTTTCATTGGGGCTTTTCTATTAAAATCTCTATATAATACAATGTACCTATTAGATTGTTTATGTGAAATGATCTAAAATTTATTAGACTTTAATTCTTCTAGATGCAATCTTATTGATAGCAAATAGACCCCATTAATATGCTATGGAAAAAAGCTATAATTACCACTTTGGCACCCTTAGCCCAGCTTTTAAAAATACCAAACCATTGATGAGATAGTATCATTTCTCACTAAAAAAAAAGTAAAACATGCTTGCAACGTAACCATACATTGCAAATTCCAATCTTCCTTACGCACAGGATGAATGATTATAATTAATCTCCACCAGACGGAAATTTCAAAGATGAAAGCACTAGAACATACCCATCATCCATCACAAGAGATCCCCAGTACTAAATTTGAATGATTGGATTAGTATACATGGACCCCACTCTTCTGACACAGGCTCCAATGGTGCACAATTCACATCCACGAACGAACCACAGTCCTCCACTTCTCCATTATCATCAGGTGCCAGCCTATACATATAGCAATATCTCCCTTAACCAGATAGATAGCCGAGGCTCTCCCACACTCCGCTCCCTCCACTAACCGCAACTCAACTGAAGAGGGAGAAAAAAAAAATGCATCTTCTTCGTTTCTCTCTCTCATTTCTCTTCTTCTACTTCTTCTTCTCCATCTCTCTGTCTGCTGCTCAGAAGAAGACTTACATAGTCCGCGTCCATCACGAATCTAAGCCGTCCATCTTCCCCACCCACAAACACTGGTACGAATCCACCCTCCGTTCCATCTCTCCCCAATCACTATCAGAATCTGGCGATCTTGTCATCCACACCTACTCCACCGTCTTCCATGGCTTCTCCGCACGTCTCACTCCAAACGAAGCGAAAGCACTCGAGACCATCTCAACCGTCCATGCCGTCATCCCCGAACAGATCCGGAAGATCCACACCACGCGATCACCACAATTCCTCGGCTTGAAGTCCCAGGACAGTTCCGGACTCCTCGCCGAGTCCGATTTCGGATCCGATCTCGTCATCGCCGTCATCGACACCGGGATCTGGCCCGAGCGCCGCAGCTTCAGCGACCGCGATATCGGGCCGATTCCTGCCAAATGGAAGGGCGAATGCGTGCAGACCAACGATTTCCCGGGCAATGCATGTAACCGGAAGCTGATCGGTGCCAGGTTCTTCTCCGGCGGGTATGAAGCCACCAACGGGAAGATGAACGAGACGTCGGAGTACCGGTCGCCGCGCGACTCTGACGGGCACGGCACTCATACGGCGTCGATCGCCGCCGGCCGCTACGTGTTCCCAGCGTCGACGCTCGGCTATGCCCGTGGCGTCGCGGCAGGGATGGCGCCGAAGGCGCGTCTCGCCGCGTACAAAGTCTGCTGGGCCACTGGCTGCTTCGACTCCGACATCCTAGCCGCGTTCGACTCCGCCGTGGCCGACGGCGTCGACGTGATCTCCCTCAGCGTCGGAGGCGTGGTCGTTCCGTACTACCTCGACGCCATCGCTATCGGCGCATTCGGCGCAGCCGACGCTGGGATATTCGTATCCGCCTCCGCCGGCAACGGCGGGCCCGGAGGCCTTACAGTCACCAACGTCGCGCCGTGGGTGGCCACGATCGGCGCCGGAACCCTAGATCGGGACTTCCCTTCCGACGTCCATCTTGGAGACGGTAAGATCATACCGGGCGTCAGCGTCTACGGCGGTCCCGCCCTGGCGCCAGGTAAGCAGTATCCGCTAACGTACGCAGGAAGCGAAGGCGGCGACGGTTACTCCGCTTCTCTCTGTCTAGAAGGATCCTTAAACCCTAACAATGTGAAGGGAAAGATCGTTCTGTGCGACCGAGGAATCAATGGTCGACCCGCGAAAGGCGAAGTCGTCAAGAAAGCGGGCGGAATCGGAATGATTCTCGCAAATGGCGTTTTCGATGGGGAGGGATTGGTGGCCGACTGCCACGTGTTGCCCGCCACAGCCGTCGGTGCCACGGGCGGCGATGAGATCCGGAAGTACATAAGCGGGTTTGCAGGCCGCCCGAAATCCTCGCCTCCAACTGCCACGATCGTTTTCCACGGGACCCGGCTCGGGGTCCGACCAGCTCCAGTCGTGGCTTCCTTCTCTGCTCGCGGACCCAATCCGGAGTCGCCGCAAATCCTCAAACCCGACGTGATTGCACCGGGGCTCAACATCCTCGCGGCATGGCCCGACAAGGTGGGCCCGTCGGGGATTCAATCCGATAAGCGCCGCACGGAGTTCAACATCATATCTGGGACCTCGATGGCATGCCCGCACGTGTCGGGGCTCGCGGCGCTGCTGAAGGCGGCGCACCCGGAGTGGAGCCCGGCTGCCGTCCGGTCTGCGCTGATGACGACGGCGTATATCAAGGACAACCGACGGGAGACGATGCTGGACGAGGCGACTGGGAATTCGTCGACAGTGATGGATTTCGGGTCGGGTCACGTGGATCCGCAGCGGGCGATGGATCCGGGTCTTGTGTACGATATCTCCACGGGCGATTACGTGGACTTTCTCTGCAATTCAAACTACACTGAGAAGAATATAAAGGCGATCACGAGGAGGTATGCGGACTGCAGGAATGCGAGGAGGGCGGGGCACGTGGGGAATTTGAACTATCCATCTTTTACTGCTGTGTTCGAGCAGGAGTCGCAGGGCGGGTCTGGGAGGAGAATGTCGACGCATTTTATTCGGACGGTGACGAATGTGGGGGGTGGGAAGTCGGTGTATCGGGCTACGGTGACGGCTCCGGAGGGAGTGAATGTGGTGGTGAAGCCGGCGGAGCTGGCGTTCAGGAGGGCGGGGCAGAAGCTGAGCTTTGTGGTGAGGGTGAAAGCAAGGCCAGTGAAGTTGTCGGCTGGGAGCTCGAGTACAACGAGTGGGTTGGTCTCGTGGACGGATGGGAAGCACGTGGTGAACAGTCCTATTGTCGTGACGTTGCAGGCACCGCTTTGAGTTTTGCGTTTGGGTGAGCGAGCGCTGTGGCCCAAGGTTCGGAGCTGTTTTCCCTTCCCTCCTTTTTTTTTTTGAGAAATAATAATATAATATTTATATATATGCTTTAGAATGAGTTTTGTTTTATTATTAATATGTTGTTAAGCTCTAGCAACTAAGAATAGTGGGAGAGGGAATAGAAAAGGAAAACTTGATGAAGATGGGGGGGGGGGGGGGGGGTGTGTGTTTGAGGAAAGCATGGAGTATGTTTGTACAGTATGATATTTTTGTTTTTATTTTATTTTATTGTAATGTATTTAATGTGTCTGAGAGTTTGTTGTAATATGACAACAACGAAAAAAATGTTGAATTGAATGTTGCTCTTTCTTTTCTTTTTTTTTTTTCCACTAAAATGCTAAAAGCAATTATGTTAATTTGGAGTTTTGTCCATTTGATAACCTTGATCATAGATAACCCTGGCTTATGAAGAAAGTGAGATTACTTCTCTCTCCAAAAAAAAAAGAAAAATGTTGAGATATTTTCCCATACATTGGCCACACTAGGGGAATTGTCAGAATTGCTCATAGTCATTTGTATGTGATTTTATAATTTTTAAAATTTTTGTGATATCGCGAAGCTTCCCTTTTCCTTGTTAAAAAAGCTTATAAATTTATGTACTATTGCACAATTAAGGGTATTTTAGTTTATAAAGATTGTATAAATATATGTGGAAAAATATCTCAACTTTTGTCACTAGATATGTGGTGGATTTATCCACCACTAAAGATTGCCTGGCAGGCAAAAGCTTATTTTAATTAATTAACGTAAGAATGTTCATCTTGGGCTAACTTTAGAAGGTTGGAAAGCTTTGACAAAGAGGAGGGAAATGATGAGGCGTTTAGCTTTAGCAATGCCGACTAGAATCATTAGATACAACCTTTAATTAATGTAATGGTGATTTGCTTAATCAGTTTATTCAATTAGTGTAATCTGGGCCAGACAAGAAAAATTACCTGAGCGGTTGACTATGTTAATCCTTTATATCATCATTTAGCTTGGGGGCCACGCATTCAATAGAAAGGCCCACCATGTTTATGTGTACTTAAAATCCTTTTCTTTTCTTTCTACTGTTCAATGGATGACGAGGTTCCCAACATTACCTTCTGCTTTCTTTGATAAATAATGAACAGCGTGTAAAGTTTAGCTCAATTATAACTGCCTAATTTAAATTATATGTCTGCACATAGGGGTAATTTGGCTTGACTACTGTAGACCCAACGTGATTAGTTATAGTAATTAATAGGGAATGCGAGCATCATGATGTACACGTGCCACAAAGTGAGCAGCCCAGTCCCACTGACAAAAGTGCAATTTTTTGATTGACTTTAAAGATTAGTGTTATGAGACATCTTTTAAATGAAGGCAATTACATGGAAACCATTCATTGTGTCCATGTTCTCTAATCTTTTATTGATTACTAATTTGAGAAATTCCCCTTCTTTATAATGATGCTGAGTGGGTAGGTTATCTCCATATTACATGTCATGTAATGCATCTTATGATACTTCGCCCCACTCCTGCAGGATTCTTTAAAAAAAAATCATCAATCTAAGCCATAGATTAGTTAGTCAAGTTAATTTGTTGCATCAAGGGTTGTAGGAATTGGGGACCTTCTGATCCTTGACGATCGCATGAGTCCAATAAAGGAGCTCATGTTTGGTTAAACAACTTACAATCAATGCTCCCCTATCTAGGACAAATGTATATGTTGCCAAATATCACTCAATTAAAATTAGGCCCACCATCTAATTATTACTTGTCAACGTATATTTTGCTAGCCATCATGGGTACAGGGCTCTGTAGGATGAAAATTACCAATACATTTGATGTATGCATTCCTTAATGGTGCTTTTCCCTTTGTCATGTAGCAAAATTCTTTACAGAAATCATCCATCTATTGTTGGTCCAGTTTGCATTGACCACTGCAGGGGTGGGTACCTTATGATCCTAAACGAGCCCCAGAATCCTCCAATGGAGCCTACACTTGGAATTTAAACAACTCAAAAATCAATGCTCCCCTACCCACACACACGTGTACAAGGACTGAGGTAGAAGTTGTCAAATATCACTCAATTGAAGTTAGGCCCATCATCTTTTTTTTTTTTTTTTCTTTTCTTTTTTTTTTAATATAATTATATAGAGCCCGGTACACCCGGAAAGGAAACCCACCGAAGTGGGAAGAAAGTCTGGCACACCCGGGAAGAAAGCACACCGAAGTGGGAAGAAAGCCCGGTACACCCGGTAAGGAAGCCCACCGAGGTGGAAAGAAAGCCACCGTATACACATGCAGGAATATAGAAGGAGGAGGTGGGGGTTGGACTGACCTCCCCAATAAGAACCCAACTCCTTACCAGTTGGGTAAGGAGCGGTTCTTAGGCCCACCATCTAATTATTACTTGCCAAACCCATGTTTTTTTAAGCCATCATGGTACAGTGCTCTGTACCTGTGTGGCGTTCTGTAGGATGAAAATTGCCAATAATATCTCTTGATCCATAGGCACTGGATCTTAAATTCTTAATCCTCCTTTTTCACAACCCTAATGAGGACTTCATGTCCTAATTAACTGCAATAGCAGCCAAAATTTGTTGTGTGTGAAATTTGGGTTAACACCTATACAGGTGGAGATAGGTTTTCAGTTTTTCTTTTTGAAGTTAGGCCTAACTGATGAATGCAAAGGCCATGCTCACAAGAAATCTGTGGTGCCTGGCCCTAAAGAGAATGATGATAGAACATGAAAAAAAAAGGTAGCTTTATTCAAACAAGTTGGGGGTGGTACCAAAGGAAAATACAAATCAGATCTGATGCCGTTGGATCATGGGTATTCAATGACAGCGGGCGCGCCAGAAGTTGAATTAAAGATGAAGACAGGAAGCATAGAGAAGGATGATGATGATAGCATAGTTTTGGTTGATTCCATTGCTCATTGCAAAATGGGCTCCAAGCAGCACTTGGCATCGATGACCGACCAAAACAAGGGTCCGCATCCTGTGAAGAACTGTTTCCTCTATAAGAAATGAATGTCTAGAGACCGGTCCCCTCTTCCCACCACCACACCAGTGGTCCCATCCCATAGACCGATAACCTATTGCTGAATCTCTTTCGACCTACTTCCTTCGTTTTATTGCTATCCATGATCATCTGTCACACCTCGCACAGTTCCAGTCCAGCTCAGGCTGGCAAATTGTTCACTGTGGCATGAGTTTTCATCGTGTAAAAATGGAGATCACTTTGGGGATGTAACAGGGGAACAAAAAGGGGGAAGCCCATGTGTGGGAAAAGGAACAAACTTTAGAGCGTGTTTATGTAATGCTGCGGAAGAGAAAAAGCCGCGGCAAATCAATTTTTACCTCACGCGTGGAACTCGCATTTTGGTCACTGGCGCAGAAACCCAATGTAAATTTAGCTGTTTCTTCAACGAAATCTCATTGCACCAAATTACATATGAAGCACAAGCGAGGAAATGCGGAACGGGTTCTTTGCATATTCTGCAGAAAGGGTCCTTGCAAAAATGCACCGATATATATATTTTTTATTTGAGCAAAAAAAAAAAAAAAAACCCACACCCTAGGGATCAATTCCTAGTGGTTGGGTGAGGGGCGGGATTGGCAACCCAAGAAAGCAATCCCTCATTCTCCTTTTTAATTAATTAAAATTCATTCATTTAAAATATTTAATGTTTTTAGAGAATAGTATTTAAAATTTAAAATTACATAATTTCTTCAAATAAAAGTTCCTCAAAACTCTCACAATCAAACCAACCTAGAGAGGTGTATATATATATATTTGAAAGTAATATCGAGAAATATATATATATATATTTTTTGGGAACCTAGTTAAAGAGGCTAGGACCTAAGTGAGAACCCGCATACACACAGAAAGACAGCCCATTCAAGTGAGAAAGGAGCCCCTACACGCGGAAAGTTGATAATGTTAAATCGGAGTGAAGTATCTATTGGATTTAACGCAATCAATCCGGTTCGGATCCGTTACATTAGAATACCACGCAACCAATTTAGTGTAAATGCATACGTAGTTCATCGCTTATAATAATTCTTGATTAGGAAACACAAGGTTGTTCTTTGTGAGAGTTTTGAAACTCTCTTCTACTTCTTTCGATGTATTTATCATTAATGGGATGCCAAATGAATCAGATGAAGTGAGTTACATTACACCATGGTTGGCAAATTCTCCGAGTTGACTCGACTCTCCCCAATCATCTCATTTTACTAAGTTGTTTGCATTCTGAACCATTTGATAGGTAATTCCAATCTTAAACAATTAATGTTTACTTTTAAGTAATTATGCATCAGGCTTGGAATAAGCAATTTCATAATGATGAATGGAATGTAATTTGAAACTTATATTTTATCCTTTACATTCGATATTTGAACTAACAAATTATATAATATGCAATATTTTTGTAATTTTTCTTATTTTTGTACTTTTATTGTACATATAAATTTATTAATTTGAATTGGTTATTATGAATGCATGTAAATAAATGTATATGTATATTTTATAAGTAACAGATTCGTTTTTAAATATTTTTGAATTTCTTTCTAAAAAAAATACGGCTCTTCGGAGTCTCCGCATTGACTTTATGCGCGTCAATTTTTTTCTATCGGACGAGTCAAGTCCGAGTTACGAGTTTTGCAACCTTGCCGTAAACCCCTTTATCTATAGTTTTACATAATAGTTCCTTCCCATCACGTGACAAACACTGTGGGATTCCCCCTTTTATTTAGCAAGTTTAATATGAATAGGAATCCTTCTTTAGTTTTTAGGCCCATCCTTTTTAGTTGGGGGGGCCCATATGCCTAGTCATCTAATGTGGGGTCAGTACATGTGGACAATACACCCTTTATTATACTAAAAGCATTTGCAGTATTGAGTTTTTTATGCTGGAAGTTTGTTTTGGAAGAAAAAATATTCGTAGCCTTGAGGAGACATGGCCGTAGAGGTGTAAATTGGGCGGCCCAGCACCAAAAAAACTCGGGTTGTGGCACAGCACGAAAAAATATGGATGGCCCGTGCTGGGTTAGGGAGCCCTGGGCCAAGGCACGACACAATCCAGGGACTTGGTCATGTCGTGCTGGCCAGGGTGCTTGTACTGAGACAGATATTTATGTAAAAAAATACTAATTCTTATATAAGTAAAATATAACACTTAGAATAATTAAAGTTAGGTTTTTGTTTGTAAATTAGTATCAATGTTTGTGCATTTATTTTGATAGTTTCAAATTTATTTCAAGTTGAGAACCATAAAAGTCCACAAAGTCCTTTTCAATTTATATAAAAAAATTAAAAGATTTTAGGAGAAGCATGTGGGCAGGCCCGTGGGTGCACAACCTAGCCCTTTTGGTGCACGGCCCAGCACGGCACAACCGTGCTAGGCCGTCCCCTAGCCGACCAGGGCACGACTGGGACGGCCTCAAAGCGGGCCGTGCTGTGGCAGTTTACACCTCTAAACATGGGCCGAATTATTGGCCTAATTGATTGTTGACGTATGTTTGTTGAACAATAGCTGTAACTTGGGCCAAGCCTAATTTGAATCTACTTTGACATTTATGATCCAACCAAAACTCAAATTCGGAATTCTTTCCCTGTTAAGCTTACTCTTGAAAATCAAAAGCTGATCTAGATCTGGGACTTGTTGAAAGCATCCCACAATGTCAATATATAAACTGTGGGCTCAACATGGTTTGGTTTTGTTTAGGAGAATTTGGAAGAGGGCTGGGAATTGCAGGTGAGAAATTTGCTCTGGTCAATACTTTTATAACCATCAAACTCTGGACCTTTTAATTTTATGGTGATCATCAATTGATTTTGATGCTTTCAGGGCACTTTTAATTCACATTAAGACTTTCCATCTGCCTCACCTTAAGTGCCATTCATTCTTGAAGGCCAACAGATTGGATTTAGTAAAATCCAAATTATAGGTGCCCTCTCTTTGACAATTGAATCTGAATGTCAAACTATTTATGTTTAGAGATGCCAATGGGTCTGGTCTAGCAAAGCTTCCTGCTTGAAAATGTCCCCACTAACCAGACATACAACTAAGGTCATGTCTTAAAAGGAATTATCGGGCTGGGAGGGTAAGTCTGGGTTGAGGGTGTCATGGGCCCTCCAGGTCATGCTGAATATTATCCAAGCCCATTCTATTTAGTTATCTGGCCTAACATTCAGTTGTGAAAAAGTTACAACTTTTGCAAGTCTATCTGAAAAATACACGTACTCCTTTGTGCTAAATATGTTGATTAGGGCTGGCTGTTTTTCCCACTCAACTAATGGGCCAAAACTAGGCCCAAATCAATCCAATTCCGGGCGGGCTCAAGGTACGGGCCAAAACCGTCCAAGCTCCAGAGGCCAAACGTTACATCTGTTAGATGATACTAAAGTAGTTTCTAACAACTCGCATATCTTGATTGAAAAAAAATTTTCAATTATTTTGTAAGGCAAGCAAGATCTAATTGTGATTCAACAAGCATGATTTTTAGCAGTTTCACGGAGACAGTGCCCAAGGGACCATGCCTTGAGCATTTTCCACAAGATGTCACAAAATTTACTAGGTAGGGCAATAATGGATTGGGCCTTTTCTTCAAGGCCCGTATTGAATTCATTAGACCTTTTCTATTCAAATTGTCACTTCAACTTACACCTACTGCCTCTCAACAGGCTGGGCCTTGATGTATCGATTGTATCAACCCATCATGCTGAGAGCCCAACTAGTTCAAATCAGAGGCAAATGTGTGCTTCAAATCAGCCCTCTTTGGTGTTGTCCTACTCAGACATTATTCGTCTTTATGTGGGTTGAATCAGATATGGCAAATGTAGCTTCCAAACGTACTAAATGCATTGTAAATCCGTTTTAAGACAATAAGATTGTAGAAATAGACTTCCCAAACAGGCACTAACTTAATGCACTGAAGTGTTTTCCCTTTTTTCCTGCAAGTATATTAATCTCACCTCCGTTTTCATTTCCTTCCAAACCCATACTCGTGATTCACTTTTGGTCACGGATTGTTCAATCCTAGCTATCGAGCCATTTTCTTTGTTTTCTGGTAGGTAGCCATTACCATCCAGCTTTCACTTTTGAGTAGGTACTACGCTTGCTTCCTTTGTTAGCACAGATGTTGAAAAGAAACATATGAAGTCAAATTGCTCATGCAAAATTCAAAAATGAATTTGGACTTCTGGTTTCGGAGTTGAACTCACTGTAGAGTACTTGGCCTGATCATTTGCAATTTTCCAAACACTACCCTCACCAAACTCTATTGATCTATCTCACTTTCATTTTGCCGTGCACGCTTACGCTACGCTTATCTAAGGCCTGCGATACAGTACCTATATAAAAATGCTTGTCAAATAATTGACTACACACAGGGCTTGATGTATTTTACTGAGTCTAGATTTGGCTTCGTACTAATCGAGCCTAATTTTGTCTCCCCCTCACATAAATTCAAAACAAGATACCCATGAAAACACCATGTTTATGTCCGGCTGACCACCGAGGTTAACAAGTATCGATCCAATTTGAGGCCAACCCTTTTAATAACCATTTTGGATATATCAAGTAAAATTATTGGGTCATGTTCAGGCAAAAGATGCCACTCAAATTATCCAAGCATTGACGAATCTGCCGACATTGATTTCTGGTGTTAGCCAACATCAGACCCTTGTCGTCAAAATGGCCTTTTACGTCCTAGGTCCTAACCAACCACCCCTGTTGAATGGAATCAATGTTCAACCTAGCCACGTTCCACGGTCAAAAACGATGTGAAAAGGTGAGAATTCAGATGATGAAGATTTGAAAGTAAATAAAAATCAAAGGTTTACTTGTCATGTTCCTGTCACAAACATTGTATGTGTTCCAACATTCAATTAACCCGCCGCCCCCACGACAAAATCAATTTCAATTGCTGGAGAAAACGAATGTTCCAATTTCGACCACATGATGGTTGGAGGATACAGTGCTTGATTCCCATATAGCAAGCAAAAATCACTGTCTTTGGACACTGAGTTCAATACATTGCCACTACCGACTGACCTTGTGCCTTTGGCATCTTATAATGTCAGCATATATGAACATCAATCAGGAATCTAAAGCACATTGAGTAAAGCCAATATGAGCTGATTGGAGCCCCTTGGATGAACGGTGGCCAAGACAGCCTTCCAGCTACAAATTCGATGATAGTTAAATCTGACATTTTTTTTTTTTCATTTTTTAACCATTCACACTTAGACCTTCTAGTTCCAATCTGTTGTATTGCTTAGCATGCATTTAAGCTGGCCATCTAAAATTGATCGTAGGTAAAATTTGAACTTTTTTTGCATATCCTCATTCTTGATAATTTTCAAAACCGACCTCTACCATGGGATTTAAAGATCCTCGGTTTTGTCGATTAACGCACACTCCCAATTTTTCTTAGCTATACATAGCTGTAAACACAGATATTAATATGGAACCATTGCTGTAGAAATCCACAACGAGGAGTCTTCAAATTAGCGACAGTGAGGAGTCCTCGGTTCAGCAAATTCTCCACGGTTTCCTCACATGTTACCAAAATGCTCTAAAACCTTTTGTTTTCTAGTAACCTTTATACTTACTTCATTGAAAATACACCCCCATTTATTGGAATTCAGCTGGTGCATTTACCATTTTTTCAAGGTCGCCAAAGAGCTAGAGCCGCCATGATTTTCAGTCATATAACTAGTGGTGGCCTTGTAGAACAAGGTAGGTCAATGTGATTCATGGACTGAGATAACTTCATAAATATGGTCTCCATTTCTTAGTGGGTGCGAGGGTGTGGTGTGGGGACAAGGGAAGATTGCATATAACCACCTTGATGAACAATCATGATTGTTCGGCTTTTACATATATTCATCTACGCTCTCTTTAAAATATCCATGAACTCCCCAGATCTGTAGTCAGGCTTCATTTTTTGTCATACTCACCAAGCCAGTTCCTAATAATTGCTTAAAACTAAAGTGAGATCTCCCTTACACCAACTTAGGCCATGGTTAAAATAACACAAACCAAATACTAAATCACCATTTTGTCTCAGAACTAAAGGAAAACTCTATAGTGCAGGCGTAGCTAAAGGCTTTAGTGTCAACTTGTCCGAGGAAGTTAAAGTGCAGGCCATCCTCTTTGCGTTAAGGACAGTAGTGATGAGTAGATGTTTTTTTGAGAATCATGATCTACTCAGATGCCAAGGATGTGATTGAAACAATATGTTGCAGTTGGTTAATTTGTGGGATTGGGCTTTATCCTCTTATCATTTTATATGTTAATGAAGTTGTCTAATTTGGTCCCCTAAATGTCTATTTGTTATATTCAAAGAACCTCGAATGGCCCGGTCACTATCTTGCTCAAAGGGGTTCTGGTTTTTTAAATGGTAGGTTTGGTTTGAGGATTTTCCTGTTTAGCTTTGTGATCTGTTTTAAATCTATTCTTTGAAGTTCTTTCTTAAAAAAACCGCCATCTTGTTCATAGCCTTCTGAAGGAAGTGGTACTTGTAAGCAAAAATTGAAAATAAAGGTGGTGGGTCCTCGTTAGTGGGTATCAGGAAACACAAGTTGTTCCTTTTTTTTATTAAAAAAAGTACAAGCGGTTCACCAGATTGAAAAAAAAAAAAAAAAAAAGGACAAGTGGTACTCATATGTTTATTCCTTGCAAACAGACCTTTGATGTTTTATATGAAACTGAGCTAATTTCTTTACTTGCTGGCAATTTTAAAGTTTCAGAAAGAGGCTTTGTTGTCCTTTACATAAAAAAAAATAAATAAATAAAAATGTAAGGTTGGCATCTTAGTATCACACACATGATCATGGACTGATTCTTAAGTTTTCAGGTTGATAGTATCACTCATAAAAAAGAAAAGAAAAAAGAGTAAGATTGAGAAGCTATTGGGTATATTAATGCTCAATTCCTTCTCACTAAAAAGGTCTATATCAAAAGAGAGTTCGGATCCTTTTTTTTGTAAAAACAGGGAGATATTGTTTCAACCAATCGTAAATCGCCAACTGTATAAAATCTTATGCAAGCTAATGTGCCCTCTCAAGTACTTTCTTGAATGAGAAAATCAAGAAGAGATTTCAAACACTTGGCGAATTACAATTGGATTAGAAACAAGGGATCCGGACTACATCAAGGGCATCAAGGGGCTATTTGGTGGTGGGGAAAGAACAGGAAACCTGTAGAAAATTAATTGATGCAGTCAAGTTGGTTCTGGGGATGGGGACAATTAAAATACATTAATGAAGGATAGAAATCTTCGGATTCGGTGAAGATTGTGAGGCACTTCTTTAGCTCCTTTTCTTCTCAGCATGGATGCTGGATTATGTCACATTATCCACTGAGTTGACATAATTGGTAATGGAACAATGTAACAATAATTGGAAAGCATCAGCTTGACTCTTGGAGATTGTAAGAAGGTGATCATAAAATGCAAGAAAATGTGTCAAGAAGACAAAAGGAAAAGAAGAAAAAAATATGGTAAGATAGCACTCAAGTGAAGGGTCTTAGACAAGCAACTGAAACCATCCATATGTCCTTTACTTAGTTCATTTATAATAATTACATATGTGTAACTTGCATAATAATATATCCATGCTCACCTCTCTCTTTCTCTCTCTGGGAAGGGGGAGGTGAAGTGCAGGTGTACCAAAAATTATACCTAAATACAGTGCTTGTAATTTTAAAGATTGTTACTTTCCCGTATTTTGTATCACCGGATAATCATCCAATTTTGTCAAATTGGATAGGATTCCCACGCCCACACACAATGACAAATTGTCTATACATATCAGATGCTCTTCTCCTTAGTCCTAAACAGGCAGTGAGTCAAAAGCTCAAAACAATGACAAAAGGTATGCACAGTAGAAAAGAGATCGAACCAGATGGTTTTAATGCCCTTGTGAGCATTTGGTATTCATCGTCCACTGGGGCAAAATCATAGGGCTTATTTGGATCTTTTTAAATCATGGGAAGATTACTCAATTTAAGCATAATGAAACTTCATGCATTCAAATCGGTAAATGGCTATGGCCTACTCTCTCTCTCTCTCTCTCTCTCTCTCTCTCTCTCTCTCTCTCTTTTCTTTTTTTATTTTATTTTATCAGTAACAGTAAATTAAATCAAGAATAAAGCAACAGTACAAAAAAATCTCCAACAAAAAAGAAGAAACAAAAAAAGGAGTTGGTAGAAAAACGTTATACCAACACAAAAAACAACAAAACTAAGCAATAAGGGCCACAAGCTGAACAACTCTATGCACCCCTTATTTGGCTAGAGAGTTTGCCATACCATTTGCTGACCAATAAATATAAGAGAAAGAAACTTTAATCGAAGAGGATAAAGCATAAATCTCATTGAGATAATATTGAAATTTCCAATGACCCCTCTCCACCTTAGACACCCACCTAATAGCATTCGAAGAATCATGATAATTAATTGAAAAATCACTTTCTACAATTAAGCAATCCTTGAAAGTAAAAGAAAAAAATCTTTAAAGCTTCCAAAATAGCAAGCACTTCCGCTTCATTAGATTCTTTTATACCAGCATTCTTGGAGAACATAAACGACACTTCACCATTATCATTCATAATAACTTCACCAATACCCGCTGGCGCGGGCTTGCCTTTAGCCGCACTGTCAATATTAAATTTTAACCAACCCAATGGAGGAGGACGTCAACACACCACTTTCCTATCCTTGGACGGATCACATGACATGCAAGCTTTCCAATCCTGAACTATACAATCTAAGTTCATTCCAATAAATTTCTTTCTTAACAGAGCCCATTCTGGTACTCTAACCTCCACAAGCAAAACAATATCTTTCGGCATTGAAGGAAATCTCCTAAAAATTCTGTCATTTCTTTCCTTCTAAAGAGACCACAAAATTACAAAGGAAATGATCACCCACAAAATTAAGCCACAACCATGAAAAGGACTAACCGTCTCTCGCTCTCCCTCCCTCATCTGGTTCTCTCTTTAATTGATCTGGTGCAATGGGCTTGATGGTGTGTGAGTACAATTAACTCAGTGGTCCTGTGGCAGTCATAGTGGAGGTGGAATGGAAAGGTCTAAAACAGACGCATGGGTATGCAAAATATAAACCCCATTAAATCATCCAAACCCTTGAGTTACATTTCTCATGTTTAATAGCTTTGT
This sequence comes from Persea americana, assembly GCA_029852735.1. Taxonomy (NCBI): domain Eukaryota; kingdom Viridiplantae; phylum Streptophyta; class Magnoliopsida; order Laurales; family Lauraceae; genus Persea; species Persea americana. The sequence continues at coordinate 49,310,649 of CM056817.1, read as the reverse complement.
GAGACATCATTTTGTTGGATTTCGATCTAACACTGAGTAACAGCTTTTGGTGAGTGTCAGATTAGGACTTGTTCCAACTGGTGCTTGGATAGTGTGTTAAATAGGAGGAATCTTTATAAGAGGTGAGCCTAGGTGAGCTCATTGCAGACTTATGTTTCCCGTGAAGTTTTTTTTTCCTACCTATTTTCATTGAAACACTTTTTCATAGAATCCTGAAATTCTGAATTAGTTCTGCAGCTTTTCCTATCTAGAGCATTCACATCAAGTGACGGAAAAGCTTTTTCATGAAAATACATTTTACTTTTCCTTCTGTTTTGATTTTTTTTTCTTGGCATCTTAGCCATTGATCATTGCCCATTTCATGGATCTCATACATATAGACATACAGAAGAGATCTTACTTCTTACTTCTTACTTCTTACTTCTTAGAAGTATTTCTTTGTTCTGGGCCAATAACCAGACAAAATACAACTGAAACTTTGGAATTCAGACAGGCAAACTGCAAAAGGAGGTTACATATACACCTCGATCGAGCAAGTGGGCCACACCAGCTGATGAACAATCAGAACCTGCGGAGGACAGGAGAGTTCACGGCCTAAGATAGACATTGATTCTCTCAACATTGAGAGTTGTGACTAGTGTCCTTGTGACAGGGGGCAGGTGGATTGAATTTAGTGGCTCCTTGCAATTCCCTTTGTTTACAGGAACTTTGAAGACCGTCGGGAGAGCACGTGCAAAGTCATCTAATCATGTGCATCTCCCGCATGGATGACCTACCCTCCAAGTTGCTCTGCAAAGTGGGCCCACTTTTCAGTGAAGGGATGAGCCTAGAGCTGACTGTTTCAGTGAGGATTGGACAATCAGATCCGCACACGATCCAAATTTTGCTTGGGATTATTAGCCTCACCAGACAGAGACTGTCTCTCTTGTGAACTCTGTTCAGTTTTATGTCTGACTGAGAAAGTTTCAAAACCTTGTGAGGCATCATCTCATGAACTCTTCAAAGTAAACTTGTTTGGTGAATGTGATTTTAGAACCAACTACAATAATTGATATTATAATAATTAAACTCGTCATTAAAATGCTATAAATTTTCATTACATTTTTAATATTAGTGTTTTCTTGGGACACGAGTAGCATGACCTAACCTCTTGAGGGTGTTAAGAAGTGGGCTCCACCCGAGAAAAAGTATTAAAAATAATTTATTTCGAAAAAAATGATTAACTAAGAAAATTTAATATTGAAACCTAGCCATCTAGAGATAAAGCCTACTCATGTAAAAAGAGAAACTTGCTCGCACTAATAAGAGATAACATCCACTCACGTGAAACGATAATCCTTGCTTACTCACAGAGAAAACACATATTTATGTGAAACGCGATATCTAACCAACTGGGCTGTCCTTATATTCTCCCCATGGCCAACTGGCAGAAAGATTAGCACTTTGAAGGATTCGGGTATAGATCTCTGGATTGGTTAACTCGTCAGCTTAATTGTGTGCAAGCCAAATAAAATATGCAGCATAAACAAATAATAAAGAGTAAAAGCACATACCACAAGGACACCACTAAATATAATGTGGAAAACCCTAACTGAGTAAAAAACCACGGATCCGAACTGGATCAACAATCAAGCACTATAAATCTCGCAATTACAAGACGCTCACAGACTTCTCCCCATAGATCCCCTAGTTAAGGACCGTAGTTACCTCTTGTGTAACTTCACTCCTTAACAACTTCATACCATTGATTACAACAGATTCAATTTATCACTTGACGATGATGCTACGAAAGAAGATGATCTTCTACTAGGGAAGTAAAAGAAGCTGTTCTCTAGATGATCTCTTCGGCACATGATTTCAATAAAAAAAAAACTCCAGAGAAGTATTCTCTCAATTAGATCTCTAACTTAAAACTTTGAGAGGGAAAGTACCCCTTTAGGATAGCCACAGAGTCCTTTAAATAGCCTTTAGGACGTGCTTAAGGTTACCTAAGATGATTAGGACTAAAACAAGCAGTTTAGACACAATTAGAATCAAATTTCTAATTTTCGTAGGACTTTGTTGCCTTGTCCGCCTGAGTGAATGAAAGGTTCGTTCGAGCGGATGAGATTCTGTTTCAGTATTTGGCGACTTTCTGACTATATCCGCTTGAGCGAAAGAAAGTGTAGTAGACCCCTTTTCTGTAGATCCGACACGTCAATTTCCTTCCAAACTTTCATCTTCCAATTCTATCGGATTTTTTTTTCTCCCTTCAGCATACTTCTAATTCTGTTTGATTTTCTACTTCTAATTCTGCAAGACTTTCTTCCTTTAATCCTTCCAGTCTTCTAACTCCTAATACTTCCAAGCTGCTATCTTCCAAGCAGAAAGCTACAAACACGGTCCTTTTCTAAAAATAAAAATTAGAACTCAATGGACCTTATAAATTAGCCAACACTCAAAATCCTAATACACTTGAAAATTCAATTTCCAACGAAGAATTTGACAGAGTGTGAGGTTTTTCATTCTCACCATTAAACGGCCTTTACCAGTTTAGAATAAAAAAAGAAAAGTTAGGTGTTCAACAATTAAATAAATGCTAGAAAGTCATCCCTCTTTCTTGCTTTCCGGGGATTGACTTGTATCAGATTGATCCAGATTGGCACAAACCTTCCCCTTGAGGCCCATCTATTTCATGCTAATCCAGAGCAATGAATAGATGAAAATGACTTTTCATGAGTTAGAATTAGATAAAATGCCAATCCTATCCTTATAGTTCAAATGTCTTCTGTCGGCATAATTTTGTGGTATTCATCAATCAAACTGTGAAGGGCCAAGAGGGTAAAAATTCATAGGATATTTGGTGAGTCAAAATGGTGGGACCAGTCATGGATGAGCCCCATCATACCGAGTAGGGTGGAGAACATGCAAGGTAAGGTTTTGCCAGCCTCAATCCATGCTGCTTTTACTTTGGGTTTGTATATCTCAAGGGTTTTTGGAAGAATCACAGGTGTCCCTGGTTCATGAACTTGTGGTGGGGAATCTTTGAAATATGAGAACATATGGGTCCGATGTCCAGGTGAATGTGAAGGGCAGCATCAGGACACTGTAGTTTTCAGAATAAAATATACATGGATTGTGCAGGCCACGCGCTCAAATCCCTTCCTTTTCTTCTTTTTTGGGTAAAGAAGTCTCCCTTATCAGCAACAACCTCGAGTATAATGGAAATTACTAGTGTGAAAAGCATGATTTTATTAGTAAGACTGAATAAATGCAGTCACTGCTTTTGGAAGCCAGTTGGATTCCTCCAAAAATGACAAGATGTTTTCATTTAAAATAGAGCAATAGAAAGGTGGCTTGTAGAAAACTAGAAATATGGCCCTTTAAAAATTATAAAAAAAAAAAAGTCTTCCATTTTCAATATTATGGCCCCATTTCCCGTCGATCTGATTTTTGCGGGCAAAGTTTCGAAAGCTCATGACTTGGGCTTATCCAGCTCTAAAATTTGACTCTCAATCTAATAACTTAAGAGAGTCGTTTTTGAAAAAATTAGAAGTAGCTCAAAGGATAATATTCTTCTATTTACAATGACAAGTGCAATTAGTGCTAAGGGACCCACTTGGAGCCGGCCTTTTATCGAGATAGGCCCTTTGATAATCTTTTCATCCCATGATTTGACATCAAGCCAATTTTACACTTAGTGAACCTTTGTTCACTGTTGAGTTAAATCATAAAAAATTTAATAGTTAAGATGTCATTAAATCTCGAGACTATTAAATTAAGGGATGGGATAATCTGTTGTGGCTGTTTTTTCTTTAATTTCTCCATCCACGAGGAGACCTTTCCATCTATCCTCTTCCCACTAAAAATACTTACATCTAATTAGGCCACATTAGCTGTGGATTGCATATAAGCCACATGCAGTATTCTTATAAGTAACATTCTCCTAAATCAAATACGTACGAAAGTTAAATATATGTATTTTTTTTCTATTTCCCCTTGTTACAAAAAATTTCTTTCACAGTCCATATTTATTTCATGAGATACTGAACTTTTTTTTTTTAATATATTTGATCACTTGTCTGGGAGTGATACTTCTCACATGAAAATCAAGGACCAATCCTTGATTGTGCATAAGAGACAATGGCGCCTTACAACAGGGCCATTAATAATTTGATCACAAAAATCACATAAAATAAAATCAAATCATGCCGTACCACCACTGAACAACCAATGCATTTTGAATATAAAATTTTGATTCGTTCACTCGAACTGTTATTCTTGGCCGACCTTTAATTAGTCAAAGTCTTATTAATACTATGACAGTCGGGCATCGGCGGTTGTTCTTTTCATACTTATCTGCTGGTTGATAGAAAGAACATCACAAGCAATCATTCATTAATAATCCTCCAATTGGCTCGAGGGGTTCTTGAGAGTCAACATCCAAAGGCGTGTGGCAGCAGCAAAATATACAGAAGAAACTCCTGCCACATGGCCCTAGATTTTTTTTATAAGCCCTTGAGTTGAGAGTGGATCGACATCGGATTATGTGCCATTTGGTCCAAAACCTCATCTGCATTGAGTTGTACATGTGATGTGATGTAGATCGAATTATTCATTGTAATTTTTAAACTCTTCTCTATCCATCTAATTTAAAATTTTATTTATTTTTTATAATATTTTCACGATAATATTTAAGAAAGCCCCAAGTCAAATTCTATAACCCAGCAATTCCCCGGCGGCACAACTTTATATGTGTCAACAAGGGCGATCCAATGTACAAAAGTTTGCAGTGGAACTTGAACCCACACCCATATTCAGAAAAAATGAAGATTTTTAAAATTTTCCGAAGAAAATCTAAAATCTAAGTATTTTTTTTATACACTTGTCCCTTTCTCAAATATTTCTTTTACATACATCTTCAAGTTATAATTTCCCGGCGCCCCCCCCCCCCCCCCCGGCAATGCTCTTGATTAAGGGTGTACAAAAAATCCGTCAATCCGATCCAATCCGATCCGCGGATTTTGATCCGATCCGAAGGCCAACGGATCTATGACGGATTGAAAATTGTGTAATCCGTGAGCAACAGATCGGTGGCGGATTTCACCCTTAATCCACGGATTCAATCCGATTTGATCTATTGTCATTAAATATAAATAAAAATATCTATAAAATAAGAAAAAAAAATATAGGGAGTCACTAACCTTATGAATAGAATAGGCATACAACTCTCAACTCATGCCCTTTTAATTCAATGGCTTCAAAATTCATAGGTTTTTTTTCTTTCTTTTTTATTGTAATGTACATGCACGGATTGAATGGATTAATCCGATCCGATCCGATCCGATCCGTATCCGTTCCTCCACGGATCGGATCGGATCGGATCGGATTTGAACAGTAACGGATTGGTGACGGATTACATATCCGTCAATCTGTAGGCAACGGATTGGTGATGGATTTGGCCAAATCCACACCAATCCGATCCGTGTACACCCCTACTCTTGATGCCATTGATATGTATGGCCAACACTACACGCTAACTTATAAAGTATAAAGATGCTCTCTTTCGTCGGTATTGCATTTTTGTATTTCATTGGAAGCTGCAAATAATGAAACAAGTCTCTGCTTTTCCATTTCCTCTTCCCACAAAAACTAGCACAAGGAGGCATAGAAATGGAAAAGAGGATTTTAAATACGTACATCGGACCAAATCAGACAAATTAGCCAACTATGAATCAAATAGGGCAATTTGTCCAAAAATCTTTTTTTTATTTATCAATTTTTTTGAGGGCCGATATGTATTGAGGGTCAACGTCGACCCTGAACGAAAGAAAAAACAGTCTTCCTCATTTTATTCCTTCTTCCTCCTTCCTCTCTTCTCCTAACCCAATCCAATTAATGAATCAAATGGGTTGAACACTTTCTGATTTTTCATATACGAAAGCTACCTGAAGGAAGCCTTCATCTTTATAAAAACACTTGAGTAGCTGGTAGATACGCTCCTGTTGTTCGTTTGTATAGTATATGGTTAAGGGCTCATGGTTGAGAAGATCTACAAATTCATTTGGATAAGAACTTCACTGAAAAACCTTTAGATTCACAAACTTCATTTGTAATAGCAGAAGATATGGGCTTTCATTGGGAAACAACTGTCTCAACCGATCGACACATGAGCTTAAGAAGATTCACACCTTTCCTCTTAGCCCAATCTGTACCATTTTCCGCAGAGTCCTTTAGTGCCTCTTCAACTCCAACAACCCTCGCAGTTGTGAGATGTTGCACGTCACCTGTGCATAGTTACCATCATGGTTTAAAATCTCGGTTTCGGGTGCGGTTTTGGCCGGGCCGAAAAACCGATATGATATCGGTATCGGTCGCGGATATCCGTCCGTAGTAGTTGTCGCAGTGTGAAAATTTTTTTTAATAAAAAAATTGCAAAAATATCAAAAAAAATCCAGAATATTAGAAAATGCTAGAAAATAATATTTTTTTTCCATTAGTAATAACAATAAATCAAAATCTCGGTCACTTTAAGTTATGAGTCCTGTTTGTATCGCAGTTCGCTGTCTTCTCTAATATATCATATAATGCAACAATTATTGATGCTCATGATCAATTTATTAGTGTAAAATAAAAGAAAATAAAGATAACATGTCATTATCAATCATCACTTAATGCTAACTTAATCAACAAATAAGTTAAGAAATTTAAGACCATGAGTGTATGACAGATTGACAACCTAATTCCAAGTGGAGTGTCACCCATGCTCGACATCATCATCATCATATCTTCGGTATTGGTTAAAAAGATATGCTCCATATTGTTGCGCAATACTACCATACCCATGACCATATTCGGATTATTCTTGATAAGATGATGGACTATGTTGATCCCCTGTAGATTGAGATGGCTGGTTGTAATCTAATGGCATGAAATAAAAATGAGGGGCATGAATAGGTCGTTGGGGAAGTCGTTGGAGAAGCCTTTCTTGCTCAATTAATCTCTGTTCGATAAAAAGTATCGGTGTTGGTGAAGGGGGTATCCAATTATGATCATATGAATAATCCTCATACTGTCCATACATGGCACCTTGTTGGCTAACATAACCCCCAAAAATGACCATGAGTACCTTCCCCCACTCCTTGTCTAGCGACGCCCGTGCCACTACTACTCCCTACCTCGGTCCTTCCAACATGTCTGACATAGCCACGACGAGGATCTAACTCGGTAGCAACAGGAAAATGCTCAACTGTCTCATAAGTGAGAGTCTCATCATCTCTATAATGACCCTCATCCCCTGGAGAGTCAGGTGGAATTCCTGCTGATGACAATGAAGTGAAAATACTTGATTTACTCTCTTCGTCTACCTCCTTTCCCCTTGGTTCACTTGTATTAGGTGCACGCCCCTATTGCATTGTCAAGTTTATTTCTTCCATCCTTTCTGAGTCCCTTACTGGCTCAGGCCTATCCCCAGTCAATTCCTCCATCAACTCCTCAAATGCTGGGTCTTGGTCTAACACTGGTTCTTCTTGTTCCTCCACCCATTCACCTAACATTGTATCATCTTCTGAAAATATGTGGTCCAAATTAATTGGACAAAAATAATCCCGTTGATCTTCAAACTGTCTTCTCTTTGTATTTCTACTATGGAGCTTGAGGTTGTAGTGGATGTAAACCAATTTATTTAGCTTCTGCATTGTTAATCTATTTATTGGTCTTGTGTGAATAAATGAGAAGGTGCTCTAGTTTCTTTCACTATTGGAAGACGATGTAGTTTGACTAAGGACTTTAATAGCAATCGTCCTTAGTGCATGAGCACTCTCTCCATAATTCAACCACCATTCAGCTGAGAATAAAAATAGATATGATATTAGAGTCAATAAAATAATAATAAGTCCTTGAATAATATAGAGATGACATTACAATCAATATCAGGATTGGTCTGTGTGATAACTCTCCGCGTAGTCGTCGTTCCAAAGCTTCTAGCAGGTACATTGTATATGTCAATCTGAAGACATTAACGTAGAAAAAATGAAAAATAAATTAGAGAACTTATATTCTTACAATGTTATATACTTTTTTCCTTAATTAGCCTATTGCCTACCTGATTAGTAACCCAAATTGCTTCATCTGTATTCTCTGCCAGTCTTTCAATTACATTTTTTAATTTCAAATGGATTTCAGCAGATATGTGTCCATCCGTAAATTGTGGATTAAAGAAGTATCCTGTAAAAATGTAAAACCAATAAATTTTAGTCAATGATAAATTAATATAGTGAGGATAGTTGAATACAACAATTCAAGTATTAAACGAAATAGCCTTCATTTACTAGCAGTGTGTAAATCATGTTTCAATTGTCGTCCCCATCGATCGTTAATGATCTTCCAATACGTTTTATAATATCTACAATCTACTTGAATAGCCAACTTTGATCTCTCTATGGCCTCATGTAAGAAGCCCATTGTTGGCTTATCATCGCCATCAACTAATCGAAGAACATTTATTAGGTAATCAAAAACATTCAAAACACCCTTCACATGAGGCCAAAATCTGTTGGACTCAATTGTTTTACATACTTCTTTTGTAATGGGACTTGGCCTTTTTCCCCATTTTGAATTCATGAACTCCTGTGATTTTATCAATTGGAGAATTCATTCTCTATACTTGTAAACACTTTCGATGGCAATGAAGTGTGTGGCAAATCTAGTGATGCCAGGCCACAGTAGTTCATAGTTGTCTGTATACGTTTTCATCATGGAAATGAGTCTATATGACTAATAAAAAAAATTGGTGATCTTCTTTATCTTACCAATCACTTGCACTATGACTTTTCCTTTTGCAATATCTTCAAGCATTAAATCCAAGCAATGTGTTGCACATGGAGACCAGAAAATCCATGGCCTTTGTTTCATATGTAACATTCCTGCAGCTTTCATGCTTGCAGCATTGTCGGTAACAACCTGAACTACACAATCTACCCTAATTTCTTCAATCACCTCATTCAATAACCTATTAATATATTTTGCATATTAGATATAATTAGTTGCATCAACTGATTTGATAAACACCGTGTCCATAGACGAATAGACTAGAAAATTCAAGAGATGACGATGTGTGATGGTTGTCCACCCATCACACATTAGTATGCAACCTCTTTCCCTCCATGCCCATTTGAAAGTTTGTACCCAAGCCTGCAACTCCTCATACTCTTTCTCAACACAGCAATGCCCAATCTCATAAGAGGTGGGTGCCTTTATACCTAAACCATGTTCTGCAGCCGCATCTAATATGGTGGTGAAATAAGGAGAAGATGCCTTGTTGGCCGGGATGCCTCCATGCAAAAAAGAAAAAAAAAACTTCCTAGTAGCTCTCACTAGATGTTCTCTTGCTTTACCGAACCTGCCCTTTAAATCTTTTATGATGCCGGGCTGCTTTGAAGTTGGTTTTCTATAAGCAAATGGGTTAGTTGGCCCCACCACATCCGGCCTACGAGATTCATGTATAGGAGGTCTTTCAACCTCCTCAATGTTTGGATCTTCACGGCTATGGGGTTGTTTTTAACTAACTACCCGACGCAGACCCGCTCTCCCCAGTCCGGATGACCCACCACCCTGCTCATATTGGCTACCTCTAGCGACTACTTCATATTGCATTCTTCTCATCTTTTCCTCCTCCTGAAGTGACCTCACTCTCTCATAGCCTTCCTCATTTCCGGGTCATCATCATCATCATCGGAGGAACCAAATATTTCTTCTCTGCATGTATCAAGTTCCTCAATTCTTTTTCTTGCTTGTACTTCCTTTTCTTGTTTTTTTTTTTTTTTGCAGATGCATTAAGGAGGTCCTGCATTTCAGCCATCACATTTGGTGGCACCGTATGACATTTTGTCACCTGTCCTGAAACATGTGCCAAATGTTGTTTCAATTGGGGTAATCCCCCCATTGAGCACTCGTCCACAATAGTTACATTTTACTTTACTTTTGCTTCCGACTGCTTCACTATGGCTCCATGCCAGATCTATGTCACGCACTATTGTTCCTAACTTCCTATAAAATAAGAAATTGATGTAATAGTAATACTCTAACAATAATTATTTTTAGAAAAAGTAGAAGATTTAATAAAATCATTTTAAAATTCTTAAATGTATAGATCTAGCATAAAAGTATATACATCAATCATTTGTATACCACACAATGATTATGAATCATTAAAACAACATATTTATGATGAAATCCCCAAAAATTAATTTATTATAATTCAAATATTAGAAAATCCGAAAACAAAAAAATCAAAATTAAAATCTAAATCATGTTTATGACTATGAGTAGATGTAGATCTATCATCCACACACTATTAATAAGCCTTTGGTAGTTAAAGAAAGTATCATGGCATTAGCCATTAATAGTTTAAAACACTTGAACAATTATTTAAAATAAAAATAAAAATTTAATAAAATCGTTCTCAAATTCTTAAATCAAGAGATCTAGCATAAAAGTATATATATTAATCATTTATATACCACACAATGATCATGAATCATTAAAACAACATATTTATGATGAAATCCCCAAAAAATGATATATTATAATTCAAATATTAGAAAATTCAAAAATAAAATAATTAAAATAAAAATCTAAACCATATTTATGACTATGAGTAGATGTAGATCTATCATCTACACACTAAATAAGCCTTTGGTATCATAAAGACTCTAATAAGTAACGACAATTATTTTTAGAAAAAATCAAGATTTAATAAAATTATTTTCAAAATACTAAATATATAGATATAGCATAAAAGTATGTAGATCAATCACTTACACACTATACAATGATCATGAATCATTAGAAGAACATATTTATGATCAAATTCCAAAAAAATGATATATTATAATTCAAGTATTAAAAAATCCGAAAATAAAAAAATTGGAAAAAAAATTTCAGAATCATGTGTACAAGTAGATCTAGCATGAAAGTATGTAGATCTAACTTCTAAGTAAAGAACACAACCAAAGTGACAAGCACAATGATTTCTATGCTTCATCTAAAAATAAAAAATAAAAAACACATAATAAAATAGTTTAAGTTGATTTTCTCTTACAATAGCAAATCGAAGATATTCATATGAAGGGTGCAAACCCAAACAAACAATTGGATTTTGGAATAAACCCAAGATTTTCACGTGGGGTTTTAGGGCGGACGCATGATTTTTATATAAAATTTCAACATAAAGGTAGAATTTTTATTATGATTTTAGAAGTGGGATGAGGTCAACTCAAGGGGTGGTCGTGGATGTATTCGGATTTGCCCCAGTGCAAAGGTGCGAAACTAGGATCGTTGTGAATTCAGGGAGGTCAATGTGAGGATATTTTAATTATAAATTTAGAGTGAAAGATGAAAGGAAAACGACAAAAGACCAAATTTGGTGCCAAAATATATATTGAGGGCCTTGCAACTCATTGCATAATGGGCTCCAATAAATGAGTACAAAACAGGTGAGGGTTGAATGATATATAGCACAGATCATAGATTATGTGACTTCACTTTTGTAAGATTTTTCATTAAATGAGAGATTCTCTGATAGCTATTTATAAGTATTCGCCTTTCTTCCCAAAATTGTAACCACTTTTAGGAATATGTTCCTATAAACTCAATCTCATGAAACAAATGGGCCCTAGAAAATAATCATTGGTTCTTAATAAAGTCAAAAAATGACTTCATTCTGAGAACATGATGTTTTTTTAATGTTATTATACCCTTTGGGTTATTTTCGAGGTGCTCATTACATTTTAAATATATGGATGTCACATCCTGATTACATTTATTTTAACATTGTAAAACTAACAATATTATGTTTATTCACTAAAGAATTTTGCATTTCCCTTTATATGTGTGCGTGCGTGGGGTGTCTTATGCAATAAAACTTGTAGGGCCGACCTGAGCCCCATCAATCACGGATGAGTTGGGTTTGGGGATATAAATATTCAAATGGGACTAGCCCTAATATAAAATTTTGAACCAAATCCCTCATTTTAATCTCTTGATCCATGTCCCTCAAATTTAATGATATTAACATAAATCAATTTATTTATTTATTTATTATTTTTTATTTCAATCAAACGGTCTAATCCATCAAATTAGTATAAACTATGACCCCATAGGAGAGAGGGTTTTTACTATTGAGATTGGATTGATCATGTGGCGCCTTAGGTGGGCTGTATGGGATGTATACCATGGTGAAATATATCTGGACTTTAATATCTGCCTATACAAGCATCAATGGTTTTTTTATCAGTAATGAATCCAGCTAGAAGGCAACATTTGGGGAAATCAAAGTGTTCCTTCAAAAAGAATTATCATTTATCATGTAAACAAACAGGCCATAAGAGTCTTTTATTGACAAGGATCCCTGGCGGGATTTCTTACTATTGGGAGCTCTTGGCAGCACTATTTGGTTTGTGAATCTAGTTGGAGATGGCTTTTTTTTTTTTTTTTACTTAGCTTAGAGAGCATACTTTGAGTGAGGTGAGGGAAGAATACCTCGGGTGAGAAATAAAAACCATGGTATTCCAGTTGGAGATAGTATGGTATTGTAGAATGGAGATATCATAGTTAGCATAAAAATCATGGAATTTCATACTAGATATATCATAGTGGAGATAGCACAGTTAAATTCTTATCGTGGATTTTTTTTTCTTACATATCCTCATACTGGAGATAGCATAGTTAGTATAAAAACCATGGTATTGCAGTTGGAGATAGCATGTTAAATTTCTTACATATCCTCATTCTGCAATTGTAGAATCCTCTAAACAAGTTTGAGAACTCTTATTGGGATTTTAGAATTATCTAATTTCTATCCTCACTTGGTTTCATCAATTGCTTAGGTAGGTAGCTACATTTAGTAAATTAAAACTTGGAGAATAATATAGGCCGAAAGTGATGTTTTTATAGGGTATTTTCCTTATATTGATATTTCACCATTTAAATAGAAAATATCAATTGAACACCGTATACTGATATTTCCCTATTTAAATAGAAAACTTCAAATATTAGAAAGAAATCGCTACCAACTCACATTACTATAATGAATTGCCAATATATGAAAGTCTAGTTAGAAAAACCCCAAGCATGTGAGCCCTGAGGTTATTTTACTAAATCCATCTCTTGACTAGTTAAGCTCGAGTCAAGAATCATGGGCGAACCCACTCTATCTTTAAATTTGTGATTTAGAGATTAACACAAGAATTTGTGATTCTTAAATTTTATAAATAATGATGTGATGGTTGTCCCTTGGCAGTTACAAATTTTACGTTTTCTTTATTCGAATCCTGAATTTTGATCACTTAAAAAGTCACATATCTCTTGAAATTTCTAAATTGCAATACCTTATAAGCATTTTTGGATGCTCTAGTATAAGCCAAAAAAGAGATCATATGATGGTGGCATTTCTGTGATTTACTGGTGGAGTCGGCAGAGAAGTTAAGCCAAAGATGCGACACGTCATCGTCGATGAGTCCAAAGCTCCGCCTCGATGGTCGAACCGGTTCAATGCACCTTCAGCTATTTCATCGCTAGCGGCGGGGCCCACCACTTTTGTCCTTGTCTCCAATTTTATAATATTAGTGTCCTTGTATACGAACATTTTCCTTATTTGTAATAAGATTTGGGATTCTGTGCATGAACCTGGGAAGGGATGAGGTCACACTCGCTCCTTTCTCTTTTCTTTTCTTCTACTTTTCTCCCACTTTTCCCTTCTCTTCTTTCTCTATCGAGGAAAACGTCATTTAATTATCCACCTTCTACTCTTTAAATGACAAAAGGGACACCAATCTTCCCTTTTATTTACGGATATGCCATCCAAGTTTTACATCAGAAGAACCCTCACATAGTCACATGTGCTTTGGTAAGATTGCGAGATTCTCTCAGCCGTATTAACGATGAGAATTAAGGTATACATAGGCGGTTCAGATCGATTTAGAGAGAAAAAGACATTAATTAAATTGAATATTTTGATTTTTTAGTTTTTCAAACTGAACTAAACCGCCTATGTGCTCAAACCAAGCCGAACCGAAAGGAACTTTGGTTACGGTTTTTATTTTATTTTACTTTTTTTCTATATAAAAATGATAGTTCAATTGGTGAGAGACGTTGGACTTCAAGTAACGGAGTGAGGGCTCGAGTTTTCTTCAAATTATTTCTCATATTCTTTTATATAGCTTATAAAAAATATCTATTTATATAATTGGTTCAGTTCGGTTTTGGTTTTCTTTTACTTTTTGAAACGGTAACAAAACTCTATTAAAAAGAGGAAAGAGGTACAAAGTTGAAAAGGTAAAAGAGAGAAGTTTGGTTCGGTTTGAGCGGAACCGTACACTCAAACCGAAAATCGAACTGAATCGAATGGTTTGACGGAAATTCGAACAATGACCGAACCGATTCGAACCGCCTGGTTTTGATGGGTTTAGATCGGTTTAGCAATTTTTTTTTTTTTTTTGCACCCCTATTGAGAATGTTTCATTGCGAAAATAAATGAAAAAAAATTATTTGGTAGGAATAAATGTAAAAATTTAATTACCATAAAAAGCGTATTTGATATCAATCATTCATGTTCACCTTTTATTTTATTTGATCTATTAAATTTAAATGCCGTTTGGATACATTTATGTGGTTGCGTTTTCATGGAAAAAGCTTGTAAAGTAATAACACTTTAGTTCAGTATGTGTAACCCATGTTTGGTGCGACTGTTCTTTTTATGAGGAAGAGTAAAATAATTAATTAACTTTTCTCCAATTTTGCAGCAATTCGAGCGTGTTTGGCAATTAACTAGTTAAGTTAAAGTAAAGTGAATCGAGATAAGAAATGACAATGAATTATATCAAAAGTACACAATTTCAAAAGTCCCTCTCTCTTTTAAAAAAAAAGCAAAAAAAAAGAGAAAAAAGCAACCTCCTTTCTCCATTAAAAAACAAAAAAAACTCTACTTTTCTATACTAAAAGTAAAAAGGATTTCATACCAAACAACTAAAAATAAAACACCATCATAACCCCTTATATTTCATTATCTCTTGATTTAATGCTTTACCTCAGCATACTTCAATTCACCATACATCCAAACACACGATAAGGGAGCCCAACTTGGTTTTTCGTGGATCTAATGTCATAGTTAGGCTCTAAAAGATATATTCGTTAGAATACATATGAATTCAGTTTCACGAAACAAATAGGGCCTAATAGATTTCATGAATCAAATGAGCTCTTACCACCCACCCTATTTAAGGAATTAATCCTCAAGATCAAATGGCATCTTCCGTGCGAATTCAACTTGGTGTGACAACTTGATTCGAAAGCTCATGCTCAGATTTTCTTTTCTTCTTTAACCTAACTCTTGCAATTCACATTTCAATGGTGTAACCATCAATAGGATTGACTAATGTTCTACTCAGGAGAAGCACAACCTCCTTATCCATGGCCAGTTAGCCACAGGGAATTAGCTCCATAGTTAAGCTACTGTTGCATACATGACTGGAGGCCAATATACGTGTCACAATTTATTTATTTTTTTTGGTGGAATCGCTGGCCAAGGTGAGATACTGCAAACTGTGGACCAGGACTAGGATTCTAGGAATCCATATCTGGTCTATATACTAAAAAGACTAGGTTTCTACCACTTGGCACCTTGCTATAAGTGGTTTGACAAATGTATGTCATATATTTGAACCGTGAGCTCTGAGATTTAGAATATGTTACTAACATTAAATTCCCATTCTATGTCTGAAAAAAAATGTCATAACATGTTGCAACCTAGTCCTTTATGCCACTCACCCTAACAACAATAAAACTCAAAAGAGAAAACAATGTACATGGACCAAGACGTGCATCAATGTGGAATGAATTGTTGGGGGTGCACCATATAATAGAATATTTTTCTTTAATCTTTTTCCTCTGTTTTATACTCATTGCCAGATGATGGCTTTGAGTTGTTTCATTACAAAGAGACAACGATAATGGAAATCATAAATAAGTGAAAGTAATGGAATCAGAGTGAGAGAGAGAGGTAACTTACAAGAGCAAATCTTTACATATTTTTCCTAGATAACAATCAAATGTTAACACGAGGGAAACGTTTCTTTTAATGACATTCTCACATGCAGACACACATTTGTCATGGCCGAGAAGTCCTCGTGCCTACCCCTCTTTGATGGTACAATTAACATGTCCACATGTAGATGTCCCCCAGGTGAAAATCCTTCTGTTAAGGCATGTATCTAATGACCAAGAAAGCAAATCCACTTAGCTCTAAGTTGGTCAAAATAGTTGAAACCAATGTTCATAGATTCGGTAAAGCTCGTGACATATATATATGTAGAGAGAGAGAGAGAGAGAGAGAGAGAGAGAGAGAGAGAGAGACTCTGTAAAGGCCTTCTTTTGAGAAAATGCAAGCATGTAGAAGATCACAACCTCCATGAAACTTATTCAAACAAACCTTTTCAATAAATTCAGCCATTCTAGAAGGAGCTGAATTGAAGGAAGAAAAACTTCAAATCATATTGTAGCAGAAAGGCAAGGCTGGGCACATCCTAACCTACTCATAAGAAACCTACGAAACTAAAAATTGCTAGCGGTTGAAATTAATGCAAATGAATCTGGAATGTCAAAGTATTCTCAATTCCTTGTATGAATAATTCTTCCCAATCATGAAGGGTAAATTAGGGGTTCAACTAATTTTCTCTTTAGCACTTAGCTTAATGACAATAAACACAATAGGCCATAGCATGTATAGAACAACTTTGAATGGTCTGAGAGACACTCGAAACTTTAGTCCCTTGCTTGTAGTGGCTCGAAACTCTCAACCTCTGCAAAGCTCGTACATATGATACATATAAAATAGAATCTGGCTCTGTGATTAATCTGTCAATGTATGTAGTTAGAGGAAATTATATATCACTCAGGATTTGTTAAATATTTATATTGCATATGGTTTTTACCATTTATCTGATAGAAAAAAGTAATGAAAGTTGGAGGAGGATAGAGTTTTGAAATAAATTTTTTCTTGGGAATTTCCTATATTGTTGTGCAAGCCTTAGGGGTAGTTTGTTTCCAACATTTACATTTGTTTCATGGACTTTACATATGTAAAAATGGTGTGTAACATGGTTTGTTTTCGTATAATCTTTTTTTACAACTTCCTCCCTCACACTTCCCTTGGTAAAATCATTTACATAAGCAAATGATGTGATTTCCGTAACACACAAGAGGCACCAAGTTGGTGTTTTCATGACACATTTGTTTCGGCTGGAGCCTTTTGTGCAAAAGTATTGCTTTTTTTGGATGGTGGCCATTGGAAATCCCACATTGTTCTAGAGGAGGGGTTCCATATATAGTACTTTTTTTTGTTTGATTACACTATCTAGATTCCCTTCATGTGCACATTCCCTTTTGCATGTTGGCATGCTAACTAGTTAGAACACGATTAGCAAAGTTCTTTAATTTTTTGTGTTAGTAAGTAGCAAAGAGTTGCTGTGGAAAGTAGCATAGGGTTATTGTGCCAGATTTATTAGAAAGGCTTTGATGACTTAGGGTTTATAATAAGGAAAGGAAAATGAGGACATGAATAAATAAACACATTTATGTACCAGAACGACGGTGCCCACTAGCATATGCTCCCTTCACAACTAACAGGAGCAAAGATTTAAAGGTGGCAAAGGATGCACATAAAATGAAAATCTTATGATCATCTTAGCATTTGTTGTGTGAAGATTTGCTGGCTTGACAATGCACTTCTTCTTATGTCTGGTACATGTGTGAGAGTCTTGTAGGTGAAAATCTTGCTTGATTGCATAATCTGGAACTAGGATTGCAATTGAGTTGAAATATTTGGGGTGAAACCATGGTGGATCATGTTGGGTTTTTTGGGTGTTTGAAAAATTCATAAGGTGTGTTTTGAAAGTTTTTGAAAAGATGTTTTGTCCTTTGTGCTTTTGCTTTATGTGGGTAGTGTAGACTATAAGAATACCAAACATCCTACATTGCTAAAACTCAACTCTTGAGATGCCTTTATATGTAGTTTTACTTCTATATGCTTTAAAGTAGTTTGAAACATTTTGCCATGGGCCCTATGCGCGCACGCGAGTTGGGGCGTGCGTCCGAGACACGCCTGCGTGTATATCGTGCGCAGGGGGGGTGCAAAGTCTCAACGACAGTATTTTCTCCCTTTGCATTTGGGTTCATCCCAGAAGGCGGAACTCGTATTTTAATTTTACTTCAGTTCTGTAGTCTAAATTTCCAACAGATCCTAACCCGGATCCATTTTTATAAAATGGGAACAAGGTACATATCCAACATCAACTGAAAAAAAAAGGATAGGGTCTAGACTTTGATTCGAGATAAGATGTGGAATGTATTAATATAATTGGATGAAAGGGCCTCAAAATAGATATTTCTCAAAAATACAAATGGGCTATTGAATGGTAAATAAATAAAGCTAAGTGTTGGCAAAAAATAAAATAAAAAATGCTAAGTAGATCCCCAAATATGAATCTTATTCAAAGCTATGTTGGCCCTTCCTTAAAACATGTATATTTGGATGTAATTGTTTTGGATTTGGATCCACGGGTTTAAACATAGAAGGATTCAGATCTGGATCTTGTATGCTCGTATCTGGATCTAAAACCAAATTTCTCCTTAATAAAGAATAGGTTTTATACACACTTTATTCAAAATTGGGCTTTTCAGGTAGACGCCGTGTACGCATGTTGTTTTGATTGTTTGCATGCTAACCAGTTACGACAGAAAGCATCATAGTGTCATTATACCAGATTTATTAGAACGACTTTAATTATTCGGGTCTACAATAAAGCACGTACAAAATGCGGCAAGAGGCCTTTTTTGCCCAAAGCCGACTCAAAGCCGTGGCATATTGGCTCTAATACCATCTCAAATTATAGCCAAATACTTAAGATACCGAAGCTTTACATGTAGGCAAACTGACTAATTAATAAAGGAGACATGAAATAAACATGTTTTTATGACGGGGGCTGTGCCTACTTGCATACTTGCCCATTGAAAACGGTCGATGGATGACAGAAGAT
This sequence comes from Persea americana, assembly GCA_029852735.1. Lineage (NCBI taxonomy): Eukaryota > Viridiplantae > Streptophyta > Magnoliopsida > Laurales > Lauraceae > Persea > Persea americana. Next base: position 49,291,579 of record CM056817.1, on the reverse strand, counting down.
GCAAACAAAATGAAGATCTTATTTTCATCTTAAAACAGGTTGTATGGAAAAGTGCTAAATCCCCTTTTTTATCATAGTGATTTCGGTTGGAGCTTTAACGCAAAGGATTTCTTTTTCTTTTTTTTTCTTTTTTCTTTTTTTGTGAACGGTGTGCATTGAGAATCCTGCACTTATTGTGGACAGTTCCTTTTATTATTATTATTATTATAGTAATTATGGTGGCAGTTTTAACGGAAAAGAATTTCTTTTTTTTTTTGTTTTTTTTGTTCTTTTGTGAACGGTAGACATGGAAAGTCCAGCACCTAGTATGGGGTTCTGGTGGTTGAGGTTTTTGCCTCAATGCACCATCTATAACCTCAGTAGCAATGTGTCATGTGCACATGACCCTCTGCTTGTTGGCGTGCTAACCAGTTAGCAACGGATCATTGTACCAGACTCACTAGAAAAGCTTTAATGAAACGAGGTTTATAATAGAAAAGGGCACAGAGGACATGATTCTGCTCACTTGCATACCTGCCCACACAATTAACAGGGGTACTAATGGTCTATAGATGGCAAAGGGATGCGCATAAAATGAAAATTGTAAGATCATCTTAACATTGTTGGTACAGAAAATTGCTAATGTAATGACTCATTATTTTATCACTGTAACGACAGTAAAACACCTTACACATTACATCCTGGCAAGGTTCATTTGATTCCTCCAGATAAAACCTAGTTTGGTGGATTAACAGATCAGTACTATATTGGCCTCGTTAAACATTAAGAACACATTTGCTTGGCACTGCAGGAAATTGGATTTGTGGAAAATCAAATACATCCTTCTTGGAAATGCTTTTCCATGGAATCATAGAAAAGTTAGTTCATTTCACTTTTACGGACAAATTTACTTTACTGTAGATTCTATAAATATGAAATTTACCGGAGCACGAAAAAATAATTTTAGTTCTACAATTTTTACAAAAAACCAAAAAAAAATAAGAAAAGAAAAAGGGTCACACAAGCGTTACCTAAAACCTCTTACTGCTTTCATATTTAACATCCACTCTCTTTCTATTTTATCGTGTGCCTAATGGATATTATTAAAACAACTCTCAACCACACTGGATCGCAAATCCAATAAACCTTCTTTTCCAATATAGTATAGTTTTGTACCACGGCAGTATACTTCCCTTCCATTCATCTACATTCAACTTGTTGTGTCCTAAAGACCTGAGTTGAAGGATTTATATAAAGCAGAACTCATTAATGAAGTAGCTTATGTAATCTTGCATAATCCTTCCTATATATATATGGAAAAACAATATATTTGAAATCCACAAGGCGAGAGTGACAGAGCAAGGTCATAAAAGCAACCTGCGGATTACAAATTATCCAACTCCCGCGAGCCATTTCTTTTATGTCTGCACGTTCCCTTCCCTCTCTCTTTTATAGATGATCTGAGATCTCTTCGTATCTTTCCTGGTCCTCTTGCGAGACCTATTTACTCTCCTCCGCTCCATAAAAATCCCACCTTTCTGCCTTCTTCTGTCCCTCTCTCGTTTCCATCACCTGGGGTCTTTTCATTTCTTCTCGTTTTCGACGAACGCTGCTGTGTTCCGAGATTTCGGGCGATTCTGTGAAAGATGTGTGGAGGAGCGATCATCTCGGATTACATCCCCGCGACCCGATCGCGGCGAGTCACCGCCGGCTGTCTGTGGCCCGACCTGAAGAAAAGCGTCAAGGCATCTAAGAAATCGCAAGCTGTCAATGTCGATGACGATTTCGAGGCTGATTTCCTGGATTTCAAGGACGATTCTGATGAGGAGGAGGAAGAAGTAGACGTGAAACCCTTCGCCTCCTTACCCAAACCCGTCTGTTTCTCGCGTGGTAGGTAACTAGTTTCTGATTTTTTTGGGGTTTCTGGTGATGGGTTTTCGTTTTTTTTTCATGGGTTTATCAGAAAGTTTATATCTTTTTTCCTTTTGGATGTTTCTCTCTGGATTTTAGAAGTGGGTTTTCTGTTTGTTACTGTTTTGGTTGATTTAGGCCTGTAAAGCTTCCTCCTTTTCTCTATCTCTCTTTTATCCCTTCCTTTCTTTTTGTTTTGAGATTTGGTAGATTATTGTGATATGGGTTATATTTCTTGACTCTTTTTTTAAGTGGATCTCTGAAGATTTTACGATTTTTTTTTTTTTGATAAACAGAGTATTTCTTGTTTTGGGTTTCATTTGATCGAACATATTAGATTTGCCATGTTCCGAAATTTATTTACTTATTTTTTTTAGAATCCAGCCAATAAGATTAAGTGTGTTTGGATGTACCCCAAATTGCAAAACCATATGAGATTGGTTAACCTTGTTTGGTTTTTTTCTTACTTATATTGTGATCGGCAGCGAGATCATGATCATATGGCTCTGATAGTGATATTTACTTGGGCGAAACAGGATCCCACCTATAATAGGATACCTGATTAAACCCCATCATAAACGCACAAGTAAAAGGGCAATCTTTCATTCTTCCGATGTATTGAAACCGATTGCGATCTAGGGTACATCGAAATGCACCCGAGATAGCTATTTGAAGAAAGAGTTGGCTTATTTCTTCTGTGAGTCTAATGGGGTCTTTCTGAATTGTCGTTAGCCTTTCTCGTCATCGTCCCATTTAAGCCCAGCAGAGAAAATGATTTTTTGTTGCAATTCTAATTTCTATTTTAGCAAAATGTGTGAGTCTCTATTTCTATCTCTCTTGCAGTTTACCTACTGTAAAATAGGATTACATTATCTCTTCCTTATTGTCCACTGTGAATTTCTTCTAAGTTGTGTAGAAAATATAGATCAGTTCCAGTTGCAGAGTCTGTATCACTGCAGCAGTCATCCACCACAACTGCTGATTGCTCCTTCCGGTGGGCAATAATGGGGTCATCTTTTGTTGATCTTAACTATTTAATCAGATGGCACCCGCTTGAAATGTTAAGCTGTTCAATATCACTAAATGAGGAGTGATACTCGGCTTTGGATTGGTTCCATACAAATAAAGATGTTATATTATGTAATCGAAGATTTTATTAAACCATAGTAGAATATGATTTTTTTTTGTACGATAGAATAGGAATTGATCACATCGTTTTGCTTGTGTCTTGTCTAGCAATGAATATCACCCTAGTCATAGTGATTTGAGGGCCTAACAATTCACAGGGTTGTTCGATACAATTGAAAGAAAAAAAAAAATTGTTGAGCCCTACTAGGGGATCCATTCTGGATTCACTGCAAATCTTTTCAAACTAGAGAGAGAACTTATTTCAATAATCTTAACTACAAACATAGTCTTTTAGCGAAGATAGAAGGCCCCAAGAGGATGATTTTGCGATGTTGATGCAAATGCATTTTTTTTTTTTTTTTTCATATTATCATGCTTTTCCTTTCATATTTTTCATTTACTTTAATGTGATTCTTTTTCTCAGTGACATGAAATAAAGGGAAACCATAAAAACTGATGGAAATCCTTTATTGTCATATATGCAAGAATCATGATCATGCTGATATTTATTTGCTCTGCTTAGCTCTGTATCATTTCTATTTCTTTTTCTCATTGGCAAAAGGATCTATTGCAGCAAAACCAGTGGAATTCAATGGCCCTGCTGAGAGATCTGCTAAGCGAAAGAGAAAGAACCAATACAGAGGGATCCGACAGCGCCCATGGGGGAAATGGGCTGCTGAGATCAGAGACCCTAGAAAAGGGGTCAGGGTGTGGCTTGGAACCTTTAACACTGCTGAAGAAGCTGCAAGAGCTTATGACGCCGAAGCTAGGAGAATCCGTGGCAAGAAAGCCAAAGTGAACTTCCCTGAAGATTCACCACCAGATACTCGAAAACGCTCCATGGCACCAACTTATCATAAAGCTTCAAAACAAAACTTGTCTGAGAAATCAAATCTTCTCCAAACCTTCAACTTTGTTAATAACCCAGATCATGAGTCCTACGATGCATTTGGATTTATGGAAGAGAAAGCATCCATCGAGCCATCTGGTTGTATGGGTTCCTTTCCTACAATTGGAAACCCAATTAAACTCGATGCTTTTACCCCTGCTGATTGCGGACGGGTTGGTTTTCAGTCAGATGAAGGGAGCAATTCCTTGGAGTGTTCGGATTTTGGGTGGGAGCACGAGTCTAAAACCCCAGAGATCTCATCTGTTTTTGCCACTACCTTTGAAGAAGATGAATCTGGATTTCTGGAAGAGGTCCCTGCAAAAAAGCTGAAGACCAATGCTGGTGATGCTGTGCCTGTTGAAAATAACATCGCATTGAAACTGTGTGAAGAGCTGTCAGCCTATGAATCCTGCATGAAGTTTCTTCAGATCCCCTATATGGATGGAAGCTCAGACCAATCACTTGAGAGTCTGTTGAGTGGAGATGCTGGTCAGGATGGTGCGAATTTGATCAATCTCTGGAGCTTTGATGACCTGCCAGTGGCCGGCAGTGTTTATTGAGGAATATTATTCCCTGTTGCTGGTGTTCTGTAAATAAGACATGTCAGTTGTTCTAATCACCATCTCTGTTTTTACAGTGGCTGTTTAGATTAATAATTGTACACTTCCATTCAAGTGAAAAAACAGAGATAGGACCCTCATAGCCTCCTTAGTTTTACTTTGTAGGTACATTCCGGGACCCATCTCTGAGCAATTCTCATGTCGTTGGTTTGGTAGGACCCTCAGATGTAAATGCCCAACCGGCGTGCTCTTTTTTATCCATCTATATGCGCTGGCCATATTTGGATTTTTATTTCCATCGGGGAGGAGTTATGGACTTGCCTCTTTTGCAGAGGGCCCAGCAGATCAATGGCTTGGATCATAAAATCATGGCACCCATGTCTATGAAATCAAGTATCTGACTAGCAAATAACGTATTGAATGTGGCCTAGGAACCTACAAATCATCTTTTTTTTCCAATCTGAGATGTTATCCATGTTCCTTTTTGTTTATTTACGGGCAATTCAAAATTTTCCACTCACGGTGATCTCTTTCCTTCATCTATTGTTTCAGGTTCTCAATATGGTGAATGGGGTGGAGAAAGCAGATGCTTCAGCAGCTATATGGTGAATTTTCAGAGTCTGGTTGTTTTATATAAGTGTAGGTATAGTGTTTTACCCTTGTTTTATAAGTTGCTTCTGTCTGTGTGTTTGCGTTTTGTTTCAATGACAATGTTTGGGATAATATGTTGAAACTGAAATTGATAAAAGACTGCCTATGTTATTTAGTTCTGTCCTACTACTGGATGTTGTCTTGAATTCCTTGGATAACAGATATAGCAGCCTGTCTTGGTCAAAAACCGCCGAGGTTTTTTTTTTTTTTTGGGGGCTGTGGGGCCATCATTGGTGTTCAGATTTGGTTCATTCAGCGGGTCCTAACCATCTATGGGGTTATACTGAAGCTTTGGGGTCACCTAATCCTCAGCTGCCCTTTCTACCAAAGAAGGGGAATATAAAACCCTCAGCTACCCATCAACCACCCCTTTTACAGGATCTCTTTCCATTCATTACTGATGTCCTTGGTTCTTAAGGGCAGAAATCTTTGCGAACACTTGCAATTATGGGGTCATGGCTATTTTTTCTCTCAATGCGTGTCATAATTTTTAGATGGGATTTTTGTTGTGATCTGTGTCGTTGTGATCTGTGTTGGGCATGAAATTACATCCATAGATGGTTAAACGTGCAAAATATTTTGCTAATTATCATTACATTTCATGTGTATCATAGTGAGGATGATTTTATTACGGCACTCATAGGAGTGGCTTAAGGTCATCATCTCGCTACAAGAGATGAATTAATTTTCCCACCCAAACTGACGAGTTCTTTGCAATTTCCAGGCGAATCCTCTTTTCTGTTTTCTTTTGTTGGTCTGCCCATTGTTAGCAAATATGGGGAGTGGTGGAAAGGAAAAGGCAACACAGAAAAGAAAGAGAGGTTTGGGTGAAACTTTGTATTACATAGTGGGCAATGGTCCCTCGTAAAAATTCTCTTATAAATGGCATATGCCAAAAATATTTGTCGGGCCTGTTTGGTTACTCATATTGAATTCATGAGGATTTATTGGGAGTTACATCCAAAGAGTACAAAGGAGGAGGCTTTGAGGAGGTTATAAGTCTGAGGTGGAGAAATGGACCATATGGTTTGAGCTTCCCTTTTGGGAGATTTTTATTTATTCTAGTTGTTAATGATAACCATTTCCTACAAAGATCAGAATAATTGAGGATATCCTTTTATCTAGTGTGTTTTCAATTCCAGAGCGTCCCATTGCAACTGTGGTTTATATCATCATGGGTGTTCTACTTAGGAACTGGAGATCAACCCCCAATCCCCATATGGGCTAAACGTGCTCTTTAGTGGGAACATCTTGGTGGGCGTTCTTGTCCCAAGCCCAAGACCAGGTCCAGGTCCGGCCTGAGCCTACTCTACTACAAGCAGGGAGATAAATAATGCCCTTTTGGCCTTTTGGTGTGGTGGTAAGCATTGCTTTTTATCGTTCTTTCTTGAGGTGGTGTGGGCCGTGGGGCACGTTCTCACCATTTACATCTGTCTGCTAGCAGACAAGACAAAGTAGACAACCTTCACCGAATGGAGACAGAGAGAGTAACTGCATTCATACTCAAAAGGTGTCAAGAAGGTTGGAGAGCTACCAATCAATCAATCAATCAATTAAGTATAATTATTGCTATGTTATCAAGGATAACACAGCTTTCGGTCATTAGGTAGCTTTTCCACAACTCGATCAGCTTTCTTAGAGCCACAAACTACCACTGTCACGTGGCTGTCCTCAAATGCCGCTTCTTTTTATCTATCTTCACACAGCATGCTTGTCCACGACGCCTCACGAGTCACGTATGTCCGTGCCACACATGCACCATTGCAAGCCAATGATACCTATAAGCTGGTTAGGAATATGGTTATGTGAGTTCAAATTCCAAATGTAAGATTTTTTTTTTCCTCCGAAGTCACTACGGTTTCTGTGAGTCCGGATCCTTCTTGTTGCAATTGTTGCGTGTAATCATGTCTTCAGAGCATTTGGAATCTTCAGGATTTCAGCATTCTGAATGTTGGATTGTATTTCAGCATTTTAGAATTCATTTCACAGATAGCATCTGGAGACTTCATAGTTCTCAGAATCCTATAACCAAGAAAGGCTCTTGTAAAAACTGCTTGGTTAAAGAGTGGAACCCACACTAGGCCTGCTTATTGAAAATCTGAGCATCCTAAAATAAATTCCCTCATCTTTTGTCGGATGTCCCAAATTTTTATTCTAATCAGATTTGGCTCCATCCTGGATTAACCATATGATGATGAATAACATGATTAGTAAATATGAAGAAGGTGTAAATCACATTAGCATTATAAAGTCAATCTTGGTGGGGCCAACTGGACATATCTTGCAATTGATATGATTAAAGATCTACTAAAAATCAGCTCAAGTCCCAACTGGGCGTGTGCCTACCTGATTATAAAACATCCTTCGGCCGATTTGTGCACGTCGGCTAGCTTTTTATGCAAGCAAACAAGCAATCACACATTTGGCAATCTTGACTATCCTAGGATACCATTCCAATATATTCTCTTTTCTATGAATCACAGGTCCAAAAATAAACAATAATACGGATGGACCCACTGGATATCTATGGCTTGTAGGCCCCACGTTCTGCTGTCTCGCATTGCTGGCATTGTATCTTTAAGTATTAGAACAACTTTCTAGAATGACCGACCTGACCAATTGTTGGGCCTGGTCCCAGTACAACTATGGAGAAAGTTGTAGCATAGAAAGATCAAAGCAGGCCTTTTTCCAAGCCTATTCACATCTCAGGAGGATTGATGCAGATTGCAATGGCCAGCACTCCATAGTTAGTATTTATCGCTTGCATGTAGCACAGTAATGGGAAGTTTCTGTCATTGGACCCCCGCAATGGTAGCAGAAACAATACCTGCACCTGAAAACACAATGCAAGAAAACAAACTATGTTCAACAATGTGCCATACTCTTAGACCCAAAACCTCTACACCAACAAGTGGGTAGAATCGTTTGAGAATATCCATCTCAAAGTGAGTTTAGAGGGAATCCATTTCAAGTAAGTATATGAAGAGGCAAAGGTTTCCGAATAACCTTCCGAAAATACCAATTTATGAAACAATAATTCAAATATACATGGTACAAAACCTTTCATTCCTTGTCATGGTGCAAAGTTCTTCCTTGGACAGCAAGTCCTAACTTTGATGTCCAAAACCATTTGATTGGATTGGAGCGCTAAAAAATGGATAGATATCCTAGGCTCTCTTCAGTTACCTTGATCAGATCATCCTCAAACTCTATCAAGGCTCTTGGATCAATGAATTGGGTAACAGGGAAGATGATGCAGAGTAGTCTATAAATCCAAGGTAGGCCATTCATAATCAATGTTCTACTGACTTCATAGGCAGTTTTCTATGGTCCAGTACTAAGATGTCAACACCACAACATGACACAGTAGACTTGACAAATCAGTCAATAAGTAAACTACCTTACACTAACAGTCCACGCAATGGGCCTGTAAAACAGACAGCAAGAATATACTGATAATAAGACACAATTGGAATGGCAAAATCAATAACAATGAAGCAGTCCCATGCACTCAAAACTTGAGTGCACAAAATACCCAAGTAATGAGAATAAGACAATGGGACAAATAAGAGAAGGAACAAAAACAAAAAAGAAAGTAATAATTAAATGTTAAAATGAAAAAAGAGGGAGAAAAAACCAATACTCCAAGCAATAGTAAAGTAACTCACTCATTTGAATGGACAACAAATACTATACAAATTTAACATTTTGGTGTAGCGGTTGGTTATCTGTTCCACCTGTGCAGGTTCAAGAAAATTAGGGGGATGTTTGTGAATGCTGGTGACAAACCACTTCCGTGGAATTTTTCCTTTTCCACAGAAAGGGAAAAAAAAAATCTGAACATCCCCTAGAGGAGTCGCGGAAACTTTAGCTTGTTTTTGCACTTTTCCGTTGCATCAAAGTTGGAGTTTTTTCGCTACAAAAAAGTGAACAGATTTTCCACGCCTCTTTGGCGGAAATGCTGCTGCACAAATGTGCCTTAGGTGGTTCCCAAATTCAATTGGAAATGAAAGTAAGAAATTTAGTATCCTGCATTAGTATCTTATTTTGATGCCACATCAAATTCAAGTGGAAAGGATAACCATGTACTCTAGTCAAATTCAACAAATTTCAATATTTGCGTGCATCCAAATGCAGAAAAGCAGCAATGAATTTCTTCTTTGGCATGATAGTAGCAATCGGACTATTGAAGCAGAAAATCTGAGTTCTTTATGCTCTTCAAAAATATAAAGCTTCTTATCAGTTTGTTTCTTGGATCTTCCCATTTGGATTTAATCTGACTTGAAGCACTTGTTGCACATCTCAGCTGACAGCCTCCCTTCTTGGCAGTTGACAGCTAGTTTTCTAGTGTGAAACCATTACTTTCTCATTTGGTTTGGAAGGACTCACATTCCATCTGAGGGGAAAAAGTAATGCAAATAAACTTGTAAATGAAGGAAGCAATCTCAATTCAATTACCATTTAAAGTTTCTTACAAAATCCTCCATGACAATGAGCTTGGGTGAACTTCCACTACAATGTTTTCTTAGAGAAAATTCCAAGGGCCATAGCTGGGAAACCCAAAATAGCAACTCAATGGTTCGACTGGAAGATTCAATGAGTTTTTGAAATAATTCTATACTATATTGACATCTAATTCTTTAATCATCCTTCCTTGCTGTTGGAATCAGAGAACACAAATGTATTGCGGCAAAATTCAATAGCTAAATTTGCTGGAATTGAGTCGTGTCAGCTTGCAAGTTCTACAACTATGCTATGCACCAATTCTTTGTCCAAAGTATGAAGAATCATTGAAAACCAAATAACTAGAGAACTAATATCTGTGGTTGTCACCACCATCTCCTAGCTCTTTGTATTTGTAACTTTCCAATTCTTAAAGGGGCATTTCTTTTAAATAGCAGTATTGTATTGATACCAAATCAATGTTGGCCAGATTACTCCTCCTCCTCCTCCTCATCATCATCATCAAAGCATTATCCCAACTATGTTGGGGTCGGCTATATGAATTTTGTTTCTCCATTCCGATCTATCCTGAGCCAAATCTTCAGGTAAGTTGGGCAGATTACTCCTCTGTTTTCTTAATGCCTAAGATTCTTTTAATGGTATTAAAACATTGCACAATATGCAAACACACATATAATATGCATCCATGTCCTGAACTTACAGTAGTCAGTTACTCAAATGGGTGTTGCACAGATGTCCATGCACTAACTACACTTGAGGATTGCTAGATATGTGGCTTAGGATAGTACATGTAAACTTGAAAAGTTTTTTGGTAAGTTAAACATATCTGAACTTAACTTAGTAACACATAACAGCCTGCGCCACCTAAAATAATGAACAGTACATCACATTTTGTGATCCCAATACCAAACAGATCGTTGGAGCTGAATTGTTTAATGCAGGCAACCACATCCATTTCGAAAGTATCTTGATGACATAAAATGCGAGCTGCAATTAATTGATGTGTTGCATGTAAATGCCTCAATTAGAGACCCATGAACTCTTCAATAGCCATGGAATATGCTACTCTGGTCGACAAACAGCAGTGGTAAAAAAACTTGTGTTGGCTACATTTGAAAGAGAGCTCTATTGTTATTTGAGTTGATCTCATCTCAGCAAAGATCTCTCTGATTATGAGCCCATGGGCATCAAAATTTGTAATGATCAATCTTCAGGTTCAAAACCTTCCCAGTTCTTCAATTACTGGTGCAAGAAACCTTGTTTTATCTCAAGTGTATTTGATGCCTAGATATCGCTGAGGAGGGGAGCCCAATGCAACATCAAATTGAATAGTAGTTAAATGAGAGAGAGAGAGAGAGAGAGAGAGAGAGAGAGAGAGAGAGAGAGAGAGAGCCCTCTTATGATGGTAGTCCAACTGTCATACTTTGCAGTTGCTTGGAAGAAAATTACTTTACCCAGAGGTTTTGGGGGGCTCAGCCCAAGGCACACAAGCCATAACTTTTCAGGGTCATGAGATTTCTTTCTGAGGATGCATGGTAGGTTTGTGTTCTCTCTCACAAATACCTCAGAGACCTCCCATTCTCTTCTCTGCTCATGCTAGGCCAACTGACTCTGTTATGGAAATCTTTTCTTAATCATAGAGCCTGGTTCAATTCTAATATATCGTGGGTGGTCGGAAATGGGTTAAAAGTCAATGTTCTCTATGACAAATGGGTTCCAGGGCTCGAATACCTATCTGTACTGCTAAAACTTGGGGCTAATAAATATTTTATTAAAACTGACTCAAACAGTGGTGCTTTATTCTGGGATACTGACCTCATTAGATGTTTCTTGGAGGAGGATATCATGCAACTCATGACTAGTATACCATTGGTGTCATTTAGGGAGAGAGATGAAACACAGAACATGAGAGAGATGAATGTCGTACCCATCTTTGAGGGTCGACTGCTGTATATATAAGGGTTTAAATCCCTGATTACTCTCTAATTACAATCAATTACATATCTTAGATCCTACACTAAAGGCATAAATTAAGCAACAGTATCTGACTAATTACAATGTAATAAATGGGTATAATAAATGGGCTGGGCTTTGGCTGTGTTGGGCCTTGGCTTGCTTGACACCCCCCCCTCAAATTGATGCGGGGGAGTCATAAAGCACCAATTTGGAAACAAGAAATTGATGTCGAGGCCGAGGAAGTCCCTTGGTGAAGATATCTGCAAACTGAAATTCTGTAGGGACCTGAGGAAGACTAATGACATCACGCTTATATTCATCACGAATAAAATGGCAGTCAACTTCGATATGTTTGGTACGTTCATGGAAGACGGGATTTGCAGTGATTCGGATAGCCCCAGTATTATCGGCATGTAATGGAGTAGGAGAGGTTTGAGGAAACCCGAGTTCCGAAAGATCCATTACTAAAGATCAGGAAGAGAAGTACACACAAAGCAGGCTTGCAAAACTACAGACTGATAAAGATGTTCAGAGGAGATGCAATAACAGCAGAAAGCAGTAGCAGCAGAGTAAATGAAGACAGCAACAGCAATAAACGTCCCTGTCGACAGTGTGTGAAACCACACGAGGGCCCCACTTGGTGATCTAGGCACAGATCAGAGGGTGGAGATGAAGGAAGACTAGTTTTGTGCAAGAACTGGGCTTGGTCTCAGCCAGATCAAATCCAGATCCAGGATGATGGACGGCCGAGATGAAAACTGAGGAAAAAAATATTGAATTATCACAAAAAATGGTAGAAAACCAACCTCTGATGATGAATAATTCCAGAAAAAATCTTCATAAATCCAGGAATCTCCAGTCGACCAAGAGGGGAAGAGTCCGCTGATGTGCTATGATGATCTCAGGTGGGCCATGCTTGATCAGAGGTGATCAGCGAGGATCAGAGATGATCTGACTGACGGAGATGATCTCAGAGAGGCTTCCAATGCTTGGAATATGACGTAGGAAGAGGATCCAGAGTTGGAATGGAAGAAAACATCAGCCGAAACAATAACAGAAACCAAAGTCTGCACTGGCGAGACTGTCGTCAAGGTGCTGACATGCACGTGGGCCCCACCAGTGGAACTGACGACAGATCTGAAGGTTGAGATGGATGCACAGATCTTCTATGCAACAGAATTCCTGAAATAATCCTGCGGTCACACTGGGCTGCTTCTGCAGATGAGTTGATGATGATCTGAAGTGGGCCACGTCGGATCTGAGATGATCAGATCAGATCAGGGATTTTCTGGGATGATCAGATCAGATCAAGGATGATCTTACAGATCATTGGATGTGGAAGAAACTAAAACCCTAAGCTCTGATACCATGTCATTTAGGGAGAGAGATGAAACACAGAACATGAGAGAGATGAATGTCGTACCCATCTTTGAGGGTCGACTGCTGTATATATAAGGGTTTAAATCCCTGATTACTCTCTAATTACAATCAATTACATATCTTATATCCTACACTAAAGGCATAAATTAAGCAACAGTATCTGACTAATTACAATGTAATAAATGGGTATAATAAATGGGCTGGGCTTTGGCTGTGTTGGCCTTGGCTTGCTTGACAATTGGGAGGCATTGACATGCCACGTTGGCAACAAAACCCAACAGCCAACTGTTCTCTTAAAGATGTTTACAATAGCCTTCAACCTATTTTTGGGTCCTCATCTACCGTGGAAGAAACGTCGGTGGTCTTCCTCTCCCATCTAAGGTTAGGTTCTTCATGTCCCGTGTGCTCAGTGGTCGCATTATGACTAACACCTACTGCAACATCTTAATATCATTCCATCTAGCATCTGTACTTGTTCCCGGGCTACCAAAGAATCCATAGACCACCTGTTTATAGCTTGCCCCCTTGCCACATCTCTTTGGAATCAATTGAAAAGACAGTCTTATCCAAATTTCCTACCACAGTCAGCTCCATTGGAGGTTGGTTTTGGGAATCCTCTAGGCAGGACTGCTCTGTTGGTTCATTCATTATTTGAGCTTTGTGGAAAGCACGGAATGATTACATTTTCTCCCTGAACCCTACTAACCCAACAGGCATTTTAGCAGAAGCTTTTCATGATATTCACCTCTGGACCATTCTGAATGATCTAAACCCGACTCCAGTTATCTGCCCCACAGCCTACTCCTGGAACCCACCCCTTTCTTCCCCAACCTATTTAAGTTGAAGTTTGATGGGTTTTTTTTTAACCAAAATGATCAATCAGCTGGAATCGGAGGAATAGTAAGGCAAAATCAGGGCGGCCAAATGATTGTGGCATTCTCAAAAGCCATCATAGCTGACACTCCACTAGAATCTGAATTGCAAGCCCTTCTTCATGGTCTTCTAATTTGCGAAAAGGAAGGTATCTATGATCTCTTAATAGGAGACTTTTTGACAATTTTAAAATCCCTAGACTATTTTTAGAACCTTCCTTGGAAATATATGAAATTATGGAAGTCAATACTCCAAAAGCTAAGGTTACACTTCCATTGACAAGCCTCGTTCTCTGGTCGCCAATCTAATGAAGTGGCTGATCAACTAGCTAAATTGAAGCGACCGATTCTTCTTACTTTCTATGACTCAATTCCTCTGCACATTCAGTAGATATATGAAGGCGAAAGACAACCTCAGTGTTTGGGAAAGTCCCACATCCAACATTGCCCAAGTAATAGGTTTGATATGGTTTCATATACCTGTTTGGGTCTTCCCCATATTAGCTTAAGCTTTTGGGTTGGTACATGGTATCAGAGCGGTTTTGATTCCGTCATTCTTGTCTAGCCCATGTGGCTCCTGTCGTTCTTGTCTAACCCATGTGCAGGCTTGTTCAGGAAATCTATTGGGCCTGCATGTGAGGGGAAATGTTGGGAAAGTCCCATATCTCCCACATCGCCCAAGTAATAAGGTTTGATATGGTTTCATATATCTGTTTGGGCTTTCCACATATCGGCTTAAGATTTTGGGTTGGTGCATGGTTTCTTACACTTAGGAGGTTAGTTTTAACGTTCAAAAAGTCTATACAGACCGACTTGCAGCTCGAATTGCAGCCCGATGTCCAGCTGGACAGCTGAGGTGGCTCAACTCAAACAGTGGTTTCTTTTTGTTTCAACTTTTCAAAGCCCACCATTTCCAATTTCAACTGATGTCGGGCTGCAATTCGGGCACTAAGTCGATCTGTATAGACTTTTTGTTTAATGTTTTGCAGCTTCGACCTTCTTGTTCCAGGTTCTCAGGAGTCAATCAGGAGATCTCACGCAGTGGTCAACGCAAGCGAGGTCCATCAGGAGCCAGTCATAGCTCAGGGATATCTTCTATTTTGTTTTTCAACATAAACTCAGATGTAAATATTGGTCCTCCTTACGTACATGAAAACGACTATCTTCCTATAATTACGGCTAGCCCCTCTGAAGGGTTATTGTTTTCTGTTTTGTTTTGCTGGATGGCCAAAAAAAAAAAAAAAATGTTATACTTTGCAAATGAAAATTGAATCAACTGCAAGGGAAGGTAACTAAAACTAACAGGAAACTCAAATCACCATAAAGGAGAAGGAAATCTGTTTTGCTTGGTTGTCCTTGGAGACCAATAATCTGTCAACATTCTGAAATCCAAGTCCCTCCATCGGTCTAATTCAAGAACGTTCTAAACCTATTTTCAGGCCGATTATCTAGTTATCTTTGGAGGAAATTATAGTCATATTCTTGTCTAACTGCATGAAATTTGCCTCTCTTCTCAGTCCTAGCACAGAGGTCCTCATTGCAGGAACAAGCATTGCAGAAAAAAAAATCTCCATTCTCATGATATGGTCAGAAACTCTAACCTCAAGAACATGTGCTCAAGCCGGAATGCATCAAAATCGACCATGAGTGCTCAAACGTATTAGATGAACTTTCATACAGGCTGCTATGAGTGAGACTGGATTCCACTTTTTGAGATTTCTCAAACTCCAAAATGTAATAAAAGAAGCTGAATGTTCACCTAGATAGAAATGGGCAAAACACTTGGTATCATTATCATTGTCATCATTACCAAAGCCTTATTTCATCTATTGGGGTTGGTTTTGTGAGTTTTACTTTTCCACTCAATCCTATTAGCACACATGCTTCCAGTAACTCCACATTCCATCATGTCTTCTCTCACTGCTTCATTAATGCGTTTGTGGTCTCCCTCTTTTGCTAGTTTCTTGAACATGTAAATGTTCAATACATCTTAAATGGGTTGTCCTGGGTCTGCTCTATATGTTCCCTTAGATTAGTTCAATAGGTGACATCCTCATTATTCATACAAACAGGGATGGAGAAGAAATTTAGGGCCTGCTTATTTCACGTAATTAATTCCCAGGAATTCTAAGACTTTGTATTTCCACAAGTGGTTAAAAATGAAGAATCAAAGGTGAATATAAAAAATGGCCATCAAAACCTCCTTTTAATGGAAATTGAATGAGGTAAGATGGAAACTAGTACTTCAAATCCTAGGAAAGTCGAGGTCTTGTCTGAATTGCAACCCTATATCCTTCACCCCACTTAATATCTTCCCCCCGTCACCTCTTTCATAATCCTTTGGCAGAGCTTTGACCATGAAGTCCTATTTATTTAAATCCTATGCATTCTATACAAACAAAAAGACCTTAGTGTTTGTTCGATTAGTGTCATCCTCATGCCAAACTCGTCAACCACATCAATGAGAAGGATATGACCATAGTTTTCATGCATTAAGTTTTCTACTTTCATCATCAATAATAGCTAGTGTGCTCCTCCACCAACCTTTAAAACCACCATACTTCGAAACATTTCTTAGGCACCAGACATCTCCAAAATCTGAAGATACTGCCATCCAACAAGGCAAATAAGACTGTCCGATTAGGCAAACAGCATCCAACCTAATGTGATCACAGGCCTATGAAACTATTAGTACTAATTATTTTTCAGTGGAAATCTTAATGCAACCTGTAGAAAAGTAAAAATAAATGGAAGCAATATGCAATCACAATGTAAGAATTCAAGAAAACTGAAAACCTGGCTCAAATTAAAGAAAAGCGATTACAAGTAAAAGAAAAAGAATCCAAAAAACCAAAAGAAAAGCCACAACAATACATATTTATTCATCAAGTGAATTAAATGTTTTGAGGGATTTTGACCATACAAGAGCCCTTAAACCCTGATTTAATGGGGGTAGATGTTCACTATAAAATTTTACCAAAGACTTGTCTGTACAGGAATACAGGAAAGGACGATTGGCAAAAGATTGAAATGCCATTTTGTGCAATCGCTTATGGTGCAATTCAATGTGATATAGTACAAATCTTCTCTTCTTCAGAAAGGTTGAACCTCCCTTTCTCTGCATCCTCGTCTCATTTCTCAGAAAACTCGACCCCATCTCGCAAATCATTCTTCTCTTGGTCCCTTTCACTCGAAGGAAGAGGAATGTTAGTGGCCTAACTGTCCAATACACATGGATGCTCTTTACGGAGGATCTTCAGATCCTTGGGCCATGCAGTTAGACATGTCGCCTGCGGTGTCAAAGAGAAGCACGTGACACCATCGCTAGACCAACAACCACTACAAACTCCCTCTTCTTCCACCCAAATCTAAGGTCCCCTGTCTCTTCTCTATAGGTATCTCATGTACATAATTACATATACAATGTCCCAGTCTGATTTGATGCTTTTTGATATGATCAATTGATCATAGTTATGGGTGCATATTATATATGGCATGTACTGTTTAAGCCAACCGTGCACTTCTCTGAGGAATGTTTGAGATCTTGTAGTTTCTTAACTCCAATCTAGTGTGAGCATGCATCTCTTGCTTTTTCTCATAAAAGATACAATGTTTGTCTTCTCTCTCTCTCTCTCTCTCTCACACACACACACACACACACAGAGGTGGTGTCAGATTTTCTGAGAAATGAGAAGAAGATGAAAAGAGAGAGAGTGAGTGTGGGTGTGCATGAGATCAAGTCCCCGATGAAGAAAAAACCAATCCACAGTAGTAGCAATAACAACAACAATTCAATTAGGAATTAAAAGGAAAACGGAGGGAACTGAAAAACCAATAGAACATAAACAAGCAACCAAACCCAAAAAAATAAATAAAAAATCAATCTACAACACTACCAAAAATTTAAATGGAGCACACAAAAAAAAAAAAAAAAAAAACAAAAAAAGAAAGGAACATGAAAGAAAACACCAACCTGCATTTCATAAAAATGCACCCGTCAGTCCTCTCCACATAAAACCCGCACTGGGGGCATCGCTGCCATTTCTTCTCTTTTGCAAGCTTCATCAGCATTAAATCCTCTTGTCCCCTCTCACTCTCCTTCAACTTCTGAAACTCTTCGCAACTCACATCCGAGTGCCAAGGAACCTTACACTGAGCACAAAACAATCTCCAGCAATGTGGGCACTCAGACATTGTTATAACTGTAGAATCGGATTCCCTCTCATCCACCAAAAGAGCCGAGCAGTCCTTGAATGGACAATAGAACTTCATCGACCCCAGAATCAAAGACTCACAGAGCACGCTACCCCACCTCTCAAACACCTCCAAAGGGAGGATCGGCCGGCAGAACTCAAGCTCTAAGACCTCATCACATTGCAAATCCGGGCAGCGAACAGTCGTCTGATTCTCTTGAATCTTCGCCGCGACGTGCCCGCGGATGCAATCCGTGCAGAACACATGGGAGCACTGTTTGATCTTGAAAGTCTCATTTGGGTGCCGCGTTTCCATGCAGATTTGGCAGAAAATCATCTCCTGCTCTGGCTTCGAATTGGAAGACTGCTCTGTTTCGTGGATCGAGTGTTGTTGCTTAAAGGAGGAAACTTTCGAAGGGGTTTTGCGAAATGGGGCGAGGGTTTCTCCTACTACGTAATTCTCGACGAGTATTGGGTTGTGTGGGTCTCCTTTTCCTCTTTCTTCCTGTGTGTCTGAGAGAATGATTGCTTGGTTTTTGTGGGAAATGGATGCAAATAAGGCTTCTTGGAGGGCGAGGTCGAATGTGTATTTCTCAACACAGATTGGGTTATTGCTGTCTCCTTTCCATGATAAAAGGGTGTTGATTTCTTCTTCTTCTGATTCAATGTCTTGTATGATTTGGATATCTGGGTCTTCCATTCTTCTTCTTCTTCTTCTCTTCCTCCGCTTGATCTTGGGGTGTTTCTGTTCTGTTTTCTCTATATGATTCGATCGTGTCGTTGCTTAAACGCGCGTTGATTCTTCCTCCATTAACACGCGTTAAAAGATCTCACGACATTCAAAAATCTTGTTAAGTGCTCGGTTTGCTTTCCCAATAAGTTGCCGATGGAGAGTGGTTTTTACAGTAAAGATATAAGATGACTCGCTGCGACTCTCTGCTTTGGCTTCTGCGCGTATGGTATACGCAGAGGAGGGACTGCTGTCGTCTGGCCATGTGGGGTCCACCAGATTTTGGGATTTTGAATTTGCGTGTGGGGCCCACCTGATGAAGAGGGGCTTCTTTGTTTTTTTATTAAAATCAAATCCATTCCATCCAGCGTTCTTTTTTAGGCCGCACGATCTCTTTTCTTCGGTTATAAGTTTCCGACTCTGTCGTCATCTAATCACTACGGCTTCTCACTTTTTAGTTTCAGGCATCATCATTCATCGATGAGATTAATAATTTTTCAATCACTAATTTCATAATCGAAATTCAATTCAGATAAATGTTATCTTTTGACTGTAGTCAATTTTTTTTTAATTCCCCGCCCCCCCCCCCCCCCCCCCCCCAAAATTCCATAATACTATGGGAATAATGTAAGTACCAAAAATTGATAAACTGCATGATGTCATATAATTATCTCATGATGTTATTAGGAGTGTAAAAAAAATCGAAAAATTGTCTAACCGATCGGACCGGACCGAACCGAAACGATGGTTAATAACCGTGTTTCAGGGTTTGGTTATGTTTACGGTTATTAAAATTAAAAAACGGTGTTTTACAGTTTGGTTACGGTTTTCAGTCTCGGCTTTCGGTTATCGAACTGTAAAATACGGTTCGGTTAACCGATTTTCCAAAATACATGGTTAACTGAAACGTTACACCTCTAGATGTCATGGCTTTTATGCAACATCTTAAGGAAAAAAACTTTTTTTTTTTCAAAAAATGGTGGTTAGATTTGTATTTACTTTTCACAAAAAGTCATTTTTCGTATTCTATAAAAAAAACCATTGCAAAAAGTGTATGATACAAAACCCGATAAATCTTAGGCTATCATGGACTATCCCATGTTATCATGGCATATGATGCAAAGAAGTTTAGAAAAAATGCTAAGTAGATTCAATCAATTCTCATAATATTATTAAAATTTCGGTTAAGAAAATGAAAAAATTGGGCATAAGGAGGACTAATATGTATTATTATTATTATTATTATTAGAAAAATATCTACTTGTACATTGTGCACCATGCATCCGGATTGCTTGAGGAGGGATAGGAGACCCACCACTGAGTTTTACTTGCGGAGTGATCAAATGCTTAGCGTGCAGGTGAAATTTTTTTTTTTTATAAAAACAATATTAATTAATCGATTACCTGTTGTTGTCTTTTATATCACTTTTCCTTGTTAGTTTGGTTCATGTTAGTAAAAGTAATGTAAAGCTTTCATTTTTCAGAGAAGGGGTCACACCAAAAGTACACATCTTCAAAACTCCCCCATCCTTAAAAAAAAGAGTAAAATTTTTTTTTCTCCACTAAAAAACAAAAAAGCTCACTTTTTACATAGAAAGTAAAAAAGATTCCCTACCAATACACTAATGACAAAATACCATCATAACTCCCTTATATTTTAAGAGGTGTTTGGAAACAAGATATTTTAAGAGATTTTGTCATATTATCTACTAGTTTAGAATATAATCTATATATAAAAAAAAAGAGGTGTTTGGATAACTTAGAAAGTATAATACAATATCTTACTTTATTCTAAAAACATCCATATTACATTATTCAAGGATATGCCGTATAAGATAATATTTTTTTACAAAGTCTTTTTTATAAACAAAAGAATTCATGGGCAACCATTAATTATAGTGGCCTACTATAAGTTTTAATATTAACGATCCTTATTGCAACTATGACTTTCAATATTAGATTGGCCCTACAATATTTACAAAATTGTCCTATAACCATTCATAATTACATAGCCCTCGTTAATTATTAATATTATGATAGTCTTACTAATGTCACACTAGGGACCCTTCATCGTGATTACCAACATTAGGTGGGTCCCATACTACCAAAATTAGCTGGATTTCTTATTAATTACCAAAATTGAATTGTGTGATTGCAATTAGAAGTTTGTTATTATTAAATAGGTCACATTATTTGATAGCTCCTCTTGTGTTAATATGACTACCAATATCAAATTAGTTCCACAATGATTTCTCATAGATAGATTCATCAATGATACTTGACATTAGATAAGGTTTTACAACACAAAAAAAAAAAAAAAAAAAAAAGGGTAGATGCATTTGTGATAATCACCATTAGATGTATTACACTATGGCTATCAACATTTGGTGGACCTAGATTAATCAAACAACATTGCTTGGATGTAAAGGTTTTAACATTTAATCATGTGATTTTTTAACAATAGTAGGTCCCACCATGATTATTAACACAAGTGATTACAAATTAGTGGGTCTTACATAGGGTCAAGTGATTACTTTCATTCTATTTCTTATTTAGAATATCTTGTGAGTTTTTTTATAAATTGCCAAACACATCAAAGGTATATTGAAATTTGTAAAAATTGCTAAACACCATAAGTGACACTATATAATAATAGACACTATTTTATTCTATGATAATGAAATCCTACAATATTTAAACTTATTGATATTATATTATGCAGTTATCCAAATACCTACTTCTTTCTTAATTTGATGCTTTACATTACTTTTACTTTAATAGCAAATTGCCAAGCGGAAGGGTTTGTTTGGTAAAAGCACTTGTAGGGTTAAATGAAGTGAAGTGAATATTGAAGAGAGAATGAAATATTGGGGTCCATAGTGTGATGAAAGTTTATTTTTAGTGGTTTAATAAGGAATTTTTTTAACTTTTTTGAGTAAAGTGTAGATGAATTTTTGTCTTTTAGTGGCTTTAGAATGTTGCTACAGGATATGGTGTGCTGGTTTTTTTTCATAAAATGTAGTACTTTGTCCGGCCACCAACTAATGCAAATCTAAAAATGACAATAACATTATCAGAAGAACAACTAAATTATAAAGACCAAGCCATCCAATTGTGGGCATTTTTCTTTTGTCACATATAGATAATTGATGTATGTGTTAATCCTCTGTTTGTAACATATCGTCCTAAAGAGTTAGGATCCTTTCATTTTGAAGACAGTCCATTTTGCTAGTACCAATAAAAAAAATTCATCAAAGGCTTCCAAATGATTTTGGCTCAAGGCTCATGAGATGTGAATCATAATCCTATATAATTCAGCTTTCAACCCATTTGTGACGTGAGTCATGAACCAAGAATCCGTGAATCATGAACAGTGTGTTCCATATGTTTGGTATTCCTTCTCTATCCTATTTGTTTCTTTCTTTCTAAAAATGAAACTTCTTATTTGTAAGATTAGTAGCACATAATGGTAGATCCAGGATTTTCATTTGAATGGGAGTGTGGAATGTGCATATCCAACCAGGCAATTGGATTTTCATATGGGTCTTCCGGGGTAGACACAAGGTTTTTATGTATGTGAATTCTCAAAGCCGTGCTAGACTTTTCATTATGGATTTGGAAGCAAACTGTGGTCCAGCGTGTACGGCCGCCCCCACATGAATGCACTTGGGTCCGCTAGCAAATGCAGCTCTCATTCCCTTGGATACTAAAACCACCATTTTAGCGTGAGCTAAGGAGACCCTTTCTTGGTCTGTCTTCATAGCCCTATCTCTCATAATCCATTCCAAACTACTCAAAAGATAATCAACCAAGTCTGCTATTGGTCTGTCCTTTTCTGTCTGCTCGACTTCCCATCACTTTAGCAAAAACATAAATCTATAAAAATTTCTAGCTCAGCCAGAGATAAATCCCCTAATTGCAAGAACAACACCAAATGCCTCCACATAGGCACTGAAGCAGAAAATTTTGAAAGTAGGGGTTTCTATCTACGTCTTCCGATGCACATCTAGGTGGCTGGGTTGCACATAATACACAACAACTTGGGTAGGGCTGGCTGTTTGAATGGCATCAAATACACATCTCGAGTAGGTCCACATGGGCATCTGTTGATGATCGGACCCAGTATAGTGTGACTAGATCCAAATAGTCCGAGACTTTACAACCAACTCAAAATTTGAATATTTGTTCAACTGTATCCCTCACATGTAGCTCGTCGTAATTATCTCCTGTAACTACAATCTTGTGACTGCAATGCCCTGTACAAGACTATAAGTATACGTCATAATTATCTTCTGTAACTACAATCTGGTAACTACAATGATCTCAAGAAAAAGCAATGCAATTACTAGAGCAAAAGCCTCAGACCTTTTAAGCCTATGTGTGATCACTGATCAGTGATCATACATGGGTGGCCCCAATAAGTTTTCTATTGGAGAAGATCCTGTTTTTCATTTATTCAGCAAGTGATCAAGGAGAAGATCATCCCTGATCTCATAATGTATTAAAATGGCCAGTGCTAAGTCCAGGCCCAAAAAATAAAATTATATTAAAATGAGTTTTTTTTTTTTTAACTTCTTAATGAAAAAACGAATTTAACATAAAGAAACATATAATTTTTCATAATTACAGGGTCGTCCAAATGTAATTTTCATCCAGTAATAAATAGTCAAAGACCAAATCATGCTGTTTAAAATTTGAGTTCAGAAGCTGTCCCAATGTATACTCCAATTTCCAATCAGAACTTAAATCCTAATGCATAAACTAAACAGGCCAATTAGAGGCCAAACTTGAATCTAAAATCTCAATGAGAGTGAAAAAAATTAAAAAAAGAAAAATAATGAAACGCTTCAAACAGGTTTATTAGAACTGGACGACACATCAAAATTATGGGGTCTTCTCTTAGGAAAAAAATTGGTAAAGTTATATACCCCTACTTTCTTGATGGGCAGGAATGCCCTCCAAAGAGACATGGATATGAAGAGAAAATGACCAACACTCCAAGCTTATCCCAATGCGTGGCAGTGTGGGTCTCCAAACATTGGACCAAGCACGATCAGGGTGGGTCACTCCTAATCGAAGGCTAAGATCTCACTCAAAAGTTACATTCACCATTGATATGCTCCTTATCACGATTCATTTGTGGGTTAATAAAGGATAAAAGATGAAAAAGAAGAGGTAGGTAGGGGGTTTAAGAAAGCATAAAGAAGAAAAAAGTTAATTGATTTTGAATGTGATATAATTAGATGAGATAAATTTGGAGGGGTGCAGTGGCCCGCATCAAAGCCAAATAGCCTATATTTTTCTCTTGGTAGTCTGTTTTTGAATGGAGAGCTTCATGGCTGATGACATAGCAAATATAATTATAGAAGGGGATGTTCTTTGAGTAAAGAGGGCATGGAATGAACCCGTTCAAATCTCAAATACGAAGCCCTCGCTTGTCTGGGAAAAGAGAGTCTTCCTTTGCAAAACCTAGGTTAAACCTTGATTTAAGTCGAGGTTATCAAGTTCAACAATTAGGGTATGTATCTTAACCTCAAATCTTAAACAAGATGGGATTAATTTCATGTAGATACTAATTATTCACATGTAGTAACGTTCACATAAAGGCATTCCCATCCGACGGTTGAGGAGGCGAAAGGCTCATCAAAAGAGCAGGTACCCAACGAATTTAAAGGTGTGAACCATGACAGCATCACAGATGCCCTCACGTGGGAACGTCCACATGAAGTGCTTGACCCCACTATCAACAGATATGGGGCTCACTATTTGGAGAAATGTTCTCCTACTAGCTAAAACATTTGTGGTCGAGCTATGAGGAGCCCAACTTAGCCCACTTTTGATATGTGCAAGCCCTTTCACTCTCACCCTCCTATGACCTGATACCAGGCCCACTTTCACTCTCATCTAACCTTCATCCACTGTGGGATTGAGTATTAAAGAATCTATGGTTAAAATAATACTAAACATTAGGGCTATTAAATCAAGGGCTAAGATATTTTGACGGATTGATTTATTTTTATTTTTTTTGTTGGCCCTTATCAACAAGAAGACCTTTCCATGCATTTCACCCCACTAATAAGAAGGCCATTAAGTGGGCCCCACATCTAGATCTCACCATACACACTTCACCTTCGGTGGAGTCGTCCCACATTGCACACCTCCACGGTTGAGGTCACAAGCCACACTATTCACATCTCTTTGCTCTTTGCATCAGTTCTAACATACATGCATCTTAGAAAGTTGGTCTCACAGTAACATCTCCAATGAAGTTGGTTAAGTGACTGATCCAAGGACACAAGAAAAAGCTACAGAAAACGCTTCCAGTGGCCCATTGGCATAATAGATTGGGTCAATTTTCCATATGTTTATTCCAATCTACCATTACCATTTTAAAAATAAAATTCTGTGTGAAAAGATTCAAGTACTGGTTTCTAGCAAAAAACAATTTTCAATTACTTGTCTACTTGTCACACTTTGAGCAACGATGCGATCCTCTATTCATCTCAGCACCACATTTGTAGCAGAAACAATACTTGCACCTGAAATCAGGAATGAATTAGCAGCTGTTGGGAAGCATGAAAACACCGACTATTATGTGTTTCTACCGTGAAAGGAGTGGTCATTCTTGACCCCACCTGCAAAACCTAGCAAAACCTGACCAGGTAGCAGAGGGTTCCAATTGACATTTTCAATGCAACTAACAAATGGGATAATTAGGGGTTGGGTCCATACGTCCATACTTGAGGCAGTAATGCAAGATTGGGTTGGCATTTTAACTCAATGGGTCAGCTTCAAATTATGTCAATACTTGTTATGTAACCCACTCCAACCCACTCAGAGCAACTTATTGAAAGATGAAACTCAATTGCCCTGTAATCAAGTCACCATACTTTAGACACGTACTAGTGGCTTGCAACTCATTACCTTTAATTGAGTGTAACTCAGTTTATCCAAATGCATGAGCTGAATTAAGTGGCACTCATTTGGGTCTTCATAAATAAAGAACAATTGACTCGTTTGTGAGTAAATTGAATTATGCATTAAGATAACCTGAGTTACTCATAATTGACTGTTGTTTTAATCATTGTCATTAAACAAATTCATATCACCTGATTCCAGAGCAAACCAGAGGATCCAAATAGGCCTTAGCAAATGAAAAGAAGTGAAAAACAAGCATAAAAGAAGAATACCTGCATTTAATGTAGTTGCAGCCCGCAGTCCTCTCAACAATAAACCCGCAACTGGGGCACTTCTGCCATTTCTTCTCCTTAGCAAGATTCACCACCATGATATCTTCTCTCTCCCTGTCTCCAACCCTCAGCTTCTGAAACTCCTCACATCCAATGCAAGTATGCCATGGAACCTTACAACGCGCGCAGAACACTCTAGAGCAATGCGGGCACTCAGACATTGTTACAGCAATTCCATCATCCGCCAGAAGCAGCGCCGAGCAGTCCTTGAAAGGGCAGTAGAACTTAGTCGGCTCCAGAATCGTCGACTCGCAAAGAAGGTTCCCCCACCTGGCCAAAAGCTCCGGCGGCAGAATCAGGCCGCATAATTCAATCTCTAACTCCCTCTCACAGTCCGGTTGTGGACATCTGACCTTTGTTATGTTCTCTTGGGTCTTTGCGGTGATGTGGCCGCGGATGCAATCCAAGCAGAAGACATGAAAGCAGCCTTGGACAGCAAATGTCTCATGTGGGTGTTTGGGCTCCATGCAAATTGGGCAGTCTTGAGTAGGAATGGGATGTACTTTCGAAGACTGGCCTGTTTCATAGGCCTGTTGATTGATTGATTTGTATATACTTTCTTGGAGGGTTAAACAGCCTTTAAATTCTTTAGATGAGAGTGAGTTGTTCTCTAGTTGTTCAATGATGAGCATGATTTGAGCATCTAGGTCTTCTTCCATGACCTTCTCTTTCTCCTCTCTTTCTTCTGTCGGGATGGAGTTGGATGAGTAGTCGATACTTTCTTGGGGGGCTAAATTAGATTCTTGAGATGAGAGTGCGTTGTTCTCTAGTTGTTCTATGACGTGCATGATTTGAACAACTGGGTCTTCTTCCGTGACTTTCTCTTTCTCCACTCTTTCTTCTTTTGGGATTGAGTTGGATAAGTAGTTCATACTTTCTTTGGGGGTGAGACAGCCTTTAGATTCTTCAGATGAGAGTGATGAGTTGTTCTGTGGTTGTTTTCTGATGCGCATGATTTGAGCATCTGGGTCTTCTTTCATGACCTCTTTCTCTTTACTGTTTTTCACTGGGATGCAGTTTCCCATTTTTGTTTTGATTTACTCTCTGGACTAGATAAAGATGCTTATGATTAATGAGCAGTTTATATTTTCATGGGGAGATTTCAAAAAAGGTATAAAAGCTTTGACCCATTTTAAAAAAGTACATGGTCATTTGACTATATAAAAAAAGTATAACAGTTTTACGCAATTGTTTCAATCAAGTACTTTCCATAATCTTTATGTGAAATGATAAAAATGCCCTTCTCTTTTAGCGGCATTTTGTATTTTACTAACTCTCTCTTCTCTAAAATCGGCCAAATTGATTTTGATGGTCATAACCATTTAACTAAATTAGTATTTTAGTCATTTAAAATCCCTTTTTTTACCCATCGATGCATAAAGCTAGTTGAAGTTTCTCCCTTTTAAGGAGAGCAGATCTGCCCCTTGGTCTTCCCCTCCTTTTGGGGTTTTAAAGTTCAATGTGGATGGAGCGTCGAAGGGTAAGCCAGGGCCGGCCGGAATTGGAGGCGTGTTGCGTAATTGTAAGGGTGAGATGCTTCTTATGTTCTCTAAGAATGTGTGCATTTGTGACTCGAACGAAGTCAAGGTGTTGGCTATTTTGGAGGGTCTTAGGTTGTTTGCAAGGAGATATATTGGTGCTCTTGTGGTAGAAAGTGATTCTTTAAATGCAATCACTTGGGATTCTAACAAAAAAGATTTCCCTTGGAAATCTCAATTCCATTTTAATGAAATTAGGGAGCTTTCAGCCACTTTAAATGTCTCTTTTCGTTATGAGGTTAGATCAGCTAATTTGCGAACGCACTAGCCAAGCAAGAGGTTGAGAGGTTGTCTCCATGGGTGGGTGTGATTATATAATTGGGTTGGGGTTGGTATAATACTCTTGTACCTTCTTTTTAAACTTTTCTCTCTTTTTCTTATTCAGCTTTATACTTGTTTTTTCTTTTTAACAAAGTTTTGTTACCGTTTCAAGAAAAAAAAAAAAAAAAAAGATAGTTGAAAGTGGGCCCCACTAGGTCATTTGGGCTGGGCTTAACCATTTTTCTCAAATTATTTACTAAAGAAGAATTTTGAGAAATGACAAAGGGATATATTCTTTGTATCTAGATTCCAGCTCCTCTCTCCGGAGAAGAAAATGATACTATGATCCTTGGAAAATGATTGGATAAGGTGTCTCAAAGAAGTTACATCTATTCTAAAGCCATGAAGCGGATGTCAATCTATTATACCACCTAGAACTGCCTGGAAACTGCATGAATACAACTGAAATATCTCGTGAACATACTCCCATTTTGAAGGATTGATTTTACATGTACAAAGTGAAGTACTAGATATCACATGACATGGTAGATTTTCCATTTTGAAGAACCCATGTATAATAGATGTGAAAAGGTCGAAGTTCTATCTCAATCATCTGTTTGAGGACCAAATACTAGTAGTACACTAATACTGTGTACTTAATACGTATAATATGTTTTCCCTGGCACAGTCCAACCAATATTTGTACAAACGAATATAAAAAAAAAAAAAAAAATACTCAAAATAAAGTATCCTCAGTCCTCACTCAAGCAATGCATCCATAAAGCTTACATGTGAATTTTTAATAATCAAATTTTAAACTGCAAACCAACTCGCTAACAAAAGGATGCAACTAATAGTAGTAAATAAAAACTATTTATATTAAAAAAAATCATTAAACTAAACTGTTTAAATACAACTACAATTGAGTAGTCAGGGAAATAAAACGACAATGACATGGGTATAGTAATCCTGTAAAGATATAGTAATTCACTTTGAGCAAGAGCAAAAGTTGAAAAATATCACATGAAAAAACCCTATAAAGAAAGAAAAGAAAAGAAAAAGTTTCTGAGCATTATTGGCATAAATAACATATGAAACTGAGATATAATGGAAAATAGGAAAATTCTCAAAAAAGTATAAAACTTTTTTCTAATAGTCCAAGAAAAATTTCATTTATTGAGACTTTTATTGAACTATGAGAAAAAAAAATGATTTATACTGTTTTGAAATTTTTTCAAGAGAAACAACCCCTCTTTTAATACTTTCATAAAGGTATTTTTGTCATTTAAAAAAAAAACAGCCAGCGATAGAGAAACCACCATAAACGACTTGATTGAAAAATTTATGAAAAATATTTATATCATTTTTAAATATCCAATTTATCATGTTATTTTTAGAAAAAGTGATAAAAGCTTTAGACTCTTTTGAACTTTCCCCTTCATAAAGATTAAAATAAAATAAAAGTGTGGAATGGAAAGAGACACTCGATATGATCTACATGATAATTAAGAGAAAAGGGACAATAACTATGTGGGTTTACCTTATATTACTTAAATCCCTTAAATCTAAGTTTAGCTTAAATCCGTAAAATCATGCTAGATATGGACTCTATTAGGAAACATGCGAGATATGGACTCTATTAGGAAGCATTGAGATATGTCCTCGCTTAGAAATAAATCAGTCAAAATAATAATTAGACTCTAGTAAAAAAAATATTTTTTTTGTAGAACTGGCCACTTTTATCCTCGGATTTGAAATTTATGGCCCCATATCCAAAATCCAAACCCAAATTTTATTTGAGTACATGACCCAAATTAAACATGGGTCCAATTTGGCTCCTACCCGGTTCTTTCACTTCTGGGGCTTAGGTTTCATACAAGGCCCAGTTGTATTCAGCATCTTTTTCTATGGGCTAATAATGTAAATGGGCTACAGATAAAGTATTTAATGATTTCCGGACTGGGGTCCCCCATCACCCTGGATTTTTATCTATTGCCTTTGAATATAGTGGCCCACCACATCTGCGGTGGTGATGATACTAAAGACCACAGAGCTTCCATTATCAAGCAATCTTTTTCTCCAATGGTAGGAAGGAAAAGGAATACGTACCCTATTTCTTCTGGTTGTTACTTCAATCCTGCTGGGTATCTTTTCCTGTTGGAAGGTAATAGTTACTTAGACCTATGTATCGAAAACCCTTAACAGGAATTAAGTATTAAGAAATCTCTCTATAAACTGTTGGTTTTTAGATATTGTCATTGCAGGCACTCTACAAACCATTGATTTAGCATGTTTTGTTTACAGATATATGGACATGAAAAATATGCAGTAAACAAAAACAAATCCAGAATTCAACTTAAAAAAGGAGCAATGCAAAAGAATACCAAACACACCTTAAAAGAGCAGACACAAGGGGAGAGAGGAAAATAAACACACTGCTGTGTTTTTGTTAAAAAAAAAAAAATAAGAACATGAATATCCGAACAGTCGTCGACCACTAAATATGTCTTGCATATTGCTAAAAACATCTTCAATGCCTAGAATTCCTATTGTAATTGGTTTCCTACAGTAATTAAAAGTCTTAGGATGAGTTTCCTAATCCAATTCAAACATTAATTACTTAGAGAAACTAAAGAAAACTAAGATTTTCCCACGTTCGGGTCATCACTGTACACTTGGAGCAAATTGGTTGTGGCCCCACTTGGCCCACCCCTTCATGAAGGAAGTCCAACGATATGAAAGGGTTGGGTCTGGATTTGGCCCACCAGATAATGCCCCCAAAATACCGCACAAGATGCTCTGTTTTGGGTTTTAGAAATTCCGATTTTGCAAATATCATCATCTAATCACTAGGGAGATGTCTTCTCACTTCTGAGGCATTAGCAATTTCATTTGGGATTCTCTCTAGGGTGAACCCATCACCTTCCTTGCTAAATTGTTTAATTAGATGACGAGACCAAAAGTGAATTTTAGATGATCAAGCTTTCTCATGAAAGATTTGAGTAAGTGCAATTTATTAAAAAGTGTTTGTAGAGCGGTCACGGGAGAGGCGTGCCTTTAGAACTCTGACACCATTTATAGGATCTCATACACCCACTGAGCTACCTGGAAGATACACAACTCACGGCATTCAAATGCATTCCAAACTACTCCAAAGATGATTAACCAGGTCTGCTTTTGGTCTTTCTTTGCTAGCTGTATGCTTGACTTCTTAAATAATAATAATAGTATTTCTTAGGGTACGTTTGTTTGTATTATAATATATAGGAATTGAATAATAGGGTGGTTGAAAAGGAAGATTAAGGTGTATTTCTAAAAATTAACATAAAAACACATTTTCTTTTAGGGGAATAAAATCAAAAGAAGTTGCTATTCGATGCTCATTTTTTGGAAATTCACCTTTGATCTTCATTTTTAACCACCCCATGTATTCAATTCATATGTATTTTAATGCAAAAAATATATCCTTAAAGCATAACAATTACTAGCTCCGCCTGAAATAATCCCCTGATACTAATAGCAAGAACACCACCAAATCCCTCTATATATATATAGCCTCTGAAATAGACAAATCTGAAAATAGACGTTTCTATTTACATCTTCCCATGCACATCTACGTAGGGTAGGGCCACATCTGGAGTAGGTCCCCATTGGCATCCGTTTGACTCATTCCAAATAGTCAAAGACATTCACATTAAACCAACTCAAAATCGAATCTGTATCCCTCACAATTCTCATCACATGGTGGTCCTCATAATTATCTCCTTTTGATGGATGGCTGATCCACCCAACTCAACTTAGAAATTGGCACGCCCTGGGTTGAGCTCAAAACTTCACAGTGGGTACCAGAACTAGGTAGCACCTAAAATTCAAGACAATATGAACAGGTTCTACTTGGTTTATCTGAGATTGTCTGTGAAAAGATTCAATTAAAAACAACCAAAAAAAGGAAAAAAAAGAAGCAAAGTGAAGATAATAGAACAAAAAATAGCTGGAGCAAGCTCAGTAGGAAGCATTGAGCACTTTGAGCAAAAATATCTATTTATCTGAGCATCACAACTGTAGCAGAAACGATAGTTGCACCTGAAATTAAGAAAGAATTAGTGGCTGTTAGATCCATGAAAACACAAACTATGATGTATTTCTACCGTGGAGAGAATCAGACAAGTGTGAAAGGAGTGGTCACTCTTGACCCCACCTGCAAAACCTAGCGAAACCTGACCAGCTAGTAGAGGCTTCCAACTTCCAATCAGCGTTTTCAATGCAACTAACAAATGGGATAGATAGGGGTTGGATCCATATATACTTACGTACTTGAGACAGTAATTCAAGATTGGTTTGACAATTTAACTAAATCAATACATGGGTGAGCTTCAAATTAAATCAATACTTTTTTATGTTACCAAGCCCACCCAAACTAACTCATTGATAGTCAAAACTCAGCTGCCCTGTAACCAAGATACAAGCCATTACATTACACCGATAAATAAGAAATAAAAAAAAATTACAAGCCATTAGACACAAATGGCTTGCAACTCATTATCTTTAATTGGTTGCGGTTGGTAAAGTACCGCATTCCACGTCGTCTTAATAATGCGTTTGACAATGCTAGCTTCATATACCTGTTAGGGATTTTCACCCATCAACTTAAGCTTTTGAGTTGATACAAACTTTTTCACATAATACCAGAGCGGGTTTCGATCCCGTTGTTCTTGTATAGCACACGTGGCAGGCCCGTCTATGAAATCCATTGGGCCTGCACGTGAGGAGGAATGTTGGTAAAGTCCCACATCTCACGTAGTAATCAACTCGGGCTATCAAAATACACTAAAGAGCTATTTTGTGGTACTTTTCTAATATATATAAATTTATTAATTTGAATTGATTATCATGAATGCATCTAAATAAACGTATATTTATATTTTATAAGTAATGGATTTATTTTTAAAATATTTTTAAATTATTTTGAAAAAAAAACATTACTCTTCCGAGTCTTTGCATTGACTCTATCAAAGTCAGTTTTTCCGAATATTCGACGAGTCAATTCCGAGTCATGAGTTTCCCACCCTCAGCATAAAACAATTTCATATCACCTGATTGCTGGGCAACCAGAGGATCCAAATATGCCTTGGCAAATGAGAAATAGTGAGAAACAAGGATAAAAGAAGACAACCTGCATTTCATGGTATTGCAGCCCTCAATTCTCTCAACAATAAACCCGCATCTGGGGCACTTCTGCCATTTCTTCTTCTTAGCAAGCTTCACTACCATGATATCTTCTCTCTCCCTGTCGTCAACCTTGAGCTTCTGAAACTCCTCACATCCAATGCCAGAATGCCATGGTACCTTACAATGCGCCCAGAACAATCTAGAGCAATGCGGGCACTGCGACTCCGTTACCGCAATTCTATCATCCGCCAGAAGCAGCGCCGAGCAGTCCTTGAAAGGGCAGTAGAACTTTGTCTGCTCCAGAATCGCCGACTCGCAAAGAAAATTCCCCCACCTGTCCAATAGCTTCGGCGGCAGAATCATGCCGCATGATTCAATCTCTAACTCCCTCTCACATTCCCGGCCATTGTAGGCATCTGACCTTTGTTATGTTCTCCTGGATCTTCGCAGTGATATGGCCGCGGATGCAATCCAAGCAGAAGACATGAAAACAGCCTTGGACAACAAATGTCTCATGTGGATGTTTGGGTTCCATGCAAATCGGGCAGTATTGAGTATGAATGGGATATACTTTCGAAGACTGACCTGTTTCATAGGCCTGTTGATCGAATGATTTGTCTATACTTTCTTGGAGGGTTAAACTGCACTCTAAGTTCTTCAGATGAGAGTGAGTTGTTCTCTAGTTGGTGGTCCGTGACAGCTTTCTCTTTCTCTTCTCTCTCTCGTTGGGATGGAGTTTCCCATTTTTGTTTTGATTTACTCTCTGTAAGAGAAAAGATGCATATAAATTAGTCTCAGCTCATTTTCAATCCATATAGGATTTTGGGTTTATCCCATCAACAACATGAATACTAAGACACTGTTCGGTGGGATGGACTGGAACAAGAAAACTGAATTCAAGCAGCAGACCAAATATAATTGGTATAAGGATTTGATGATGATGATGATAAGCCTAAGCATTATTCTCTTGTTCTCATCTATCATAATTTGTCTTGTGGATGAAAATGAATCTATTCCATTCCTGGACCCAAACTGATCAAATTACCAATAAGGCCCCTTTCCTAATCCAATTTCAAGTCATAGGATCTGTATCCATCATTGAATCTAAGTTAAACGCCTGAACCCAAAACTGGACCAGAGTAAAGGGTCTGTGCCTGCGCACAAATGCAGGGCCAAATACTTGTACAGAAATATTGTGTACTTAATATGTGTGTCTGTGTGTTATAGAAAAAAAGAAAATAAACAAATAGTTTATGAGCATTATTAGTATGGATGAAATATGAAACCGAGACATAATAGAAAATAGGAAAAAAAACTCAAGACTATAAAACTTGTAACTGTTTTTCAAAAAAGTACATGGTAAATTGGATATTTAAAATATTTTCTAGGGTTTTCTCAATCAAGTCATTTCTGGGGGTTCATCAGCAACTTTTCTTTAGAAAATCATAGAAATGCTCTTATTAAGGCATAAAAAGAGGGTTCTTGTCACTTGAGAAAATTTCATAAAAATATAAACTTTTTCTCATTTAAAAAAACATATTACAAAATAAATATTTCAAAATAGTATAAAAGTTTTCCATTGTTCTTTGAATAAAGTCCACTCTAGAAATTTCTCTCCCATCACCATGCAACTAAAATGATCAAAATATTCAATTGTATAACTGAGATATTCAATTCTATTTTTTTCTTTTTATGAAAATGATCCAAACTTTTTATATTTGTTTGAAGAACTTCCAAGAGACAAAAGCCCTCTTTTAATACTTTCATAAGGGCATTTCTGTCATTTTAAGGAAAAGTAGCTGGCTGCGAGAAACCACCTGAAATTGATTGAATAAATTATGGAAAACTTTTATGTTATTTTGAAATATCCAATTTATCGTGTCTTTTTTTTTTTTTTTCTAAAAAAGAGCTACAAGTTTACACTTTTTTGAAGACTTTCCTAGAAATATGTTAAACAAAGATTAAACTAAATTTGGGAATTGAAAGTTGAGAGACATTCGAAGATATCATCTACAAGATAATTAAGAAAAAAAAGGGAAAAATGAATATGTGGGTCTACCTAATGATACTGAAAGAGAGATCTCTCACCCTAAATGAGAGATTGTGTGGGGGCCCTCACATCCATATCTAATGCCAACAATTTATATGTAAGGGCCCCAATCGTATCTCTCATAGGAGCATCTCTCGTACTTAAATCCATAAAATCTAGGTTTACCTTATAGATACTTAAATCCCTAAAATGTCTCTATATATATATAGGAAACATGCGATATGTGGACTCTAATAGGAAACATTTAGATAAGTACTTATAACTTAGAAAGCTAGATATTAGTTGAAACAATTAGACTTCAGTCAAAATATTGTAAAATTGAGATTAATATTGCATATAAACCGCCCTTGCTTAATATATATAAATTAGCGAAAGAAACCCATGCCAACATGGGCCAAAAAAAAAAAAAACCAAATATATAATCCAATGTGAAAGCAAATCTGACGCAAACAAAAAAAACTTGAAATATTTGTAAAAAAGTAAAGGCTAGAATAGTTTGTAAATTCACAACTATAATTTAAATTGCAAAGTTCTGTGTAAAATTCAACATGTCAGGAAAGATACTATCATTTAACTCTACTTAACACATTTTTTTTTATATTAACTTACCTTTAATTTTTATTATACCCCAACTTTTTGTAATGATTAAATCTTTCCTATTTATTAAAAATACCAATCTATATTTGCATCGCTGCACGCAACTAACAATATTAATTAATAGCTTATTTTCTATTCTGTCATTATTAATGGAATCTCAAAAGAAATCCAATCTAGTCTAGTGGTTGACAAATCTGATGGCATAAGATTGGGTTTGTTCTCCACGTCATGTATTCGACATTCAACCTGGTGTAAGTGTGTTGCGGGGTCGTGTGCGCTCTCTGGGACGTAGTTTTGTTGGTAAAATACCATGGGTATGTATGCCATCAACACTCGTCAGAAAAAATATAATTAACTATATATACTTTTTATCTTTTGTCCACTACTTCCAAGTGCGTGTATGCCTAACTGGATTGGTGGGCACCGTTTTTGGAATGCTTGTATATATTGGTGAACTGCCTAATTAAACCCTGGTTATTTCCTCAGGAACAATATATAAAATAATGCAACAGTGGAGACTGAAAAGAACTGACAAACATGAAATTAGCATAGAAAGAAAAGCATCACAGCTCTGAAAGACAATGAGAGATTAAGCCGTTGAATTCCAAGGAATGGACAAAGAAGAAAAGCTTAATGAAAATACTGATATTTAGAGATTGAAAGGATGTTGGGGTTTTACTTGAAAGAATGAGGAGCTTGGTGGTAGGAATGATGGCTTCAGTCTTTGCATATATGATGAGATTTTGTTAAATCTGAGGATGAAACAATCTCAAATATACTAAGAGGATCATCTTATGAGGTTTCCATTCTCGCACGACTTATCAGTGGAGAGATTGTAGGGTAATCTTGTTTCTTGTGGACTTACTAGGAAATTATAGGATGGGGATAAAGATATGAAGAATATGATAGTCCGAGATTACAAAAAATTCTTGGTATAGTATTTACTACTACGCACTTTCCTTCCCAGCCGGGCCTTTAGTGCATATTTTATTGAAGAATTTATACAATCTCAAAACTTGGATTGGATTGGATTGGATTTGAGTCAGGTTCCATTAAATGGGTACCTTTGGCAATCCCTACTTCATCTAATTTTGGGTGTAGACCCATATTTCTTGGTTAAGTCCATTGGCAACTCAGGTTTTAAAGCGATTTGTGGACAGCCCTACTCAATTAGGATTCATATTGAGTGACCCAATCAGATTACCCACATTTTTCATAAGATTTTAAAAGGAAAGAAATACACTAATTTACCAAATTATGCATAATATGAAAAAAATAACATAAAATGAAAAAAATTTATTGTACCTCCACATCTTTATTAAAAAGAAAAACGTAAAGACTTTAAATGATAGACAATCCAATATTAAAAGTAAATTTAAGAGAAAAAAAGGACCCAAGAGTTGAAATTAAAATAAAAAAAAGGAGTAAATTTTATTTGGATAGATTACCCGAATTACAAAACGGGCCTAAATTTGGTCTTGCACCCGGTTCTTTCTCTTCCGGGCCTTTGGACGTTATTAGGTGTATATCATCCCTTGGTAGTATTGCCAGGATTAGAGTTAAGAGAGGTTTAATAGATAAGAGTAACAAGGTTTAAGAAATATAAACATCTTCCAAGAATAAAAAAACCCAGGCCTGAGTGAAAGTGGGCTTGGAAATTTGAACTTTTAAAATTTATAGATACCCCCTTCCCTCTTTAATGTACTGTAATTATCAAAGTTGATGCTAATATGAGATGGCCCCACCATAAGATTATGCCGGTATAAAACATTTGAATATTTATGTGTTTCACAAATTAGGGCCCATTTGGTTGACCAGCCCCGGACTGGAGCCAACCCGTTGACAACCCTATATGTGATACAGCCTAATTCAATTCTAAGCATTAAATTTGTGATACATAGAATTTAAAGAATTAAAAGGCACTCCCAAACAAAAGTATAAATGTTCTTTTTTTAAAAATAATTATGCTTTTACACTTCAATAGAAAAAGAATTTCTTACACTGTGATGATAATGAGATCAACCTCAAATTCAAACTTGATTTTTGACATAATTATAACACAAACTTCAGTTTTATGTAAATCACATAATTCAGATTAAGTTGTTCCAAATATTGGAAACAGATCTATATTCAGAATTTCTCAATACTACTTTTATTTAAAATTCAAATCTGTTTTTTTTTTTTAAATTATATGTTTGAGAAAATGGACCTTAAATATGAAATATATGATCAGATAAAAAAACAGCTTCAAAATATTTTTCTCATACAAGTTGGGTTGTTATATGCGTGTGTGTGATTAAAGCTAAGTAGTCTCTCGAAAATGAATACAGCTTAAGCTATGTACGCCCTAAAAACATATATGAATTTTCAATCTTCGAATGTAATCATCCCAAATAAGGATTCTAGGTAGAAACACACAACGATCTGATTCCAAATCAAAATGTACCGGATCCTTTGTGCAAATACCCAAATATGAATTTCTCTCGAATCCAAAAGTCAATTCCATACCCACTTAATTTGGAACTAGAGACTTTGGATTTTCGTTCAATCGGATACCCATTTCCAACCCTGCAAAGGAACCTCATAATCTCTAAAATTGTAAGGACCCACTCTAAAAAATCGAGATGATATAGATTTGTGACCGTAGGACCTATCATGAGTGGACCCCACCCTTATGATCACATGCACTCACTAATTATTTAGATTAATTATTTTCATGTTAATGTACTTATTTGCTAATCATGTAGGCTAATGCGTTATTATCTATAGCCGACCCTCATCCAATGGAACCAACCCGTGAGTCGGCCGGGAGAAAAAGAAAGAAAAATAAAGGAAGACCTAAAAATTGCATTTAGAGCGCTTCTGCAATATGATAAATACAGCTTTTTTGCCGATGGAAATAGCATCAAAAGTCGTATTTTTCCGCTTTTCAGCAAGAAAAACCTAGGGAAAAGTGGTATTTTGCGGTTATTCGCTGATTTCAGCAATGGAAAAGCAGACTTTTTGGACTTTTCCGTAGATTGCAACAATGGAAAAGCTAAATTTCTAGGTTTTGCCATTTTTCAGGTTTAGGCATCATAGTCTTTTTGCCTCTCTATTTTTTTCCTTTTCTCTTTCTTTTTGTATGGGTCCTGTCCTTGGTTTTACTTTTTATCTTTTGGATTAATTGCAGGAAATGTGGATGGTTTTGGATTTTGATCATGATATTGGCACTTAGAGGCTTAAATTAATAGGCGATTTAGCCTGTTCAATGTGCCGCATGTGATGAAATCCAGTTGTGAATCTCCGTTGTATTGGCTTACTAATGTTGTCCAATGAATTATTAGGGACATAAACAACTCTAATCAAATGCAATTGCAAAACGAAAGATTTTTATTTATTTATTTTTATTTTATTTTTCTGATTCCATCAATCAAATAATGGGTCAGCAGTTTGAAGAAAAATAGTTCATAGGACCCACTATGGTAATTTTGTTTGGGATCCAATCAATAAATGTCTGGGGCCCCATTAATCTCCAGATAATATTAAGAGTGATCTTTTTAAGAGATGGCATGCCGGGTAACTCCTCTTTTTTCTGTGTCATAAAATAATGTATGATGGTTATTAAATACTCATCTTTTAGATTTGAGAACTTAACTAGACATTTAAGTATTTTTACACCCGAGATGCATGTTTGTGCCCTTGCCTATTTGTATTCACCTGTTCTTTACTACGAAGAAGTAAAAACTGCGTGGGCTTGACTTCCGACAGTAAGGTTCCCCAAAATATGAAATTAATAAAGATAAAATCGAATGAGATGATGCCCGAAATGAGTGTTTCGAGGTCGCAATTAGAGAAATTGGGCTTCATGTTGGGGCTTAAGAGGGTAATGTCGGGTCCATGGGCATACTTCTTCAAAGGCAGGGGTGATCATGGTCTTGCATATGTAATTAAGGCCCGATTAATAATTGGGCTGGGCATGGATTAAGTGATGGAAAGCCCATAGCCCGGCCCGAATTGTGTAAGAAATGCCTATATTTTAATTTAATTAGTGCTCTCTTGCCCAATTTTGACTCATCCAAAATATTTCTTTTCTTCCCTTCCTCTTACGTGGGTCTCACTAGCGATCTCACTTTGTGATGCAGCTTTTCTAATCAATGTTGGCAGTCTTTAAATCATAGTGGGCCTAAACACAGCTGAGTTTGGCCACATATATCAATAACTTCTTCATGTCCTATTTATTGTAGTTCAAAATTCTGTTATATACCCAATAAAGCCATTAACCAAGCAACTTCTGAAATCTAAACAGCTCAAAACTACAATTTTCCATTGAATTTGCAACATGACAAATTTCAATCTAGTTGGGACTGATTTGACATCACTAGAAGTAAAATTTAGAAGGACCAGGAGCTCCATGTTCAAAATAAACAACTTTTGGATAAGATGCAGATCGGATCCTCTGGCACAACCATTACATGGTAATATTGCAAGGTAATATTGCAACAGTTTCCCCGAACTCCACCTTGGGCCCACAAATCTACCCACAAATTTGTCAAGATCGTTCCAGATGAATCCTAAAGTTTCGACTCAAAATGAGTGGGTTGTTATGTTTTCATTTTTTATATATAATATCACGTACTTTGATATAATAATAAAGAAACTAGCCCTACAAGAAGGATCCCCAATTGTGTTTTGTTACTCTATCGTTGCGACATGGTACTCATGTTTGATCTCTATACCATATAGATTTTCATTACCAGGTAAATGGGTTGCTTCCTAAATTTGCAGCTCACCTAATTATAGTCCACTCAGAGAAATGCCTCTTTCATTTCATGTTATAGGAAATATTAATTCTTGTGTCAAATGCCAAAGCTTGCTACCGTGACTCCTTTTTTTTTTTTTTTGCTCTCTAATCGTCGGATGGGAGTTCCTTATATATCGACTACAAAAAGAAATGAAACTATGGATTCTTTCATTTTATGTTAAATGAAATGTGAAAGGTCCGGAATGAATTGGGGTACTGTTGCAGCTTTACCGCTGCTTGCATGTATATGTAGTAAAGTTTCATTTGCAACTTTTCCTTCTCTAAGAGGAGGAAATGTTGCACTAGACAGCCTTCCCATTAGTTTTATCGGTGGTAAAGAGGCATTTGCAACTTTTCCTCTACTCTGAGCAGGGGAAAAGTTGCATTTGCTCATTTTCCACCGATTCATTCGGCAATAACCCTTCAGTTACAGCTTTGCTATTTTTTGTTTCTTTTTCTTTTTGTTTTTGCTACTTTTTGTTTCCTTTTCTTTTAGTTACATGTGGGTTGGTTCATGGGTCGGGGTTTAGGCCCGTACAATGATGGAAGGTCATGCATGATTAATGTTTAGATGCAATAATATCAAATCACAATAAGTATATAATAAATTGCTTGTTTGGTTAATTTACTTTACCGATAAAGTGAAGTGAATGTTTAATATAAGAGAGAACAAAAGTAAATGTATCTCGGTTTGGGTCGGCAGTAATTCTAAATTTGTAGCTTTACTGCTGCTACTATCAGCCGTAATTTTTTTTTTTTTTTTTTTGGCGTAAGGAGATGTGTCGGGCCATGGGTCTGAGTCCTGTCCACACGGTGATGCATGAACACGCACAATGCAATTAAATAAAAAAGAAAATATAAAACTAATTTATTTAATTAATGAGTTAAAAGCGTCCGGAAAGGGTGGGGTTCACTCGTGTAAAAGTGTCGCGAAAGGGGTGGGGTTCACTCGCTATGGGTCTACATTCATAAATCACTATCATTTCGTTTTTGGGATGAGGTAATATAAGTTGCGTATGGATCTGGCACTCCAAATCCAAATCCAAGATGAGATGCGGATTGCATTTTATAATCAGATAAAATAGCTTAAAAATATTTTACTCATACAAGTGGGGGCTGTTAAAGTGTATATATATATATATATATATATATATATATATATATGGGAGCTGCTCTCCTCAGCTGCAGCTGAAATTTAATTTCAGCTGCAGCGTGTGATAGGCTCGTGTGGCAGTGGCAGTGGCAGTGGCAGGATCAACTCAATCACATGTTTAGAAATCAAGCCCAAACTTAGTCTTGATTAGAAATCTAGCTGAGCTGAGCTAGTCTTGACAATGCATAACAAGCTTAAGATCAACTCAATCACACGCTGCAGCTGAAATTAAATTTCAACTGCAGCTGAGGAGAGCAGCTCCCTATATATATATATATATATATATGATTAAAGCTAAGTAATCTATCGAAAATGAATGCAGCTTAAACTATGTATGCCCTTAAAACGTATATGAATTTTTAATATTCGAATGTAATCATCCCGGATCAAGATTCTAGGTAGAAACGCACAACAATCTAGTTCCAAATCAAAATGTTCCGGATCCTTTGTGGACATACCCAAATATGAATTTCTCTCTAATCGAAAAGTCAATTCCATACCCACTTAATTCAGAAGTAGAGACTTTGGATTTTCGTTTAATCGGATACCTATTTCCAACCCTGCAAAGGAACCTCATAATCTCTAAAATTGTAAGGACCCACTCTAAAAAACCGAGATGATATAGATTTGTGACCATAGGACCTATCATGAGTGGACGACACCCTTATGATCACATTGCACTCACTAATTGTTTAGATTAATTCTTTTCATG
Source organism: Persea americana (assembly GCA_029852735.1). NCBI lineage: Eukaryota > Viridiplantae > Streptophyta > Magnoliopsida > Laurales > Lauraceae > Persea > Persea americana. Next base: position 49,249,353 of record CM056817.1, on the reverse strand, counting down.
TTAACTTACTTATTTGCTAATCATGTAGGCTAATGCGCTATCATCTAGAGCTGACCCTCATCCAATGGAACCAACCCGTGAGTCAGCCAAGAGAAAAAGAAAGAAAAATAAAGGAAGGAAGACCTAAAAATTGCATTTCCTTTGATCACATGAACCATGGTAAAGTATGCAAAAAATAACTACTTTATAACTCTCTCTCCCAATTTGCTTTAACATATACTTCATCTCACCTTGTACCATGATATGACATCAGTTTTTATTTTACTTTAGCACACCTGTAAACAAGTTACTTTTTATTTACCATATAAAACTACGATAAAATGTGATAAAGTAAAGTGAAAAAAGAAACTACTTTACAATTCCTTCCTACTTTACTTCACCATATACTTTATCCCACATTTACTTTACCCCACTTTTGCCATGCTGTAAAATTTACTTTTACTTTACTTTACTATATATGTAAACAAACACATCATAATGGATTTGGTGAACTAAAGCATTTACTTTACTTTACCACTTTGTAATTATCATTTTGTATGATTCTTATCTTGTTGAAAATTTTCTAAAGGGGGGAGTGTAAGAGAAAATATTGAGCTTCTTGAAAGATAAGAATCGAATCTTCAAACTTGTCTTGGGTTACCATTTACCAAAGGCACCAAAATTTCTTTTTTAGAAAATGAAAGATTACATTCTATAAAAAATTATTTTCTTGTATTTTCTTATGCATCCAATCAGGCCCTAAGAGTGATCATTTTAAGAGATGGCATGCCGGCTAACTCCTCTTTTGCCCGTGTCATAAAATAATGTATGATGATTATAAAATGCTCATATTTTAGATTTAAGAACTTAACTAGACATTTAAGTCTTTTTAAACCCGCTATGCATGTTTGTGTCCTTACCTATATGAATTCACCTGTTCTTTACTACGAAGAAGTAAAAACTGCGTGGGCTTTACTACGAAGAAGTAAAAACAGCGTGGGCTCGACTTCCAACTGTAAGGTTCACCAAAATATGAAATTAATAAAGATAAAATCCACTAAGATGATGCCCGAAAGGAGTGTTTCGAGGCCGCAGTAAGAGATTTTGGGCTTCATGTTGGGGCTTAAGAGGGTGATGTCGGGTTTCACGTACCGTGAGCATTTCTTACACAATCTGGGCCGGGCTATAGGCTTTCCATCACTTAATCCAAGCCCGATCCAATTATTAATCGAGCCTTAATTACATATGCAAGACCGTGATCACCTAGTTATGTAAGTGATGCGGATCAATTTGCATAAATTGACGGGGATCAAGAAAACTAATCATCTATATCTAGGTGGGCCAAAGGGATCAATTGGGCTTCAAACAATACCCAAATAATTTGGACTGCGTCAGTTTTTTTTTTGGTACCCCAGCTAGGGTGGCTGGGACCTTCTTATTTTATTTTATTTACTTTTGCTTATTTACAAACAGGGAGTTAATGCGGAAACATGGAATTCGGAGAGATTCTCCAAAATTGCCTTTTTCCTTTTCCAAATTGTCCTTTCCTCTTTCCTCTCAAGAATGGAAGTGGTTGAAATGAAACACTATCTTGGACCCTACTAATTAAAAATCTCACATCTATTTTTTTTTATGAGACGTGGCTAAATTTTATGCTAATATCATTTGGCCCCGGCATAAAATTGAGGCAATATAGAGAGCATGAGATTGATGAGATGAGCATCTGCCCAAGGAATTCTCTTTTCCCCTGCCTTGCTTGGATGTTGGAAAGAGTGGAGGTTTCCTTTTTCTTTTCTTGAAAGGTCATGAAAGCAAAATCTCCAGAGACAAGAGAGGGAATTTTCCCCACTTAATTCTCTCCCCACCTCTAATTTTCTCAAATTGCACACCAAACAAAAGTAGAGTTATAAATGGGATTTCTTCCCATCAAGTTCCTCTTTGATTTTTATGCCTAGTGGAGAATCTCCACTTTTACTTTTCCCACATCCAAATGCCTACTTTGGGCCGTTCTTTTCTTGAAAGGTCATGAAAGCAAAATCTCCAGAGACGAGAGGGAATTTTCCCCACTTAATTCTCTCCCCACCTCTAATTTTCTCAATTGCACACCAAACAAAAGTAAAGTTATAAATGGGATTTCTTCTCTTCAAGCTCCTCTTTGATTTTTATACCTAGTGGAGAATCTCCACTTTTACTTTCCCACATCCAAATGCCTACTTTGGGCCGGGCCTGGCCTGATTTTAAGCACCATTAACCACAATTGTACCTAAATGCAGATCACTTTTATAAATGGACAGAGCTCAGGCTATTAACTTAAAGCCTGTCCTGTTAGCCTGATCAAGCCCAACACATTCCATCCGGCTTCTGGCCCAGTATTTTATATGGATCAAATACGAATTGGTAAAATCCTATATTCTCACAAGCAGCATCCCTCGTGGCTGAGTGGCGTCAGCACACATCCTAATTTTGGTCCAAATTGGCACATATCCAGGTGGGCCCATCAACTTTGCTCACGAACCTCACTAGAACGCTTCTCAATACATACGTACATGGTATCATGCTCTTTTTAACAGGTTGATACCCATAATAGCCATTTGTGTTTTCCGGCGGCAAAAGCCCTGCCATCTTTCCTCTCAATTGAGATGTAACACTAGGCCAATTGCATATGGTTGAGTAGAACAATAAACTCATGAATCCAACCTCAGACAGATGAGCCAAGGTTTTGATGATGCTAATGATGATATCACTGAAGAAAACAAGCCCAGAGAGCTTCCAAAAGGATGGATGCTCATGCATGCTACCCAGTATTTCTAAAATTTGTAATGGCAGAAACATCGATTATCACTAATAATAACAGTAGCATCAGCCATGCTTGGATGATAAGAAGAGTTGGAAGTCCAAACTCCAAACAACAAGATCCCTCACATGAAATGAAACCGTAGGGGAGAAAAAACAATAATTCAACAAAAACTGCAGACAACTGCCTCGAATGTTGTACCTTGTAAAAAGGAAATTGTGAAGAAGCTACCACACTAACAATGCATTTAAAGTAGGACAAATAGAACCCAGTGGTATTAAGCTTTGAAGCCACGGCTATTTCTCCTGCCCCTAGCTTTCTCAAACTTCCTGCCCTTGGAACGGACATAGGGTTTGGTGTGGCTGTGGGGTACTCCAGGCGCCTTCCCAAAATGTTTCACAGCCTCTCTAGAATTCTTAGGCCCCCTGAGAAGAACCTGTGGGCATGACAAATGAACAGATGAGAGTAGTGTGCTTCTAATTAGCACAAATTGAAACTTGATCAAGCAGTGGATTTCACCTACCGTGTTCTGTCCAAGGGGTGCCCTTAAGGCAAGTTGGTCAAAGGTTAAACATTCACCTCCAGCATTCAGGATCCGAGCTCTAGCTGTCTCCGTAAATCTCAAGGCAGTCACCTTCAATGCAGGTACTTCATAAACTCGGGTATCATCTGTAACGCAGCCTACCACCACTGCAATCTTATCTTCCTTTAAATACAAAATTATTATGAGTCAGAATTTAGCAAACAAATATATCAATAAGCAAAATAATAAAAGATAGAATTTTAATCGCATTGGGATTATGGACAATCATAAACCTACCAAGTCTTTTTTTTTTTTTTTGCACTGGTACATACACACCCACACACTACCCAAGCCCCCTATCCAAAAGACTAAGAGATCGATCCCTGACAGTACATCTATAGACAGGGAGATGCCTCACCACTGGACTACCAGTGGATTGACTACCAAGATCTAAAATGAGAAATTTTATTTAACTCCGGCTACTTTAAAAAGGAAAAAGAAAAAGGAAAATCATATCAAGGTTTTAAATATCAAAATGCATTTCATAAAATCTGGGCCAAATAAGGTGCTAAAATTGACGATATTTACAGAAGTACTTATATCACTAACCCAAATGTCTGAACCAAGTTGAACAAGAATGAATCGTCAGAGCGCGGGGGTTAAGAAGGGATACACTTGTAAGAGAGCTAAAGATCAAACCATTCTAAACTGTTGGTAAGAATGATGGCAAGTGGAGGTGGAAGCAAGAATCAAAAGAGAAAAGTGAAAGCAGCAACCTCCCAGAGAAGGTACTTGCAACAAGAATTCAAAGAAGTATTTGGCACAAGATGGTTTGATACATGATGATCAACACTTTGCATATTACCTCCACAAAGGACACCATATCAATAGTTGTTCACAATTTTAAAAAATGCAAAAACTATTTCCTTTATGAAACCAAGGTACAAAATTTTGCACCATTACAGAACTGACTTCCCAACAATCGTCCCGGGTTTTCAAGAAAAAAAATATTAAAAGATAAAATTGCATTAACCTTTTGAAGATGAAGTCGGCAATGAAAATAATAGAGTAGACAATCATGCAAATCATTAGTTTTATTCTAATATGGAATAAGCATTTCTCTAAACTTGTGTATCGATTTATCAAAAGCATGCATCTATGAGTAAGGAGGAGCCATTGTTAAATTGGTTGGTTGAATTTAAATGCTCATAATAATTTTAAATGAATTTTTAATGATATGTGAAAGAACTTTGTATTAAATACACAAATAATCCTGCATCACTCTAATTCAAGAAAGATATTATCATCTGCACCTTTCCCTTCATAAACTGAATCAACCTGGAGAGCGATAGTGGAGCCTTATTGACCTTGCTCATGAAAAGTCTCTTTAATATAACTGCATTGAATTTACTACCTGTCCTCCGAACCAGAAACCTGTAAAGCTGGAAATTTGAAAAACAAAAGGGTTGTAAGTGGAATGATCAAGTAAGCAAATAGACAAATACAAGATTTTTACATCTAAAAGGTCAAAACTTACATACAGATCCACAAAAGAAACACAACCCACAACCTCAAGAGTTTCAGCTCTCAATATCAAAATAAACACGTAAATAAATAAAGCACAAAACTACATTAGTTTAAATGAAATCTTAAAGACGATAAGAATATTCAATAAAAACAGTAACAGAATCACGACATGTGTGTAGATTGATCGATGCATGGATAGATAGATAGATAGAGGGAGAGATTGAGGGAGTAATACATAACCCAAAAAATATGTTACATAGGATAAACTGCAAGTTTCTCCACAGATTTAATTCCAGTAGGTAAACATTAACCAAAACCATAATCATCATCAAAGCCTTGTCCCAACTATGTTGGGGCCAGCTACGTGAATTCTGTTTCCCCATTCCAATCTTACCAAGAAAAAAAAAAAAAAAAACAGAACTTGCAAAAAGAAAAAAACATCATAAAGTGTACCCTAAAGCACATGCAGATATTAGTATAAAATACATACCGATGTGTCTCTGGCAGAATTTTGAAACTCAGCCATGGTTGAGTCATCTGAGACAGGTAAGAGTTCCTTATTTTTTATGGTTTTGAGGGGAGAGCTGACGGACTTTGGAAGCATTTATTACCTATTTCTTAATAGGCACTTTGTTGTCATCAACTTAATTTATGACAGGAGGATGACAACTTGACAAGAGACTTTTCCATCCTTGGAGAATGCAGTCACTGCATCTTAGTAGGGTGCAGAAGCCTCTTAAATGCACGGGTGGGACCCACCTTTTCATAATCCAAACCGGTTATCAGCCCTAACACCCATTGTATTCATTGTATCTAAATAATCAAAGTCAATTTCAGGGGCGCCAACCGTTCGATTTATCACTGAATTTTACACATGAGGGACTCCCTCTGTATCTGGAAAGAAAAGAAGTAAAGTCTGTTCATCAAATGTTCAAGATAAAGTAAATCCAATGGTGGCTATCCACCTAATTTGAGTAATAATTTATTTGTTGATCCCTACAATGGGTGGTAGTGAATGCAACTGGTTTGGGTTTTCATTAAGTAGGACCTGTGCATGTATTTAACAAGGGCGCTACACCATGCTACAATGCAGCGTCACTGCATTGTAGTTCTGCCCCTTGGAGATGGGTTTTTTCATTTCTTATTGGTTTTGTCCTGATTTGGTTTTCTTGTTACATCAAGAAGCAAATCAAGTAAGCTTGCTATTAGTGGAGGAGAAGCAATCATGTTTGGGTTCCAACCAACCTTTGATAAAGAAGAGAAACCTACTAGAAACTCCAAGCAAAGGAGACCCCTCCTTTCTCTTCAATTTTCTATCAAAGCAGATCTTTTCTATTAACCCTTTCTTAGTAGTTTTTATGGGTATATGCAAGTATCTCTTCTTATTTATGATTTCATGTAGAATTTGTATCCTTCGGGTGTTATAGATCCTGATGGACAGGTGATTGCCTTATCCCCAACAACTCTCATGGACACCAACAAGTTCTTGCGAGTTAGAGTAGCCCATCTGTTGTCAGTGATATGATATCGCATCATTCATCTAGCCGTGGGTCTTCAAATCTGCATATTGATAGGCGACCAAGTTCTGAAACCAATACAAAGTGCCCGAGTGGGGAAATCCAAAAATAGGCTTTCTAGATACAAAATGAGCATTGCGTGTGTGCAACTAAATGCTGATGTTTGCATGCAAATTCCCACGTGGATGAGTTAGTTTGACACAAGTGGCCCAGAATTACTAGATCAAATCCATTCAAACCACAGGCTTCCTTGAATATGAACTCAGCCAATTTCACTTTATTTAGAGCAACGTACACCTTTGGATCAATATGAGTGTTGAAGTAAGAGGACGGACTTAGGTCAATACTTGATGTCATTTTTCACATATTATTCAATCCAATGGTTGATATACTATGGCTGAAGTGAAATTTAGGCTGCTACCCATTCATAGGGGGGTGTTAATATGGATGACCAAGATCAAGAAATTATAGGCCATGAATGTGCCCATGGTAAACCATACAAGGGAGATCCCATGAGGGCATCTGCATAGGATCAATCTTCATAACAATAATCACAATAATAATTGATATATATATATATATATTGTCTCAACCTAACAAAAACCCCTTATTTAAAGCCACACAAGAAATAATGGTTTGGTTCAACAAACCCACGATAATTCCTTCAGCCCCAATCTAGGGATGTAAAGGGTTCAGATCTAGGGTGGAACCATGGTGGATCTAGAAACACATCCAACATTATAGATTAAATCAGGATCCAACGCAGAACCAACATGATATATCTGGTTGGAAGAAGCAGATTTGGTTCTGGATCCGGATCCAAAATCAAAGGCGGAGTGCATTAGTCTAATTGAATAAAAGGGCTTCAAAGTATTTTTTCTTTTTTAAATATACAAGTGGTGCTATTAAATGGTGTAAAATTAAAGCCACGTAGACTCTCAAATATCAATTTTACTCGAGCAATATATGACTCAGAACCTATATATTTTTCATATGTGGATGTAAATGTATCGGAGCCGGATTCAAATACAGTCAACTATCTGGATCCAAAATCCTCCTGGATCAAAAAATAGGTTTCATACCCGGTTTGAGAAAAATACAGATGATGCATTGTTCCCTCCTCTTGCAACCCATACTTTCTTCAAGACCATACCATAAAACTATCCTTGGACAATCTTATCTATCCAATAAATGTCCTTCAAACAACCTACTTAAATTTAACTGCAAATGATCCATGAACCAACCAGTGTAGGAAACTTTTACTACATTATGCACACAAGACAGGGCCACCAAATCAACGGTTATAGTAACAAACAGTAGAACCGGCAGACCACTAGCTGACTGAGCAAATAACATGCAACTTTCTCAGCCAGACAATGTGCTTTTCTCGATTTGCTTCCAATTTCATTCAATCTAGAGTTTTCACATCTACACATTTCATCGATCCAGATCGCTTCAAAAAAAAAAAAAAAATTCCTCAAATGGGAAAGTCCAAACCCCAATAATTCGACCATCAGCATGTAAATCAGGACGAACACTACACATTTACAAACAGAAAAACCAGAAACTCCAACATTTCCATAAAAAATCAAAGCCCCATTAACAGAAAGAGGGTACATATCCAGAAACACCAAAAATCATTCATTTCTTAGCTGAAATCTTGCGAATAATCAACTGTGAAGTAGTAGAGATGGTTGAAGTGAAAGAAACCCTAATCATAACCATAACGAACCTTGACAATGAGCTTGAGATAGATATCATCAGATTTGGGAGCTGTCCTCCTCGTCTTCTTGCTCTTGCCACCGGCCACTAGATCTATCCCCTGCCATCAGAGAATCAGAAAACAGATCAAGATTAGATCCCTTAGAAATTCAAAAACCCTACAAAGACGAAGGACGGAGAGGAGGAAGGTCGAAGAAACCATACCATCTTCGCCTCGTTAGGGTTTTTCTCCGCGGTAGAAGATTAGGGTTACAAAGGAAGCTTTTGTAGGGAAGAGGATTTTAGGGTTTTGGAGATAAATAGAACTCGCACCCGCGGGAGTGACGGAAAATGTAGTCGTGGGCCGTGAAGTCAACGATCAGTCAAAGCCCAGTCCTACCGACCCATTTATTATAAGGACTGAGTTTTATCCTTGGCCCAGCTCCACACGCTTGAAGAAAAATTTTCTCCTACAATCCAAGGTTGTGTAGGGACCACCTTTGGTCAATTTACCCGGTTCAAACCGAAATCTCAATTAAGAACTATTCCTTATCCGAGTGGTAAGGAGCGTTAGTTCTTTTTTGGCTGTCCCGAATTCGAATCCTGGGTACGTCACCTCTTTTCATTTGTGCGGGCTCTTTTCCCATTTGTGTGGGCTTTCTTTCTATTACTGCAGGCCTTCTTCCCACTTAAGTGGGCTACCTTCCCGTGTGTATGCAGGCTCTCTCTTGGGTCCGAGCCCCCTTTGCTGGAGTAAAAAAAAAACCCCAAAGTTCAATTGATTTGGCATGAGGCCCACCCAATAGACCCTCAACTTCATTCAATATTTAGTTGGTCTTTTTTTTTTTTTCGTTCTAGTCAAGGGTATCATGAAGGTCTTTAACACGACAAGACTAATATCCCAGGTGACGGCCACTGTACCCACACGACCGCATGAGAGGTAAATTCGGGGCGGGTTTCCAACATAAGAGTCTAGAGAAAACTTGCACTTTATGCCACTCCACCAACTTCCAAGCCAGTAAGACTGACAAATCTAGGGTAAGAAAAATCCGCAAAGCCTAAATACTAGGCATATATCTAAGTGGGGCTCACGATATTGCCCCTACATCTCAATTGAGGGCTCAAGGCTCTTTTACATGACGGCCGATCATAGATAGGTGATGCCCCTCTAAAGTTTCGAAGAAATCCTTACCAGCCATTGGCACCACCACACGACCTTTATTGGCATTGGCTCAATTCTCTCTTCAACTTGAGTGAGTGGTTCTGTCAGATTGACCATGTTTGTTAGAAATATAGTGGTATAGTTCCAACATTTTCGATTCAACGATGTCAATTGCTTCCGCGAGAGAAAATTTTGGTCCAATATGAAGATCATCGTGTGTGGTTTGGATGATCAGTGTGCATAAAAATGAGTAAAACAACAGAAGCAAAAAAAAAATCTTGGGTTATGGCCAACAAAAGGTATGAAGGTTTTTTTGTGGTGACGGGCACCGCCTGCACCCTGAATCCGCCCTTGGGCCCAATCATAGCTCATGATATTGTCCATCATTCGTGAGATTGGTGTGGTATGAAGCTTTTTTACCTTTCTTCCTCCTTATTTTTTCTTGTACTTCTTTTATAGTGCGCTTTTAATATTTTTAATAAGGAAATGTTCTGGGTCTGAGACTGACCCGTTGATACCTTTATCCCAAGGGAGATCCTTTCTCATATATCTCCTTGAGAACACTAAGGCCCTATTTCTTTCCAAACATTTCTGATAGGAATCTGGCTGTGAATTTCTGAATTCCAATAAGAAATTCTATGTTCATTTACTAGATTCGCAGCATTTGAGGCAAACATCATTTTAGAATTCCAAAAAAGTGGAATTTCCAGATGCTAACCCTTGCTCCAGCATTTACAAATTCTGGCATTTCGGGAGGCTTCCTTAGAACTCTGGCTCTTCTCAACTGTCAAAGAAGAAATATTAATCAATATGGACTTGGTGGAGATTGCACTGCAATTCCTTCTTCGGGTTGTTGCCATATCTCAAGTGGGTCTCCATAAGGCCTCCATTGATCCCCGAAACAACCCACCTTTCCAATTTCTGATGGCTCCAATCGCTTGTTGGGTATCTCCAAAGAATAATTCCTATTGCAGTGATCTATATGAAATCTCCTTGAAGGGAAACCAACTTGAATGGGCTGAAATAGTAAAGGGATCTATATGAAATCTCTTTGAAGAGAAACCAACTTGAATGGGCTGAAATAGTAAGAGGTTCTTGTCCAAGAATCATCCCATTTTCTTAAGAATTTGTTGCGACTTTGAAGGATTCTACCCACATGCATGTGATTGAAGATAAAAGAAACTCACCTTTGGAGGCAGATGTTGCAAAGACACCCACTTTGTAGAACATAAATCGAACTCTCTCTTTCTTATTTGAGGTTGTAGAGATGATGTGAGTGGGTCCCACTATGTCTGAATTATTTCAAGTGGGACGGTGACTCCACAGACTACTTCTACTGCTATTATTATTATTATTATTATTATAAAATGCATAAACATGTAAAATCCCACTCAAGAATTTAAGTAGTTATGAGATGAAAAATTTGTGGAATTCAAGTTGCATGAAATTCTCAGGCAAAAATTCTAAGATGAAAGAAATAGGAAATTCATAAATGCCAGGATTCAGCAGCATTTTAGAATTCCAGCATCTCAAATTCTGTAAATTCCAGCAGACATGAATTTCAGGAATTCTTGACCCTGTTTCTTTAGTGGAATTTCTATCAGGAATTCACTATGTAAAGGAATTCCTAGACATGATGTGACAAGCTGTCCCTTGGAATTTCTGAATCCCATGTTTCTTTACTAACATTTCTGGATTCCAGCTACATAAAAGTTCTCTTTTGACCTTTGGGAATTCAGGAATTCCATTTCCTTTGCATTTTGGTGAAAGGAGCATCCAGGAATTCTACTATGTCTGGAAATTTAGGAATTCCCCATATAGAAATTCCTGAAATTCCAGCAAAGAAATAGGCACTTGAGAAACAGTGGCATCCTTTCAAGCCCATGTATGTCACCATCTTGCTATGTAAGCTTCAAAGATTAGAATTTCGTTTGGGAGTGAGGCCCGCCCAAATGATTCTAGACAACTTATTTAAAATAACTTCACTTTAGAACATGGTAAAGAAGTTACCCCTTACCCCCTTGGAGGGAGATGCTGTAGAAGAAAGAAAGATTCAAACGTAAAGAAAAGAATGAGCTGGGGAGAGAGAGATACTTGTGCTTCTCACATGGCTTAATTCTAAGGTAAGCTCACATTCTTCATCTTTGACATATATCATGTGATTTCCATGGGACATAACAGTAACATGCATAATACAAAGGCAACTTGCCTGGTTAAAAATGGACCTTAGATCACATGAGGACTCATTTGAGAAGCCAAGTTACCAATACTCATTTTATAAGGAGCAAGATCTGAGCTGTTCTTTCAGGGGATGCTGTTACTTTCTTTTTCTCTTCCTGCTTGTTGGTTTAATGGTGTTGGGCGCGGCTGCACTAATTATTGTATTTGTGTTGAGGCCCAGAAAGCCCACCTTTGCTCTGCAGGCTCTCCGGCTGGATTCGCTTAGGCTCAACACCACCAATGGCTCAAGTATTTATGCATCATCTGTTTTCTCTCTCTTGTTCAATGCTCAAAACCCCAATAAAGTTGGTATAAGATATAGCCCTTCACAGCTCTGTGTACTCTATAGGGGGATCCCTGTAGGAGTAGCTAAGCTCCCTGAGTTTTATCAACCTGCTCATAGCAAGAATGTGAGCGTGCAGACTCAGGTCATGTTTGATCGAGTAAATGTTAGTCAGATAATACACGGTGATCCTTCCAAGGGCTACACTGGAAAAAGCCTGGTCACGATCCGGGTCACAGGCGATATCAAAGCTCTTGTGCGCGTCTTGCATGTCACCCTACCGAAGATAAAGGTTTAACCCATTTGCACATGCAGTTGTACATGCTCAGAACTCAAGATACTTTCCAAGTCTTTGCCTAATTTTGCTTCTAATTTTAACTCAATGCAGGTTGCTCTAGATTGCATGATTGGTTTTGACTATAGAAAGATTATATTCAGTAAAAGCATCCATTTTAAAAAGGAACACAAGGTATGAAACTGCCTTCAGTTTTCCCCGTTTCAAAAGCACTCATTATTCTAATGCCTTTTGTCTCATGCTCATACATCTCATGCAGGTCCTATCTCATTCCCGAACTTATTCAGAGAAGTGCTCTTTCACAGTTTATATATGAGATGCACCCACTCAGAAGATTCACAAAGAGAAAGATGAAATCTTCGATGGCTTTGATCTTATGGCATCAGAAACCCACCATGTAATGCAAAATATGAGTAGAGAGGCAAAATTTGCATTTCATTTTGTTGGCCACGGCATCAAATGGAATAGGACCTGTCTAAATTGAGAGGAACCACAAATGATGAACAATGTGAAGCCTTTACAGGGATGACTGCAAAAGCATAATTGGGGAAAAAGATGGGCCAATTTTTATTTTTATTTCATGTTTAGATGACTTCATTAGTTTAACCATGGGCCATGCATGTTTCACTGGAGATCCACATTTGTACTTTCTAAAGAACATTTATTTATGCCAATCCTAGATGGATGGATAAGACTGATGTTGAAGATAACCACATGATCCTGTAAAGCATATGCACTGTAGGTGACAAAGTCTCAAGCCAAAAATGACACATCCCAAATCCAGTTCAATTTCCTTTTCTGATCTCGCAAGATGAGCCATTTGATTGAAAATCAAATCTATCATGACATAGAAGTAACCAAGTACCAGAAAACAGAAAACAGAAAACTGTGAAATCGTAGTCCATTCTTTATGGAAGGAATAAATGGAACACTACCTTCCTATTGCAATCTATTGAATAGTCGCAACAATTCCTACAGAATGACAGTTATTCAAAGCAAAACAAGGGAAATCATACAACACACATTCTCTCACACACACATAGCTCCAGCTCAAAAGAGAGAGGAGCTCCAACCTTTGTGATACTACTCATCCACAGAAAGAGGGACCGACTGAGCCTGCAATTCATGAAAGCATACAAAAGCATTAGATCATAAAAAACACAGTGGCACTCACCCAAACATTGGTCCAGACTGTCATCATCCAGAAAATGCATATGAACACAGATTGAAACATGTTGAGCTTCTTCATAAACATATTTCGTGCTAGTGAGTATGCAAGGAGATCATACCAGTTTGCGGTATTTAAGGGCGAAAAACATCTCAAGATAACGTCGTGTCTCACGCCTATCAAGCTTTGAGACATACTTCCAGAAGCCATAAACACCAGCCAGTGTCATCAACCTCTCAGAGTAGATCTTCCATGTATACCTGCAATATAGATGGGGCAACAAAAGAGGCTTACATATAATGATTTTTATACAGTGGTCGGCCTTGATTACAGGTGTCTTAATCAAATAAGCATTCTGTAAAGGTGGGAGCATATCTCAATGAAAAGAACAAGTATCTGGTGGGACACACTAAGAAATGCAATGATGACTCAATGAATCCCAATCTTCTGATTTGTTGACCGCTTGTGGTACTGTTACGTTTACAAGTCAAGTATCAGATAGGCCTGTCAGATGGCAAACTTTTCTGAAGCATTGCCTTTCCACAGTGAGACCCACAAGATAAATGGTCAGGATGGCTAGAAAGTAGCACCCAGCAGTACAGATTGCTTGCCCAAATGAATAATTGATACCAAGTAGAGAGCTGTATGTCTTTCCTAAATTGAAAATTGCTTAAGAAAAGGTGAAAATAAGCATTTCATTTACTTTTCATTAATGCGTTTCAGTCCTCCTTGTGAGATTCTGTCCCAGTGGCTTGGATCTTCCTTGCATTTTTCAAAGAAATCAGTGATAAGCTCAGAGGCTTTATCACCTTGATAGGGATCAATGTGGAAGCCTGAAACCCCATGTACTATAATCTCAGCAGGCCCTCCATGAACAGTAGCAAATGTGGGTAGACCACAAGTCATGGCTTCGACAACTGTGAGTCCAAAAGCTTCATACAAGGCAGGCTGGAACCAGAGAGAAAGATCCCATCAAAAATATATAGAAATAGAAATTAATAGCAATAATTTTATAGAACAGAGATTCAAAGAATAGTATGTAATACTAAGGGTAATTACACTTCCAGTAATTTAAAAGAGAAGACACACAGACCATACTTTTCTACACCTGATTTTATAGACAGATAAATAACAAGCAACATTCCAATATGCTCATGGACCAACTTTCCTAAGTAGAGTTTGCCTTTTCTCTCTCAATATGTGTGTGTGTGTGTGTGTGAGAGAGAGAGAGAGAGAGAGAGAGAGAGAGCACTAAAAAACTTGCTAATGACCTCAGATCTAGGTCAGGACATAGGATAGACAGGCAGCAGTAGATGATCATCTTTTTCCAATCTACGCAAATCAGGTATCGATAGACTTGATTATATATATACACTCAATATTATCCAACAAAATACAGCATGTAGCAATGTAGTCTACCTGTATAAATGCACCTTTCGTGTCAGCTATGTAGCGATATAGCTCACCATTGCGCACACGATTCATTTGGGCAGAAATCCATCTGAACTGACCATTCAAGTTGTATGTTTCAATAAGCGACTTCATTTTTTTCATTTCGTCTTGCTCCTCTCGATCCTTTGACTCCTTCCCATGGTCACCGCAAACCACTACAAGGTTAACCAGCTCTCTCAGACGGGTGTTCTTGCCAAAAAACTCAACCAGCCCGGTTAGGTTCTTAACACGATCAAGTCTTGCCATTGAAAATATAATAGGCTTATTTCGGTCTTTCAACATGCATCTGCAATAATCCCAATGGAAGAAAAAATCACTACACATGCCAACATGCCCATAAGATTGTAAGAAAATATTAACAAGTGAACATTATAAGCAGAACTATTCAGTCATAATGGATCAGGTCATGTAGAGTGGAACCCATTTTATGGTGGCCCAGATGAGTAATCGAATCGGCCTCTATTGTAGATATGAGAGCAGAGATTCTTAACACTTCAATTAATGGCCTAGACATAGACAGTTAAGAAACAGAACAGTACAGATAAAGGGGTTCATATTTGACAGCTGCAATTTCTAATCAAGAAATTATTCAGAGCATCTCTCATCCTTGGTCTAATCATGCCAATTGTCTCAATCACTAAAACAGAGGCTAACTTATATGATATGGGGTACCATCAGAGTCAGGGCCCAACTTCACACATCTATGGTCTCTACAGATACTGAGTCCGATCTGATGACACAATGGATCGGTTTGGCTTGGATCCAAGTTTAGATACTATCAGTCAGTTCGATCCACATTAACCCTGATCCAACTCATTTACATCCATTTTCTATTCCCAAAAGCGGTGTCTTACATATGTTGTCTAGTATAGCAGACAATGAGCGTCCTTTTTTTTTTGGTACCCCAGCTAAGGGGGCTGGGACTCCATCGAGCCCTTGGGTGAGGTAAGGGAGCCCACGGGTGAGGGAAGGCGGCATGCCCAGGGGTCGATCACTGGGCAGCCATGTGAGAACTAACACATCTTACCACTAGGGTAAGATGCCGTTCTTAACAATGAGTGCCCTTGTTAAAAAGATATGGAAAACAGATACCCAATACTTACATATGTTCTGTGTTCTGAACAGGACTGTAAAGCAGCTCTTCGATTTCTGGATGAAGAGCAGTGAGTCGATTTTGCCTCTCGGAGAATGAGAAATAAATAGCCATATCCGCTCCAGGAGAGACAATGTTGAACTTGGGATCAAATACATCAATCCCATGAACAACTCTGTAAAGTCCAGGGAGAGTGAAGGCAGTGTGGCTCTCGTACTGTCCAACAGTGTCCTTGCTGAAAAAAGTGGAAAACATAAGTCAAATCCAATAAGGCCATTTGTGCAGGGGAAAAAAAGTAAAGCATACCACTATAAGGACATTCAATTAAGGGGCCTCAGGGTACTTGCAACTAGCAAGGGGACTGTTTTCTGTTTAACTCTGGATACTTGCTACTTGCAAGGGGATTGTTTTCTTCTTAACTCTGGTACTTGCAACTTGCAAGGGAATTGTTTTCTGCTTGACTCTCAAAACAATATAATAATGCATACTTAGAGTTACTGTTGAACTCTTGGAAGGTCAAAACAGTTACATGGTATAAAGGGTTAGAAGGATCAAAATCAGTTCAAGGAGTAAACAGGTAAAACTCAGGAGGCTTACACCGTAAAGAGTTACAAGAGTGCAAACATCCCCCAAGTGTAAACAAAAGACATTGTAAAATATGGCTAGTCTGAATGTGATCACCACAAAAGAAAATACAAAACAAGAGTTTACACAAAAGAGCACAAAAAAAGATGAGGGCAAAGTTCACGGCAATAAAATATATTCAATTCAGTAGACACAAGCAGAATTCAAGTCCCCCATTGTTGTGTAGTTGGAAGGCATCAGTACATGGAAAGAAGAGGTGGGTGTGGGGTGGGGTTGGGGGGTGGTGGTGGTGGTGGTGTTGGGGTGGGGGTGTGGGGGGGGGGGGGGGGGGGGGGGGGGGGGGGGGGGGGGAGTGGCAGTAGGGCAACATAGATGTGGTGAGGAGCATTTCCCAGGCAAGCAACATTAATTAAGGATAATGGTTATGTCTGCTGGTTTCAGCCTCACCTTAACCAATATCTTTGGTTTCAGTCTTACCTCATCTGATAATATAGTTCAACAAAAATATCCACACACTGACAAACACAAAAAGGATGGGGAAAAACGACAAGAAAAAAGGCCACCAAGGAAACTTGCAGAGATGAATCGAAACTATAAAAACTTGGAAATTTAACTTGACTGGGAAGGTCGCTCAGCTAAGAAACTTGGGCGACTCTACCAACTACATGGTTAAAGTTGGACCCACTCATCTTGGTGATCTACCATGTTGACTTAGTCCAATCAAGGAAAGTAAGAAGTTTTTAAAATATGATTAAAGCATGGACGAACTTGACAAGAGCCAAATCCTAGATAACTTGAAACCTAGTAGAGTACTCAGCACCTCATCCAAGTTCTCCACATTTGGCAAGTGTTAACATACTTTTCTTTCTTTCCTTTTTTTTTTTCTTTTTTAATTGATAACTGTAAATTATATAGAAGAGAAAGGAAAGAACAAGAAGTAAGTGCTAATATTCTTTTGTTCCACTTGCAAGCGATCAATCAAGTTATTCCACTTGTAAAGATCAAAACCTTTGACCATGTCTAAGCAAAATCAATCAGGTCAAATTTCTTCACATTTGATTAAGTTTCCAAACACAGATTTTCAACTCCCAAAAGAGTAACAAGAATACTTATTGGCTCTCGCCTTTTTAAGAACAGTAGCACAGCAAAAAGAGGTATATACCAAAATGCAAAAAGAGAGTATCCTTTTTTTTCAAAATTAGGGACAAGGCAGAATGAGAGAGAATACCTTCCTGCAATCTCTTGGTATGTACTGGTGATAATGAAATCTGTATGGTTCATGGCGATAAGGTCAGCCGTAAATTGGCATGAAAAATGGTATTTCTCATCAAATTTCTTCCAATATATGTCTGAGTCTGGATACTTTGTTTTCTCCAATGCATGAGCAATGGTGCACTGCATAAGCAAACAAACAGACAATAATCAGAAAGATATTCAAGGCAAAAGAGTCAATTTTTGTGCAACAACCATGCAACAGTGTTAATGACAAACAATTTTTAGAGTACAAACCTGCGTAACTCCTAATCTATGTGCAAGCAAAGATGCAACGAGATTTCCATCACTGTAGTTACCGATTATCAGATCTGGTGTCGCATGCAACTCTCCAGCAATTTCATTTGCAACATCCTAATAAAAGGATAGAAATTTGAGAAGCTGAATAGATCACAAGTGTATATGATTGGTGTATAAGACTGTCTCAAAGGAGAGAGTAAGCGGATAATTTCTGTCAAAACTTTACCTCTGCAAATGTCTCCAAGTAGGGCCATACATCAAACCGTGAGATCCATTTACGAACCACACCCTTCTCAGTTCGGAAGGGGACCCGCAGAATGCTTGAATGCTTTGTTCCAAGAACTTTCTCGAGACGCTGGTTGCAAGTAGTCCCTACTGCGTCAGGGAGCAATCTAGTCACCTGGATTGGCCACAACAGAAACATCAGTGGGCAAGGTCAAACATTCATCCAACTGCCACAACAAACACTAGAAACTCAGAAAAGAATGCCAAATTCTAGGTGTTCAACTTGGGTTGCTGTATGTCAGGAAACAATCAATATATTTAACAATCCAGCCATTACAAATGCAGGCGATTGTCCTTACTATGAGAATACGAGGTGTGATATCCAACCCTTGCTGCTTGCTTCTGAGAAGCATCTCATCCTCCAGGGCACGAACTTGATCCAAAATGTAAACAACCTGCAAATAGAATTTTCAATAACTTAGAAAACTCTATATTCAAGAGGTGAAACAAGAGGTGTGAAACCTTACAACAAAATTACCTGGCCCCCAGTGTCCGGCAACCCCAAAACATTAGCCTGGGCAAAATACCCATGGGGAGAAAGGATTACAACATTGAATACCATCGGAATCCTCCCAAGAAACGTCTCCAAGGTACATGGATCGGGTGCTTCAAGCAATTCCAATAGTAGATGCACCATCTCCAATACACGCCCCGCAGTATCACCCCATCCTCTTTCTAAACCCATCTCTTGGAACCTGATATCATAGATGTGCAAGAACATTATTCAACAGTATCCAATCTTAAAAACTATGGCTTACAATTTACATTAAGATTATACAATGTTACACTCACATCTCAACCAAAACTTATTTTAGGAAAAAAAAAGGTAAAATGTAAAAATACCTGTGTTCGAATTCTGAATACGGTGTCTCTGGAGGAAGCACTGTCAAATGTTCCTCTGCCTTCCTCATAACAGATTGCAAAGCAGTAAGGCTGTGTATTCTGTCATTAAGCATCATTGTCTGCATAGTGTAACGAAGCAATAAAGAATTGTTTCGTCAATACTTACAATTACAATATACCAAAATGATTTATATACAATATTACAACTAGTAGGATTGTGACATTGTGAGTCAAAAGAAGAGAGCTCGCTAGGTTTATGGCATATAGCACAGATAGTTCATTTATGAACCCAGAGTACTATTTAGCACTTAACTAAGAAATATAAGCAGATAAAGTACTCTCTCTATATGTGTGTGTGAGTGCGCGCGTGTGAAGAAGAAATGAAAATGTGAATATTATAAGTTAAAAATAAAAGAATAGAAGAGGCAAACACAATAAGATTGATAACAGGGTAATTACCTTCCCCTTGTGGCTATGCACCCGGAGAAAATCAAGAAGTGGATGCATGCTTTCTTTGTCATGAAACATTTTTGAAGAAAGGTGTCGATTAAGAAACTGCACACCATTTCCAATGGATTTTGATAGAGTTGGTCGAGGAAGAGAATCTGTGAAGGGCTCAAAGTCCAACTCCAGCACAAAGTTACCATTGAAGCTGCATAAGAGAAAGCAGCACTGTAAAATAGTATATATATATATATATATATATATAGAGAGAGAGAGAGAGAGAGAGAACAGATTTGATTGTCTTTCATATGTAGATTTTCAGTCAAAATAATGGCAAATACCTTCCATCCACAAGTTCCTCTTTAAATCGCAGATATTCAGGAATAGTCAACCCTTCCATAATCAGATCATTTACATGAATGCGTATATATTCCCAGACCCCAGGCCTTGGGCGAACAGCTAATGCAACCCATGGAGGAAAAACTATTGCTTCCTGCATCACATTAACATAGTAAAATATTGAGACAAAATAAAGATCTCAAAAGCTAAATGAATAACTCAGAGGGTGTCAAATGCATTACCTGTGTGGCTCTCAAAACATCTCCAAATGCACTGTCCTTCAGTTTTTGTTTCTCTTCTTCAGGTATTACAGCTTCAAACTCAGCTAACAGTTGATGTGGCTGTAGGATTCCCTTTCCTTGACTTACATACCTAAAATATCAATAGACGCTATGAAATGAATACAAAAGACTTTCAAAATAATTAATATTTCCAGTTAAGTTATAACTGTCAAATGTTTTTGATGTCTTCATTTTTACAAATGAATTCAAATGCAGCAAGAATTTTCACATCCTTAGAAAATAAAATAGTTGATGTAATAAGTTACATTAAGTGTGAGTGGTAGCAAGAACAAGTAGGGAACAAACTCACTCAAAGGATCGGCAAAAATAAAATTTCCAAAAAAGCAGTGCATTAGCAGAAAATGTGAGACATTAAGTGATACTAAGCACATCAGCTGCACATTTAATGTTACCAAACCCTGCAAAACCCAAAAGTTTCAAAACATCCATCCTAAAAGTATCATGTGACTTGGTAGTCCGTTGCAACGAGTCCTAAAGTGGGATAAAAACGGCAAACAAAATGCAGACAAGCTGAAGTGTCACGCTGATAGAAAAATTCACAGACCACAGTACAAAGAGATTGAAAGGTCATTAAGTTGCAGTAGGATTACAGACACTGATGTGAGATGTCCTAACCCTACTTAGAAATGTTGCAAAATCAGACTCTGCACTTTAAGTCAGTAATTGCTGAAACTGTAACAAACAGAAGAATAAAACATAAATTTGGCTGACCAAAGCATAAATGAAATTCCGGGGCTTTTTTTTTGTCCTTCTCAGAGACAAGCCAAACCCAGATTTGAACATCAAGTTCTTTTGGGTCTGATCATTTGCACATTTTAATGGAGGGAAACAGTAGGACTCTGTTGAGGTGAGAAGTTGGAGGCAGAACTAAGATTTTGGGGATGTTTGGAAAACCAAAGTTCCAATTTATCACATGATATTGCATAAAGGTGGATCATGGGTTCCCCCAAAACGTGAAACCAAACACGCCCTTCATTTACTAGCATTCAAATTATCATCAGATATGAAATCCCAATTCCCTAAAAAAATGCATCATCAGAAGCAATAATCAGAAGAAGACAACCCCAAACCTTGATAGTAGGCCAATCAACTGGTTTCTATAAGTAGCCAGTGTGGCATCCAAACGCTCTCGAAGACTATGAACACGAGTCAGCCTGCGTTCAGCCATGGTTTCTCTCGATTTCTCCCTTCAACCCAAAAACGCCTTAACACTGCAAAACAGTAAAAACAGCAAGAGCACATGAGGAGAATATCCAACCCAAGGCTTCCCATTTTATGGAGATAAGCATGGACAATTAGTCAAATCAAACATAAATGAGAACATCTAGAATTACGAAAGTTCAAAATCCAACAACACACAAAAAAGTAAGAAAAAGAATTCAAATAAAATACAATGAAGAAAAAGTGCAAATCAGATGTCCGACAAGAAAGAATAGAAAAATGGCAAAAACGTAAATAATTACCAACCAAACTTCCTAAAAAGTCCGTGGGAACTTGGTCAAATGTAGAGATAGAGAGAGAAAGTGGATATGCTTGAATGGACATTCGGTGGGCTTGCTTTTTCTTGCCAGCGACTGGCATCCAATAAACAGACACCAAAGCAATTGACTTTTTGGACGTGATTCAGATGAGTGGAAAACAGCAATGGATGGTTTTCTGCAAAAGAGAACATGAATCCGTTCTTTTACGCGGTAAAGAAGGCGACTTTCTCGATCTAAAATGCTCCAATGAAAGAACAAAATCACAGAACGGGGAAAAAATCTTCATTCCATATAAACACTGAAAAGTGAAAAGAACCACAATTTCTCATCAATTCAAGAAAAACCCATCCAATAATCAACAGAAAACTAGGAAAAAAAAAAAAAAAAAAACCGATTTCATCTCTGCTTTGAAAACCCACCAAACCCATGAGGGTAAAAAGAGATAGAGAAAAAAAAATCACAACATAGCAGTAAAAATCGATTCTTGAGAAAAGATGATCAGATAGCAGAAAAAAACGATTCTTGAGAAGATCAAGTTTGAAGTTACCTTCACTTGAAAGAGGGAAAAGTAGACGAAGCGGACGGTTTTCAACAGAGCAAGCACGGAGCAGAGAGTAGAAACTAGAAAAGCAAACGACGAATCAAGTGAGAATACGTATGAAATGAGTGAGATGGTAGGAAAGAAGCTGTCTTGAATGGGTTTATATAGAGGCTTTCTCGTCGTTGTTTGGATTAGAATATTAGATTGAATAGTAAAAATAAAAAAGAAAGCCTCAGCTTCCAAGAAGCTGTAGTTGTAGCTGTCCACCCACAGTCACCGCATTGCCACAACCGGTTTCTGTAATCTTGGGCTTAGCTCTTGAAAACCGCTGCGACTTTTTATTATTGTTTCCGACCTTCGAAGACAAATGACAATCAGGATATCAATCCCCATGGGTTTAGAAGTTTTATGACCAAGGTTTTAGAATTGAATTATGAATTTTGAGTTTTGAGTACAGTACCTTGGGTGGGATTGGACCACCATGGTTTTTAGTATTCAACGTATGAGTAGCCATTACATTATTATATGCCTGGGACCTGCCATTGTCTAGATTGGTTGGAACTTGGAGCATTTAGCAAGAGCCAAGAGACTCATCCTTGGAGACAAAGGGATAATGATGATAATTAATATATAAAGAGAGAGAGAGAAAGCTACATGAATACTTTGTTCTCATGCAAAGACATTCATGTAAGAACCTCAAGTAATAGTAATAAAACACTAGCATTTAGCAAGAGCCAAGAGACTCATCCATGGAGACAAGGGGATAATGATGATAATTAATATATAAAGAGAGAGAGAGAGAGAGAGCTATATGAATACTTTGCTCTCATGCGAAGACAGTCATGTAAGAACCTCAAGTAGTAGTAACAAAACACTAGCACGTATGACTCTGATTTTAAGATGATCAATGAGGATGCTGAAGTTCATTGCAATTTTCAGAATTTCTGAATTGTGAAAATCTCCAATGATTGATGGGACTATGGGGTTATTTGATTTTAGACATATGAAGATGGTGAAATTTTTTATATTCTCAAAATTTATTTGAGAAAAAAAAAATTGAACAAAAAATTAGGAACTTTTTTTCGGGTACCCCAAGCAAGGTGCTGGTACCCCAACACACATCACCATTTCAGGGGAGTTAGAAAGTGTGCACGTTTAAACTTTAAAGAGACACCACATAAGTGTGCAGAGATCACACATTGAGAAGATATGGGCAGGTGAGAGGCAATCCCAGTTCTCAAACATTAAAGAAAAAGACAGGAAAAAACATATATTAGAAAATCAGCCACAGCATGAAAAGGACCAAAAAAGAGGGTTTTATTCCATTTCATTTCATCCAACACAATGCGCACTACTGTCTGTGGCTTATGGCATCCGTATTATATGTCGGGATTTTGTTTGTACGAGTGGGTGGTTTTGTCACTGTTTTTTTTTTTTTTTTTTTGTCTTTGTTGTCACAGTGCTAGTCCACAGTTTATCAAATATAGATAGTGTATGGTCAGCGTCAAAGTTGAGATGCGGAATATGAGATTGTTTCCGCCCAGAGTTTGAAACTTTTCAGCGGCTCATATTAAATCTCGGGCCTTTGTTGATTAACTTTTCTAAAAGATAGTTAGAAATATGTTGGAAAGCTCGCAGCCCATCATGCGATGGGAACCATGCAACCATGTAAGGATTAAGCTGTAAGGATTAAGCTCGCAGCCCATCATGCGATGGGAACCATGTAAGGATTAAGCTGTAACCCAGGTAAAAAGGTAAGAGCAAAGTACCAGTACATATATATATTCCAAAATCTAATAAGAGAGATGCATACTTTACCTCACCTCACTCTAATTTACCACTCATGCAAACAGGTTTAGAAGATTGAATGTGTTTTGGCGAGAGTTCTACAATTAAGAGTCTAGGCACAGAGTCAAAATGATTCTATCTCAACATAAAATTGAAAAGGGTCCCTTGGATGGGGGTGTAGCAAATATTTGATTTGGGCCATATAAGTGGTTCTGGTCTCTCAAATACCAACTACTCCATGCATTACTTTATAAAACAGTGTCGGGCCAAATATTAATCTAGTCAGAGACGGCCGCACGTTCATAATGATCCTGGTTAAATCACATGAATAAAAATCCAAAATCAAGGATGTGAGATCATGTACTTTAAACTCCCTGTGTATCCTATAGGGCATTAACTATTAAGTGGAACCCAAGTTGTTAGATGAGTTCTACTTCTACCCATGCTTCTTACTAGGCACAACACAGGACCAAAGTGCTGTTTAGATATTGGGCCAGAGATGGGCAGCTTAAAGAGACTAAACGAACTCAGTACAAATCTATTCCAGTTGAGATGCCAGTGGGCGCCCATATATTGCAAGGACCCAAAGTCACCAACCTATTAATTATTATAGTAGGTGGAAAAAACTGCTGAACCTTTTGACGAAATTTCAGGCATGCAGGGAGTGGAGATCACGCTTGGTAGGAGGAAAGAGAACAAAGTTGCAGAGGCCCTATCCAAGCTCAACTTCTCACCAAGTTGATGAATCACGACCTTCCATGCAAATTTACCCTCTCCTGTTTATGAAATCTAAGCTCCTCAATCTAAGAGGATCCTTGATCATCCCTTCTCCAAATCCTCCCGAATCTGGGCCCCGGCAGACCCAAGGGACGCCACTTTCTACAACTTTATGAAATGGGTCTTGTTTTATTTTGCAATTTCCTTTCAGCAAAAGAAAAGAAAATTTTATTTAAGGTCATGGATGTGCAGCAGCTACACCTACAGGAAACCTTTTTATGTAATGGGTCATGTAGTGTGCTGTTTTGAGATCTCTTGAAGCATTCTTCTTCAGTGAAACCTTTTTTGGGTAGTAAATAACAAAGTAAATAGTAAATAGTAAATGCTTGCCAGATAAATCCATAGATGTTTCTCCTATGAATTATTTTCTTAATATTATTTTCTGAAAAATATTAAGACTGTTCTTCTAACAAGTGGAAATGGATTTGTGCTAGCTAACCTTCTAGTATTGAGGATCATTATATGAACTCCTCCATATTTTTTGTTTATTGCTCTCAAGCAATATTCTATCCTGCCTTCCTAATCTGCTTTACTTGTGAAAATAGTATGCATGGTGCATTAATTGTAGTCTAGGTTAGTTCTACACTTGAGGTTGGGAGATTCTCGACAATGACTCATCCATGGTGGATGCTATTGGATGGAAATAATGTGCCTCGCAGCATCGAAATATTCACTTAGGAATGTTGATTAATCCCTTTCACTAATTGACATCCTGTTCATCTATTTGTAATAGAGATTGAGATATATTTATTATTTAAAATAAAACAATCAACACTCAGAACACAGTCAGCACCTAGCGATGGGTATTATCTTGTCAACCGTCTTGGATAGGCTGGACCACCTTGATTTTTATTATTCAACCTATAAGTAACCATTACATTATTTCATACTGATTCGTTCGAGCCCAACTAAAAGTTAGAGACAGACTCATTGAAGGGGACAACATAATAAAGATAAAACGAGAGACTATATATAAGTTTAATGTAGTTAAATAAGGTGAGACAAATCAATTCTAAAAGCATATCTTTTTGTGATAATGAATATTCCCTTATGGGTCACATATAGCAGCATGCAACAGTTGCCTGTTGGACTCTCTAAGATGACCAACGAGGATGCTGAAGTTCCACTGTAGTTGTTGAATTTTCTGAATTTTCAAAAATCTCAAATGCTTGATGAGATTTGGGTGGGGTGGGGGGGTGGGGGTGGGTGAGTTGTGTGGGGGTTGTTGTACTTGATTTCCAATATCTGAAAATATTGAATTTTTAAAATTTTACTTGAGAAGTTCTTTAATTTAAAAAAGAAAATCAGAAAATAAGCCAGCCAAAATTCCTATCATGAAATCTGAAAAAGAGATGGACCTTGGCATGAAAAGGACCAAATGTGGCCTTCATTTCATTTCATCCAATACAACGCGCACTGGGCCCTATGGCATCCGTATGTGGGTGGTTTATTCAGTCCACAGCTAAGCTTATCCAAAATGGTACTGAAAGGTTAACTGTCAAAATGATTCTTTCTCAACATAAAATTGAAACGGGTCCCTTGGATGGAGGGTCTATATCTCAAATACCAACTACTCCATGCACCAACCTCATGACAGCGTCGGGCCAGTTTTTAACAAAGATGTGATATGATGTGCTTTACATGTGACACTGGGCCTACTCTATTAAAGTAGATTTTGCTCAAGAGGTGGGCCCTACTAATTGATTTATGGGGTTCCCTTCAAAGGAACTATATTTTAGTAGTAATCATCTATTGGGTCCAGTTTCAGACAGATGAACAAATTTATAAACCCCCCTTTATCTTATGCAGCATTAACTATTTAGTCGAACCCAATTTGTTAAAGTAGTTCGACCCATTATTCTTGCCAGCCGGCACAGACAATCCAAGACCAAAGTCCAAAGGGCTGTGTAGATATTGGGCAGCTCAAAGACTAACCAAACTCAGTACATTTCCATTCCAGCTGGATATGTTGAGATGTCAATGGCTGCACATTTGTTGCAAGGAAACAACGTATTTATTAGTAGTTTGATGTACACTGGTAGGATTTTTTTTTTCTATGGCTGTCCTTGACAGTTTATTAAGGAGATGGATGTGCAGCAGCCAACACCTACCTGTCTGCGCCTTTTGCCCCTAAATTTTTATCATGTAGTTCAGTTTGCACTTACAGTGTGCTGTTCCGATAAGCACAATTTTTTTTTTTAAAAGAAAGGGAAATTTCAAGACATTTAATATGGATGTATGTATTCTGTCACATAACTTGAACTCACATACTCAAGCAGCTAATCTACAGCTGAGACCTTGGAGATTGTAGTTTTTTTTTGACACATTTAAAGTGGAAATCCTTGATAGAGGCTTAAGTTTGGATAAATAAAAATCAGCTGAAGAAATTGATCAAGCCTGAAAAATCAAATAAAACCTTGCAATAGGATATCCAAGTGTTTCAAAGGATTATTTGTCAAAATTCACTAAAAAAAGCATCAAATATTTTGAGACTATCAAAGTCCAGAGTGCTTTTAGAATTAGCAAAGTGTTAATTTTGAAGGCTTGAGTAATTGATTTGGGTAGGGACTAGGGATAGCAGCAGCACTGCTTGCATCAGGATTCATCCCATAAATTAACAAGAAAACGATTTCCAAAGCAAAAATAAATCAGCTGGTTGGAATTTTGAATCTCTGTATAAGTAATCACATAAAAGTAGCAGTATGAAAGATGAAAAGGACAACGAAACATTACTGTGGCAGCATTCAAAATAGAGAAAATCACAAAGTTCATATCACAACCAAAATATATTAAAGTTAGATCAAAGAAATCCACTTTCATCAAGAAGCTCTGGCGAGCAAATAAATGTATTTACATGTAATTATACGTCCATAAAATGTAGCTGAGTTTGCACTGTACTCCAGGAATGATCTGCCTCTGTTGTTTCCTTAATCAACAACGGGCGCCCTTTGTCAGCAAATGGTTAGATAATATAAGTGAATCCAACTTGTTTCCGTGGCATAAGTTCTCCCCTTATAATCCAATGCGCAAAACTCTCTACAAAAGCTTGGAGGTCATTAGATGGTTAGAACAACAAGACATGTTTCATCTTCTGTCTGCGGAAAATCTTCTTCCAAGTATACCATCAAGTAATAGTGCTTTATGATTCATGTTTCTACCAAGTAGCCAGAAGAGGGGCAAACATGAATGAACTGCTTCATCAAATGCCTGAAGAAAACCCTGTCAAATCAAGCATTAATAATTTTTTATTCATGTTCCTCTCTGTCAGAACAGTTACATAAAGCAGCCACCAATAATGGCACAACTAGCAAGTAGCAACTTGAATATAATGTAGATAAGCTTTCGGATGAAGTGCAACAAATGGCAAGCTGGGTTAAGAGCTATGGTTCTCAACTAAGTTGCATGAGCATGTTGATTTTTTTTTCCCTAACTCTCTTTCAACCATCGCGGATTGTTTATGGGGAGAGAGAGGTGCCTGATCTTTGAGATGCCAGTAAATTGGCGAGGCACATTAAGAATCCAATATTGGAAAGGGGCGTCCGATTCTCAAAATATAGGATTTTTAAAAGATAAATTAAAACAAATAGAAATAAATAAAGATAACATACAAAGAAAAGCACCAACAAAAACTAATGTACAAATCTTAGTCTCTTTCAGCCTCCTCCACATTTTTAATTTGTAGTCATCGCAATTATTTAGTTGAAAATCGAGATGCCATAAAATTGAAGCTACTGTCAAGTTTTATATTAAACAAACATGATTTTGCAAAGGTTCTGCTTTGAGACTCTCTGCTCATCCGCCTCAAATATGGACAACATATAACAACAAATAGCCACGATGAAATTTCATAGTGTATTTTTTTGTGGGTGACTACTTAATTGGTCAAACAAAAGGCAAATAAATGATAATTAGAACTTGGAGAACGACATTTGAGTAAAATAAATTAATAGATCAAGGACAATAATAATGAAAGTTTAGTGGGTCCAAATTGAAGATAACTTAGTACTATAGTGTGGTAAATCTCAATTGAGTTAGATATGGGAAACAGGATCTCCATGTAGTAGAAGGCGATTAGACAAAACACATAAAAGAGGGATGGAGGCAAACTGTGATGCTAACTAGCAATGATAATGTTCGTTTGTTGCTTAGTTCTGTTTAAGTGGTTATGATACATACCGGCACATCATTGATGTGGTTGATGTTATTTTCTGATGATTGGCTAAGATTTGTGGAATTGGAGAATGAGGACGACCTGCAGCAAGAAAAAAGGTGGGGTATTTTAATAAAATTTAAAGGATCTAGAAATTGTGTTTAAATATATTACAAAGTTCAGAGGCATCAAGATGTGTACAAGTGATACCCAAATTTGACACATCCATCATACAAGTGGGACCACTACTGTGGCAATCAAGACCCATTGATATAATGAGAACCATCATGGAAATTTATTGCCCAAAAATCTTCAAGATTGAATGGTAGCTATTCAATCTTTAACCTTTTATTCTTTTACCACCTAATAGCAAAACAATTGCACAAGATGACTAGGCCCAGAAATGAATACTGGAGACGGTAAAAAAACGGGGAAGAAGGATATGAAAACCGTTTTCCAATAACCAAAAAGAAGTTATTGACCCCTTTCCTTTGGGTTCTTTTTTTTTTTTTTTCCTCGCTGTGATAAACACTCGCAAGACACATACCCTACCTAAGTCCCACAACCATTAGCGCTACAATCAGAGATCAAGTTCTTGGTTATTTCTACGGAGAAGTGCCCCCCTACTAAGCTACTAGTGAATAGTGATAGATGTCCTATTTGAAAACATACTATTATATTTGTTTTCTGACACTAATTTCAAAGAAGAGAAGTGAACACTGCGAGGTATTGAATTCCAATATGTAGACAGACTTTTAATTGATTTAAACCATCAAATTTCATCCACCACACAGTTCAAACAAAGAAATCTGAAAACAGGCACACTATTGAGCAAAGATAATCAATGATATAAGTTATCAAAACTTACCCCACGTGTGTTTCGTCATCAATTGAGTTTCCAGAAGACGTAAGCCATCCCATGTCAAGGAAATTTGAATCTCCTAATCCGTGATAGCTGGAATCACTTCCGAAGGATACTTGTCTTTGTACTTCATTAGATAGTTGCTGGTGAGTCCTTGAGAATGTGTACCTAAAGTCAAATCACAAAAAAATGCTAAGCATGATTTACGATGAAGCAAGAAAGGGAACGATGACATTCTCCACGTATCAAATCCTAAGGAAAGAGATTCATATATCTAAGCAACAAATCGCATATATACCTATTAGCTCCCTCTTGAAGTCTTCCATCGGCAAATGCTGTGCTACGAAATATTGTTTGTCCAGGACTTGTACCAAGTCGAGGTGTGTTGCTTTCATGCAGAATTTGTCCATCGGATAAGGATCTTTTAAAAATGCTGCATCCACAAAAAGATAATACCCTCATTGAGAAAGGAATTAGATGGCCACATGACAGATGAATCATTCAATATGAATGGGGTGTAGGTAAAGCATACTCAAAATAAATTAAAACAAGCTAGTCATTTTGATTTAGCACTTCATATTGTCTAGAGACGAACAAGTACTTAACTACACTTCATTGTAAGAAAACCAAAAATGATAATGGTATGTATAATGGCAAATCGGACATGTTACTAGCTGTCATTTAATGAACCTCAGTTGAAGCTAGCTTGGACTTTGCTCAGGCTCAAGCATGTATCATTGTCTCATGGGCGAAGCCCAAGCTAGCTTCAACTAAGCATGGATCAGATTTAGCATAGCTGCACTTTGTGTGAATGTCATTAGTATTTTTCATATAATATAAACTTCACCCTGTGCACCCTGTTGTGGGGCCCCCGGGCCCTGAGAATAGGCAATATCCAATCTCATTTTGATTCAATCATTTTTAATAACACTTCAGCTTATTCCATTTCCTTAGTAAGAATGGTAAAAAAAAAAAAAAAAAAAAATCCAAAATTTCCAACAATAATACCTTGCTCTCTTTTGAGCACTCCTTCCAACATTACAATGCTGGTCTGAGTCTAGCTCCCAAAGTGCTGGTTTCCCCTGCTGAGGTTGGAAGTACCCCAGGAATCTGCTTATTCAGGAAGAAATGGATAACAACATAATAAATGATAAATAATAAAAGTGAGGCACAAACACATGCAAGATAAATTACCACAATGCTCCTAGTAAAAGTGTCGACTTACAAATTAATTGCATTTTGCTTCTGAGCGTCAAAGCATACATTGCTACAGTATCTTTGAATTGTTCGAAAGACTCTCTGGGACATAATGGTGGCTTTCCATTCACCTCTTCTTTCACAGAATAACTGTACGTAAAGTCAAATAAGGGAATGCTCATGTAATCATGTTTACTCAGTTTAAAGGACAACATTTAAATAGTCATATTAGCACCTTTTGTGGTATGTCATAGATAAAGACATCCACAATGTGAAAATTGTGAATTCAGAAAGTGACCATAATTAGACATCTCCTAAGATGAAAATTAAATAAAAAAAAGATGAAAAATGAATACGGAGCCATCACCCTAGTGATTCAATACCTAGAAAAGTAAAGGTCTCATCTGCATCTCTACCTCATATCCTTTTACCCTTACCCCTTTAATAATCCCCAGGAGAAGTTCATTTCACCATAAATTCCAACGTATTATGCAAACAAGTAGACCTAATTAGTAGTCCTCGGACTGGCAATCGTCCAAAAAAATAATTGGCTGGGAGAAAATCAATTGTCCACATTCAGTGTATGTGCTGATTTCCCATACGAGCACCAATCTTATTTAGGCCAAGATTCACATAGATAGTGAGTCCAACATGGGTTCTACTAACCTATCTGGAAATGGTAGGCATGCATTATCTCTAAAGAAATTTTGAGTGTCACCAAATTAGAATTTTCATGGAAGTTGTTGTGCAACATAAGCAGCTCTTTTAGATAAAATAAGTGGGTCATCTACTTAAAAAAGAATCAGGAAAAGATCCCCTATAAAACTATGAATAATACACATGGATCCTCAAGAAGACAAGAATGTATTGCATGCATGCTTTTAATTACCGTGGAAAGAACAAATAAAGTACCTAGACCCAAGCTTAGAATTCAAACTGACATTGTAAATTTCAATTACGACACTCAACACACTTTCAAAATAAATACATGAATAAAGAATCCAACAAAGAAATAATCTCAATACAATTTCCATCTTTTGATTAGTTACAAGAAATACTGTAATGCAACATTTCATGAATTGTTTAAGAGTACATTTCAGATGGATACCTTGTTTTGGGCAGGAGAACCACCATATTGCAATGAAAGAGAATCACCCATTCTCTCATAAATCCTTGTCAATTCATTAGCCAAAGGGCCATTTGGGTCTTCTCTTGGGGCATCTATGAAGCCTAAGGCATGAAGCTGACACAAAAGAGCAGCCCAACCATACGCACATTGAGCAACATTGGTGCGATCAAGGCAGTCTATGCAATTTGTCCTCAGAACACCTTTTTGAAACTTGAAAGTTTCAGCAGTATCTTCCTGAATTTCAGATTCTGGGATGTCATTATCCCTTGTACAGCCAGTGGATGCAAGATCCTTCCCACAAGACATTGCCCTGTAAAGCAAATATAATAGAGAGTAATTAGTAATATTACAGATAAATAAACATCTTTACACAATTGTGAACAAAATCAGATGGTTGAGCTGTACAATACAATAGAAGACACCTTCTTGTTTACCTTAGCAGTTTGATTTTCCAGGATGTTTGGGATTTGAACGGCCAAGTGAGACAAATTTTTTTAGTTTCAAGTGTCACCATTAGTGGGTGGGATGAGCCGGGCTAGGAAATATTCAAGCCCATCCCAACTCTCAAACCATAGGTCCAAGCCTGAGCCATTTCATAGTGTCTGACCCAAG
Source organism: Persea americana (assembly GCA_029852735.1). Taxonomy (NCBI): domain Eukaryota; kingdom Viridiplantae; phylum Streptophyta; class Magnoliopsida; order Laurales; family Lauraceae; genus Persea; species Persea americana. Next base: position 49,216,792 of record CM056817.1, on the reverse strand, counting down.
CTCCACCCGCCTAAAAAATGTTAAGCTCGGGCCCGGCCCATTTAGTTAATCAGCCAAAGCCTAATTAAAGCCTGTACTCATGTACCTATTCATAGACTCAATAATATACACACCCTCCTAGTCGCGGACCGCGTGAATTCCCAATGTTCCAGCCCTATCGAATGTCATCTAGCCGTTGGAGACTTCCATCTAATACAATGAATGGATAAGATTAAGCTACATGTCACTCATTCAATGGAATTAACCATTCTAGTTCTCCAACAATTTCTAGATAACAATATCCTAATTATTCTACTCTTATCTAGATTCTTCTAGAATACTACACATAATTCCATGACAGACACCCTTTGACTTTTCTAAGTGATTTTCAAAATGATTTAAGATAATTCTCAAGTCTTTCGGAATCCTATAGACCCTTCAAGATCTTCAGCGATCCATCAAGATCCTTCCACGCATAATATCACATGTGCTAGACAATCATAATGCTTATATTGCTCTATAGAAAGCCTCAAATCTTACAATCAAGCATCTTAATTTGTAGATGCATGGTAAAAGTAGGAAGAATAAAATTAGAAATGAGCATTTTCGAAAATAGATGTAGCAACAATATGGATGAAATTAGATAAATCCATTTGAGATAATTTGAGCATGTCCAAACAAGGGGAAGTGGTAAACGAAAAAAGACGGGAATAAAGGTACTAAAAATAGATATAAAGAAGTGTAACTTATTTGAAAATTTAACTCAAAATAAATTGGAATGGAGAAACAAAATTCGTGTAGCCGACCCCAACATAATTGTGACTTCCATTTAAGTTAGTGATTCTACAAAGTCACCTCTTTGCCGCCGGATTGAGAGGCACTTACACAAGAAGAAATTATCTTTTATTATCTTGGTTATATGACCATTTCAATAATGAGCTATAATTACATATAAGAAATAAGATATTTTTCTTTGTAGGCGGGCTGTTAAATTAAGAATATGACTGGTTGAGGCATGATACTTTCAAGCATGCAAACAAGAAAATAATAAACATAACTTTAAAAATTGATTCATTTAAGCAAATTACTTACTCGTGGGATCCACACCTAAGAGCTTCGTTAAGTTTCAATTCCGGTGTCACTTTACAATAGAGGAAGCCCGTAAAGTTTACTGCATACATAGCCACTTTGTCCATCAGCGGAAACACTTCTGCAGCATTGCTGAAAATTCAAATTATTTCTCAAGTTAGCAAATTCAGAGATGATCCCAAATGATAAAAATGGAAATGTATGTTTTCGTGCGTATTCGAAACAAGTAAGCCAAGTGTACCTGATTTTATGGTGTGTGGACAAATCCCAGTGTAGGAATTTTAGCTGATTTTCTGGAGGTTGATCTTTGTTAATAACCTCAATTGCATTAGCATATTCTGCAAGGAGGATGGATTCCCGAGGTTTCTCCTCACATGCCTGTTTCAAAGAACCCATGGTCATGAAGGCATCAAGAAAAAGAAGAAATTGTCACTAGAAACCTTATAATGAATAACTTTGATGAAAATATATATTAGAAATTGTTATTCTCTATGTAAATTTTTTATAACTACAAGCTATGGTGCAAAGACATGACATATATCCTGCAAGGACATGCCATGCATAAGGCTTGGGGATGTAATTTTCTCATTAAAAATGAAGTAATATATATGATATGAGATGAATAGCTTGTCAGATTTTAAGTGTCTGGTTATTATAAACTACAAGTTGCTAGATCAGAGTGCATCAATGAATTCTCAAATTCAATTGTAAGCAGCCAAACTTGTTTGATATCAAAATGATTATAGGATCATCTCTTGCTATAAGTTACTGGACAAAACCCAGAGTGCATTAATGAAAGAGCAGGAATTTAATTAATTTCAAGGATGCTGGATTAAAAAGCAAAATTCAAAATCATACAAATTCAGTGGAAGCAGCCGACCTTAATGAGATTCCAAATAATTATTGGATTTCCATATCTCTTGACAAGATTTGCAAAGTGAAGACGTGTAGCTTGATAATCTGTGTCCTTTTCAAGCACTGGAAGGAGCTAATATAATGTTAGAGAGAATGGGAAGAAAGATCAGAATGCTAATAACAAGTGTTCCATTATATATATACAAGAACTTACAGATGATATCAGGCTTATTCAGACGTGAAGTTAAGTCCTGGGACCAGAAAAGGGGTATGGAACCTCGGGTTTGCACTATAGAGGTTATTTGTGCAGGATAAGCTCCATCAGAAACATCTTCAAATACAATTTGCTCCGTCTCAACTTCATTGGCGACTCTTCCCTTCTCATTTATACCGCGTTTTAGAAATCTAAAACGCGAAAGGAGTTGGTTAGAAAAAGGAAAGAAATAATTCGAGTATGAATAATCATACACATTGGGCCTAATTTAATCAAACCTGGTGCCAGCATAATGACGTGACCGCCTAGCAATGAGTGTAAACTGAAAATCCTTTCCTGATATGGAAAGTTTGCACTGGATTCACAAAATACAAAACTAAGATCACCAAATGAAACACAACACAACACAATTAAAGAGACATACATATATGCTCAAAGAAGGTGGGATATAATGATAGAAGCAAATAAAATATAATAAACGGGTTCTACGTACGTAATACTCAAGTTAGAATCATCCTACCTGTTCAAAGTAGCCATAGACCAACGCAATAGTCCAGAGAGTATTCTTGAGGTGATTTCGAATCTCTCGGGTTAGAAACTCATTCCAGACAAACATGGTTTCATAGGATACTTGTTCTGTGACAGTCTCACATAAATTCTTTTGAAGACTACGCATAATATTGTATGAGTAGCTAAAAAAGAAGTCCTTTGTGAGATCTAGTGTGCACAAGAGCTTTTCGTACCTAATGTCATAAAAATAGACATAAAATAGATGAATGTGCATTCATTAAGATTGAATAGAATATTATAAGAGCATTTCACCAAGTGAAGCGAATATATTAACTTTACAATAACATATATCATGTAGATTTTAATTTAACAGCGGATACAGAAACAAAATTAATTACAAGAAGAATGGACAAAATACCTAGACTCATCTTTAGAATTAACCACGTTGGATTGAATTGAAATCAACTCTATCTTGTCAATTGCATACACCTTATGGCCACAAATAGCTCCAATCTCCCTTCTTTTTGTAATAACAAGCATGTAATAGGGACCTAAAAATTTTATGAACCCTAAAAACAAGAATAATATTTTGAGTATGTAAAGATATTTAATCGAAGAACAAATAGTCAAATAGTAGACACTGCTGTATATTGAACTACACGTACCAACAATTCCATAGAAAGTTGAAATAAACTTCAAGCCCCCAGTGGCCTTATTTCCTTCATCTATTCGGATCAACAAATCATCACATTCAGGTTGAGAGTATGTCATATTATCTTCACTGATGTTTAAATTATCAGGATCCAATCTATCAATCTTCAACACTCTCAATCCTTTTCCATTCTGGTATCTTCCAATGATATAAAGCATCTGTTCCACATGATCAATATGAGTCAAATAAGATTATGTTTCACAAAAAGGCACAGCATGATATAATAGACAAGTAAATTTAAATGACAGCAGCTTGAAAACTAAGGAATCAAAGATGGATTAGGAAAATAAACAAACAAACAAATCAAATAAGGGATTCTAGGGCAGTGATTTTTGGGGAAAATATGTCCGCCAGCGAAAGAACATGTTAGAAGTCCACAAATTATAAATAAGTTTTTTTTAAAAAAAATTCAAATTGCTTCATACCTAAATTTGAGTCTAGATTAAGTGTGTCTTTGTTAGATCTTTATTAAAAATAAAATTATCTTAATGATTATACCTCATCCTGACTTTCGATCTTCTAAATTCTCTCTCATTGGTTATGTTTTTCTACATATATTATCCTTTATAATGAAGGATGATGGCAATAAAACTGAGGCTTTAACATAGAGAAATCCTAAGTTAATAGAGTGGGACTCCGCGGTGAGGCCCACTATAAAAAACTGATCCGATGAAAAAAAAAAACGCTCTCTAGGTGTATGTGGTACAATCAAATTTTATAGCAATCCAAGTCTGTTTTACCATTGGATTCAATATGTAATAAAAAAAAATATTTTTCATTATTCATTGCTGCATTTTTCCAAAAGTTAATCTAAGTGGTGGAAAAACTTGGATTGATGTAAAACTTGAAAAGACACCATGCACCTAGTGGGCGCTTATTCTGGATTGTTTGGATTTCAACAAGTTGGTTCCATTGTGGAGTTCTACTCCTTAGCTTTGGACTTATTGAGGTTGAAGTCTTAGAGGATCCAGACCTAGACTTTAGGGTGCTAATTATTTGGCTGACTATACATCCACCATTGAAAGAACATGTGTTCAGCCTCAAATTATAAATACAAAATTGAAAAAAGAGAGTCAAATTCAAATTGCCTCCTACCTCTATCTAACTCTAGGTTAAGTGTCTTTATCAATTTTTCTCGTTAGAAAATAAAACCATCTCAAAGATTATACCTTAACTTGGCTTTAGTTCTTCTAATTTTTATTTTATTGAATTTCTCTTATTTTTTTTAACATATCTTGTTATATATGTGTAGGACCATGACACTACACATTATGCATTCTTCAATAGGATGTGATATTTATTCAATATCCATTCTAACAAGAAAACATTTATTTTGTCCCCCAACTGAGTAAGAATAATAATGGCTTAAAAACTCTTTTCATCAATAAAAAAAAATTGTATATCTTAACAAATTATTACTAAAATCCACATAAAAAGAGTGTACAATCAGCAAACCCATAAACTTTAAACTCAAAAATTTCAAAAAAACTAATAAAAGTACAAAAGGACTTCATAATTAAACTTTAATTTTTTGTCTCAAACAGGTGATCAATGAAATTCATAGAAAACAAAAACCACCACCACCACCACCACTAGCAGTAGCAGTAGTTAGAGAGAGAAAAAAAACCCAAGAGATTAAGAACCAACACAAAAATGCCCACAGAAGGTAGAGGTTTCTCCTCGGAAAAAAACCAAGTTTGCGATCCAAAACATATGCTCTTTTGGTGTAAAAAGAAGAAGAAGAAGAGAGAGAGAGAGAGAGAGAGAGAGAAGGACTTCTTACAGATCTGGTCTCATGGAGACTAAATTCCTGCAAATAGCAGTTTCTTGAATCGAGCTCCTCTCCCACCCCTTCCTGTGACTCGCTCTCTGTTGCCGCCATTGTAGAGAACGACTAGGAGGAGGAGGAGGAGGAGGAGGAGGAGAGCCCAAGCACAGCTCGCTTTAGCAGGAATATGAACAAGAATAAGAACAAGGACTTTCGAAAAAAGCGCAGAGAATCAAGGAGGACTGAAAGCTTAGTATTCAATTCCGGCTTACGTATACTTGTTTTGGAAACATGACGATGAATCCGAAATTGGTATCCTTGTCCTTGTCATACTTAAACACTACAGAACAAACAAAGAAACCCAAAGAATCTCTCCTATCTTTTCGGATATGTACTAAAAGAGAATTTAAAGTAGATCTTCTTCTAGAATATTATATCAATCTTGATTAGAAAGAAGAATATTCGTTCTCTATCATGGCACAAAATATATAGAAACCAGCAGAAATGGCATGTACCATGGCACCAATCGGGTGCAGGTGCTAGAATTCCATGTTATTTAAACCACCCACCAATCATGGCACCTGCCTGGACCTACATTGATTTGATTGCCGTTTAAGAAAGGGAAATTAGGAATTAGAATCCTGGACAATCTAAAATAAATCATGCATTCCAAAAAGAAAGTGATCTTATCTAGCTGTACTTTAAATTTAAAAGCAAAGCTTTCTAATCAAAAGTTAGAATCAAATTAAATTTGCTTGGTCATGCATTCATAATTATATTTAAGATCTTGCTGAATGGATTGAAATCTTAATTAAGCTTTGTCTAACTTAATATAAACCAATCTTTGAAAGTCTAATAATTAAAATTATATTTAAGATCAGGAGACTGAAATCTTGGCCATCGTAATAATGACTTGAAAATCTTGTTCTAAAACATAACAACACCTATAATGTCAAAATTAATTGTTCAACTCATTGGTGCAGATTCAAGCACAAATCACAACTCGATGATTTTGGTGACCCTGATTAGTAGAGAAATGACACTTAATTGTTGTGGTTAATTACTGCTGCATCCTTATCAACGCACTAGATGGAAGGATATCCAGCTATTTGGGCCCGCCTTATATTGTGGTGGAGTCCCAATTTTTTCTCATTAACCAATCAAGGGGGCCTCTAAATGACGGAATCAATGCAGGCCCTGGTACACATGGGTCTATTTGGTTCCAAGCATTTGGAGATATTCCATCTGTCCGACTAATTGATAATAGCATTAAAAATACTTACAATTGTGAGGAATTATGCCGCCGAAAAGTGACATTAGCATGGCCAGCTAAGTTAATTCACACCCTTTGATCAAGCGAGAAACTTTAGAATTTCCTATGGACAACATTGCATGCATTTCTGTCCATTAGAAATGCTCTCAACCAAATAGTACTTGAATGGTGTAATCATATGCACCCAATGTGGGTCCACCTGCCAAACTTGATGCAATCAAGGTGAGCGGTCAAAATATAAGTTAATTAATATGGCCTTAAGTAATAACCTTTCACAGAGTCGCTAAGTTTGAATGGAGGGATTTTATAGCGGGAGTATTTGTTACAAAGTTATGATGAGTATTATTTTGGTTTGAAATTTAATTTATGAGATGAGACTGGATTTGGACTCTTTTTAATTTCCTTCTACCTCACTAGGTTCTATCTTTTTCTTCTTTTTTTTACTTCTTCTTCTCTTTCAATTTTTAAGATAAGTAGTCACACACCCTCCCCCCACCCACCCATCCACCCAGTGATTGAGTCTTGCTTATTTATTTAGAGAATGTGAAGTGCCTCGCCAATTGAGCTATCAGTGGTTTGACAAGTTTATATCTTTCTAGATTTTAAAATTTCCTCTTTTATTCAAAAAGAGTCCAAATCTCCATAAAACTCTATCCAGTAGAACTCTAAAGTTGGGCCCACCTAATAAAAATCCAAGCATTAGTACTGTCATATTTTCAAATCCCACTCTCACAAAGGTTAATCCCACCACAAGATTCACAAATGTTGCTCATGAGGCTCTCTTAAGATTCTTAAAACTTTTAATCAAATGATAAAATTTACGGTGGGAGCTGTTTGGATTTTCAATGGATAGGCATAGGAATTCCTCCATCTCATTCTCATCTCAGGACTTCTCCGTTTTTCTGGTTTTTTAAACTTGAAGCCCATTGGCCCGGTCAGGACTAAGTCCTTTGATAGCCCCCAGGGCCCAGTCCCACTACTAGCAAAGTTGCATCAAATTAGGCACGTGAGGTGCACGAGAGCTGATTCCTAAATCCTAATCCTGGAACCGATGGGACTCCTTTGAAAATGCGGAAGCGTGGCAAAAACCAGACCAGAGTTTGTTCTCGGCCTCCTTCCCAAGCCAAATTCCACAGCTTTTAGCCAAGTTGAAGCCCATATTCTTTTCCACTACCAGAAAAAGGAAAGATGAGATACTAGAATCAAAGGTAATCCATCCCCCTTTCTACTCACTTGTGATTTTGAAATGCTTTTATTGTTAACGTGGGATGGGACTTGGTGTAATCATCCTTGAAAAGCACTTAGCCAGTACATGTTGTGGGATTTTTGGACCGGACCCAATTAGAGTGGTCTCTCTGCAACTTCTTTTGGTTGTGGGATTTTTGGACTCGACCCAATTAGAGTGGTCTCTCTGCAACTTCTTTGGGTGCAGAAGATTTATTTAGTTCAAGGGCTGCAATTTATTTTCTAACATCTGTGGCTCACCTTCCCCAGCTGGCTGGAAATGGAAATAGAATGGTCTCTCTGCACTACTTCTTTGGGTGCTGAAAACTTATTTATTTATTTCAATAGTTGCCATTTATTTCCAGCATTCCCTCTTTTTTTGGGCTGAAACAGGACAAAAATGGACTTTACTTTATTGGGTCTGGATTAAATAACATCATCATTGCTTTATCCCATGCATCTGCAGTTGGCAATTTACTATGTAATCTATCCCATCATTGCATTATTTGGCCTGACCTTTCTCACTGGGTCTGAACTTGGTTCTAGACCCTTTTTTTTTTATTGGTTGCATGTGTGGCTGGGAGTAGATGTGGTTGATGCAAAGATTCAGACTTATTACAAGTGGACTGATCACAAATGGTCCTACTTGTAGTCTTGTACAGTTGAATGGATTATTGCATCATATTATAGTGTCAGTGAGAATTGTATCAGAAGTACCGAGTCATTCACATTCCTCAACAACATCATTGGTAATAACAAATCTCTTTACTGTGATGGTGTTTTGATGCAGAAATTTGAGCACATCCTTAATCTGGTGGAAATATGGCTTTGGTCATATCAACCCCGCCAAACATGGACAGTAGAGGGTCTTATCAGAGGAACCTCAATGTATGCAGATGTACCCATGTCCTCTCAAGATTTGATGCCCTGCTGATGAACAGACCACCTAAAGTAACTTCTAACAAGGTTGTTCTGGAACAGAATTCAGCCATCTTATGGCACTCTCGGGGTCGCTTTCTCCCTTTTGAGAAACACATGACCTTTGCGAGAAGCCCCTCAACTAAGATGGTATTGAATGGATATGTTGGAGAGGACAACTCTAGAAACAAGATTTATACAAGGTTGGATTCTTGTCTAGTTATAACCCCCCCAAAGGGTAAGAAGCCTTGTGCAATTATCAAGTTCTTAGGGGGTGCCTTTGTTGGGGCAGTTCCTGAAGTCACATATGGGTAGGGATATTTTCCTTTATATCTGAAACTTCTTTTATTAAGATTAGTTGGTCACTTCATAGTTCATATTTTTAATTTATTATAAGTATGGATTCCTCAAAAATATTTGGCATGTGGGAATGGACAGTGTTTTACCATAATGCAATTTTTCAATCTTGAAATGAAACAATCCATAAATTGATTTGGGACAGAGAGATTAAAAAAAAAAAAAAATCTTTGACATAATCCCTCATTTCATCCACTTCCCCTATTGTAGTGCTAAACTAATAAACATCCGTTATGCCATCAATTGCCAAAGAACTCTTGGGACACATGCAAATCCTTCCTGGGAGATCGAATGAGAACAACTCTCACTGCAGCACTTCATTTTGTTGGAAATGAAGAAAATTTTGCTACCACTCTGTGACCACATTAATATGTTCAAATTCATGGTTAATGCTGCCATTTGTGTGTGTGTGTGTGTGCACGAGCGAGAGGAATGCATATGCATAAAACGTGTCCTTAATTACTGCATCAGAGCATCTATTGAGCATCTTAGAATAACTACAATCAACCCATTTAGATACAGTATAATTACAAAGGAACCCCAAAAATCCTGTCCCAATAGTAATTTTGGCATGGTACTTTGCTTTCTACATCCTTGTGTATTGACATGCTCCCACTTGGGTCCCAACATCTTATCATCTTGCCTTGTACGTGCATGTGCATATTTTGCACAACTGTGGGTCATTGTCAAATTAGGGTGAGCAGGTACCAATTCAGAAAGGGGGTTGTGAGTAGGTTGGATTGGTCATATATGGGTCCTACCAAATATTCCTGGCTGTTTCTCATCTAAATAGTTCATCATCATGGAAGCTTTGTCCCAATTATGTTGGGGTCAACTACATGAATTTTGTTTCTTCATTCTAGTTTATCCTGGGCATCTAAATAGTTCTTATTTGAAAATTTTCCTACACACAATTGACTTTCATGAAAGTTTGCCTTTGCAGTCATCTTATGAATCTTTTGGCAAAGGAAGGGTTTCTTGTAATATCTGTTCCATACAATGTGACATTCAATCACGCCCAAGCTGCAAAGGAAGTATATGAGAGGTTTAATGCTTGTCTGGATATGATTCTGACATCTGGTTTACCCAATGCTGATCTAAATGTGGGCGATCTTGTTCAACTGCCAGTTTTTTCTGTTGGCCACAGGTTAGCACATATGTTCCTGTATTTGGTTTGTGACGTTAATTAACTTCCTGCTTATATGCTGTTTCTTTGTTTGTTGTTTTTGGTCATTAGCTATTACCTATTTTTAGTCTTCTGAACCACAATTGTAGTTGGGCATGACAACCGTGTTTACCATAGTATGCTAGAAGTCCATGGTAACAGGTCTTCAACAGTTCCCCCACGAGTTACAAACTTCTACATTTTGAACTTTCACGGCGACTTCTAGAAACTACTAGAGACAGTATAGATTCAAACAAGGACACTACCTAATAAACATCACTGTGTTCAATAGTCATGTCCGTTTCCCTTGTATATGTTTGTGCTGCTGCTTTGTACTGATTTTATGATTCTAGGGTACTGGGTCATTAATTAGGCCTAATTTGTGGAAGGTGCTCACTGCTCACTATTGAAACGTTAAAGTGTGGGTTCAAGTCATATTAGTATGTTACCAATTAAAAAAAGGCCTACTTTGTGGTACACTTGTCATGCTGAAAAATGATCCTGGTTACCTGTTTGTCAAACTCAATAAAAGATTAATCAAAGCAGATCAAAGTCATGGAGAGTCCAAAAGCACATATGCAAAAAAAGACTGCTTGGAACTAAGTGTTGACGTTGTAGATAATCAACACATTGTTTTTTCAGACCAAAAACTATTACTAACAGCCAATATTGCAGTTCCCTCATTATATCAATCTGTTTCGTTCCCTTTTTATTTGAATTTTTAATAATAACCTTAGAACAACGAAAAATATAAAAATCTCCTTTGAAATTTTTTCTTCTATTAGATGCAATGGAAGACTTGAAATATATTAATCTTGTTGTAAACTATATACATATTTCAGGTTTCATACCATCATATTCACATCATCAGATGTGTCAGTCACTAAAAAAAGGATACATGGTGCAAAATTTCATGAGAACCTTATTTTAGAACAATGATTTGATGGCTTCTTGGATGCACATCTTTGAATGTGATACTCTGTTTCTTACGATCGATAGCTTCTTAGCTTTAACGTCTCTTCTTTATACTATTTCTAGAGATTTTTCTAGATCCCATCCCTTTTCTTTTTGTATTATCTAAAAAACAATTTCAAGTGTGACTAAAAGTTATTAGGTTTAGTAGGATCAAGGGTTGAGAATATTGAAGAATCTAGGTTCTGTTATGAAAAGTCTCTCTTATAGAAAGCTATCAAGTTGTTGTAATGGAGATCTATTTTATGTTATTGATTCATGAATTTTTGAAATGGGTTTTGCACGGTTGCTCCAAGCTGGAGAAGAGACCTGGATTGGGTTGTTTGGTGCTATTTGTGCAAGATTTCTTTGGTATTGTGTTTCTTTACACCCCTTCCTTTCTAGTTTGGAGCTCTAGTACTTCTGTTGCATCACCTCTGTTGAATAGAACATAGTCTAGTGAAAAAAGTGCTTTTATTATTATTTCTTCTCTTTTTTCTTTAATGACTGAGTTCGGTGTTACACACTCTTTTTGGCAATGAATTTTGGCTCATTTCAAGATCTGCTAGTCTTCCTCATCAAATTTATAACTTCTTGGGATTTTGGATTTTGGACAATAATTATCTGGGCTCTTCAATAGTTCAATTGATATTCTTATCATTTTCCATTTGCTTCATTAGAAGTAAGCTAATTGGGTTGCATTGCAAATCTCATCTGATCCATTGCAAACATTTTCTTTTCATAAATGGTGATCACAGCAATGGTGCACTGCTCCAGTTGCTTACGGGAAGTTATTTTTCTGAGAAGATTCCAAAGGTTTGGTTTTCCTCACTGCTTCCGATTATTTATGTGTGGGTGGGCATATTAAACATCAATTTCTAGAAATCTAGAAATGAGCCTATCATCAAATTCGAGTTGTGAAAGCAGAATGCACCTTAGAATAACTAAAACAATATGAGTTTAACAAAGTATTCATCTTCTTTCGTGTAAGGCTAATGTCATAATCTCATACAACAACAGACCGGCTACTGAAGCTGTGCCTTACTTTGAGCAGGTAAGGACATTCATTGTACATTTTTAGTATTTTTCTACATGTGCTTCCATTCCAGCAATACATAAGATCCAGGAAAATTCTGCATTTCCTCATAAAAGTTCCTAGTTTTGTGAGCATAAGTTCATTGTTACATGTTACAGGAAAAAGTAAACACATGCAATTTATAATTTTATATGTATGTATGTAAACAAACTAAGGCCGTACTAAATAAGAAGTTCAGGTTGATCAATCACATTGGTATGAATTAACTCAGTTTAATTAGGGTTGATTCTGATTCATAAGGAGGATTATTCAATCCAACATAGGCTATCACAATATTAGTGGCCTACCCACGAGTGGTCAGATTTGGAGGGGACTTCTCAACAGCCCGAAGTTGCAGATCCAATTAAAGCAGACAGCTATTGTATCTGAAGTCTGTATTCTCAGAAAGTGTTTTGGTTAGCACTTAGCATCCAAACAATACCCACCTTGGAGATTCCCATTTTCAATGAGAGCTGAGGCTTTATTGGCATGTTGATACTTTTAAAAAGTGACTCTTGTCCAAGAACTAGGTAGCTATGTAAAGCAGTAAGAAAGCTGCATGAAGATACCCTTTTTTCCCCGTTTCTTTGATGGGATGAGTGGTCGAGTGATCAATCACAGAAGGAATAAGACATTATATAATGTTCCCATCATCCCCATAACGATGACACCCATGTCATGCTAATCTCTTCAAGTGAAGCATTTGCTATCACATCATCTCTGTACAAGTGGTAGAGCGCATGTTAACACTTGTGTACCTACGTGTCTCTGTTTTCAAACACAGTGCAACTTAAGAACTCCAAGCAAGCAGAGGTGCATGTTCTTCCAATATTTCAGTGGATATTTGCAACAATCAACAGGAAAGATGAAAATGGTCTTTTCGCAAGGATCTCAAACAATACAAAACTCGCAACATGGCCACGCTGCTACAAAATTTCCCGAAATTGAGAGCCGACCAGAGAGTTCTGATTAACATTGAGACTGTAGACTTGGTTCAGTGAAGCAATTGGTATAATCTCAGTATAAGCGTGATATCAAGAATCAAGATTGACACAAACAACCCAACGTCCCAACCCATCTTATCCCCAAGGACCCCAACAAATGCCCCATCCAAAGGCCTCTCCAAAACCAATTGCATCTAAACGTTCCCTACACATTTCTGAAACTCAATCATCCTAAACTTTTTTCCACCCACCAGTTGTGATCGTAAGATCAATCCTTTGCTCCCAAAGAACAGGCCCGATACAAAAAAATATCAAATTACACCATGGATTCTATTGATAATTTAAGTTCACCTTGAATATATCTACTTTCCCATGTTGGTGACTTCTCTTTTGGATCTGAGTAAAATCTTGAATGTTATTGTTAGCTTTATTCTTGTTTTCAGCCACATAAATTATTTAATTGTCTTTACACCTTGTTATTCTAAGGAGTCCCAAATTCTGTTGTGCAGTTTGGTCCCATGGTTAGTCAATTGATGCCCATTGTGGAAGCAAATCCCATGTTTACAATGGCCAGAACTGCTTCAGGTATTTTGTTGTAAAAAGAACTTCTTTGCAACCCTTGAATTCTTTTATCAACAAAAATTTTCGATAACTTAACCTTGACATGGGCACCATGCACCGGAAAAACCAATTGAGTCCTCTTTCACACACACACACACACACACACACAAAGCAAAAGAAAAAGAAAAATTACATTTGTAAAGTTAAGATTTGACTGCTAGTTTCTCATCTATCCACTATTGCCTTCCAGTTCTGTTTGCTTTTTTTCGGACTTGCTAAATTCTCTTCGTACTTGGCATATTAACTTTTGTTTTTCTGATCATACTCTCTCTCTCTCTCTCTCTCTCTCTCTCTCTCTCTCTCTCTCTCTCTCTCTCTCTCTCTCTCTCTTGTTTTCCCCAAATCATTGATTAAAGAAATGTATGAGGGAGTGGGAACAAGTGCAAGAGCTACCTTTGGAGACATAGGTGAGTTTCCAATGACCCTAAGTTTGCATGAGGGGTAGTTTTCAAGCTTTATCTCTTCTCACTAATTATGGATGAGTTAACTCGTCATATTTAAGAAAAGATACCATTGTGTATGTTATTATGTTGTTTGAACATGATGTAGTGTTGGCGAATGGATCGACAAATGGTGTGAATGCGAAACATGAGAGATGACGGGAGGATTTAGAATCCAAGGGCTTTAGAATTAGTAATATAAATACATGTTATATGAATTGAAACTCTAGTGGAGATGTACAAAGAGCTGAAACTCTTATTTGAATTGAAACTTAAGAGATTCCATAGAAATTTGTTTCGATACCTTGGCTCGATAATTAGTAAGAATGAAGAGATTGAGGAAAATGACAAACATAGGATAAGTGCGGCATGATTGAAGTGGAGACTTGCTTTTAGAGTGCTTTGTGATTGATGCATAGTGCATACCAATTAGATTGAAGAGAAATTCTTATAGGTCTGTAACTAGACCAGCTATAATCTATGGAACAGAATGTTGGCCAGTCAACAACACATTCACAAATTGAGTGTAGCAAAGATGAGGATGTTGAAATGGATATGTGGTAAAACTATGAGAGATAGATTTAGAAATGAGTATATTTGGGAGCATTTAGGGGTAGCATTAGTAGGTGATAAGTTAAGAGAGACTCGTTTGAGATTATTTTAACATGTCCAATGCAGGCCAACAAAAGTATCGTTGAGGAAAAGTTTTTCTATGTAGCTTGATCGCCCACTAAGAAAAAAAGGTGGGTCAAAGAGAAGATGGATGGGAGTAGTAAAGATACATCTGAAGAAGTGAAACCAATCCGAGGATTTGGCTGTGGATATATCAGAATGGAGAAACAAAATTCATGTAGCCAGCCCCAACATAGTTGGGACAAGGCGATGATCATGATGTCGATTCTTTTTTGCATTCTCTCTCTCTCTATATATATATATTCAGCTTTTCAGTAAGTCTGCTCAAGTTCAAAAGGTATTATGTTAGTCAAACGTTGTGGACCATTATAGATCCTTCTCATATGTAACCAATTTTGCATGATTTACACTAAGTATGGTTCTCAGCTTGTGGCACATGCATGAAATATTTATTTGACAAAGTCTTGAGATATGGTGGTTGCACAACAAAGGTACTGCAAGAAGATCAAGTTCATGTGGCTGCAATGTATATGGTAAGATGGATATGTGGATTGTGAAGTCTCAAAAAAAAAAAAAAAAAAAAGGAAGATTAGGAGATTTTGAGATAAGAAAAATCTTTTGGTGGCCTTGGTGGAAGAGAAAATTCAAAAATTTTGTCAAAGAGGGGTGTGTATGTGCTTAGTGAATTGGGAAAAAGACTCTGTATGAAGAACTGAGTTGTTTCAAATATCAGATACTAGACAGGGCGGTCTGAGACTTGGGAATGAAGTACTTAGAGGCAATATGTTAGACTTCAAAGTGATGGAAAACTTAGCCTAACTAGGCGTGATGGAAGTTGTACAAAGCTAACCCTGGACAGATAGGATAAGCTTTCAGTGACATTGATGAGTTGAGACTCTGTTGTTGGCGGAGAAGTTGACAATGTAGCTATGAAAAGGCTTAATCGACAAGTATTTTGATTAAGTTGATGTGGTATTTTCTTATTAGTTGCCGGACTTTTTTTTTCTTTGTTTGGCAACTAAAGATCGTAGCGTTAGTTTAGAACAGAATAATTAGAGGCTATATGTTAGATTTTAAAGTGATGGAGAACTTAACCTAATTAGGGATGATGGAGTACCAAGCTAACCCTGGACGGATAGGGTAAGGTTGGAATGATATGAATTGAGACACTGTTCTTGGCAGAAAAGTTGACAATGTAGCTATGAAAGGTTTAATTGAAATGTATTTTGATTAAATTGATGTGGTAATTTCTTAGTTTCTGGAAATTTTTTTCTTTGTTTGGCAACTAAAGATCATGGCATTAGTTTAGAACAAAAAATCCATGAAAATGTCTAGCTTAAAGGGCATGTCAACAAACTAGGCACTGAAAAGTTCACAAAAGCGTTAAATCATGGATGCTGATTAATCAGTCACAAAACTTCGAAACTTCATCTTAGTTGTGTATCTTATTATAATGCTTAAACTATCATTGCCAGTTCCGAAAAGGAAAGAAAAAATAAATCTGTTTCTTGTTATCACCTATCTAGCTTAGCAATTCCTAAGACGTGCTCCTCATGTGTTTTACCTTCCAAGGCTAGAATGCCCTTGGTGAGGGTGACTGCTCATTGATTTTTCAAGTTTTGATTATGAACTCAGGCCCTAAGTTTTCTGTCCCGTCCTGTCTCCCCCTCCCCTGCTGCTCCTCTTGTACATCATATTTTATCTGATCTTTTGAATTTCCTTCTATAGGAGATGCATGGAAAGCACTGATAGACGCTGCTGGAGGAATCATTCAAGATCAGGAAACTATCATCTCTCTTACCAAATTTGTTGATCAGTTGCCCTCAGTAATGAATCAGGTTACCACCTGCACTTTTCATTACAATACAAGAATCTCAAACACAATTTCCAGGAAAGGTCTGTTATCGCCAGTTTCATATTCAGGTCACACAGGGGATATCAGAGTTCAAGCCAACACCCTCCGAAAACCGTGATTTCTGTAAGAAATCATACAATGTTCCATACACTTTGCTGGTACTTCCTACATTGCCTATCTTGCATTTCATACTGAAAAAGTTTTATGATCGTCCCTCATGCATTCTCAGTGTTTCACTTCCATGTTTCAGGTGAAATTCAGCTTGGACAACATTGATGAAACTGACCTGCTTGAAGATATATTGAAGCCGCGTGTGGATTCTCTTGGTGGCACATTAGAAAAAGTAACATTGGCAGGAAGCCATCTTACACCATGTGCACAGGTATCTAATGTGAGATGGTATCTAATTGATAATTTCACCACACTGATACGTTCTTGGATGCTGGTCATAAGGCAAAAATCTGCCTGTACCTCCAATTTTCTTTGTTGTTGAAAGATGAGAAAGATGAACTAACAAATGGGTCAATTTTGTTATTTTGATTTAGGACCTGACGTGGAAAGTTGGGGATGTGTATACGCCAGCTGATGCCATTGCCCAGGGCCTCAAGTCTATTTCACTAAATGATACCAAGGTGCTTTCCAGAACCATCACTTCTTGGCTCAAAGAACTCATCCAGAAATGAATCTTGCAGTTGGACTACATCCGTATCACTGTTGAAAGAAGGCTGGATTCCGAGGAGGAGAAGACTAAGTAGTTTGCATTGATATCACGTGTCCTGCTGGTGTCCAAGAAGAATCACGACTCTAGTTGCATGCATTTATACATTGTACTACCTCCATGTGATAGTTCTGGAAAATAAGAGGGATGCCACAATCTAGTATGAAAATGTCAAACCAGGTAAAATAGGAAAAGTTGGTTGGGGTACTGGCCGCAACAGTCAATCAAACAAGAAAGATGTATAAACCAATACTCAATTGAGTAGCCAATAATACCAATGTTTGTATATATGTGAGTAATGTCTTTGATAAGGCATGATATTGGCCAAAAATATGTACTTTGAATATCAATTCGTCTTCCAGTTTTCGGTCTGGGTCTCGTCTCGGCAGTATCGCAAGCAATTGAGATTCTGATTTAGGACTTTTTGACAATTTTCAAGCATTCAAGAGTTGGATGAATACTTTTTAAGCCTACATTTTTTTCCCCTCCACAGTAAGATGGTGCTGTCCTACTTCCATTCTCAATTTCTTGGAAAAAATTGGAACCCCGTTAATGTAGTTGAAATTCAGGGGCCCTAATTCAAACAAGCTTAAAGTAGAAACATGGTTACAAAAAGGAGTAAATTTGGCACTAATAGTATATCATCCAACAAAACACTAAGGAAACGACCAACAGCAGTCGCACATCTGACAAAATGTGTTTAAAAATTACAGATACCATATGAAAGACAACTCCCATAAATTCAAAAAGCTTTGTCTATTACAACCTCTAACTACAAACTAACCCCACCAGCCAACACAACCAACCAACACAGCATTTTACATTTTCCTCAGGTGACCTCAACCGTTTTGGACTTGGGTGCATTTTCCTCAGGATATGGTGACCTCAACCGTTTTGGACTTGGGTGGTGGTGGCAGCTTCTCAACTCTCACTGAGAGCACTCCGTTCTCACATTTTGCTGATACCTTGTTGATGTCAGAATCTTCTGGAAGCTTGAACTTTCTCATGAACTTGGGTGCGGAATTCCTCTCCAGCCGAATGTACTTGCACCCTTCATCTTCACCATCCTCTCTCTTCCTCTTCCCACTACTCTTGATCACCAACGTATTCTCATCCTCAAGGGTCACCTGCACCCAAACCACACATTATATTATTTCAAATTTGGCAATGCTTTTTCAAAAGGACAGATGCAGATCTCCACTGTTTTTTTTTTTTTTTTTAACCTGAATATCTGACTTGGACAATCCAGGCACATCCATATAAAACAAATACTCCTTGAGGGTTTCAAGTATGTCGACTGGAATCCTCTCCATTCTTTGGTTATCATTCTTGCCATGGGAACGCGAAGAAAACATTGCGTTCTCAATGGTCTCAGGAACATGAAGTAGATGATTTACTGCAGACGCCAAATTGCCGTTGAAGATGGAAGAATCTGCAGTTGGACTCATTACTCTGCAGTTTCAACTCTGCATTGAAAACAATTTCATATTACGATTCAAGAATGTAATCAATCAATTCAAGACCCAGAAGGCAAAAACACTAAATTATAAATCAACCTCCAGAACCCAGATGGCAAAAGTCTAATTTTTCAAATCTATCTTAAAATCTAACTACAAAATCATGACAAATGTGCAGTTAAAAGAAGATGGCTACTTACAGGTATGGATTTTTTTTCACAGAGAGAGCAGAACAACCAATTTGCAGCTGGAAAACAGAAGCCTCTTTCTTCTTCTTCTGCAACAGAAGAATCGGGGAGACTGGGATTTTTTAAGAAGGGCGGAGGAAAGTTCGAGAGAGGACTGGACTTAGTTGAAAAGAGTAAAAGATGAAAGGAATCGTCCAGAAGATTCGGAAGCCTTATCAACATGAGTGCTTGTGCTCTTTACTTTATCCAAGTCAAATCATTGATGTCATAAAATATTGTTAAAGATTATTTGATAGATTTTCTCCATTCCACCCGTGTTTATTCCAATATTATTGTTTACTGAAAAATCTTACTTTTTTAGGGTTTTTACCGCAAAAGATATAAAAATCCATGGATTTCTTAAAATGGTGTTGATTAAAAGTATATCACAAATGTGGGTATTATATATGAAATTTCAAATTCTTTTTCCAATTCTACTCATTTTATAAGATATTACACAATCTATTACCTTCAATTTGTGCGATATCGCATTGATTATGTAATATCGCAAAATACGGGTAAAATTGAAAAAAAAATTTGGAGCCCTATCTACAATAACCACATTTGGGATATAGTTTTAGTCAACATTATTTTGAGGAATTCATGATCTTTTATATCCGGTATAGGCAAAATCCCTACTTTTTTACATTGTGCTTCCAGAAAAATTCAAAAGAACACCCTTATATTACAAAGAATTTTAGTTTTTTATTTTAACAATGGCCCATCCAAGAACTTTTTCTAATATAAAGGCTCTCTCCAAGGAAAGTTTTCTGGTTCAACCTCGATTTTCTTATAATAATATTGTATTTTTTTAGTAACGAAATTCATATTAAAATAAAGAAAAGATCAAAACAAAGATACCAAAAGAACGAGGAAAAGTACATATAGTGTATTTTTTATCCCTGAGATGTTATGATGTGGCCGGATTAATGGTTAGAAAAGTGGAAATAAATGGTTTTATTTGGGTATCTTATGAGAATGGTGGTTTTAGTCAATCTAGGACTCAGTTTAATGGGATGAGTGGCTAAGGTATGAACATATTACAAAGATGATGTAGGTGTACTTCAGACTGAAAAGAATAGAAAGAAGGAAAAAACAATGATCTAAAGGTTGGTAATTTGAACATGAGTGATGGAAGGTTTTAGTAATAGTAAAAACTAAAACTATAGGGGCTTGTTCAGTTTTTTATTTTATTTTTTATTTTATTTTATAGTAGAATTTGGTTTCTTTCATTCAGGTTCCTGGACTTTAGTTCTTGGATATGCACCAAAGGCTTAAATAAACTCAGGTTAGATCTCATTCTCATGCTTAGTAATGTGGGCTCCGCCCTAATTCGAGCTGGAGCTCAAGCTTAAACAAAGAGATCAGTTTGGGCCAATCTTGACTTAGGTTAAAAGCATCAGCCCACCTGAGTTGAATCTAACAACTAGACAATCGCAATAAATATTGGATAAGTTAACTAAACAGGGATTGAGAGAATTGTTCTTTGAGAGGGCATTATTTTGTAGTTTATTACATGGATACATTAGTCTTGTACCGTCTCTTTCTTCGTCCCTATTTATGTGTCTATATATATATATATATATATTGTCTCCACTTCGTCTAAGAAGAATTTTCCTTTACTAATAAAAAAAAAAGCCTCTATCCACCTATTACTCCACATGACATATTTAGAATAACTTTATAAAAAGGAGTACCTACAATGAGAAATTGCATTAGATTTATGTGTAGGTTGGTTTGGTTTCTATGGAATGTGCCTTTTACTATTGGATCTCATCCATTTAACCAAAAACTATCCGAGTTTAAAAGCAAACCTCAAGTTGCTTGATGTGATTTGCCAGTGTAGACACCAGTCTGTGGAATTAGAGGTGTATATTCTTGATTCACCCGTCCCAACAATGCTCTACAACTTTCCAACCTCACCATCATTTTATGATGACATGATCCACTAGCAGTATTGATTGAAAAGGGCCGAATCCCAATACTGCGCTGGACCCAAGCCTATATATAGGCCCCTATACTGGTGATAAAATATGTTCATGTACTGTGACTAATATGTACACAGTACACAGTATTCTAGCTCTTGGGTATGAAGTTCATGGACCTGTCCCAAAGTCGAACATGGGCCCTAACTTGAAAAAGGTCCTTTGGACCGTTCCCCTTTTACTCCAGGGCCCTTTTAAGTATTTAGGTGCCTGTTTTTCATCGTAAGGATGTCAATGAGTTGGGTTTTATTTGGGACAGAAAATTGGACCTGTGTAAGTTTTGTTAGATCTGAGCTCAGATCTAATGCCCCATGGATCTCATATTTATACATCTGGCTCCAGCTGGGACTGTCAATTGGACCAAACACCTGATTTTATCAACAAAAAGAAACCAGCATATGGAACTGATGGCCGGGTTTCAGAAATTGATAATTACCATACAGAAGGTGTTAAGCTAACAATAGCTCCAGAATAGCCAGAATATATATATTTAAAGCAAAACTGTTCCTCTGTAGAATATCGCAAGGTGCGATATCCTATTTTAGAGATGTAAGATATCCCATAATCATAAGCGGAAAAGACTTGAACAATCCTTTTTTTTTTTTAAATCTTTTTCTTTAACTGTGGAACCACCAAACCACCATCCAAACCGTTGGATAGCTGTATGAGTGTAAGAAATAATATTACACCAAACTTGAACCGTTGATCTATCACGGTTATCGAGAAATTTACAAAATCAAGTTTTTTTTTACAAATTTCTCGATAACCGTGATAGATCAACTGTTCAAATTTGATGCGATATTAGTTCTTACACTCATACAGTTATTCAACGGTTTGGATGGTGATTTGGTGGCCCCACAGTCAAGATAAAAAAAAATAAAAAAATTGGGCTGTTCAAATATTTCCGCTTCTAATTGTAGGATATCCTACATTCCTAGGATATTGCAGCTTGTGATATTCTACCGATAGAACGATTCTCTGAAAAATATATATTTTTCGGCTACTCTAGGGCTATTGCCAGCTTTAACACATTCCATACCATAATTGTCCATTTTCAAAAAATTCATTCAACATGATGACATGTGAAAAGTCAACTTTGTAGAAAGATCAAACATTATTATTATTATTTTTTAGCAACCAGCATTGGTTTTGGATACCTGATGAAGTGCCAAGTACGAATAGCAACAGACAATAGTCCCAGGGTACCCAATGGAATGGACTTTTATATTAGTCCAAGAAAGATGCAACTCTGGAATATGGGCACTTACATGTTGGGAGAATGAAACCCTATTATACAGTGAAGATTTGATACATGTTCACAATGTTGTCGTGTGTACCCAACACGTTTGGCCAACTAAGAGCCTCTGGGGCTTCTCTGATTTTAGCAGACCTTGATACATATATAGTAGGAAGTCCTACAGTAACCTCAGACACTTGGTACAATTCAGAGAGCCATTGCCATCTCATTTTGGATTTGAATATGTAACCAACAACAAATTGGGAGTACATACAAAACTCAAGCGGTGGGAAACAGATTTTAAGCAAAAATCTGAATATAAGGTTTTAAGATTGGGGAGCATGTGCTTAAGGATATCGGCAACAGTTACATGTCAGGTGATTGAAGATTGTACTGATGATTGGTCAATCATCTGTTCAAACATCAGACATGGACCTGTGGCTCATATCCATATGCACATGCCTGCCTCTACTAGAATCTAACATTGCAGCCATGTCCTGAAGCACATGCCCCTGTTACAAGGCTTTAAAATGATATATTCCTCAGCACATGCTCCCTGCCCTGAAGTCTTCAATAGGACCATAGCTGAGGGACTCTGTGTGTCTGTATGTGAGAGAGAGAGGCCTAAAACTTACCCCCATTGGAATTTTTTTTTTTTTTTTTTGGTGTGGTGGGGGGGAATCCACCTTGACATGGGCCATATGTCAGTGCCCAAGAACACACCGGCTAGACAATTCATTTGATTATTTGGATTGGGAGATCTAAAAGCAGATGGTTAACTAAAAGTCAATCAAACGTTTGTGGAATACTCGTCTATTTTTCTTTCATGTGAAGGGCTATGGTTATTGGATCAATGTTCTTTTTGTGGCAATGGCCCATCTGCGTTGGGAGCTGGACCAAGGGTCAGGATTTATTACACTGATATGAACTGGATTGAAAAAAAAACCCCGCAGTTGAAGCTTTTCACATTACGAATTTGATGTGGGCAGTTTTCTTTACCTCGATCCATTTTCACCCCTTTTTGTCGTCATCCTAACATAACCTAATACGTGAAAAATTTTAAGTGATTTAAGCACAGTATTGTTTTCTGTAAGTTGGTGAAAAGACTTCATACGCTATGATTGGTCTAGCAGTTGGGACTTCTTTTCAAGGGAATCAAATAGCATTTGCTGCCAAAAACAACATCTGTTCATGATTTTGACAAACCAAGCTTCTACCTCCTTTTCAATAAAATATAAGTGAATATGGGTGGAAATGTTTGGATGTAAGACGTGTGAGAATCTTGAAGACTCCTTTTTATACTAAAAGAAACTTAAAGAAGCACCTTAACCATATGTTCTGTTATAATTTTAAATTGATAAGAATTCTAGATTATGGGATGTACACAGTTTATTAAAAGTAACAACATTTAAGAGAAGTTATATTAGAACAGAAGTACTAAAAAATTTAACAAGTGTTTGTCTTCATCTAATCACTGGGTAGGAGAAGACTAATTTAAAAATAACTACTCAACTTGGTGGTAGTTCAAGTCGGTCCAGAGGCCGGAAGATATAGCCTCTAATCTTAAACATTAGTTCTTTGAATGTCTTGGATGACTTTATTTATCTATTAAAACAACATGACCTCTTCTCACCAGCTCTGTTCATTGCAGCTTGCTGGCTTCAAATCCTACTGGCCCATCTATTGGGCTGTGTTAAGTTGGCATGTGGGCCCAACACATTTCCCAACAGTTCCTTCAAAAAGGGTAGAAAGAAAAATTGGTCTATGGTGCTCAGATATGCAAGGACATGTCATTGATACAAGAAGACGAATGTGAAGTATAGAGGAGACCATATGCTGTCATCATGATTCAACAGGGCAGACTCTGGAACAAGCAGTGCTCTGCACGGCCCATGTGGTTGTTTATTGCTGACCATCCAAAATGGGGCCCACTAGATGAATGGTCATGATTGTTGGACCCACCATGGATGGCTATGGTGGCCACTGTGACAAACCTAGGATTGTGCAGCGCAGAAAAACCAGCGTGTGTGGGGGGGGGTGGGGGGTGGGGGGTTGGGGTAACCTTTTTGAAACCCTTGGAACATGTCTGTGTCTCTTTCATTGACATTTGCTTAGCAATAATTAATGAAGTCTGAGAGGTATCAGACGCTGATTAGGCCCTGTAGCTACCCACCAGCTTTCTGGTCTGTAGTTGTTTTTTGTTTTGTTTTTTTGGTAGAATGGTCTGTAGTTGTTAGTTGGTACCAAAAAGAGTGGGGGTAATGTATGCTTCATTAGAAACCTTGTAGCCTTGTAGAGTGTAGGACGTTACCAAAGCGCCATCCTTTTCTTGAGGTCCGATTTCAATTTTCAGGGTACCTTATGTTTCATGATTCTTGACCCTCGAAGTCTTTACATCTTTCTACCTGTTTGGCTGCTCAAACATTGGACTCTGATCTAGAGGACATGATAGTGAGAGACATATCTATGCTTTTAATTGGTGGGCACCACGGTGAAGTTCTACCCTTTCAACTCAGGGTTTTAATTGGTGGGTCCCATTATGTAATAAGTAAGAAATATGCAGATTGAGGATTACTCACTACCCTTGGAATACGACTTTTGTTGTTGAGGATTTCTTAGGTCACATTTGGAAATTGATGAAGCCATAGATTTGCTGATGCGATAACCTCATAAATTTATATAATAGCCAAGCTTGAATTTTCAAAAGCAAAAAGCCATTTCCCTAAGGATTCCATTGCCAAATGTGTCCGAAGTCAATGCCTTAGAGGATCCGCCGAACTATAAGGGTGCATTTGGTAATGGCGGTGGAAGAGGAAATCGGGCCGCAACATAAGCTTTCCTACCACCCTAGCGAAGACGTCTAGACCTCCTCTCATGCGAAAATCAAGCCAAAGTGGAAGGAAACTTTGGCAATTTTGTCATTGCACCAAACTCGTCGAGCAAGACGCTGCATTCGTTTGCCCCTTTTCGTCGAAACCGGTGCTGCACAAACACCTCCGAAATGTATAGAATTGAGGAGCCCCACAATCTTTGTAATAAGTGGAATCTTTATTCTACTCAAGTAACAGAGGATCCATTTATTTAGTAATATAGAGGAAGATGCATTTAAAAAGTAAAATACGTCTCCATGTTAAGTACACTCGCAAAAAAAAACACATTTTTCCAAATTTTACCATTTCTTTATAATTTAAAACAAACATCTATGCTCTAGGTGGGTATTGAATTCTAGAAATTTTAAAAAATGGAATCCTGGGAGCTGAATTGAAGAAATGAAAAATAAAAGATTCACAACGGTCATCGAATAGTCCCCCTCTGTTTAGAAATTATTACTTTGGCCATTCCTATATGCCAATATATTAAGTTGTTTCATCAATGTATAGACCGCCATGAAGTTTATCTTGAGTGCAAAATTCAGTTTTGGGCTAAAAGAATTACAGCAAATCTTACTTGCTTGGATACATGTCAATTAGTGGACCGATGGAGTGGAAGGAGAAGTTTTTGCATGAAAATAGGGTGAACTACAGGTGGGCCAAAGGTGGTCTCCCAAAATCATCTTAATCCTTTGTAAAGGGCCCGTTTATTTGCACGAAATTACATTCCTAGGAATCCAAGGTAAAATGGGTTCCAATGAAGGAATATTAATGAGGTTATAGGTAAATATATAAGGCAGAGACTTGGATGGAGATGACTTTCCTTGGATTTAATTCTTTTGGGGTGATGCCTAGGTATTTATTCTCCATCTCTCCTTAAGTTCAATTCATAAAAGAAGATAATATTTATTGATAAACGACAAATCGCCCACCCCGAATTATGGATCTTCACCTTTGTCCATTCAGATTTAACCACTTTTGGAAAAAAATTTTCTTGAGATCTCTAAAAAATCAGTTTCATCTCCTAAAGGATTTTTAAATCTGGCAAAAAGGTGTTTTTTGAGATTCGATCCACATAGTGATGCAAGGGGTTGTGTTGATCATAAGTAGCCCTCTAACTATAAACAGTATTAGCTATTGGGGACACTCACCCCAACAGACCTCGAACAGTCCTGAAACAGCCTATGGACTAGACAGCTCATGCCCGTCAAAAATAAGCACTCACCCCTCAAGCAACCAACTAATAAGGCCGATAACATTATGGTTTGCCTTATTCAAATAAAAATTCTAGGTCCACCATAATAGTTGAACAGTCTACTATTATACAATTAAAAGACTCTCTAGTTTCGAACAGGCTCAAGGAGTAAATTCTGAATGGATCCACATAAATTGGATATTTTTTGTTGACACTGGCAGGCTTACAACTTTGCTAACACCAATCTTGAGCAAGTGTATGACCGATCTTTGGCTGTTTAACGCGCAGGGCATATAACTTTGTGTAACCAATTATTAGAAACAAAGAACTTGTTTGTGCATTAGCATGGTTCTATGCTCAATGGATTTTTTTTCTCGGTGGAGTGTAATCCTACATCCAGACTCCATTCATAGGAAATCAAAATATTCTCTGTGGGAAGATTCAACCCAAACAAGCAAAGTGCGTAACACAAAATAATGGAGCAATGAACTATATGAACTTATGGGTGACCCATCACGGTACGAGATGGGTTTGGATGAGATCAACTTAAGATGGCCAAACCATACTCACAGGACCCCATGCCCGCATATTAATATTACAGTGGAATGACATGATAACGACTTTGGTTGGGAATGGTCCAAAAGTGTGTGAAATTGAAAGTTGATTCGTTCTGGTGCTCCTCCTCTTATTGGTCTCTCTACAATCATCAAGCCATGCCAACCTGATGATCACTGTAGTCTATCCTCTCTAAGACCCAGATCTGGACAAGCAGAATAACAATTCTACACCCAAGAATACAGTTCTTTGATTTCCTTCTTCCTTTTTTTTTTTTTTTTTTTTATCAAATAGAATTTTTGTATAGGAACAGTTGTAGAGAACGTTCCCACGATCCAAATCATTGCCAAACAGGTCCTACCCTCGATCCACAGGCACCAAAAAAATGGCTTTAAATTGAATATCTGAACCATTCGGTCCATATCTTTTTTCCATTATAGAATGTGATTTGCCAGCATATTTTCGTTTTTCCCATCATTTGAGGCACCTTCGATATTTTTCATGCATGGGCCATGATGTTGGTGCTAAAGTCACGTAGTTCAAAATGCTGACCTGTACGAACCCTGTTATGATAGTGTAAATTATAAATAGGACAAAATATAAAGCACGTAAAAAAACTACGGCTGAGATTACTATCAATTGTCCCTCGACTTGAGAACGGCCACTTACTTTATTGGTAAGTGGCGGTAGTTATCACATGCCTATTAAGGGTTTGAATCCTGAGTACGCTATATTTTTTCACTTGTGCGGGCTTTCTTTCTGCTTGTGTGGGCTCCTTTCTTATTTATATGGGCCGTCTTCTCGTATGTGTGGGAACTCTCTCTTGGGTCCCACCTATATTACAATCTTTCTATTTGATACATTCAATGGACTTAGCTTTATTGTAGTTTCTTCATATTAAGGATTTACCGATACAGTGTAGATAGCGTAGTTAGTTAGGACCATAACTCACGAACCGAAAGTTGTAATTTAAAACTTACGCACTCTTTCTGAGATATCTCACATAGGCAAAAGCCTGACTTAACTAGTGCGTGGGAGACCGGGACTTTACTTATCCGAAAAATAGTCGGGTTCTCGGAGAGTCTACAATGTGAGGAAGAAAAAAAAAAAAAAACTAAACCACATCAGGGGATAACTTAATGATTTTGAAAATCTGTCAACATTGTTTATGCTGTTGGAAATTGTGTCCATAACTATAAATGATGATTGAATCACTTCTCGAGATAAACTAAAGAAATTTGAAAATCTTTCAACATTTTTCGTGCCATGGGAAACTGTGTTTTTAACAATGAACAATGATTGTACATGAATGAATCTAGTGGCGCCTTGCACTAAATTTGCATTAAATTATAGGACCTTTATTTGCATCCAATGACAACCTGCCACGCGAGCAAACCATCCTCTATCTCTTTCAAAGAGGACCAGCCATCATGTGAATTTGACATGAAGAATTGTTGTTTGTGTGCCACATTTTAGTTGGCAATCATTAGATTTGCTGATGCATAAATGGATGGACATTTGCATGTGGGTGATAGAACATGAATTGCATGAGCCCCACTACTGATTCTGCATCTAATATTTAGTTTTGGGGCTAGTTTTCCTAAGCTCAAACTTAGAATAAGGTAAGCTCAAGTATGTAGTGGGGCGCACCTGGGAAACCACATGGGGATGGAGATGAGGGGATTTTAAGGACTCTGTGGGATCTTTTCCTCTGCAAAAAAATCAGCTCCAACTATAATTTCTATGATCTCCATATGGGCACAAAAGTTTAATGGTCAACGATCCATTTGAATCGATACATAGTCAATCCAACGGTTTAGATAATTTGGATTTAACCGAAAGTTGGCGGACATGTGCAATTTAGGGGAGTTATGTGTTTGGTCCATTTGGATGAATCAAAGATGGGCCCTATAAGCATGGAGCTTACAAAATTTTATCATAAACTTGAACTTAGGAGAGCCTTGCTCTTTAGTCTTTCCTCAACATTGAACTTACTTTAACTTACACTGCCCATGAGTCCAACAATGTTAATTATTTACAATCATCCAAGCACTTTTATCCTTTCTTTTTTTCCAAAGGGTGAATCTAAAACAAGAATAAGATTTTTTAAGAATTAAATATTTCAAAAAAATATTAAAGTTTTTTAAAATTATTTCAATCAAGCCCTCTCAATAATTTTTTTTGAGAAATAACAAAAGATACCTTTAGGTCATTTTCCAAAATTTCCCTTTAATAAATTATGTAAGAGAAATGATCAAATCCAAGCCAAATGACCTTACGGGGCCCACTTCAACTACCTTTATGCATGAATGGTTAAAAAGGGGGATTCCAAATGACTAAAAAACTAGCTTTATAGAATGATTATGATCACCAAAATAAAAATGGATAGTTTCGGAGAGGATAGAGGTTAAGAAAAGACAAAAATTGTCATAAAGGAATGGTGTTTTCGTCCAATTTTCAGGTTTTTATTTATAAAGAAGAACTGTGAAAAAGATTTATACTTTTTTGAATTAATCAAACCTTCATGTACTTTTCTTAAAACAATGAGCTAAAAGTTTATGCTTTTTTGAAAATTTCCTTTTTTTTAAATAATGAATGTAGCAAAAATCATGAGTTCCCTTTTAGAAGCCAAAGTCACATGACTTTGTGCGGGGCACACATAAAATGCATGGCATTGTGGAGAGATGAAAATGATACATTGTAAACTAACATCACGGAATTCATTCTAATATTTAAATTTGAATTGGACTGTCCTAAGATAAAACGATGAAAAGAAAAAAAAAAAAAATTTGGGTTCTACTTGGGGCCTTACCAATCGTGGAAAGGTAGGTGATGGAAACATCTTAATAAAATCTAGTGGTTTACAAAATATCAATGTTAACATGTCATCTCATTTCCTTGATCCATGGCCTCAAGGTTGATGGCTTTAGAATGAATCTTCTTTTCATAATTTAACTTCAATGGTGAGATCAAATGGTGGGGCTAACAAGTGTGAAGGGGGGGTTCTAAAAAAGAGAGATTTACACGATATGATCTATCACGAGAGACATTCTTACATGACCCTTTGCCCTTTTTCAACATAGTACTCCGACCTGACGGTGAATATTGTAGCAGGAGAAAATCTTGTTGGTTTAAAAACAGACAGGCCCTGTTACAAGAATAAAAGTCACTACAACTGAGAAATGTGTTTTCTTATCCTAGGCCCATGGGGTGGGGGACCCATCAAAAGAACGGTTCTAACATCATCTAACAGTTCCAGATGTACGGTTGCCACATGGGGAGTAAATGGGCTGCACGTTGGCATGTCGGAGGGCACCCCAAATTCACAAATGTAAAATCCCAAGTGTAGGGTAAAGTAAAAGGACATGTCAGAGGAGTGAACACTCCAGTAAATTCAATACAAAGCAAAACCTTTTACTCTACTCTTACAAATGTTACAAGTTACAGGTTACAACCTTATCCCTTTCCATATCCCTCCCATGAGCCCATGACCATGGTCCTGAAAAGTAACGCCCCCTGTGTTTATTTTACCCCCATAATATCCCTCTGTGTTTTTATCTGTGGCCCCTCTCTGTTGCAGAAAATGACAACTCCTCTCCTTGCCAACCATCCTCTCCACTCCCACTATATATACACGAAGCTTCCCTCTCCATTTCCTTCACACCTCCCCCCAAAACCTCAACAAAACCAACACCCACTCCCTCAAAACTGCTTTTGACCTCCTAAAATCCTGGTTTTCCATCCAAAAACCAGCAACATTGCCTCTACAAACGCTTGTACACAGCCGCCATTTCTTCTTCTCCTCTCTCAATAATGGTAAAAGGAAGCAGACTGACTAAGCTGAAGAGCATGATCAAGAGATTGCAGTCAGGGAGCAAGTTGGGACGTACATCAAGCGCCATCGCGGCAAATCCTGCGTGGCGGGCGCCTGGTGAAGGTGGTGGTGAGGACGGCCTCCAGGCGGTTTACGTCGGAAAATCCCGCCGGAGGTATCTAATCAGCTCCCAGCTCCTTGACCACCCACTCTTTCAGGTGCTTGCCGATAAGTCATCGTCGTCGCCGTCGGATGAGGGGATCGTGGTGGGCTGTGAGGTGGTGCTGTTCGAGCACTTGCTTTGGATGCTTGAGAATGCAGACTCCCAACTCGAGAATTTGGATGATCTAGTTGAATTCTACGCCTGCTGAGAGACTAGAGATTGGACGGATGAGATTCATCATCTCTTTGTGGGGTAGTTTATGTTGTGTTGTAGCTAAGGAAGTGTAAATTTTGGAAGGACAGAAAAAGAAAAAAAAAAAAAAGAAAAGAGAATAATGTCTGTAAGTAGGAGTAGGCAAAATGTTAGAGAAGATGAGAAAGGAGAAGAGTGCCTTTGATGACCCTAAGAGTCCCTATGGACGGTTAGGATTAACTTATTTGATAGGCTGATCTTAAATGACCTGATTGGGATTCTTATTTCTCTTTTATTTTCATTTGATCTGATCTTCCTTGTTATTGAGCTGATTGATATATGGTTGTCTTAAATGTATTGTAACTGCAGATTATGTAGAATAAGAGAACTATGTTGTATTTAGCAATGTGCCAAGTTCAACTATTTTTACAAGCTTGTGGAATTTTAGATCTCATATAATTAGAATGGCAATTATGGGCCACCTGGGATCAATCACTGCCCCGCATTGAATTGAAAGTGTTCCAATCTTGACATTTGATCTCACATTAATCACCTCTGAACTTGTGTCTGCACATTATGGTACACCAAGAGAGAAGATAGCTGTGTGTCACCCGTTTACATACCAATAACAATAAATTGCAGAAAAGGTTGTGCTAATTAATTGGCATGTCTACACCTTCCTTCATTTGTTTATTATGGGGCCAATGATTAGTTGTTAGAGATGAGTTGTTACTAATTATTGCAGAAAAGGACGCTTTCTTCAATGTTATTTTATCAGTGATCTTCATTTAGAATTCTGAGTGGAAATTGGAATCTCTACGCACATCGATGAATTGGACTATATATGCATCGAATTGGCTCACTATCTTGTATTCTATACAACATGGAATGGATACCTCCTCTTTTTTTGTAAACGATTTTAAGTCTTATAGTATAGTTTTGGTTTTATAGCGGATCCGAATTGCAACTGGAGCTGTCAATGGCAGAGGTCCAGCTCGAATTCGCTTGAACTCATTGATAATTGAGAATTTGGACTGTCCAATGGGATTGGTCTCCACTTAGACTTTGGTCTGAATTCCTTATTGGAAGGACTTGGTCCTTGGACTCCAATCCCATTGGACTCTGCAGCAGGTGTGTTCTTACAGGAGTTGTTTCATTCAGGGCCTGCTCAAGACAATTTGAGGCCTGAAGCAAAAATCCTAAATGAGGCCTTTTTTTTTAATGTTATTATAAATATTTTATCTTAAATAATTTTTCTTGCTTTTTGTGGTATAAAATTACTAATTAAGTTAGTTGTTTTTTTTTTTTTTTTTCATTTTTTGAATCTGAAAAGATTGCTGTTGCTATTATGAGGCTTTATGTTTTGCTATTAGTAATTAAGCCACAACTTTCTCAGAAGTTAAACCTTTTTAAAGTGGATAGAGAGAGGCAAAAAATATATATAGAGTAAGGGCCCGGAAGACAAGAAAATGGGTCCGGAAGATAGGAAATGGACATATGGTTTTACGGTAGGTGATCTATTGAATTGGTTAGGCAAGAGGAAATTATAAAGATCTTAATTGTATTTTCTTAAGAGAAAGCTATCATGGGGCCTTATTTTTAGGGAGAACTAAAAGGATGTCAGTTGTTGTTTTAGAATTTGAAAAGATGCCGGTTACTATTATGGGGCCTTATGTTTTGCATTTTTGGGGCCTAAAGCAAGGGATTTCCTTGCTTCATGGTAGAGCCGGCCCTGGTTTCGTCCAATTCACAATCGCCAAGCACGGAAAATCTTTTACTAACCAATGCACCCTCGCAATTGCTTAGGTGGGATTCCCTTGAATTTCAAAGAGTCCCCCAGTAAGAAACTCATCCTATCTAGTTACAAAGATTCAATGATTGATAAAAACTGCTTTTTGACTCAAACTAGGCCTTCAAGAGGGTTGGGTCTCTTACCCGGTAAGCTTAAGCCAAGGATCTAGGGTCTGAGTGGGACAAGTAAAGTGAGGAGAAGCAGAGCTCCACTTGGCTCCTCAAGCTGGACTCCATCTGCAGTTGTGGGTCGGCCAGTCGAGCTCGACTTGACTCTTTTACACCCTTTCAAGAGGATCAAAGTGCACTTGCTAAAGACGAATTCCTTTCCAGCCTGCCCATGTGAGAGGTTGGGCTCATAAATCGGCCTGCGGTCTACAGATGGGGGCCATTCGCCCACTGTATCAACAATTCAACATCTTTAATGAGATTTTTGTCTGGAAATAATCAGAATGAAAGAATATTATTAAATGGTTGTTTGATAAATGTATGAGGGTATAGGGACAGAGAAAGTGACGGGTGATTGAATTCCTGGGTCCACCGCAGCCTGCGGACGAAAGAGTGCCCAAGCATGGCTCAGCTCTAATCTGGCAAGTCAGCTATGTACATCAGAATATAGCCGGCCAATTCAACCAATCGTTTGAAACCCATTTTGTCCTGACCGAGTGGGGGCGACTAGACTCAGACTTCATAGCTTTGCATGCTGGGCAAGTGGAGCTCGATCAAACTTGCTCTCAACTGGATGACCTTCTGTGTGTGTAGATTTGAATTCCCAAGTTAATAATAACTAGGGATATTTAGGAATCACTACTTCTAATTTCCTAGAGTTAATGACAAAATACTTAAAAATGCCCGCGAGTGCCTCGACTGAAGGTCATCTTGATCCTTACTTAAATCCATGATATTGATAAAGACCTAATTCTTCGTGTTAATTTTTCGCAAGGTGGGAAAAGAGAGAGGAAGTAGTAAAGGATGAGAGAAAATTAGCTTCTCAATTCTACAACATCGTGGGCCACATGGGGTGGGGACAAGTGTGGTCAAGGCACTCTCATGACATTTTGATTTTTTCATCATTACTGTGTGGGTAAAATACCGTAATGACGAGATTAAGAACCACAGTAATACACCGACCTTCACCTCAGTCTCGGTAATCACAGCTCAGCAGTTCGGCGGCCCGGTAAGAAGCGCCGGCTCGAGAGGCCTCCACCCTGCAGCTCGGCAGCTCGGTTAGAAGTGCCAGCTCAACGGGTCAGCTCGGCAGCTCGATTAGAAGTGCCAGCTCAGCATAGTGCCAGCAAGGTCAGACCGTTCCCGTTCCCGGTAAAAGCGCAGAAGGTAGAGTGGGCCATCACCCTCTTCTGAGAAGTACGGGCGCGTCCTGCCAGATAAGGGCGCTCATTTATGACGATAGAATTGTTCATTTATGGCGATAAGAAATTGGCTTTATCATCCCTTAACATCAACTGACCAAAAGCATGGAAGGTTCTGATGGAATGTGCCCTTTTTACCTACCGCCGAATGTTAGGGTAAGGCCCGATGAGACCTTACCCCACTTACCTCCACTCACAGAGAGAATGAACGAGGAATATCTACATATACACATGGGATCAGCCCCATGAGGGTACGTAACACGCAATACACAACATACTATCTCTCATTCTCTTCTTCCTCCTCCTGCTTAGTTTTCTAAGAACTAATTCAGGCATCGGAGTGCCTTCGGTTCATGGCAGCCAGGGGCTCTGACCCAAGTCATTTTCCTTCTCTTTCAGGTTTTTGGCGTTCGGTATTCCCTGATCTACAAAGTCTATCTCAATCTAAATGGGGTGTCGTGTTTTCACCGCCTACAATTACCATTTAGAAATTATATTTAAGAGATATTAATCACTAAGAGAAGCTCTAATAAGTAATATGGACTGATCCTACTTTAGTTCGATAGGCTGAAACTAAGATAAAACTTGGGCTGATATTATTTAGAGAGAGAGAGAGAGAGAGAGAGAGAGAGAGAGAGAGAAACCACCCCAAAATTCCTGAAAACTCCCCCCTTTTTTTTAGAAAATTTTATAATATTTTACATATGGCCTACAAAAATTTTAAAAAAAAATTCATATAATTTAAAAACTACATGCATTCTTTTATATGTCGCCCTCCTAAGAAGGGAGAATTCCTTGGTCCACCCCTAGGATGTTAGGAAGAAAAGAAGAAAAGATGCAAGCAATCACACACAGATGACACACAGATTTATGTGGTTCCCATAATCTTGATGTACGTCCACGGATCACACCGATTCCACTATACTCAAAGGCAGAAGATGAGAATACAAGGTACAACTTCTCTAGCGGCTATACTAGAGTTACGTAATAGCGCAGGGTAATATTACGAAAATATCCTTAGTTGGATCTATGACAGTGGACTTGAGTTAACCGTTTGATCTGAATAAAATCAGACTCCACACGTAACATAGGACTCAGAAAGAGATGTCACATTGTTCATAGTGCATCTAAGGTGGACCTGCCACCTGATTTAAAGGCTTAGATCTCAAAACATTATTTACTAAGAAGTAAGGGAGATGCTCCTATAAGAGACACTCTCACCAAGTTAGTGAGAGATGAGTGGGGGCCCTCTCATTTATGTTGGTGAGAGTGAATATGGAAGTGAGAGCCTCCACCCATCTCTCACCAACTTGGTGAAAGTACCTCTCATAGGAACATTTCCCAAGAAGTAAAATAAAACTGAAATGCATTAGCAAAAACGTAAGAGGGCCAAATGGAAGGAGACATCCTAAAATGGAATCGAATTATTCGCGTGCCCCTAACAAGCTAAAAGCGTGAAACTCAAACAACTGGAGCCGAGAGCACTGAAAACATAACACTATTCTATTCAAATAGATAGCCCATGGTTTGAAACGCACATGACCTGTCTCTTTGGCTGTAGCGATGATTTTGTGGAGGACCCCTTTGTGGGACGCACCGAATCACCTGGTCTAGTCTGCTTTTGGTCATTTTCATTCATTCATTCAAGTGACAAGATGATGAGAGAAGGAGAGAGACCAGACCAACTTTTTTCGGGGATGTCATAATATCTAGTGGGGCTGGTGTGGGTGGTTGAAGAGAGATGCATTGAACCTGAA
Organism: Persea americana; assembly: GCA_029852735.1. Taxonomy (NCBI): domain Eukaryota; kingdom Viridiplantae; phylum Streptophyta; class Magnoliopsida; order Laurales; family Lauraceae; genus Persea; species Persea americana. The sequence goes on along the minus strand of CM056817.1, from coordinate 49,180,878 downwards.
CTATGGAGCATATATAAAATTGGGGAATGATTATATGCATCTTTCCCTCACTATAAGGTGAGGGGTACTTTCATTTTAGAGTCTTTTCAAGTACAAAAGACTCTACCCCATGAACTTGAAAAATCACATTTGTATTTGAAAAGATTCCAAAAAGGAAGTAACCCTCACCTTATGGTGAGGGAAAGATGCATATGAACATTCTCCTGTAAAATATACATGCCTCAAGGAATGAGATAAGATGAGGATGACTGAGTTATTGGTGGAGCTTCCTTTCGACCATTGTAAAAAAAAATGGCGCAGATTCGATAGCGACATGGGGACTGAGTTGGGGCCCAGATTGGGTCATGATATTAATTGATTTTCCATGTTATGCGTATCATCACATCACATGTGCTTTGGCATGTACTATGTATTCGTCGCAGATGTCGTATCACACGCGTGGATTTTGCTCACGTTTCAAAGCAACGTTTGAGTTAACTCAGCAACTCTCCTAGTATTGATCAAGTGATGAATCCGAAGGAGGGGTCGCATTGGGGTTCGCCAACTCTGAATGTATCACCGAGACTTCACAATTCATAACTGAATGAGTTTAGTTGACTGGCCCAAATGAAGCTATCTCGAAAATTTGTATTAAGGGTTTCACCAGGACTAATGCCTACATGCATTCAATCCTAAACACTCTTGATCCCGAGTCCACATTGACATCCTTGCAGCACGAAGTGAGATTATTCAACAAATCACATAACCAGTTTTTAGTTAACAAAAAAGAGAAATAGGAGAATTGACATTGAACCAAGGATTTATAAGGGAGTGGGATCTCTGGGAGTCTGACTATTGCTAGCTTACTTGTTCGAGAGTTCTAACAACAGCTTCTCTTTTCACCTATTTGTGAACGTAGGACGAAAGTGAAATCTCTGAAAAAGGAGAGAGAAAGTTGAGGACCGATCACAGATGCATGTACACAAGTCATTCTCTTTTACTATGTGGAGATGTATTTTCTCTTTCTGTCGACACTAAATGATTTAACAATGCTATAGTTGGCACTTACCACTGGCATATCTGTTGGCGGACTTTAAGTTGGGACCGACAGCCACATGTGCCAGTCTGACCCTCTACAATTCAGACCCCTCTCTTGGTCGAACAAGTGACTAGCCATTTTGTAATTTGTACACACAATTTATGTAGGGAAGGTTTGATGAAGATTTCGGTCCATGATTGAAAATTATTCTCCTTTCATGGAGACATGAGCTCAAATAGGATAAAGGACTTGATCCTACTTAGGAGTGAAGTTGGGCCTAGTATTGTTTTAGAGTTTATGGTTTTTGGTGGGGGGAAGAGGGAGTTTTCCTCGACGCTTAGCTTGTTCTACGCCAAAATTACATAACATCTCTGTACCACCAATTTACTTCATACATCAATCAAGAACTGTCAAAATCCACAAATCAAGCATTTTGAATGAAGCATTTGTAGGGATGGCAATGGGGCGGGGTAAGTTCGGCTTTAGGTAGATCTGAAACTAACCTGATTGCTTTGTGCATTGTGCCATACACACATTGACCTGTGTTGGGCTTTACGGTTGTCATACCAAACCCCTCTCATAACAGTCACGGGTCAGGTCGCAGTTGATTTACTATTTTTTTGAAACTAAATGAATTAAGAAATATTTCAAGGTCCGCCATGTCAATCGTGAGTGGACCAATCAAAGTCCGCCGTGTCAACAGGCTACCCTGTTGACACGATGGACCTTGATTGGTCTACTCACAATCATATGAGGGAAATCCTCAGATGATCGGGACTCCACATTTGATGGGACGGCAGTGAAATTCAGGACGTGGAACAGTGCTACGGTGGCAGTGGAATCGCACTTCTTCAAGGCTGCAAGTATCGTCTTCGAGGTGCACAACGTTGTGTAAATGTATAGGTCATGATTTTGATTCTGAATAGGCAGTTGAGTTGAGGGATGTGCTGCACAAGTGTATCATTTTAAACAGTTACTAATCTATGAAATCCTTTCTTATCTCTTATGCATTGTATTGGTTTGTCGGCATAAGCCCTGTGTTTGCTTTCCACGCGTGTGTTTCACACCACCTAGATTTACTTGGTGCATCTGTGTAGAAGGGTTGTGTGTGCACTTGTGAGATTAGCCCAGGCAAGTCAATAAATACGAAGAGGATACCCTCATTGGCCAAAGAAAAATAAAAGATGTTTTTGTTACTCTCAATAGTTTGATTTATAAAAATGTAGTCCTTAAATTTTTTTCCCACTTAATTTCTTACTCTGTCGTATAGGCAATTTTACGTGCAAGTGGATTTCAATGGGTTGGTTCCTTATGTTCATCTTTCTCTTCTACTTGGGTAGTTGTAATTGGAAAGATGGCATACAAATTGTTGCTTTTTCATTTGTAATTAGAACACAGCACCGATGCCGGCTGATGGACAACAAGGTGGTCAAGCAGTTGGAATGAGAATCATGGGGGACAAGGCGGCTTTTTACAGCTGCAAATTCCTAGGCTATCAAGACTCTCTTAGATGATATTGGGAGGCATTTTTTCCAGGACTGCTTCATTAGAGGAACTGTAAATTCATTTTTGGAAATGAAAGGTCCCTCTACATGGTACTAGTATTATACCTCTCTCTCTCTCTCTCTCACACACACACACACAAAAGAAGTATTGATAGTGCAATTCAACTATATCATTGGATATATTGAGTTGAAGAGAATGTTGATGTTGTTGCAGAAATGTGAGTTACATTCAGTGGCAAAAGGTCTCACGGCACTGACAGCACATGGAGCAAAAGAGACTTTGGTGGCTTCTCTTTCGTGGATGGCGTTATATCGGGTACTGGGAATGCATACCTGATCAGCCGTGAATGGAGGGAGAGCTCTAGCTGGGTCGTCTTCTCAAGGACTCACATGGGCGCTTTGGTCAACCCAAAAGCATGGGATGGCATTGGCTTCGATAACCGCCACAAGTATGTGTCTGCCACTACAACCTTATTAAATCCTTTATTATATATATTTCGCGCGCGCACCAAAAAAAGAAAAGAAAAGAAAAGAAAATCCCCACAATGAGAGGTGGCTGTTTCATACTTGTATCAAAGTTAACTATTTCAGCCTCTTGAATTTACACTCATTGTAATTTAAAGCTCATGGGACTTCTCATGCTATTAGTTTCAACTTCAAATGAGTGTAATTTTATAAGCCTTCAAATTTCGAGGCTTTTAAATCGAGGATTGGGATGATTAAATCGTGGAATATTATTCTTGTTGCCCCTCAAATCTAAACCACAATAAGATTTCAGCATCACTCTATGCTCCTAATTTGGAATATATTCAAATTGTTCACACAAGTAAGTGAAATTGCTACATCTCCCATATACTGTAACAGTAATTACCTCGAGGTGAATTTTTTTCTGTTTATACAAATATACAGATTTATATGTTGTATTTAGTTTAATATACGGCGTATGAACCAAGACCTTAAGATTCATGTTGGAATTGGCTCATTCTTAAATTTGGTTAAAATATCATCGCAACCTGGTGCCATATTTTGAAATGTATGTAAACTTGGTTTCGGGTTTGACCAGCTTATTCCCTGCATCTTAAGGACTTAAAAACTCTACCATGGAAGTTAGAGAGGAGCTGTATGAAAAATATTGAATTTTTTTAGTTGCCAAACAAAAATAAAGCTTTTCGCTTTAGAAAACAAAATATTATATTCTCTAATATATATATATATATATATATTTTTTTTTTAAATTTTTTTTTGTTAATCCAAACAGGCCCTAAGATATTTGCTACATTGTGCTGAAGAGTAGGGCTGGGGAGCGGTTATAGCCCCTAAAGATGATCTTTGTCTAACACTTTGCTTGTTGAATCCCACTTGCACCCATTTTTACATATTAAAATAGAAATGTATGCCCGGCCCTACCCATTTCAAACCTTACTTGAGCTAGCAGTCCTTGGAAGGCCTAGGCCTAGCCCATTCCCCAGCCTACTAAAAGACCCAAGTTGATTAATTGGATTTATAGATAGACTTCTTTCTTGGTTGACCAAGGTTGAGATTTATATTGTATTTTTTGCTTCTGTAGGACCGTTTACTACGCTGAGTACAAAAGTAATGGACCTGATGAAAGCACAAGGGATCGAGACAAGTTTGGAAGGCAACTACACGATAATCAGGCCCAACCCTACTTGAGCAAGACCTTCATGGCTTCATCCATGCTGCCACATGGCTTCTCCCACCTCCCTCATTCTAGAGTCACTTCTTGTTGCATTTATTTACGTTTAGCAGCACTTGTAATGGAAACTGCCATGGTTCATTTAATTGAATTTTACATTAAATATTTTAAACTGGCTACGAGACACTAAAATGCCCAAAACCAGCATTTATCTCAACTTCCATTCCTTTTTTTTTTCTTTACCCAGTGATAAGCAGTTGCGATTTTCACTTGGCTGTTGAGGGTTCTAACTCTAGATAGGCCGCCTCTCTCCGTGTGTACAGACTTTCTTTCTGTGTGTGTGGGCTCCTTGTTCACGTGAGTGAGCCATCTTCCACTTTTCTCTCTCTTTGATTTGGATTGAATTAAAAGGGTCACAACTACTCTACTTGATGTATAACCTAGCTTATTGGGTTGTGCAGAAAAAAAAAAAAAAAACAAACCTACCATTGAGGGAAGAGGATCCCCTTTTTGGTCCAAACAGGGAAACACTGTTTGGACCAACCAGGGGGTGCCACATGGTGGGGGGGAATACAATTTTTTTTTTTTAAGGAAAAGATGGGATGTGTCTGATTGGACCTTTCCCCGTGTGGCACCCCTGGTTGGTCCAAACAGGCTTTTCCAGTTTGGTCCAAACAGGGGATCCACTTCCACCATTGAGATGCTACTTGGTCACAGCCTAGAAAACTGAAGAAAAGTAGTTCTTTTTCTTCAAAACAGGCAATGCAATTGATATTCCCACCGGTCTGTGGATTTCATTTTTCGAACTGCTAGCTAGGTCCCTCTGCATGATGCGACTACTACAACACTCTCTCTCTCTCTCTCTCTCTCCCCTATGGAAAACTTCATGAGAACTATGAGTTCTCTCTCTCTCTCCGTTGTGGTCCTATGGAAGACTTCATGAGAACTTTGAGAACTTTGAGTTTTAATTGATACTTAACAAATATAGTTTAAAACTCATAGGTCCTCGTATTCTCCAGATTTCTACTTCTAATGAATGTAAAAAAAATTAAATTATAGACCTGCAAAACTTGAGGCTCTTAAATTGAGGTCTTTTAAATCGAGGGTTGGGAATTGGGATGATTCAATTGCGCTAATTCTTTCAATTTTTTTTCTCGAATCTGTATCATATTCCACATATATGCACAGGTAATTAGTTTATTAAAAAATTTATGCTATGAATACCTAATACTTTCCACGTCTCACAGTGAGGCCCACCTGTGACCCATTCGAATGGACCACACCCTGCCCCTACTAGTCACCAATCCCTTTTTTTTTTTTACCCTTTTATACCCATCTTAATGGAAGAATGGACTGCACTGTCGGATCAGTGAGTCAATTTTTTAATCAGTGAAACTTGTTGGCCATTGATGAAAGGGGTTAGGATGACTAAGTGGGGCCCATGTCTTGTACACGGGTAGGCCCTGATCAGAGGAAGAGATCCTCCCATGGTCCTATCCGAATGTGGGGGCCCTAGGTGGCCCCATTAACGAGGTGCACATGGAAGCCTCCATACCCACGCGTACTGGATAAGGTTCAAGTCTAATATATGGTTTCTGAACCTAGAGGCTGATTAAGGTTCAAGTTGGATTTGGCTCTTCTGGAACTTTGCTCTAAAGATTACCTCAAGCTACTGTCATATTTTAAAATGTTGATAAACTTCGGCTTGGGTTTGAACTTTTTGGGGGGGGGGGCGGGGCGCTCAAGGACTTGTAATTCTAGCATGGAGGTTGCCCCACAGGCTGCTTAATCTCCCCTTATTGCAAGGGGTTGCTTAATCTGCCCTTGTTAAGGAGAAGTTGTGGAAAAAATATTGAACCATTTGAAAGAAAAAAAAAAAAAAAACTCTTATTTTAACTTTACTTGAGTTGCCAAAAATATATTTTTTTCTCACTTGCAAAATGGAAGTTTATATCAATATGTTAATTTTTTGTATCCAAACATGCCTTAAAACTCCTCCAATTCCTTAAAATTTCCTAAGAATTCTCAGAATTTCCATTGTTGATAAAGATGTTTGTGACAGTGTTTTTAAGAGTAGGGGTGGGGACTTGGTACAGCCCCTAAGACGATCTCTGGCTGGGTGTATGCTTGCTGAGGCCCATTTGCACCCATTTTTACATATTAAGATAAAAATGTAGGCCTGACCCACCATAGATGCTTTAAACAGCCAAAATTCAACCCAAAGCAAGCTTTAATTTGCTTGAGCTGGCCCTTGGAAGGCCGAGCCCATCTCCCACCCCACTAAAAGACCCAAGCCAATTATGTGGGCCTATAGACAGACTTGTTTCTTGGCTGACCAAGGTTGAGATTTGTAATGTGATTTCTCCTTGTGTAGGACAGTTTACTACGCCAAGAACAAATGTGAAGGGCCTGGTGCAAACAGTGGGGTCGATTGAAGTTTGAAATGCAACTAAAAGATAAACACGCCGAGCCCATGCTACCACATGGTTTCTCCCACCTCCCAGATGCATACACTTCTTGTTGCATTTCATTACATTTTGCAGGACTTATAATGGAAATTGTAATGTTTCTTTTAGTATAATATTCCTTTATATATTTAAAAATGACTTCATGTCTACGAATTACTTTAATGCCTAAAACCAGCATGAATCTCAACTTCCATTCTTTTATTGTGAACTTTGGCGTTTCTGTCTTTTTTATTTGGATTGATGCAGGACCTACTATTCAGTTGATGATATGCAAATATGAGATCAAAATATTGAATTAATAACAACCATGTTTTTTTTTTTTTAATTCCAAAATTGACACTGAACACATCTCCAATGGTAAATTCAGCAGTAGTGACTATTTCTTGATCCAAAACCAGGTTACAATCCTGCAATCGGAACCTGCAAAATGTAAAGAGAAGACTGATGGAAAGCTACGACTTCCAACTTATCTAGAGATAACCCAAATATATATATATATATATATATATATTCAGATATGAAGTTCAAGTATGAAAAGGGGCCGTACATTAATAAAATCGTGAATTGGGCTTTCAAAACTAGGCTGGGCCAGATTGATTGGGCCCAGATGGACTGGGATTCATGATTGGGCCCAAGCCGATTAAGGTAGGGGTAGGTCGTGCGCCCCTCCTTCGGATTCATGCACAACGTCCTTGGGATTCAGGCGCAATGTTTTTACTGTTGCTGTGTCATACCTATTCTATGTTAGAGCGCCTTTGATGGATATGTTATTTTGGAGATATCAAATTCCAATTAAAGGCTTATGTGGCTATTTGAATTCCACCTAATATGCGAAATTTATTATTTTATTATATTTTTATCTTTTACCTCTTTTGGCCTTTTTGTCTTCTTCAAAAGATTTTGCATTTTTATGTGACCTACATCATAAAGTTTTTTGAAATCATAGAAGGCATTTGGCTTTTTCATCTTTTAAGTTTGGCAGCCCTATGTGCCATGCCTAATGCTGCGTCATATATGGCATCTCGATTGGAGAGTCTTCCTCTCCCTTTCTTATCTGTTGCCACTGCCATGCGGCATTTGGTATAACCGTAGGAGATGCTCTTAACTTCCATTGAGATGCTACTCTGTCACAGACTAGTAAACTCAAGAAAACTAATTATAGTTCATCTAAACAGGCAATGCATTTGATATTCCCAGCAGGCCTGGTTTGGTTGGCTTTGGCCCACTTAACTAATTGACATCTTCATAAAATGCATTAATCAAAGAAAACCAACAGACAAAGGCCTGCCACGACATAGACAAGCACAAACAATGTTAGGAACAAGCTAAATAAAATGAAAAAGAGAGTTTATGAGTTGCACCAATGCTTTTGACATGATTGTTGAGCGCTCGCTGCGGATTAAGCCTTACAGGCAACTACTTTAGACATTATCTAAAGAAAGAAAGGTTATGGGTTGCATCATGCTTTGGAAGTGATAAGAATGGTTGTTGGGTTTGGGGGCTGGGGGGATCAAGGGGGGTTTAATTTTCAACTACAAGCGAATAGTATACTGCTAATATTCTGTCAATCTTGTGGGGCCTGCCTAGATGCATCTTTATCAGTAGGGTAGAGAGATGGAAAGGTCTAACCAAATGTAAGAGTCAGCATAAAATCAACCCAATAGATTATTTGAATATTTGATTCAACAACTTTTAGTTTAGCAATCTCATAACCTTTTTTTTTAAAGATTCAATGACTCGGCCCATCCCGCTTTAAAAACACAGGCCCATATCCTGACAAAGCCCGACACTGGCCTTAAGTGCTTGGCCCAAGTCCATCCATGTAGTCAATGGGACTGGCGTGAACGCGATTTTTAGTCCATCCTTGTTTGGTATCCCTACTCTTATTCCAATAAAGCCACCCAAAATAGAGCTATAAAAAAAAATCATAAAAAAAGAGGCAAAAGCTCTTAGTTTCATCGGGCTAGAAATAGTGCCTTTCATTTTAAGAGGATTTGCTTTTACTTCTCTAAAATGGATTGGGGTAAAATTGTGTATAAAACACTCTTGTTTTTCAAATCACTATGCACTTTAGGCATTTAGAGTAGAGGTTGGAAAAATAGATGCCAAATATGGGCAAACTCTCACTCCAATAAGAGTTTATTTGATCTTGAAATTACCCTTTTATGAAACACAAGCATCATAAAATTCATGTCCTTTATACATATACATCATATGCACATTCTTCCAGTGGAACACACTCTTATTTTTCAAAAAAATTCTCACATTGCACTCATTGGAGGGCCCTGTTCTTAATAGCTTAGATTCTTAATAAATGAATTATATCACTAATGCTTGAATCCGTTGGGCATGTCTCTTAGGGGTCATTTGTTTGCTTCAATATAGAGACTTACCATTTGGGAGGTGTTCCCAACATATCAAATCGTCCCTTTCACTTCCTAACATCTATATAGGAATTCACCGTTTCTCAAAAAAAAAAAAAAAAAAAAAAAAAACCATGTATATAGGAATGTAGGATCTAATCCTGGTGGAACCATGGACGATTCAGACCCAAATGTATCTCTATGAATTAAATCTTGATCCGACATGTGTTGTATCTGAGTCTAACATCAATTTAAAAGACTGAATCCAATATAAGATGTGGAGATCTTTAGTTCAACTTGTTATAAAGGCTTCAAAATGAAATTCTAAAATATATAAGTGCAGATATTAAATGATATATGATTAAAGCTAAGTATACTTTTAAACATGAATAGCTCAAGTTCAGTGAGCACTTAAAACCCATATATACTTTTTAACAGGATGTTATTGTATTGGTTCCAACTTCTTGGGTCGAACCATTTAGGGATCTAAGTTATTCGAATCCTAATTAAAGTTTTCCATATGCATGGAACTAGATCTTGATTTGAATGTTCCAAATCTAATGCATGAATCCTTTTGCAGATCTTATTTTCTTTTGAACCCATAAATAAGTTCCATGCCAACTTTATTTAAAACTGAATACTTCAAATATTCGGATACTCGGAAATCCATTTACGTTTCATGCTCACTTTATTCGAGACTGAATACTTCATGTACTTTAAAAATCAGAAAGAAAGATACCCATCTGCAAGCTTGGACTCAGAGAATTTTAAAGCCCAAAAGTGGTAGTTTAAAGGGCTGGTTTTTTTTTTTTTTAATATATATATATATATTTTAAGAATCCGATTGATTATTCCAAAAGATCCCATTTTGTAAAAGCAATCGACATTGAGCCCCCTCATTTCAAATATTAGATGTCAAGTTTCTTTCAAAAGGTTGCCATTTCTTTTCAAACAGTCCGTCATTTCCCTGTGTACACGCCACAAGACATTCAATAGGCAAAATCTAAAAGAAAGTTTTAGCAAGTGCCTTTTGACCTAGGGATTCCTGGCTGGGCTTTGCCTTTGTACAGCAAGTGACAGGAGCTATGCACAGCACATGAGGGCATCTCTCTGAATGCAAACCATTCCATAGGCCAGAATATGAGGGCAGTTTGCTCTTCAGATGAGCCACACATCAATGATTGGAAGTGGGTTGTTTCCCCTATTTATAAATTTGTAGCCCACCTCCTAAGCACACTGTTCTTTTTTAAGTATTTGGCTCAAGAAACTGTTATGGCTGGGCACAGGTCCTAAACTCAACTCAAACCAGAGTCAGAGGATCACCAATATCAACTATATTGGCTTAGACTGGCTGGATATTCAACCAGACTTATCCCCTCACCTTACCAAGTAACCTGACCCAACTTTGCCAAATCAGTGCAATTTCCGAGAAAGAAATTAAATCATGTTGTAGGGCTCAATGGTAATTGAATTTGAATGAAGGGTGCTGGTCAGTTTCAGATACTTGGGCCTGATCCATGACCAAGTAAGCAAATCCTCTTGTGAAGGATGATAAAAAAATATATTACATAGCAAGCAAATCCTCCTGTGAAGGATTAGCTGGCATCATCATAAGGATTAATTAAAAAAAAAAAAAAACCATTATTATGTTGTATGAAAAGTGGATAGAGTGAGAGATCCATACCATTTTCTAAAGATGCTGGTCTGTGCCATGAGTTGGTAATGTACCATGTGATTGGATCTTGTTGCCATTAAAAATCTCAATTTTGTTTTAGAGTCTGCTCAGTGTTAGCTCAGTTACAGCATCATAATCCGACGTTAGTAGATCCTGTCTGATTCTCGGGCAAAGGGAAAAGTCCTGGTGTGAAATTTCTCTTAATGGAAGCTTCCTTACAAGAATTGGAGGTTAATTTAAGTAAAGAAACCATTAGTGTGATCTAACATAGTAAACAGTCTTTTGCAACAAAAACAAAATTGATTTTTGAAATTGTTATAAATCAGTTTGGTCCCAACTAAGCCTCAAGTCTAGGGTTCAGAATTGGCCACATACTTATATCAGTGGAGTATGTATTCTCATCAACACAATTGCATACTTAGCACTTCTGACAGGAATTCAGAGTCTCTGAAAATCCCTGAATTCCAATCATAGATTCCATATTCATTGATGGGAATTCTAAGAATTCACAGAATCTGTAAATTCTCCAAAAAGATGTTTTCTAAGTGGAGTTCTCGAATCCTCCTCTTCATTGGATCTACAAAGGCTAAGGAGGTTAGAATTATAAGAATCTCAAAGGCTTTTCCTAACTTTTCATATGGTTGGAACTCTAAAAAAAAAAAAAAAACCGGAAAACCAACAACAACAACAAATGCTGCATCCAGAAATCCCAATGGGCGCCATCAAATCATTATTCCCAATTTCCCAACATCACAAGTTTGAGTTGGGAATTCTGGTTTATAAACATGTCCTAAAGTTCAGTAGTTAGGGTTAGGAATTATTGGCAGAGGTGAAGATCTCTCGAATGTATGAATTTGGCGTAACCTAAGAACTGGACTGGGTCCATGTTTCCCCAATACATCTAGGCACCTTTGAATTTTGATATTTTTCCACCCCCAAAACTTCCTAGGTAATTGGTTGACCTTCTCCTCCACTAGTACCATCCAGACCCTCGTGAACAGACACGTGTAGCCACGTTGCTCATCGAACAACTTGCGACACGAGTGGAACACTTTTTGACGGTGGATCCGTTTTCCTCGAAGGGGTGCCCATTGTCCATTCGCAAATGATGGTATCCACGTCTGAAATCTTAAAAAACTATTTTAACATGGCAGGAACCGTTGCAGATGGTTTGGATATTTTCAACTTAGATAAAAAATGGAGCCCACCAAAGTAAAGGATTGGCCAAAGAGGAGGTGATTGGTACAATAAAAATATATATAAAAAAGTATAACTTATTTGAAAATTTAATTCGAGATAAATTAGAATAGAGAAATAAAATTCAGATAACCGACCAAATATAACTGAAAGAAGACTTTAATGATGACGATGACAACTCATGTAAGGGGGCAAAAGTTGGTTGAGTTGCATAAAACATCTATTGTATTTGAAATTTGATCTAAATTTGTCCGGTATACATTTATTTAGATTTAGTGGCCTCCACCCGGGGATTAGTCATCTGATGTCAAGACCCACATCATTGAAAAAGAAATAAAAAGGAAGAAGAAAAGAAAGGGAAGCAGATCCCCTGTTTGAATCAAACAGGGAAAACCTGTTTGGACCAATGGGAGAGTGCAACATAGGAGAGAAGATGTCCAATCATCCACATCCCATCTCCCCATTGAATAAATTTTTTTTCCTCCCCCACGTGGCACTCCCCCATTGGTCCAAACAGGTTTTCTGTGTTTGGACCAAACAGGGGATCCGCTTTAAAAGAAATATGGTAACCTTGGGCGGTAGCTTATACTTGCACCGAGCCCTCGGCTTGATACGTGCCCTATTGACCGAGCCAGCCCCATATAAAAAAGGAGTGGAGGCTGGCTCCTTTCCTCTCCTCCTAAAATCGCTCGCATGTTTGTAACCAACTTGGTTGGCGAACGGAGAGAAACGCGGAGAAGCAAATAAATGGAATCCTTTTATCTTTTAGATTAAAGACAGAGAGAGATCTTTGCCAATTTGAAATCTCTGCTGCATCTCTCTTTCTCTTTCTCTGCAACGCCTTTCTGGGAGCTCTGATGGCGGTTTCTCCTCCTTCTGTTTAGCTGTTGATGTTGGCGCTCTCTTGTCCACAAAGCACCAGGTACCTATCTGTTGTCTCTACCATTCATCTCATTTGCTGTTTTTCCAATCTTGTATAGCATCGTCTGATCTGGATATGGATGCTTTTGTCGGACAACCTGAACCATTAATCACTGATCTGTAATTAGATGGTTGGATGAAAGCACATCCGTGGCTGTTCATATGCAAAGGAATGAGTTTTGAAGTCTTGCACTGGATCTAGATCCAACAGAGACTGCTCTCGCTCATTTGCTAACGTGAAAAAGGAAGAATCTTTAGACTAGGCAAATATGAGCCACCTTAGATTATAAATATTTTCTTTTATTAGTAATTTAATACTGATGATAACGGAGATCTGCATCTAATGGTAAAACTTTCGTCCTGTTTGTTTGGTTTCTTTTCAATTGATTATTGCGGAAGGAACATGAACTGCTCATCTAATGGAACATGGTTCTCTGTGTTTTTATCGCTTCGCCATGACCATGACTACAATGCAATGTTGGACATTAAAGGTTAGGTGGCCCATCCATGATGGAATGTTCAACGTCTGGATTTTTATATTCTGGTAGGGGAGAACAACCCACAAGCGCAGGCAGCGCCACGTACTTCAACAGGCGGTTTTCAGCCATCTACCTTCTTCCATCAATAGATGGAAACAGACGGCTTAAAAGTGAAAAACACGTGAGAGTAGCTCTCAATTTGGCTGACACCTAGCACAGTCCGACGGTCTCGCTGATCAACATGTCATGTCAGTGGGTTCTCTTGTGTGTCCCACAACACCCCATAAATGCCCACTTGGCACATTCACTGTTTTCTTTTTGGGAAATATCTCTCATTTGTACCTACCATTGATAAGTAGTTAGAGTGATGATCTAAGCCTCACTCACCCTACAGAGGAGGAGGGGTTGTTGGAGATCTTTCGATCCCGTCTCAGCCCCAAATGAAGCCCGCAAAGAGCGGCCCTCAATAGAGGGGAAGGCGTGCTTGGAGATTGCTTTTTAGCGTATAAACTATAAATTGGGCTTCCTCTTTCATGCTCCATTTATAAATAAGACATGTGCAGGTTACCTTTGACGATATAGAACTCTCTACTCTTTCCATGTTGAGATCATAAATGTGTGATATCACAGGGCTCTTGGACATTACATTGTATAATGTGTGTAGGATATGGCGCAAACAGTTTCATGGGACGTAAGGGCAGTTGTACGGCCATATCCATTTTAAATATAGGTATAATTTAAATTTTTCAAAAGACACATGTAGGCAATAACATGTCAACATCAGTCTCTTCCAGTGTGATTCTAAAAACGAGTAGTAAATTTGGAGAAATCACCTAAAGAATCAAGAAAAAATGAAAAATCTTAAAATTGCATTTTTCTAAAGATTATTTGACTGATTTTCTAAGGTGCTATCCTAAACTACTAAAAATTACTGTTTTCAACCAAGCATAAATCAGTATAGTTTCCAATTCTTTTGGGGTAACAATTTTTTACTTGCTCTAAGTACGGAGTATTACTTTATAGATATGTCTTTATAGCGTGAGTTTAATCTCTTCACAGTGCATTATTATTTTACATTTTACTCTTTTGACTTAATAACTGATGCTTTAAGAACAAACTAATGTAGCTTTTACTTACAGAAATAATTCCAACCACCGATACTTGTAAAATACTAGTCTTAGATTCATTAATTATTGAATATGAACATCACATGTACAACTCCAAACAACATGTTCTATGCCTTTCTCACTGGCGGGCTAACTTATATGCATATGAAACCATAGGGATGAATAAGACAGGGAAAAAGACAAAAAAAAAAATAGGATAGGGTCGATTAGGGCGATTTCATGAATCAATATCATTCATGTGAAAAGATTCGGGCCCTTGATTTTAGCTCCTTAAAGTATAGTTGCTGCATATGCGTGATTATTAAAAAAATCCAATAATAACATAGATATCTGATTGTTTTTGTGGAAAGAGAGAGAGGGTGACGCCTAATGAGTGTTGCGGTCAGTGGATTGGCATTGTTAGTGAAGCTCGTTAAACAATTTGTGGTTTTTTTTTATGTTATTGTTCTTTTCTTTTGTTATTGCATGGTACGTGTAGCTGCTGGATGATCTGATGAGATCCGAGTATTTTCCACATCAAAGATCCAGGTCCCAGTTATATATAGAGTTAGGAAGGCCAATCATCAACAACAAAATGAATGATGAAAGTGGCAAGGTAACTGGAACTAGGCACATAGTTCGACTGAGGGAGATTCTCCAGAAATGGCAATCCATTGCCCTTAGTAATTCTTCTGGTGAAGGGGCGAGTGCACCAGAGAAGCCGACGGGTATCTCACCTGCCATTGACAAGCGGCTGAGAAGCTCATACTTGGCGTGCGATTCAGACGAGGAGATCTGCCCGAGCCCGGAGGCCCCACTGGATGTCCCAAAGGGATATTTGGCCGTTTATGTAGGACCAGAGCTTCGGAGATTCATAATCCCCACCAGCTACCTGAGCCTCCCAGTCTTCAAGGTGTTGTTAGAGAAAGCTGAGGAGGAGTTTGGATTCGACCATAAGGGTGGTCTCACCCTCCCTTGTGAGATTGAGACCTTCAAGTACCTTCTCCAGTGCATGGAGCACAACAGCCACAAGGGCCTGGATGATAATGGTAATAATAATAACCCCCTACATTAACATTACATTACTACATTACAAATCATGTATCTCTGTCGATTGTACATTGATATTTCGTTGGGAACTGTAGCAGCATATAGCCTTTTTTGTGTTTTTTTTTTTTTTTTTTCATCATCTTGTTGCTTTTCATGGTCATTTCGAACTCTGTAACACCACAAAAGAAGTGGTACAAAGCATACATTGAAAAACACCCATAGGTCATAAAAACGTTAAAATTTTTTTTGTCAAATGGTGATTCTGGTGGTAATGGAAAACCATCATCCGTCTTTAACCTCCTGAGCAAAATCTGTGGGCCTAAGCATAGAGAATTCTTTATGCAGAGTCGTCCAAATCGACAACACTCAAGATAATACACCTTGTCCCTGTTTAATCATTGGGCCAAATTTTACTTCGGTTGGGGTACTACTGTACTCGGGTCGACCACTTGTAAGATTCATGATTCAGACGGTATTCATTTCTTTAAAAATAAAAATTAAAAACTAATGATGCACTTTACACGTGATTAGTCAAATGGTGGAACTAGCAGCAATTGTTGTGAGATTTGGGCGAGGGTACTCCATCGCAATAAATTCAAATTATGGCCCATATATGTATTGTGGGAGGTGCCGTGTTTCCTTTATAATTTTGTAAACTTTGAGGTGATTACCATAATCTGGTGTAAGCAGCCTCAAACTAGAGAACCATAGCATTTTAGTGGGCCAATTGGTCATAGCAATTTACAGCGATTGTGTATTGGCCAATTGGCCACTTGGAAGAAGTGTTCTAATGGCTAATACGTAATGGAGCTGGTTTTTAGTAGGTGATCAACCTAGAATTCTATCTTAAAACAGTATTTACAATGAACCGATTTGGATGAATTTTTTGCCTAAATTATAATCCACAATCCACAATGTGACCTTGCTATCATACTATCCTTCCATGATTGGTATGAATCCTACGGGCATAGGGTCCTTACATTTTTATCTCTTATATAAACAGTGAGGTGAAAATTTTATATATATATATATATTAATGCTCTAGTGGATTTTAATGACTAGCGTATTTGTTCTTTTGCCCAACACATCTTGCTTGATAATGAGGTGTTTACTGTATCTTTTTTTCCTTAAGAAAGAAAATTATTGGCTGCCTTGTTTTAGGATTTATTCTAGTCTCTTGTGATTTTGGCAGAAGGAAACCCCTCAAGCCTAGAAGAAGATGATGATGATGAAGAAAAGGATTGATCACCAAATACAGGTTTTGTATAGAGTGTTTGATTGATTATATGTAAGTCCTGTCCCCATATCTGGTTGTTGCTCACTTTGCACAAACTATATATATATATATATATATATAGAGAGAGAGAGAGAGAGAGAGAGAATCTGTTAGTTAGGAGTTTTGTGGGGTTTGGGCTAGTTTCAGGAACTGATATCCCCTTGTGTATCCAAATGGGTATAAGTAATACAAGCTTACACATGCTGGTGATCTGTGTGAAGATAGATGCATAGAATCTGACTCACATTATTCATTTACATATGTTTTATGAGTTATTGTGGATCATGACATGTTTCTATTAGATGGTTTTTGTCTCTTAAGATTCTGCTAGCATGTGCTCTGCCTGCATTATTCGTTGATGCATTATTAATTCTCTTGTGTTGTCTAAATGGGGGAAATGCACTTTTTTTTTTTTTTTTTGGCGGTGGGGTTGGTGGGATCTGATGATAGAGGACAGAGATTGTCTCTGTCATAGGCAGATGAATTAATCCACCTTATTCATGATATCATGTGACCATGAGCATGAATTAAAGCCCTAATTTTGAGTTTCACCTGGCACGTGCAATCACGTGCATGAATCTGTGCTCATCCATCCAAAAGCATCAGGTTGAGGCGCTTGGGTGAGTTGCCCTGAGTTATTGGCTCATCCGTTGACGTGATGCTATTAGAGCCCAGTCAACTCGGTTGATGACATTAGCTTATTGTCCATGGACACACCCCAACGTATCTAAGATTAGTAATATATTTATTATTTCTTAGGTGAGGATTAGACTTTAGTATTTGTATATGGTCGTGATACAGGCCCAACCAAACCCAACCCATTTGCAGTTCCCAAGCCCAATATTTACTCATAGGATATGATCATGTGAAGATATAATAGCCCTATAAAGAAGAAGCTTTATTTGGGTGGTTTTGCAACTTGTAACACCTTTTTTTAATGTATCTGACCATTAACCACCACCTCATTTAAACATAATTTTCACACCTAAATATATAAGCGGATCGGACATCATCATGCATAGCCATCATGTGCATCATTTCCATAGAGATTTGAATGAAAACAAAAGTCCCAGTGTATGTAAATGTGAATGCGTTTTCATTGTTTCCCCTCCTAGAATTTCCAACATGAGATTTTAATCGTTGGTCACGCACTTGCTTCCAAACACACCAACAAACGATGCCTGTAAGTATTCGATGAAAACAAGGACTATAAACTAATGATTGCAATAAAAAATCCCTAAACAACCATTTGATCACGGCCATTTTGTCCTGTATTTTATTTAATTCAAACCCCAAAATCCAGCTCTATCAACCAAAAATATAAGCAATTACAATTATCTCCAATCCCAAATCACCATCATCTGTGCATAAAAATCGCCAGTCAAAATCCAGACATTGATATCCATGTCCTCATTCATGACTCACTATACCCCAGATAGTCAGGACACCGATAAGCACGGCCTTATATCCATTATCAATTGCCTCCTCAGTCCTCACCAGGTGGAGTAAGAGCCTGAAAGTATTAAAACTGATGGGAGTGAATCTCAGTAAAATCAGTAGAATTGTTGGGTCTGGAGAAGTTGGGCGACGTAGAAAAGGTTCGACCATCGTCCCAAAGGGGTACGTTCCAGTGTTTGTGGGTGCTGTTGACGACCAGATGAAGCGTTTCATAGTCCATACAACCTCGCTGGGTGATGCAGACTTCTTGGATCTGCTCTGTAAGTCAGCAGAGGAATATGGGTTTTATAACCAGGGAGTCCTCAGGATTCCTTATGATGCCAATGTCTTTTGAGGAGTGGATGGTCAGAAAGGCCAATTGGAAGATGAGGAGGGTAACAACAACCGAACTTGCAATCAAACCTGAGTTAGAATTCTGATTTGAGCTTTAATAGAGCCCAGCCCAAGTTTGAATCCTCTCAGCATATGTACTTGGATGTCCTATCCGAAAAGTTAAAACAAACTTCTGATTATGTGTGCACTAAAACCATGTGCAGTTAACTGAAACTCACTACTGAATGGATTAGCACGGTTTGCCTGATCGTGAACCACACTGTGGACGCCACCCTATAAATATATATATAAATATATATATTTCGGTCATAGTTCATGTGTGCCATGTGGAGGTGTATCAGCTGCATATGAGCTAACCAATGGCTCAGATATTTCACATTGAATGTGTTAAGGGTTGATTGTGTGTAAATATTGTGCAGAGGTTGTAAACTATTGTACTTGTGAAGCTGTGCATGTGTAAAAATGCCTTTTACCATTTGTCTGAATTGTGAAGGAGCAATTGTAGAATTTTGTAGGGCGATAATCTTCGCTCTTGGTATGTGTAATGTGCTCTGTGAGTTCCATTTCTTCTCAATTAGCTTTTACTTCCGAAGCTTATCACTTTCAGAAATTGGAACTGCCGGAATGAAAATAAATTACCTTTTTTTCTTGAGGAAATATTATTGTGACTATATGATACATCATACGATGCATCTTCGTGAGGCCAACAATAGAGATAAAAAAAGGTAGTTGAGTCGTAGATGCTTAAAAAAGTTTCATCATCTTCAGAGGAGAAGAAAAACAGTTCACAATACTAATTTATACTAAAACCATTTTCTCATTCTTTGCCTTTTCTCACTTCCAAATAAGCCCCAAGGGCATTATAAATATCGTTGCTGGGACAACAAGGGTTGCACAGGTAGTTGACAATCCCATATGTCACTCGGTCATTGAATGATTGATTCCTGGGTATGTCACTCTTTTTTTCATTTTGTGGGCTTCCTCTTTCACTTTCACTTGTGTGAGCTCTCTTTATCAGTGTGTGGACTTGTCTTCCCACTTATGGTGGTTCTCTTGGGTCGCAGCCGTCTGAAATAGAGTTGGAAAAAAGCAAAAAAACAAGTTCAAATCATGGGGCCTCGGCCTTTTAAGAATTCTAACTAAAAAGACACATTCATGTTTTTCTTTCCAAATTCTTTAACCAAATCAGGGCACATTGGGTTGGGAAATAGAGTGTTCGGGGCATAGGACGTTTACACATTGGGTTGGGAAAAATAATCTGGGTCCACTAAGGAGGGGCACTCCACTGTGGGGTCCACCTAAATGGGGAAGATAACACTTGATACACCCCCATTAAAACCAACCACCTTCTTTAAATCTAAACTGAAAACTCTGCTCTTTCCGATCGTTGCAGAAAACTGCAAGGAAATTGGACTTCGCATAAAGTTAAATTGATGGCTAATTGAATGGTGTCAAGACCTAGGCAACAGGCACCAGGCACCAGGCAGGCACCAGGGAATACATACCTTTCGTCCATGGTAGGGCCCATTTATCCCAAATTTTGCTCTATTTGGATTAGGGCACACCTAAGATGAGCTAGGTAAAGGGACAGACCCTTCACTGCCCTATGCACTTCCAAGCCGTACTGCACTTTGGGGGTGTTCGGGGCCGCTCAGGCAAGGCTAAGGCATATATAGGCTCAACCCAATTTTAGAAACACGAGCCTGCATCTAGGTCAAGCCCCACATTGCCTATAAGTGTTTTTCTATAACCCACCACCTCACCACCATTGTTTAAAATCTCGGTTTCAGTTGCGGTATCAGCCGGGCCAAGAAACCGATATGATATCGATATTGGTCGCGGATATCAGTCCGTCGCACTGTGAAAAAAAAATTTTAAACCAAAAAAATCCTCAAAAAATCCAAAAAATCCAAAATATTAGAAAGTGCTGGAAAACAATATTTTTTTCCATTAGTCACAATAATAAATCAAGATATCGGTCACCTTAAGTTATGAGTCCTGTCTATATCACAGTTCGCTATTTTCTTCAGTATTTCATATAATGCAATAATTTTTTATGCTCATGATCAATTTGTTAGTGTAAAATATAAGAAAATAAAGATAACTTATCAATCCTCATTTCATACTAACCCAATCAATAAATAAGTTGTGAAATTCAAGACCATGAATATAAACATTTGGTATCATAAATACTCTAACAAGTAACAACAATTATTTTTGAAAAAAATAAAAATTTAATAAAATCATTTTCAAAATCCTAAATTTATAGTTATAGCATAAAAGTATATAGATCAATCATTTACACACTATACAATGATCGTAAATCATTAAAAGAACATATTTACGATAAAATTCCAAAAAAGATGATATATTATAATTTAAATTTTAAAAAATCCGAAATTAAAAGAATTGAAAAAAAATTCAAAATCATGTGTCTATCTAGCATGAAAGTATGTAGATCTAACTTCTAAGTGAAAAACACAACTAAAGTGACAAACCCAATAATTTTTATGCTTTATCTAAAAATAAAAAATAAAAAACGCATAATAAAATGCTTTAAGTTGATTTTCTCTTACCTTTAATAATATTTTCTTTAAGAAATAGATGTAGGATTTAGAAATATGCAAGAGGGATGCCAAATGGAGTATGGTTACTGCTCTAAGGAGTAAGGAGATGAGAGGAGAGAAGAAGAAGATGAAAACATGGGAAAAAGTTAGAAAAAGTAGGGTTTTGGGGGGTTTTTAATTATCTCGGCCGATATGGGCCAAGATTTTGGGAATTTTTTCCATGCGATACTGATACCGGTATCACAGGTTTGTATCGGTCCAGTATAGGTCGATATCGGTTCATATCCCCGATATCATCCGATTTTTTCATCCGTGCTCACCACAGAAGAGCAATGGGTCGGTCTGGACCTAGCTTTCTATTAGTCTTTGCGCTTGCTATCATTTTTTTAACAAATAAATCAGTAAGATATAAGCAATACTTATTCCATCTTTATTCGAATCTGCCATTGAGCTTCCTATCATTCAATCTAAGGTCCTCCCAAATATTAAGCCAGCCTAAATTTTAAATCTAATCCTGGCATGAGTAGTAAAACTGAAGGCCCGAGCCTGGCCCAAATTGGGTAGGCCTAGTATTGGGCTGCTCAATCCATGAGCACCCCTAAGCTTGTTTCTTTATTAAAATCTCTAATAAAGATTTACCATGTTATGGGTTTTTTACATGATGTGACATCTTATCTAGAGCCATAAAATTTCAGGAATTCTAATCTTTTTGCTTTTTTTTTTCCAGTAAGTATATGTGAAGACTCGGGAATTACATCATATTTGGTAATTTTGAAATTCCCCAAATTGGAATTTTATGAATTTAGGTAAAGAAATTCTCTAGAGAGAGATTCTAAAAATTTCGGTGAAAAGAAACATGCCCTAACTTCACTTGGGCTAGGCCTTCAGAGGAGAGGGGAGGAGTGGAGAGAAGAGAAAACTTTATTTGTGAGGACGCACTTCGGCCACGTTTTAGAATATCCCGCATCCTATCTTATATCCCATGTCACAAGATGCTGTGGGGTCACTGAATCTTCTATTCACGTGATCCGCCTCCTCGAAACCACGTGACTGGCTTTGACTTTTCCGCAGACAGTGACAAAGACAACAAGTGCTAGAAGGCCACGTCATATCGCACATGACCACTTCGCTTGACATGCTGCGCCTAGCACTGGCCCACATTCAGATGTGTGGCCCTTATTACTACTGATCCGGTTTTTAATTTTTACGGTTCAGAAACTCCATTGTGTCCTGGACCCGATTTAACTGCTGCCACTGCCGGTTGGTGTGCAACCCTAGTTTTGGAAATTGGCAACCCCCTTGCATTGGAATTTTGAAACAAAATCCAGGATTTCAAGGCAGAAAAGAGAATCCATATGTTTACAAGGCCATTATATTAGTAATTAAAAGAAAAGAATCTTTTATCCATACCATGGCCATGGGGGTTGGAACTCATGAGTGAGTCCGCGTATGAAAAGACAGCCCATTCACATGAAAAATAAGCCCATAATCATGAAAAGAAAGCCTACCACACAAGTGGAAAGGAACCCGTATGTGTGAAGACGTAGGATACCCACAGCTTAAACCTTAGACCGGCAAGTAAAAACTACCACTCTTTACCATTCGAGTAGGGAGTTGTTCTCGAAAAAAGTTTTTATCATCAAACAACGTAGTGAATCTAATGCCCCCATGTTGAATCTGGATCACCTAAGGATTTGTCCCACAGTGACTGTGAGTTGACCCATCAAGATTCACCATATAGGCAGCCCCTATCGAGATGGATGGCAGGCTGCCCACGTGCATGTTAGCTGCCCGCGGTGACGTGGCAGAACTTAATTGGTCCACTCACAATCACTATGGGAGAAATCCTCAGAGGATTCGGACTCCTCCGTGTCTTATAAAACAATATTTCACTTCCTTAACTGTAGTTGAACTTTCTACTGTATTTTATATCTTTGATGCAACATTTAAGTCTCCTGGATGTATCACATTGTCAAATTTGGATTAGAAATGTGTTGGTATCAAGTTATGAAAGATTGATTTTTTTGCTACAACTTGGTTACAGAGGATTAAGATTAATCCAAAGGTTGTCACTACTACAGCCTTTTCAATTTAGAAGTTACATTGTTTTTTTGATAATTTGGTGCTATAGACTTGTGTGGATTTCCATCACATTTTTTTTCCCGCGGATAAGATAATGTTATCAGAAGTATTATGATACAGTCATGATATGGATTCCAAAAAAAAAAACTCTAAATTTCTTGAAATACGGGAATATTTCATTTTATTCCGTTACTCTAATTCTAGTGCCGCTAACAACAACAATAATAATATTAGTACAAAAGGAAAAAGAAAAAAGACACAGACATGCAAGCAGGCAAAACAAGGGGTGTAAAGTAAACTGTAAACCGGCCAAAGTACGAACTGTTCAGCATTCTCAAAACTCAACTACCATTTTTAACACTTTGTTCTCATCTAAAGGGAAATGTCAATTCAGTAGTCCACCCCTTGTCACCATCAAATTACCGCTCTAATCACTGATTGCTTGTTGAGACTGCTGGAATTAGAGGTAATTATTCTGGTTTATAGCTGATCTAAACTATAAATATTCTGCAGCTACATTGATCGTGTTATTCCAAATGATGATGCCCAACAGTAGGTTAGTTATTTGTTTTATGTTGACCAAAGGTAATCCAAATGTGCTGGGGCAACAGTGATCATATCATCCAAAGCTTATGGTGTCCGGATCTTCTATGGGCATTACTAATCATAAATTTCTTAAGGTCCTAATCGGTCTAGTTATGGAAAAAAAAAAAAGAGAGAAAAAACTCAAACCGATTATCATAAATGTCATCTTCTTATATTGTTGTTCATCAAATTTCACTCTGATAAAACTTGGACCAACCACCAAAGTGATGCCTTTTCAAAAATATGTGAATGAAATACTATTAAGAGTTCACGTCTTCTATATTGATCAATACGATGGTGGCCTGAAGCACTCGACACCAAGATCCCCGAGCCGGGCAACCTTAGTTATGAAAATTATGGGCTCCATTCCAATACGCTCCAATTAGGGGCAGGTGTCAAAAGTTCAGATTTTGATTGTTCCTTACCTTCCACATGCATGTTTTATAATGTGGAGCATTTTCTCCTGCACATTCACTCTTCCGGAGCATGCTTCTAAGACCATCACCAAAAGCTCAATTCCCTCTGAATTTCTTTGGGTCCAGTGTGATGAACTGATGAATATTGCACAAATGCTCAAGTGATCAGCAAAAAACCCTCCTCTAATTTATGTCTTGGTCTTTACAACTTTACATACAAAACTCGTACAATTTAACCGAACTTAGATGCTCTACGGATGTTAAAAGCAATTATTTTTAGGGTAATATTCAGGTCGGAATTGTTCTTACATATTATGTGAGAACTTTTTTGTGGGGCCCAATTGTGGGCCCTCTTTGAGGATGGGACCTGGGGGGATGGAAAGATTTATGTGAGACCACCCCAAGCATGAAGTTTGGCCCCAAACCCATGTCCCCTATCCTCTTCATCCGTGACTCACAACTTTAATGGCTTCATATTAAAAAATCTATTCAACCCTCGATCCAACGGTTCAGTTCATTCGAATGTGTACCAATTCTTGGGATTAGTGACTATCAGGGAGTTCCATATTGGTTGATAGGTTTGGATAGATTGCTAGTTAGGGCCCATAAAAAAATTCTCATGTAATAGTTCTCACTTAAATATTTTTCTTATTTTTATATCCGTCGCGGAGCCAACTTGGCATTACAGCCGATAGGCAAAACTATCACGGCCATGGTTACCATGGCTTGAGAAAGTGCACCCATTGCCACTACGAGGCACCCTAGAATCCCAGAGTCTATTTATCTGCTGTTTTTACTGATTTGGATTTGCCAAGTGGGTCCCACCTTGTGATCTCACGATGCCGTCAAACAAGCCCTTCGTGGGATCCGAAAAATATCTAGCAGCAACTAATTCCGAGCCGTTGATTTCTTTGATCGAATTCAGACGGCATCCGAAGCCCCCTGCGCAACTATATGAAAAGCCAGGTTTCTAGACCCGTCCAAACCTTGGAGCATTTGTTTATACACGCCCACTCTGAGCTCCTGGCACGAAATCGTGTGGCTTCGTGTGTGGGTGATCGGAAAAGAAGTAATTTTTATATCTCTCCCCTCTTTCCTCTTGTGCCCATGTGAGCTTCTTCTCTTCATCATCTGAGGATTTCAATTCAGCCCACGAAATTCCTCGACATTTCATGTGTTTTTAGGATTGGATTTGTTCATTTTTCTTCATTTGATTTTGCAATGGCTTCCGGAGATGATAAGAGCACTGATTTCTATGCTGTCTTGGGGTTGAAGAAGGAGTGCTCGGCAACGGAACTCAGAAATGCATATAAGAAATTAGCACTGGTTAGAAATACAGTCATAAGAGACTTCAACTTCTTTCACCCTTGTTTTCTTACATCTTGTGTGATCTTGGGGAGAGTGGGTTTGTGTCAATTTGAAAATTCTGGAAAAAAAAATGCTTTTGGTTTGTTCTTGGATGTTTATATATTCAATTGGATTTGTGGGTTGTTTTGTTTGTCACTGAGGGAGAACCTAGATTGATGTGCTGCATCTTAACTATGAACAATTTACTCTTCTTTCCTAACTTTTTTGTTGTTGTTGTTGTTGAAATTTTGTATAAAAGATTGAAAAGGAGGTGGCTTTTGGCTTTCTGATGATTAGAGTCTTTGCAGTGTGGTTTTTTTTTTTTTTTTTTTTTTTCCGATTTCTATGTCATTCCATTTTCTATTACAATCTCAGAGATGGCACCCTGATCGTTGCTCTGCCTCTGGAAATTCAAAATTCGTAGAAGAAGCTAAGAAGAAGTTTCAGGCAATACAGGAAGCTTACTCCGGTAATTTCCATTTAATTCCCTCTTCTTCTCTGTCCAACACTCCAATTCAACTCAGAAATTTATGGGCTTTTACGTTTTAATGCTTTGATGAGGGTAGATCATGATATTAATGTTGTGTGACTTTTTACAGTCCTTTCAGATGCAAATAAAAGATTTTTGTACGATGTTGGAGCCTACGACAGTGATGATGACGAAATTGTAAGTTGATCATCAATGCCTTAAAAAAGGTATCTACACTAAACACTTCCTGCATAACCATTTCCAGCAGGGCTTCTATCCCTTTCCATCCTCGATTTAAGTGGCCGGTGTAATGTTGGGGCCTGGTGGACTAGTGTTGGGGAATGAGAACACTGCATTTCAATTTCATTTTGTAATCTTGATTTTATTTTGCATGGTCTGTCCTCCAGGGTATGGGCGACTTCTTGGGAGAAATGGCAATGATGATGAGTCAAACAGAGCCCAGTGTAAGATCACACAATCTCCTCTTTGATGTACACAATGTAGCCTGTTTTGAGGTGCCCACGTGAATTTTTTTTATGTTGTGCTGAATGAATAGTGGATTTTATGATAAAATCCAATCCAAGCCGTCCACTCTTCAACACTGTGACCACCCTTGGAATTGCTCTGATTTTCTTTCCTCTTTTCAATTTTGGGTGGTGGTGGGTTTTGTGTAGGGGAACGCAGAAGAGAGCTTCGAGGAGCTTCAAGACTTGTTCGAAGAAATGTTTCATCGTGACGTGGGTGGCTTCGGATCTTCCTCTCAGAACACCAACGTTCATTACCCCTCCTCCAATTTCTCGCATTCTACTTGTAACAAGAACAACAATAAACAAAACTATTCTGATATGAATTCTGGCAAAAACAAGGGCGACGATGGCCCCTCAGCCAGAAGAGGTTTCTGACTACGTGTGCGTCCCATGCGGAGGAATGGATGGTGAGGAAAGAGAGAGTTGATTTCTAGTTAAAAAGGCACAAAGCCTCGTCCCAAGATATCTTTTTTTCGCAATGGAGCGATACAAATCTTCCACTGGACAAGGGAGTACGAGGAACCCGGTAGTATGAGATGACTCGAAAAGCTTAAATCCTGAATTTATGGTGGTTGTCTTTTAGAAGATGAGTTGCTGTTGTGGGACAGAAACTAAAGTCGCAGTCACATTCATTCATATATCCCCTGTTTCTGAGCTCCCTGGTCTATGCGCCGTTCTCGCTCGTTGCTTGTTAATGCTGGGATTTCCATGTAAATTTCCCCTTCTTGTTCCTAGAGTTATGCAAAGAGTGCAGTCCTGAAAATGTGTATTGCCTCCGGGGAGAGGGACAATCAGATACAATGATTTGAGTGTTTGACATTGAAACTAGACTTAGCTGTTTGCACATGAATCTGTCAAAATGACATGATTTGAATGTTGACATCGACATTTAGGGGTGGCGATTTCCAGCCAGACCCCAGCCAGCCTAACCCAAATCTAGATTGGTGTTGGGTTTAGGTTGACTCTTTTCATACTTAGGTGTGGTTTGAGTGGACATTGGTAATTTTGTTTTTTATAAAAAAGATCCAGCCAGGGGCCCGGGAACTGGAGCAGACATTTGTAACTTAATTAATAATTTGGTCACCCTCATTAGTCTACTTTTGCTACTAAACTCACAAATCCTTGTGAACCCAAATCAATCGAAAACTTCATGGATTATCAACCATCAAGGAAACTCAGACCCTCGTATTAATTTTGATGGGACTTTTAAAGTATAGCTTTTGGATAACAAGGAGTTGCATTGGTTGGAAACTCCGCCTCTTACTCAGTTACCTGTGGAGTGATCTCTATGTATACTCTCTTTCTGCATGTGTGAGAGGCCTCTCTATATGCAGTGTATACAGGTGCCTCCTTTCATAATGTGGGTGTTCTTTCCCTGCCTATGTAAATAGTGAAAGAAGTTAAGAGTTTTTTTGGACCATTGCTATTAAAAGTATACCTTAATGGTTAGAGTAATTAATGTGGAGTACTTGAAATTTAGAAGATTTTACAAATAAAAAAAAAAAAAAAAAAACTTTAGGTGACCAATGAGTCTAAAAGATTATTTTAACCGACCTTGCACCGGATTAGTCATCTTGCCTGAAGAGATTTTTTATTTATTTTTTATTTATTTTTTAGCACTTTCAACCAGCGTTCCTAGAGTTCTTAGTTTTATGACGTTAAGCGTCCCTAGAAACCCTGCGGTGTGCATAAATTAGAACAAAATAGACGTGTTTCCTCGTATTTTGTTGTCAACAAGTCTATTTTTCTTCACCACATTCGTCTGCGCTCATTTCTATCGACCCAGCCATCCAACTGTAGTTCCCTCCAACATCCTTTTCGTTTGCTGCTCCTACTCCTCACCGTCCTACCAACTATGGTCCCCTCCCACATCCTCTTTGTCGAATGTCTATGGTGTTGAATGCTCCCCTTTGGCATTTTTCTGAGTCGTCTGGACTGGATTGTCGTCTAGGTTGGACCCTTATTGCGTCTCCATACCTTTTGGTTTGATTAATGTTTCTTTGTGGCAGACATCTACTCTCCACTCTAAAATTGCTTTCTAAAAGGGTCTATTTGTCTTCCTTGTGTAGCATTACTCCTCATAGCAAGAAAAATGCCCTAAAAATTACGTTTGCCCTTTTGGAAGACAATGAGCATAGACAAATGCATGATCTGCTTTCTATTGTTTCCGGTTCTTAATCGCTTGCCAAAGGCAAATGCATAATCTGATTTATATTGTTTCCGGTACTGAATCGCTTGCTAAATACAAATGATGATCTGATTGTCAAAGACAAATGCTCATGTAAATTATAAATCACATGTGTAGTCTAAAATAGGATTTATTTTTGAGAACCTAGGCAGTAACAAAGTTGTGTATTTATCACTAAAGGTTTCAGCTATCACTAATAATTATTTTAAATGGGTCATGATGAAAGTGCATGTTGTATATTATACATTATTAAATAGAATCATTACTTGGAGACACTGAACATATAAAAATATTGTAAAGAATTTTGTACAAATAAGAAAGCATACTGTAAAACAGAACAAACTATCATGATGAAGAAACTAATTTGTGTACACCGCAGGGTCCCTAGGGACTCTTAGCGTCATAAAACTAAGGTCTCTAGGGACGCTAGTTGAAAGTGATAAAAAAATACCTTTTCAGGTAAAGTGACTGATCTAGTGCAACGTCGGTTAAAATAATCTTTTAGGCCTACTGGTCACCTAAAGTGTCTTTTTTTTCTTTTTTTTTTTTTGGTAAAATCCTCTAAAATTTATGGCTATGCCTTCATTGTTTACCCTAAAACATTTGATGTCCTTTGTGGGGTGGCGATATTTCTATTAGAGATCATCTACACACAGCAAAATGGGGACGGTTCCATGAGGCTGGGGATCAACAAAACCCCCAAATATTTCAGGCCTTTGTATATTTTTTGTGGATATGTATTTTGTATTTATGTTAGAATAGAGCACATATTCCTTTTACAAGGATTCTCCAATGGCTGTCGACAAA
This sequence comes from Persea americana, assembly GCA_029852735.1. Taxonomy (NCBI): domain Eukaryota; kingdom Viridiplantae; phylum Streptophyta; class Magnoliopsida; order Laurales; family Lauraceae; genus Persea; species Persea americana. The sequence continues at coordinate 49,151,384 of CM056817.1, read as the reverse complement.
GGAAATTCCAGAAAAAACAAATCCTCTAAGGCTCGTTTGTGGCCATGTGCAAGGGCCACATGTTTTTTTTTTTTTTTTTTCTTTTGGTAGAAACATCTGTCCATGTGCAAGGGCCACATGTTGAGAAATCCTTCTAAAGTTAGGAGGAAGTTTTAATGTTTATTTTTTGGGACATTTACAAAAAAAAATTCACTAAAGATGGTAACTACAACTGGGGACCTCAAATTTTTATAATATCAGCATGGGTCCTCCCACCCAAATCTCAACTTTTCATTCCCGTTTTGCCCCTGTTTTGTTGATGTCAACAAAACTCTAAACCTGAAATGGGCATTTGGAAGGAAAAAGAAGAAAACAAAGAGAAGAAGAAGAAAACGTTGGGGAGCTTCATCCTTCTCCATCCACCATCAAAACTTATGATTTTTCAGGTTCATTCAATGACCCCTTGCCTCTATTCTCCTCTACCAAGCCCGAATCATCTTCTCATTTACTTTCATCTTCTCCATTCATCTCCCTGTTATCATCTTCTCCATTCAACACTCGATTTTCTCACATGTTTTTGCCATCTCCATTCACATCCTTCCCTTTTGTCCTTTTCAATACTTAAGGTTTGATTGTGTGTTGTTTTGTGTAATGGGTATTTCTTAGTTTCACTTTATGGTTTGGCATTTTTTATGGTTTTGATTTTCTTCATATTTAACAATTCTGATGTGTTGGCAGTGTTGTTCTTGAAATAGATAACCATGTTTTATGGAATTTTGCTAATTTTATTGGTGGATGTGAAATTGGTATATATTGTTTTACTGTTTTTTTTCTTATTCGGAAGTAGGTTATTTAAGGTTTAGCGTCTCATGTTTTGATGATGCGTGCAACATGTTTGATGGTTTGCCGCAACGAACCATGACCTACAATGTTCGGACCAGGTTTAGCATCTCATGTTTCGATGATGCACGCAACCTGTTTGATGGTTTGCCACAACGAACTATGGCCCACAATGTCCTGACCAGGTTTAGCATCTCATGTTTCGATGATGCGCGCACCTATTTGATGGTTGTTGCAACAAGTCATGTCCCAAAATGTCCTAACCAATAGATTATGTTTAAAGAAATGCATGGTTCGTGCTCTATCACAATGATCAGTTTGACACCCAAAATCAACCTATTATAACAAACTAATCACTATGAACACTGTAGTGTTTTCCAAAGCCATCATTTGTTGGTAATTAGTCAGTATGCTTTAACAATACTTGCAAAGTTTGACACGATTAATCTCACCAAAACATGAGCCTCAGATGCTAAAAAGCTACCTACAAGTGTCATTTATGGAAACTACTCCTACCCACTATTTTATTATACTATTTGCGAGCCTGTCTTTCTGAGATATATACAGATTAGTTGTTTCTATAGATTAATTATTTCTATACACATTGTTTCTACGAATTAATTGTTTCTACACACACATTGTTTCTACAGATTAATTAGTTGAATGTGTCTTTTGCTGCTTACAATTGTGAAGAGCCAATGGGATGGAGAAGGCGAAATGTTGAGAAAGATAGATATAATTGGTAGACTAAAGTGGTGATTTTATGTAGTTGTACAGTTAGTTTCTTGAAACTTGATGATGATTGCTGCAAATGTTGTGGTACATGTATGTCCATCTAGATGTGGATGTTCCCTTATGTATTAAGATCAATCATCCAAGAGAAACAAGTGTGTTGTTGAACATGTGATTTTGAAAAGGATATGCTTGTCAGCCATGAGAACCAGCGGCTTGGATCCATATGATTTTTGTGATGATTGGTACACATGTGATACATATAGAAGGACTTATGGTCATGTAATACATCCAACTCGCGATATACGCTAATGGAGAACATTAGTAACAAGGTGGTCAAACTTCTACTAGCTACCAGACAGCCTGGAAGTCCAAAGAAGAATATAATTCGTACAAAAGACCATAATCGGCAAAGAAGAAAAGTAATGTGCTCTATTTGTAAAGGCAAGGGTCACAACCGATAAAAATGCTGATATGCATGGTATAATATAAATAACTACCCTTTTATTTGAATTTGTTAGTTGTTTATTTTGTCTTAAATGTTCTACTTATAGCCTTTTTTTTATTACGCAGGAATTGGAAGGAGCTGAAAATATTTGAGCTTAATTCGGAGAGGTTTAAAGCTAAAACCTCATTTGGGAAAAGTTATACACAAAGAGCATATAGGCTTGTTGGAGGAGAGTTGAAATTTCAAGTTAGAGGTCATAAGTTCAAAACTTTGCACAATTAGTTTTTATTTTTGTGAAGACCGAATTTGGTGGCCCCCACTATATCTAATACTTGATAATGGTTGCTAAAACTTAGCAATCAACTTTGCGAAGGAAAGAAGATTTTCGAAATTGTAGCCATCCCGCGCAAGCTTTACTATTTTGACCATAACTTTGACCATAACTTGTGACTCAAGACTTCGATTAAGGCAATGTCAGATGCGTTGGAAAGAAGACTCAAAGAAGAGGAATATCATGTCTCATGAAGATCTCCCAATTCTAACGTTTTTGGGGTCAAAACAGGCTGTCAATTGGAGGGATATGAGGGATGATGAATTTGAGTGATTTCTCTTTCTTTTTATTCTTGTATTTTTTTCTTTTTAAGGGGAGGCTCTCTTTTGCTCTAGTTAGTTAATTTTATTTTTCTTCAATCTTTGTTAGAAATTGAAGGTGGAGATTGAGTGGTGTAATAGACAACTTGAAGGCTTTCAATAATGACAATTTGCTTCATTGTTATTGTTTGTTCTACAATGCTTGGCTAATCCGTGGATTAGGGTGGAGGAGGAAACCAAAACCGGTGAGTTCGTTCTTTATTATTCTTCTATGTCTTTCCCTCATTATGCTTAATGCTTTATTTGGAATGTCTTTTACTTTTTATACTTGATCTTGACATATCATGTTTAAGTTAAATTTCTTTAATGGTTTGTGCTTGATCTTGATAAATAGTTATTAAAGTTTCAACATATTGAAGTGAAGGGAGTCTTAGGTACTATTTAGAGAATTGGGTTTGTTCAAGAAAAATGGTTTTGAAAGCTAAATCTTCCGATCCAAGGCAATTGCTTGCACATTGGATTGAGTTTTATTAGGATAAGGCTATGAAGTAATTTTGAAATGATTAAATCTGTTTTGGTGAAATCCGATATCCTGATATCTCTTTCTTTGATCAAGTTTGTGTTTAGATTTCTTTTGATATCAGTTTAGTTATTATTTCCTTGACTAATTGTGGTTTTAAAATCTCTAGTGTGAAAATTGATTAAGGATTTTTGGATCTTGTTTCTATAAATCTCTGTGGATCGACCCGTATTTGCCATTATCTACTTAATAGAAATTTGTACGATTCCGGTTAACTATTTTGAGCACATCAAATGCCAATAGGTAGTTGATCCATGATGGGGAAACCATGGCTCATGTTTCTTTGTATTAGCAGAGCCATGTCTTTTGAAGTAGTCTATGTAAATACTTTTATTTTTTTTGTGTAAGGTGGGACCATGTATTTTTTTGTAAAATGTGGCTACATGTTGTGCCTACATGTACTTGCATGTCTTTTGTATTTGGTGCCTACATGTGTTCCTTGTAACGGGAGGAACGATGTCCTATACTTTTCTTTAAAGGGTGTACGGTTCATGGTGGATTCTCCTCTTTCATTTAACAAAGAACCATGTTTGTTTTTTATAATGGGGTGGATAGAATAGTGGGATAATGTTCGTTCATTATCATTGATGTATTTTCTAATAGATCACTGCATGGATATCTTTTCAACAAGGAGTCATTTTTCATGCTTTTTTTTTTTTTAAGGGAGAGCCTACCTCTTCTTACAGCAGGGGAGAAATGCCTAGGTTCATAAATGTATGATATTATTCGTTGATGTCGACTAAACATTTGTCGACATCAACAAATAAATATGTTTATATTAATGAAAACGCATTGATAACACATATTATGTTCAGAAATATGCCACAGTATACATTGATGTCGACTAAACATTTGTCGACATCAACAAATAAATATGTTGATATCAATGAAAACGCACTGATAACACATATATAAGTTCAGAAAAATGCCACAATATTCATTGATGTCAATTGATTATTTGTCGATATCAACCAAAAAATATGTTGATATCAATAAAAACGCACTGATAGACATATTTAGGTTTAAAAATATGTCGCAGTATACGTTGATGTCGACTAAAAGTATGTCGACATCAACAAATAAATATGTTGATATTAATGAAAACGCACTGATAGCATATATATATAAGAACATAAATATGTTACAGTATTCGTTGATGTCAACTACTTATTTGTAGATATCAACGAACCAGATGAACTGATAGCTTGGATTGATAGTATATTTGATGAGAATGAAACTGGACATGGTCTAATTAACCTCATCAAAGAGTAACATACTAGGTTGAAGCCACATTTCAATACTTTCAACTCGATTCAGCAACACTTGATTTAGGAAGATTTACATACAGGTGGCACTTAGGTGTGCAGCTGGGCAAAAATTCACCACTTCACCACTTTGACAACAAAACATAGCCAGTGACCTTCTAAAAAGATGGATACAATTGGTAGACTAAAATCAACATCCACTGTAATGACACGCGACCATATTCATCAAAACGATATAAAATAACTGTATAAATTTATCATCATCCTCATTACATGTTAACATCACCTAGATGGACAACCCATAATACAACATCTGAAGTCATCATCAAGTTTTAAGAAACTAACTATACCACTACATTGTGACAAATAACCGTCACTATTCACATTAGATTAGAAGCCTTTCAACATAAAAGACAAAAACGAAACCAACAACAGTGGCTTTCAGTTTTAACATGTCAGGCATCTAAAATACATAGGCCAATAGTTATAAAAAAAAGTTCATATTACAAAGAAGAGTTAAACACCCAAGCCAAAAAAGAGTCAGATGTCACAACATAGGTCTTTTGAGATTGGTCACATATTGTAGATATATCACCCCTTGTCACGTTGATTGTTGATTCTTTTTTTTTTTTTTTTTTTTTTTTTGTATAGTTCTCCTACTCTGTTATACTGGTTAATGACTAGTTTGCATCAGTAATACATAATGTCACGTTGGGTGAATTCAAACTTCAAATTAAGAACGACATGTTCTACGGATGCCATTACAAAAAATCCATAGTTATGTGAATTCTCTTGTAAAAAAGCTTTCTCAACATTTCGCATTCTTCATCCCATTGGCTCTTCCCAATTGTAAGAAGCAAAAGACTCATTCAACGAATTAATCTGTAGAAACAAAGTGTATAGAAATAATTAATCTATAGGAACCATGTGAACAAAAATAATTAATGTGTATATATGTCAGAAAGATAGGCCCACAAGCAGTATAATAAAATAGTGGGTAGGAGTAGTTTCCATAAATGAAACTTGTAGGTAGCCTTTTAGCATCTGAGGCTTATGTTTTGGTGAGCTAAATTTTGCCCAACTTTGCAAACATTGTTAAAGCAATTGACTAATTACCAACAAACGATGGCTTTGGAAAACACTATAGTGTTCATAGTGATTAGTTTGTTCCAATAGGGTTGATTTTGGGTGTCAAACTGATCATTGTGATAGAGCATGAACCATGCCTTTCTTTAAACATAATCTATTGGTTAGGACATTGCGGGATGTGGCTCGTTGCAATAAATCATCAAACAGGTTGCACGCATAATCGAAACATGAGATGCTAACCTCGTCAAGATATTGTGGGCTATAGTTCTTTGCAGCAAACCATTAAATAGGTTGTGCATGTGATCGAAACATGAGATGCTAAACCTGGTCAGGAAATTGTAGGTCATGGTTTGTTGCGGCAAACCATCAAATAGGTTCCACGCATGATCGAAACATGAGATGCTAAACCTGATCCGAACATTATGGGTCATGGTTCGTTGCGGCAAACCATCAAACATGTTGCACTCATCATCAAAACATGAGATGCTAAACCTTAAATAACCTACTTCCAAATAAGAAAAGAAATAGTAAAACAACATATACCAATTTCACAACCACCATTAAAATAAGCAAAATTCCATAACACATGCTTATCTATTTCAAGAACAACACTGCCAACACATCAAAATTGAGAAATAGGAAAAGAGTCAAAACCACCAAAAATGCCAAACTAGAAAGTGAAACTAACAAATACCCATTACACAAAACAACACACAATCAAAGTTTAAGTACCGAAAAGGACAAAAGGGAGGGATATAAATGGAGATGGCAAAAACATGTGAGAAAATCAGGTGTTGAATGGAGAAGATGATAACAGGGACATGAATGGAGAAGATGAAAGTACATGAGAAGATGATTTGGGCTTGGTAGAGGAGAATAGAGGCATGGGGTCATTGAATACACCTAAAAGATTATAAGTTTTGATGGTGGATAGAGAAGGATGAAGCTCTCCAAAGTTTTATTCTTTTTCTTCTCTTTGTTTCCTTCTTTTTCCTTTCAAGTGCCCCGTTTCAGGTTTTAGGGTTTTGTTGACATCAACAAAACAAGGGCAAAACGGTAATGAAAAGTTGAGATTTGGGTGGGAGGACCGCTGCTGATATTAAAAAATTTTGGGGTCCTCAATAGTGGTTACCATATTTAGTGATTTTTTTTTTTTTGTAAATGTCCCTTATTTTTTCCACATTGACTTTCCCCCAAAATTCTTGATTCCGCCGCACCAAACTATTTGAAAAAATACCGCGACTTCGTACTCCTTACGACATGCCCCTATCAAAAATGTATTTGAGAAATTTAGTACATGACATTTTTGTAGTTTATGTAGTAGCACTTGACCTCTTTTTGGATCAAGATCAGACAAATTGAAGGAGAAGAGGACCTACAGCACGTGGGGAGGGTCCTACACGTGGATCATCCTAGGCCTTTTCAAAAAAAAAAAACCCTTGCTGCCATCCACTTTTGGCAGTGGTGAGGGTGGTGGGCCAGGGCCCATCATATTGCAAGAAAGGCCAAGCAGAAGTGGGACCTAGAGATATGCACCCCACTCTAGACTCCAGCTGATGTGCAAGTAACCCGATCTCTCTCAGGTGTTATTATTATATGAACCTCCCATTCTCCCCAACCTAAACTGTGAAAGATGCCACTGATGTCAAATTGGTAGCACAACTACTTGCGATAACGACTGCCACCCTATACTGGGACTACTTTTATGAGCCAATTCATAGTTTAATACGAGTCTTATGTGTAGTGTATCTATATCAAAATCCAAATTAGCAATAAGAATCCTACCTTTTAGGTTAAAATCCTCTACATGAATACAAATTAAGATGTTTGGTTATGGTAAGATCCAATGGACCAGATACATTGTAAATGATTCATTTTCAAATCTCTTTGTATCTAATAATGTTATTGACCCTGCAGAAGGGAGCTACTATCATCATATAAAAGCAACTAAGATGCACTGATACATACACTTGATCATTTCTACTGGTTTTAACAGGCTTGGTTAGAATTTCTTTCGGGTATGGAATTCAATCTATTAGGCCAGCCTGAAGCAGGATTTTATCCAAATATTCCAACCTTTTGACAGCCATGTTGCTCGCTCTCTCTCTCTAACTCACCTATTCTATCTACATATTCATGTCCATAACCAGTTAAACTACATTTAAGAAATTTTTATTTATTCTAATACTTATTTCACTTGGTTTTTTTTTTTTGGGGATGGACAAAGATAGAGGTGGCTGCTTATGTTCTCGATATCGTAAGTGAAGGGATGCTTTTTTCCTTCGCCCATTTGTGAAAGCCACCATGATATAGACAGCTATACCTCAATTGGAGGCCTTCTTTAATGCTTCAGCAGCAAATTTGTCTGGTTGGGCCTACATGGTTGATACTCAAGACTCTCAGTTAGGTTTGTCCCATTCGATCTAATACCTGGCCAGGAATTCTCTGCTTCAAAAAATCTTAGCCCTACGGATGAGCAAAAGATCGTGCACAGAGAACATTTACTATCCACATGAAAATTTTTATAAAAATAGAAGGGACTAGAAGCCTCTTTTCCTTTTTTTTCTTTCTTTTAGCATTTCAATAGTCAAAATAACCAAACCATATATTTGTATACAATAGTGATCATATGTGCACCCAAATGTTAGCATGTGAGTGCGAAATGTTAGCATGCGGGTGCGGTCGGTGGCACCCGCTTCGAGAAACCCCTTATTTAATATTTTAAAATATTTAATTTTATTATTCAACTTCTTCACCAAAACGAAAACCTTGGATCCACCATTGCAGCTATACAGTATAAATTGATTATCTCTAGCATTCAACATGTTCCTACTGCTCAATATTTCAAACTACCTTCCGCCCCCCTAGCTCATCTGGGACTTGTTTATGAGTTCAAATCCAACAAAATTAAAATAAAATAATTTCAGCAGAAAAAGAAAAATAATTTTTTTTTAATTTATAGAATTGTATGGCATAGACCGGGCCTCCCAACATGATGCTTATGATCAAGTAATTGAAGCTGTTGTGGCTACATGGTCACACATGATGGGCTAATCTGAGATCACACACCAACAAAAAATCCTTGTAGAATATTATGACACAGAATGGTATATTTCTATGTTGTGTCCAGTGTTGCAAAAAGAATTGAAAACGTCAAAACTAACCATTGGCATGGCGCTTGCAAATCGTTTGGCGCAGGTCCAAACTTCATAGCCAATAAACTCCAGAAGCTGCATAAAATGCTGACTTTACTTCACCATCTCTCCTAGTGAAGCTTCATTTCATATAGCACTATAGAAGATAAATGACAACGAAGACACAGGATATCAACATCCATATCAAATTATCAATGAAATGGCATATATGGAAGAGAGAGATGGTGAATACCCATGTCTTGTGTTCCAGTCCCACTCTAGACTTACCTGGTGCACTTGTGTGGCAGGGTCATGCATGCATGCACCTGGGAGAATAGTCCTATTGGATAAAAAAAGAGAGTCAGTGGTTCATGAGTTGTTTGGGAAACAGTTGCTAGTCATGGCATATCTTGGAAGAGAGATTTTTGGCTATGTTGAGAAAATTGTATTGGCTGGCCCACTAAATCATATAGCCCTCGAGGCTCTTTTATGGACACTTTGTGGGCCCAAATGGCCTATATGCCAACAATCCAAAGGACTTGACCGAAATGCATGTAAGGTTACAACTTGGGTCGTGCCTAACCCAAACACAACTAGCAAACTCAACCTGCTACGGGCCGATTTGGATCCAAGTCAGACTCAGGTTGGGAAATAGTGACCCAACTCAAATTCAGTTGGACTCGGGTTAAGCAATTTTCTGATGGAGAATATGGATATGGCTTCTCCATGCATACTTCAAGTTTATAAGGAACTGATGGAAGCTTCGAATTTTAAGGAGGAAGTGACATGTAGTACAGGGGTGCAACCTATGTAGTGTCAATACTGAGATTGGGCTGGATTTGTTTGAGGTCAATTTTAGGTGGTGTTTGGACTGGATCGAGAAAGGTGACGAGATGATGAGTTTCAAGTAATTGAGAGATCTTAAAGCCTAGCTTTTTTTTGCAAGATGCCTCAATGTAAAAACCAAGAACTAAATAACCTAATATAGCATATTGAGGCACAATAAATGTAGGTACAAAAACCACTTCATCAATTACTAAGCCCCACAATTCAGTATTCTCAACCTGTTGGGTTCAAACATATTGGCCTTGTAATTTATTTGTCTGGACCATTCACTTGACGGCTGGATAAAGAATAGCCCAAAGTACAGATTGATGGAAAGATGAGGGCCATTTGATATTTTACTTTATTCATATCAAACATGGATAAAAATTAGAGAGTACACCTTGAGTAAGGAAAACTTCAGTGACATCACAAAAGATACTGGTGGTAGGTCTCATGTTAAAATTCTTCACCTGGATTTAATATACGATTCTTGCTGCATCTCGACTACTCACGCATGTGAAGAGAAGTAATAAAAGGGAGGAGGGAGGGTTCAAATCCAAGATCTTCCAATGACAACTGCCACTCTTTACCACTAAATAAGGAGCCGTTCTTGGTTAAGTTATTCTAATTGGATGATCAAAACCTGCAAAATTAAGGGGCCTTGGGCCATTTGCTCTAACAAGCTGAGGTGGTCATTAGATGGTCATAATTATCCCATAGGGTGATGTTATGGTGTTCAACTCAAACTCTTTCCTTCTCTTGCAATTAGGCCTATCAATTTAGCTAATTAAAATGGGTACCCAGCCTGGCCCGGCCCGGCCAGTTCCAAACCCGGAAATACAGGGCTTTTAAAATTTTTTGAGCCCAGTAGGCTTGGTTTGGTCAATAATTTTAAAGCCTAGCCAAGATGGGACTGGGACTGGGACTGGGCAGAGGAAGCCCAGCCTGTTCAAGCTCGGCCCAGCCCGCTCCAAGGTAATTTTCCTATTTGTTTACTATTTCTTTTGATGTTTCAATGAATATGAATTATATTATTTACTTCTGTTAATTTTTGATTGAGGCCCTTAAAACAGTATGTTTGCCATAATTATCTCTATCGTACCATTTTGGTATTTTAGTCATTACATTATTTGTTAAGGTAAGAATGAAATCAGTAAAGTCCTAGCTCAACTTTCCCTTAGTCATTACATTATCGGTTAAGGTAAGAATGAAATAGCAAAGTCCTCAGAACCTTAGTTCCAAACACCGCCCGCCCCCCCCCCCCCCCCCAATCCAATTCCAAATAAAATGCAAATCCCTAAGATTATTCTTCTTTTTTTCACAATTAGCTTTAGTCCTTCCTACTAAATCTCGAGCAACCCATAGCTACTAAAGTATTTACACAAACATTAGATTTTTCTGGTTTCTAGCTTCAATTTTCTCAATGTACCAAGATGCATCCCAATTTCACAAATTATATATGCCCTTCCATTATCTAGTAGCAAGTGGTTTGGCTCAGTAAAACTATGACGTGTATTTGCCTTCTCTATACTAAAACCACTTGCTTAGATGGCATTTTCTACATAGAATCTCAGGAACAACTTTGTAGTTCTTCGAGGGTGAGCGCTACTATGTTTCAAACCCAGAGGTCAAGTCAACACATCTACAAAACCTTGAGCCCAACATGGGGTTATATATAATTATATCCTTATGTTCAAGATTGTGCTAAAGCCTAGGCCCGGCCCAAGCCCTCACGGGATGGGATTTGACATATGCCTGCTCAATTTAGGTCCTAGATTGGACAACCCCCGGCAGGCCAGTCCAATATTCGGGACGGAATTGGACAACCCATGCCCAGGCCCGGCCCGGCCCATTGACAGGCCTGCTTGCAACCCACTAAGTAGGGGTGGGATAGGCCAGCCAGTGCCCAATTCAGGCCCTGGATATAATTTGGGCCCATTTAATAGTTTGGTCAGGCTTGGATTAAGTGAGAAAATATTATACAACGGAAAGCCCAGTTTAGCCAACACGATTGACTAAATGGGTGGGCTTAGGCCTGATATTTATGGTCCATATTGGGTTTGGGCAGATTTGGACCTGTGTTCCTAAACTCGGGTTGGGCCGGGCCCGTCACACAAACACCCTGACCAACGAGGCACCATCTACCATATGTTATGATGGGCCTCAACATGCATTTGGCCCAATAAAGGCCTTAGCTGTCTACATCTCCGTAATAATAGTAAGAGGCGATTAGGCCACCATATATAAGTCTGCAGGCTTCCATCTAAATGCATTTATAGAAGGTAGTTTACTTCATTGAGTCCAGATCCGTTTTGTGCATCAAACCAAAATGGGCCAAAGTTGAAGCTAAAATGGGTCAAAGTTAAAACTAAAATGTGAGCTGTCACACATAACTTGATTTATGGAACCTTGGCTCGAGAGACAGAAAAGGTTGAGGTCTAGGCTAAGTGGCACAAAATAAATTGGAATGCTGTGGGACTGACTCCGACCTTATCCTGGTCAAACCCATGAGAACAAATATGTCGATGATGAGCCTGGTCCACTGGTCTCTGAATGACACTCTTGTTAAGCACAATGGCATCAAATGAGTCAGCTCACTGAGGATGAAAAAAGATTAGATTCGGGTTTGTGGCTGAACCCATATTTGAATTATTATTATTAGGGGACTCGTCAACTCGCATATACCCAACCAAAAAGGGTAAGATAACCCGCAACCGTATCCTAATTCAAAGGCTTTTTGACCGGGCCAACCGGGCTGGACCCATGATAGAAGAAGAAGCCTATTTCCATCGGAAGAGAAGTCGTAGCCATGGGGAAGGCAATGATGTATAGGGGCGGACCCATGTACAAGAACATGGATGCGGCTGTTCCCATCAAACCATGATGCGGTTCCAAAAGCTATATGAATATTCTGAGTCCATCTAAAAAAATCCAATAAAAATCTTGAATCCACCCTCAAAATTCACATGAAAATCTTATATTTTCCCTCAAAACCAAACTACCTATTAGGGACCTCACTCCTCAAATGAAATTCCTCGGTTCATCACTAGCGATGTAGATGGGAACTTGCATTTAACTCCTAGAAAATTTAAGATCCCTTCTACATGGCTGCTTTAATAATTCTTGATGGACATGTATTGCTCAAAAAATAGGTTGGGGAACTCCTTTGACCATGAATTCCTTTCGGCACATGTTTGTTTTCATTAGATTACTTGATAAATAAATAGGAATTCATGTTTGAGTGGGCTCCTCTTCAAGGATTATTAAGGACGCGAGGTGTGAATGATATGAGGTGAGGGGTGAATAATAGAAGTGGTATAAATGAGACTATAATTTTTCTAGGATTTGTATTACTAGGGTGATGACTAGTTATTTATTTGTCATCTTCCCTCATTCAATTCTCATGAAAATAGGAGGTTACCTAAGGGTCTTTTTGCAGTCACCTATGTCTTCATTTTTAAATACTTACTAGCACGATAACTTGTGCTAAACACAGGCAGGACAATCTAGCTAGGGTCCCCACTCCATTTAATAAATTTTGAGATTTTTTGACAAGTAATTAAACATAATTAGTGTGTGGTGTGGTGGTTAGTTTAGTTATTTAAAAGAGAAAAAGGTGATGAGATCAAACACCTCTTTACTTAGATATATTTAGTTTTTTAACTATGGTCAGTCAAAATTAAAAGTAATCTGGTCAAAATTGAATTTAAAATCTGATCAAATTTAATTCAAAACTTTCAACTTTAATATATTATATGGCTTGAGTTCAGTTCCTTTGTATTCTATGAAAACAAAGAGGCTTTAAGTATTTTAAAGATATTAACTGTAGCAAATTTAAACCAAAAAAAAAAAAAAAAAAAAACAAATTGCAGTATGGATATACAAATCTGGCCCACACTTTGACTTCTGGCCATCTATGTCCAAAGCAAGCTATTTAAACAAGAAAGACGTCCAAATCAAGCTCCAGGATCTTGTGGCCTCGGCTAGCCTTATTAGGAAAAAACCCAAGGCCACAAGGGGTTTGATATATTGACCCGGTAACATCTAGGGCCCAGCGGCCTTCAAGTCAATCTCAGTTGGCCCTATGGCTTTGAAATCAAATCTTCAAGGCCTAATATCCTGATCAAATCATTAAAGCCCCAGCCGCCTTGAATGTGATGCTAGGATCCCTGTAGCAATGGAAAAAAAATGTAATTTGAACACAATTCAATATAGATCACACACTGAAAAGTCACACCCCAAGTCTCAAGTTTCCGAAGATCGGTTTATGATCGTCCCCGACAAGTCTATGCCATCGTCCCCTTGTGATAGCAAAGTTTCTCCAATCATGGGCCCAAAAAGGAAAATCATCTAGGTCCTTTAAATGGTGTGGTGGATCCGGAACAGAGCCGTTAAGAAGAAGGTAGAACCGGATCCAGACCTAGAATCATTTCAGAATCAGTTTCTCGGATCCGGATTTAGGTCTAGGTAGAAAATGATATTATATATATATGAACAAGGCTTTTCTAAGCTCAAGCTTATGATAAAATTTTGTAAGCTCATGCTTGTGAAGCCCACCTTTGGTCCATCCAAATAGAACAAACACATGACCTCTCTAAATTGCACATGTCTACCAACTTTTTGTCATATTTGAATTATCTGGACCGTTGGATCGACTATGTATTGATCCGAATGGACTGTTGACAATCAAACTTTTGGGCCCATATGGAGATGATAGAAATCATGGTTGAGACTGATTTTTTGCAAAGAGAAGGATCCCAGGGAGTCCTTAAAATCCTACCCCCCCCCCCTCTCACCCCCATATGGGTCCCCAGGTAGGCCCCACCACATACTTGAGCTTACCTTATCTTAAGCTTAAGCTTAGGAGAGCAAGCCCCTATCTCTATTTATATATATAATTTTTAGGAGATATTATCGAAAATTGAGGTAATATGTTGGGTCTTAGGTACATGGGTCCGAACCAAGGTGGAACCGGATCCGCACTCATTTATTTATCGGGGCCTAAATAAGGACCCAGACCTGGTTTTTAACGGGTCGGAACCTCCGGGTAATTGAAAAATCGGAGACCCATTTACACCCCTACATGACACAATTCATAACCACAAGATTACAATAACAAGCACTTCTTCTCTTAAACCAAGCAGGAAACGGCCTTGGTGATAATTAGTTAAAAAAAAAAAAGCGCTTGAAAATTTACTCTCTAATACAAAAAGGATCTTCTTGTAAATACTAAAAATACTGTGGTCAAATCAGGCTTTTGGGTTTGGTTAGGGTGCCAATCCAAATATAAAAACTGTGAACTTGAACTTTGACTGGAACTAAAAATGGGTTCAAATCTTGGACTCCAACCAGATCTTTAAAGAGAACGGCTCCTTACCCGAGTGGTAAGGAGTTGCAGTTCTTACTGCAGTTCTCACCTGGCTGTCCAGTTTTTAACCCCATGTATGTCACTTCTTCATGTGTGTGTGGGCTTTCCTTTCCATTTGTATGAGCTTTCTTTCCGCTTGTGTCAGCTCATTTTCCACTTGAATGGGCTGCCTTTTCGTGTACGTGCGGGCTCTCACTTGGGTCCGACCCAACCCCCTTAGCTGAGTTAAAAGAAAAAAAAAAAAGGATCTCCGGAGAAGAGTTTCCAAATATAATCAATGGTCCCTTTTCAAATGCAATGTATATATTTGTGATCCCACCACCATTTGGATAAGATAGCTAAAATCCCTTTGTTCATTACCTACCAATGTTGGGTCCCAACTCGGATACTCCAACTAGATGAATGGCATGAACCCTAGATAGAGGGGTGTAACGGTTCGGTTAACCGCGGTTTTTGGGAAAACGGTTAACCGAACCGTGTTTTACGGTTTTTTGTTTTTAAAAACCGTAACTGTAACCGAACCGTGAAAAACCATTAAAAACCGAACCGCGGTTAACGGTTCAGTTACGGTTAATTGTCGCTTAAAAAAATTTGTGAAAATTTTGTCATTTACCAATCAAACTTACTATGAAAAAAAAAAAACTATAGTTAGAGAATGACATAATTTGTTACTGTAAAAAAAAAATAAAAAAGTTTCATTCAGGCTCATAGGTTTTTTTCTTATTAGCGAAACGGTTCAGTTAACCGAGTGTTTTGGGAACACGGTTAACCGAACCCGATTAATGATTCAGTTCGGTTAATAACCGTGAGTCAAGACAAAAACGTAATCGAATAGTGAAGCGCGATTTTTATATTTAAAAAACTGTAACCGTAACCGAACCGTGAAACACGGTTATTAACCGTGGTTCAGTTCGATTCGATTTGGTTAAATAGTTTTTCGATTTTTTTTATACCCCTACCTAGACCACTGAAAGATGGGCTTAAATAATTCATTATGGTTTCCATTTAGCTCACATAAAAGTCTTTTTCCTTTATTGCTTTTTGATGGACGGGAGAAAGCTCAAAGTATGCGAAGACAAGTCGCATCAAAAGATGCCAACCTACTCCTTATAGTGGGAAACAACACCATCTCAATCAAATCAAGTTTTGTCTTTATATCCTTAAGCCCATAGCTCAATTAGAAAATAATCACAGTACCCATCAACTTAGATAATGAACTACTTTTTTTGTTCTTAAATACTACTCAGATAGTGATGTCTGCCATATTTTCTCACTATTAAATTGAATGATTGGAAGGAGCAAAAGAAAAAAATTGGATTCATTATGAAAATAACTCCTTTTATACATAAGAAATAGGGTTTTTTCTCTTTACATTAATTATTGATGAGTAAACCGCTCATATTCAAGTGGAGGTGCCGTAGTGTATGTTGTTTGTAGACAATATATTGTTGATAGATGAGTTAAAAAATGATGTGAATGCAAAACTAGAGAGATTGCGGGAGGTTTTAAAACTCAAAGATTTTAAAATACATCATATAGAGATAGAATATATAGATTGCAACTTCAATGAGCCAAAAACGACAAAATATCTAAATTACAAATTCAATGGGCATATACAATTAGGTGAAAATGACATAATATATGAATTGCAACTTCAATGAGCATATACAATGAGCTGAAAACAACTGTGAGGATGAAAGTCCACGAGATACCTCAAGGAGATTCAATCTATTACACTGGGCTTGATAAGTAGCAAGGATGTGGAGATTAATTAAGATATTGAACATACAATTAAAACAAACGGGCTGGTTGAAGTGGAGACTTATTTCTTGTGTGCTTTGTAACCGACAAATGCAAAGAAGATTGAAACTCGTTTTTATAGGACATTGATTGTTATGACCTATGGAGCAAATAGAATGTTGATCAATTGAAAAGCAACATATGTGCAAATTGGATGTAACAAATATGAGAATGTTAAGGTGGATGTAAGTGAAATTAGGAGAGATAAAATTAGAAATTAGCGGTTCAGTGAGCACTGAGGGGTAACATCAAATAGGGAATAAAATTGGAGAAACTCATTTGAGATGGTTTGGGCATGCCCAACGTAAGTCAGTAATTAGACCGGTAAGGAAAAACTTGGCTATGCGGGCTAATGGCCACAAAAGAAAAGGGCTGGACCGAAGAAGACCTAGATGAAGTTAGTAAAAACAAACCTGAAAGAAAACAACTTATCTAAGGATTTGATTCAAGATAGATTAGAATTTAGAAATAAAATTTATCTAACTGATCCAAATATAGTTGAGACAAGACTTTGATGATGATGAAATATGATTTTTTGTAAAATAATAGTAAAGTAAGATTTATTACATTTTAGTAAAATTTACTTTATATTGCACAATCTTGTCAGCTTATAAAGAAAATGACAACAAGCCAACCGTAGTGCTGTTTCATCAATATAAAAATGCAGTAGCCACTCTGAGTCCACAGACACTTGTACAAGAAATGGATGAATGGTCTCATTCCTAGAGGAGAAATATCCATTACGAAAGCACAAAAGCAATAGTGTTTCACTCATTGGAAGTGGGAGTGCATTATTGAATTAGATGCAACTTATTCAAAGATTGGCTAAGTTGCAGGTTTTCACCATCAGTTGGAATGACTAGGATCTAAAGTCCAAATTGCAAACTTCTTCCGTGGGCGAGTTGCTATTGCTCACTATCAGTTCGAATGGCTAGACAAAGGAGGGAGACTTTTTCCTTGGCTTAAAATAAATGTTCTCTACTTTTTTCTTTTTTCTTTTTTTTTTTTGATAAAAAAAAAAAAAAAAAAACAAGCACATGAGCCCTAAGAAATACAAGAGTTTTGATATAATCGACTCAATTGGATCCATTGAGTTCTAATGACGTCTTGGCCAAATATTGCTGAATAGATAGTTAATATATAAATGGCAAAGTTTCATAACATAATTATTATTTTCATTATTAAGCTTATGTACTTATTAACCTTTCGTACCAAAGCCTCGAAGCATTAGTAAAAGTAGTATAAACACTTTTCAATGCTCTCCCTTTGAGTGGAATTTGATCGGTGCGCATTTTGCAATACATACATTTTCTTTTTAACATCAAGATATTCCTTTTGGCATTTGAACTTTTGATCGGTTGGCCCCACCATATTAATTTTCTCTAGCTAATTATTCTGACTAAAATGTGAGGCATATCTATTTCGCGGTGTTCATATTCCAGCTTGCATGCATCCAAGAAGCTTTTTTTTTTTTTTTTTTTTTTCTATCTAAATTTTCAAAACCTTGCAAGATATCATAGCCTTCTTACTTCCATGGAACCCCTCCCACCAAATCTATTTTGAAAAGCACTCTAAAAATGAGCAGAGAGATCAATACCATTTTCCATTTTAGGAAATAAGAGTTTGGTTTCTTTGTTTGGTATAAACAGTGAGATATTGTTTCACCCAATCCGCATTTGCCAACTGTGCAGAATCATTTTCTTGATTTTTTTAATTCTTGAAAAGATGCATTAGTTAGCTGGCATAAGAGTTTGCACAATCGGCGAATGCAGATGGGGTGAAACAATATTTCATGTTTCTACGAAATGAAGGATCGAGACTTAGAAAATAATAATAAGACATAAAAATAAAGAATGAAATTTGTTGGAGCAGGGAATTAAAACAAGGATTCCACAGCCTTGATTTCAGCTCCTTCCTTTCTTTCTAGGGAAAAACCAACTCTAATTCTAGGAAATTGTTATGCTTGGTATGTTTTTAGCAAATGGCCGGTAATTTTGATTTCACCCCTCGACCCTACCTGGTAAATCCAAATTCCACTCTCCAGTATCTGCATCTGGCAGTTTTACCCCGATTTCCTAGCCGAGTTGTAGGGTCTACTCGATGACCGGTAAAGGGTCCAAGGGTCCTAATCTTCTTCTGTCACGTGAAGGGGGCACATGGACCCCACTTCGTGTCATTATCTGGTTGGTCAAGCTGGGTGTCGATCTTATCCTGACTTGTATAGGATAATGACAAGTGGGACCCACCCCCACAATCATGACCAAGTCTACGGCTCTGATTTTCTTGCCCCTTCAAATTAGGGCTTCTTAAATACAGGATGGATTGTCTTTATCGGCTAGCCCAAATAGCCGGCTAGGAAAATTGCCCCTTCAAAATGACCATAATAGCCTGCTCATTTTGAGTCCAAATATGGGTGGAGATGAAAATGACTGCAGACATTAAAAAAAAAAAAATCAAGGAAGATGCTGCCACCTAACAATAGGCCAAGACAATTGAATATTGGATGTTGTCTGTGGAGGATCGTCATTTCATAGGCTTGCAATATTTTTTTAAACACTACAGATCAAATGTTTTCTCATCTCTGGTTCTTGGACAGTGACATCTTCCAGTTTGAGATCTATAGTGTTTGCTGAAGTAACACTATAGATCAAATGTTTCCTCATCTCTGGTTCTTGGACGGTGACGTCTTCCAGTCTGAGATCTATAATAGAAGATGGTTTTATCCAAAGGGAAAGGCTCAATACAATTAGAAAGACCATTGGATGAGCAATCAAGAGCTAAAACCTGGAATGTTTATGTAATGACGATGATATTTCTTATTATAGGAATCCTAGTCATTCGAGTCTCAAAAATATTTTAATACGTAGCTATTGAAAGTCATATAAGAATTGGATGATCAAAAGTCACATTTGGGTTCATTCATTTCTCAAGGATCCCACTGTGTATCATATTAGTGACGCTTCTGTATACTAAATTAAGGTTCAACTTTTTTTTTTTTTTCTAGTTCTGAATATATCTAAATGGCAAAGGACAAGATTCAGCTTTAAGACAGCCTCTGGTCTAAGGCCAAAACTACTATGGTTTGGCCACACCTTTTTGCATGAGCCCAAAGATTAGATTTGTTGACATTCTTTACAGAGTGGGGGACCTTGAATCGGATAAGTATTGGATCTCACAAAGCTTGTTCATGACAAATAGCCAGGTCATTGAAAAGAATCACATGAAATGAGCTGACTTGTCGTCCTTTGTAATCAGAATTGAATATGTCTTCTTTAAATGTATCGGGTCAGATTGTGGAAATGTTGGATTTATTTTAGAAGTTTTAAGCTATTTTCTTTGAAAATTGTCAACAAAGATAATCCCATGTTAACACAATAAACTTCCCATTAAGTGTTTTTGGATTGGATTTTGACTGCCAGTGACAGTTATCCCTCTTTATTAAAATGTTTTACTTTTTCTCCCTATTCATACCCACTCATATTCTTATTTCATTAAATCACCCACTACTCTCCACTTTAGTTTTACTTTTTCCTACTTTTTTTAAATCTCTTGTTCCACCCTTCTCTTTTACTCCCTATCTTCAAGTTCTTTTTTTTTTTTTTTATTCAACTTATTAGATGGAAAGAGGTAATCCATATCACCATTTTAATGTACAAATATTTAATTTATAATACATGAATATATCTGCTAAGCACGGGTGGTTGTGCTAGTGTGCAGTTAGCATGAGGGTTTCTTTGTAGAACTGTCTTTTTTGCAAGTGGGCCCCGTTTACTTAATCCAAACCGTTAATACCACCATAGCCCTCATTTGATCACACAGATTGGTAATTTCCAAGTACGACGATACCAAAAACGGATTAGAACGAGATTGAGGGGGTTTGAGTGGGTATGGAAAGGAAAATAAGGGTATTTGAGTAATTGCACATACACAATGGCTTGGAGCCAATACTAGGAAACGACCAAAGCCAATCAAAAGTCGGCTCGGCTCCTGCCTTGGAAACCTTATCCAGATTCCCAAACTCCGGCTTTCCCGTAATGCCCCTCTCCAAAACTTCCTCCCTTCTCTATATAAAACCCTGTTACCTATACCCAAGAAGAAAAATCTGCAAACTTTCCCAGATTCCATTTTGCCCGTTTTCCTCCCTCCCGTTACAGCGTTTCGGATCCGATACTCCTCCAACATGGGTCTGCTTGACCTGCTTTGGGACGACACAGTTGCTGGTCCCCAGCCCGATAACGGCCTCAGCAAGCTCCGAAAGTATCGCACTTTATCCTGTTCCGCACGATCCCTTGACTTTTCGGACGATATTCCCGTGACTCGGAGCATAACCATCCTCAAGACCTCCCATTTCCGTAACGTTTCGGGCGATACTGGGTCCCTCCCGTCCTCTCCCGCAGGATCTAGCGCCCCAGACTCTCCTCTCACACGTGTGCACTCTATATTCCTTTTTCCCATTCCTCTTTTCCATGGATTTTGCTTTTTCTTTCCGCGTTTGTTGGTCTGTAACGATATTTTCTTGTCCGTTGCAGCGACGACACCACGAGGGTGTCTCAAGGGAATCAGGAGGAAATCTGAGCCGTTCGAAAAGGCAGAACCCAGGAGCCCAACCGTCTATGATTGGTCAGTAAAATTTACTTCTCTTCGAAATCTGGATTTTGTTTTCCTCTTCAGCGAGGAAACGAGAATCTCCTTAAAATGACGACATTGCCCCTGTCGTTGACTATTGTAAATGACCTGGATAGATTGGAAAACTTTTTAAAGTTGATGGGGTTAGATGTAATTTCAGGGGGGCATAACTGTAAGGGGTTTGCTTTGCCAACTTGGATGGAACTCACGTGAGGCTCACGTGGCAGTTACAAACTCTATTTTTAACGGATGGATTTTGTTTCTGCAGGGTTGTGATCAGTGCTCTCGACCGTTGACGAGGGCTAAAGTTTCACCAAGTATGGCCATGGGCAAGGGCAAGTGGGCAACATACGTAAATATATATATGTACAGAGACAACTGTGGATATAGTATAAGTAATAATAAATCTAATAATGATGGATAGAGTTTCCAATGAGAAGGTTTGCTTTGGAGTTTCCGGAGAGAGGAGAGACGGAGAGGTTATATTTTGTGAGGTCTTTGTGTAAATGCATGGTAATTTTACGTACGTAACGTGGTTAATGTTGCGTTTGTAATATAGATGGGCCCTCCCTCGGTCTGTCTGTTCACTCTCTTGTTACTTTTGTGAGATGGTATGTATATATCGTCTGTTTGTTTGACTGTTATATGATGCTGTGGTGTCGTGTTTGGTTCCCCATTTTGTAATTGGGATATGGATTGTTGTTATGAATGAAATTCATGAAAATGAAAATTCTGTTTTCTATGAGGGGTTAGTATGGTGGAAATGTTTTTTAATTTCTATATTTTTTTTTGGGTAAGTCTATGAAATATTCTGTTTTCTTCTGAATGTGACTGGAAATGCATTGTTGTTAGAAAAAGATTTATTATTATTATTATTTTTTTGAAAGGTTGTATAAATGCATGAAGATGATCAGCATTTACAGGTTCCACTGAAATTCATGGGAGTGGCGCTGCTGCGCATGTCAAACTCAGCAATTCTGCTCTTTGGTATACATTTCTTTGATGAAGGAAACATTATGTTGTAGGTACTTAATTGTATTAGGAGGAGAATTCGCTGTGATGTGAAAATTGCGATAGAATTTGGAGTTCACCACAATTCCAATATTTTCAAACTGATTGAGCACGGCTGCTGTGTAACTTTTGGAGGATATTAATGAAACTAACATCCATATATTAGACACAGACACATGACAACATGTTGGTCGGGTCCTTTTATCTTGAGGATGTGGAGTGTGGTTTTCAGAGCTGTCACTGGTTTTGTTGTCATGTTCCAGTGTTAGGGAGTGATAACAGGTCAACTGACTCATTTCATCTATGCATGCAAGGCCACTTGTAAAGATCTAAACCAAACGTGCTATCCAAGTAACACTCAATTTTAGCGGGGTTTGGGGCATTCATTAAAAACTAGGATGAACAATATGGATGTGCACAAGGTAGCCCCCATTGTGCAAAAGATTTGATTTTTTAAGCTTTCATCAAACAAAGATAACAGTTTGAATGTGGACCAGGTAGTCTCCATGCAAACGTTTTTACTTTCCAAGATAGTCAGGTATTGTTGGTTTCATTCAAAAAAAAATTCATCATATGTCTAAAAGGGGTTATTTGGTGTTTAGCATCCGTAACCAGCTAACCCACAGCCTAGGACTATCGTTGTTTCTTTTTATGGCAAAGTTAGGATGCTAAGCTACACATCAGGTTGTGGGGTGTTTAGTGGACCATACATGATACATGCAAAAACTAGTAGATGCATTTCGAGGTCCATGATACATGCAAAAACTAGTAGATGCATTTCGGCAGCTCCAATCTTAAGGTCAAGCAAGATGTTTTTTTGCGCGCAACTACCCCCTCCCCCCCTTCTCCTTTGTTATATCTGTAGGTCCACATGCTCTAATATGCTTTCTATTTTACAAAGCCCAGTTGCAGTTGCAGAATAACAGAAGTGGAGGATTTTGAATGATCTGAATCCATACGTCATTTTGGCAGTCGGGTTCATGGGCATATTCAAATGAATACACACAATGATTAAATGTGCTGTGAGTATATTATTCAAAATCTCCTCCCTCTTGAGAAGGTTTTAATAATTTATGTAGGCTGGTTATAGCCTGAACAATTTCATACTGGCGCACATATTCAAATGACAGTGGATAGATTTTCTCAAATAATTTTTAAACATTGACATAAAGCCTTGTGATGAAGCGAGTGCATACGCGACATTGGGTCATCTTCTTGTGTTGTATAAGTAACCGAGGGGGTCATAAAAGGAAAGTAGGCGCTTCTGGTTTGGTGAATTTTGAACTGCAAGCTTTTTAAGGGCCTGTTTGTTAGCGTAGTGTGAGAAGTGAGTGTGTGGGTGTGTGTATATACGGGAGGGGGATAAAGGGCATGTTTGGTTGTAGGGTATTGATTATAGCAAAATGAGTTCTAAGTTGCATCAAAATAACAATAAAGATGCAAAAAGTGAAGGCGATGGGAGATGCAGCTGGACAATGATTTCCTAAGATTAGATTTACTAGGGCGATTACTAGGTTTTTATTTTCCATGAAAGGAGAGAAGACTTGATTCCCACTTGGATCTTAATAATTTTTTCTTTAATTTAGCCACTTCAGTAGGAATATTTTCAAGAATTTTTTAAGTACTCAAATCCATTAAACAAGCAGGCCTAGAAGGTGTCAATGGATTGTTAATTTTGGAAATGTCATGATTCAATGGGCTTAATAGTGCCACTGGATTACCAAGGTCATAGCTTACACCGTCTAAAATTCAGGTTTCAAGTCATGGGCCTTGATGATGGAGTTCTCTCTCTTTTTTTTTTTGGTACATATGGAGTTTTAATCTTGATACTTAAATTGGGTTTGTTGGGTCACTAGCTTCCACGATTTTGGCCCTTGACCTATGACTTTAAGGTATCTGGATGATCATGGGCATGTAGGGCTTTCAAAATGCCACATAACCCGTTAACACGATACAAACCCACATGATATTAATACATTCGGGTGGCCTCTTAACAGGTTCGTGTCGTTAATGGGTCTCGCCCGTTAAATTAGCGGATCGTTAACGAATAAAACCGGTAAATCATTAACAACCCGATACAACCTGACAAATGATAAATGACATAA
This sequence comes from Persea americana, assembly GCA_029852735.1. Classification (NCBI taxonomy): domain Eukaryota; kingdom Viridiplantae; phylum Streptophyta; class Magnoliopsida; order Laurales; family Lauraceae; genus Persea; species Persea americana. The sequence goes on along the minus strand of CM056817.1, from coordinate 49,126,991 downwards.
ATTGTAAAATGCTTGGGGTATTTTAGTAAGTTTGAAAAGGTGGAAGTGAACCTCTAAAACCCATATATAAAAGATAATTTTCTAACTACTTCACTCTCCCTTCATTAGCAAAAGAATGTGTGTTAATTGACATGGTCCAAAATGGACAAAATTGTTTAACGGGTTAACGGGTCGTATCATGTAACCCATTAAATAAACGGGTGGTATTCGTGTTTGATTTTTTGACCCATTTATTTAATGGGTCGTGTGCGGGTTGAAGTGATTGTAATCCGAATTCGTTAACCCGCAATCTAAATTCGTTAACACGACAAGATTCACAGCCCTATGGACATGAACATTAACTTTCTAATTGAGTTTCTGGATTTTGGGGTTTGATGATGCTGGTCCTTCGGCCTTTGCTTGTAGGTTCAGATTTTGGACCAGTGAGGGAAAGTGTGGCGCTGCCCCTAAACCTCTACAGTCAAGTTTTGAAAGTTATAATTCTTATTTTTATTTATTGCTATATAATCAAACTTCGATGCTTTCCCCCACAGCAGGTGAGTTGATTGGAGTTGCAAGTACTCACCCAACCAGCCAAACCGGGCCGAGTCCAATTGTAAATCCCCGATTTGGGTTGAAATAGGGATCTGTTAGGTTTAGGTTGGGTCAATACGAACATCATTGCAATTTGATCTGGACCCTACAATTCAGGGTTTGGATTGACAATCTCCAACCTGATTAATGATTAGGTTGGGCTAAGTTGGGCCCATACACATCACTCCGCGTCAACCCAACCCCGAGTGCAATATTTTGGGCATTTCGGATGAAATGGTAAAGGCTCAGCCAAGTCAACCTAGCAATCTCTCCTTGTTTCAAAATTCTAACCATTGCTAATCACCAATCAGAAAAAAAAAAGATAAAAAAAAAGAAAAAGAAACTATGTTATAAAACATAAAAGTACATTATATTATCTAAAAAGAGAAAACAGAGCACCTTAAAGCTTAACCATATAATTTGAGTATTAGCATTAGCAAGTAAAATGAAAACTTCTAAATCATTGCATAAATTCAAACTGACTTTAATCTAAGAATCCAGCTTCTAATCCTAATATGATGATCATCTCAGAAAATAATTATCAGTTTAGATGTCGACCCAAAACAACTAGTGTCCCTCAAAATAAACTTCATTCAAGTAATCAAGTGTATCCCTATCCCTCTCAATTGCTTATTTGGATGAAAAAAAAAGTGAAGATGAGATTTTATACCATTGACAAATCTTGATTGGATGAAATAATATTTCCCTGATTTGATTCGGACTCCTTTTTTGGATCGAGTCCGTCCAAACAACTCTTTTTTTTTTTTTTTTTGGATCGAGACCATTCTGAAGAACGGATTTCTCCCAAACTGTACGTGAGGACTGAGGTTAAACACTTAAACAAGGTTGGGTCAGCCCAACTTAGTTCCTTGTGAACTCCGCAAGCTTTTAAAATTTAAACTAATGTTTTTATCTCTTCATGACTTGATATCAATTGCTAAAATCCCACTAGGGAAATGTTTTGAGGAAAATGTGGTAACTTGATGACAGGTTCATTGCATTAAACCATCAGTTCGGATCACCAAATCATGATACAGCACCATGAAATGGACACTTCCTCCTCACCATCATTTCTGGAATCCATCCGTACTCATTACCACTACCATTATTAACCTTTATTTGGGGTGACTGTTAAAAGAATTCCTACCCTTTTGGCCCAAAGAAGAAGGTGGTGGTTGATAAAGGAATTCACCACGAGTTACAAGACAACGACAGATAAACAACCTGATGGTTATGATATGTTCTAATCCTTCGATCCACTGTGGGACCCACCATATGGACACATCTGGACAGTTGAACACACGTCGGGCAGTTGTGACCGTAATGCCCTTGTAGTTGAGCCCACGTCGGTCGTTGTTGCTTTGCCATTTGCCATGAGATCGTGGAGACTGGCCACCTTTCAAATAGTGGGCATTTTCGTAATCTGCAAGGACTCGCTTAGATGCCACGGGAACTCGGTGGTTACGTGCCTGCTGAGCAAAGCTATGAGAGAGAGAGAGAGAGAGAGAGAGAGAGAGAGAGAGAGAGAGAGAGAGAGCGGGAGAGATTTCTCACCTTCAAACACCAAAAACTCCTTCATGGCATTGAAAGTTCCTGAGTCACACAGGTATCTGTCACATTTTCTTCTTTCTTCTGAAATTTCTTTAGATTATAGATTGTAAGTTGAGGAAGGCCAAATAAAAAAGGTGGTTTTTTTTTTTTTTTTTTCAGTCATTTGGTGAATGAAAGTTACAGTGTACATCACTTTATGTATGTTTTTTCTTTTGATTTTTGGGTTTCATGACTTTGTTTTGTGCATTCTATTTCTATGTTTGAAGTTTGGTTTATAGTTTGTATTTGAGTTTATTCAAGTTCTCCTTTTTATTTTTAACTCTTCTTTATGTTGCGGATTTTGTTATTTTTTGGTGTGAATATTTTGATTTCATAGGTAGGTTCTTTTTTTTTTTCCTCCTTATGATTGAACGTTTCTTTCTTTAACTTCTTTGGTGCTCTATATGACATGGGTTGGTGAATTCCTTACATTTCCTAATTGATGAGTTATCATGGTGTTTTGGATTGTTTCTCGTACTATGAATGTATTGATAGGCCAAAATTCTCCCTCCAATCAGTGTCTAATCCGCGCAACAGGGTGATGTTTTCCCAATACATATTGACCATTGGCTGTATCAACCATTTGTTGATCATTTTACACATCTTAATCATGTTTTTAGCCATCGTTTTTCATCAAAAATCATTCTACATGCGATTGTTTTGAATAAAAGAGGGTGAAGAAATGTTTTCCTTCTCTAAAAAGTATTCAAATAATTTTCTACTCATTTCATATTACAAGTTTTACCACTAACTAAAAATTTGAATGCCAGAACCCTTGACCTTATGGATAGGGATGCTTAATGTTTCTAGTCTCATTCTTTTTCCTTCCTCATTCTACATCCTCATGTCCTGTTTTCTCTGTCATTTTCTCTTTCCATTTCTTCTTATTCACCATTCATCCCAAACATCATTTTAATTCCACTGAATACTGAAATTAAGTAAAATCATATGATATGTATTACTACTTTTAACACATTGACCTTTATGTGAAGCCAACAGACCCTATAACTCCATTATCCCATTGTTATACCAAATTCCAAGGTTTTCTCTGCCTAAAACACCCTAAAGCAACCAAGGATGGAGATTTCTAATATTTTTTTTAAAGAATTCATGGACAATGTTTGTGCAGCAGAAGTTCCAGCAGAGTAGGAGAAGTTTTCCACTGGTATGTCCAAATCTGATGTTTGATGCAGAATTTTTCATGGATGTTGCAAAAGAACCAACCAAAATCTAAGCTTTCAACAATTTTGAGGTCTGATGAGGGAGCAGTGACAGTAGTTATATTTTTCAGGGATCCATGTGCTCTCTACCCCTCCATCTGTGAACCGTACAGAATTTGAAGGTTCCCTTGGCTTGCGGATTCGACACTCGAAAATGTCCATGGAAGAGGTAAACCACGGACTCCGCAAGCTGTGGAATCCATGGATGTTTCTAAACAGCCCCCATAGGGTGTTATTTGAAAGAAGAGAGGTGGGACCTACCGATAAAACAAGGACAATAGATAAGTAAGGAAATGTTAAAAGGAAAAATGGTAAAATCCTTATCAATTTAGGTCATGAACAATATTGAGGTTAAATGGTTCAATTATTTGTTCACTACCTACTAGCTAACAATGCTGTTAATGTGTTAATAGATGGCAGGCAATCTTGTTCAACTCGGATAATTGATTAAAAGGCTGCATCTATATTTCCAAGATCCGTAGACACATTCAAGAAAATAATACTTCTGAAGTAGAAAAAGAGTAAAATGGCTTCCCTGACTCCTGGTGTCCTACTAAAACTTCTCCAAAGCATAAATTCTGATGTAAGGGTATGTGGAGAATACCGATCGGTTCTTTTACAAGTGATCAGCATTGTCCCTGCATTAACAGGGTCCGAGTTGTGGCCGAATCATGGCTTCTTTATTAAGGTCTCAGATTCTTCACACTCTACATACGTCTCCCTGTCTAAGGAAGACAATGAGCTTATCTTAACAAATAAACTACAACTTGGCCAATTCATATATGTTGACAAGGTGGAAGCTGGAACACCAGTCCCAGTACTAGTTGGCGTGCGGCCAGTGCCTGGAAGGAACCAATGCATTGGGAACCCAAAAGATCTAATGCAAATGTTGACACCTTCTGATGTTCCAAAAACCCCTTCTCATGAAGGAAGTTCAAAGTCAAGTGAATTATCCGAGGGAAAAGAGGAAAGCTCAATAAAAAAAGTTGTTATAAAGGAGGAGAAGGTTGTAGTTGCTTCTAGATACATGCAAGGAATTTCATGTTCAAATCCTAAGGGATCTAGTGCAGACTCTACTAGCGATGGAAAGGTTATTGGGAATGAGAATGCTGGATTGACCAAGAAGGTTGGTTCTTCTAAAGCCAAGCAAGATCCCAAAGGTCAGGTATGCTTTTGGTGCTGCTTAATTAGTCATAGAAAGATAAATGATACATGATATTCATCTATTTCTTAAGTACTAGGTAGCCTAGTCTCTACATAACATTATTGAGAGTGTAATCCCTTGAGATCTCTGTGTGTTTTGGATAATGTCAAACGTTTCACTTATGGTACAAAGAGTCCTGTATATGATGGATTCAAGTAAAGAACAAAATATCCAAGATGCTTGCCAACATATAATGGAATTGGATTTTACACTGAGCATGAGATTATCTCCCGGCGTCTTCACATGAACAGAGTACTGCGGTAGTAGTTATTCAATGTCTCTATTTTCCAATACTAGCCACAGAGAGTAGATATTGTTTCATCCGAATGGCATACACAACCTATGATCATCATTCATCACCTGTTCATAACACACTTGGACCTCCACAGGGCTGCAAGTGGAATTAGCCGGAACAAACTCTAACCAAAATAAATTGTATGCCTACTAGAATAGTTTTACATTTTTTTTTTCGGTGTATCTTAAAATGATCCGGCGATTATAATTGGTCCTAGCATTACAGGCAAGCCCCTCAACTCCTTTGGACACCCAAGTTGCTGCATTAAGAACAAAGGAAGACTCTGTTGGAACCAACATTAAAGAAAGAGAGGTAAAAGGTTCAGCATCCAAACAAATCACATCCAAGAAGCAGGGCCCCAGCCTGGTTTCCTCTTTGATAAGTAGCCACAAGAAACAAATGCAAGAAACCATCTCGTGGGAATCTCTTCCTACCAACATTGTGAAACTGGGAAAGGTACATTGTCGACATTTCATTACTGCTCTGGATAAAAGATTACTAAGTCAACAACTGATTGGAACTCAATTTCAGTTTACACAAATCAGAAACATGGCTTAAAATCTTAATGTGAAACTGAGGCACTTATCTGTAGTATACCATATTAGGTTATCTGTATCACAAAAAAGCGATCATAGAGACTTTTCTTCGGAAAGTAAGTATTGACGAAGCTAAAGGCTCAAACTTCTGTGGGCAATGATCCAGTGGACTCTGCAAAAGAAAGTTGACCATTGACGAACCTTTTCCTTGCAATAATATAGAAAGACCCAACTATGTTAGAACTAAGACCTGCTTCCATCCAATCTCAACTGATTGCTGATATGGTTCATTATAGCATTGTTCCTTTGAGTGCCCAACTTTGGACCATTTCTCTCAAATGACTAAAAGTTGTCCTTTCTGCATGATCAAGATATTGTTATTAAACTTTTTTTTTTCTTTTTCCATCAAGGGGATGGCAAGAAGAAGAAACATAGCTTCTCTAGTAGCAGCTGAAGCTCAAAAGGAAGCATCCTCTGCTGCAGCTCTTGTCAAGAGCCTTAGGTGAGTAATTGTTTGTCAGTTTGTGCTATCCTTGTATCCACACTTGCGCATTCATCTCAAAATCTCTTTTGATTTAGATGAATTATATGATCTTTGATCAAGGATATGTGTAGTATCATCATGCCTCGAATCTGCACAACGCATATGTTATTTGGTGGCCCACACCACTTTTCTGACGGGACCAACTGTGTGGATATTCTATGCCATTGAAGTACTTGGCCAATCAGAAGTATGAATCCTCTGACCATTGTCCTGCTAATTTATGGTTAAAAACAAAAGAAACTGTTTACATTTAATGTAAAATGTACTTCCTATTCTAATATATTTCTAGGGCATAATACATCCGTGATCATACAGATCATGTACATGATCTGGACCACCAAATCATAGGACCCATACATAGAAAGTTAAGGATAAAAGGTATTATGCATTTTGACCAGTCATGGATCACATAGGTTCTCTATAATAATTTGTCTCCATTTATTATTGTAAGGTGTTTTTTTTTTTTTTTTTAATAATCTAGCATCTCACTTGGGAGGCATTTAATGTGTTGAAAACTCTCCAATAGCTGAAGTATGTTGTTGGTGTGTGTAAACTGATGAGTGACACCTCTAACACCTTTGTTCTTGTACTTCTGCATAGACAAAGACACCCTTGAAAAACTCTTCTGCACTTTTGAGTTGACGTTTCTTGTACAATACTGTAGTTTAAACCTACATCCATGGTGAAATGAAAAAGATCTCAACTAATAAAAGATGCATGTAAGCAAATTCGTACACTAAATTGCAATTGGCACTATAGTCGGCTATCAATGTCACTTCCTTCATTTGGGACGGCATGCAAACTGGAAATCACATGAGGTAGAAAATTTTCAGTTGACCTGATATGGTTTCTGGTTTCCATACTTGCCAAATGCATGGGAGGCTAATAATCAATCCATTCTACAAAAATATAGAGTACTTCCAGTTTGGGGTAATTGAATTACACTTTCAGATTCTGAGTGATGATAAGCTGATCTTAGATCTATCTGAACCTATGTGCCTAGAAAAAAATCTTTATCTAATCTCCATTTCTGATTTAATGGTAATATTGGGTGGTGCAGTTAATACAATTGTTATTGTTTTCTCAAACACATTTACCTCACTTTTTCCATTAGAGTTTGCATTGTTCAACTACCTTCACATCCATGTCCTTCTGTCTTTTAAAGTTTCCTATTGGTTAATCATCCTCTCTTAAATTGAAGGTAGCTCTGGGGCATCTCCCTCTACATTTACTTCTCACTCCATCCTTTATCTTCTCTCTGTCAATCTTTCCCTCGCATTCTGTCTCGTATCATTGTATTTCTGCATGTGTCACGTACCAGACTTAAAAACAGTCATGAGAAACGATGCGAGAAATGATGTCTGAAATGTCTCTTCGCAAACATTTGTGACACTATTTGCTTGAATGCGAGGCTTGGATTTGGAAAATTGGAAGTAAACATACTTCGTTTTATTGAAAACAAATTTCTCGACTGCAATGGTCCCTTTGTAAATCTAAATGTGTGCATTATATACACATCATTACAAGATGCGGATCTGGAGAGAGCCAATCATTTTAAACTTTCAACAATAATGAAAATTGTTGCAAGACGAGCTGTGGCACAGTGGAAGGTGCCCACTATTGCAACCTTGGGATAGCAGGTTCTGGTCACGTTATCAATAAAATAAAATAAAAAAGAAGAAGAAGAAAAATTGCTGCAAGCCTACACATGAGATAATTTCTCTCTATTGTTTGCATTTGGTTTTCATGACCAAACTTTTATTCTAGTTTTATTAAGACCTTCAGTGAAATTGACATTGTAGTGGCTATAAGGTATATACTGTGTCCTGTTTTTCAGTCATGCCTAGTACTTCTTCCTACTTACATCTCCCCCAACATATAAATTTGCATGCTATAAAATTCAATTGATTTGTTGATCTAAAAAGTTCAGCAAGATGTTTCCACTTCTATCATCACGCCACAAACACACATGCCTCCCACTTTCTATCTTCCACCAAGATTTGATTCTGCTGTATTAAGATTAGCTCTGAAGTGTACTCCATCAGCCTAAGATGCAGAAAGTACCATGCTGCCATCTTCCCTGAAATAAACTGCATATATAGAGACAAATATATCTCCTCCATGTATTTGCATTGAGAAATGAAGGCGCCTATTGTGGCCAAGTTCTCTATCAGCTTCTATTTACCCTTTGATTGCATCTGTTCTCCAGTTTGTTTGCTGATCTACGTTCATCTGCTGCTATGGAGAATCCCCACCTCTCTCTCACCAAGTTCTTTGCGCTTGACCGACTCATCAACCAATCAAATTCTGCCACGTGGAAGGATGGCTTCTCAAAAGTCTTTGATGCTCTGCCTTCTGACGGTGATAAGTCTCGCAAGAAGACTTCTCCATCCCACTGTAGAAACGTTCAGAATTCTACAAAAGTCTCACTAGAAACTCATGTGAATGAAAAGCTGGAATGGGTAAGAGGGGATGGTGCAAGAGAGATCCAAGAACTGAAGGACATTCTCTTGAAGGAATCACAGAACTGGTTCTTGCTATTCTTGGAAGGTGCTTTGAGTACACGGTTTCGTCCGCAGACTCATTTGAAGAAAGGAAAGGATGGCACTGGAAGGCGGAGAATAGAATCTGATGATGAGATTGCAGTTACTTTGTCACAACTTAAGCGTGCAAATGACTGGTTGGATCACTTACTTGGGATAGTGGGCCCTGAGAACATGGAGTTGGGGGAGACCATCGACCGGTTGAAGCAGAAAATCTATGCTTGCTTACTTGACAAAGTGGAATCAGCTGCATCAGCACTTGAGAGCCGTTCAGATCACAATTGATGGGTAATTTGGAATGATATGGATGTACCCACCAATGGTTCAAATATGTACTTCTCAGATGGTTATCTGTCTTCTGTCTGTGTTTGAGGCAGCAGGGAACTTGAAAGCAATGTTAACTTGGGGAATTGTCTACCTGCCTGGGAGCATTTCATGAAGGTCGAATGTCTATGGGAAGCCTCTTGTTGTTGGGCATTGGATTAAGTACCAGGATGTACTGATGACTTTGGCCAAATGAGGTATTGGGAGTGTAGATGGAACATTGTAATGGGATAGAATTACACAGCCATGATAGAATAAGAAGGCAGTTGAGTTTACTGATTACTGCATCATTTAGAAAGATACCCGTCTCTTGTAGATTCATTGATTGATAAGCATTGCAGTAGTTAAATGACGATTACATTAAAGAAAAATCTTGTTATCTTTTTGTGTACAGTCTGCAAGAACTTCGCCAAACTCACCCAAGTTACTCGACTAAATGCCCTTCCTGAGTCACTCAGGTGAGTCAATTTTAAAAAATGGTTCCTTGAGTTTAGTCCCAAAAGTATTGTAGTTTTGCAACCACACCAAAATCACCATTTTCAAGTCTTGTCTTGGAAAATAAATACACAAGTAGTTTATGCATTGGATGGCACCCATAAAAAGCCCCATAAAAAGCAGATGAGATAAAAAAATTGTAAATATGAAAAAATAGGTAAAATGTGCACACAAACAAGTTACAGATGAGATAAAAAGTATATAAATCTATATGATAAAATAAGTGACCTGCGCACACAAGCAAGTTATGTGCCACTGGGCCACATTCACACAGTTATCATTCCAGGTCATGTTCCTATGCTAGATATGATTACATTATATATTTTACTTGAATATTGTATAATACAATATATGAGAAATGTTACATTAATAAAGTGAGAACAATGAAATAGATAGAAGTTTACTTGCCTAAACATAAGCTTACCTCCCCCTCAATGTCTCCATTTTCTCTTGATCATTCAAAGTGGGGTGAGGAACCGAGGTGGAGAGTTAGAGCACGTGCGAAACTCTCATCCGTAGGATCCATGTCGCACGTGCCCTGCTTCTCCATCACGGGTAGCCCACCCCGATCCTTTTCTTCTCGACGCACTGAACCATGAACTCGACATTTCATCACTTGGGCTCTAACCAGGGCTTAGGGGCTCAACCTCTTATGTGTTGAATGAGGCATTGGAAAAGAGAAGAGAAGAGGAGTGAAAGAGAAGCAATGTGGCTGATGACCAAGTTGAAGAAAGTGCTAATATTTATACATAAACGTTTATGGACAAACATGCTTCAGTTTGTTCTTGGCAGATAGAAAGGTAGTTGATCGTATAAGAGATGGGTGGGCAGAGCAGAGTCATGCATTGAATTGGTTGTGCTAACCAAGTAACTTTTTCCGTGCAGTGATAGTTAAAGTTTGGCTGCCAGTAGTGTGTTAAATTGGTTCCATTTTTGAAGGGAAACATGGGTAGTCTACCAGACACCTAATTTCAATTGGTCCCCACTCCCAAACATTTTGGTAGACCACCCACCTGATCAGAACAGGTTCTCAAAAGAATGGTTGAGAGGGGATAGGGGTGGGCCCATGGTCCATGGCTAGATTTGACCGTTTGGTTACTCTTAAGTCACTCTCCTGATACACCGATTTGGCACGGTAGATCAATCCCATTCTCGTCGTTGACTATTTTCAATTTTTGCGTCGAGCTGAACAGATTTTTTCAATTGGAGGGTTAGTTCTTGAATTAAAAAAGAACAAAGTGAAAAGGAGCAAAAGCTGTAAGTGGACCCCAATCTGAATCTGCACCCTTTGAACCACAATTCCATAATCAGTTCTGAGTTTGGGCCCACAATTCGGGCCCAGATAACTATCAGTTCCTGGTCCACTCTGTTCCACCCATGTATATATTTAACAGAAGTATGATGCTTGTTCTGTTTTGGCTGTGCATTTTGCTTGTTATATTTGATATATTTAGTGGCAAGGTTTGGGGCCCAAGATCTATATTAAATTGGTTCCATCAGGACATAATCCTGTTCTGTACATTGGACACCCATCAGGCGTAGATCGAGTATCGCCGGCTGGGTTCTACCCATAAATCCTAACCCCTTTAAATCCTTAAATCAGATGCCATATTGGTCATGATCAATGTGGCAAGAACCACACTGAGAAATTCAGATATGGTTATGATATGGGCTGAATATCCAGAAGCCGTCCGACAAGGAATACAAGTGAAAGAAAAAGGTGGGCATACCAACCCACTGGCTTTTGTTTTATTTTCAGAAAGTTTAAGCTGCAGCTATCCATACATGTTCGTATGTCTGGTATACCTATTTGTGTGTTGGAAGTTAGGGGTTGGTAAGATAGGTTACAATAAGCTGTGTTCAACCGGCAATGCTGCCTCTTGACTCTACAACGAGGAATACTTTACTCTACAGAGGTGAAAATCGAAATGAAGTTCTGCAGTAACCTGTACCTTACTTACCTACCTTATCCAATGTTTGAAATCTGAATGTCCCGCCAGGTTTGGACCAAAATCTGTCGGTCAAATTACATTGTGAATTAAATTTGACAGTGTTGAGCAGCCTGGCCTACTGGCCTTATTGGACCCACCTGTGATCGTGCTGTCCCCTCATGCCACCTATTCCGGGAGATTGGCTGATGTAGCATAAGGGGTGGATCAATTTCTAGAATGCCAAGATTTTAAGAAATCAAGCCAAAAGGATAGTGTCAATTAAAGACAACGATAACTTCTGATTTGGGTATTTGTTGTATTAACCCCAGGGGGTTGGCCGAGTGGTCAGACCACTGTTCCTTTCTCTTCTAGTGCTAGAAGTCCTGGTATCAATCCATGGTTCCCCTTCTTTAGGAACCGAAGGTTAAGTCCACTAATTCTATTACTTGGGGGCCATAGGGGTTTTACCTGGCTTCTCTCTGGGTCAGAGGGATTAGTCCAGCCCAAAGGGTTGGGAACTCTCTGTTAGCAAAAAAAAAACAAAACAAAACAATATGTATGTTGTATTGTTGTAGGATATGGAAATCTGTCGATAAATCATTTCCATTCATTTTCAAGATGAAATGAGGCTGAGAACGGCATTTTATCCAAGTGGTAAGATGCGTAAGTTTTCATCTAGTTCACCTAGCGATTGACCCGACCCTGGGCATTCCACCTTCCCCACCCAAGGTCTACTCCCCCACACCTGAGGGCTTGATGTGGTCCAAGCCCCCTCGCTAGGTTAAAAAAAAAAAAGAAGATAAAATGAGGCCATTTTGAAGGTCAAAATGCAATTCTCATGCAAAGTGTACTATTTATAATAATTTACTACTCTACTTCTATTGGCCCTTTTAGTGTCTGTTTGAGTTTAAATTTTCTTGGAAGGTTCTAAGAAGTGATTTATGTTTTGGTTCGAGGGTTTCTTTTTATGTCTTAGGTTTCTTTTAATTATTTTTAGTAATTTCATCATTTCGAAAATGTTAAGGTATTATGTTGCTATTGGGATTTATTGGTTCTTCCTAATGGATTCAAGGTTTTGTTGTTAAGTTGAGGATTTAAGTTTTTATTGTTAAGTTGAGGATAAGGATCTTCTTCCTTAATCTTTTCACGCATTCTTTTTTGTTATTGACAATTACTCTAGTTTCGCACTCATCTAACTTTTATTTACAGATAAACTACTAAAATTGGCACCGCGCAAGAGCTATCAAGCCAATAGTTTGCATGATTTTTATTTTTATTTTTTTGTTTAAAAGGGAGCAATATATCATTGAAGTGAAAGAAAACAAAAACACAAGCCAACATTAGTACAAAACCAAATAAAATACAAGGGAAACAAATTATATAGGACCCCCCCCCCCCATCCCAATCAAAATCCACATCGAGAGGGGAGCACCAACTAGCAAGAGAGTGGGCCAACCCGGCCCATTAATTACTTGAACCATCTCTATTGCATCTGACAAAATACAAACTTTGGATAGGCCCATCTCCTCAGTGTGACTTAGTGCATTTGGGGCTGCCCTTGCTTCAGCCTCTTTTATAGAGTGGACTTTTGGACCGCAGGTAGATGATAGGCCCGTCCAGACACATCATAAATCCAAAGGTGGTTTTGCCATCATCAATTTTGAAGGTGTCATCTGAAAAAATCACTACCAATCTCAAGTGATAGCTCAATTGGCTTAGGACCACGATTTGCTTCCGAAGATTGAGGGTTCGAAACTACGCAATCACATTTAGCCACAGGGGATTTACCCGGCTCCCCTTGGGCCCTAAGGGATTAGTCCAGCCCAAAAAGTTGGGACACCCTCCATTATAAATAGAAAATAAAAAAAGCTGAATATATCACTGCCTCTTCCACATTCTCCATCAATCTATACAGTGAGCACACATCTTTGACCTTATGGACCCTCATCCTTGTTAGATGACAAGGGTCTGCCAATAAAGTTCTTAGCTATATTAATCATCCTTGCTCCCTATGTTAAAATTATTCTCTTTTTATTAGTACACTTGTTTAAGAACCCTCTGTCAGGATTCTTCAACTTGTTGGTCCTTTGAATGAGGCCATGATTGACATAAACTGAAGGAGATGTGGAGTTCAAGTAGGGCTTTCAGATGACACTCTGGGGTTTTCCAAATTAGGAGTGCAACTCACCTACGCCAGGTCGATTATTGACATAGCCCAAGTCTAGCTCGAATTGCCTATGGCCAATGGGTGTTAGCTGGCCAGGCCAGCACTGGGCTAAGGATGTAATGGGGCCTCAAAATTAGGCCAGATCTAGCCCCACATGCCTTCATGTTAAGCTCAAGCCTGGCCCTTAAAAATATGTAAATCCTGAAAATAAAGGGAATTAGCCCAGCGGCCGGGAGTCTCGTTCTTATACAACTACCCAGTGTTCAATCCCTGGGTCATCTCCCTTTTCTTTTTGCAAGCAGTCTTAGCCCATCATGTGCAGGTGGTCTTCTCCCAGCATGTGTTGGGATTCACTCCCCTCTCAGTCGGGTCTCTCAAAGGCCAAGCCAACTCAGCTGATATAAAACAAACCAAGAAAGAAAGAAAAATGTCAAACCTAACCTACCCCGGGCTGAATATAATGTTAATTAGTAAATGGCCAATTATTTTTAATTAAATTTGGAACATTGTCTATGTATCTTCGTTTTAAATATGAAGTACGGACCACAAAAGATAGAACCAACCATGCTACCCACCTCAGTTAAAGTCCACTAGAATATCAAGATTAGGTCGATCGTTTTATCAAAAATAAAAATAAAAAAATTAGGTTGACCCATCCGTGATTCTCAACATTGGTGATTTTATTCTTATTAGATAAATTCGAAAGTCGGATGAATCAGGCACATGTTTTTTAACCCGCACTACACCAAAAACGGGAAATTGGAACGGATTTCCGTTCCTGATTCGCCCGTTCCTAATCTGTTAAACCGTTCTCAAACCGTTCCAATTTCCTATTTTTGGAACGGATTAACGGATTCGGAACAGAAAACAGGAAATTGGAACGCATTACCGTTCCTAATCCGTCCGTTCCTAATCCGTTAAACCGTTCCCAAACCGTTCCAAATTCCCGTTTTTGGTGTAGTGCCGAACTTCAGTCACAGTTTCAGAACCGATGATTCATAGAAATTTCTTATAAAAAACATATACATACATTGTATTAGTATACAAAGAAAACCACCATCATCATTATCATTATCAAAAGCTTTTTTTTTTTTTTTTTTTTTCTATCGGAGGGTTCCTAACCCTTTAGGCTGGACTAATCCCCCTAGGCCCAAAGGGAAGCCTAGTAAATACCCTTACGGCTCTAAGGTGGTGGCACTACTGAACTCAACCTTCAATTCCTAAATAAGGGGGAACCGGAGGTCGATACCAAGACCTCAAGCTCCGAAAGAGAGAGGAAACATGGCATTGACCACTCGGCTAACTCTTTGGGGTTGATTATCAAAAGCTTTTATCCCGTCAATGAAGGGCAGGCTTCTTTTGATGCAATGTATTTTCAAAAATATTAATACCTCAATTTGGTAGATTACTCTCTGAGCATTTTGCAGAGCCCACTACATTTCAGGAGGTGAGGGATAGAAGGTTAAGTCACTCGCTAAAGATGGTACAAAAATCACTTGCATGGATGATTGTATGCCATGAGAATTTACTCCCACACAATCATAATTTGTAGTTTATTGATTGATTTAAAGGGTTCAAAGGACCTATTCTGATATTTCAAAATATACCTGACCTAGATGAAACGCTAAATAAATAATAAATAATTTGATATATTAGTTGATGCTAGCTCGAACACCCGTGCTTAAAGAACCAGCATGGGTCATGGATGTGCATAAAAAAATAAGAAAAATAGAAAAGGTCATTAGTATTGATTGTACTTGATCACTATTTTAAAAATATAAATAGTTTATAAATTGACCATAATTCAAATTATATTAGTGTTGATGTTCAAAAACTCCTGTGATAGGACTCAAAATATATGTGGAACGTTACCATCCTAAAACATTAAAAACTGAGGGTGTGTTTGTGGAAGATCCTCTGGATCAATTTCTTGTTAAAACATGATTTAAAATACATAAAATGGAGTAAAAACAATAAGCTATTAAAATATAATTATTACAAAAGACATTAAAAAAAATACAACAAATAAATCTAAAGCTAACTCCATCAAGTGAGAAAAACTTTCAAAATAAAATGAAGTCATAGGTCTTGATTAGTTTTTCTACTAATATTTTTAATCATCGAAGTCCTTACATATTTTAAACATACATACTTATATGAAAACATTCCTAAGTATATATTAATAGGGTTTAATATAAGAACTAATGCGAATGATATGGATCATTCATCTCCCATGATATGGCCAGTACCCCATCTTTTAACAATTTTTTGAAGAAATCTAATACATTATAATGTAAAAATCTTATCAACTCTGAGGCACATGTAACCATTAAACCCTAGCTAGGCTCATAAATAAATTAATGGTCAAATAATTTGACCCACCATCTTTAATCCATATTGAAGTCTTAGATCCACTTAAAGTAGCTATCAATTTATTGTTCAATTTTCTAAAAATTAGGTATAAGACCTCCGTTTGTAACCACTCATCAGTCTGCTAACTTTATTGCAGGATACATAAATACATAAGAAAGTGATAGAGAATGCAGATATGAAAGGATGTGGCTGTTAAATATATTTAGAATCTTTTAATATGATGATTAATGTGATTAGATAAATTGAGATATAATATCTCATTATTATCATTAGACTAGATTGATATTATGAGGCTAGAATTCCTTATTAATTTTATTGTATTTTATAAATAGAATTTGGAATTCTCAATAAAAATAATTCAATTGAATGCAGTCTCTAAAGTTTTTAGAGAAGAAAGTGACTTCAAAAGAGAGAAAGGATTCTATCCTGCTGCCCTAATAATTAATACCTGGGAAATTATATATGTATAAGTGAGCATAGGATGTGACTGTTGATGTTGGGTGGGTTAGGTTGGATGTGGGCATTTCTGTCAGAGTTCTCTGGCTTTCCTCTTCATCACTTGGTCTGGAAGTTTTTCCATTCCAACTTGGAAAAAGGTAAATAGTGCTATACTTTCCATACTTTTGGTGGAAGTCTGTGATGGCTTTTGCCACCTTCGAAGGAATTGCAATTGAACTGACTTTGAGCATTTCCTTCTATTTCTTACTTACCTTTGTTGATGTTCACCTTTCATGGTCCAGTCACATTCCATTACAAACAAGCATCCATCATCTATTATTCGCCTTTTTAATGAACAGACAACTTAAGTTGGCTGAATGGAGTAGACTTGGTGGACGTTTGCCGAGTGTAGGGAACTTGGGATTTTAAGGGTCAAAGGCGGCCAAAATGCTGCTGCCCATGTTTTCAATTTTCTCAATTCGAATTGGGTTTGGACCATATGCCTTTTCATTCTGTGAGCCTTCAAACTAGAAAAAACTTTCTTTTAGCAGCCCTTGTTCTTTTCCCCCCACCCAGGTTTGATTTACTCTTGTTTTGTGGTTGCTATAGAGGAAGGTCAGGCTGGGTCGAAGGCCAGCCCAATTATGTGGTCCAGGTTTTATGTCCAAACTCAGTTCATGGACCTGAAAAACAGGTGGCCCAGTCTATTTAAATCCCCCATATACTAATCCAAAAGCTTATGCTGATAGGTAGAAGGCTCATACATATATATTAAGACATGTCAAGCATATTACTTAAGTGATTTGGGACCTGTCACGTGGGCTACACAAGAACAACGAAATCGGAACCCGTTCTAATACCATGTAAGAAACCATATACAAACCCAAAAACTTAATTTGATAGGTGGAAGGCTCATACAGATATATTAAGACATGTCAAGTCTATTGCTTAAGCGATGTGGTACATGGGACTTCTCAACAGCTAGGTTTGTGCCAAGCCTGAATCCCAGGTACTGGTCTGTATGAAAAATAAATTTGCAATTGGGAAAGTTCAGTCTCAAGCCTGGATTCCGAAGACCAAGTGAGATTTGCCACGTGCCAGACATGTATTATAAATATAGGGAAATATATATGATTTATATGTTATAATACATATAATATTACCTGGGATTTGGGGCACAGGCTCAACTTTTTTTTTAATTTGGGCTTGGGCTCAGATCTAGAGATTAGAGTTTCATATGGGCCTCAGCCTAGGCTCGGGCTTACTCAGATGCAATTTGATCTGGGCTAGCCTGACCTACCTGAGTTGCATCCTACTGCGTTAGAATGTCAAGCCTATCACTGACCATGAGCCCATCTTAGCTGAGCTAACTTTCCTCTTGGTACAAACATTTGCTCAGTTCTAGTTAGAGTTAGGCAAGCTCCAGTCAATCTAGGGCTGAGATTTTCTTTTTAACATATGTATTGTAATATTCAAGAGGGAACAATTCATTCTTTTCAACATTTAATTGGGCCTGGATGTTTATGCCAATCATGGAAGAAGAGGGGATGGGTAGGCCCACATACTGTTTAAGGGTAGATCATTAATGGTCCAAATGGAATCTAGCTCTTTGGGTCCTTTGAAAAAGCACCTTTTTTTATATTAATTGAAGCATCCTTATTTTTTAAAATAAAAAACAGCTGGTTTTCTCTGTAAATGTCTCATATATAAATATATATATATATGAAAATATTCAAGTGAAAACTAGTTCTCACCTATTATATGAAAACTTTTTTGTAGGGCCTAACTAGTAACACATCAAAACTTAGCAACCAATAGGGAACCCCCTGATAGTCACTAATCTCAAAGATTGGCACACATCCGAATAGACTGAACCCTTGGATAGATGGTTGAATATTATTTTAAATATGAAGCCATTAAACTTGTAGGCCACGGACAAAGGGGTTTGAGGTATGGGCTTGGGATCAAACTTGATACTTGGAGTGGTCTCATATAGATCTTTCTATCCCCCTGATCCCATCCCCAGATGAGGCCCACAATTGAACCCCACAAAAAAGTTCTCACATAATATGTAAGAAAAGTTCCTACCTGAATATTACCCATTTATATATAATGCATATAAAAAATAATAGAGGTGGGAGTTCCTGATGGAGGTTATTTTTATCTCCCCCCACCCCTTTTAAGAAATTTATCTCAATCGCTCTACTAACATATTCCATATCTCTAGCCAGCTAAGCTACAGCTGAGTGATTTGGTACCGATTATTTTATGTTAAAATACATCCATCACTAAAATAACAATATGAGTAATGCCTGATTAATATATAGTGAGTTTTTTTTTTCTTTTAGAAAAATATATGGTGAGTTAGGGATGATACTATACCAAGGACCTGCCATTAGAAATATTTCATAGCTTCTGCAATTTGTCAGTTGAATTATGATTGGAGTCCTTCACTTGTAACATTATAATCAAGTACATAAGAAGAAAACCACTTTGCAAACTTTTTCATTTATAAGATAGGTGCAGATCGTGTGCCCTATAAACAGGGGCAGGACTAGAGAGATAGCCCCTTTATGCATGCCAAAGAAAATCTTGTATTTTTTAACATTAGCCCTCCCCAAAAAAGTTTAACATTTTTACGTATTCCCCGCAACCCCAATGTAAATTTTCTTGCTCCCCCCGACCATAAAGAAGGTGCAAACTTACTATTTCCTCTCAACCTTCCACCTTTCATCCATCAACCTTCTCCTATTCACTACCCAATGAATTAGGACTCCAATTTCACGCTCATCCAATTGTACTTCATAGAAGTCTGAGGCCAAAGACAAAGGGATTAGCAGGAGCATATGGTCTGACTTCTAACACATGACCCCTTTAGCCAGGGGAGGTGCTAATGGGGCTTGTTTTTATATTCACATGAACAAAACAAAAGTTCAAAAGTAAATGATATTTTAATATTTTGCTTAAAGTAAAAGCCAATATATTCCAATGATGCACGTCAGTGAAGTGAATATCATATAGAAAATTTAACCACCCTTGCCAGAACTTGTGATTCTGCAGCAAGTATGATTTTTTCTTCTTGATTATTTTGTTAGTTTAAGGGTGCAAAACAACTGGTCTTAAGCGGGTTGATCCACAAAACTAAGAAGTCTTTGACGGGGTAAGCAGCTGGTGAATATCTAAGTAGCGAAATTGACTAGGCTGATCAAAATACGCATGTCCTGAAGAACAAGACCGAGAAGAAGAAGAAATCAATTCAACACTTCTAATTCAAATCAAAGGTGATAGGGTGTCCTTCAAACATTTAGATTCTTGAGTGTGTGTTAGAGCATTCCAGGCATGCAGCCAAACCTTATTAATTTACACAGGCATTTGGGTCAAATGAGAGGCATTTGGTCTTCCAAATATTTTAGGCAATGAGGATGGTAGATGCATGAACCCGCGATTACTGAAGTGAGTGGAAATTCAACCTATACACACGCACTGACGCACACATAATAATTATTTCTATTTTAAATTTAAGCCCATGCACTACTAATTGAATGTTTTTGAATCGTCTGATTCCAGGGCCAGGCCTGCCCCATCAATGGTACGGGTGATATAAAAAGTGCAGCCCATGGGATTTGGAGACCTTCATGATCAAAAGGCTATGATCACAATATCAAGGTGATATTTGACCCATATGTAATTTACGGAATGACCTAAAACTATCCCAACCATTCACCATTCACCATTCCATAAAGTCCGGATCCAGGCTTTAACTTAGAGAAATCCTAAGTTAAATGGTAGAACTCCACAACGGGGCCACCTACTAGAACTGCTTGAAGTAAACACCCTTCATGCATGTTGGGTATGGCCAAATTTTACCTCAAATCTTTCCTAATTATTGTGAAGCAACCGAAAAACTATATATCTGATGTAGTTGGACAGCATCTGATAGAAATCTACGAGTTACATTATTTTTAGTCTATCCACTCAATCCAAAATAGTAATCACAATTGGATAGAATGAGAATAACAAGAGAAAAATATGTAAAAAACATTCATGGAATCTAAGTTATATCAAATGCTCCAAATAGATAATCATATCTACTTGTCCCTACTCTTTCGAAATTTTCCAAAATATTTGATTAGTTAAAACAACCAAAAGTCCAGTTTGTAATCTTTTTTTCAATCTTTACACACATGCAATTGAATAAAAAGTCCTAGAAAAATTGCAACCATTCAAAGCATCTATATAAAAGAACATGACTAAATAATTCCTAAAACCCTAACTGAAACGTACCACTAGTGGAAAATATGCTGCCACAACGTCCCTATCCTTTATTGATAAAAGTAATTGAATAATTCATCCAATTGGCCTGGTCTAACACGGTGTAATTGAAAGTCATTCGATATAAGAAAGATGGCCATTTACTACAAACACAAAATAAACTCCTTCCACCATCCATCTGAACATGCAGAACCTATAGTTGCATCATTATGGTCCATGTTGTAACACGGTGCGTCATTATTGATACAAGTAATTAAATAATTCATCCAATTGGCCTTGTCTAACACGGTGAAATTTGAAAGTCATTCGATATATGAAAGATGGTTATTTACTACAAATACAAAAATAAACTCATTCCACCATCCATCTGAACATGCAGGACCTATGGTTGCATCATTATGCATCAATAAAGAGTATTAGTAAATTAATTTAACAGAAAAAGGGTGTTACAATAAGTTGTTGAGCAAACTAAGTAAAGGAACAAGGTTTAGTAATCTAAAACAATTACCATTGACATACTTTAATATCAAGACTGTAGACTTCCTTTATTCACACACTCTCTCATTCTATTGCCCCAGAAGTTTGAACATGTTACTGCAGCATCCCCATTTAAGGCTGAAGATTTCTAAATCAAATTGTCGATGCCACCAAAATCATTATGCAACGGTTAGGATTGTTTGTTAATTAGAACATGTGTTTTCTTTCATTCACAGGAACTGTAAAGCTTCGGTGCACATGAAGTGTATTTTCTTCTTTTTCTTTATTTAATGAGGAAAAAAGTTGCATTGAACTGAGACTTTGAATATGGAAAGGAGATTCCAAGGAAACATCCCTACAACTGTCAAATTTTTTATTGGTTTCAAATAACAAACTTCCCCATTTCTCACTTTCCTTTTAATTGTCCGTAGGGATAAACAAGGAAAGTTGTAACAAGGGTCTCTAGAACAAGAAGGACCTTTTCCTTGCCTTTCCTCGCTTGGCAATCAATCAAAGATAAAGGTTAAAAAAAAAAAAAAGATTCTTTCAGTTCTCATTTCCATGTCTTTCATTCCATTCAACATCTCTCCCCTTTTCGACTCTTGTGTAGACAAAGTACATGCGTTCAATGCTCCAAACAGCAAAAGGAGCTTGAAAGTTTTGTGTCACGTAGAAAAATTGTAGAGAAACCTTCCAACGTCAAAACTCGTGAAGCTTTCACCACTTACTGCTTCACGAGGCCGAAGCTTCCATGAAGGATAGTATAGTGGAATTTATGTAATCAAACACCAACCAAGGGACCCACATGAACTAAACGAAGGGCCCCGCTTACAGATCCAGTCTGTCGAGAATAGTCCCCAAAATCAGATCATTCATACTATTCTAACCTCCAACCGTAGACATTCATTTGTTGATTGGGACCATGAACTGTACATCCATTTAACTATATGACCAGCAATCCAGCTGTTTGGTTCTTTCGGAAATTATGATTGTTGTGGCTATGAACGAACCACAGGGAGATCAGCTTTTGGACGGCTGGGACTGAGGTACAGTACTTGTGTCCTTTCAAATTGATCAAGATCTTATTTCAATGTAACTAATACCCCCTGTTCAGAACTCGGAAGGCATAAATAAAGCATAGATCGACCATATGTCTTATCTACTGCTATATTCAATAAAAAAAAAAAAAGTGTTTCGTACACGGTTAAGGTAATGGGTCACTCACGACCCTAAAAGCTGCTTAAAGTAGAAAAGGGTACGAAAAATGATGGCAACTTAAGCAAACCAAATCCTTGTTTGGATTAGAAAAACACAAAGAAAAACGACCCACACATCATCTCTTCCAAAGTCAGTTTTCCGACTCGCGTGTGCTTTGCATTTTCCAGAATTTTTAGTCATTGCAAGTCCATTCAAATAGCTCCATTTTACTATAGCCTTCCCCACTTCTCGGTTGCTTCCTTTTTGTCATCAACGTGTTGGAAACCAAGGGTCCTGCCCAATAAGGAGATGCAAGGGGATGCATCTTTGTATTATCAATTCGATTGAGTAACTGCAATACAGCTAAAGTGAGAGAGATGTAATGGAATTTCCAAAGGGCCTTTTCTCATATCTTTTCTCTTGGTAATTAGAGAATTGGAGACCTATTTATATCCCTATCACTAGATTAATAAAACTACACTTATCATGCATATGACAAATTCTAAGGGGAATATACTAAAGAAACTCTTTCAAAATTAATTTCTTTTTAATGCAACAAATACTTGGAAGCATACTTTTGTAAGTAGTAGGTAAGTAGTTGGAGAGAGAAAAGTGTAACTACATATATATTTATATATATATATTTATATATATATATATATAGAGAGAGAGAGAGGTGGGCAGGGGAGAAGTAGAACCAATTTCACCAAACCTTACTAAATGTTTTTTCTTCGAATTTTTCTGTGGCTGGTAAAGAAGGCAGGGTCATCCCTCCATAACTATATCCACACGCACTAACAATCCATCTTCCATGCTCCATGAGGCCCATCCACGTGTACTCCATCAAGCAGCCAGCTGGTGAATTCTCGTTGACAAGACCAAGCCAAGTCTTACATCTAGCATTCACATACCCATCATCAACCCATCAACATTCACGCCTAAGAGGGTACTAACGTCGTTTTGAACGGTCATAATGTCAGCTTTAGGAAGGTTCCCATGCGTTACCATGAAAATCGTATAGACTTTCAAAGGAATCAAATTATTCAAGAAATCAAATCATTCCCATAATCTCACACGGTAAGTTTCATTGAGTAAAAAGAATACATTTATAAAAGTAGGTATGAACTAACTATATCCTAAGAATAAGGATAATCCTAACAACACTTACATCCTATCAATCTTCTTTAACAGGTCCATTATAATCTCTAACAAATCGAAAAGCATTTAAATTCTTTCAGAGATAAAGAAAAAAAAAACAGTATTTTAATTCATGTATAACCATGTGTTTCAAGGGTCTGTGTGTTTGCATATAATACAAAGAAAGTTAATCCATGACCAAATGAGGTTTACCTAAAGATAACTAAAGAGTTCGGGAGGTGAAGGATATATAAGAGGTGAGGGGTGAAGGATAATAAGGTAATCATGCAGATTGTACATGGACTTGATTTGAATTCTTAGGGTGATAGTTGGGTATTAGTTTTCCATCTTCCCTTTTTTCAAGTTCCATAAAAAGAGAGGTTATTTGATATGTTTTTAATATTCACCTTTATTCTCCGATTTTAACCACAATAAAAAAAGTCCTGGAATTTTTAAAAATTCAATCATACGCAAGAAACAAGCTCTAAATATTGAACCCAAAATGCTTGGAAACACACAATTACATATATGGTTCTTAGAAAATTAGCGCCCCCCCCCCCCCCCCCCCCCCCCAAGAGCGCGCGCACAATAAAGTCATGATATTCTAAAAAATTATTGTGACATGAATAGGTAATTATACTTGCATCAAATTATCGTTATAGTAACCGCCGATGCTTGTAACATGGCTGAGGCGCGATTAACAGCTACCACCTAACATTTTTATGAGATTTACAATCGTTTGATTCGATATAGAAACTTCCGTTTGGCATTTTACTTTTAAAATAAAATGGAGTAAAGTGAAATGAAAAGAAAGAATAAAATATAAGTGAGTTATGATGGTATTTTATTTTTAGTTGTTTAGGATGGAATGTTTTTGACTTTTTGTATGGAGAAATGGAGTTTTTTTGTCTTTTAGTGAATAATGGTAGTTGTTTTTTGACTTTTTTTTTAGAAAGGAGGAGTGAGTTTTAAATTGAAGTGATTTTAATCTGATGCTTAACTTTACTTTACTTTACTTTACTTTACTTTACAAGTAACATTACCAAACGGGCCCTAACTCTCCCACAGTTGTTAAATCAACCTTCGTTCATTTTAGGGATGACCGAGTTAGTAAATGGCACTGGACCTACACTGTGTAAAATCTAGCTATCAATTGACCCATGTAATACCAATTAAATACCAACACTATGCATAACTTGGGGCTGCGCATGCTCTCTATCACGTGACTCATACCACAGCACCCTTATAAATACCGGCACAACTTCGCATTGCAAGACACAAGAAAACCAATTTAGAGTTTATAAACGCCCCCATCAAACCAGAAGTTCTCAAAAGCCCTTCATGGCCAACTATAAGAATAACACCATGGAATCAAAGGTGGCCATTATAGGGGCAGGGATAAGCGGTATTGCCGCAGCCAAACAGCTTTCCCACCTGAAACCGGTGGTCTTCGAGGCCTCCGGTTCAATTGGTGGGGTGTGGAAGCACTGCTCGTATCGGTCGACGAGGCTCCAGACCCCTCGTTGCGACTACGAGTTCTCAGACTACCTTTGGCCTGAGAGAGATAATTCCACGTTCCCTACTTCCACGGAAATCTTGGAATATTTGCATGGCTATGCTACGCACTTCGACGTGTTGAAGTGCGTCCGGTTCAATTCCAAGGTGGTGGAGATGCGGTTTATTGGCGAACCGGATGCTACCGGTCCGGGTGGGATATGGGGTGCTGATGGCCGTCCCTTGGCCGGCCGACCGGTCTGGGAGGTTGCCATCAAAACCAATGGATCAGATACAGTACAGGTTATTACCTTATTATAAGAGTGTGATTATTCAAATTATTGAAGGTGGTGAGTTTTAAGACTATCTGGGCTTGAACTGGACTGGCCCGGTCCGGCTCTATGTCCATTCTGGCCGGCTTCTTGGACATGCATATGGTCTGACAGGCTGGACCCATATACTATATAATTACCTTATATATACCATAAATATAAAAATGTTAACATATCACTTAAATACAGAATGGTAACAGACCAGCTAGTTGTTTAATTATTCAAATTTCTTTATTTTTAGTGAATATAGACTTGTCCCGGCCCAGAGCACAAATTTGGGTATAATCGGGCTTTTACGAGGAGAAGTGGGCTTGCCCATTTTCTATGTTGGATCGGACCCTGGTGTGTGGCCTTAACCCGGCCAGTCAAAAGCTGGAGTGATTCTAGCTGGTCAAAGATTGAAAACGGGGAGATTTATACAAATTCTGATTCCTGGATTGCAAATCCAAGAAATTAAGGAATCCCATTATTCAAACACCTGGTGGTGCCATGAAATTATATATGCTTGGCACTACTCGTTGGTGGAATCCACCAATCCTAGTAAAAAGTTGCTTCAACATTCCATGGAGTGTAAAATTCCATGCATCCAAGCTGCTTTAACTAGTCGGTTGTTGTGAAACATGACCAAGGTGAGATCATAAAGTTCATAGTCTAATATTAGTAAGTTCCTACAGTTCTTCAAAAATAGCCAATTTTTCATTAATAGTATCATTTCTATATTATTCCCACCATATGTATTTACTGATTGGTTCTGTTTTACTTTCTTCCAGTGGTACACTTTCGAATTTGTTGTGATGTGCATCGGAAAATATGGCGACATACCCAAAATGCCGGTTTTCCCAATGGAAAAGGGGCCTGAAGTCTTCACTGGCAAGGTCATGCACTCCATAGATTACTGTAAGCTCAACAAGGAAGAAGCTTCTCAGCTAATGAAAGGAAAGAAAGTCGTCGTAATTGGTTACAAGAAATCAGCTATTGATTTAGCTGTTGAATGTGCTGAAGCTAATCAAGGTATACATAGTTTCAATAGTCTACTAATGTTGAAACTAGGACGTAACATACATCCCAAAAAGGTAGTAAAATAATTGTGTTCTCTAAAAGAAAGTGATTTTTGGTCATCACCATGAAATAATCCTTATATTCGATATAGGCTTTGTTCGAACTTGCAAGCTGATTTGGAATGTTTAACATGTTCTATACACCAAAAAAGTGATATGGCTTTGTGATATGGTTTCTTCTTTATGCTCAAGGGCATGTTTATTTGCAAAGTTTTTGAAAGTATTCTATCTTTGACAGTGATGTTATTTTTATCAAAGCATAAAAGTTGAAGACTTCATTTTCTGCTTTTAGTTTCTACTTTTTAGTACAGGAAAATATATTTTGAAATGAAATATACACTTACCTATTTACCTATTGTGAAAGACCCGAAAAAAGAAGTTATCTACCTCTTGGTTCCAAATTTTACTTTCCAGAGAAGTAGTGGAATATGCTTTCTTGCAAGAAAAATAAAAAAAGTTATCAAGAACATTGAAATCTTTCTCCTTTCAACAAAGAAAGAATTTATTTTTCACGGAAAATGCTTTCCACAAGCAGATCCTAGGTTCAAGTAGCAGGGAATCATCACCATAAAGTAAAAAAAATTTTTTGTTGTTGTCATCGTCTCTGTGTGCATGTGAGATTGGAAAATATAATTGCTTGCTGGCCACTCTTGAATTTGCATGCCAATTACTGTGGTGGATCAGATACGATTGAATTTTTGATTGTGTGGTCAAAGCCGTTGAAATTTAGACTCTATGACAAATGCTACCACACACGCCCACGTGCGTCGTCTCTTTCTCGAGAAAAGTCAAATGACGTGAAACTTTCGTTCCGAGGCGGATTCTTGTCTACGAACTATACACCGAATCATGCAAGACCACACACATGTGTATGCGTGCACAGCAGTCGGTCAATTGCAGTGTGCAAATTAGGGTCGAGGGGCCTGGCTGGCCCTAGTTGGACTGAATTTGGGCTGTGTTTTTAGGCCACCGGTCCAAGATTTGACCTGGTCTTTTTTGCTGGTATTTAAATATCATAGAATATATGCATGTGCCCTTACAAGTAATCAATTTCACTCCGATTGTAGTGAGATTTGGTACAGCATATAAGGAAAAGATGGGATAATAATTCTAAATGTTGTTGTGCGACTCCTATTGGTTGATTTATTCATCGTGATATTCAGAGAAGGATTTAGGGTTTAGGAAACCTATTAGGCTGGCCCTAATATGCTCCTGATTCCATAGTTTTACGTACTCTTTTGAATTTATATTTTAGCCAGGGGCATATTGGAAACTCCTCTTAGATTTATTTGGTATGGCTTTTACACCTATGGGATTATTTTTTCTCAATGTAGTGATAAAGAAAGAGGAAGGAGACTGCACACAGTTTTCACGAAAAAGTAACAAGTCTAACACTTATCCTCTAACATCAAAATCCTCAAAGATTGTGAATTTTTGCAAAAACTCTTTCAAAAAATCATATGCACCAAACATTAGGCAAACACTTCTCCATGGACAACTGACCTTTTCTTAAAAATATGGCTGCACAAATTGTGCAACTAAATAATTCAGAAACCTTAACAAACGGTTGCTTTTGTAATTTACAATTTCTCAAACATTCTCATAGAAAAAGTTAAATAAAATAAGAGAAATGTATAGCATTTCTCCAAGTTTTGATAAGATTGATCAGTAGAAGAAATTGAATATGCTATTAAAGTCACTTGGTTGGGAATTCCAATCCCATGGGGAATGACTTGGTACTATGAGTATTGTGAAATATATGCCTAACGTGTTTCAAACAAGGATGATAGTTGAAAAGTATTTCCACAGCCTTTACTAGCCCCTTAGGTTTTGACAGAGGAAATGAAAATACTTTCCAACGAGATGCATAATTTGCAGCCGAATGCACGACAGTTTCAGTTTTGACCACATGGTGCTCCAAACCATGTTTTAAAACGTGGATGGTAAGCATATATAACTGTATATAGTGGACCCTGGAGAAAAGAGAAGACCTGTGTAACATGCTTTAAGGTCACTTAATATGAAGGTTGACACTTCCACTTCTTTTGTTCCAATTTAGATGTTAAAAATACTGAAGTTTTCAACAAGGGCATAAGACTAACAAGTAACCATAAATTTCAAAAGACATGCATTTTTCACACCACCTGTATTTTCTATTGACTTTGGGCATGTTGGCTTGAATTTGTCATTAAAGGAGAAGATGGGCAGCCCTGCACAATGGTGATAAGGACATTACATTGGACTGTTCCCTCATACTGGATTTGGGGTCTGCCATTTTTCTTGTTTTATTCAACCAGGTCTTCGCAGTTTCTTCACGAAAGGCCCAATCAAAGCTTTATGAGACATCTTTTCTGCCTCCTCTCATCTCCAATGGTAAAACTTCCTTAGTTGCTGATTTTTCAAATAATGTAACTATTTTGTTTGCTAGATAACTTCCTTTTTCACCACTAAAGATTTTGGACTAAATAGATTTTTATTATAGTGGAAGGAGATTATGATTCTGGTTAGAGCTGACCAGCAATTCATTGATTAATAGACTTGTCTGCACCTCTTATGCTTGATTTTTTTTATGATGTGATCTTCCTGTAGAAAAAAGCGGTTTCAAGGTTTATTGAGTCTTATTTAGCATGGAAACTGCCTTTGAAGAAGTATGGGCTGCTACCAGGTCACCCATTTGATGAAGATTATGCATCATGCCAAATGGCCATATTGCCAGAGAACTTCTTCTCGGAAGCTGATGAGGGAAGAATTTTGTTCAAAAAGTCACCAAAATGGTGTTTCTGGGAAGGGGGGATCGAGTTAGAAGACAAAACCAAGTTGGAAGCTGATGTTGTTTTTCTTTGCACTGGTTTTGATGGGAAATCAAAGCTCAAGTCAATACTTCCTGAGCCCTACCGAGACTACATAGAGAACTCTTCTGGAGTGATGCCTTTGTATAGGTATAAGTCTCTCTCTCTCTCTCTCTCTCTCTCTGGTCATCTGGAAAAAGAAATGGTCTGGCCCGTCTGGCCCACAGGGCCCACTCGTCTATCTCTCACTCTCATGCCTGTCTGTTTCATGTAATTCAATTATGAGGAATTATAAAACTTGCATAGGAATTGAATATGTAGTTATTCATGTTCAAATGAGCTGAATAATGACATGGTAATTTATCTACCGAAGGAAGTTAAGAGTTGAGAGGTGAGGAGGAAAGGAAATAAGGTGAAAATGTAGACGAGGCCTTGACTTTTCTAGGTATTGAACTACTACGGTGACAACTGGGTATTAATTCCACATCTTTTCTTGATTCAATTTCCACTAAATGTGATGTTATTTGATGGTCATGAAATACATTCTTCTTTGTTTCTCTTGGTTATATCTCCTCTTTCAATTCAATTCTTGCAACTTAGCAAAAAAAAAATAAAAAAGGCCCTTAAACATAGACTTAGATTATCCTATCGCCCTCATCCTTCTACCCTCTCCCCCCATTGATATGCATTGTAGTAAGCCCCACATGACGTATCCTTTTGTGGCCCAAAATTTCCAGACCTTCTATAACATGCATATACTTATTTGTATGCATGCTCTGATGTATTTATGCTAAATAAACTCTGATTTATTATTTTTTTTCAATGTGACAGGGGTACAATCCACCCAATGATTCCACACATGGCATTTGTGGGCTACTTGGAGAGTGTATCAAACCTACACTCTGCTGAGTTGCGCTGTAAGTGGCTGGCTCGACTAATTGACGGCCATTTCGCACTCCCCACTGTGGACAAGATTCTTCAACAGACAAATGAAGAAGTTGAAGTCATGAAGAGAACCACAAGATTCTACAAGAGACATTGCATTTCTACTTTCAGTATCAACCACAGTGATGAGATATGTAAAGAAATGGGATGGAGCACCTGGAGGAAGACCAACTGGCTCTTGGAGGCCTTCAGCGCTTACAATAATCAAGACTACAAAGAAAATTGATGAAGTTATATACCTTAGTTTATATCAAGGAAGATGGCTAAAAATTGTGTGGGCTACATATGTTATTAGTATATGAAGTGGGTACCCTACATACATATATAGAAAAAAAAATAAAAAGAAATAAACGAATGCTAGTGTTGTCTGATTAAGAGCACATAAAGCTAATGTTGCACGTGTACAAGAGTAGACAAATAATCGTATAATATTAACTTGAATATGGCTATGTTTCTTTTTTTTTTTTCCTTTTCACTTCCAATTTTTTTTTATTCCTATTTTATTTTATATCTTTTAAATAAGAAATAAGGTGGTGTCCTGCTTGTGTGGCCTACTTAAAACCACCACTCATTATGATTTGCGATGCCTGACTAAGTCTCTTTGTTGATGAGGTTTACCTAGAAAGCATGTTGATCATATGTATGAGCATATGATCAATTTATTAATAATTAAATGGAGTGAGTCATTGTGATCAACCTGTTGATTGACCCAAACATATAGAAATGAGGCGCCCACCACCTCAGCAGCCATGATTTATAAAAGTGGATCCCACTAGAGAGAATTTGGCCTCCGCCCTTGCACAGGAATAATGGCTTCTTTGCAAGGCGAATAAATAATACCAACTAGCACGAAAACCCTTGCTAAGCACGGATATGCACATTCAATTCAAATTAAACAACAATAGATTAAAAAAATAATCTATATTGCAAATTAAGCATTCATAATTGATTTTGTTTATATTGAACAATTGAATAAGCCAAAAATATGTATGCCATATCTGGAAGATGCAAAGCAAATATACTGGAAACTAAAAAACAAAAGTGCACTTCTCGGCTTCCAACTTCCCCTATGAACCTCCAGAGTTGTTTGTGTAGCTTAGCAAAATAAAAGAGTAAAATGAGCATATAAAGAGGTAGATGGGACTTGAAATACGTGGTTGGTGAGAGAGGAGAGAGTGAATCACGAGGTAGAAATTATACAGATGAGCGGATTGCATGTTTGTTAGAAGTGGTTGGATAGATGGGAGTTGCATAAGTGGGGAAGTGTATGAAAGATAACATGCTACAGTTGTAAAAAAATGAATGTAACTTCTCATCAAAATAGAAAGTATGGTTAAAATTATTTCTAAAACCTTCCACTTTCATATATTATAATAGGAAATAAAGTAACTTTCAGTAATGGTCTTAGGAGGCTTCCACTTTTTCCCGAACGGGAGGAACAGTAAATTGGAGGAGTTACCAATGGAAAAGAATAATATTAAGCAAAAATACTAAAAAAATTATTTTTTGATAATTTTAATATTTACTATTCAATTTTAAAAGATTCAATAACAATGATAACATTAAAGATTAAGAAAAGTTGATTAGATGATTAAATCTCACTCACTTGATGTGACAAAATAGGTCGAGACACCTAAAATTTGATCCAACTTGAACTTGTCAAGGCCAGTTCTAACTTATGTGCAGTCACCAAATTAACCGGACTCATTGCTATCCCTATATGTGAAAAATTTTAGGGCGCATGGTTGTTTGCATAAAACACATATAGGAATTGAATGTATAGGAAATCATGGTCAAATTAGCCCGATGGTAGGATTATTAAATAGGAGAAAAGTGAAAAATATGAGGTGAGTGGTGAAGCATACAAGGTAGCATTAGATGAGACATTGACTTATATGAATTATTAGTGTGAGGGTTGTGTATCATTTCTCACCTCCCTTTAATTCAATTTTCATTAAAAAAAAGGAGGTTATTTGATGATCATTTTTGGAAATTCACCTATGACTCTTCATGTTTAACCATTTATAGAAATACAATATTAAAGTTTAATTACATGAGACAAACGTGCACCTATTATGCCAATCCGGTAACCTAGTGTGAGCCACTTTCTCGACCCCTAGAAGCAACAAGAGATCAATTCTTGGTCCCAATGCTGATGGTAAGGGACTTGGAAAAGGTTGTGTGAGTATTTACCATGACAAAAATATAAAAAATAAAAAACCAAATCTAAAATTAGTTCTCTCTCTCTCTCTCTCTCTCTCTCTCTCTCTGGTGTATTCCAATCTCTGCTTTTGAGCATCTTGGGTGTTTAAGATTTTTGCAATTCAGCATTTCTTTAATTTAGAGTTTTATTGAATTTAGAGCATGCAGCATTCTTTTAGTTCCATTTATCTGAATTTTTTTATAGAAATGCCATTGGTTGGATATGAAGCATTTGGATTCGTTGTTGATGGCCTTTTGAAATATCACTTTTAGCCTTTCAAATTCTCTAAATCTCGGCATTTGGAATGCAATAGTGACTTGGGCCTCGGGGTTTTGAGAAACATGTTAAGGTAACATTTGAAGAACCCAAATTTTGGGAAAATTCAAAGGGCCAGCGTGATGAACAGAAATTCGTTGAGTTCAACAAACGGGCCCTTGATTTGGGGATTTAAATAGATTGTGTATTTCATGATTTTTTAATTTTCTTATTGAGAGGGACGTTTTTAAGTTTATATCATTTGGGCAGTTGGGGTGATTTAGAATTCCTTTTAATTTGGGGACTTCATGAATTTGTAGTATATGTTGATTGGTTTAACATGAGGATGATGTTAATCTACTCATGTTATTTGGCATTGTTGGAGCCCTTGATTTAGGGTTTTGAATGAGGTGGGGTTTTCTACAAAATTGGTAATTTGAGGAGAGAACTCAAAACTTTGGGTTAGGTTCGAGGTTAAGGGGGTTGGGCTCGGGTCGAGGTTAGGGTAGAAAGGTTATATAGCGATGTAAACGGATTGGAGATCTAAGTCCATGGTGGACCCAGAACTGAAACCATTAATAGGAAGATAAATAAAACCGGACTAGCTAAGAACCAGCGTCCTGCTTCCGAAACTAGAGCCATTAATGGGACAATGGAACTCGAACCGAAACCGATTTCGTATTTAGGACAGGTCCATGTCTGGATTTGGGTATAGAATGACATGGAACAAAAACTAAATTTTAGGAGTAATTCTCGACTAAGGTAAGTTCCTGGTCTACGGGGCGGGGCCAAGGTGGAATAGGACCTGAGCGAGTCGAAAAAAGAATACAGACCCATAACCGTTTACCAAAAAAAGGTTCGGCCCTATACCTATTTACTTATTGAGATCATAATAAGAACCCAAACCAGTTATTAAGCTCGAACCTCCAGGTATTTGGAGAATTGTGGACCATTCGGAGACCCAAATGATTATTTACAGGTCAGGCTTAGGTTGGTCTGAACGGGCCCTGCCTGTGCCAAGAGTTTGAATTTCAAAACGCTGTCATCGAAATTTCCTTCTACCGTTCGAACGCCACTCACCAACGGTCGCTTATTCAAATTTCTTCCAAAACGGAGAGAAGATTCAAAAAAAAAAAAAAAAATGATTCTCACGGACTTCATGCAATCCTTCAAACTATATTTCCAGAACTGAAGAACTTACAACAGAGGATCAGAAGAGATTGGAAGAATCCCATTAATTTCATACAGTTCCCATGGCCATTTCTGATCATGAAATGATCGAAGAAGAAGAAGAAGATTACCAAGAAGATGATGAATCAGGGACTGAACTTAACGTTACTGATGATTCTGAGGAGGACCCAACTTACGATTTCCTCGAAGAGACCCGTTTGGGTCTTTCTAAGCTTTCAGTGAAGAAATCCAAGTCTCGGTGAGTGTTTGATTCGTGGGGAATTTTTCATTGTTATTGTTTCTTTCTTTTTGGTGTTTTTTCTTTTCCTATAATGATGGATTGATTGATGGTGCATTCTCATTGACTTTGAGTCTTTTCATAATCTGGATAGGATTCCAAAAGAAGTGGATCCGGGGAGCGAGGAGGAGTCCGACTTTGTGGAAGTAGAGGTGCCAAAACTTGATAAAAGTGATGAGAAATGCTTTGAGCAAGTCGAAAGGATTATTCAAGGTTAGTTTCGTTTTATCCTTTCTTTTATTCTGATTTCGGATTATAGGAAAAATAAGATTTTGAAGAGTGACTGAAATCAATAAACTATTCCTAAATCTGCAATACTGTAATGTGGATAGTTGGATTTTCTTTGGCTAGATGGCAATGGACATTAGAATAAAAACATTGACAGCCTTTGCTGTTGGTAGAGTTTTCTGGAATCAAACAGAAAGGATTTTCATTTCCTCAAAAAATCTGAAGGCATTTGAAATGTAAAAGAAATCAAGAAACTGAATCAAAAACTTTTCCCTTAACTTTCGGTGTTAACCCAGAAATCAGTAATGGCCCTTGAGTTTTCCCTCTTTCTGAGGACAATATTAGTGATTGGTGGGTATTTTCCAATTGGGTTTTAGACATATTGTTTTATGTCATCTGAGTGACCATTTCCTGCCATCCAACAATACAGAGTTGGGAATGCAATGGCATCCACCAACTTATGGAACAGATCAATGCAACAATAGTTGATGGAAAAGAGGATTAGTTTGATATTATCTTAGAAACAGTGTATTGAAATGCATAAGCTAGACACCTGAAAATATTTGTGCCTGTTCTAATTTGTGTTTTTAATAAGAATAACAGCTGGTCAGCTAGAAAAGCTGAAAGTTGAACAATGCAAGGTTTATCTTAGGAAGTATGGGCTGAGGTTAACAGGAAAGAAGGATGTCCTCGTGGAGCGCATCAGAGAGCATCTTGAGTAAGTACTTCCGCAATTTGATTGTGCAGTAATCATCATAAAGGCCGAACTTGGTGTATTAACAGTCTATGTCACCAATTTGTTTGTGTAATGAACATGGTTACAATTAAGGGTCCGTTCGTCTGCTTTGTTTTGGCTTACCTAGGAATTTATGTTCATGGCTGGGTAATTATGTCCAATCGAAGGGTAGACTATTTCATAGCCCTTCTTGGGTCTTCACCCTTACTCCAATTTTAGCCGTTCTATTAGGAAGGCATTGATAAGAATTCCTAGGATTCTATACTGATCAAACAAACAGGTCCCAAGTGCCCATTTGGGAGAAATTTTCTCCTAGAAGCAGGCACTTGAGCTACTCACAAGACTGCTTACTGGTTTTGTAAAACCTGAGTTGCCTTAAGGCTATAGTTGTTTCATTCTTTGCAACACCAACTACAGGTAACCAATGATCTGGTATTAGAGTTGCATAAAACCTGTGAATCCAAAGGAACCCTAGCGAGTCCTGCAGGTTGGATCTACCACCAACAAAAGTAACACAATAGTTATCCATGTAAACTGTCTATAGGGAAGGCCATTTTTTTCAGAGATATCATCCCATCACTTTAATTATTCATATACAGAGGACCAAAAGTGACCATTACTCAGACATTAGTGTCTGTGAGCAGAGATCATCATTGGGCATGACCAGGATGGTGGATGTGGTTTTTGACACCTTATTTGTGTGTTCATTTTATTGGAAAAAAAAAAAAAAAAAAAAAAACTCCATTAAGTTCTTAATCCACACGCATATTTATAATCCAAATGGCATGTTTCAGGATCATTGATGGGGGTGGAGAGAAGAAGTATCCCACCTCTAACTTTGCTTTGAACTGCAAAGGTATGGAACTTGGTTTGGTGTACTGACAACTGCGTATGCAAAAGAACCATTTTAAGCCCATATGAATTTTCTATTTTGTTCTTTATCAATAAGTTAATGTGGTTGTTTGCAGGGGATGCATGTACTGGAGATGTGGTGATGTTTGAACAAAATGTTTATGAAATGTAATCCTTCTTACCAATCCCATGTCTTCATAAAGAGTTTTAAGTTTTAACTAACAACTTTTTTTTCGGTGGTACTAAGATTTTAACTAACAAATGTAATCATTCATATAGAGCCCCAACTCTGGATATTACAAAAAAAAAAAAAAAAATGATAGCAATGATCAAAGCAAAAAAATAAAAAGTAAACTTCTGTTTTATCATCTTTCCTATTGGTTATTTTCATTCCTTCATAGATTTTGATTCTCAGGTTTAGCATAGCATCTAGGAGTGCTACTGGTCCACCATGTGGTACTAGGATTGTTGTGGGTCGTATTGTAAAAGAGAGCTATGGTGCTGCCAAGCAACAACATACTTTCACTGTGAGTTCCATCTTGCATCCTTTCACTTGGCCTTCTGTGCAGCTGAAATCAATTTCAAATAATTGCTTTTTTTTCAAAAAAATAGTTGTAACATTTGGGATATTTAGTTGCAAATATTGTATAAATACCATACTTGATGAAGATATCAGCATATCGCTGTGCAGAAGTTTTTCCAAAATTAACAGAAATCATGTGCTTCCTCCCTGTTTTTCTCGCTGTCATGCCTCAAATCACTTTTTGCTTCGAGTGAAACCCCACTTCGAATTATCAGAAGCATCTAAATGTTGTGCTATGTATGCATTTAAATTATACACATTGAAGCACACTGATAAAAGGTTGTAGAGCTATCTCTTATAGCCTCAAAAAATCGTTGACCTTTTTTTCTAAATGATTAAAAGTTGGCATTATATTGCTAAGAATAAAGCAAAATTTAAATAAAAAAAATGCATGATGGAATCTTCTCACTATAACTCACACATTAATATGGTTTTAGATTGAAGTGTTGTGGAGCCGAGGAGAGAAACCGTTGCCTCCTCTTCACCCTCTCCTCATCAAAGGAAGAAACCTTTATAGGTTAAAAACAATGAGGCAGGTAGGTAGGTTGCATAAAAAAGTCTTTGTGCATGTATATGCTCTTAATTAAGTTAAAATGTAATTGGTGATTTCTTTTCTAAATTCTAGCCATGGGCTGATGAAGATGAAAGAAAGAAGGTTTTGCTTGAGAAGCATTCAAGGGGACATTTTGCAAGGAGCTGTAGAGAAACAAGGATACAAGAAAAGGAAATGAGGAAGACGGGCACTAGCCTGAGGTAATCTTCCCCTGAGAATGGAAGCAGATCACATCATTTTTTTCTCATTATTTCAGGTTTAGCATGAGAACAGCATGAGAAACGGGAAAAAATAAGAAAAAATAGAATTGAATGATTTCTTTCCAATTCTAATTCCAGTACGGTACTGTTCATGATATTATAGTGTCCTAGTTCAGTCATCAGTGTTCCTTCTTAGAAATTTTTTAGCCTACTTTTGTTCAGTTCATGGAACTTTTGATAAAATTTCTGTCATCAAGATGCTGATCTCTAAAATAAAAGCCGATCCCAGTAAGACGCATGTAATCAAGCATTTATGCTTCATGGATCCCAGTGCGCCACCAATCCCCAGATCAATGGGATAAGGCTAATCCATATTCTTCCCATATTCTTCGAAACTACAACTTTCCTAGCTAATGGCAACAATGAAGGCTAATCCACTAATCCATATCTGATGACGATGGCAACATGAAGGGTAAGTTTTCCTAGCTGGGAGGGCATGCCCCACATCATCACACCCTTATTTTATCTCATTCGTAGAAAAATTTCTCCTCATAATCTTTTATCACTTATCCCAGCAGTCCCATCCTTATTGATTCATAATCTTTTATCATTTTCTAATCCATATTCTTCGCCTGGGATTCTGTAGTTTCTCATGCATTTATCTTTCATTTTTCCCTAACTTTCTTGCTCAGACTGTGTGTGTGTGTGTGTGTGAGAGAGAGAGAGAGAGAGAGTGTGAGTTGTGAGTGGGAGTGTGTGTGTGTGTTGTGTGTGTGAGATTTATCAAATCTAAGCTGTTATTAGAGAACAGATTTTGTAATTCATCCACTAATCAGTTATAGTTCAGACTCAGGAAAACAAAAGAGTCAGGAAATCTTGAGAAAGAGCCAGGAAATCTTGCGTGGAGTGTTGGCACTCAATTTGGACAAGTGGCACAATTAATTATGGATTAGAGATTTTAACCTGACTCATTTGTGGACCCTACCCTTTCTGCAAATAAATTAAACATATCTGTCCCATTATCAGCATCCTTAATGCCATATTTTTCTTTTCTCCTGTATAAAATCTTTGTTGTGAATAAAATATTTGTTGTGATCTCAGGACAAAGAGAACGGCCAGCAGCATCATCAAAGGACACATCATCAAAGGACAAAGTGTCCAGCACCAACAAAACTCAGTTCAAAGAACTGAGTTGCGGCAAGAAAACATCATCCAACAACCGCAACAGCATCCATTTGAATGCAGAATTTCAGCTACTACAACAGAACACCGTGGTAGCTTACCAAATATCTCAAATGGCATTCTGCCATATCCCATTGGACACCAAAATTCAGTTATTATGGCAGAACAGCAAAGCAGATTCCACAGTGATGGCCGACTAAGAAACCCGACTCAGTTTTTTGAGACTCAGCGATCAAACATCCAAGAACATCGACATACAAACATCTCAGCATACTTTCAACAGAGTCCACTTGCTCGGAGACTTTTAGTCACTGATACTGATGACGGACAGCTTTATTTCCATGCAAAAAATTATTACTCAACTGATACTCGGAGGAGGCCGTTGTCTACCTTGAACACTTCGCCTCCACAGATGGGCCGCCAGTTGTGCCGATACTATCCACAAGGGAGGTGTCGCTATGGAGATTCCTGCAAGTTTCTGCATCAATAAACTGATTTTCATTTTTTTTTTTTAAATGCGTTTTGGCATTTTTGTTTCTTTTATCATATTGATGCGAATTGAATTTTAATTAGTTTCAGCTTAAGCTAAATTAGTTTGATTTGTATTAGAAATTTGGATGAACTTCTTTTGCTGGAAAGGAAAGCAAGTTTTGGGTTGGACAAGCATTTTATGTAATTCATACTGCATTGTGAAAACAGTCATAAACCTACAGTAATGTACCCTTCAGGAGTAGTTTTTACCCCTGCTGCACTCTACAGCATAAAACAGGAAGTGCTTCAATCGCGCAGAATAATAGTGTCATGGATGTGATGAAATTTCCTTCATCCAACAAACTTATACACATACCATACCCATGAAATTCCCTTCATCGAACAAACTTATACACATACCATACGTCTATCCAAACTCTTTTAACTCTTCTGCACTCCCCGTTACAGAAAATTATAGAATCTCTGCACACAGCCCATTCATGAAATAGAATGGTCAACATCAACTAAGGTGTGCTCTTTCCAAGAAAATGACAATGGTAGAATTGGCACAAACACTTCCTTATTGCCCTGTATTTATATGTAAAACTTGCAATTCCTTGAATACCCTTTAAAAGGGTTTGAAGAAGGCTTTCCAAGATGGATCCGAAAGAACTAGTTTACAAGCAGTTAGGGAATCAGTCTTGTAGGTATCATGATCGGCCTAAAGTCCCGAAATCTGTACTCTCTCCACTGAAGATCCCCTTGATTCTAGCTCGTGCACCCACTCAGCTATGCTTCAAGCTTCAAGCATGTCAATGTACACTTCTAGGGGGATGCTTTGAGAAAATTATCACCCTCTCCTCAACCCCCAACAGAATAACACTTTAATCATTTTTAGAGCATGATGCAATTCATAACCTTTCTTTCTTTTTCGTTTTTTGTTTTTCTAAAATCTAAGTTCTGGCCTTGTGGAGCTTAATCCGCCTCAAGTACTCAACAATCATTTCTAAAGCATCGGTGCCATTCATAAACTTTTTTTTTTCTTTTCCTTAGCTTGTTTCTAACAATGTTAGTGTTTGTCTCTGTTGCGGTAGGCCATTGTTTGTGGTTATCTTCAATGCCTTTGATGAAGATGTCAATGAGTTAAGCGGCCCAAACCAGACCTGGTGGGAATATCAAATGCATTGCCTGTTTATATGAAACATAACTAATGTTCTTGAGTTGACAAGTCTCTGATCAAGTAGCATCTCAATGGAAGTTAACATCTCGACACAACACAACAAGCTGGGTCATATATAGAGTCGCTGTGACCCTCTTAATTCAATCCAGATCAAACATACAGCATCCACTATAAGAGAAATTGGAAGTCCAGATTATGCTGGTTTTAGGCATTAAAGTAACTCGTACACATGAAATCAGTTTTAAACATTTAATGGAACATTATATTAAATGAACCGTTGCAGTTTCCATTACAAGTGCTGCAAAATGTTAATAAATGCAACAAGAAGTGTATGCATCTCTAGACAGAGGGAGGTGGGAGAAGCCATGTGGTAGCATGGATGAAGGTCTTGCTCAAGTAGGGCTGGGCCTGGTTATCGTTTAGTTGCCTGCCGAACTTAACTCGACCCCCTGTGTTTGCACCAGGTCCTTTACATTTGTACTCAGCATAGTAAACCGTCCTGTACAAGCAAAAGGCACATTATAAATTTCAACCTTGGTCAACCAACCCACCTGGGAGTTGGGAGTGGTATAAGGGGTGGGTTTACTCCAAATGTCTTGTGTTCGAAACCTATCCCAAATTTACTCCATGTGTGTTTGTACAGATTTAGCGGGTGCCACATGGGAAACTAGCCTGAGTATAGATCCCATTTTCATTGAAACAGGGAGAAGCAGACTTGAGAATAGGCAGGTCAAACCCAAGCCCAAGTTTAGCTGCACTTCAAAATAGGGCAGCAACTTGAGATGATGTTTAGAGCAAATCTCAAAAAGAGACAAGTGCAACATGAACCTTAGCAGGGGCATACCTTTGGCGGTCTTGAAAGCCCTTGTCATCCCATCCTTTTGGGTTGACCAAAGCACCCATGTAAGTGTACAAGAAGACGACCCTAGAGCTCTCCTTCCAAGCACGGCTCAGATAGGCGCTTCCCGATCCAGATATAACGCAATTGACAAATGCGAAACCACCAGAGTCCGATTTGCCCAACCTTCCATGTGCTGTCAATGCTGTAATACCTTTTGCCACTGAATGTAACTCACATTTCTGCAACAACATCAACATTCTCTTCAACTTAATATATCCAATGCCATAATAGAATTGTACCGTCTACTTGTTAAGAGAGAGGTATATAATATATATATATATATATATATAAAGTACCATGTAGAGGGACCTTCCAGTGCCAAAAATGAAATCGACCGATCCTCTAATGAAGCAGTCCTGGAAATAATGCTTTCCCACATCATCTAAAAGAGTGTCTTGATAGCCAAGGAACTTGCAGTTGTAAAAAGCTGCCTTGTCCCCTGAGATCCTCATTGCAACTGCTTGACCACCTTCCTCTCCATCTGCCGGCATAGGTGCTGAGTTCTGATCACAGATTTTTATTCAAAGAAAAGCCAAATGAAAATAAGGTTAATAATCTCTGTTGTTTCTATTGTAGGATTCATACAACCACTTGTATGCCATCTTTCCTATAACAGCATCAAGAATGACTACTGAACTGGAAAAGGAAAGATTTAACATTAAAAACTATCCATTGAAAGGAACTTGCACGTAAAAGCATCTATACCACTTGAGTAAGAAATTAAGTTCTGAAAATTTAAATACTCTGTTTTTATAAACAACTGCAAAGGTTTTGGCCAACACACTCATGGTTGAGTGGTGTTGGCACTTCAGTATTACACATAAATAGAGGGATCCAACCTTGGGTTTTCAAGTAAGTAACAATTCTTGACTAGATAGTCCAACTTAGCAAATAAAAGTGTAAATATTTTCAATAGCAGTTTATTCATAAAATTCTCAAATTCTAATTCAGATCTAAATAATTGTAACATACAAAAAAGGTTTTCATGGATTTGTTATAATTTCATTTGTCACTATCATGTTTTGCTTTGATGTTAAAATCAAACTAGCTATGGTGCCTCATATATCATTTGAGAAAGAGATATATATATATATATATAATAATATAATAATAATAAACACGTTGTTCTTAGTCCTTGACTGGTCATGCAAAGTTGCCAACTCTTAAAATGACATCAATTCTCACAAAACCATCAAACAATTAAAATTCAATAAAAGCAAATCCAAAGAATCCATCCCTGTGAAAACCAATACGTAACGGATGAAACCGTTACATTTGGATCGTGTTCCCAAAGCAGTTGAGTACATACAGGCACCAGCATGCACGTTTCTAAACGTTACGTACCTCAAAGACGATATTTGCAGCCATGAAGAATTGCGATTCCACTGCCACCGTAGCACTGTTCCACGTCCCAAATTTCGCTGCCGTCCCATCAAACGTGATGACTGCCATCGCATGTGGGTCCCCCAAAAACGTTACGAACGGCCTTGATCGATCCACGAGCACCTTCTCCCTGTAAACCCCAGGCCCGATTTTTATGATCGTTCGGCGTGAATTTCCTGGTGGAATGCTTTTGACGGCATCCGTTACAGTCTTGAACTCGCCCGTACCGTCCTGTCTAACGGTGATGATCCTCTTCCCTGCCTCTGCCCTCACCAACCTTATCTCAAGCGCGGCGTCGACGCCATTTGCGATCTCGACCATCCGATTTCCGAATTCGCGCATGCTCTGAGTGATCCAACGGTCCAGATCAGTGGAAATGGTTGGGCCTGGGAGATTGGCTAGGATGACGATAAGTAGGGTAGTGAAGATGAGAGTTACACGTTCTGTACTTGGATTTTTCCTTGCCATTTTGAATTATGAAGAGAAATTAAAGTGTGTGTGAAGGGCTCATTAGCAATGGGAACTTAATTTATAGTTGAATATGGGGGGCGGGTGGGGGAACAAGAAAAACAGTAACAGCTCAACTTAAACAGGAAAAACTGTTTGTATCATTGTATGGTAACAATTCAACCAATAGCTTTGTTTGGCTTGGACAGTTTAAATAGTAGTGC
Source organism: Persea americana (assembly GCA_029852735.1). Lineage (NCBI taxonomy): Eukaryota > Viridiplantae > Streptophyta > Magnoliopsida > Laurales > Lauraceae > Persea > Persea americana. Next base: position 49,084,191 of record CM056817.1, on the reverse strand, counting down.
CTGGATGAATGTTAAAACTAGTTCTAATAAGGGGGGTGGTAGTTTGTGAAGGGATTGATTGATCGTAGGTGCACCGGCCCTCCATGTAGGTAAAAAGTGCAACCAGTTAAAAGTGATACTATCAACTTCAAGACCCAGAGATTGATCCATAGACGTGTATGTGATACCCAGACGAAAACATCACTCAACAATTAGTGTGTTGGCTAAATTTTAAAGAACATGAAACTTTTCAAAACATTGTTTTTCTAGGTCACAATTGCACCCTTAAATTTTGTTACCTAATTTGGCAAGTCAGAGACCCGTGAACTAATCTCTCTTTTAAGCAGTGAAATTAGTGGACCCCACAAATGTAGGGTTCAATTGTCTCCCTTGGCATGATGATTTGTGATGCTTGAGATACCGTCAACGACAATGGTTGGATCAAGACATAAGCATGGCCCCAGCCCACAAGAATGGAACACATTCAAATCCACAAGGACCCCAATCCTGATTGATGATTACTTTACGACAAGGACTATTTATTGGATGGGTCCGAGTGTGATTGATCATTGGCAGATTCTCACTGCTTGACCGAAAGGAGAGGGCAAGGATTACCAAAAGGATGTTTCCCACAACAAGCATTATATTATATTATAAGTATTGACAACCACATCACAACTGTGGCTGTAGTTTAGTGGTGAGAATTCCACGTTGTGGCCGTGGAGACCTGGGCTCGAATCCCAGCAGCCACATAGAGTTTTTACTTTTCATTTTTTTTTTTTTTAATCACATGCGTTCTCTGCAATAACTCTTATTATCCATCAATTGGACCAACCTCTGTAATCTAAGCCGTTAAAAATCTCCTAACTTGAAAAGTAAACATCACGGCCACCCTTGACTCAAATTTACAATTCCTGATTTCAACATAAAAAGGGGACTCAAAACTTCACTTACCAAAACCATAAAATTGTTTTAATTTTTCGCATAAAATGAACAAAAAAGAAAAAAAATTCCATCAACAAAGACAATACAAGGCTAGTATACTTAAACCCATTCCATAACTTCTGCTAGCTGGAATGAACTATCTTAATTGTAATAGGAAAACAAAACAGATACAGTTTTGATATATGATACATATCAATTGGATGACATGCTACTACTCTGACTTGCGATTACATGATACACATTAATTGGATCACATGCTACTACTCTCATGACTTGTGATTTCTGATCAATTCATAAACATCCTCTGAAACAATATTCTGTTGCTAAAATCCATTACAACATTCCCCAAACTCATTTGAACGCACCAAACTCTCAGCCTCAGCCGTATAGTTTCCAAAACAAGTCCACATATCACATCATATCATGAAGCAAGAAGCTTTGTGATTGAAAGGGCATTGCTACAGAGCTTATAAAAATACTGGTTTCTCTCTGTCAGGGGAGACACATACCCAGGTCTCTCGTTGAATGCCTCCTCGCACGTATCCGAATCCGTCATGGCCCCAGACACCATATCATTAACAGTATCATACATCTTCTCCTTAATAGCATCTGCTGACTGCCTTAGATTCTCCACAGCATCCGAGTATTCCTCTATACAGTCTCTCAAACACCCTGCCATATATGCATCTCTTGTCACATTTTTCTGACCATTCAACCTCTTCATCTGCGATATCGTTTCAGACCCATGCACCATGGTCAGGTCCAACGCGATCGCACCCAACCCTTCCAAATCCGCCCCACGGCTCCGAGGGTCAGACCCCAAAGAAGAGACACACACTTCCACATACAAGGTTTCTTTGCATGTTGCCAATATCAAATCTTGGCCGTCCCCTGTGCCATGCGGCCGCGCGCAAACACCCAATTGGGCGATCGAGAGGACCAACAACAATAAACCACCCAGCAGTTTATAGGCCTTATTCGGAGTCATCTCTCTCTATAATATGCAGATGGAGGCTCAGCCTTGAAACGTAGAGAGAAAGAGGAGATATTTATATATAAGAAGGATCATGGGGAGCTGGGTTATTGGTGAATTAGAATGCCAAAGTGGGATTGCCTCTAACTTTTGGATGTTTCTATTTAGAAGGAGATGACCCACGAGAGGCTTGCGTTTGTCTTTGACGATGGTTGTGAAAAGGAACCTTACTTTTGTTATCTCCACTCTCTGTTGTTTAAGCTCTCATTGGCTTTGTAGCTTTTATATTAGTCCCAAGAGATCACATCACATGCTATTGTCTGTGGCACATGCAATCGAACATAACGTTAAAACGAACAAAAAAGAGTGGTGAGAAAAAACGCCAGCGAAGAAAGATACATAAAGTGTCTTTGGAATCACCATTGGCACGCAAAACAAGCCATATTTGAGGACGACGAGGTGAGCATTTTATGTGGAGGCAATGAATGTGGTTTGTGTCATTTAGTAATTGGACGGCAGTCTGTTTCCCTGTGTGTGTTTTGATCATATCGATTTGCACTTATGGCTGTGAAATGGGTTGAATGAGAATTGAGAACTATATATGCCAGGTCTAATACAATATGTATTACTCTCTTGTCAGGTCTAATACAGCATGTTTTTTAATTGTTTTGATGTAAGGCGTCCATTGGTTCTATTACATGGTTTAAAATTTGAATCGTCACATTTTAAGAGGTTCGTAGGTGTAGAGAATAAATTCTCTGATCTCGTGCGAAGCAGAGTACGTGGACTCTATTTCTTATGTATCCACTAAAAGTTAGTGGCTTGCAGAAATAATGAGTGGTGACACTCTCATCTTTATCTGAGAAGGAATAATGAAGTGAAAGGCGCTCTTTTCTTCTCCTTGCGCGTTTGGATATTGAGTGGAATGGTTAGCCTCGGAACTTTTCAATGGTTGCGGCTAGTGGATACTCTGCTGTCACCCCAACATAAATGTGCAGGTCAGGTCTCACTTTGAAACTACATTTGGAAAGAGTTCATTGTATTTGACAAACAATCATCACTACTGATTAAATAGAGAATGGATAAGCGTATGCTGATGTAATTAGAACTTTAATCTCAATTGTCTAGGTAATTGTTATTCTTTTAACACACTAACTAAAGGCCACACAACTCATTCTCTGGGGACATGGAAGGCCAATGGCCAAAAATTAAGTAAAGGGAGACTGAATTAGGCGTATGTGAAAGTAGGAAGCATCTACTGTTCCAATAAGTTTACTTTTAGAAGAAACTAATTTAGAAAATATTGATTTATCAACAAATCTTTTAAACTCACACAATTGCATGGGTTTTTCTTTTTCTGATATTGTGGGCTCAAGCAAAGAAAGGGCATTTTCATCTTTTACTCTTCAAAAGAGGTTGAAATTTGAATTGAAAACAATAGAAGTAAAAAGTTGTTAGTGAAGGTGTTTTTCAGAAATCTTTTATAATTTAGGGGATTTTGAAAATCTTAAAAACTTATGATGTTTTTAAGAAAAAAGGGAAATGCCACCATCAATCAAATCAGCCTCTTCTCATCTCTCTCAATGCATGAGATTTCCACACGTGAGCACCCATCGTCCAATCACAAGGTCGCCCCAAACTGCACCCCAGTCTCTGGGACCCACTCACTCCCTTGTATCAACGAATCCACCTTGTATTTCCTTGCCATCTCCTCAATCAAATCAGCCCTGCACCTGGCCCACTTTACCCAATTCGCCAAACCCGAACCCGGCCCACTATTTACATACTTACCATAGAATATTGTATTGGGCAGGTCAGTTTCATCTCCGGCCCATGTCATCCACCGGGCTGGGTCGACGAATCCTCCGATCTCCATCTGCATCACCACCGTCATCGAGTAGTCCTTCCACGGCCTCCCAAGGTAAGTGGGTGTAGAGAGTGTCTTGGTAGCCGTTCAAGGAGCAGTTATAGAAGACGGAACAGTCGGACCCTGAGCGGAGTGCGACTGCTGGTTGGCCTTCGGGCTCAGCCTTGTTCTCAAAGCCCATGTCCCTTGTGAAGAAGCCCTTTCCATCAGCAACTGCAGGATAGGAGATTCTGCAAATCAATGGGACTATGGTTGAAATCCAAACTACACACAACGTTTTCCCGCCTTTGTATATTATTAACAAGATTTTAATCCCTCACATGGGTCGAGTCGGGCAAAAATGTGTTGAGTTGATATGGAGTACCTACAGGTTGAAGTCCAACCCATATCTAATCTGTTTTCAAATAGGTCAAGTAACTTCTACCCATATTCAGTGCGGGTAAACCTTACCTGTCCAGGATAATCCGCATTCATTGTGGGTCAACCTGTTTAACCCAACCTGACCTGGATAATCCGCATGGGTCGACCTGTTCAACCCAACTAACCTAAAAGACACTTGGCCCAAACCTAATCTCATTCAAATGTGAGCTGTATTTGAGTTAAGTTACAGGCCATGAAAAATCCAAACTCATTTCATATAACATAAATCATTCTAGCTTTCAAAATATTAAATCAGTACGAAATTATTTAGATGGATATAGATATGAAGATCAATCCTAATCTAACCCATTTAAATGGGTTCTGCAACTTGAGTTGGTCGACCATAACCCAGCCCGTTTTCAATACCGTTCAGGATGTGTGGGTCATATGCAGATCGGGTTAGGGTCGAGTTAGGGAAGAATCAAGGCAAGCTTTGCCACTCCAACTGGGGTGTGTTTGGTTGCAAGCTATGATACCCAAATACGGCAACTCACCCATGGTACCCGTGCATACATGGTACGATATGGATACGGGTACATGATACCGCAAGATACAGTAGGGATACGGTGCAAAAAAATCAGGATACGGCTGTGTTGTATTTTATAATAAAAAAAATCGAAAATAGCGGAAATTCGTCTTCCCGACCACCACAACCCCACCCCCTCTCTGCCGAACCCCTTCCCCTTCGCCTCCATCCAAAACCAACCAAACCATATCCAAACTCAAACCCACATCAGCCGAACCTCTGTTAGTCCCAAACCACGACGGCCGAACATCTCCAAATACATATCCCTCAACTAAACCCTTGAAACCCCAGTTTTCCATATTCGCACCTTCCCAAACATCAAAACCACCATTGGCCACACACACGTCCCAACACCCAATTCCCATTTGGCCGAACCCCATCCTGGTCATATCCAGCCTAGGGGTGTAAATCTGCCAGGCACGACCCGTAGAAGACCGCGCCCACTCGTGCCCGGGCCGGGCCGGCATGGCCCGTCTCTGATATGCGGGCCGTGCCGTGCCAAGCCCAACCCCTTAGGGGTCGGCCAGCACGGGCCTGGTCGTGCCGTGTTGGGCGGGGCCCCAAACGAGCCTGGGCCGGGCGGCCCACAAATCTAATTTTCATTTTTTTTTAATTTTTTTAAAATTTAGATTGTGGACGGACTCAAAGTCACAAACTTAGACTTAGAATCTTAGACTCTTTGACCAATTTCATTAAAATAAATAAATTAAGAGAAATAAATAAGTAGAATAACACTAATGATGTTTTGAAAAAATACATCAAAAAAATTGTATTTCCTTGAAATTTAAGTTACAAAAGATAAAAAAAATTACAAGTTTGAACTTGGAGTCTTGGATCAATATATATATATAATGAAATTCAAACCTTCTGATAAATGAAAAAAGAATTAAAACTTTAGAAACCTATGATACATTCTAAAAAATAAATTACAGATTAAAAACCTATGATACATTCTAAAAAATAAATTACAAGTTAAAAGCCTATTATACATTTTAAAAAAAAAATTATACTATGATATATGTAACGCCACTAGCTCGTCTTCTATCTCGAATTCTTCATCGATGTGTTGTTCTCTATCCTCCGCTAGGTACCAATCTTGTAAGCACATGCAAGTCTTAACGGTTTCTTCTTAAAGCATAGTCCTCCTAGGGTCAATAAGGCGCCCACTTGCACTAAATGCCTGCTCTGATGCGACTGTCGACGCTGGTATTGTTAGTATATCACGGGCAATGGCGGAAAGCACAGGAAACTTATTTTCAAATGATTTCCACCATGCTAAAATATCAAAAGCATTTTCTTCATCATCCGAGATTGGAACAGGATCGCTCCCCAAGTATATTGTTAATTCATTAAGGTTGTAAGAGGGTCCTCCGGAAGAAGGGGAGTTACTTCCGTGAGATTTCCTCATAATACTCCAAATGGCCTTTTTTTTCCCTTTATGTACTTGGGGAGGGCCTGTTGGGACCGTGGGTGCTATAGATCTACCTAATTGGGTAGTATAATCCAAATAAAGTGTTTCTAATTGTGTCTTAACTGTAGATATATCATTTATATTAGTTGTATTCATGTTAGAGTTTATTTCATCAAGAAGGGTTTCTACACCTTTTAATTTCAATCTAGGGTCTAATGCAGCAGCCATACAAAATGTTAAAGGAGCTATTCTCCAATAGTGTGAAAACTTTGCCTCCATTTGTACACACATAAGTTGAAAAATGTGAAAATCTCTATACTTTTTAAAAGTAAGACTTATTTTATAAAAATGGGTTAAAGCTTGATTTGATGTGGGATAATATACCCCGGAAAAAAATAATGTTGCATCATGAAAAACTTCTAAAAAATCTCTTATTATTTCAAGAAGGGTCCATCTATCATCACTTATAAAAATATTTTCATGTTCCAAATAAAGTTGACAACATTGATTTAGTGTCATTTTATAGGTACATGCTTCTTTTAACATTTTATAGGTAAAATTCCATCTATGCTTTACATCTTGTGATATTTTCTTTGGTCTTAGACCCAAATTTACACATATGTCCCTCCACCATTGTTTTCGCGAGGGAGAACAAAAAATGTATCATACAATCCATCTAATGCTCTCTAAATCATCTCTAATAGATTTTACCCCTACTTGTACGATAAGATTTATGATGTGGCATGCACATCTATTGTAAAATAGAGATCCATTTAAAACAAGTTGAATCGCAGGTTTTAGTAAATCTGCTGCGACATTGTTAGTGCTTGCATTATCTAAAGTTATAGAAATTATTTTATTTTCAATTTCACATTCTCTAAGTTTTTCAAGGATGGTGGACCCTATCCTAGCACCAGTGTAGGGGAACTCTAATAAAGAAAACGCAATCATTCTTTTCTGCATCACCCAATCACTATCAATATAATGTGATGTGATTGCAATGTACCCCAAATTTTGTTAAGAGGTCCATAAATCTGAAGTTAAAGCCACTTTCTCAAGTATTTTTTTAAAAACATGTTTTAAACTCTCTTTTTCTTTCAAAAAAGTTTTTATTGCATCATTTCTAGAAGTAATTCTAAATATTTTCTGCCATGAAGGAACAAAGGCTGACCTATGATATCTTTCAAAGGCTCGGTCTTTAGCAAGTATAAATGGTAATTGGCGAACTATTATAAACTTAATAAGTTGATATCTAGCATTATTAGGGTCATAGTTAAAAACTCCTAAACCACCAGATGAATCTGTTTGAGAAAGTTGTATTTGGATGAGCCCACCTCTGACCCCAGCGGTATTCGTGGTTTTGGGCACACACTTATCCATGTGCCATTTAAAGTGGCTAGTGCCATTTGCTGATTTGGCACTGAGGAGATCTTTGCAAATTTTACATTCTGCCTTTTCCTCTATACCTCCTGTAGGACTTGGGACTTGAACTTTAACAAAATAAGACCATACAGGAGAAGTCCTTATTTTTCTCTTCTTTTTAGTTGTAAAAGCCGAACATGCTGGCTCTACACCACCAGTGAGTCCGGGTTCTTGGGGATTATAACTATCTACTTCTATGCCCTGACTATGATCTAAATGAATAAATCCAGGATCTTCTTCATTTAGAGAGAAGCCAAAGTCGAAAGGTTGTGATGGTCCAGCCATTTTCCTAATTAAAAGATTTTCAAAAAAACTTAAATAAATAATTATGTATAATGTGTTTTTTGTGATAATTTATATAAGAAAGGGAAGAAGATGAGACTTGATATATAATATTACTATGTATATTAATACTAAATAAAACTCAAAATTAAAAATAATAAATACCTTTATGAGAGAGGGAGAGCTAATGGAGAAGTCCTCTTTAGTTGAATCCTTCGCTTTAGAGAAATCACTCTTACTTTTCACTTCTTAGAAAACTTTGTAGAGAGCTTAGAGCCTTAGACTTTAGAATGAGATTTAAGAGAGCTTAAAGCATTAGAACCTTAAAGGGAGTGTGAGAAATGAGAGAGTAGATCAGTGTAGAGAAATGAGAGGAATGATGGCTATTTATAGAATTTCTAAGTGATAAAATGACATAAAATACCCCCTCATATGATCGTTTTATAGCTGTTGGGGGGTATGATGGTAAAAAATGATCAAAAGACACGAATACCCTCCCCCCCCCCCCCCCCCAACATTTGACCATTTATAGTTGTTAGAGGGGGGGGGGGGGGTTTCAAGAAAATGACCGTTGGAGTGGGCCGGGCCGTGCCTGGACGGGCCTGGATGTGCCTCTTGCCGGGCCGTGCCTGGACGGGCCTGGATGTGCCTCTTGCCGAACCGGGCCGCTCGCGGGCGTGGGGGGCCTAGCCCAGCACGGCACGTGTTTTAATCGTGCTGGGCCGGGCTGGGCCTCGCCTCGGGCCTGGCAGCCCTGGCCCAGCACGGGCCGCTGGGCACGGTCGGGCCGGGCCGGACCAGCCCTTTGACTTGGTCAACAGGCCCAGGCACGACCCAGACACGGTTTTTCCCTGCTGGGCTTGAGCCACCCACCCAGATTTACACCCCTAATCTAGCCCAGCCAAGTCCCATTCAGCCCTCAACCAGCCTGGCCGGACCCTATTCATGGGGTTTTTGACCCATTCGACCTTGCCCTTCGCCTCCATCACCCAAACAAAGAAGAAGAGAAAAGAGAGACCGGGGGGGGAAAGGGCATACATGCAATGAGGTCGCCATAGCATCATCGCCGCCTCCACCATCATCGTCGCCTGCAGCCTCATCTCTCTAATCGTTAGGGCAAAAGAAACAGACGAATGCTTTTTTTTTCGTTTTCCCCCTTATCACTGTTTGTCACGTGGGTCTGTTCAAGTTGTCCTACACTACTATTTCAAACCGTGTCTCCCACTCTTATTTAAAAGTGCGCCAAGGCCCATGTATTCCCCACTCTAATTTCAAGTGAGGCAGGGCCCATCTTGTGGGCTTCAAATCAAGTCAATCTCAGCCCAACTATAATAAATAAATAAATAAATAAAAAAAAAAAAAAAAAAACAGCAGCAAAACAAAAATTTCTTTTCTCTAGATTGACAGCTCCAGCAAAATATATACATATATATATTTTAAAATAAACTGCCAATTAAATATTTATATTTATACATTTCTAAAAATGCCGTACCCGTATCCATATCCTAAAATTTTGAAGTTGACGTATCAGACGCTCGTTCCCGTGTCCCGTATCCATACCCGTGTTCGTATCCAGGCATCATAGGTTGCAAGCGTTTGGGGATACGTTATATAGACTATTTGGAGAATTCCAAATCTTGTCCGCGAGAATTCCAAAATGCTAATGTATTAAGAGCATTCTAAATTCCAAAAGTAAGAGAATTCAACTAGTTAAAGATGACTTTTCACTTGGTCAACTCAGCAGATTTTCAGCATAAAATCTCGATCAATCAAGGACAGCCACTACACTATGCAAGGAGTTCCCACACAAGACAAGTTCTTGTTAGAAATACTCTCAACCAAACAAGCCATAAAGTAAAAACTGGATTCCAACTCTAGTCTTCCCCATGAATATAAGTAGTTTTTCTTTGTTATTATTTTCCTGAAGTACTTGAATCCACGCGCTCAAATCCATACCCATGTCTCTACCAAGTTGAACTACAGTTGGAGACCAAAGTTCTATCTTTATGGACTAGATTAAGCGATTTCGGGTTAAAGAATGATTTATTACCCGTCAGTTCTTATATAGCTGTCCGGGATTTGAACCCTCTGTCACTTCTTTCCGCTTGTGCGCGCTCCGTATTTGGGCTCTCTCTTTGGTCCCAGCCCCCTTGGCTGTGGTACCAAAGAAAAAGTCAAATCTATGAATGTGTGTTCATATTAATGACATTTAGTAACCAAAGTGATATCATTATGCACACTTAAACTAGTAATAAGTAATTTATTTTAATTCATCACAAGTATGCGTGCAACAGGGTCCACTTTCCTGATACGTCATTTATCATTCAGAAAATATTACTTAGATCAAGGTGATGTTCACTTGTGGATTGGACATTCACAATCTAATTGAACTTTTCAAATTTTGACTTATTAAATTAGTAAACATTTCTCAATGTAAGAAAATTTTGAAAATCCATCGTACCATGAGTGACAGTTGGAATTGACAGTTTGAATGCTCATAAAATTGCCTTCAATATACATAAACATCGAATTCTTCAAGAGACGTCTATATATTATGTGATTCGATGACTATTTTTTATGGCCTGCCTAACCCAATGGTGATCATAGAGCAAAAAGTTGAACCTATATTTAGGCAAACATGAGAAAATGCATCTTTCGTATGTTGCAAAGCTTTGAAAGGTTGACCTAAGGCTGATGTCTATAAAATAAGTTCGATTGAGCTTATCTAATTCACTTAACCACATTGTTAATTAACCACTCCTTGCCATGCATGATAAGGTAGTGAACCCCATAAAACCAAGGGTGAAGGACCCAGGGATTGAACTTCAAGACGGGCTAGAACAGGCTCCCAACCACTAGGCTTATTAACCATAAATAGTTTTCAATACTTTCACAGGGTGAAGCCCACTCCCCAACAATCGTTAGTATTAACTTTTTTAGTGGAATTTCTCCACTTCATTCTGATCAGGTTAGTCCACAGTAAGATCTGTGAAATGATTAGCAGTTAATTATTTAAACAAAAGTGGCCCAACAGCAACATCATCAGCAGCAGCATACCCAAACCATTCATCATCTCAGATGGGAACCACATTCAATGCCGGCCCACACATAAAATCAAACTGCTCCACTCATCAGGAACAAGTCAACTATTTTCACAATATTTCTTCCATCACTTTTCTCAGGAATGTACAAAATCACATTGAGTTAATTTCCGAAATATACTTTCTTAAGAGCTGATTAAACAAGTAAATTACAATTAGTTAATCATTTGGAAGTCAAATCTCATAACCTAATCAGTTTTCATTGAACAACTTACTGAACGTGGCTGTGTCCAAGGTTTGAGTCATCACATTCCATCTTCCCTCACATTCAAGCTCCCACCCAGACACGATGGTCTTCTCCTTCCCATCTCCAAACATCAACACCTTCCATCTTGATATATCGATCTCAACCCTCTCCTTATACACCCCCTCCTTCACATATATCACATATCTCTCCTCTCTCTTCTCCGGCCCCGACGCCTCCGCCTCTGCAATACTCCTATACGTCCCACTCCCGTCCATCGCAACCACCACGTCTGCCTTTGGAGCCCCGTCCTAAAGCAGTTTCCTCCCTTTCGGCGCCGACACCCAGCTCGGAAATTCCTCTCCCAACAGCTTCCTATGAATCGGAAGATTGAAATTCTGCAGCAATTTCAACACCTTTGTTGCGATAGAGAGAGAGTTGCTCGTGTATTCGGTTGAATTCGCCATTGCAGTTTGCATCAGTCCACGGAACTCGACCGAAACCGATCCAATATTGTCCAGGCATGTTTCTTGATTGGTTAAAGCTGCACTGATCCATGTTCTTATGTCGTCGAGCTTCGTCGAGGAGAGGGAGTCGTTGAGCTGCTCGATGGCGTTAGAGAAGAGGAGGTTGCAGTCGTTTAGAGCGTTCTTGACGCGGATGTCGTTGGTTTGGGTGGAAAGGGATTCAGGGATTGAGGAGATGTTGGAGAGCTCATCGATGGAGACTTGGAGGGAGAGCTTGAAGAGTTGTAATGGGTCGGAGTCAGACGCCATGTTGGGGTTTTGGCGGGAGGTGAGGCTTGAAATGCACGATTTGGGGTATTGTGTGATGCTGCAGATGGATTGTATTGAACTAAAGGAGGAGGTTGAAGAAGGGCTTTGGGTTGAAATATTGCTGGTTTTGCTGGGGAGGACAACGCCCAAGATAGCAGCGACGATGATTAGTACTAAGAGGATGGTGGAGATGATGATGATGATGACGCGTTTTCTGGTTTTTCGACGGTAAGCTTGCTCTTCTGCCTCATCTGCCCTGAAGGATTTCATTGAGTCCATCCTCTCTCTCTCTCTCTCTCTCTCTCTCTCTCTCTCTCTGTATCCTCTCTCTCCTTTCTCTTTCTCTTTCTCTTGATGTGTAATGAGTTGAAGAAGCCCAAGGTTTGGGTTGTATTTTATAGAGGGGAGAGGGAGAAGAGAAGTCTTTGCTTCAAATAATGTTTTTTTTAAGTCACACAAGTTTTGACCAAGTTAATAAAACGTGTTTAAAGATTAGATGAAAATGTTTTGTAACTGTATTTGACAGATATGCCCTCAAGTTGATTATGAATACCACTATTGAGGAAGATGTGCATGTTTGCTTCATGTGATTGAATGCTAGGAATGGATTTCTATGAACAGTTAATAACTAAGAACCAATGGTTAATATTTCAAGAATGACAATCAAATAACCTTCCACTTAGAGCCTTGCATCAAAATACATAGGAATTAAATACATAGGGTGGTTAAAATGAAGATTAAAGTTGAATTTTCAAAAGCAAACATCAAATAACATTTTCTTTTAGAAAAATAGAATCAAATAAAGATTTTATTTTCTTCTCATTTGTTTAAATTCACATTTGTTCTCATTATTAACTATCACATATATTCAATTCCTACGTATTTTAATGCAAACAAATAGGGTCTTGGTGGAAATCAAATATCCACTAATTACCCCATTAATTCAATATCTGGGCCAATTCTTTTATCAAAATTTCTGACAAGAATTTTGTATGTTGAAAATTCTTTCAGATAATATAATGGCTCATCCCGTGGCATTTGCAAATGCCAAGTTTGTTTAATAGAATCCCAAATTTCAACGACCTAAAAAGTTTCAAAAGGCCTTTTAGAATTCTTAGAATCCCAACCTCTTTACATTTTATTGAGATTTCTAAATGCTCCACCCAAGAGAAGACTCAAAGGGCCGATCTCCATCACCACCTTATGTCATTCACTGCTTACCGCTTTAATAATACTCAGTAGATCTCATTTCATCATAAATTTGATGTATTCATTTCCAACGAGTTTTATGCAAACAAACAAGCCAACATAATCTACAGAAATTCGATTCACCTGAGAAGCATAAATTCTTGTTTTATCATGTATCGTGAGTTCGTGGTGTTATAAAAATAACTTATTCCCTACAGAAATATGTTTAAAATCACCTTTGAGCTTTCCAAGATTCATATGCATCTATTTCAGCAATGTCATTAGATAAATTCTATTCTATATAGAATAATGAAATTTTGCGGGCATGAATTTGCAAAATCTTCCAAGCACAAGATTTAGATTTCTGCAATATACATCGCAATGAGGTGGTTGTAACTGAGATTCTCAAATCCATTTTATTTTCCACATGACTAGTCCAATTTTTATCAGAGTCATTCATCTAAGGGAAACCTTGCAAAACTCGCACCATCAAACAACACTCTATTGGAAGTCAAAATCACCTTTTGTTATTAAAATGCAAAACTACACACAAGGTTTTATGAAAGAGTGTAAGGAATAAGCGTTATAATGGAAATGGCTGGATGAATTTATGTTTTTGGTAACCCAAGTAAGGGGGCTAGAATTCAAGAGAGAGCCCGTACACAAACGAAAAGACAAACCGCATAAATAGAATGAAGGCCCACATCAGTGGAAGAAAAAACCTGCACAAGCGGGAAGAAAACCCACATAAGTGAGAAAAGGTGGTGTACACAAGATTCTAACTCTATGCAGCCAAGTGAGAACGGCCACCACTTATTAGAGATAAGGGGTTGTTCACAATGGCTAGATGTAGTTAATGTAATTTCTCCTAATTATGTACACCATGCAGTGGATGATAGAAAGAGCGCTTCTTTCATTGAGCTCTTTTACTCTGGCCTTTAAAGGGCAGTTTGGGCATTCAACTAAAGTTGATGGATAGTTCTAAATTTAATGAACACACACGGTTTGAAATTTCAATGCCGATGGAGTTTCAATTTTATACTCTCTTCCTGACGTTTTCTTGCTTGCAAGACCTTTTCTTTTAATCCGTTCTTAAACCAATCTGTCACCTTTCGTGTCAAGGCAGGTCGAGTTAGTTCTTGACTTGTTATCTCTCCAACCACAAGGGGTTCATCGTCATACCTTGAACTATCATCCTTACCTTAAAATAGAGGACTTGGGACAGACATTTTCATCGCCAATTATAACAAGTTAGCACTCCGAAAAACATGACCGGGCTAAAATTTTGTTTTCTTTCGTATTTTACAGTATGAGAGAATCAAACTCACACACTCTTGTAGTTTATTTGTATAGGCTGCGATGCAAAGAAATTACACATATAACTTAAGTAGCTAAAAACAGAGATCCAAGGTGAATGCTCATAAATGAACATACATCAAACATGCTTCGTTAAATGGGAATAGAATCGGAGGAAAGGAGGGGAATGAATATTCAGTTATCACTACGCTAGTAATGCAACTCCTAGGAAAGTGAACATCTCATCCACAAAGCTTCCTTACATCTCTACCCCCTCAACTCTAATAATCATAAAGCAATAGTTCATTTGAGCATGATTTCATATGTATGCACTTCTTAAAGCATCTCGTGTAAACAAACAGGCCCTAAGCTCATTTGACTTTACACGTGACAGAAAAATGGGTTTTAAATTTTAAATTTGTATATCATGCAACTGTTACATATTGTTTATATTACCATGTTTGCCAAAATCACCATCTTCACATGATAATTGATGGCGTCCACAGATTTTAGTTGTATTTGGGTGTTTTGGAAATTTCTCGAAATTCTTAAAAATTATATATAAATGTGAACCAAAATGTTTTGATGCTTACCATGAATATGAGAATATTGAATTCGTCAAACAATGAATTGAGTCCCAAATTATAGAAGAAAATTAAAGTTATTAGTCAATACTTTTTTTGGATATTTTCACAAATTACTCAAGATTTATTAAGATGTAAGATAACTAGCCTAAAAGTCTAAAGATTTATTAGTTCAGTAAATAAGTTAAACTATTTGAATTACAAATATGAAGCCCACATAAATGAAAAAATAAAAAGTTGCTACTCAAATTTGATACCTAACCAATTGCGTAACCAAACGTAATCACCCTGTGAAACATATGCTATTGACGGCTTTTTGCAGAAGGGAGATGTAAAAGAGTTTCACACATATTTAGATATAAAAACAACAAAATTTACATACTATTTTTACACCTCACACATAAATGGGCACGAACAATGCAACGTTGTGTGACCATTACATATGTGACTCATTTCAATATTTAAATGAATACAAATAAATAATCCTTTTACACCCGTGTCCCTCACCATTGTCCCTCACCATTGTGTTTGAAAAAAACAAATCTTACTATAAAATCATTTCGTTAAAAGAAAAAAAAAACCATTATTTTTAAGAACTTTACATTTTTGAATTACTGATGTTACATCATGTCACAATTCAACACCACTCATTAACATTGGTTTTTTCGCCAAATGTATTAAACGTTAGTTTCGATGGAGAGAGGCATTATTTCTGCTTTCCTTTCACATGAAACCACTTGGCCGATGAATACCACTTCTAACAAAATCCAAAACAAAGAAGCTGGGAATCACATAGTTTATAGCCTAGTAGTCATCTTCATTCTAAACGCCCCTTTTTTTTTTCTTTCTATTGAATGGTTATGATGCCAAGTGCTCCTCATTTGTTTAGGGCCGGCTTTGGTAAAGTGCCCACAGAACGATGACTGGTTCCGGCCATGGCTTAGACTTTCACAACTGGAGGTCTTTGAATATGTTTGGTGGAACCCACCTTGTGTCTTAGTAAACGGATTAGGCCCATAGGTGTCACCTCAACTATAACTAGAATAAGAATCGCATTTGACAGATAAAATTCACGAAAGGAGTTTTTTTATGCAGAGTAGGAGACTTGGTGGGATTGAAGTTAAACCCAGTCTAATGGTGGCTATGACAAGAAGCCAAGTGATATTTGAGACTGTGATTTTGATCTGTTTGGAAATTTAAGGTGTACGTATCCTACTGATTAATTTATAGGAAAAGTCTTGGACTAGATTGTGCTCATATTTTGGCCCACAGACTTGGCAGAGACAGACCTACGGCCTAGTCCAATTACAAAATCGGCTGGGCCTGGACTTCTTATGATTAAAGATCCACTCCAATCCGACCTGCCATAAAGAGGTAACATATTGGTTTCAAATGAGGTAGGACAGGCCCAGGATTTTAGACCCGTTACATTGATATGGGCCTGAATGCATGCTACCCCGGAAATCTGAAAGGGCGATATTAGACAGACTTCGTTCTGGCCAAGATGGACAGACCATGTATATGTGGATCATGGAAGAGATGACATTATAATCGTTCAAGTTCGTCAACATGTGTGACACACCTGATGGTGGATCCCCTATTTATAGGACAAGGTGGGCCACATGTTGTTCGGCTTGGCTGTGAAACACACACAGCCGGGCTTGTACCATGGGCCAAATAAGATTAGGGTGCTTAACTTAACATCCAATCCATCCGGTTCCCCACTGAACAAGGCCCACTTTTTTCTCCATTTTGGTCTTGTTTTAAGGCCTATGTGTTGGATTATGGCCCAAGTTTTTTTGGCGGATAAGAAAACGAGCCAGACCTGAACTCATGTTTAGTTCAACGCTAGCAAATCCCAAATGATCTGGGCCTAGGACTGACTGTCAAGCCTGTCCTTTGACCTGGGGCTTAAGATTAGGTGCTATAACTTAAGATGATGGGCTAAATATGTAACCAAATTCTCCTAATAAACTATACTTATGGGCAACTTCCGCCTAGAAAAATACAATTTTAAAGTCAAAGGATGCTGCGATAAGTTAATAGTATTCTCGCAATTTTGTGGTTTTATTTTTATTGAGTCATATTTCCTGTAAAACTCTCTAAATATATCTTAACTAATCATTATCACTCTCTATGTCATATAGATAAAGCTAGAAAAGCAGTTAATTAACCTTTAAAGAAATTATTCATACATCATAGTTGAAACCAAAATTAATAATCATTGTTCCAATTTAATTAAATTAGAAACTGACTGACAACTTAGTAATTAGATGTATATAGCCCATTAGACCATGTCGCACCTATTTTTAGGCCCCTTCTAGCTTCTACACACTGCTCTGTCCATTCATTCCCTGTCAAAAACACCTTACAAAAATAGAAAGCAACAGAGAACTAGAGTTCTTATTTACTTCAAAAATAGTAGAAACAAGGAAAACAACATGACATAATGCAATAGTTGTCTCCTGACCAATATGCTAGGCTATGAACCCCTCTTTAAAATCCTGTTACAAATATATATATCTCATCAAAGGGTAATCATGATGTAACTCCATATAATACAGCAGGAAAGAAACTCATTTTTTCTTCAAACTGCTATAAAAAAAAAATTATAAAAGAATACTAACTAAAATACAATTAAAACTTGGGTCTTTTCATCACCAACCACCAACCGCCGTAGTAGAAAAACTCTCTCCTACGTGGTCAGACCCAACGTGTATCTCACACCAGTCTGGGGCAACCATATATTCCCATCAATAAATTGGGCCACCGTATAATTATACGCCTGACTCGACTCGTTAATTGCATGGAAACCTGGCCACTGGACCCGGTTCACCAAACCCGCACCCGTCCCATAATTTATGTACTCAGCGTAGTAGAGTGTACTCAATGCAAAATCCCCTTGCCATTCAAGCCACCCTTCCGGCCTTATTACACCACTCAGATAAGACTGCATGAAAATGGTACGTGAATACTCTTTCCACGGCCTGCCCAGATACGTCGCCGTTGAATTGGGCGATGCGAGGAGGTCGGCGTCGGCGGTAACATTGCAGTATTGGAAGGAGAAGCCTGTGGTCTGATCTGCGTATTTGCGGCCATGGGCAGTGACGGAGTTCTTCTGGTCCGGGAGGGGCTTCCGGGCCAGGATCTGGCAGTTTTGGAAGACGGCAGCAGCATTGCCAAATATGAAATCGACGGTCCCGGTGATTCGGCATTCTCGGTAGAATTGGCGAAGGGCGTGCGCATAGAGAGTGTCTTGGTATCCGTTGATGCCGCAGCGGAAGAAGGCGGAGAGATCTGAGTCGGAGCGGAGTGCAACTGCCTGGTGCTTGGATGGTCCGGCCGTGTTCTCAAAGGTCATGTCCCGGGCTATGAAACCCATACCAGATACAGCTGAAGAGATGTCCCACACAACAAGTCAGTTACAGCTACAGTTACAGTTGCGGTAGGTTAAGAGTTAAGAGAATCAATACTCATCTGATAAATAGATTCAGAGGTTTGTGCATCCATAGATACTTATCAGCTACGTTACATCTATCTCTCACCGTAAAATAAAAACATTTTTTTTCTTATGCAAGTAAAAATAAAAAAGTATTACTCACCGTACTTAAAAATTTACTTTTGTATTTAAAATTTATCCGTTAAATAGGGATTAATGTATATAAATATCCTATCATATAGTGGGTCACGACCGACCCACATCCACATCACTGTTGGGTCTCAAATCAGTCATACAGCTGTCACACGAAAAGGAGAGAGAGCCCCAGGCCCATAGTACTGTAGGTCATCAATACGCGTGAAATCAACCGTAGTCAAGCAATGAGTAATAAATTACAAATTACCCTTCCATCTTCCTTATGTGACCTGACCTGACCGACTTCTTTTACTGCCTTTTACTCTAGTTTGATACGATTTTACGTCTAGATAGTCTAAAATATCGGTTGTATAAATTACATATTCTGAAAAAGACGATAACACTGTATAGAAAGCTGTTTTATTGTCTTGACCGTGCCACTCAGTACCATTGATTTTCTAACTTTTATAGGGATCTGGACTTCTTAAACCACGAACTCCATCCCAGATATTTATATCCATTTGTTTGCATCAAATAGCTGGGGTCACTCAAATAAGTCCATCATTTGATGTAGATACGACTTGTTCGGATCTTTTTTCATTAGCTTCCAGGGTCATAAAATCTCTAATAATAGTTTCGTTTTGATCAATGACCACCCTTACTTTTCAATTGTCATAATCGTAGTCGCTCTCCCTCACCCATAAATTATTGTTGTATGATTTTTCTATCACCCACTAACTTTGAAATAAATGAAAGATGAATGGGTTCTTAAGATCCAACAATTTCGCACGCACCTGCCCCATGATAATATCCAAGATACAGTACTTTCAACTCTGCCACAAAGTACTTTCATAAAATTAATAAAGAAAAATAATCAAGTGAGAACGGTTCTCACGGTCAGTTCTCACGTTCAAACCGTGAGAACGATGGGGTGGGGCCAACTATCACCCAATCCAATCATTGCAATGGATAGGGCCCCTTTGATAGTTACATGCCTCATGATTTGACACCAATGCGAATGAACTGGACCGTTGGATCGACTATTACCCATACGAATGGATTGGGCGTGTTGGCCATGGATGAAGGGGTTAGAAGCATGGGATTGGAGCCAAACTTGATATTTGCGGGAGTCCCATATAGATCTTTCAATCCCCACCGGTCCCATTCCAAAATGGAGCCCCCAGTGGACCCCACAAAAAAGTTCTCACGGTGACTCCGTGAGAATAGTTCTCACCGGATCACATCCGGATCACATCCCATTAATAAAAGGCTTACCCATCCATCCTAATGAATCTCTTATCCTATCCATGTGGTCCAGCCAATGCTGCATTGGAGTTCTCACTGCTCCGTATGACATTTGTATTTCAAAACCATAGGCGTTGCGTGTCATTACTCAAAATATCAGAACGGACAACCCGACACGGGCTACAGAGTTCACGCTCCTTAATAAAATCATGGCACCAGAACTCACGTGATGTTTTAGTTAAATGACTTCTCTACCCCTACTTTTCCATCTATCCAGTCCTACACAAATTTATATACGGTGGTCAAAATTGTCTTCCTAACAAAAATTTAGAAATATCGTACCCAATAAATATTTATATCTACTTACCGAAAGTAGCGGACCGATATGTCGTCCATCCGTCGATGAAACTCCGATTTCCCGATATAACGGTCACGCCCATGCCATCGCCAATCATCATCAGATTCCATTTCTTCTTCTTAATCTCCACATTCTCTTTATAAACGCCTCTCTTGATATAGATCACGTACCGGCGCACGATATTATCCGGAGCCGCTGTAACAGCATCCATAACGGACGTGAAGTTCCCGCTACCATCAGCCGCCACCGTTACATCCGGCGTCACGTTACTTACTGGCGCCTGCAGTAGCCGCCGTTCTCCGGGCTTGATCCACTTCGGAAAACCGCTCGCCGAGGACTTCCCGGACGGGATGTTACGCACCATCCTGAGTACGTCGGCGACCACCGACACCACTCCCTGGACGCTGCCGGCGACGAGGGTTTTGACGATGCCGTTAGTTCCATCAAATCCGTCAAGACACGTGTCCTGGTTCCCGAGCGCGGCGCTGAGCCAGGCCTTCATGTCGGATCCGGGATGTCCGGTGCCGTTGCGGTGGCCGTTGGATTTGACGGATTCCGCTACGTCGAGGGACATGGTGAGCTCGTCGGATGAGACGTCGAGGAGGTCGGCGCAGTCGTTGACGGCGTTAGTGAGGCGGAGGTCGTTCAACAGTCCAGCGACATTGGTGAGGATGAAGAGGGTCTGGTGGACCTGGTCGATGGCGGACTTAACGGTGCTGGAGAAGATGCTGTTAGGGACCGTTAGGAATTCCTTTTCGAAGGAAGGAGAAGGAGAGGAAGCGGAGGGAGAAGCATGGGGAAAGGAGAGCAAGAAGACCAGTAAGATAACGGAGGGATATGACGGCGTTAAGGAGAAAGCCATAGAGAGACCTTGATGAAGTGTATTGAGCTGAAGAGTCTGTGAGGAAGGACTTGCCTTTATAGAAGTTCATATGACCGCAATTCCGCGTCTCTGCCATTAAAAATTTTGTGACTTCAAAGAAGACGATTGTAGGAGAAATGATCCTATCAATACCTGTTGTGTGTGGCCCATCATGAATGTTACTCAATCCGTTAATCTCAATCTCATATGAATATCTTTGTACACATGGCAAATGCCCAACATATCATTTGGTTGGATGTTTTTTGGAAAAGTGAACAGCTCAAGAGCCAAAATAAATACAAGCAAAGTTACAACAAGGAGTAGTTCTATTGATACATACAGATCAAATGAGGAGAGTGAGAGTCCCATAGTTACATCAGCTTTATGCTGTTTCTTAGATGAAATGAATAAAAAGTCAGGCATGTGATAAAATTCAAACTTGCTCTCCAGGCCATGTAAATTTCGTTTGGGTACGTAAGCCCACTCATGAAAATAGAAAAGAGCCGAGAATCTTGAGGCATCCAGTGGCAAGGTATCTCATTTCACTGGGGTGGGCAGTCAGGATGTATCACACCTTGTGCACCATCCACCTAAAAAAAAAAGCCTTGCTTTGGTGATGACAGTTTAGATCCGAGTAGATGGTACTTACATATTTTGCTAGAGACTGAATACTCCATGTAGGATTATGTAATCTTCTATTATTGAAATCAACTAAGTCTTCATGAAATTTGAGTAAAGTTATTTGTAAAAAAATTATACATACAAGTATGATTTTTTATACTTAATGGGCTTCTAGTTTATAATTCAAGCCATTCAACATTCTCATATTAATGATCGGCATCAAAATGTTTAATTTTGTATATTGAATTTTTATAAGTTTTTTGAAATTTATAAAAAAACACATTTAAATATTTAAGCAGGTTTAAAATGGTTAAATATACTCATGAATCTGCTCTTATGAAAACTGTGTGGGTAAAACACCGTAATAACAAAATTAAGCAAGGATTATAGGACTTGCTAATCACCTCGGCCTCTGTGGTCATATCCCGTCAACTCGGCATCTCGGTCAAGAGTACCAGCACGGCAGTGCGGCTCGGCGTGAGTGCCAGTTTAGCACAAAAGCACAGCACAACCAAGCCATTCTTAGTCTCAGAACAAAATGCTGAAGGCAGGGTGGGCCGCCACCTTCCTCCGGGAAATGCGGCGCGCCCTGACAGATAAGAGCATTCATTTATGACGATACGATCGCTCATTTATGGCAATAAGAAGTTAGCTTTATCAGCCATTTACATCAACTGACTGAAGGCATGGAAAGTGAGGATGAGATGTTGCCTTTTCACCTACTGTTGCCTGTCAGGGTAAGGATCGATGGAACCTCACCCCACCTACCCCCACTCATAGAGAGAATGAACGAGGAATGTCCACATATATACACTTGGGATCAGCCCCATAGAGGTACGTAAGACAATGCACAACACATCGTCTCATTCCCCTCTCCGACCTCCTGCTGTTTAGCCTTTTTCCAGAACTAACTCAGGCATCGGAGCGCTTTCGGCTCACCGCAGTCAGGGGCTCTGACCCAAGCCTTTTTCCTTCTCTTCTCAGGTTCCTCAGCCCCGTAGGGGTTCCCGGCGTTCGGTCTTCCCTGATCTAAGAGGTTCATCTCCTCAATCTAAATAGGTGTCATTTGTACCGCCTACAAAAACAATATTGATTTTGCCGAAGGTAAGAATGTCTCTCCTACTTGTAACATTTTCATATGTAAAATTAATATTCTCTTACGCATAAAAGGCAAAGGGCAAATGGAGAATTTTGACACTGAAATAATGAAGCTCACATCAAAGTGATATAGAAAGATTTTGGTGCTGCCTCCTCTTGAATAGGAAACGCCCACAAACTTTATTTAGTTTTCTCCTCACCGAAACCTCTCTGATTGATGTAAGAATAGGATCTTGATAATATTCTTCTCAAGGTGATCCACAAGTGCGGACCTTACGAGGCTTTGAACTGGACTTTTGATTCCATGGAAACTTTTTTCCTACGGATTTCTCATGTAATTTGTGAGAATTTTCATTACTTCTTGATGCTTCAGAGGGGGCGGAAATGGATTCTCTAAGAAAAGTTACTTTGGTTTTTATTTGTTTAACAGGAGAATAGTTACCCAAATGCGTCTTTAAAAAAATCATGGGATAGAAAAAGAAACTCTACAATAGGGCTTACCTTCTGAAATCGAAATCCGATCACTCAAATTAACACCCTTTCAACATATGAGATATTCTCAGATTTTACTTTAATAAAAGTTGGTCTCATTTTAAGTTGACCATTTAATTAAAAATATGGTCACTAGTATTCTTTATTTAATTATTGGGATTTCAATAATTTAGCCATTGGCTTGTCAGGTTAGATTAGCTAAATTCTCCATATTTAATCATCTTGGATGCTAGGTGCATGGAAGAATTTGGTGAATTTGAGAGAGAGATCATTTGAAGACTTATAAATTACCCTCAAAAGGAGGCCTCTGAGTTCCAAAAACCAAACGTCCACTTAACCTTTAATTCAATAACCTTCTCTTCTGCTATTTTTATTCATATATGAAATGCCCCACAAGCAATGTGGATTAAGATTTGCAGCATTTTTTATGCTTATTATCTTAATTTTTATATCAGTAGAAAAAAATAATTGTGCTAAGGCTTTGTTAATGATGATGACGACTAGAAAAATAGCATGAAACAAAGAAAGAGAAAGAGTATGTATTTAGTGCATACCTTATATCACCTTATACATATAAAAAAAAAAGTTTGTTAGCATTGGTCCCTATTTATTGACTGCATTTTAATACATGGCTAGTTATACATTTACAACAGATTCTACTATTCAAACAGATGACCATCTCTTCTAGAAACAAAGGAACTAAATATTGGACACAAAATATATATATATATATATATATTCAGTAAGACAACATAGAAACAGAGAATCCATTTAATATGCATGGTAGAAACAGGGAGCCCAATTAAATAGAAGGAGCTTTACAATTGATACTTCCCATCCTGCATGAATTGCCATATGATTCGATCATCCGAACCTTCAATTCTGACAGTTTCACATGCCATGTTGCAATAAATCTGCACCGAACCTTTTATTTCAAAGGGGAGGGTCCTCTTTATTTTTTAATTGGTTCACCGGGGTCAATGGCCCAATGAATGTGTGGCGCGTCCACAGCACACAGAGATATTGTCAGATTTAACAAGCTCCCAAGACAACCTTCACAAAACACGTGCCGCCTTTTCCGAATAATATAAGTGGGGACACGTGAACATGGCCCACAACTCGACAAGCTGGTGTTGTAAAGTAGTGGGCTTGGGAAAGCAAAAGCAAAATCAAAAGAGTTTGCTTTGGTGACTTTCTGTTTGTACTTTATATATTCCCTCGGATTTAGATGCAGTGTAGTACAACCAGCCTCCAATCCATGGTTTTTTTTTTGGTTTTTTTTTTTTTTTGTTTAAAAGCCTCCAAACCAGGGTTGTAGTTTCCTATTAATTAGATGCCTTCAGCATTGCCCTTTGTTCCTAAGTTCTCGTGGGCATGTTGCCACTTTCTTGCAAAAAATTGTGGAAAGCAAAAAAATCGTATTCAATCAGATGATTTTTCTCAAAGAAAAGAAAAAACGGTAATAGTTTTATTTTTAATTTAACAATAAATTGTCTCCGATGTAAGAGCAATGACAGTTCTTCACAAAACGCAAAAAACCTTCTTTGCAATTTCTAGCCTTTGCAATGCAGCACATATGTACACCAATGAATTCTTGATTGGAGAATTTGCAAATTCTACAAATATTGTCTCCCACGGTCCCACATGGAGCTCCAAATTCCTTATGGCCGAAGAAAAGCATTTATAAATGCTAAGTTTATAGTTGCTAAGGATTTTGAGATTGAGAGATTTCAAAATAATATTTGTGATATTTAAGGTGCTTGAAATTCGACATTCTAGCAAAAAATACATTGCACTTCTAAATGCAGAGGGAACGATTATACTATCAATGAAAGAAATTTCCAGCATCATAATTTCTAGTAAAATTTTATGCTAAAAAAAGCTGACCCTAAGAGTTGGAACATGAGATGTTTAAGGTAAATCTTATGTATAAGCAAATAATCAGATCAATGTGTGGCCGAGAAAATAAAAGTTGTGAAGATTGTCCCTTGATAAAATTTTACTTGGATGACTTTCTCAACTTATTTTCTTCACCTATTTACTCCACATAGCATCTATGACACTTCTTCAAGATTTTTAACCATTTCGATCATACATATCAAAGCAAGAAGGTGCAACATTGGATCAAGTGTGTTAAAAGTAAGAAAGGTGGTGTCGGTGGGGTGATGTTGACACTATAAATCCCCCCTCAGATGTTTATAAAGTGCTTGGCTACTTTTATTTTCATGAAATATATATATATATATATATATATCTTGATTCTAGGTAATAAGAAATGGTTGTGAACATATGTCTCTAGCTTAATCTTCACTGACCCTAGTTAGAAAAATTGCCAGATGTAGATAATCACTTGATTTCACAAATGAGATAGGAAAACTCATAAAATAATCTCTAACAAAAAAAACGAAGACAAATATATTGTTCATTAGATTAAAGAAAGAAAAAAAAAACTAATATCACCAGTCTATAATAAATAACTAAAAAGGAGAAGCAAAAGTCTCTTGCCATTTTACTTTACTCAAAAAGAAAGAGAAACTGTGATAATTATCTCAATAAGAAGAAAAAAAAATTCTCTAAAACATGATATCTAGGTTAACAATGATTTTAACAGTGTTTGAATGCCCATTTTCATGTTACTCAATATTGCCCCTTTGTCCCTTTATACTTTTATGGTTTCTACCACCAGATGTGCCTATTTGTTTGTTCAGTAGAGTAAAATGAGATAAAATTGAATGCCATCAAATCAAGAGAAAAAGGAATTTAAAGGTGTTTGTGAAAAGACAGAATGATAAAAAAAAATTGGTATTTTTAGTTGCACAGAATGACAAAAAAAAAAAAAATAATAAAATAAAATAAAAAAGAAACTCTTAAAAAGCATAAAATGAAAAAAAAATGTATTCTCAGAAAAATTCAAAATGACAAAAACTGGAAGATATTTTTCTTTTCAACTCCCCTCATCCACTTTCGTTTTTTTCTAAATTTGACATCGTAAAAGATGCGGAAAAATAGGGTTAAATGAGTCGGTGGAAATATAGTTTTTCAGTTGAGTACTCGTTATCATATTTATCCAAGCACATGAACACAAAATTAATTAGATTTTTCGTTTGCAAGTTGAAGGTTAACGTTAAACGTTATAGTCTATCACTCTATTGGACACCATTTTCTTGTAGTAATTTGGAAGGTAAACTGAATAAACCATATATCATTATTACAAAAATTCCATACGAGTAGAAAACCAATTGATCATGATCCACCCTTTCGACAGGTGGGCACATGGCTCAACATTTGTACCATTAATCTTTTAAATCTTGCTATGCAATATGTATGATGATAATCTTTTTCTTTTTAAACATGTATGCTGATAATCAGTGGCCTAAATGCATGATTATAGAATTATATAATAAAAGACAGCAGGTGATTCTCTTAGAGAGCAACACGTGGCGGCATGTATTAAATGTTGTTGCATATCAAT
Organism: Persea americana; assembly: GCA_029852735.1. Lineage (NCBI taxonomy): Eukaryota > Viridiplantae > Streptophyta > Magnoliopsida > Laurales > Lauraceae > Persea > Persea americana. The sequence goes on along the minus strand of CM056817.1, from coordinate 49,057,515 downwards.
TTATGGGACCCTCATGTCAGATCCAAGTTGTAGAAATTTGGGGCATTTTCGTACGCAGTATTTTACTACTTTTTTTCCTATTTTTGTTTTAGTATTTGGTATGGTTAATCCATTGGGACAATTGTGGAAGCGAGTTAATTTCAAAATCCGCACTTAATATATAATCATTTATATTTACTAATTTAACCGAATAAATCCTCTCTCATGAGTCTCCATCTTTATTAAGATTTTTTTATTATCATTTATATTTACTAATTTAACCAAATAAATCTATGAGTCCCATTATGAAATCCAAGTCTTCTTTATTTCCAAACTCACAACTTACAGGGGCTACTTTTTTTTTACACCAACACATGAAGAACTTTTTTGATACGAGAGCGATGGCTACTTTTATGTATTCTGCTACTTTTTTTCTCCTTATTTTCCTTTCAATACCGAGTAAGATTAATCTTTGGGCCAATTATGGACATTTTTTCTCCTTATTTTTCTTTGGATATTTGGTAGGATTAATTAATCTGTGTGGCCCATTATTGAAGCTAATTAATTTCAAAATCTACATTTTATTCTGAAATGCCACTTAATTTATGGCTAAGCACAAATATAATCAAATCAAGGTCCCAAAATTTTTACTATTTACTTGATCTTTCCCTAAATATTTTTAGCTATCTAAAATTTCTCTAATGAGTTTCCATCTTTATTATAAATTATTTATTAATATTCATTTATACTTATTTAAATATTTAAAAATATTTTTAATTAGAAATTTTAATGATTTTTTTAATTCCAAAGCAAGCCTATTGCACTAGTTATATAATAAAAGTCGGCAGCAGGTGAATTCCTTGAAGGATGACACGTAGCGTATCCTCAAACTTTTTGCAATGCCACATTTTGGAATTGCCCATCTCAACTAATATCACCAAACCACTATTCTCTAATTTTCCTACATAATAAAATTTGAATTCCCTAATTTTCCAACATAATAGCCCTTCACATATCAATTGTTTATGAGTCCAAAAAAGGGCGCCGCCCTCCAAAGTTCTTCTTCCATTACTGGTCCCAAGGTTTTTCTTGATGATTCTAGAGATTCTTCAAATTGTTCGCCCAATGCTGCACATACAAGACAATGTATAGATTTGAGACAATCGGGTGGAGAATCTTCATACCATAATACTTTTATATGTTTCTTTCTTCATAAATATCCTACACTTTTTCCATTATCCAACTATAAAATAATTTTCATTTTGGTTATTTAATCTTTAAAATAATTATTTTTAAATTATTTATTTTAACTATAATTATGTAATGAATCATGTATTAATAGTCATTTACAATTCATTTAAATGAAATAAATAATACTATTTAAAATTTTAATAACTCTTTAAACGAGGACCGCTTTGGGGGTAGCCTTCAATTGCCGGTCACAATAAAAACAAATGAATATAATCTGTAATTTGGATGCTACAGTACCCAGTCAAAGTCGGTGGCACCAGTCAAGTCAATGGTACTCACAAACAAAAAAAAATTGGAATCCATGTCCAAATAACCTCTTACATTTATATAGCACATTAAATGGTAACACATTTTTAACATTTTTGGGAACACCGACACTTGTTTTTAAGAAAACCCACAGTTATTTGAATTCTGAATGTCGGGAAAGAAGATAAGATGTGTACATGTGAAAATGAAATCATGCACAGTGACAAAGTAAAGTAATAGTAAAAGTAGAGGGAACATTGGAGGTGCGAGACAGAGGGGAATGGATCCCATAAAGAGGAATAAACACGCTTGAAGGTTCATCTCTCTTTCCTTTTATGTATCGATTTCAGCAGAGGTGGGTCCCAGAACAGACACCTGTACAAAAACACATCTTCCATTGCATTTATCAACCTGCTGATGCAATTCATTCAAGGGATTTTATTATATCCAGTGACGCGTAGAATTAATGTGCATGTTGCTTTCCTTCACTGCCCCAACCGTCTTCATAAACCCTACTGAGTTCTGGCGACCGCCCCGGGTCCGATCTACGTCATTGGATATCTTCAATGAATATCTTCAATATTTGATAAGACAGATTACAAAACGCCCATGTGTTTTATTGAAGAAAATGCCCTCTTTCTAATTCTCTAATTCACATTCAATAATCTCCAATCCAATTTTCTTCTAAAATTTCTCTCATCTCACTAATCTAGTCTTTTTCTAAAATCTCTCTCGTAAGGGGCGGACCCATGTTCATCTTCACCCCAGGGCAAATCCAAAAATCATTAAAAGTTTGAATTGGGCCTTAGCCCATGCACTATGGAAGTTAAAGTAATCACCCCACGGGGACCCTTTTCTTCTCTTCTTTGGTGAAAAAGAACCCCAAAAAACCTATTTTCTTTGGTGTAAGACCATCTAGCTCGTCTCCATTCTATTACTGAAGAAGGAAGATGAATAATCTTGCCTCATCTTTTCTGCCTTTATGTGATCTTGACCTTTTTTTTCTCTTAGATGACGTGTTTCTTTTTTTATTAGTTTTATCATCTAGGTCGTCTCCAAATATGGAGACTGGATTCTGAGAATGTGAAGGTGAACCTTCAACGCAAACCTTAAACCCATGTATCAAAACCATAAAGTGGTTGCTGCAATGGTTTTATCAAAAGTGGTATCACTCAAATCAGATAGGCATGCGTCAATCGCAATACAGATGGTTCAGGGTGAGGGCCTAGGAATATCATGGAGTTTATCACCAACTTTATATTTTATTTCATGTACTTCCATTATAACAACTTAAACCCATTGGCCATTGGTAGCATCAATTTTTGAAAGCTTTCATTCAAAAGAGAACGGCCGAAGATTATCAGTCGAGAATCAATTTATCAAATGATGCCTGCTATGCAAAGATTCCCGCTCCCTCCTTTTTTTTTTTTTTTAAACACCTTTAATCTGCATGTTGGCATTTTTTTTATTATTTTAATTTTGATAATTAGTTTTCACCTATTGGACTCCAGCACGATTGTTGTCAGGGAAATGCAATTGGAGCATTTAATCGAGCGGGTTTTGCTTTTGTGGACAATAGGATTTGAAAATCCCAAACCGCCCTTGTCTAAGAGTTCTATAGGTGAGAATTCGGGCCCACATATGACCCATCAAATTCTTCCTCAAATACTTGGCCATCTTTGAATTGGCACTAACACTACTTTGATATTGATTTATATACATCCGCCCATTTGGAAAACCTTGTATCTTTGTGCTAGTTTAACTGGGCTGAGCATTAACTCAAGCCTCTAAGAATGCATGATCCGAACCCCAGCCATTTAGCTATCTAGCTAGGAAAAGGGCGTCCAAATCATCACAATTAACAAGTCTAAAAGCACAGTTCAATCAGGTGAACGTGGGAAGGGTTGGGCAAGAATAGGTACAGGATGACCCATATCAGCCTATCACTTTTTTTTCCCTCGCTCTCAACATTGAAAACTCAAACTCAAAACACTCAGTAATAATCCCAGAACTCAGGTCTCTTACCAACTGGGCTACAACTTTTTTTTTTTTTTTTTTTGTAACCCAGCTTTAGTGGCTGTAACCTTTTTTTTTTTCTTTTTTAATATAATTATATAGAGCCCGGTACACCCGGGAAGGAAGCCCACCGAAGCGGGAAGAAAGCTCGGCACACCAGGAAAGAAAGCCCACCGAAGTGGGAAGAAAGCCCGGCACACCCGGGAAGGAAGCTTACCAAGGTGGGAAACTGGGCTGCAACTTGGGAACATAAATATTAGACTATCTTGTGTGGACCCTCCTTTCCACTTTGTGGGCTTTCTCTTCCCACTTGTGTGGACTTTCTTGGGTCTCAGCCCACTATGCCGAGGTACCAAAAAAAAAGGTGTATAAATATATTCCATATTCTTTTGTACCGCTTACAATTACATGAGTTAGTGCATGTTTGGGAGGTCTAATTGTTTTCTCTATTTCTCTAAAATGGATAAAAGTTTTAAAAAATAGAGTAATTGGCACCACCTTTTAGCCTCTACCCATTTTAGAGAAGTAGAGGCAATGGCTCTACTTTTCCACAACCCTTTGATAAGGTAGTTGAGAAATAGAGGGGGAAAAAAGAAGAGGCAGAGCTACAGGGTTTTATGCATAATCACGCCTAGTCCGGTTTTTTCAAAATTTCCAATCAAGATTTGAGAGGCTCAATCAAGATCCAAACCGTTGAAAATGTTCACAAGGTCAAACACGATCGTGTATCCAAATTTCAACCGTTGAATCATCACCACTCTCGAGATATGTGCCACAAACTGTGAGCCATTGGATATAATTTGTTATTATCCGTAGGCTCCAAACACAAGATCAAAACCATTGGATATGTTTGGGAGGCTGAAAATGGCTGTGGTCAATTTTGAGCACATAATACCTTGTGAATCTTGAGATATGTGCAAAACAAACATAACCATTGATGTATTATGCTCAATATTGCATTTGTCCATGAGCAATAAATTGTTTCAATTTTTTTTATTATTTAGAGGCGTGTAAAATAAGATCTAAGTTGTTAGTAATGTTCACAATATCAAACATGACTGTAAGACTAAATTTCACCCGTTGGATCATCACCAATCTCTAGATATGTGCAAAAAAAGTGGGCCTTAGATATAATAATGTCGATTATGTGGGCTCCAAACACAAGATCCAAACCGTGAGATCTCTTCGAAAGGCTGAGCACATCCATATGCTCAATTTTCATGGCCTAATACCTTGTGAATCTCAAGAAATATGTGGAAAAACTCTCAACCAATGATACAAAAATGTCTATTTAGCATAGACCCTTGCATTACCGAACACCTCCTTTTATTTTAACCTTTTTTTTTTTTTTTTTTTTGTGGCTTGTTTTTGTATGGATCGATATTGAATGGTCTTTAAGAAATAGACTAGTGGTCCCAAACATGGCCTTAGTGTTAGAAGTTAGAACATCTAGAGAATGGGTGCATAAACTACAAGAAGTTGCAAATGGGCTGGGCCAAAGTTAGCCCGTGCCTTGTGCAATATATTTCTTTATTCATGGGCTTAGCCTCGGATGACTCTTGCACCTGGGGCCGAACCCTGGTCTGAATTAGGGTGCCTTGTGCAAAAAATTAACCACCTTAATTCAGACCAGGGTTCGGCCCCAGGTGCAAGAGTCAATCGAGGCTAAGCCCATGAATAAAGAAATAGCCCATTTGTGCTGACTTTGTCAAGCAGGTCTGGACGTTCTATTTGAGACTCGACAAAAGAACATAATAGTCAAGAAAAGTCAATTTAACTCTCAGGCCTAATTAATAATGGCAAAGCACATCACAATAGACCAAAGCCAAGGAAGCCTGGGTCGGCCCAATCAAGCCCAGTCCATTACCACGGCAGGTGGATATTATTAATTTACTATCATTATCACGGTTAACCAGATGGAGAAAGATAAAATAAGTGTCAATCAATTGCTTACAACCAATCTAGCTAATCTATTGACATCACCATTTGATAAGGATTATCCAGTACCAAACAGGCCAGTTTTAAAAATGAAAGAAAAGAACAGCCAACATACAGATGACCTGGTCCTCTTTGTGGCATTCAGCACGCTGGATCAATGTTTTAATGACTTGACCAGAAACTGAACCCATTTACTGCCTGACCGGTTCCATCCATATCAGCTTGACTGACCCTAAATCAGGTCAAACTGTGAGATAGTAACTTACGAAAAACTTTAAATGATAAATACACTATACTAAGATCTCTTAAACCTTTCATGACCATTTATTCATATCGATTCAACCGTAATTTTCATCCAGTTTAGATTATTTCAATAAGTTATGACCATCTGAAGGTCTTCGTTAGTGCGGATCAGAGAGAGCATGGTCCAATATGGGTCCCAGATCTTTTAAACTGGTCTGCCAATATAAGCCAAGTTTTGAACCGACCCAATATGGGCCAGGAAAAAGCTTGTCCGTGCAAAGCATGATAAACAACAAACCACATGGTTGGATAAGGCAATGTCAACATTATTAACGTGAAATGTTCATAAATGATTAGAAAGGGCACATGGGTGGGTTTAAGCAAGATGAAAGGAAAAGGTACAGCCCACTAGAATGACGCCGAATGGGGCTAGAAGTTATCAATGCTTAAGCTGATCCAACAGATAACTCATTAGTTTCAATTAACTTTTATTTGGATGGGATAGTTGTTGGTGCCCAATGAAGCAAGTTTCTAACAGGACCTTTCATTAGGTGATGATGAGGCCCACCTTTCTTGATTAAGCCACTGCCCCATGTTAGTAGACTGAACCCAATTTTACCATTGGCCCCTGACTTTGGCATCAAAGATAGCTATCATGTTAACATTTTCACCTCGCTTAGTCAATAATTTTCAAAACCGTTTGATTGTCATGTCCTGGACATTGATTTTTCTAAGTTTTTTATGCAATCGGGTCAGGATTACATGCAACGTATTCATGTAGCAGGCATCAAATGCACTGTATCTGTCCTAACTTAATCTCTTCCTACCAATACAAGAAGCACCGATTGATGTCTTTCTTGTTTCAGAAGTGGGAGAAAGGCAACATATATATATATATATATATATATATATATATACGGAGCATATTTATCACCATTTGTAGTCCACGACCAATGGAATGCAATGTGGGCTTTGGTAAGGCTTTCCCAGCCCATGACCGGAGCTATTTCCAACAGACTTTTTATTCTGCCATTTAAGGAATTATAAACTTTTGGGAGAGCTCAATCTTTCTGAAATTTAGAACTTGAATCCAACTGGTGCATCCAGATCATGGTAGCCAGAGAGAATATGATCGCGATAAGAAGTGAAACATTACCTGAAAACTGAAAAGTGTGTTGATGTGTTCAGGGCCAATTGAACACTCTGATGATAGATCCAATTAGACCCAAAAATAGCACATACAATGAAGTTATATTATTGTAGCATGGTTTTTGAATAATTTTAGTTATAGACATGGACCAGTTCAAACTGCTTGTGATGGTATCTTCCAAACAAAATAAAATTAAATAAAGATTTGATCATTCTTTTATCAAAACTGATGCATAACAAAACATATCATGTATTTCAGTCGTATCTTCAATAGTCCCACCAAACTTACATATTTTATTACTCTGTTTTTTAATCTCTAGAATGGAAATCACACCGGCATGCCAACATATATCTTATTTTTTGCCAGCTCGGTATCCAATCTCATGTGGACACGTGAACACGTGTAATACTAGTCTTTTTCGGTAAAATTGAATTTATGGTATACCTACATGACCAAACTTATTAATAAGGCTGCAAACCTGTTTCCAATTATCCGAAGTATTCCCCACCACATTTTTCAAGCAAGGCATTTGAATCCGTGACAATCACATCATCTACATATAGGTTTGATAGTACACAGCTTGAATTATATGGCATTCAACAACTACAAACCTTTAATCCTGTACCATTTAATATATCACTTCAGATTTAAATAATTTATTTTGAAGATCTTTTATGGTAACATACTAATGTATTCAACATCTTATTGTGAATTCAGGTCCGAGTCTTTCCATTGAAATCAACATCGGATGGATTACATAAATCTATATGTAATCTATGGAGTTGGATCTAGGTCTGGATCCACCGTGATTCCACCCATAGTCTTAACAAGTCTACATCCCTATCCATCCATCCATCTCAAAATAATCCAGCAGTTTCTACATTCGTAAACATCAAACATGGGAGTTAAATAATAACAAGAACCAAGCTCAGAGGAGTAAATACATCATAAATACACATGAGCCCATGCATCCTCCTCTCTTGTCCAGCATGCATCACGCATTCCTCTCTCCCAGTACCGATACAAAGGAAGTAGTTAAGACACATACCTTCACATAGCAAACGCTAGCTCTAGGACATGAAACACACCACTCACTCTATCAATCAATCTAATCAATTGAGAATAAATAAGATCATAGGCCTGCAGAGAATGGAAATCCTGTGGACCCCAACCAACCACTTCCACCAATGAAATTCCCAGCTGTGAATTGCTGGGCCTCCGTGGCGCTTGTAATTACCCTGTGCCCCTTCCATTTCACTCTATTTGCAGTCCCAGCCCCAGCCCCTGTGTTCTGGTACTCCCCATAGTAGAGGGTGTTTAATGCAAAATTACCATTCCATTCATGCCACCCTGCTGGGTGTATCACATCGCTTATCACCGATTGCATGAAAACGGTCCTTGAATACTCTTTCCATGGCCTGCCTAAGTAGGTTGGGAAGGAGGACTTGACGGGTAGAAGATCCGACGTGGCCCCGACCCGACACTTTTGGATGGATATGCCCGTGTTCTGGTTCGGGTCATCGCGACCCTGGGCCGTGACCATGTTCTTCTGCCCTGGGTCGGGGCGGCGGGCATGGATGTCGCAGTCCTGAAAGACGGCAGCCGCATTGCCGAAGATGAAGTCGACGGTGCCGGCAATGAGGCAGGAGCGGTAGAACTGGCGGAGAGAGTGGACGTAGAGGGTGTCTTGGTAGGCAAGGATGTCGCACCTGTAGAAGGCGGACAGGTCGGACCCGACCCGGAGGGCCACTGCCTGGTGTTTGGCTGCACCCGCCGTGTTCTGAAATGTGATGTCGCGGGCCAAAAACCCATCTCCCACAATCGCTGCAATAAGTTTGAACACAAAAATAAGTGATTAAATTCATCATCAGATTAATCACATATGAAACATTTGATACCCCTCTTTTCTCCTTTACCCCAGTTCTAATAATATATTCTTCACTTTAGCAGGTGGCTTGACTCCGGTTACAAGAAGATCTACTGCGAACTTAAATATGTGAACAAAAGGTAAAGGTAATTTTGAGTTGTTGGAATTTTACATTGACAAAATATATATACCCAAAGGACTTATCCAAAATGAAGCCCCACAATCTAAAACCATTACTCGGCCCAACTTCAAGTCCATAAGTTGATATCTAACAACTCAAATTTTGACACCTATATAACATGTTTACAAATGATACCAGTTTTTCAGGTCTCAATTGGAGACAGCATGACGTTATATTTGAGTATCATGTTCGGGGTAGTGTGAATGTGTGATCTAATTTAGTGTCTTTCTTGCAAGCCAAAAACCTAATGTAGCAATTATTGTGGTGCCAGCAATGAGATATCCCACAAAGGAGTGTTTTAGTGAAATCCATTCGTCGTTTTCAAAGTATATTATTGCATCTCCATCTCATTTATTACTGGGACCCTCTTAAAAGTCAAATAAATTTTGAATGTTATTGGTTTGTTGTATGACGAGCTCTTTGAAGATAGGGATCATAGAAAACACCACATTCAGTTGTCTTGTTGGTGGTACCTCCTGTCTTGGATATTTGTTGAAAATGAGGAAAAAGGAATACAAAAAAATGTCATAATTTACGGTAGAGATGAGAAAAATGTGCCAGTGGGTCCCATTTCATGTGCTGTCTGTCGCCTAACTCTTCTCAACATGTCACCCATCATCATAATCAGTCTACAATTTTATGTCATTCGTAAGAATAAAGTGACTTACACTCTGTATATCAGTTCCTTTTGGCGAGCAATTGAACGAAAATTTAGGATCATTGAATTGGTCAATCATGAATTCAAAAAAAAAAAATACAAAAATACAAAAAAACGAATTTATGTAATTTTACAAATATTCTCACAAATTAAAACAATTAAAGACAACAACTACCACTTATCCACCCTTGTTTATTGACAGAAGCCATAAATGTGAGAGGTGAAAATAATTTCCACTGTAAAACACATCAAGACATCACCTACGTATCTTGCTGTGGGTCGACTTGTTGATGGAAATTGACCCAACTGTACAGAGAAATCTTTATGGCATGAGCAATGCTACATGGACGTACTCTTGGCTCGAATTTTTGCCCGAATTGCATTGTAATGCCATATTTACCCTCAAATAACCTTCGCTCAATCGCTCAAATGTCTTTTCACCTTTTTATTTTCAGAATTCGGGCCAGAATTCTGGCTGGGAGTTAGTCCAAGCAGCATTTTTCTTATGGCATATGCCAATCAAGAGAATGAATTGATTTGATTGATCTAGTTCCTTGATATGTAGGGCCCCATTATAAGGATTTGAACACAACCCTTTAGAATTTTAGCCGTAAACGTTCACATGTTGCACCTCTTACCTAATCTCTGTCCTAGTTTCTTCTCTAGTTTAAAACACTTTCCATTAGAAACATGGGGCTATCAGGAATAAAGATACAGATGTAAATATCACAGTTTGGATATTTAACCTCACCAGAAACTTACTTTCCATGCAGAAATCCAAAACTACTTTTGAGACCCATGCATGTCACCTCTCTACCTTTTAACCTTTTTATTCAGTTTTTTTATTGTCCTTCCTCGTTTTGGTTGACCCATTCAGTAGGAGCATAAAAGGAAGAACGATGCTTTCTCAAAAGCGAAGGAGCAATTATCAATTCCTATTCATTCATGGAAAACAATGACAAAATGCATCAAATGGGAATAATAAAAGTGAGCACCGAAGGTCACTTTATCCAACACAAGATAAAACTTCATCGAAGACATAGGAATCCAGCGAATACCGTTCTGTTGCTGGTTTTTACTTTGTTGCAGTGCATGCGAAAACACCTTTTCTTTTTTGCTGTGGTGTAAAGTTTTTAATCAATTAGGATTCTAGATGGTGGTCCCTCACATAGTCTCGGCACGAAAGTCGGATCTGACGAGATAGGGGAAATGCCTTATGTTCTTGCTGACAAACCCTGGCTAAATAACTCTAGAATGTTTTATTGTTGTTGGTGAATGTTGATGCTTCTTTGCTGTGTTGTTATTGATTAAGATGGCGACTTCTAGGATTACCCATGAAAAAAGTAACAAACTTTCGTTGGTAACTTTAACAGGATTAGTCTATTTCACTGATTTTTCAAAGCTCTCTTCAATATGCTAAAGAGGGTGAGATCTAAACTCACTCTCATATATCTCATTTTTAAAATCACAATATATCTCATGGTTCGAAAGGTAGAGTGTAAGAAAATTACATTTAGGTCCATTACTTGGACCACAAGCCCTTCCCTTTTCCGAATTGTGGTCATTATAGGAATTCTGTTTTTAATAGGATATATGCTATTACTTACTTAAAACGGTTTCTTAATGAGATGTATTCCATAATATTCTCTGCCTTGATGGACGGTTGAGATTAAATCCAAGGAAACCCTAATTGGAAATTCGGTCCTCTCTTCACCTATAAAATAGAGTATTTCGTTCATCACACTCTCTCATGAAACTCAACTCATTAGGATTTATAGGCAAGAAAAGAGAAATCGAAACCATCCACCTAGTCTCTTCCTCGACGGATCACGGCATCAATCAGTAACAGCACCGGACTGCAGGATCGGAAAGCTCTCTGCTTTAGGATGTCTGGAGGTATTCTTTAATTTATTTAAGATTATATCCTACACGTGATTATCATGTTGTTCACGATCTTAGGGTTCATGTTAATAACAGTATAACATAGAGAGGATCCGAATCCATTGTTCATCAAACTAAGAAAAGAAAATGATATAAAAAAAAATCCATGCACCACTTAGCATTCTCAAGTGGCACAAACATGAATGATTATGTGTGACAACCCAGAAAGAAACGATTTACTATTTAATCACATAAACACGCTTGTCCATCGTTTGGCGTGTATATATATATATTTATATTTATATTTATATTTATATATATAAAAGAAATCAACAGGAATGTGGTGTGGAGAGGTGGCTTTAGAAAAATTAAACTTGTTATACATTAATATAATGGGGTGAACATCACATAGTTACTGCTCGGTTTTAGACCATTACTAGTGAAATCTACCTACATGACACATTTCATTAATTCTTTGGATAACTTGTGACGACCCTCATGGGATTCAGGAATTCCAATCCAGTTTTGCCGCACGGTTTGAAAAAACAAATTTGAGGCAGTGCAAGTGTTTTACTTGTTAGTGATGTCTATAGGATGATTTCAAGTCCCACCCGTTCAATGACGGGGAAATCGTGTCGGAAGAGTCCCAAATAATCACTTCTCTAAAGAGCTTACAAATATTGAGTGCCTTATCCTCAAATAGATTCGATTGTGGATAATAATAAAAAAAAAAAGTGCCCAAATCCCAAACTTTAGAAAATTCGCAAACAGAAAAAATAAAAACAAAAAGGCCAACATCTCATATCTCTATAGCAAATCTCTGATGCAGAAAAAGTCAATTGTATAAGAACAGTGACAGTGGAAGCTTTCCAATCTTTTCTCCAATTCTTTTCTTTTAAAAAAAATCACCAGTCCTAACTTTTTCAGCTTTTATAAATTATTACAAATGGATGACTAAGATATTTTCTTGGATGTGACTATTGACTGATGTTCTATAAACAAAGAAGAGTCTATTCAATAGAAAATGCAAAACAGCTCTTCCACTTTTAAGCATATAAGGGTTTTCTTCTGTTATTTCCACTAATCCTACAAGAATAACGTTCATTAACGGTCGACTTGAACCGGCCCCACACAGTATGACTTGTATGAGTTTGTTTTACCACGAGTGTATGTTTGTTTGTATTAGAATACATTGTGATAAATACGTAGGATTCAATTAAAAGTTAAGAATTAATTAGAATAAGCTTCTTTTGATTCATTTTTAATTACTAATGTTACTAATTCTATGTATTTTAATGCAAGCAAACGAGTACAAAGTAAAATAACTTAAATTCGAGTTAGTAAACATACCAACTGTTGCTGAATTGAAAGTGGTGCTCCCATCCTTCACATTCTTGTGTCCGGTGATTATGGTGTTCTTCCTTCCATCACCAACAAACATGAGATTAATCTTCTTCTTCGGCACCTCCACATTCTCTCTATAAACCCCAGCTTTTATCCTAATCACATATCTCTTACTACTCTTAATCGGCGCCGCCGCCACCGCTTCTGACACTGTCTTATAGTTCCCACTCCCATCAGCCGCCACCACCACATTCGGTGTGGCCGTCGATGCCTGCAACAACCTCCTGTCACCCACTGACAACCACTCCGGGAACCCATCTTTATGAACATGCTCCTCGAGCCTACGCTCAGTAGTGTAGCCCGCAATCATCATATCTGTATCGGTCATGTTACGTATCATAGCGAGGGCGTTACTACACATGTGGTAGACGTGGGTGAGGCTCTTCATCAACTCCTTACGCACGTTCTTATCCGCATCATCGTGGGAAAACCCGTCCTCGCACGAGTCCTGGTTGGTCATGGCTGCACTCAGCAGGATTTTCAGGTCGCTTGCGTGCTGGGATAGAGACTTCTTCCGCGGATACTTCTTAAGATCCTCCTCGGTCTTGTGCAGCTCTTCGAGTGTCTGGTCAACGTCCTCAAGACAATCGTGTAGCGCCGTCTTCTCCCGGCGGGTGAGCCCCCGCCGACGGAGGAGCTTCTCGATGGTGAAGTAAGTGCCTTCCACGGCCGTGATCGTAAGATTGAGGGATGCTTTGATCACGTCCTTGAGGCTGGCTAGGCTGGAGGCTATGCCAGGGACGGCGGCGATCGACGAGAAGCAGAGGTCCGGGTACCGGGTCGAGCTGCATGACGAGCGGAGTATGGCGTGGGAAGCGGAATGTGAATTGTCGTCAGAATTCTTTCGAGAGGCAGCGACACCGGAGACGGTGGCAATAACGATGGCGGCGAGGAGGAAGGAGGAGAGGATGACGAGGGAGAGCTTTTTGTTGTTACGTGCGGCGGTCGAAATGCGCTTGCCGGAGTTTGAGACTCCATCGAGGATTTCGTCCAAGTGGGCCATTTTCAGGTTGGGTGGGAGGAGGAGAGAGTGATGTTTGAGGGCTGGGGAGTGATGAGTTTTATATAGGAGAGGAGGCTGCTATAAGCTTTTTTATTTAATTGATTTTTTTATTGAAATTATATCACCAACATGGAATGGATTATTTTCTCTCTTACTTTAGCTTTTGTGTTTTGGTCATCATTCAGTTACTTTTATTTTCTTTACCGTCATGATGTTTGTCCTGGTCTAATTTAGACCAAGATGGCCCCATCCATCCAAGAATATCTACTTTCGCTATCAGTTTCATATAGTTGAGTATCATAAAACATGATTTCCATGGATGCTGCTGGATGAATCTAGGCCGTCAATCTGGTAGTAGTTATTAAATCGATGCAAGAAGACAATTTGAGTTGATCATTTTGACCTTTCGAACTTAATGACTTTTTACGCGTTTGAACGTGGACCATTAGCACACTTACACACTTCTCATTCATTTCTTATACGCTATCAGCTCAGTGACTGTTTTACACTCTAGTCTGCACCCTTCTCAGGGTTCCCTTCACTTCACGAGTATTCCATGATCGTGAGGTCTCATGGCCAATAGTAGGTGGTAGTAGGTGGTTGTATAGTCATTGTTTTGGGCTCTTTTTTTATTGGATCACGATCCTCTTGGTGTGCATTTTTTTTTTTCTTTTACTTCTTTGTATAATGGAACGTTTGGTACTCGCAGAGCAGGAAGAGATTGTGGGAACTAGCCAACTACAAGCAAATGCAGCTTTTGTATGGTAACAGTTGTCTGATCGAATGTCATGAAATGGGCTCAATCAAATAGTGCCAATATACAAACTGATCATATTTTAAGATCAATGGGTGTTAAAGGTCTCTTCTATTTTGATTTGACAAGCTACTGTGGTCGACAAAGTTACTGATATGTATACTGTATGACTATGTAATGAACTGAATGCCGGGGATGAAAATGGATTGGCTTTTAGTCATGTCCATGATATACCCAAAAGTGCATGTGTACCAATGTACAGTGGCGTGCTCCAATACAGTGCAACCATTATGGTCCATGCCTGAATTGAAATAGTGTGAAGGCCAACCATGATTATCTCAATTATTATAGGCCTTTAAAATGTTATAAATGCTTCTAGCTATCAAATCCTTTATTGCTATGTGTTTAATTTAATGTCTTAATATACAATTAATATGTGTGGTTGGGATGGAGATGGAGAGAGAGAGAAAGATAAATTTTTATGGACATTGTAGGCGGTGAAAACACGACACCCACTTAGATTGAGATGAACTTTGTAGATCAGGGAATGCCGAACGCCAAGAACCTGAAAAGGGAAGAAAAACGGCTTGGGTTAGAGCCCCTGGCTGCTGTGAGCCGAAGGTGCTCCGATGCCTGAGTTAGTTCTTCAAAAAAACTAAGCAAGAGGAGGTAGGAGAGGGGAATAAGACGATGTGTTGAGTATTGCAAGTTGCGTACCTCCCTAGGGCTGATCCCCCGTATATGTATGTCTTTCGACATTCCTCGTTCGTCCTCTCTGTGAGTGGGGGTAGGTGGGATGAGGTCCCATCAATCCTTACCCTGACATACAGCGGTAGGTGAAAAGGGAACATCACATCCTAACTTTCCATGGCTTTAGTCAGTAGATATTAAGGGCTGATGGAGCTAACTTCTTATCGCCATAAATGAGCAATCCTATCGCCATAAATGAATGCTCCTATCTGTCAGGGAGCGCCGTACTTCTCAGAGGAAAGTGACGGCCCACTCTGCCTTCAGCGTTTTGATCCGAAACCAAGAGTGGCTTGGCCGCGCTGGGCATTTGTGCTGAGCTGGCACTCAAGTCGAGCTGCCGAGCCTCCCCGCCGTGCTGACACTCCTAGCCGAACTGCTGGGCTATGATTACAGAGGCCGAGGTGGACAGCAAGTACTACTGTATTCCTCGCTCAATCTCGTCATTACGGTGTTTTACCCACACAGACATGGACTCGTAACTTCGATATATTGCGGTCTGCTCTTTTTTTGAACCTAGCCATGGGGGCTAGGACCAAGAGATGGCCTCAACATATATGGAAAGGTAGTCTCCACAAGTGAAAAATGAATCCTCACAATGACAAAGGAAACTCACATAAGAAAAAAGAGGTGGTAGAGTCAGAATTCAAATATTGGAGTACGACGTAAGAGAATTACAGCCAATTACCCGGGTATGATCCTTAAGTCAACTTTACCGAGTTCAAAATTAAGGCCGCTCCCAATTCCTCCTTTTCGGAGTTTTCTGTTTTTTTTTATCATGGCTCCACTATCAAACCCTACCTGTCTAAACCTAGGTTCAAAAAGGTTTCATAAACTTCTAGCCGTAGGATGACCATCTTTGAACTTACTTACATCAGAGCGGTGAGTGCTTAGGATAATCATAATTACATAAACCAATACAACCCATGCATGTCTCGGGAGTCAAAGGCGGTGAACGCTTTACCATAGAGCTGGTCAGGTGATTTTGGATGCACTGCACGTGTATCATGTGACAGGACGTTTGGCGACGGATTTGATTTGGATTAGCGAGGTTCGACCAACTCATCCTAACCCTTGGATGTGGAGCCAGGTTGGATTCCCCCACTGTACTCAGACTCTCGGAGAGTGACGGTCCTATAAGCATAGTATTATTTGTGATTTCACTCTAGTCAATTATATATATTCAGATTAGTTTTAAATTGAACTGAGTGCCAACTTTTCATGATTATCCATTGATCAATATAGATGGGATCTCTTTAGATGTCTCCCATTGTATTGTACATAAATAAGAATGCGTTGTATTTGGTGAGAAACCATAGAGAGAACAAAAAACCTCATGATAAACTTCTTGTGGCATTCATTTGGACTTGTTTTAAGAGAGAATTTTGTAACACTCCTTCACTTGGTTGGTTTGCCTTTTTTTTCAACAAGGTGATCACATAATTTTAGGCCAGACTTGAATGCAGTAACTGCTTTCACCTACTATAATCTCAAGATCATTAGCCATTGCGTTAATAATTGACTGTGGGCCATCTGAATGTACCCCAAACAATGGATAGGAAAGGAAGTTAACCATGTGATGCATGGATTAAAAAAATCAGTACCATATCACCCTCGGTGGGTGTGAAACACCTTTTTTTTTTCTCAGGAGAGTTTCTTTCTTTTCTTTTTGGTAAATATTCTTTTTCTGGGATTTTGGTAAATATTCATATCAGCTGCCCTAACATCTGCTTCTCCTTCTTCCTTTTTTTTATCATATGATGTTTCAGGAGGCTGTGTTTCTTTTATTTTCTCCATGAGCTGTTTCAGTGATTCGAATTGTCATATCAACTATAGCAGAGTACTTTTACCAAAACAAAACAAAAAAAAAAAAAAAAACCATAGCAGAGTGGTTTTATTATTATCATTAAACTAATAAAACAAATGTTCCATATTGGCCTGAACTAGCTTGTATTAATTTAATGGAGAATTTTCAAATAAGATCTTAAATTTCTGTTTTATTTCAAAAAAGGACATAAATTTCAAAAAATTTCAAATTATTCTTTAAGTTTTTCAGCAAATTTTCAATTAAGGACATCCATCACTTCAAAAGGTATGTTTTAGTGACTTTTTCCTTTAGTATTCTTGAAATACTCAAATTATCCTTTATTTAAAGCAATTACATGGTTCCGGCAACGACTACATACAACTTATTGCCACGGGGACGGTGGTTGTCCTTGATTACAGTGATGATGCCGTTGAAGGAAATGAGAAAAAAAATAGAGGAAGTAAAGGGGGGCTTTATTTCAATAAAGGTAATCTGAGTGTCTCAAGAAATTGAGAAAGAATTGCAAGAAAACAGCTTTAAATGGACAGATGTCGTTAATTAAAAACTTCCCACAAAATTAAGGCCTTATTTGAGGTTTTTTCTAATTTAAATAACCAATGTCATACACACACATAAGAAATTTGAGGTGAGCTCAACTGCAAATGCCTTACATGAACACAACCTTTATGAGCCAAGATCCTATGATCAATCTGAATGGGACCCACCCCCCCCCCCCCCCCCCCCCCCCCAATCAACCAAAAAAAAAAAGCCCCGGATGTCAAAGGTCTCATGTGTTTTTGCGTTTTACACCGATTGGAATGGGACTTTGGATTCAGATAACAAAAAAGTTTAGAATGATCAATATACTTGAAATCTTTTTGAAATCTTACATACAAGCGGCTCACATTCAGATCTTTCAATCCTTATCCTCTCATGAGTTGATGTGGCCCCAAGTAGAGCCCACGACGTGAATCCCAAATTTCTTAGATGAACATGTATGCATCTGAAAAGCCACTTATATTAATTCTTACCCACCGTTGCCATTTTCATTTCAAAGACAATGTAGTTGTGAATGGGATCTCTACCTGTACTTTGAAAAGCTAACATGGATCTCGTTTAACATTATAGATTCTTGTCAGTTAACTAGCAGAATATTACCCAATCACCCAAACGTTCTGCATTAGGCCACTTACTTGTCTTTGATAATTCCAACAGATTATTATAAGTCCACTTGGTGAATAATGATTATCTCAATGTTTAATTGGGCAGCTGCACGTTTACTGGGATGGTTAGGTGACATTGTAGTGTCCTTAGGCTCCATTCCACAGCTATCATTGGAAAACAATAAAACATAAAAGGAAAAGAGCATTGTGATATATTCCTAAGGCATCTAATTGTGCTTATTAAGATAATACCAAGTTTCAGAAGATCTACTTTATACCTTTATTCCCCAAATCCTTTATATGTTCATACATACATTATTGGATATTTAGAAGGATAAAGGAAGTACAAGATGCCCTCAACAAACCCAACATGTCTAATGTATTATCCAAATCAGTTTTAACACGAGCTTTCATAGAATACTATGAAAATTTGAACTTTAGCTCTTAACTTTGGTGTGCAACTAGGTGTTTTTTTATTTGTAGCAACTGAGTTAGTCAGTAACTTGATTATAAGTGTCAGAAAAGAGCTAATTACATGCCCACAGTCTTTATCAATTCAAATGGGCCCTTTGAATTCACACGAGAGCACTTTTATATTCTGCACCATATATAAGACTGATCAAAATAGATACAACACATAGTATTTAATAGGATGGTAGTGTAGACCAACGTTTAATTAGGTAGTGGGTAACTAGATTTTCTGATTATAATTAATGTTATTTCTATAGTTGGATCTTGTGTTTCAATGGAGGATTACGATTAAAACTGATTTCAAAGAGCGGATTTGTTGGCCCACTTGGATCAATTCATATCATCAATCTATATTGATCCAAGATGAATCTTGATCTGAATAATATGAAAATCCACCATTGGTTTAGCCTACAGCCATAAGAATTACTGAATTACCAGAGAAGTGAATCAATGCTTATAATCACATCAATTAAAAAGATTTTTTTGTTTTGGGTATAAGAGCTAATGGTACTCTTGATAGTTGCCTAACTTACTGACCTTCAAAGGCCAGTGTCCTGCCAGTAAATAGCCGTCAGTCTATCAGGACGAGAGAATTGTACACACAATTTCCCCGTGCTGTGGGCAGATGCAACAAAATTTTGAAATTTTATAATCCAGAGGATAGTATCAATATGGATGATTATGATTTCTTTTTTTACAATCAGGTCTCTTGTTCAGCGCCCTCCAGTAGTCTTTGGCTCTCAGTCGGAGAGACATTCAAATTTTAAACAATGGAGAGCTAATATGTGAAAGAGCAAGCAAACCTTTATGTTCATATGCATAGAGTAAAACCATGAAAAGTGGCCAATAAAGATTGGCGTGGAACACAAAACCTCTCCAATTCTTGAGAAGCAGAGTTTATGTATGGTGTAAGCAATTTTTTTCTTCCACAGGAAGGGGGCTGGAACCCAATAGAGCCAACACACGTCTGAAGTGAAGCCCAAACACGTGGAAGAGTGGCATGAATTGATTTTAGAATGGGTATACTCTACAAAAATAAAATAGATTAAACCAAATAAGGTCGATGTTAGTTCTTCTCTTAAGATAAACCATGCAAATGCAATTTAACAAAAAAAAATATGCAATTCTGTTGAAGGCTACATCACTTTTGTGGGGTCTTTCACTTGTTCATTTTTCAATTAAGTCCAGCTAATCAGTTTCAAAATAAATCATAAAAGACATTCAATGAAAAAAAGTAGAAAAGGAAAAAAAACACAAAAGGGAATATGACAGTTACTAGCAGAAGGAACAGATCTCACGGTGGAACCCACTTCTACCCGGAGCTTCCACTTTTCTACATCGATTTGGGTCCCCCGAACGTTGCGGCTTGCCTCATTCCGAAGACTGCCAGCCAATGTCCATCAATTTTATCTACATAAAGACCCAATCGTCCCTTGTCGTTTCCATCAATGACAATTGCACTTTTTCATCTTTCTTGGTTCTCGAATGCAGAAAGTGTTGGGTGCTCAGGATTCACGGCTCTTTGGTACAAAATCCATTCAAAGGGCTCAACTTTCAAATTCAAATTCCTCTTTGCCATGGCTCCACTAATGTTACTATGTATGAAAATTTTACTTTCAGTTAGATTATGCACATTTTTAAAATGATCACGCCTAAAACACATAATTTTAGAATAAGGTTTTCTTCCATTGATAAAAACAAGTTATGACATTTATTTTAAGTGGTTTGAATTATAAATATGAGATGCACTGATGGATATATAGTGTCGGGCAAGAAGATCTCTAAACCTACTTTAGAACTATATTCTCATTAAGAGTAAGTGAGAACAGGAGGTTAGGAGTTTATCTTGTTGGTTGAGGTGGATTATCTGCTTCCCAGAATGTCCCCCTTCTTTAAAACCAAATGCACTATGAAAATTATCTATCTATGTGTTGTGGTTGGCCAAATTTCGTTTTAGCTTGAGTCTTATTCCATAATGTGTGAAACTCCCAAATAAAACAAACAAAAAACCTTAAAATTAGTTATTTATGTTCTTTACATATGATGATCAATGAATTTCATGGTGTGCCCAAATCTTGTTGGAGCAACTTGGGACAAACATGAGCATATGTTTGTGCAAAGTGTTCTCTACAAGAGCAGGAGTCTTACTTCCGCATAATTAGATTATTGGTTGTCAGGTTCAGCAAGACACTCCAGGAAAAATTCCTATTTCTTCTTGGAAATTTTCTGTTCGCACCAAAGATCTCCTTTGAGTAGTCAACCATTGTATTTGCAAGCTAATAACTTAACCCAGTTACTTTGGCTTGCTGGCATTCTAAGCTCTGTCGTGTTCAAGTTTTGAATTATGAATTTGATGATGCCCTGCACCAAAAGTTAAGATACCTATCATGTCAATATCCAAAGGCCGTGACATCAATGTCCATTTTATTGTACTAGAGGGTTATAAGATCCTGCTTCCTTTATCTCTAGCTGCTTTGCACATGGCCACCATTATAATGCCCTCCAATTCGGCCCATCTCTCTTCGTTGCATAGCACATATGCTTTCTTTCTCTTTTTCCTCTTTAGAACTAGATGGCATATATGCCGCCTTAAATCACGGAATCATCTGACTCTGCAGCTGTCCTCTTAAAAAAGAAGTAGAGAGCTTGGGTTCCTTTTGGTTTTCCATTCGTGGTTGTGTCTCTACAAAGAATCAAATGTGGTTCAAAAACGAGGGTTTTCAAATTTCAACACTGAAGATGACACACGGAAAGAAAAAGGAAAACACCTAAAGTCAGTAAAAAAACACAGAAGACAACAGTCACAACACCACCTACCAAAAGCCAGCCTGCACATGTAGAGTTTTATTATTAAAGGCTTGGATTTGTAAGAATTAAAAGTACAAAAATCTAATTGCATTTATACTGTGGTTTGAAATGACAAACAAAATGAAAGTAGAGTTTAGTCCCCAAATGCTAATCAAGTAGTTACCTTCTTGATTAATTAAGAGTCTTATAATCTTTTACAAAAAAAAAAAAAAGAGTCTTTTAAATTACTCTGCGAGGTCTAAAAATCTTCTCATTTTCATTCCTAACAGATGTTATTGGTGGATGATGAGACCAAAAATAAAAATAGTAAAGTTTATGGAGAAGAAAGGTTGAAGAGACTTAAATCTTTATTTTAATTTGTAAGATCTAAAATGATTTGCAATACAAATCAAACCTATAGATCTTGATCTACAATATTAAATATAAATACTAAAAGCATAACATGAATTAGGATCTTGATTATCAGTAGTATGAATTGATCTAAAACTTGTTCTGCCTTAAGATCAGAAACCTTTTTCAACTAGAGTGTTCTCCTATTTCCTTGGACAAGAGTTAATTGGTATTTTGCAAAATCATTAGAATACTCTTTTATAAATAACCTTAGAGTGATTTCTTCTCATTAAAGAAATCAATTAGAATTAACTTTCCTTCATTCCCTCAAAGATAAATAATAAAGAAAATCTCGATGGATCAGGCTTTCTTAAACCGAAACAAGAAAAATTTATTAAAATCAAAACTAAAAAGAAAAAAATTTATCAGTTGACTTACGGTGGGACCCTTCAATTATTAGACATGTCATAACGGAGACCACTTACATCTAACACAATTTTCATTGCTTAGTTTGTGTTGCTTTATTTAAATAAAGTCCCTCTTTTCTTTTCTAAAATAAGGGCAGCACCTTCATTTCCATTTAGCAGCCTTGGGGGTTCCAGGGTTTCTCGGCCAGCTGTATAGTTTTTGCTTCTCTTTTGACTTTTTGGAGGGGCCTAGCTTTGTATTAGGGGCATATGGCCTGGGGCCTGTTGTATTCCTTTTTTGGGTTATTTTGGCCTTTTGTTAATACATACTTGCGTTTTAGAAGAGAGAAAAAAAATAGCCCCTCTTTCCTACAACTGTATTTGAAATCATGGCTGTGCCTTTAATTAATTTAAGATTGGAGGTTTGCAAAGATACTCGGCCAAGTCATCCGAGTTAGCCAGTTCAAGCATTTGACTAGGCTTAGTATTGCGTACCCAAAGAGTCTAAATGGTTGGTAGTGAGTACTCCACTCCTCATCCTGACTAGCTGACTTGGCTGGGTCCCCAAGTCAAGTCAAGAGCTTGCAAGCTATGACATAGATGGAACAAAAAAACAAAAAAACCTCGGCCATGCGTTATTAGCGAATGTGGTCTCAAGGTCAAATGGAAGGAGGCAAGTTAGATCAAATAGGTGATTGGCCTATGGGAACTTGCTAAACAAACTTTTAGCTCAATTTAAGAAAAGTAATATTTAGAAACCTTGATCATATAGAATGTAGCTTATGAAGATGATGAATGAAGTCTTTACAAATAGATGGTACTGCTCTTGACTAAATTGTAAAAGTATCCAGCGACACATCTTGGTTTTGTCCAGGTCTTGAACTTGCGGAATCAAGTTAATCAACAATGGAAGCAAGCTAGATTGACTTAATTTCTCTAGAAAAGTCTTTTTATAATTAAAAAAAACCACAATCGTTTTCCATAACCTTGACATCGTGAACGAACCGACAAAATTTCTCCACAAATGTTTCACCTTGGAGATCCACTACCCTTACCAAATGGACCGTTAATCAAGAGAATTGCAGAGAATTAGCTGTCCATGATATTACCTTAAATGAGATGGATAGAAATATTTAATAAGACTAGGATTTTGTACTAATCCACAACCTATCATTAGATCTGATGTAGCCACTGAGTTCCCCCAAAAAGTCATATTTTTATCTGTAGGTTCCAATAATTTCTTTTACTTATGTACACTTAGCCAGTTAATTTGAATTAGAATACATATGATTTCAGGTCATACATGATTAAGAATTAAGACCAAAGGTGAATTTTAATAAATGAGCATCAAATAATCTTTTATTTTATGAAATGAAATAAGATTTAATGAGAAAAGAATACCCAGCCATCACCCCAGTGCTTCAATACACAATAAAGTGATCATGTCATCTACGTTTCCACCGTATCCTTCACCCCCCTTATATCATATCCTTCTTCAGCTCTAACCTCAGTAGCAAATATTGGATAACGTCAATTTCTGCGTAAATTCCTATGCATCTTATTGCAAACAAACAGGTCCTCCTTTAACTTTTTCATTAAAGCAAGATTAATATACACATTGTTGGACAAAAGTGGCATATATAGACAACCCCGGCAAACCATGGAATGAAAAGCATAGGGAGGGCACATGGCATATTAGTAGGGCCATCCTATTTTCTCCTCTTTTGCTAAATTTTGGTTAAAATAAAATGATCCCCATCTAATGTCGCTATTCGTCCCACTTCGATTACTAATCACAAAAGAAGGAACAAAAAAAAAAAAAAACCAATGACCGTTGTTCATTGATTTCTTTATCACTAGTCTATTTCATTGTCTTGATTAGCTGACTATCACTGAGCTTTTTGTTGTTTTTTTTTTTTTTTTAACGAGGAAGTAAGCTATATGCAAAACAATTTACATCTCTAGCGGTCCAACATGACCAAAATTGAGCCCACAATATTCCAACAATTATATATAAATATTGTCTTTATGTTTTTATACAAACTCAAAGTCCATGTTAACTGATCATATTGAGATATTTCCTAATTAATATCAAAATTCACTAAGGAATCCTTTATAGATATGTTAAATTTGACTGATTAGAAAATCGTAAGAAAAACAAATCAATAATTAAGGCTAATTGGTCTATTTTATTGCTCTCAAACTCGACATGGAGGAAACCATCATCCATGATAGGGCTGTCAAAATGCCACACGACCCGTTAACACGACACGAACTCACACGATATTAACGGTTACGGGTGGGCTCTTAATGGGTTCGGGCCGTTAACGGGTCTAACCCGTCAATACGTTAAGTTAACGGGTCATGTAAGAATTAAAACAGTAACCCGTTAACAACCTGTTTAACCCGTTAACTTTTTTTTTTGTTCCTAAGTATAGCTAGAATTAATTTATATTCTAAAGAATATATTAAAATTTATTGTTTTATAGTGGGGTTTTAGGTGGAATCCACTTGAGATCCTCACTAACAGTTTCGTGTGGCTTATATATTTTTTTCCTCATATATTTTTGTATGGATTTTCTTTTAATTTTCAAAATGACTTAATTACTTAACGGGTTAACGGATTGGGTCATGTAACCCGTTAAATTAACGGGTCGTGTACGGGTTGAGGTGATTTTAACACGAATTCGTTAACCCGTAATCCAAATTCGTTAACACGACACGATTGATAGCCGTAATCCATGTTATATGAGAGTCGTGACTATTGGCTCCAAGGGCGAGCTTGTGCAGAGCTATTTTCGTGGAAACGAAAGTGCATTTCCTCTTTCATTAACATGTCTTTGGTTGGTGTTGTATAAGCTACTAGAAAAATTCCCAAAAACATAATTGCTTTGTTCTCATTTCTACAGAGTTAGGAGTCCAAAAGCCCCCACCTTGCCCCCTCGGACTATTATTTCTACTCCCACTTTTCCATGCCGCGAGTCTATATAAACAAGCACTAAATATTAGTAGTGAACAAGCAAGCTTGTGGACTAGGGAGATGCTCCTATGAGAGATATCTCTCACCTTATATGAAAGATAAATGTGGGGGCCCTCACATTTAAGTTGTTGACATTGAATATGGATGTGAGGGCCCCCACCCAATCTCTCATTTATGATGAGAGATATCTCTCATAGGAACATCTCCCTGTGGACTAACCTGCGTGATGCATAAGGACAATTGTCATTTTCTTGATCTTATTTCTTCTTACTCAAACAAAACCCAAATGTCCTTGCAATTGACAAGTAACACTGTCTTTTAATTCTCCAAGTTGATACTAGTTGTTGCCTGGCTGTTCATGTCATGACCCGGGCCCAAGATTCTAGTTACTCCGAACAAACCCCAAGTCGTGATATCTCCATATTTACTCTCGTAAACTCTGA
Source organism: Persea americana (assembly GCA_029852735.1). NCBI lineage: Eukaryota > Viridiplantae > Streptophyta > Magnoliopsida > Laurales > Lauraceae > Persea > Persea americana. Next base: position 49,031,788 of record CM056817.1, on the reverse strand, counting down.
ATTAACTGAAGTTAATACGAAATCCACAAGGGATAAACACACATTCATACATATCAAATGTACACTTCTACGGAATTATATTTATACATTGACTAAAATACAATTAAGGTTCCAGTTCTTTCCATATTCATGTCACACCTTGCATAGTCAAAATACAATGCAAGAGGACAACTATTTACATTTTCAAAACCAATAATAACAAAAGTTCATTCAAAACATTTTCAAAATAATTCCCAATTGCCCATTCGATCAGTCCTCCAGGAGGAATTTGATTGGCCTTCTCCGCAAGCGGCGCCGCCTATGCAAAACCGGCCCGGGCAACTTAGCATGTCATGTCATCAATAATACTGTGAACACAACGGTTCAACAATGTATACACAAATCCATGATAGTCATGCTAATAAACTTGTTTATCAATTCTGCAATCAATACTTAGATCCAGACAATTCAAATCAATAACAATTAAAATCACAATTACTAGATGACAACTACAATAGTATACGTTTCATTCAGTTGTTCCAAAATAGGAAGCATTCAATTATCCAATAAACGGAATTCAGTCAGTAATATATTCATTTAGTTTTCAGTGAGTACTCTTTATTAGGTGACTTATCATTCAATATGTGTAGAATCTACCAGTGTCTTGATCAAAGATCACCAGCATCTCCACAGAGCTCCAGAACACCACAGTCCATCTACTGCAGTAAGATTGTTCATTAATTCATTAATTAATTTATATCATTAATTCATCTCAACTCTATACGAGCTTGAGAAACTACTATGTAGTGTCAGACTCGAAAATCAAACCAAATCAGTAAACCCTATTCAATTTTCTAAACCAAACATTCAGGTGAAACGTTCGTTAGCTAATGTGTGTGTTATTCTCGATGACATCACTTTAATTAAAATTTACACATTATGATAACCTTAGCTAACACCTATGAAGGTTTAGGTAAAAACACAATTAACACTAGCCTTAGTCAATAGGCTTCTATTTAGAAAAATCAGACCTCAATCTGAAATTTCCTCAAGTTCGGTCACTTGTTGGTTACCTGTCCGTTAACCGAATTCTGGAACACGGCTAATCGAACCACAAGTCGGTTAGCTTTCCAGAACCTCACCAATTCTAACAAATCTCTCAAGTTCGGTCAAGAATTTGGCTAACCGAATTCTCAAATTCAGTTAGCCGAATACAGTTCGGTCGACTTTCCAGAAGCTTAACTTCTGATGAAAAATCCTGACAAGAATATCGGTCACATTTCAGTCACCCTTCGGTTAGCTGAACACTGTCGATCAGATCTCGATCAGCTTTCCAGAAGCTGAATCTTTCTGTGAAAACCAACCCAGATGGGTCGGTCAGCTGTTCGGCTCCCAAAACTTCAGGTTTTCTGAGTTCAGAACTTTAGAATTTCTAAAGTGGAAATTCAAATTTTGAGCTCTTTGAACTTTTACAACTTTTATAACATCTTAATCAATAGAAATGCACATACTTGCCTCTTGTGGAGATCAATCGACAAAAAGCCCATTGCTTTGCTTGAGTTTGAGATGAAAATCTCCAAATTGAAATCCTTTTTGAACCTAAAACCAAAACCAATCCTCAAATAGAACTCCTATGAGTCCACTGTGTTAGAAAACACTCTAAATCATTCCATGGAACTTGAAAGCTCTAAAAAGAGTTTAAGCAACTTACTTGAAACCTTATGAAGAAAAACTTGAGCTTTCTCTCAAGCTCTAACTCCAAGCAAAAGAAAGAGAAGATGAAGAAGATGAAGTACTACACTTCCTCTTCAAGAAACCACTTGCAAAGCTCCACCCTTGATGGAAAGAATGGAAGGAAGAAGAAGAGAAATGAGTATAGGGCAAACCCTTGTACTAAAAATGCATGGAATGAACTCATTTGATTTCATCTCAATCCCTTATAAGCCCATTTTGCACAAAACTCCCTTCACTTCTATTTATATTTCGAGTCAAATGAATACTCATTTGATCCAATTGATGACTCATTTGATCCAATTGAGGTCAAATGTAATCAAATCTATTATGAAAGTAAATGTATTCTTTGCGATACGCGTGTTAATATCAAGAGTTACCGTATTCGATGAAATACATAAAAAATTTTATTTACGAAAAAGTCCTTGTACCACATGGTTTAAGACTAAAATCAATTCAAATCACCCAATCTCACTCAAATATATTTCATTAAGCTCAAATCAATCATTTGAGACTAATCCAATTCAATGGGGTTATTAACCACAATTAGCTTAACTAACATGATTAATTAGCATTAATTTCATTCAACTAGAGTTCATCTTAATTAACTAAGGACGGGGTGTAACAATTCTGGTCCTTGCTTGCCCAATCGAAAACTGAGTCACGAGCTAACAAGTAATTTTATGACTTCTCTCTGTACTACAGATGCATCTATTTATAAATATATTGTTTTCATATCTAATCATCTATAAAACACTATTTGCTGTTAAGTTTTGAATAGTTGAAAATCTTTTCCACCAGTTTCCTACTTGTCCAAACAAAAAATTAAAAGAATTATATATCATTGAATATAAATGAGACTGTCTTTGATGAATTGCATCTAATGAACTTAATGTATCAAACTAGGAAAAAGGCATAAGATCTCAACCCTTCTCCATCAATGATTTTACAAATCAACTCCAAATAAATCTTTTCTAGCACATGAGGTCCATCCAGGGCAGACCTAAGTGTTCAGGTACGACCGTATCCACAATATTTGAAAAACTCCTTAAACATGACATTAAAAAAATTCTATTTTTAATTTAACTTCTTAACATGACCATTACCCCCACTATCCAAATGAAAATCCTGGATCCACCATTGGATGACAGTCTGGGCAAGAAGCCCAGGAATCTTGGGCTCAGCCCAGCACGGCACAAGGCACAGAATTATCTGTGCCGAGCTGGGGCCGGTCCGCATGCCTCTTCTAATTTATTTATTTTTTTAGTTTATAAGTTGAAAGAGACTTTTTGGATGTTTAGGGGCTCTTAACTTGTAATAAAGATGAAACTATTAAAATAAATGCACAAACACTAATGGTAATTTACAAATGTGTAATAAATCTTTAGTTATTTTCTAATTATATTTAATTTATATAAAAAATTAAAATTCATAGATATATATATATATATGGGTCGTGCCGTGTCGTGCATCTGCCCAAAGCTCCTTGGGCCACTATGACCTATCTTTTGGGTCGTGTTCTGCCGGCCGGCTCAGTCATATGGTCAACACGCCGAGCGTGGGCCATGCACCGTTTTTACCTTGCAACATCATGCCGTGGCAAGGCGGCAGGGCCCAGTTATCACCTCTAGATACATCGATCGATATTGTCGGTGTAACCTTTTGTTGGTGGTGTACTATATGGAACCGGATCCCCTGTTTCGTCCAAACAGGGGAGCCCTGTTTGGACGAATCAGGGGGCGACACATGCGGGGGCGGAGGAAAGAGGAAAAGCACTTTTTCTTTCCTCCGCCTCCCTTCGCCCCCGCATGTGTCGCCCCCTGATTCGTCCAAACAGGGCTCCCCTGTTTGGACGAAACAGGGGATCCGAACTCGTACTATATATATATAGATTAACTGTAGAGTGAGGAATTTTGGAAGGTGACATATCACATCAACGAATAATAAATTTACTTTATACATGATTTTCACACCATCACAAGTTCTGGAAGTTCTAAATAAATAAAAACATAACTAGCAAAACTGGAAAGTAGAATTCCATTGTTTAGGTTTTTTCAAGTCATGGATTCAAATACACTTAATTTCTTATTAATCAAATTTTACCCTGTAGCCATTTTGGGTTTGTGAGGTCATGGTTTCGAATCTACACACTTTTGTTTCTCACGATACAAAAATGGGGAATTGGATAAGCTCTATGGTTACTATTTTGTAACCATGTTTTAACATCTAAAGGTCGTGATCTCAAAGTATGCACTCGGTCAAAACTTAAAAAACAGATGCTCCGCTCTGACATAATAACTAATTCATTTTCGACTTTGGCACCTATATACTAGTTTTTCTTTTCTTCTTAATATTACACAAACAGAAAAAATTTGCATCTCTCAATAGAAAGGAGAGACTCCATTTACCATATATATGCACAGATGATTTACCTTTCCCATACATCAAAATCAAAATAAAAACCTGGTTCATTCACACTCCAGCAAAGTGTATGAAACTTTACGGTGGGGCCAACAGCCGCGAAAGACTAACATTAAATTTTACGCCAATATAAATTGATCCCACCTTAAGATTAAACATATATGATTAGAATGTAATATCCTCAATCTCATTCAGACCTCACCATTAAGATACTAAATAGCTGGGCTCCACTATGAAGTCTCGTACACCACATGGGAGTGCAAGTGTGACAATCAACAAATCTAGACTCTGGGGAGTTTATATTATCGTACCATTTACACCATTCGGATTATCTTTATATGATTTTGGTGAATGGTTTAAATGTTGACCTCTCAACCATCCATTCCAAATGTACAGAATTGTAACCCATCAAACGATTACATGTAACTAATCAAAGGATCTTCATTAATTTAATTATCTAAGCCATGAAACACACCACTCACTCCATCAATGTAAATCTATTCAATTGTGCAGAAAGAAGATCATAACCCTGCAGAGAAAGGAAAACCAGTGGACCCTAACCAACTGCTTCCACTAATGAAATTCCCAGCTGTGAATTGCTGAGCCTCCGTGGCGCTCGTAATTACCCTGTACCCCTTCCATTTCACTCTATTTGCAGTCCCAGCCCCAGCCCCTGTGTTCTGGTACTCCCCATAGTACAGGGTGTCTAATGCAAAATTACCATTCCACTCATGCCACCCTGCTGGGTTTATCACATCGCTTATCTCAGATTGCATGAAAACGGTCCTTGAATACTCTTTCCATGGCCTGCCCAAGTAGGTCGGGAAGGAGGACTTGACTGGTAGAAGATCCGACGTTGCCCCGATCCGACACTTTTGGATGGATATGCCCGTGTTCTGGTTCGGGTCATCGCGGCCCTGGGCCGTGACCATGTTCTTCTGGCCCGGGTTGGGGCGGCGAGCATGGATGTCGCAGTCTTGAAAAACGGCAGCGGCATTGCCGAAGATGAAGTCGACGGTGCCGGCGATGAGGCAGGAGCGGTAGAACTGGCGGAGAGAGTGGACGTAGAGGGTATCTTGGTATGCGAGCATGTCGCACTCGTAGAAGGCAGACAGGTCGGATCCGACCCGGAGGGCCACTGCCTGGTGCTTTGATGGACCCGCCGTGTTTTGAAATGTGATGTCGCGGGCTAAAAACCGTTCCCCCACGATCGCTGCATGAGATTTAAACAAATACATGTATGATGCTGATGCCCCTCTTTGTTTTGTTGTTGTTCTTTTCTCAGTTTAGTTGCAATTAATAATATGTTCTTCAATTTAGCAGTAGGACCAGCCCAATTACAACAAGTCTAACTCAAACCAAATGTACGAAGAAAAAAGTAGGCTGTGTGAATCTTACACAGAAAAAGGTTTCAGGAGACAAGGGACTAATCCAAAATGACAACATTAAGGTCCACGATCTAAAACTATTACTCGGCCCAACTCCAAGTCCATAGAGTTCTAACTTCTATCTTACGACTCAAATTTCAAACTTAATTAAATTCCCAAACAGAAATAACAAAAAAGTCTACATTTCATAACTACTTTTATTTTTTTATACGTTTACACAAAAGTATAACAAGAATGGCAAATGTAATGGGGAATACAGGGCTGACAATGTGGATACGGAACCCGCTCCCATGGATCGCACCAGTTTCAAAACACTGGTGGGTGCCTTTTACTTCATATGTCCTTGGCCACTTGAGCCAACCGAGAAAAAAAAAAGGGCAATTGTACTTAAGCCTAACACGCATCGGAACCCATAAAATGCATTGGGTAATTTAAGGCAACCGGATTGCATTGATCGTGTGGGGCTCCAAGTGGGCTCCACTGGTTGCATCACAACTTGCAAGACATATGCACTGGAGGCAGGAGCAAATGCCTTCTGAAAAATCAGCATTCCAAACTTTTAATATAACGAATGGATGAGTAGGGTACTGGTATCTTGGGTGTGATTGTTAAATTTTATGAAGTTGATGCCATACCCACCTAATAAACAGACAGAAAGGAACAAGAATCACAGAGTAACTCTGTGGATAGCACACCTGCTTCCTCAGTTCCACCCAAGGATCGATTTCTGGGTGGATTGGCTTCCTTAGTCTCCCGGCCACTAGGCCAGAAAAAGAAACAACAGCAACAACGAAAGGGGACTAGATTTAGAAGATGCATTTAACCATAACACCACCAAATTGAAAAAAACCATCCTAAGTCTTGGTGATGCAATGCAGTACCAAAGAATCTCTCCAATCATGACTAGAATGAGTTCATATTAACGCAATGTAAAATGACTTGATTCCAAGTTAGAAAACGTACCAACAGTTGCTGACTTGAAAGTAGTGCTCCCATCCCTTACATTCCTGTTTCCGGTGATTATCGTATTCTTCCTTCCATCACCAACAAACATGAGATTAGTCTTCTTCTTTGGCACCTCAACATTCTCTGTATAAACCCCAGCTTTGATCCTAATCACATATCTCTTGCTACTCTTTATCGGGGCCGCCGCCACCGCTTCCGACACCGTCTTATAATTCCCACTCCCGTCGGCGGCCACCACCACATCTGGCGTGACTGTCGACGCCTGCAACAACCTCCTGTCACCCGCCGACAACCACGACGGGAACCCATCTTCCTCAACGTGCTCGTCGAGCCTACGCTCATTACTGTAGCCCGCATTCATCATGTCCGTATCAGTCAAGTTACATATCATGGCGAGGGCGTTGCTGCACAAGTGGTGGACGTTGGTGAGGGTCTTCATCAGCTCCTTACGCAATTTCTTATCTGCACCTTCGTGGGAGAATCCGTCCATGCACGAATCTTGGTTAGTCATGGCCGCGCTCATCAAAATCTTCATGTCGTCTGCGTGCAAGGACAGAGACTTCTTCTGCGGGTACATCTTAAGATCCTCGTCGGTCTTGTGCAGCTCTTCGAGCGTCTGGTCGACGTCCTCCAGGCAGTCGTGGAGGGCCGTCTTCTCCCGGTGGGTGAGGCCCCGCCTGAGGAGGAGCCTCTCGATGGTGAAGTAAGTGTGTTCGACGGCCGTGATTGTCAGATTGAGCGAAGCCTCGATCACGTCCTTCAGGCTAGCGAGGTTGGCGGCCATGTCCGGCAAGGTGGCGATCGACGAGAAGCAGAGGTCCGGGTACCGGGTCGAGCTGCATGAGGAGCGGAGTATGGCGTGGGAGGCGGAATGCGCATTCTTTCGAGAGGCAGAGATGCCGGAGACAGCGGCGATGACAATGGCGGCGAGGAGGAAGGAGGAGAGGAGGACGAGGGAGAGCTTCTTGTTATTACGGGCAGCGGTTGAAATACGCCTGCCAGAGTTTGAAATCCCGGCGAGGATTCCTGCCATTTCGGTCATTTTCAGGTGGGTTTGGAAGGAGAGAAATATGTGTCAGTGATGATGAGCGAGGAGTTTTACAGGAGCAGAGAGGAGATGAGACTCCAAATTACTTTGTCTAAGAGGTGGCAATCTCGTTTTGCTTACAGTCATGTCGTGTGTCTTGGTGACTGGTCTCCCACATGCATGTGTATGGGGCCAGGATACTGATAATCACGATAGTTCAAAATGAATTTCGTTCCATCAGACACATTTTATTTTTTATTTTTTATAAATCTTATTCTAATAAAAGTTGATTTTTCGTTAAGATAGAGCACATAAATGGTCTCAATTGTCAATAATAAGTAGGAGACTAATTGTTCAATGCCTGTTTGTTTTTAAGAATGAGTATAATGAAATAAGACTGAGTGTCACATCAAAATAAAAAGAAACCAGCAGAGTTGGAGTAAAAAAATAGAACAGAAAATAGTACTTTTGGACGGACAATATGATAGACAATTGTGAAGATCACAATTATACTATATTTATTTAAGATGTGTAGAGTGCACATGGCTGTCTTAAAAATCTTATCTGTGTACTGTACTGCCGACAATATACGGACATTATATTGTGGGTGGGTGCGTGTGCGTCAGTGTGTCTCCGTGGAGAGTATTCAGCTGCGTGTATGGATTTGTGGACGTGGACTGAAAATCGATGGGTGACTGGGCGTGGATTGTGGAGCCATTTTGGATGTGACAGGACCGTAGGTAAAGGATTTGATTTCAATTATCCATGCCCAGCCAACTCATCCTAACCATTGACTTAGACTGTTGAGAGTAGGATGATCAGATTAATATGGATTTGAAGTGAGTGCCAACTTTAGTGGGCCGTCTGTTTTTCCCAGGGGATCGGTTGATCAAGAAAGATGGAATCGCTTTAGAAGGCTCCCTTCGCTTATTATGCATGATAAGAAACCGAGTCTCCTCAGATTTTTTAGGACAGGTTCGGAGACGGTCTTTAATAGAGGAAAATCATTTATCAAATGGTTCTTTGTTATCCTAAAAGCATACTATCCCAATGAGTATTTTCAAAGGAAAGAATGATTACATTCCATGTTTGATAAACACCCGAGATTCCTACCAACTACAGTAAACTACAACCAATGGTCGCACATTTTTCACTCATTTCTCACAATTCATAATGAATGAAGCAATAAAATTTAATCCCCTCATCCTTTGTGGTATTCTTGATATTCTCAACGGTTAGGATTGTGCAAATGGGGCCCGCAGAAATTTTAAAAAAAAGCGTTGCTATGGGCAGGACTTTCCACAAAAATCTAAAAATCCATGAAGATTCTAAACAATTCAGATCGTGTTTCTCGGGCCCATAGGAACCAGAAAATGAGAAAAAATGGACTGCCTTGATTTCCCCTTTTGGCAATACGACAAATCAACGATTTTGGATTTTTTTTCACAATTTTCTCACAATCCACGTGGAATCAAGCTCCCAAATTCGACCGCCTTGCCATTGTTGGCCCTTTGAAGAAGCTAAACGGTTCTAATTATGCAAGTGGGTTCCATAGAAGTGGAGAAATCATCATCTATTGGTCTGAGCTATTGAAAATATCACCAGATCCGTGATGTTTCAACGGTTGATATTGAGTCAAATAGTTGTTTTTATCATTGTGAAGACGATTAATGATTTAGATTGTCATTTAGGGTCCCATATAATGAGAAAACCTGAAAAACACCTCCTTAGCAAATGATAACTTCATTACACTGTTGCTCCGCAATTCCGCGCATGCGATGATTGGCATAAGAAAGGGGAGGGTCTGATTGTTACTTTCATCCCTTTGACAAATGTTGTGTTTTTGTTCCTTGTCTCGGCCAATCACGGGTATTCCCTGCTTGTGAGGGAAATTGCAGCGGAATCTCCGGCGAGGACCACTGCAAACGTGGCCCTAGAGGTGGCCAAGTCTACCGAAAAAGAACCGATGAGTGGTCTCTGTGTTATCAAATCTTGGATATTCTGTATGTTTCTTCCCATTTTAAAATGATTAGTTTAACAATGTTACTAGAGTTTCGAATCTTGAGAGTGATGGGGACACTCTTTTTTTTTTTTTTTTTTTGACTCCGTTGTTTTGTGTTTTGTGTGGGTCTGCTGCGTGGGTGCGCAGGTGGGTAGTGAGAAATAATGAAGAGAACACGATAGACTTTATGGGGGAATCATTAATTTGGACTTATTTTCATAAAGAAGTTGGTGGAAAACGTGGGTTGCGCGTCTTTTCCTTCAGTATCTGCTCCACCTACTATCATCTCAAGATTTCTTCACTAGTAGAAGAGAACATTAACCAATGGACTAACAGTTGGCTGTGGGCCATCTGAATGTACCCCATTCTATGGATAGGAAATGAAGTGAAGTATATGATATATATATATATATGTTCGAGTATTAGTATCAGATCCCTTTTTTGTAGGGGTGGGAAAAAATTGCTATATGACATGTCAGTGATAAGAATTGAAGTCTCAACTATACCAAGTGTGGATTTATTTTAAGTTAAAGAAACTCAAGTGAGGCCTTCAACGCTGGACCATCACAGGCTTTTCGTTCCCCCTCCAATAAAGGCCTACTACTGAACTGAAAAAACAAGAAGAAGAATAAAAAGGAAAAAAAATAGAAAAAAAAAAGAAAACCAAAAAACAAAAGTCAAGAAAAAGAAAAGGAAGGAATATGACCATTCCTAGTCAATGGAATGGATCTCATGGTGGGACCCACTCTACTCCACTTCCACTCTTTCACATGGATTTTGCCATCCTAGCTTATACGGGACGCCATATACGCCAAACATGCCAGCCAAGATCAACTTTATTTTCTTTGAATCATGATATCGTCCTTTGTCCTCTTCTCCAATGACAATTGCTTTTCATCTTTTTATCATATTTTATTTACTTATACGTTGTATAGGTAAAGGTGAGTTAGATATCAAATCACAAAAGAGGTAAAATATCATCGTAAAAATTGAAGTCAGGTAAGATTCTTGTTTGGCTTTCTTTTATTTCCAGGAAATCTTGTTTGGTTAATGCAAGAAAATGTGTAGGCAAGTGAGGAAGTGTTAGACCAAAAAAATACGTTCCATTATAAGTTTAAGTACAACACGTACTATTACACTTTTTTTTAATAAGATGAAAGCTGCTCGAGAGATAAGTGGTGTGGATCGTAAGTTACTTTTTCCTTCACTTTTTGTCATTAAAGAAAAAAATGTCACATCATATACCTATTTTTACATTTACCTTTACTATTACTTGGGTAAACTAAACAAATAAACCTGGCTCGCAAATCCATTAAAAGGATTCAACTTTCGAATTCAAACCCTCGTTACCATACATAAGGTCGCTGTTAGAAAAGAGTTTCCACCAGAAACCCAAGATATTACGTACAGATCAATGCGTAAATAACTTTAAACGAAGATGATCAAAGATCATACCTGCGAGATCTCTCTGATTTGATCTCGATCTTTCTGATCTGATCTCAGTCTTGCAGCAACCCGAAAATCTCAAGATCTTCTAGTGTATTCCTCTATGCTCAAATTCGCACTAGGGAGTGGGCATCTTCTGCGAATTCTCTCTGCTATATAAAACAAGATTTTTCTTCTTATTGACTTAGAGAGCAATAGTGAATATTTATAGGTTACAGTAGGGATCTTAAGAAGTAAATAAGGATAGACTCCTTATGGAAGTAAGAAACTCTAATTCGACCCAAATTAGAATCCTTATTCCATAAATTACAATTCAGTCCACTAAAGAATTATAATTACACTCCTGTCTTAATTCTTAAAATTAATATTTCGAGCTTCATGTCATTAAATGCTTATTAATATCCCCACGTTAAGATTTCAGATATCCATCGATTAAATAATTACTGACATCTATATTTAATCAATATCTTTATAATTCCTTAAGACCTTACACTTAACTTATTTGATATATCGGACACAAAGTCTACCTGCAGGCTTTGACATAATCAAAACTTAAAAGCTTCATCAAGGGGATATCATCAATTCCAATTATGGGACGTGGATTCCGTCAATAAACTAATATGCACCATATACGTAGTGTAGTCATCCAATTTACTGAGATTATTGACCTATAAAAGATCTCTCCTTTGTAGATCAAAATGGCAAACACTAAATGTATGTGTCTATTATTTATGTCAGGATTAAGAGTACAAGCACTCATAATAACCATTTGGATGTTAATCATCTTATATAGTCAGTATAAAGATAATAAACCCAAAAACGGTCATGTTCAATACACACAAAGAGTACTAACATGATGAGTCAAAACTATACAATTTCCCGCAGCCAAGACAAGCCTGCTGAAACATCATGTTACAATCGTACCGATGGTGAATCCAAGTCCATCTAGATTGTGAACAAAAAACTTATATTCTATAAGAACCGACAGATAAGTCCTCCGCGTATAAGTAAAACTCTATACACCAACTTGTTTACTGTAAGTCGATGACAAATACATAAAAGTATGCTTTTAGTATAAATTTCCAACAGTCGCAATTTGAATATTTACTGTAAGTTTACAACTAGGGTCATGCCCACTACTGGGACTTATCTATAACAGCTTCAAACACTTGAAAATCGATGGGCACCTTCCCTTTCAATAAGTTATTTCCAAATATTACTCAAATAGAAATTGATCCCTTGTATGCTTAAGCATATAAACAATAATATATATTTAATCTTGTGGTGGGTTCATCCCCTATATGAGTAGAATTTGAACTCAACTTGTGAAAGGAGGGGCATTCATTCCAACGGTGTAGATGTTTAATAAATAGGCAAATATGGAATTAATTACAGTACAAATAATATGCTCAACCTTGGGATGACCAATAGTGCAGATGAGTCCTTTTAGAGTAAAATTTTGGGATGACCAATAGAAAGAAGGAGGGCATTCATTTTAAGCGGTTCACATTTCCTAAGCGGGCTCCATCATAGAGGTCCACTCCCCTCGCTAATGGGAGGCATGAGCAATAAATTGAAAGGATTAGAACTCCATCTAATCCTTAACTTTGTCATAACATGATTTGAAGCTTTGAAGTTCACCTTATCATGAATTGGTGAATGGCTTTCAATACCGCCTTCTCAACCATCCATGTGTATTGTAGACATTGTGGCCCATTATATGATCACAACTAACCAATCAATAGATTTTTTATCAATCCGTCTTGGGTTGATTGGTTTAAATGTGACCAAATTAACATAGTAATTATTTTTCCAAGAGTGAAATACAACGTTCAGTGCTAAACATCGACCAAAGCAATTTGAGTTTATTATAGTGAGCCCTATTATCTCCTCATTTTAATTTAACTACTGTCACAAGGATATAAGGAATTGTGTCTCATAAAATGTTGCGGTACTTAAAAATTTAGAATTTTTCTGGATCTCATTGAAAAACTGATAAGAATATAAACTTTTAAAAAATTGATAATAAATCAATAAATATAAAAACTTATTAATTGACCATCCTTTGCTCTCGACGTGTAAAACGTTTTGGCTCCACCAATTAGTGCTTTAGTTTAAGTATTCATAAATTAAAAAAGAAGATAAAAGAAAAAAAAAGATTTATCATATGAATCCAAATTAAAGCAGGCTTAAAGGGTTCTACTTAAACTCAATAATTAAAAGAAAAAAAAAGATTTTCTGATGGGGCTAAAGCCACAAATCTTAACTTCTTAGTTGTAAAAACCATAGTCATTAATTTTGTTTCATTCCCCATTTCAGCCAAAGCTCCAAAATGAAACATTTTGACTAATTCAAAATCTCGGTGTGATATTTTTGAGTTATACTTTGAGGGGGAATGTTTATATGCATATTTCCCTCACCATAGGGTGAGGGTCACTTCCTTTTCTGTACAAGAAGACTAAAAAAATATACTTTTCTTGTACATAGGGTGAGGTACACTTCCTTATCTTCTTGTGCAAAAAGGGAAGTGTTGCTCACCCTATGGTAAAGAAAAGATACATATGAACATTCTCCTATTTTGAGTAAATAAATAAAATCAAAATATACATATATGCTAGAAAAATAAAGAATAAAAGATGCGATATAATGCATGCATTTAACTCATTATAATAAAAAATAATATTATAAGATACAAGTACAAATTTTAAGTACATTTCTTACCACAATAAAGTTTAAATACAACTTTCATGACGGTAAGAGTTAATAACCTTTAAGATTGAAGGCTAGAGAAATTCCTCACAATATTTTAGAAATCTTGGTCAATTTTTTTTTATTGAAATCCATATTTTTGACGGAAATTAACCGAAGGATTACCGCGTGTATTTCGCTTCGATTTCATGACCAAAATGAAGAATTTTGACGATTTCAACGGGTATGAAACGAAATTAATAACTGCTCTGAAAACCAAACTCAAAATCCGCATGCAGTATAGTCTCTTTCACACCACTTATGTCAAAACATCTGGGACATACATTGATATCATTTTTTTAAAAATTGTAGTTCAAGCCTCAAGGTCACGATGACTCGTGACTGGTGAGGTTCTGCACCATTCGATTCAAAGGTGACAGGTCTCATTGCGCATGGCTACCATTATTATAATAGCATCCAGTTCATCCCGTACTTTTCTGTCGCACGGCACATGTGCCTGGAATCACGGGCCTGCTTTTAATCTGCTGCAAAATCATGGCATCTTTCGACTCTCCACGCTTCTGCAGGCTATTTTCGGTAAAAGCTGCTGCAGTCCTTGAATTTTAGGAAAAACCAGAGCAGCTCCGTTTCTCATTTTGGTTTTCCGTTCCATGAAACTCAAACTGAGTTGGGTTGCCTCCCAAAGAATCGAACGTGGTTTTGAAACGAACGGTTTCAAATTTATACACGCCCAAGAGTCTAAGACATTTTAACACAAAAAAAGAAAACGGGTAAAATCATATATATATATATATATATATATTGTAAGGACGAAACCACTGGGACCGAGTTGGTGGTGATCGAGCTAGCCCGCAGCGGTATCCCCACACCTGGAGAGAGGACCCACACAGGAGGTATTGTATACACTTCAGGAGACTTACCAAGGCTGCTCCCTAATCATACATTTGTTACACATCGAGTGTGGACGCCTCCCACCCTTACTATATTAGCTCCCTCTCATACATCAGTAACCCTCACTCGAGTTCGGTAGCGGAGCCGGCTATACAGTCACCAAGCTTCCGACCTCCTTGAGCTGGAGGATTCTCAGAAGTCAAAAGCTAGGGGGCAATTGTGTGGGTAAAACACCGTAATGACGAAATTAAGCAAGGATTACAGTAGGACTCGCTGATTACCTCGGCCTCTATAGTCATAGCCCGTCAGCTCGGCAACTCGGTCAAGAGTACCAGCACAGCAGGGCGGCTCGGCAGCTCGGCGTGAATGCCAACTCAGCACGAAAACACAGCACGGCCAAGCCATTCTTGGTCTCGGAATAAAATGCTGAAGGCAGGGAGGGCCGCCACCTTCCTCCGGGAAATGCAACGCTCCCTGACAGATAGGAGCATTCATTTATGACGATAAGATCGCTCATTTATGGCGATAAAATGTTAACTTTATCAGCCCTTTACATCAACTGACTAAACGCATGGAAAGTGAGGATGGGATGTTGCCTTTTCACCTACTGCTGCCTGTCAGGGTAAGGATCGATGGGACCTCACCCCACCTACCCCCACTCACAGGGAGAATGAACGAGGAATGCCCACATATATACACTTGAGATCACCCCCATAGAGGTATGTAACACAATACACAACACATCGTCTCATTCCCCTCTCCGCCCTTCTGCTGTTTAGCCTTTTTCCAGAACTAACTCAGGCATCGGAGCGCCTTCGGCTCACGGCAGCCAGGGGCTCTGACCCAAGCCTTTCTCCTTCTCTTTTCAAGTTCTTCAGCCCCGTGGGGGTTCCCGGCGTTCGGGCTTCCCTAATCTAAGAGGTTCATCTCCTTAATCTAAGTAGGTGTAGTTTTTACCGCCTACATATATATATATATATTGCTCTAAGACTAAAATTTAAATGTAGCACGCAAAGCAAATTGGTTTAGTCCAGGTCTTTCTTCTTCTTTTTTTTGTATACCCTCAACTTCAGTAGCTGGGGTCTTCTTTTTTTTTAATTATTATATAAAGCCCAGTACATACGTGAAGCAAGCCCATAAAAGTGGAAAGAAAGCCCACATATACACATACAAAAAATATATAGGAGAGAGGTGGGGGTTGAACCCTGACCTCCCTAATAATAACCCAACTCCTTAACATTAGGGTTGACTAGATTGTGGAATCAAGCACACCAACAATTGCTAAATCGACCAATTAATTTCTCTAAGAAATCTTTTTCCCAGTCCAATAATAGGCAATCATTTTCTTAACAATTTTATGAATTACTCTCTCTCAAGTTTATTTTTCATGAACTAATCACAAAAGTTCTAAAAATGTCACCAAAGTCACTTGACTATGGCATTTTTAATTTTTTACCTTAATCTTAGTACATGAGTCTTTTGTTTGATTTATCAGTGGTATCCAACCCCTTTTCTATTAAAAACTCTCTCTTTCTCAATTTGGAATAACATTGCCATTTGATATTCAGCAATGCCATAGATTAACATTAACTGTCAAGTGAGAAATTTTGGAAAGCGATCCATCATGTGAGCTGATCAAGACCCACGCATATCACATCAATGAATAATAAATTTGCATTTCTCAATAGAAAGGAGAGACTCCATTCACCATATGCGTAGATGTTTTTCCTTTTCTATACATTAGAGTCAATATAAAAATTTGGTTCATTCACAGTCCAACAAGGTGTATGGAACTTTACCATGGGGCCAGCCTTATGACTATGCGAACCACTAACATTAAAGATCTTCCCCCTCAAATTTTATATCAATACAAGTTTGTGCCACCATAAAATCGAGGATATATGATTAAGATGTCATACACCTAATCTTATAGAGGGGGAAAATCTTATTGGATTAAAATTTGAAAAAACTCCACGTACTTAAGAAGAGGGAGTTTAATATGACTGCTCTACTTAAAATATTAAATAGCTTGACTCTACTATGAAGTTTGCACCCCTAATGGGAGTGAGAGTGAGAGATAATCAACAAATCTAGACAGCTAAGTTTACATGATCATACCATTTGCATCTTCGGGTCATCCATATATGATTTTGATGAATGGCTGAAAATGTTGCCCTCTCGACCATCCATTCCTACCCGGAGAGAATCGTAGCCCATCAAGCGATTGCATTTAACTAATCAATAGATTTTCATTCATTTATCTAAGCCATTAAACACACCACGCACTCTATCAATCAATTTATTCAATTGAGCAGAAAGCAGGAAGCAGAAAGAAGATCATAGATCCAGAATGAAAGGAAAACCAGTGGACCCTAACCAACTGCTTCCACTAATGAAACTCCCAGCTGTGAACTGTTGAGCCTCCGTGGCGCTCGTAATTACCCTGTACCCCTTCCATTTCACTCTATTTGCAGTCCCAGCCCCAGCCCCTGTGTTCTGGTACTCCCCATAGTACAGGGTGTCTAATGCAAAATTACCATTCCACTCATACCACCCTGCTGGGTTTATCACGTCGCTTATCTCTGACTGCATGACTACAGTCCTTGAATACTCTTTCCAAGGCCTGCCCAAGTAGGTTCGGAAGTTGGACTTGACGGGTAGAAGATCCGACGTGGCCCCGACCCGACACTTTTGGATGGATATGCCCGTGTTCTGATTCGGGTCGTGGCGGCCCTGGGCCGTGACCATGTTCTTCTGGCCCGGGTTGGGGAGGCGGGCATGGATGTCGCATTCCTGAAAGACGACGGCGGCATTGCCAAAGATGAAGTCGACGGTGCCGGCGATGAGGCAGGAGCGGTAGAACTGGCGGAGGGAGTGGACGTAGAGGGTATCTTGGTAGGCGAGGATGTCACATTGGTAGAAGGCAGACAGGTCGGACCCGACCCGGAGGGCCACTGCCTGGAACTTTGATGGACCCGCCGTGTTTTGAAATGTGATGTCGCGGGCTAAAAACCCACCGCCCACAATTGCTACATCAGATGATACATAAGAGTTAATATTAAGCTTATCATCAAAGTTAATAATCATCACATGTAAAACATATGATGACATGACCCTCTCTGTTTTTTTTCATTATTTTAGATTAGTTCTAGTAATATACATGTTCTTCAATTTAGCATTGGGCTCAATTCCAATTACAACAAGATCTAACACTCACCAAATATACAAAGAAAAAGTGATCTTGAGACTTTTTTGAGTCTTAAACTGAATAAGGTTAAAGACACAAAGGGCTAATCCAAAATGAAAAACGCCAAGGTATATGATCCAAACCCAGAACCCAGTCTAACTCTAAGCCCATACAGTTATATCTAAAAAAATCAGATTTTGATATTGATTTCCTCCCTGAGCATTTTACTAGATTTGAATATGGTATGGAATTCTGGGTGGTATGACTTACAATTTAATCTCCTGTGTTTTTCTGCCAGCAATGAAATGGAGCTACCAAGGACCAATATTTTAGAGAAACAAATTCATCGTTTTCATAGTATACTACTACATTTGAAAAAGATAATTTAATGGTAACTAATACTTTCATTGTGTTAGAGGAAAGAGTAGCTTGCCAATGCTAATACCCAGTTTCAGTAAAGGTAATGCATTGATTACCATCTTGGAAAAGATAATTTACATCCAATATCCATATGGATTAATGCTAATACCCAAATGAACTAATACCATATTGGAAAAAATAATTCCCATACTCTAAAGCCCATAACCCATTGACTGGGCCACCGGGCCGGGCCATGCTGTGCTACGGGCTCCTGGCCCAGCACTGACCGTGCCTGGGATGGGCTCAGCCGTGCCAGGCCTTGTCGAGGCATTTTGATATGTGAGCCGTGCCCCATGGGCCACGGCCTCGGCCCGGCCCATTTTACAACTCGAGCTTTATGCCCAACCAGAAATACCACCGAAAATACGTGCAGTTCTATTGTAGCGGCCTTTTTCCATTGGTTGCAGGGGGGAAACACTTTCCATTTGTTCGGGGTGTTAATATTAGCGATGACAAGTTTACTCTGTAACTTTAAAAGGGTGAGAATTGGCATCACTGGATGATTACTTTTTCCGGCTGATTTTCAAAGTTCTCTTATTATAATATCACTATACCAAAAAAGGGGAATTGGAACGGATTTTCGTTCCTGATTCGCCCGTTCCTAATCTGTTAAACCGTCCCAAACCATTCCAATTTCCTATTTTTGGAACGGATTAACGGATTAGGAACGGAAAACAGGAAATTGGAACGCTTCCTAATCCATCCGTTCCTAATCCGTTAAACCGTTCCCAAACCGTTCCAAATTTTCGTTTTTGGTGTAGTATAAAGAATGTGAAATCTGTTGTAAGAAGCAGCATTGATCTTCTGCATGGAAAGGTATAGAGGATCTGAAATTTATGAGTGTGTGGTTTTTTTTTTTCCAACCTACTCAAGGGTGCTAAGACCCATGAGGGTCCACACACGTATAAAAAGAACAACATATCTAGGAATCAAACTCTGAAAAACTGGCCGAGAGTCAGAGTTGTTATGAACAACCCTGGTTTTCAAATTCATTAATTATTAACCAACCTACCAAATGATGCATCTTTAAACACAAGGACGCACCCAACATTTGGCGTCTATCAGTTACCATGACAATCAAATCAACAAGACTGTGGCGTGGAAGAGTGTCATTAGTAAAATCAAAGTATGTGATTATTGATCAGTTTGAAACCATTACTTTTGAGGGATAGCTATGCGCGTTCCAAAACTGGAAGCCCGTCTTTCTTGTACATCTAATTCACGAAACTCTCATCTAGACCTGAGCACAATGTGAAATCTACCTACCGGACAATGTGTCCTTAATTTCTCTGTTAAGCTAACAAGACATTTGGGGTAACGCTAGCGTTTTACTTGTTGCTGTTACGATGACCATAATGCCAACTTTATTTGCATCACTAGTCTACTTTAAAGAGCTTATTCCAAATTCTCAGTTCCTAACCGCAAATAGTATAGACAGTGGGTACTGATGGAGAAAAAGCATCCAGAATCCTATGGGCATGTTTCTGTATATACCCTTTCTGCAGAAAGTTCCCAACCGCAAATAGTATAGACCGTAGATACTAATGGAGAAAAAGCATCTAGAACCCTAAAGGCATGCTGTGTACACACCCTTTCAGTGGAAAGGGAAATTGTCACGTCAGTAAATTTCTAGGAGTATAAAAAAAAACCGAAAAACCGTCTAACCGAACCGAACCGAACCATGGTTAATAACCGTGTTTCACGGTTTGGTTACGGTTACGGTTTTTGAAATCGAAAAACCGCGCTTCACGGTTCTATTACGGTTTTTATCTCGACTCACGGTTATTAATCGCAGTTAACCGTATTCCCAAAACATACGGTTAACCGAACCGTTTCACTAATAAGAAAAAAACTTAAGGGTCTAAATGTGATTTTTTTTTTTAGAGTAACATATTATGCCATTCTCTAACTTTTTTTTTTCACAATAAGTTTGATTAATAAACAACAAAATTTTCATAAAAAATTTTAAGTGACAATTAAACGTAACCGAACCGTTAACCGCGGTTCGGTTTTTAACGGTTTTTCACAGTTCGGTTACGGTTACGATTTTTAAAAATAAAAAACCGTGAAACACGGTTCGGTTAACCGTTTTCCCAAAAACCACGGTTAACTTAACCGTTACACCCCTACAAATTTCATAGATGAAAAACCTCAAAAAGGATTTCCGTAGAATTTAGAAATTCATGTTTGGTGCAAAAAACAATTCCTCGTTGAATTAGTGTTAATGTTGTTTGGTGCTGCTGTAAATTCCTTATAGAAAGTTAAAATTTCTTATTTGGTGAAATAATTTTTTTTTTTAAATAACGTAACTTGTATATTATTTATTCAACATTAAATAATAATTTACTTAAAGAAATAAAAAATGAAAGAGTTGAAGGGTTTTGGGTTGCAATGGACAAGAGTAAGGAAAAGAGGTGAAGTTTTTCAAGGAAATCCATTTCCCATACTCTCTAATAGGAAATCCATTTCCACCATTATTAAAGAAAAAGCTGATGAGGCAGGAAAGCATTTCCGTATAATTATTCCGCACCAAACGCCTAAAAAAAAAGTTTTTCAAGAAAAACTGTTCACTTTTCCGCAGAAAAGTGTTACACAAACATGCCCTAAAACTTAACTAAATTCATAATAAGAACTAACAAAAAATCCAACTTCCAAACCTTTAGCTATTATCTTACGCAAAAATGTCCATCTGTACACATGAATTAATTGCAATAGATGAAGCTTTCATCTATTTCCAGTTTCTTTCATTTTTAAAAAAGTAATGCTGATGCCTTGCACGACACCACCTATGGGGCTCCGATTCTGAGCTCATCAATCATGAAGGAGATGGGTCAAAAGATCCAAACTGGATCAGGCCATAAACAACAGGACCAGCCCATGAACGAAATTTGAAGGTAATTCCCATCATCCAAAATATTTGTTCTGTGGCCCGCAAGTATAACTATTTTAGAATGAACTTTTTCTTATTTCAATCCAATAGTCAAGTCCGTTCAGATCGATATAAATTCCATGGGTTCCATGCCATGAATGAATTTTTGTTTGTCTCTTTTCTTGCTTTTTTTCACTCTTGGAATGGATCCTCCTTGCCAAAGAAAAATAAGAAGAAGAAAAATATACCAAATGGATGACTAGGGTGGTTTCATGATGTGATTGTTGAGTTAGATGAAGTTAACTCAATACCCACTTAAGAAACAAAGGGGTACTACATAAAATAGAAGATGCAAAAGCCTCTTCCGTTCTAAAAGTTCATATGTAAGAGGTTTTTTTATTTATTTTTTTAATTTTGTCACTAATCATTTAAGAGTAAAGTTCAATTAACAGGCTACTTGAACTAGCCTCCACATTGCATCGAACCATAGCACCATCCAATTGAAAATCTTCCCTCCTGCTAGGTATAGGTGATGCAATGCAGTATCGCAAAATCTGTCCAATTACGACTTGTATGAGTTTATACTATCGCTATGTAAAATCAAATTCCAGGTAAATTAGAAAACGTACCAACTGTTGCTGACTGGAAAGTGGTGCTCCCATCCTGCACATTCCTGTTCCCGGTGATTATTGTATTCTTCCTTCCATCTCCTACAAACATGAGATTAGTCTTTGTCTTTGGAACCTCCACATTCTCCCTATAAACACCAGCTTTTATCCTTATCACATATCTACTGCTACTCTTCGTTGGTGCCGCTGCCACCGCCTCTGACACAGTCCTATAATCCCCACTCCCGTCGGCCGCCGCCACCACATTCGGCATCACCATCGATGCTTGCAGGAGCCTCCGGTCACCTGCCGACAACCACGTCGGAAACCCATCTTCAGCTACTTGCTCCTCTAGCCTACGCTCACCTGTGTTGCCCGCATTCATCATATCTGTATCGGTCATGTTACATATCATGGCGAGGGAGTTGCTGCACAGTTGGTGGACGTGGGTGAGGCTATTGATCAACTCCTCACGAAATTTCCTTTCATATTTTTTGTGGGAGAACCCGTCCATGCAGGAATATTGGTTAGTCATGGCCGCGCTCAAAAAAATCTTCATGTGGTCTGCGTACAAGGGCAGAGATTTCTTCTGCGGATACATCTTTAGATCCTCTTTGGTCTCGTGCAGCTCTTCGAGCGTCAGGTCGACGTCCACAAGGCAGTCGTAGAGGGCTGTTTTCTCCCGGAGGGTGAGGCCCTGCTGGCTGAGGAGCCTCTCGATGGTGAAGTTAGTGCGTTCGGCGGCAGTGATCGTCAGATTGAGTGAAGCATCGATCACATCCTTGGGGCTGGTGAGGTTGGCGGCCATCCCCGGCGCGGCGGCTATCGATGAGAAGCAGAGGTCAGGATACTGGGTCGAGCTGCATGAGGAGCGGAGTATGGCGTGGGAGGTGGAGTTTGAATTGTCGTCGGAATTCTTTGGAGAGGCGGCGAGGCCGGAGACACAGGCAATGATGATGGCAGCAAGGAGGAAGGAGAAGAGGAGGAAGAGGGAGAGCTTCCTGTTGTTACGAGCGGCGGTTGAAATGCGCTTGCCGGTGTTTGAGATGCTGGAGAGGATTTCTGCAATGTGGGACATTGTTGGGTGGGTTGGAATTGCAGGAGGAGAGGGTCATGTGAGAGGGCCTCGCAGGGAGGAGTTTTATAGGAAGAGGAGGCGGAGGCAGAGGATGCTTTAAGAGCCTCTGTATTTTCAAAGGTGGCAATCTTGTTAACTGTTGAGAAAACCCCACATCCAACGTGTCCAAGTAATGGCTACGACGGGCTCCGCAAATTCAAATGGGCTTTCCACCTATCAACTTATGCTTTTATGTTGATATATATAACTTACATGGTATTCTAATTAGGGGTGTATACGGGCAGTTCGGATCAATTTAGAGGAGAAACCATCAACCAAAAATTGGTTTTCTATTTTTCCAATCAAACCAAACAGCCCACATGCTCAAATCGAACCAGAAGGAACCCATTTGGTTACAGTTTTTTTTTTTACAAAAAAGGGCAGTTCAATTAGTGAGAGACGTTAGACTTTAAGTAACGGAGTGAGAGTTCGAGTTTTCTTCAAGTAATTTTTCATATTCTTTTATATATTTTATAAAAAATATATATTTATATAATTGGTTCGGTTTAGTTCAATTTGAACGATTTAACAATACATTCAAACCGAAAATCGAACTGAACCGAGCAGTTTGAAGGAAATCTGAACTGTGACCAAATCAATCTACTACAAAACCAATCCGAACCGCCCGATTAGAATCTGTCCGGATCAATTTACTAGTTTTTTGTGCAACCCTATTTCTGGTTTTGATTTCTTGTAACGCAATCACACAAACTACACTACACGTTCCTGACCATCTAGACAACAAGCCAGGGATCCTCCAGTTTTAGGGTAATTTTTCTGTTTATAGATGTGGAGCCTGCTTAGGATAAATCCAATGCCTTCGTTATCCCCTGAGCTGGGATTGATTCTTTACATTGATCCAACAATTTTCCCTATCAGATCAACATTACTTCGAGATGTCAATTCTCTGCAGTGCCAAATTGGTAGAGTATCGCCTCTGAAAAAGATGTAGATCACTATCTCCTTCAAAGAAGAAACCTACTTTGGTTGAGCATCAACATTATCTGAGGTTAGACTTAGATGTAATATCAAAATGCACTATATGTAATAATGCCACTAAACTTCAAGATTCTGTACTTTGAGGACCATTGCCATTTGATCTGGCTGATATTGGGGCCATCTCCAATTTATGGACAAATTCATGATCATCCCCTTATTCCTCTTGATTTTCATGCATGCAAGTGAGCCTCACAGTAGGCGTTGTATGATTTAAATGCATCGGAGCAGCTAAGAAGGAAACAACTTCATGACTTGATCCAAATGCCACAAAGGATGGATCCAATCCCATACAAAACAAGTACACGACTGACTCAAGAGCTGGAGATTATCATCCTATAAACACAGGGTTTGCTCAGTTGGTTGGCAACCCCAGATATCACCTGATTACCAAAGAATTGATTACTTGACATGCCACTCTTTCCACGTGTGTGGGGCTATATATCCTTCAAGACTTTGTGGCCTTCCTCTTCCCTGATTGTGGGCTTCTTCTTCCCACTTGTGTTAGGCTTCCTCTTGAGTCCCAACTCCCAACCACCTAAGCTAGAGTAACCAAAAAAAAAAAAAAAAAACATCTTATACTCAATGAAGATGCAAGATGCAATTAAGTTTTTTACTACATGAATTCGTCTGGAACTGTAAGAACAAGATCCCGGTTGAGTAGGGACATAAAAGAAGGCCTTAATGCTTAATTCTACATAGACGAAGGTCTAATGCTGAATTCAAATAATAATTGTACCATGTATGTATAGTAGAGTTGTAGCCCAATGTAAATTAAGAGGCATTTGGAAACTCTAAAAATAAGCTCTTATTTTATGATTTAGAGCTTATTTACATATTAGAGCATTTGGTAAACCTCTAATTATATATTCTAATTTTTATAGCTCATTTACAAATTAGAGCTTTTGCCTCTATAAAAAAATGAGCTAAAGGGGGTTGCTTCTTTTAAAAAGCATTTTTAGCTAAAAGGGATAGAGGTGGAGAATGCAGAATTTATACATATTTTGGATGAAAATAACCTCATAAAATTCCCAAATGACTCAATCAGTGGGTTTTACATTGTAATTTTTAAAAGCCGGGTCATAATTACCTCAATTTCAAAAGGTGGGTCCTAATTACTTCATGAAATAAGAGCTTTTTTTTGTTAATTTTACCAAACAGATTAATTGTAAAATTGGAACTTAAAAATTAGAGTTTCTATTTTGGACCTTAATCTA
This sequence comes from Persea americana, assembly GCA_029852735.1. NCBI lineage: Eukaryota > Viridiplantae > Streptophyta > Magnoliopsida > Laurales > Lauraceae > Persea > Persea americana. The sequence continues at coordinate 49,006,814 of CM056817.1, read as the reverse complement.
ATTTAGCCCGTATTAACTAAACTAGAGTAGTAGTAGAGTTGCAAATGCCCCCCGAGCTCTAGGTCCTCAAATGATTTCTACATCATTTTTTCACAGTTGCAGTATTAAGGCTCCTAATTGGAAATTTCATATCTTTGTGTGGCAAGGAGTGAGTTGGGTTGAGTCGGGTCTAGTCAGCAACCAGAATACTGGGTTTGCCTGTTGCTTTAAAGGTTACATAATTTAGAATATTTACATACCGTTTAGACAATAAAATCTATTCATGCACCATATATTAGAATTTGCACAATTCAAGAACATTTATGTTCTTCTTAGTCGGGGTACTTGGGTTGAATTTAGGTCGCCGAAGCACAAGCCCAAACCCAATCTGGTTTCATAATCCCAGACCTGAGCTCGGCGACCTGAACTCGCTTCTGGTCAAGTCGATCATGTGGGTTCGTTCACGTTTAGGATTGACCTTGACCCATTTACACCCGCATCTCATTAGGGATGTTCTTTCGAACACAAGCCCAGGCCCAGCCCAAGCCCCAAAATGGGCCATAAAAGTCAAGCACAAGCCCAGCCATTTAGTTAACCGGGCTGGGATGAACTGGGCTTTTGATCATTTCGTGGGCTTTCTAGCAAATCTTTGGCCTAATTAAATTAAATTAAATTACATGCACTCCTCATACGAGCCGGGCTTTGGGCTTTCTTTCATTTAATCTAAGCCCGTCCCAATTATTAAGTTGGCCTAAATTACATATCCAAGCCTGGCCAAAAGAGGGCTAGTCCCAGATCAGGCTTTTGCTGGCTGGGCCCATGAACATCCCTACATCTCAGATGAGCAATAGCCCTAGGTCTCCTTCTTTTTATGTAAACACAGAAATTAAGAAATATGCGGATGCAAGAATATATAAAATCATTTATTTCATTCATACAAAAAGAGTTTCAAAATATAACATTCATTCCCTCATTTTACATGAAATAAAAATAAATATAAAAAAAAATGTGGACATGGCACAAAACTAGGAAATCATGCTTCAACTCTTAATGAAGGCATGATCCTAGTCTTTAACCTGCTTCGAATCTTCTCTTCAAGAACAATCTTGCTATATTCTCCCTATTTTATAAAGCTTTTAAATAAAAGGGCTCTTTTCTTTTGGTATTGTCACCCATCTCCAACAAGAGGACAGCCGAACTCCTCTCTCCTTTCTCCTTCTTCTCACAGCCCAACTCCTCTCTTCTTTCTCATGCAACTACCTATGCAAACCAATAGGATATAGCAACTACCCATGCAAACCAATAGGTTACGGCAACTACCCATTCAAGCAAAACAACTTTTGAGTAGTTGGTAGTTTCTAGAGCTTCCACGGCAAATATTTTTTGAATAGGCCTTAGGCCCTTTACATCAAATCATTCTGTGGGACCCAAAGTTAAAATTTTCAGAAACAAAAATGATTTTTTAAAAATATTGAACCACTTAACCTTAAGGTTAAAATGCAACCATTTTAACCACTTGGTCATCACTTAGTAGCTTATGTAAAGTCTATCAAAAGATTATATTAACAAAGCTTTGACTCTTTATAAGTTATAGATGGAGCCATATTGTTTCTCCTCATGTCAACATGACCTAGGCCAAAAACTGACTTGGATTGACATCGACCACAATTGGTCATATGGCTTAGGCCAGAAATTGGCATGGACCAAGATTGGTCACATGGCCTAGGCTAGAAATTATCTTGGACCCAAATTAACAAAGATTGGTTATATGGCTCGGACTGGTATCGACCAAAATTGGTCTTATGGCTTAGGACAGAAATTGGCTTGGACCGGCATCAACCAAAATTAGTCATATGGCCTAGGCCAAAAATTGGCTTGGACCCGAATCAACCAAGATTGGCTTAGGCCAGGAATTGGCTTGGACCTGAATGTATGCATTGGACTCAATATGACATGGTTGCAAAGAATTAGCTTGAACTCGAGACCCATGAAATTCATTAGGTATGGTACATGGCACGACTCCATGCCATATAGCGGTCGCCGATTGTGGGCTTGGTAGTAGGTCCGGTAGCTAAATGGATTTAGGCTCATCTATGTATAAGTGGGCTCAATGAATTCTTGGGTTTACGCCCATATAATCGTAACTGGCGACAAGGGTCTTGTGCCTAATAAAAGTTTGACATTTTTTTATGTCAACATTTTCTTTAGCAGTCTGGCGTGTTTCTGATGAAATGGTAAACAAATTATGCAGTCACCCAAAATTTTTTAGAGGGTCCTTACAAGGTAAACTGAGAGGCAAGATCACACGGTCTCTGTGATAAGAAAATTAATCTTTCCTTAACTACTCTTTAAATTTACTTTCTTTTAAAATGGAGGACTTTATCCACTCTGAATTGTCATAATTGATAAAAAAAATAAGAAATTAAATATATAAAAAAAAGATTGAAAATGAAATCTATCTATACTACCCTTATAAAAGAGAACAAGTTGTCGTGCTCGTTTCTCTACATGCCTTTAGGTACCCTTATAAAAGAGAACAAGTTGTCATGCTTGTTTATCTACACACCTTTGTGGGACCCACATATAATTCTTCAAGGGAAGATGTGTCATGCTTATGAATTTCGTTAGACACCCGGTCCCCACTCAGGTGCAATGCATATGTTCTGGGCTGGGAAGGGCCATCTGTAGAACTTATCTCCTCCACCTGCCTATTTCCTGTGTTTTGTGCTTCAAAGCCATTTTAATCTCCTTCCAATTCAATCTCCAAAAAAAAAAAAAAAGAAAACCCTATGGAAACCATATTAAGAGCTTAAATTTGGACCTATTTCGCTGGTATAAATCCACGCAAGTTTACATCTTTATACGATTTGTTTTCAGAAATCTCTGTTTATATGTATACTAGCAACAAACGCCCGTGCTAAGCCCGGGCCAAAATACTAAAAATTGGACATATTATTAAAAAGAAAAGAAATCTAAAATAGAGAAAATGTGTTATTTATCACTCTTAAAATTATATGTATCAAGACATAAAGGAAATAAATGAAGTAAATTAACTAAATGTTAGTTTTAGTAATATCATGTAATATTTGTTAATCAAATCAAATTCTATACACAAAATAGAATTCCATAGAAAATCATTACTCAGAGCCGACCTTGGAAGAACGGATAATACTTTGATGGTGGTGGTGGTCCATCCATAAAAATTTAAATAGGCATGTTAGAGCCTAACAAAAAAAAAAAAAAAAAAAAAAAAAAAAAACAGAGAGAGAGAGAACCAACCCTTGGTGGTTACAGAAAAATGTAGTTGCATTAAATCAAGATACAAAATTGTAGTCAAGTTAAAGATGTTATGTCAAAACTAATTTTCATAGATTTCACTTGGAAACTTTTACTATTTTTTTATTGTCAAAATTAAATTCCAAAATAATTATAGTACATTGGAGTTGGGCACACTAGATCATTGCACCCTTTTACATTAAAGATCAACACCCATATGAGCTCAATGGAGATCATGAAAGTAAATAGATATACTTACATGGGCCACAAGGGTTATGACACGGATGTGTCCTCAAGAAAGATGAATCATTTCAAATTTATTTGACAAAATCTACATCAATGCAGTGAATGGATCATCCGACAACCATGAAAACCTTGCCTTTTGATTCTTTTCTTTTCAAAATTCCTCCTCATACACCTTGTTGCTTCGAAAATATCTCTAGATAAACTCACTGGCCAGATTTATGAAGCATTTATTAGTAGAATGTATAATATTAATCTTCATGTCTATCAACCTATCTTTAGAAGAGGAGCAGGTTTTGTGAGAGTGGTGTTTTTCCTTTCTAATGTCTTAGACAATCATGTGTTGGGAGCTGGATTCATGGAGGTAGTTTCCACTTCCAATTGCCCTACAGACAAAAACTCATCTAATCATAAGCAAGCAACGTTGAATTTGATTTAAGATAAAAATATGATTTAGCTATATTGTTAATAATAAGAAATGAAATTGAAGAGGAAATATTAAAAAAATATGAAAATGAATTCACAGCCTATATACTCATGAACTCAATTAAAAATAGGTAGAATAAATATAGAAAGAGAAAAAAATTTAGAAACAAGAATTTAGAAATTCTTATTCAATGAGAATGGAAAAATATAAAAATTACATGTTCATTACAATTTATATAGATCCCTCCTTCTCCAACCGTCTTTTGCATTGGTGGCAACCTTATTTCAGTTTTGATGTAACCTTGTTTGAGGGTTAGCCTTTGACACATGGTTATTTACTTTCTGCAAAAATTGATGCCCCATTAGAAGAAAATTTGTAAGAAAGTGAAACACAAAAGGCTTTATTAGAAAGAAGGAAAACAAAATTATAGAAGATCAGAGGTAAAAAAATAGCTTAGAGTTTTATTAAAATATGAAAGAAAGTTAGCTAGAAAAAAAAAAAAAACCTGATCGGAGTCTTCCTTCCTTGATCGGATTTTGGTGTCATAGAAGATTATGAAAATACAGGTTTGAGATCGTGGAAGAGGAATGGTAGATATATGTGATCCTAGAATTATTTTTGAGATGAATTATTTTTTAGATCACCTTACATTTGTATCCCCCAATACCAAAGAAAACCATAGCCTTAACTTTGATTCGAGAAGATGTAGAAGAGAAATGAAATGATTACACAAATAAAGGTTTGAGGTTGCTGAAAAGGAGTATGGAGAATGAGAAGTGGGTTTCTTCCCTTTCCATTTAAATTTCGAATATGTAGGCTAGATTCTCGTGTTTGAGTGGCTATAGATTTCAAAAATGGGCCTAGATGACTAGGTATTAGGATGAGATTTGTTACTCATTAGTAAGTATATAAAGCAATATCTTGATTATCCAAATTTCACTCACATTCCTTATATGGGTAAGATTAGAAGATAAGAGAAATGGTTTTGAGATGGGTTGTTAGGATATATTTTAGGAAATATAGTTAGCAAATGAGTCCAGATTTATTGCCTAAATTCTTGGGTTTTGATTTAGAAATATAAGAATGGGAATTAAGAGATAAGGGTTAGCTACTGCTAACGTGGCACATCAATACACGGTATGGGCTATTGACATCGCCCATGTGTGAGGTGGAAATCCAACCCTACATCAAATTGTCAGCGCCAAACCATCTCATCGTTTTCTTTTACATTTCTTCGAGAGGAGAGACTTTTCAGGAATGACGTGGCACCAATCACAGCCCACCTCCCCGTTTGCTTTAACATATATAATTATTAACATGTGCATTCTTCCATTGACTTAGATCTTCCTACTTTAAATAAGAAAAATGCATCATCTGGGTTTTCATGAAAATGCTTTTGGATCTGTCTGTTTGTGTTGTCCTTTGTTCTTGTGGTTTGTTGCCATGATGTAAGACTTTGGTTTTAATGGGTTTCTTGTTGTTGGGAGCTTTGGCATTTGAAAGTGTTGATTAATTTGCCATTCATCGGGATACAAATTCTGCTATATGTGGTTACGAAGGATGTCATAAGCTAAAACTTTAAGACTTAAAAGGAGTTACAACTAATGTGTATTCAGGTCTTGGATTATTGTTTTTAAGTTGCATAAATAAAACTTTTTTTTGGCTAGGGACAGAAACTCCAATCTTAAATGTCGTGTGGAAGGATCAAAAGATTAAGAGGTAAAGGTTTTCATCTAATTTCTCTCAATAGCCTTTCCATTTTGTATTATCTTTGTTTGCATGTTCATAAATTTTATAATTTCAGGTTTTTTGTAATTTACAAATTTATATTCCAAAAGCTGCCCAATTGGTTGGAAATGATTATCAATAAATATGCTGCGTAATTGGGGTTTTTTTTTGTTTATTATTAGTTTTTTAGTTGTTTTTATTTTTTAAGATGTTTTTCAGTAAATTCAGTAACCCAGTATATTGAAATGCAAATATTGGTATTTGAAGATCAACAATTTGCTGTTTAAAGATATGATTTTATTTTTTTTTAAATTAAAAGGCAACGATCTACTACATCTAGGTACGTGAAAAAGTGCAGTGTGGATGTACACAATGGGGCCCACATCCAATGAATGGGAACATGCCCAAACATCACTTTGTTCAAAGCGATATTCACCATTGATTGAAATACTGCGGATGGCATGATCAAATTAATCACTTTATCTGCATTGATATGGTCTAACTTTGTATTGTATTTGGATACTAGATATCATTTTTAATTAAATATTTTGTTAGAATACTCCTTTTACTGTGAATTTCATTAGTATTCTATTGATAATAACATTTCAGCATTTTTTTTTCAGACCAATAAAGTGTTCTATCTAAACAAACATTGTGGTTATGTTAATGGTTTTTAGATAGCCATGCTTATATTTAGTTTTGTTTAACCTCTTTGTTTTTGGTCTTGCGGGGCAGAATTATATATTGGACTGCCGTGTATTCTCTTGAATCTAGTAGTAATCTTGTGTACTGCTCTTTTCTCACAGAACATCAAGAGAGCTAATCAGGTATCAGAAATACCAACTCCATTTACTGTGTCAACTATCATTAGAAGACTAAGCAATCTCTCATTTTTCTTGTAAAAAAATGATGACTCTTCATCTTCCCTTAGTTTGATGATGGTCATGTTTTGGAGGTTGGCTGTAAGTGGAACATCCGTTGAAAGAGTTCTGTAGTATTAACACTACAGAAAGATTTTTGTAATTAAGATTATTTTATCCTAAATGTGTACATCAGCATTCAGTTTTTTTTCCTACCTACCATTTCCTTTTGTGGGCGATTTGCATTTAAGTAGTTATAAATGTATTTGTTTATGGACATTATTATGATTGTCTATTTTAGGTTTGACCCGAATTGTTTAATTACTGTTCTAGAATCAGAGGATGAAATATCCTGCATTACTTACAGTATGCTCAAGGTTTCTCTACTTGCTTTTCTGATATGATTAGCTTTTTTGCTTGGATAAAGTGAACATATTCTAACTGACGAGGAATATTGATTTTTGTTTTAAATTGCATTCATTTTGTTTTATCCTATTCATTCCAATTTTATATTGTAAGATCTTTTATTGTGTCTTTTGTACGCACAAGGATTGATATTGTGAAATAGTATTTACATATTTTTGTTTTTTTCTATATTGAATGCTTAGATGTATCATGTATGAGACTCTCTCTGTGTTCTCGTGTAAGATATTGAACTATTCAATAGAATACATGCTCTATTTTTTCCTTCTCTTACTTTGCTTTCTTTATAAGGGCTTAATACTGTTTTAATGTAGGTTTTATGCAACTTATTCAGATGAGAGCAAAAAAATGGCATATATGGACTATTATGAGCATGTCCTTAGAAATGGTGTCCTTAGCATACAAAGGGGAACATAACCTGGGGTAATGATTTATATGCTTCCTCATCAAACATTTATCATGGTTGGGGAACACAGTTTGGCTCTTTGCTATATATTTTGCTCCATTGGAATATAATAACAAATGTAAGGTCCGCGACCTTACTGGGTCAACTGGGCCCAATAGCAGGCCCGCTGACCCGTTTATTTTGTATTTATTATAATTTTTGTATTATTAGATAAATAGGTGGGTTTATATCATAAACGAGTTTCTTTTAGCATTAGAATAGTGTTTGCGAAGTTTCGTGCGATTCCAAGTTCGTTTGATCATAGCAGGGGGTAGTTTGCAATTTAGGGAAAATTGAGTGTTTTTCCAAAAAATTCCAATTGCCGTGATTTTGGGTTCGTTGGAAAGGTCTCGTCGTGCTGATCATTTTTGTTTCTTGGCTTGTTGCGATCCGATGATCAGAAACCCTTCAAGTGGGCCATTCTTTCACCAGACCCACTTAAGGGCAATTTAGTCATTTTTCCTCCCTTCTTCTCTTAAGAAGGGATTAGCCCTAAACCTATTACGAAACTCTGCAACGAAGAGCTACAATAGCCCTCTTTCTTCCTCTTCATCTTCTCAAGCCCAGAACTTTTGGGAGAGACTTTCTCGAAAATCCGAACCGGTAATCTTCTTCCTCGCGATCTCCTCTTTCCATTAATCTTAGTTTGGTGAGATTTCCCTCACCTTCGTTTTTCAACCATTTTCTCTTTTGGTTAGATTTAGGTTTGATCTCAATCTTTTCCTCTCTTTTCTTCTCCTTTGCGTTTTAGGTTGCGTTTGGTTGGGTTAGATTCGTGGATTTCGTAATAGAAGGCTTCTCCTCTAATTTTCCCAATTTCATATTCTTCTTGGTTGAGGCAAGTAGATACGCATTTTATATTTAAACATGTGATGTATATTTCTATTGATTGGCTATGCTTTCTTGCTAGATTTCCCTAATTCCAAGCTTGTTATGGTATTGATTTGGGATTCACATGTTAGATTAGGTTCGGGAATTTGGGTTAATTAAATGATCAAATTGGTAGCTTTTTTGGATGTGTTTAATTTGTTGGAAATGATGGAAATGTTGAATGGATTGAATGGGGAGCATGGTGGCTCATTTTCTGCAGGATTAGCCATGGAATGGTATGAGGAAAAAGAAGGCAGAAAACCCAATTTCGGGGTTCAAGTCCGCTATCTAATCGATCGGTCGCTCTATGCGATTGATCGGACAGAGGATATGCCTCAGTTAACTGAGGGTTATTCACTGTCCGATCGATCAGACAATCTGTGCGATTAATCGGACAGGGTACACTAACTGGGAGCTGTTCAATGCCGATCGACCGAACCTTCTGTCCGATCGATCGAAGGGTGAAGGTTCACTGGACATGACCACTTTGAATCTCCGTAACTTGTAATCCGTCCGTTGGATTTCTATGTATAATATATCGTTGGAAAGCTCTTGAGATGTAGAATCCAATGGTTCTAGTTTTGTTACGATCGGGGATTGGGAAGTGATGTGATACTTGGATTATTGCTTTAGTTCATATTTTATTGGAAATGAGACCGATAACCTAGGTTTGGGCCTTAGATGCTGGAAACCCTTAACCTACTTCATGTGACCATTAATGGGGATTGAATCAAAGCATGTGACTTAGTATGCTTTGATAGGTGCCTAGGTATTCGTGTATTAACATATGGGTTAACCGAATGCGTATGGAACTGAATCAACAGATGCTTGACATGATTGTACACCAAAGAATTTTAGAAGCATCACTGATCCAATTCCACACGTACTCTGTTAGAACATGTTGAATGTATGATTGTACACCAAGGAATTTTAGAAGCATCATTGATCCAATTCCACACGTACTCTGTTAGAACATGTTAAATGCATGGATGGCACCACTTACTTAGAATTGGATTGTAACATCTTTCTTGATTTGTAAATCGTATCCGTTGTAATTATTCCTTGTACACTCTCTTGGCATAATACACTTAATGAATTATGAAACATAAACTCCTGTAGAATTAGGATATGGACCTGACTTAGAGTGTACCCTAGGATCCTGTGTAAAAAATTGATAAACATGACTGGCTAGTTATGAGGGATTATCAGGTGTGTTTGGACTTGTCTTGTGTTGTTTTGAAAGTGATAATCCCTAAGATCATGGTATGTATGTTAAACTAGCCAGACTTGCTTGTCTTGTCTTTTCTTATGTCAACACCACTTGGTTGTTGTTTGTATGTCATGGCCAACTGCAGTTTGAGGATTTATTGATGGGCTGGTTACTCGGACATCGGGGTGGGCAGTCTGCTTGGGACGGCGTCCATGGCGTTGAATAGTTGGGAGCGGGCTCAGACCGTGCTACTATTCCCAGGACCGGGAGCTTGAATCCCCCTGGAGCCGGACTTTGGTATCAGTAGTCCGGATTGGAATTGTTACTAGTACCTCGTGAGATGGCTTGGACATCCGCGGAGTCTCCCTCTTGTTACTTGCATTGCATTTTGTGGATAGTGGTGATTGTTAGTGTTGTTAGGATTCCTGTTATTATTTCTGATGGTTATTATTCATGCTTTAGGCCTAGTTTTGATTCCTTGTATTCTCACGATTATTATACCTGTCATTATTCTGATACTTGATGCATGTCATGTTCACTTATATCTTACTTATCTATTGCTCAACATGTTGTTGACTCTGTTTCTTAGTGTGCAGACACCCCAGGTGACTGCTATGATGACTAGGCAGGTGAGGAGATCCCAGAGGATCTCCAACTAGCAGAGGAGGAGCGAGAGTGGCGTGCCGATGATGTAGAGTAGCGTCATCACTTTCGGCACGAAAGAGACTCACTTGGGGACATTTATTAGATTTTATTATTCTTTAATCATTTACTGTTTCCTCGTTGGATCTTTATTTCATTGACTTCATTTATTTAATGGCCTTAGTTATTGGGTTGACCATTGCAGTAAATTAACTTTTGATTAGCTTTAATTGTTCTTTACAACTTTAAATTAATAAATGAGATTTAGTATCCATTGTTTGATATTTAAATATGCCATGAATTGTATGATTTCTGCACAATGTTATATTCATGAGGCTTGAAATGCAATATCCTCACAGCGGACTTACGATCCTTGGGCCTAAAGGGCAAAAATTTTAATTAGCCATAAATTTCACTTCCCGGATCCGGTTTATTTTCTAATCAGGTTCGGGGGACGTGACAACAAACATACGTGTGGTTCATCTTCTATAATTTTTGCTCTGTTCTAGGTTCAAGAGTCTATCCAAAAGTTTCATAAAGGTAATAGAATGAATGTAGCAATCCCCGGCCCTCATCCCCAATCATTAGCTATCTCCATTCTCAATTATCCATTGGAACCAAATGCAACATAGATTATTTCTGGTTTAAAGAGAAAAATATGTTCTATATTGAGTTTTCTTCTTTTTTTAAATAACAGTAGGATGAAAAACATCTTGAAATTGATATGTTCGTGTGCATAGAGCATGATGAGTTGATGATAGTACTTATTAGTTTTTCCAAGGTGCCTTTGAAAGGTCGCTTCATTGCAAAAACTTGGTTTGATCATTTTACATGTGAAAAATTGTTTCTCCATTTTTCCATGGCAGATGTAAACCAGCAAAGAAGGAAAATATTTCAATCTCTTCCTTATTATTTTTGCTATCGATGGGTAGTCATATGGGCCAGTGTCTTCTCTCCCTTCTAAAAAGTTAGCATGGTTTTTATTTGAAATGAATCAAAGAAATGAGAACAACAAAATACTAGGGTTTTTTTTTGTCAATGTTACAAGATCATGTTATTTCCTTCATATATTTGTGTTTCTTAGCTTATGCCTTCAAGAATAAATGGGTGAAGGGAAAAGAACAAACTACTAGAGTTTAGCAATGTTAGCTAAATTTATCATTGGCTTCAGTTATTTGTTCCTTATTCCATGGGTCTCTGTGCTACTTAAGTATCTGTTCAGGCAGTTATTTTTATTTGATTTTTATCTTCACCATGAATAAATGAGGTCAGCAATTTAGCAATACACATTTTTAGCTTCAATTGTTGTGTTTCTTATTTCATGGGGTTTATATCCTAAATAAATAGATGAAATATAAAGAACATACCATTACATTTTTAATAACGATAGTGGAACATATTCTTGGTCTCAATGATATGTTTTTCATATTTCATGGTTACTTTTGTGCTCAAGCAGCTTTTTATTTCAATAGGTCTTTGCCATAAGTAACGAGGCCTATCTTTTTATTCTAATCCAACTCTGGTTCAAACCGAATCTTATATTGGGTTGTTATGGAGTGGAGACCACAATCAAACAACTCAATAAACACATAGTGTAAATAAATATTACTTTTATGAATACCCAACCTCATGACTCATGAGTCATGATACTAAAATTATCCTTTATATATATATTTTAAGCTACCTTAAAGCGGGTAAGTGGGGCTGTAAAAAAATCTAGGTCATTTATCATGATAGTAATTAGTAACACAACCCCTTCTAAAAACAAATGGAGATCACTTTCTCAATCTCTATTATTGCTTGGGCACTCTACAAAACAAATTAAAAGGGAGAGAGAAAAGAAACAAATTAAGAGATGATGGAAGGGTGGAATGGTGGGGAGGGGGGTAAGAAAAAATTCCAAAAACCTGGAGGGGCCCATTTTGGTCATTTAAAAGGATTTTTCAAAGCCTGGGGGGGGGGGGGGGGGGGGGGGGGGGGGGAGGGGGATGGGCATGGAGTATCAAGGTAGCAGATGGAGAGACCTCGACAAGCTCCTTGCCAGACCTAGCAATCTAGGCGGATCCAACTTCGAACCCAGCCCTCAGGTACCACAAAACCCCATAAATATTCCATCTTTCTTCTTCTTCTTCTTCTTCTGGTGTAAGTAATTGTTGCTAGGGTTTTTGTGGTTGCAGTTGAAATAGGATCTCCAAAGAGTACGCTAAGGTCCTTGTGGTGGGCGCGGGAGGCCTTGGCTGCGAATTGCTCAAGGACTTGGCGCTCATGGGCTTCCGACACATTGAAGTCATCAGCATAGACACCATTGAGGTCTCTAATCTCAATCGCCAGTTCCTCTTTAAGTCTTTTTCTTCTTCTTCTTCTTCTTATTCCAATGATTCATACTACGACGATGATTGCTCTCATTGTCTAATTTCTTTTGAAGTAGTGGGACATTACATTCTCGGTGAATTTCGCAAAGTGCAAGTCTTCTAATGGCGGACCCATTGTCGATGTGGGTTCGATTTAATTTGATGGCTGCTTGGATGGTCTTGATTAGTGAATTACTGTTAATGTGCTGATGCTTATGTTGATTTTTTGTTGGTTTCTTTTTGAGGTGTGAATCGTGTGATGCATTCTTTGTAATTTTAGCAAACATGTTGTAGTCAATGTGAAGTTTTTCCTGAATTGGGGGAGTCATTGTTGGTTGATGGAGTTGTGTGTTGGGTTCATTTGAGAGCTGCTGCTTGGACGGTCTTGATTGTCATATGTTGCTGTGTGGATTATGTGCTGTTAATGAGCTTAGCTGATGCTTCTATTTTGTTGATTTCTTTAGAAGTGGCCGTTCTCTGTAAATGTAGCAGACATGGAATAGTTGGACCTGAATGATGATATGCAGTTGGAATGGTTGGACCTAAATTATGGTTTCTCTTTTTTGCTTCTTGAATTGTGAAAGTGGGCCCAACATTGAGTCCTACTTTTTATCATTAGTATTAAATACATTTGCGTATTGAGTTCTAAACATACATTAATAGGTTAAATTGGTATATAAACAATGTATACAAGAGTAAAATTCTAGTAAGAAATTCTTTTCGTTATGGACTAGGGAATTCAGAAAATTCAGAAATTCTCATACAAGAATTTGAGCATAAATGAAATAATAAATTCAGAAATGAAAGAATTTAGTAACATTTCAAAATTCCAACATTTGAAAGTCCCAACAGCAACTGGATATAAATTCCAGAAATTTTAGGAAACGAACGGGCCTCCAGCACCTCCATTTATTTACTTAATAGGCTTAGATGATCAAAGGTCCATAAAATGGACGGCCTGCAGGCAAAGGAGCAATTCCTTTTAAACCGTCAATTTCTGATCGCATGGTATTCATGGCCGATCCAGCGGGGTTTGATAAATGGCTAATCCTGGCGGCTCATCTTGAGTTATTCACCCCGATCGACCGGCCACGTGTCCTATATTTTGTTACCCTACAATTTCCCCGTCTGTCGTTCCCTCCGCAGGAAGAAAAAGAGGGATCCTCTCTCCCTCTCTCCCTCTCTCCTTCGACTTTCAGTTCGAGGGTCGACCCGACACCGCCAGTCAAGACCACTTGCCAAATCCCACTCACGGGAAAAAGGAAGAGCAGAAATCGAAATCTTCATAGAAAGGAAAGAGAAGCTCTTCTTCCTCAATCATTCTTTTTGCTTGATTTCGACGCTTCCAGAAACCCTAATTCCTACCTCGAATTCGACGAATCAATAGATCACATGGCTCGAATCGAAGATCTCCGCGAGAAATCCATCTATTCTTTCTGCTTTCTTCGGCTTTCCTTCATCTGATCCGTCGAGTTTTGTTCAATCCATTTGAACAATAACATTCCTGTGGTATTCCCGATCTAAGGTACTTCCTTCTCTATCTTGTTTTTTGTTTTTTTTCCTATTTGGATGTTTGATTGTTTTTATGCCGATTCTGGATTGTCTACCACGGATTGCATGCTCTGTGTCGAATAATAGAGAAACCCTAGATTCTTAGGTTTTATTTGTTCTTCAGTGAAATAAATAACGGTTTGGTTTCTCATCAATTCAAATAACATCGATCGGTGTTGATTCTGTGCGTTATAGGTTTATTCTATAACTGAATGGAATATGTCACGGGATCTGAGTACTGTTACCTGTTAATTTTTTTGAACTTTTGATGTAGGAATGTCGGAGAGGGTATGATTTGAAACGTGTTGGGAAAATTAGGGCCAAGGAGATACGAAAGTAAGGGAGGAATTTTACATAAAAGGATAATTTAGGCGTTTTGGCACCTGATTCTTGTTGTCATCTGCGTTGTTAATGATTGTCATACTTAATTCGTGTTTAAAAACCGTGAAAGTGTCTTTATCATACAGTGTTTAGAATCCGATAGAGGCGTTTGGGTCTAAATTCCCATTTTGTTGAATCACCAGCTTGGACCTTCGACTGGTTGTGAAGCTGAAACTGATTGCTTGGCCCCTGCTAGATTTTTTAAATGTGCTTTTCTCCACGAGAACAGAAGTCAGCAGTATCATGCCAGTATATGGGCTTTTGTATTTGGACTTTGGTCAGTAGTTTCCAGACCTAGAGATGGTTGCAGGAAATAAAACATTTCACATGACTTATTGCTTTTATAATATAGATGTGAAAGCATGAGACAGGAACCAAAGGGCATAGCCGCATAGGTATTTTCTATGGAGATGAGTTTAGTGGTGCACAAGAATTGATCAAGGTATCCTCATCGTCAAATGTGATTCGGAAGGTGATGTACCTGAAGTTGTATGAGCCTATGAGGAAGTACGAGTTTAGAAATCATGGTTCTAAATTGTGGCTTATGCTTCTTCTATACATTATCGAGTACTATTTGATGAGTTGTGATTTTAGCAGTGCACATGAATCGAGTTGTATGAGAGGAAGTATCAGTTTAGGAATCATGGTTCTAAATTGTGGCTAATACTTCATTTATTCATGGTTCTAAATTGTGGCTAATGCTTCATCTATACATTATTGATGCAGCAACACTATCTATCCGTTGGGGCAAGACTCATGGTCCAATTGTGGGACCCAAGCAAGTTTAGGAATTCTTTATTAATTGTTTATAATTTTTATTTAAGAAGTTGCATTTAGGATTAGTTTCTATTTTGGATAGGGTTATTATTTGGTTTCCTAGTTTGATTAGGATTGATTTCTTAGCCCCTAAGTTTCTTTTATTATATATCTGACATTATAGAGATTAATAATCTCAGAGATTTGAGTTAATAGGATTTTCCCTTTGTGGGTTTATCCTTGCAGAGTATCTTCATCGTGTGATTTTTCCATCGGAACCCTAATTGTGCCCCGGCATTTGCGATCGTATCTACAATTGCATCAATTGGTATCAGAGCCGTACGATCCTCACGATCGTCGGCGTGATTACCCCTATCTGTCCATCACCACCCATCCTGTAACCGTCATCACTGCTGCCTAGATCCGTCGCACGCCCTCCAATCTAGTTTCCAGTCCTCGCAATACCTTCTGCAGCCACAAAACCCCTCTCCTAGACAACCGAAGCCCATTCACATAATCTCTTCCCCTGCAAAAGAAACCCCCAGCCCCATCGCCTCTTCCCCACATCCACCAAACCACCACCTTAATCCCAAAATCCCTGCCAGAACCTAATCCTCTTACCAAACAGCCAACCTTCTCCCTACACCCCCGCAAAACCAGCGACCCAGCCACCTCCCCATTGTCGTCATCACCCTAATTCCAGCCCAGACTCCCTCCTGAAAGCCACACACAATCGCCTCCCCTCCCTTACCCAGCAAAAAATAAAAAAAAGGGAAGCAAAGGAGCAGAAAACGAAGTAGAACAAAAAGGCAGAGACGAAGAAGAAGAAGAAGAAAAAGGAGAAGAGCGGAGGAGAAAGAAGAAGAAGAGAGAAAGAGGGGAGCATACCTTGCGCCGATGCTTACGAGTCTCACCCGCACCGCCATTGGCTGTTGTCGCCAGTGCTCGCCCGTTGTTACATCAAGACCCATCATCTCATCACCCCATCATCTCATCACTCGCCACTTCATTGAAGCAGAAAGCAGCCAAGGAGAAGAGCCCTTTGTTTCTTTACTTGCACAAACTCCGAAACAGAACAAAAGCAAAGAGCAGTATTCCCTCTGACACACGTGCCTCTCACGTGACACACATTTTAAGTTATTTTGTGGGCTTGAATTCAAGTTCAGTTTGGGCCAGTTCAAGTCCATGTCATACTTGCTCTATTATCAAGACCGCAATAGTGCCATCAAGCCTTAAAGCAGTAATCATCTGTGACTTCAGTAGAGGAGGTCAGCCAACAACGAACTTTGACCTAGGCAGATCTCAATCAAAGTTCAATCAACTGCCAGATTTGACCAAGATCAACGGTTGGATCTTGTTTTCGCACTATCACAGTCATCCACAGTCGGATTTCAGATCTGTTTTCGGCAACACGGTCATGGAGAGCAGATCTACTCATCAGGTTAGCCAAAAAAATTTAATTTTTTATAAAAAAAAATGCCTCCTAAGAAGCATGTAGAAGTGGAGCCTTCCTCCAATAATGATGATGATTTGAGGGGAACCGTTGTGGAATTATCGGTGACTGTTTATCAACTATCCGCAATGATGGTTCATATGCAAGACACTCTTGCAAGGATTGAAACCCAATTAAGCAATGTGGAAACTAATCAGCGTGCGGATAATCATTAAGATGATGGAGTAAATAATCTGAATCAATGAGATCCACATGCTAATATTGATCGTGATTTGGGTATTAAACTCGTGATTTCCGAATATGATGGAAAATTGAAACCGGAAGAATTCATAAATTGGTTAGTGTGTATTGAAAATATTTTTACACAAGCCAATGACGGATGGTCATAAGATTACAGTGGTGGTAACTCGATTTTGCAATTATGCTGCAATATGGTGGGCCGAGTTGCAAAAGAAGAGAAGAAACCAACAAATTGACCCCGTTGACACATGGACCAAGATGAAAAATCCGTTGAAGCAAAAATTCATTCCTGTCAATTACTCTAGAGATCTGCGTTTAAGTTTTCAATATTTGAAACGAGGATCTAAGACGGTTGTTGAGTATTCTAAGGAGTTTATGACCATGCAAGCTCGTTGTGGTTTGAATGAAGATGATGATGTATTAGTTGACAGATACTTTAATGGGCTTACACTTGACATACAACACATCCTCACATTCAAGCATTTTGATAATGTTGATGAGATTGTTGAGCATGCTGTCAAGGCTGAGGGGATTGCAAATCATCAAGCCAGAAAATTTAATGCATCCAAATGGGTTATGCAAAAGAATTCCTCAATTGCAAGTTCTAAACTGAGTGGTTCATCGGAGAAAGTTTTCACCAAGCCCGAAGGTCAAAATAGGATCACATGCTTTAATTGTAAACAACAAGGGCACTGTGCAGGGGAATGTCCAAAACGCATCCACCTTATTGAGAATGAAAGTGATGTGAAAGATACTCCCGATGATCCTAAAGAGAATGAAACATATGAGGTGGAGGACTTTATGCCTGAGGAGGGTCTTGATTCTCTCATGGTCATTACTGACACTACCTTAACTACTGAGAAGAAATGGTTGCGAGAAAATATTTTCCGCTCAAAAGGAACAGTCAAAGGTCAGGAATGCGCGGTAGTCATTGATGGAGTTGTTAGAACATTAGATCTCAAGCTTTTGTGGATCGATTACAGCTGAAAGCTCGGAAGCATCATCGTCCCTATTTTGTTAGATGGTTAATGACAGGTGATGAAGTGCAAGTATGGTATGCATGTCCAGTTACCTTTTCCATTGGTGAAGATTATACAGATACAGTTTGGTGTAATGTGGTACCTATGGATAGTTGTGATATCTTGTTGGGTCACCCGTGGATGTATGACAAGAATGACCCTAATGGCATGTGCGACAACACGTACTTTCATGCACGGTGAAAAGCAAGTCACACTCCGTCCTATGAAGCCGGCTCCACCAAAGAAAGGGTCAAGTTCTCGTCTCATCAAGGAAGCGCTTCAAGTGCACAATATCTACAAAAGCAACATCAAGAAGAAGAGTCGAGTTCGAGGTCGAACTCTTTTCCAACCTGGGGAGAATGATGCAGCAGCACTATCTATCTGTTGGGGCAAGACTCATGGTCCAATTGTGGGACCCAAGCAAGTTTAGGAATTCTTTATTAATTTTTTAGTTTCTAATTTTTATTTAAGAAGTTGCATTTAGGATTAGTTTCTAATTTGGATATGATTATTATCTGGTTTCCTAGTTTGATTAGGATTGATTTTTTAGCCCCTAAGTTTCTTTTATTATATATATGACATTATAGAGATTAATAATCTCAGAGATTTGAGTTAATAGAATTTTCCCTTTGTGGGTTTATCGTTGGAGAGTGTCTTCATCGTGTGATTGTTCCATCGGAACCCTAATTGTGCCCTGGCACCTGCGATCGTAACTACGATTGAATCAATTATTGAGTACTATATGATGAGTTGTGAGTTTAGCAATGCACATGAATCGAGTTGTATGAGAGGAAGTATAAGTTTAGGAATCATGGTTCTAAATTGTGGCTCATACTTCGTCTAAACTTTATTGACTATTAAATGATGACTTGTGGCAGACTGTTGGTTATCACTGTGAGGAAGACAAGAAAAGTCTAAAATGCCCTCAACAAATGGGCTACAAAGATGAAATAAAAGAGAGCCAGCAATGGCACAGGCCCATGCAATCAGGTGACTGATTCTGATCTACATCAAAACTGAAGTTGTGTAATGGTGATGTCATGAGTGTTGGATGGCATCCAAACTGGTGCAAACTGATACTCTCTTATGCGTACTGTTGACCAACATCATCATTGTAGCGTTATTCCATTAGTATGGCGGATACAACTTGCAAAAGAGTGAATTATTTTTAAAAAATTACTTGATTTCCATTTTTTTTAGAGGAATTATAGGAATGCTTCATAGGGGTGCTTGAGATCTGATTTGAGCATTGGAAGCATGATTACCATGATTCACGAGAGTTTTTTTCCCCAAAAGCATACTATGAGTTTAGAATTTTAGGCTTCAATTTTAACTTACCTCCCAATGCCATTTTTACAGCAACAGATCATACTCTATTTTACCTGAAGAGGAAACTGTTTCTTTTCATTAGTAAATTTTTTATCAGTTTCCTTTTTTTAATTACGGATAAAGGTGTAGATTGTTGTATGACTCCATTTTCAGGGTTTTCTTCTTTCTTTTTTGGCTTTTGTATTCATTCCATTGAGTTTGTACTAATGTTAGTTCTTTTTATGAATTATGACAGTTGTTGAAACATTCTAATTGGCCGAAGGAACAAAGAATTGTTTGAGGTTTTTCAGTTTCAAGACCTCATTGTTTTATTGCAAGGGTCGATGGCAGAGAGGGCTTGTGTCAAGCGCCTTCAAAAGGAATATAGAACACTTTGTAAGGTATGCATTGTTACAAAGCGTACTTTTGAGTATCCTTATCAATAGGCATTTGGTAGTTGTTTGACTTTGGAGTAAATGTCAGTCCGGCTTTGTGTATATGGTGATGATCTTGATCTGTGACAGAATTTTCTTTTTATAACCAGTCTTACCTGATGAGTCCAAACATTCACATACGCTTACCCCTTCATGATCGGCACCGACCCCAATTTGGTACTCATCAAACAATTATTAACTGTTGTATTTAAAGAAAGTCAGTTTATCTATGGGCTGAAAATTTGAGCCCTCTAAGTCAAAGGCTAGGATGGTTTTGGTTGGGACCATATTTGGTCTACCCTAATCCAGAGGTAGACCTAGCCATCTCCTTCCCCTGTTATTGGCATCAACCCATGTGGGTTAAAAAAAAAGTTACTTAAAAATAGAAAATAAAAAGGAACCTGTCCTTTGTAGATATTTCTCGGTACAATACTGTTATGATGGGGATAAAAAAATAATGTATGAAAATTTATTGTTTTTGCTCCAAGGTGGAGATAACTTTCTGTTGCTACTTGTCTTTTGCTCTACGATTCTCCATCGTTTTATTTTTCCTTTGAATTTAAAATTTTTCATCACTGATTTTGATTGATACCTGGCATGTTATGTTGCATCATGGGACGATTACAATTTGAAAGAGTTTGATGAGAAGCAATGCAGTCTACTTTCATTGCCTCTTTAGGTTGTTCCAATGAGATGGCTTTTGTAAATGAGTGGAAAATATTCATAACAAACCTTCTAATCTTTATTGAAATTGTACTAACATGGTCATTATTTTCTTTCACTACCACCACCATCATTGAATTTCTGAAGTCTTATCCCATCTTCTTGTTGATAACCATGATTTACAAGGGAAGGGAAATAATTAAAAGCCTGATGAGCTTTTCTGTGGAGTAGTTGAATCTCCTCTCACCTTCATTTTCCCAAGTTGAATTGCTAACACAATAATAATTTTGCAGGAGCCTGTTCCTAATGTTGTGGCCCGTCCTTCGCCAAATGATATCCTAGAATGGCGTGAGTAGACTCATTCCCTGTGTCCCATCTTTTGATTGACATGATTGTAGTTTTGTCATTTTATTAAATGCATAATTATTCATTTATATGCACAAGAAGGTAATTTTCTAATTTAAATTAGAAATTTATTTTGTAAAATAGATATTATGACCTTTCATCTTTCTAAGATTTGCTATCTCGCTACAGTAGAGATAAGGGCTAGAAATAGAATAGCACTGGCCTAAATTTACTCAATTGTCCTGTTGGATTTATGAAATGTAAAACACATGACTAGATTTAGTTGTAGTAGGGTTGGGTGAATGCTACTCTAGCTAAAGCAGTGATAACACCTAAAAAAAAAAAAAAAATCACTGGCCTGAGTTACACTCCAATCAAAGTAAATTCCACTGTTGAATATCACATGTAAAAGGCATGATTATCTCCACCGATCATAGTATTTTCAAGTGAACTCCATACATACCATCTGCTATATTGCATATATAAGTATATGCATTTATGAGTAATGGAGCTGGAGACAAGAAGAGCCTAGGCCCTAACTTGAGCTTGGTTTGTGAGGCAGCTGACAGAGCTCAAGATCCAACAAAGTGGAGCCAAGCATAGCTGGCTTGGCTTGGCTTGTTTGAGTCATTCAGGACAAGGGGAAAGGCCTTATTATTATTATTATTATTATTATTATTATTTAAAAATCGGCTTAATGCCCTCCAATTTGACCTACTATCTTTCGTCAGTTGGAATTTGGGCCAAGGTATATTTTAGTAGCTTGACCAAACCATGTTAAATTGGCCAGAGTAGTGAATGAATGGACAGGTTCTTGATATGTCTTTTTTATGATTTTCAAAAAAAAGAAAAAGAAAAGTACTGCTTTCGCATGCTTTCAAGTTGCTCATGCACTTTGAGATATGTTGAAATGACTTCTCTGTTCATTTCAGATTATGTACTGGAGGGCAGTGAAGGCACACCATATGCTGGTAAAAGATTGAAAGTAGATGCTTTTATACTCTTTCATGGATATCTGGTTGATTTCTTAGTTGGCCTCTATTGATTGTTTCGTCATATGGTTGTAGGGGCTGGGCATTGATATGATAATATTTTCCTATCAGGCAATGCAATGCAAGAAATCCATCTGAATTCTGATGTTCAGCCCCTTCCACATGTGCGTGCGTGCGTGCGTTTCATTGTGAACTTGAGCATTATTTGAGTCAAAATAATAAATAAAAAAAACGTGGTTTTTGTGAAAATAACTTTGGACTTTTTTTTGGGTAAATAATCTACTCTGAACTTGTAAAGTACCTAATGTACCATCTTGTTTTGAGCTGTGACTATACACTTTTGAGTTCTCATTGGCTTCAAGATAAGTTTCTAATAGTTGATTTTAATGTGCTACCTGAATGTTCTTCTTCTTCTTCTTCTTCTTAATCATATTATGAAGGTGGATACTACCATGGAAAAATAACATTCCCTCCTGAGTATCCATATAAACCCCCAGGCATCAGGTATTTCAGCTCTCAATTACAATTAGGCTCTACTGCTTTCATCTGTAATTTTCTAGATTATAGAAACTGACTCAGTAGCTGTCTCCTATGAAATCTGTCCTCTGCATTTAAAGCATGATCACTCCTAACGGACGGTTTGCCACACAAAAAAGACTATGCCTATCTATGAGTGACTGTAAGTTTTTGGTTAAATCCCCTCCAATCTCAGTGTCTTTTTTTTTGGTAGAATTCAATCTTAATATCTTAATGTTACGTATGCTGTCCTATATAACTTGTGGTTTTGTGTGCAACTTCTTTTCATCTTCTTTTCAGTTCATCCAGAAACTTGGAACCCAATCTGGTCCGTGTCAAGGTACAGTAAAAGTTGAACTAAAGCGTTCAGGCACAATTTAATGGTTTTGAGTGTTCTTATTTATTTGTGTGCCGTAATGTGTTTCTTCTTTAACAAACTGACCTGTTTGCAAGTTGTTCCTGCAGCATACTTACAGGGCTGCTGTCATTCATGGTGAGTCCATTTGTCAACATGTCTCTATTTATTGTTTCCTCTAATAGTTTGTTTTTAAATATCTGTATTATCTTTGTAGCGAACATGAGTTGCGTGAAACATTTCTTAAATACAATGATCAATTTGGAGCTATGGTGCCCAAATATTGGAGTTGATATGGCAGGGACTTGCCATGGATAAAGCAGACAAATAGATTTTACACAAAATTTCAATATAAGATATCACCAAAATATGGATTTGTTGCTAACTGAAGTGTGGGTATCATGGGTTTAAACTCAGATGAGTCAATGTGGTGTAGCTGGGTTAGTGTACCAACTTTGGAACTTGTTTCTGAATATGAACACAACCTAAATGCCTTCCATGGTTTTTGATGATCATCCAGGTTTTTGTCCTATGGTTTATGGTGTTAGGGAGGTCGGTTGGGGCCACAACAGTCTTGCTAAGAGGGAACATATTAATAGGGTTTAGTTTTTCTGTTTTACTTATATTTCTTAGTTGCCTAGATTCCCGGTGTGGGGTTTGTAGCCCAAGTTACAAAGTTTGGGTTTTGATTTGTTACGAGGTTCTTGTCTTGCAGCTGAAATGCACTAGTCTGAATCATAGTAGAGGAAGGGTCGTGAGTCATGACTCAGGAATTAAGGTTCTACATCAGAGGATCTAATGAATTGCCTGATCTTAAAGATAGTTTATCAACTGTTATTGTTTCACTAGCGGATGGATAGAATTCTTCCAGAGGAATCTGGAGGTCTGTCATCGTAAATGTCTGGGGTGCAGCAATGCGTTTGGATGGAGATAGAAATTCTTCATTTCTTATTTGTACAGTTTAAAACTCACCAATCTACTGGCAAATGTTCTACGCCATCAATGAATCTGAAGACAATGAGTTGGCACTCACCCTATTTTGACATTAATCTGAAGTATATTCACCATTGGATCGAATTTCATCAAAAATATAACTTAAGAAAACGTTAAACTCTATGGCCCCAAATCAGTGATTTTGATTATCTGATTGAAATAATTGTTGCCAAAATCATATCCACTAGGAGACCTTTCCATCAAACTATCCTCCCATGATTGGCATTCATCCAAGTAGGTTGTGTCCCACAAGGGGCTTAAAAGTTTTACCTCATGCAATCCGTGAGAGGTACCCTTAGCAGAATGTAACCCTTCTTAGTGTTTCATAATTGTCCGTGGATGAGAACATCCAAAATTGCTCAATATTTTGAAGATTTGAAATCACCCAATAATTCGATTGTCAGTTGTCAGTATCTATAGATATCGGCCTTGCCAATGATTCAGTAGTTAGTATCATGGATAGTTTTTTCTTGGGGCCATGGTCTTAAGTGTCACTTTATGTAAAGCATATCATACAAAAGGTTCTTCATTATAGGAATTTCCATATTTAAATGCTCTTTTGGCTAGAGCTAGAAATTTTCACATGTTGATTTGAAGTGTATCAGATACAAGATTCTTCATTTATCACAGTTCTATGCTTTATTAACTTTTTTTGCCCAATCAGATGGATAACAGTCCAACCACTGGTAGCATTAGGAGTACTGTTGCTGAGAAGCAACGGCTGGCAGAGGCCTCTCTTGCATTCAACTTTAAGAGGTGAATCCTTTGACTGTTTTTCCCTTTTTTTCTGATTTAAGTAACTAATTAGAATCGTTTAGCTTACGTTCCGAATAGATGAAGTCTCCTAATTTATTTGTTTTCTTCCTGTCCTGCAATTGCTCGTACTTTACAATCATCTCTCGTCAGATAAGGGCAGGTATCAAGTCAGCTGGACTTAACCTTCATGCCAAACCTCGATCCAATAATAATGACCCAGATATGGGGGTTGGATCCAGAATCTACTGGACTCTAATATGGCCTGTTTGCCCATTATTAAATGCTTTACTTAAAACATGTGTTACTATATTATTGATATTCCTAGTAATGATTTCCTTCCTTTCAAATCTTAATCCCTACCCGTTTTCCATTATTTTTCACCTCGATGGTGGTGGCAATCTCTCTCTTTCCCATTCACACCAACAACACTCCCTTTTGCTAGGCAGTCAGGATGATTGATTTGAAATCTTCCGACTTGGAAGTTCCTAGGTGTTTTCTCCTTCAAATGTCTGGAAAGCAAATATTGCATTCTTCCAGAAAGGAAAGGACAGATTTGGACTATTATCTTTCATTCTGAAAATTTTTGGATCGCTTCCCTATCCATGGTGGGGATCAATGCATTTGGAGTCTGGATCTGCTGGCTGGGAAACCAGAGGTTTGCTGGTCGCCTACTTGCCCTGCCCATTTTATGATGTCAGGCCTCATTCTTCTCTAGTCTAAAAACCATCAATTTGAATCTTACCTCCAATGGAATGTTAGAGACCCAAAATTCACCTTGATCAGTGTGAGTCTCCATTGTATTCATCACGTTTTAAAAATGTAATGGTTCCATTTTGGTGCAAGGGTAGGGAAAATGTTCTCTTCCAAGCAACTGCAAGTGCAGCACTGTGGGGCAAGTAGGCGGCCCTTTGATTTGGAGCCCCTTTGATACTCTTTTCATCAGTGTAGCCCCTTTGATACTCTTTTCATCTCATGATCTGCATCGGGCACAATTTTATTTGCACTCACCGATGAAACACTCACAGTTGGATTGAATCTCAAGAAAATCTACGGTTAAGATGCCATTAAACTTTAAGGTCCTTAAATCAAATAATAGCATAATATGGTGGGGCTGGTTTTTTTGGATTCATCCATCCATGAGGAGACCTTTATATTTGCCTTCCCTCTTTTGATAAACTTACATCTAAAAGGGCCCCACGATCTAGACCGCATAGATCATGTTTTGTTAAACTTGGTAAGTACAATGTTGATTACCTCTGGTCAAAGTGAGATTCGTGGCTCTATCATTCTATATGTACAGGATTATAAATGATGGTTTGGATTCAAGAAAGGTGGGCCCCACCATTATTAAATTGTGTGGGCCAAGCAGCAGACACTAGAGCTACTTATTTTGGCCGTTTGTGCATAATTGGCAGATCAATACTCCAAATCATTTGTGCTCCCTTTAAGATGGAATGTACTATTGCACATTTCTAGGAACTCATGAATCCCTTTCTAAAACCAATTTTTTCCATTTATTTTATCTTGGCAAATTACAGCCCAACCTTCAGAAAGATGTTCCCAGAGTATGTGGAGAAGTACAATCAATTACAAGCTGCAGAGCAGTTGGTTTTGGAGCAGGCGATGCCTAGGAAGGAAGATACCACAGACGCTGTCGCCACACCCAGAAATGCCATGAACCAGGAAGCCAATGGTAGAAAAGAGAATACAAATGATGCAAGAAACAGAAGGCGACCAAAGAAATTCCCAATTTGGCTACTGTTGCTGTTGGTTTGGGTCTTTGGATTTCTTATGGCCTTGCCTCTGCTCCAAAGTTGATTTCTTCATGCCGCCCCATTCTTTCAAAGCCTGAGGCAACACTTTGGGTTTGCGTGTGCACCAAGTAAAATGCTGATCTTGGGGGGTTTTCCTGCATCATGCAAATGATATTAGCTTGTGTATGGGAGTACGCGATATTGAGCATTGGGGGTTTTAATTGCCATCACCTGTTTATGTTGGTGGTTTCTAGTAGTTTCTTTTTTATAAAGTCATGTTTATTGGCGATATAGCGTTTTGCTTTATTGTTTTTGTCTTTGGCCGACTCAGATTTTCCAAAGCAGGATTTATTTGCTCTAGATTTCTGTTAAGGTTCAAATATGCAGTATGCATAGAACAATGTTGCTCCGTTAGTCCGTTAGGATATGCCAGTCCCAACCCTGTATACAGTGTGGGTATCAACCGAATTTGACTCTGAAAATCTTGCGGGGGCGGAATACTATCTGCCTAGTAGGACTCGGCCAGCCTTTAAAGAAATTTTGCTGATAGGTTATGCCCTATTTACTGATTTCTGTATTTCCGCTGAAACATTAGTGCATTGTAACTTTGACCCCCCAAAACTTCAATTTTAGTTTCTGATTTTATTTACATCTGGAGAGTTTAAAATCAATTAAAGCAACGATGATCTATAATTTCTGTATGTTTCTTCTATTTCATTAAAGAGGAATGTTCATATGCATCTTTTCCTCACCATAGGGTGAGGGGCACTTTCTTTTTTGGATCTTTTCAAGTATAAAAATGACTTTTCAAGTACATGGGGTAAACTCTTTTGTACTTGAAAAGGCCCAGAAAAGGAAGTATGCTTCACCATATGGTGAGGAAAAGATGCATATAATCATTCCCTTTCATTAAAATAGGACACAATTCCATTACATCTGTAAATTGTTAGTATATAACGCTATGCATGAGGATACGTTTGTGAAAACCCATTATTTTGCATAAAAAGCACTATTTTCTATGGAATATTGTTTTTTCATGCGTTTGGTAGGGGAATTTTCTGTGGAAATATTTTTTTCCACGCCAGCATCACCCTTGGCTTGAAAATAGAGTTCTTATGGGACATGGGAAGTCTATTTCCGTAAAAATCTTCTCCCCTTTTTATCACTTTAATCCTTAATACCAGTTTTCAGTAAGGAATCTGCAGCCGTACCAAGATACATCAGCTCACCAATTCATCAAGGAAAATTTTTTTGCACAAAATATGAATTTTTAACTTCCGCAGAAAACCTTTTTGGAGATACTTGAAAATCATAGACTTTGCCGATCGTGGCAATTTTGTCTTTCTATAAAAATTACTTGTACACACAAACATACTCTAATGATTTTGGCTTCAGCCAATACAGTGTCAAAGACTATATGTTAGAAACAGGGGCTTAAAATTCTCAATTTGCCACACAAATATCATCAATGCATTATATGATAATGATAACAACTAACGAGTAAAAAAGAGACCCAAAACATGACAAACGCCAACATACTCGATTATCATTTATCCAGTAGCTATGTTGGTCAGTTTATCTTTCAAGTATTCAATGATGATGTAGATAAAGATTATCCAAGAAAAACTAACACAAGTGAAGATTCTTGTCAGCGGTGGGCTCAGATAAATTCTTTTCTTATTAATAGCACAAGGTCCGCTCAGATAAATTCTTTTCTTATTAATAGCACAAGGTGGAAGAGCCATTTTGAGTGATTGTGATTTTAAAGATTGGCCATGATGATAGATATAAAGTGATTGACTCAAGGAAAGCCAACTCCCCTTGTGATGTAGGCCAACCTTTCCCTGCTTTTTTCTAGTAATGATTTTCACTAAATTTATATTTGAATGAAGAAAGCTTTGTGCCTTTGTGGTCACAATCTATTTCAAAAACATTTTACACAAACGGTCACTTAAAAGATTCAAAATGATTTTTTAACTAAATTTGATTTTCAATGGAGAAAATATTGTTTTCTTCACAAGAAAATCATCCTGCCTTTCACAAGAAAATCATCCTGCCTACATTTTACAAAAGTTGTTAAAATATATCGGGAAAGTGAAAATGCTTTTCTCCTTAAAATCTCATTTCCAATCAAAGATTCTTTTAGAATTATGGAAAGGTCTCGGGATAATTTCATAATCAGATTAAACCATGAGGACCATATGGAAAAAGCTTCAATTTTAAAGACGACAAAATACACAAAAGCAGACGTGGGGTATTTTCCGGCAATCTTCTATCCTACATTTCATGACAAAAAACAAACTTTATACAAGATGACGATGTCGATGTGACAACTACACCTATCCCTTGCTTTAAAAAGCCTTTTTTCTGAGAATTGTTGTAAAGTTTAAGTTCTATTTGCTTTTATTTTTACTGGGCCCACTGATAATTGACCTATATAAATATATATATATATATATTTGCCCACCTTACATTTTTTTATTCATATGAAGATAACATTGAAAAGTAGCAAACTTCTCCAACTCTTTTCACTGCTTTTCACTGAAATAGACAAAAACTAAACTACTCCAGTGAGAAGCTCTCCTTTGCGTGCAAGACAAATTCTTCTGTGCCCTACTTGGCATCCTTCTCCATGTGATAGGATGACTCTGGTGATCTGTAATGTTTGCTTATCTTATAGTATTATTCTTATAGTATTCCTTCAATATCAATAATTGATATACCCAGGTGCTTGGGTATGGGGATGGCCCAAATTGGCCAGGTTTTTTTTTTGTGCAAAGGTTTTTAGAAAAACCAACAAAAGGTTAAATTTTTTTTAAAGTCTTCCAAAATTTTCTAAAGTGTTTGTCTAGCATATTTTCTTATATAAAGAGTGGAGTAAAATAAAATTAAAGATCAAATCAAGAAAAAAACAAAAAAAAAAAAAAAGAGGTTATTTTATGAAAATTTTAGAAAATCCTAAGTCTTAAGTCTTATGTATTCATTCTAGCAATATATCCTCCACTTCTCCCCCTCTCCTCTCCCATCTTTTATAATCTGTTGGTAGAACGATGGGTGAAACTAGAGCGATATTGAGGGTACTGGTGAGGGATAGATGATATAGTATGGACGACGCCGAACCATCTACAAGTAAGGCTCTTTGAATTAGAGTAGTTTTTACCGATCTGAATGGGTTGAACTACTAGATTGAGGGTAAGATATTTTTCTTTAATATAAAATTATTAAATTTGTAGGTTACAAATGAAGGGGTCAGAAGCATCAAATTGACCCTAAATTTAATATTTGAGTCCATCCAAAATATATCTTTCCATCTCCAAGGTGGGGGCGTATCAAGTTTTATACAGGCTTCTCCAAGAAAAAAAAAATTTTATACCCCATTATAATATTACTCGGACAAAACGACACGCGTCAAAAAACCAGCCTGATAGAAGGGCCCTGTCGTCTGATTCTTCCACGTTCGCACTTCTCACCGATGATAAAAGAGTCGTCACGCAATCATTTTCGCATCTCCTTCTCTGAAAAAACCTGACACGTCATCATCTATGCTGCAGGCTGCAGGCTGCGGATCAGATCAAACGACCTTTCCACTTCATCAGTTTCGTTAATCTCCATATTACATTACTACTACTACTATATTCAAATAGATCCAATTCGCACGGGGCTTTTCCGAAAGTGATCGCAAAGTGATGTCTTTTCTGTAAGAGCAGATATCGAGATTTGATTTGATCCATTGCCTCTCTTTTTCGTGTTTTCGTTCGATTGAAACACAGAAATCCTCGTTGTGAGTCATTCCTTCTTCTTCTTGTATGATTTGATTGAATTGTTATCACTGTGTTTTTTTTTTTTTAGAGATCGTGTGGTAATACATGTTGATTGATGAAATACTTCGATCGATTTAATTTTTGATGAGATTTTGTTGGTTGATGAACTTGACATTATGATTGTCGAAAGTTAAGTTTTTATGATTTGACAGATAGATTCTACTTTTCTTATGTTTTTCTCCTCATTCATTTGGATTTGATTGGTTAGAGTTATAAAAATTGCGTGAGATTTTCTGTTCCAATCATTTCATCTGTTGATTTTAATGTGAGATTTGTGTCTGGGACTCTGGATCAGAAGAAAGAGTGAAATTCAGTTGTGTTGGCTTCAAAGCTAACTCTAGTTTTTTCATCAGTTGTATACTTGTATTCAAGGTGTTGTTTTTAATAGAAGCAATTTTAAGCTGTGTTTTGAACTTTTGATACCTTTATTGAATCCTTCCAATGTTTCTGAACTGGAATCTGTATCAGAATGCACAGGTAATTTTTGTGAAGCATGCAGAAAAGGTCACAAGTAGCTTTCATTACAAAACTTAAATTTTTGTGATTTGTGTGAGTACCAAGATACACTATTATTCAGTAGCCCCCCCTATCACATGAAATTCCTTGTTCCTGATCCAAACATCAAGCTAGCCCATCCATCAGGTGAGAGAACTTTCATGAAATTGTGTTGTGTTGGTTAAAAAGAGAATCCCAATGTCCCGCATCCAACGCTCACTTATGATCTATCCAATTAGTGACCGCCCAGGTTTACCTAAGAGGGATTCTATATGGCTGGCCCTAGTGATGAGTGGCTGTAATCTTCTACATGTTAAACATGATTATGTGCCCTTTTTGTCATGTCATTTTGTAAGTAGGGAGGTGCAGAGGACGTAGCTAGCCTCTTGTTTCCAAACAAGAGAATTCTATGAGTTAGCCAACTATTTTTACTTTGATACTATTTCTACTTTGATTATTTATTTATTATTATTATTTTTTTTTGGAAAAAGTATACTGTATATATATTTCCAAATGAGCTGTACAAAGTACCAAAAAAAAAAAAAAAAAGAAAAAAAAGAGAGGAAGCTCTGCCCTACTTTGCAAAGGAGAACTACTTTGAATTTGGTCATTAAGACTATATACTTTGCGAAGACAAATGCCATGTAGTTTTAGATTGGTGGCCATTCATATGACTTCTATCAGTTTTTGTATAAATTGAATTTAAATATTTCATTCTTATAGCAGAAAACTCAAGCTTTATGATTTGAATGGATAGCTATTCCCATGGTTCTGAGTAGTATTGTGTTTGAGAGATAACATAAATAAATACAAATGCATAAAGAGCTGGTGAGATTTTTTTTTTTCTTTTCAAGCGGGGGATTTACAAGGTTCATGGCTTGCTTATCTGCATGTGAGCTTGAGCCAAGTTGGAGCAATAAATTAGTTTTGTTCTTTGTCCTTGGATTAATTTAAACTGTACATGCTTTTAGACCTGACTAGATTTTGTTCAAACTTGTAGATGATGTGCTTGCTATTTTATAGTAATTAAGGTTCTCTTAATTTCAACTGTGCCTTTTTTTTTTTTTTAATGACAAAACTTATCTCTTCTCCTTTTTCCCTGATGGATAAAGATATAATTGAAAATGATAATAGGATGCCTTATGAGATCTTTGGATTTCAACCATGAGGAATGCAATAGAATGTGTAAGGTTCTAGTTTAGACGCTATAGATTGAGTGACATTGATTATTTTGAATCCAATTCAGTTGTCTTGAGGCTTTCTGTATGTTGGTATGGTAATTTATTCACTTCATGTTGGTGAAGATCTGTAAACTTCTAAGAAGAACCATGTCATACTTATTGGTAATGCAATTTTTTGTTTTGGATGTTTCTTATAATAATCTACTAATCTTTGGAGATCTTTGATTCTCTAGGTATTGGTGGTCGACATTATGCTGGGCAATGGGGTTGTCGGAATTCTTTCTGAGTCTATAAATACGTGGGAAAGGAGAGTTCCTTTGACCCCGTCGCATTGTGCTCGCCTCCTTCATTATGGTAGCGGTAATGGTGGTGTCAACCGCATTGTTTTGCAGCCATCTACAAAGCGTATTCATCATGATGCCCTGTATGAGGATGTTGGTTGTGAAATATCAAAGGACCTTTCTGAATGTGGTCTCATTGTGGGGATTAAGCAGCCAAAGGTGCTAAGATCTATGGATGGCCACATCTACTAATTTTTTCATTTCTGTATATTTTGTAACACTGGAAAATTTGAGACTGCTATTTGAACTTTCATGCAGTTGGAAATGGTTCTTCCTGATAGGGCGTATGCATTTTTCTCCCACACTCACAAGGCACAAAGTGAAAACATGCCCTTGTTAGATAAGGTAGACCTGGAAACTTCAATTTTGATTATTTCATACCATCATCAATATGTGGCTTTAATGAAGTTTTTCAAATAGGTGCTAGCTGAACGGGTTTCTTTATATGACTACGAGCTTATTGTCGGTGATAGTGGGAAGAGGTTGCTCGCTTTTGGAAAATATGCTGGCAGAGCTGGATTGATAGACTTCTTAGGTGGACTAGGAAAAAGTATGATCGCAGATTCTTCACTTCATTAGCTCTAATCCTTTTTTCTTTGTTATTTTCAGCCTTTCATTGTAATATGTTTTCTTCATTTTTACCAATTTCTTGGTAGTTGGTACTAAACCATCTTTGTAAGTTCTTTCTTTCAAAAAATGTCTTTGTAAGTTGAAGTCTTAGGATTTTATTGTTTAATTTTTTGGGAGATTTGCCTGGTGTTTTAGAATATTTACATGCATAGCTTCTTGCCTTTTTGTACTATCATCTTACATTAGTTTATTAACTGCAATGCCAGCCTATTAGTTTTACAAATCTCAACCATTCCTTTTGATAGATGGCCAGTACATTGTATTGTTGACAATGACTTGATGTGGCTATGAGATGGTTTTAGAGTTTGATACCTTTTTCTACAATTCTCAGGATATTTGAGTCTTGGCTATTCAACGCCTTTCCTTTCGCTGGGAGCATCATATATGTATCCTTCTCTGGCTGCTGCCAAGGCTGCAGTGATTGCTGTGGGTGAAGAGATTGCTACATTGGGGCTGCCTTCTGGAATTTCTCCTTTAGTTTTTGTTTTCACTGGTTCGGGAAATGGTACTATGAATCTTGGCACTGTTAATTCCTTGGTTCTTTTACTTGTTCAGATCCAATGATTACATGGTACACTTATGTTAAAAATTTCTGGAAGAAGTAAATTGGCTTTACTGCTAGGCATTTACAATAAAATTAGAAAAGGTGTTGGGATAATTTTGAATGGTTCCTAAATCCAACCATGTTATGTCACTATATGCTTTCACATTACAAATAGAGTTTGTATTCATGTCTTCTCTATTGTGTTACACTATGCTGTACTTCTCTCCATTATGCTTTCTTTTTAATTAGATTCTGTTACTCCTTTTGGTTCCCCTTGTTTAAAAGTTTTGGGATCTTCTTGACCACGTGGCTTCATAAATCCTACAATGCTGGACTTCTACGCACTTTCACTTTATTATAGAGATTCCATTTGTGTCCTCTCTACTGCATAGCAATGTAATGTACTGCTCCCTGTTGAGCTATATTTTCTACTGTGTAGCAATATGCTGTACTTTACTGAGCTATCTATTCAATTAGATTCTGTTACTGTTTTATTGTTTTTCCTTAATAAGAATCATTCTAAAGTTTTGTAAAAAAATCTTAAGTACTAAATATATTTTATTTAATTTTTTTCTACATCTTTTTTTCTTCCCTTGTAGTTTCACAGGGTGCACAAGAGATATTTAGGCTCTTGCCACATACCTTTGTGGATCCCTGCAAACTTCCGGAACTCATTGAAATGGTAATTACAGTTTCCCTTTCTATGATCAAAGTATTTAAGGAAGATTTTCAATAGGAAAGCCTCAATAATTTTCTGTTTTTACATTTACAAGGTTTTTTAGCACTTTCTCACGTTTGTTCTGATTTAACACCATTTTTTAGTAGCATGCTTATGGCTGAATTTTATTTCCATATTCATTTGTCTGCAGTTGCATGAGTGGGTTTTTTTTTATTGGTCAGTTGCATGATGCGTCAACACTGTTTATGTGTTAGATATTTAAATGATTAAAGGACATTTTCATCTTCATATCCATGAGTTGATTGAATATTTTCCCATTTGATTATTTTATTTTGGGTTTTAATAAGATACTCCTTTTGTATTGTCATTGTTCCTTTAATTATTTTGTGAGTACAGTTTCAGCTAAAAATTTTATTTCAGTTTTTGAAAATCTGATCCAAGGTTTCATTTTATTTGTAGGCTGGTGATCCTGCTCAACATTCACAGACATCAAGGAGATTCTTCCAAGTATATGGCTGTGTTGTAACTTGTCAAGACATGGTTACACCCAAGGATCCTTCAAGAAAATTCGATAAAGTATATTATCTCCTTTTTCCTGTTTTAGTTTCTGGCTTTCTCAAAAGTTATTTGTGGGACTGTCCTTTGTGTTTTCTATAAATTTTTAGTTTCCTCCCATTACAGCCTAACTGAATGTAATGGTAACAACTATGTTGTTACAGGGTTGCCAAAGTTTTTGCTGCAAATGGGAATGTTCTTCAAAAATCTTAAACAACCTATGTTACCTTCAAAGTTCAAACCACCATAATTTGTAGAAACAGCCATATTTATATCCATCTCAATATTCCTTCTCTAAAATCCACTTCTCTCACTGGATTTATCTTCTGATAATCATCAATTCTAAAACAACATAAAAGGATTTGTAATTCTCCAAAGGACTCATTTGGTAAGAAATTAATGGAGTTGAATATAATTATTCTAGTGCTTTGGTTTAAAAAACTAGTTACTTATCCTTATGCCTAGTTGTAGTGCAATGTAGGGCTACCATAGGTTGGGCAATTCTACCTAACAAATTTATATGGATATAGCCTCCTGATTTATTTTCAGGTCTTGGTGGTGCTAAATGCATGTAGACTTCACTAATAAATTTCAATTTATTCTGTTTTCATATTAACAATGATGCAAATTGGATGTACTGGGTTCCTAGTGAGGGAAT
This sequence comes from Persea americana, assembly GCA_029852735.1. NCBI lineage: Eukaryota > Viridiplantae > Streptophyta > Magnoliopsida > Laurales > Lauraceae > Persea > Persea americana. The sequence continues at coordinate 48,971,940 of CM056817.1, read as the reverse complement.
CGCCTTTAACTTAATTTAGAAGATTGTCTGAGTTTGTGATCCTTAGGACTTTATGTATTTTCTGGATGAGTAAAGCCATGGCTTTTATTATTTCTAATACAAAGCAAACCCTTTCAGACGATGACTTTGAATTAAAAATAATTTCGAACAGTTGAAACCAAACTGTTCAAATGTTAAAAAATGAGCTGAGAAATGAGAAATAGATAGGGAAAAGAGAAGCTCCCTCTCACTAATATGAAAAGTGAGAGAGTATATAGGAAAAAGGACATAAAAGGTTTTTTTGACACAACACACACACACACACAGCCCAAAAAATTATTCTCGGTGATGCATCATTGTGATGTGAGAGTGTTTAATTCGTACAGTTTTTATATAGTTTCTCAGTATTTACAAAATAGTCCTAGGAATGATATGTAATTAGGAAATGATATCAGGGTTTTTTTGTAAATATTTAAAAATATATTAATATAAATAGTTAGTTATGGTCACTCAGCCCTAACCTGGATGGACATCTCATTCTTTCCTCTCAATTCTTTCTCTGTCCTTTCTTATTCTCTTTCTTCTTCTTTGAGGGTTGTGCACTTGTACTCAAATGTCTGCACCTTTCCTTGATTACAAAGAAGATCAAGAATCCCACTCATTGATTTTATTGTACCAATGCTATAACTCTAATAGAAGATCTGTTCTCCTTTTCTCTTGCAGGCAGACTACTATGCACATCCAGAACATTACAACCCTATCTTCCATGAAACAATAGCACCATATGCATCTGTAATTGGTATGTTAATGTATCTTGGTGTAAACATCTGTGAGTTCTACCAGTGAGCACTTCTATATTTTGATAGGTTCGGTTATTTTAGAGTGATTACCAAGGAACTTGCTCATAAAGCATGCTTATTTCTGTTACCTAAATGATCCAATCCTTCTCTTTTGATGACCTTCATGATGTTTTGGATGTTGCTTTTTGGACTTTGGCTCTATCAAGTATCAATATATTTTGGTATGTCTTCGATGTCAACATCTGGTAAAAAGACATTTAAGGTAAAAATGAGCTATTATCTATAAAATTGTAATCTGATTGTAGAGCTCAGAAGGCATAGCTCCAGTATTATATGCCCGTGGTTGCTGGTCTAAACATGCATGCCCACCGCACGCACGCACGCACGCTCGCACACAGAGAGAGAGAGAGAGAGAGAGAGAGAGAGAGAGATGACATGAATTCATGTCCCTTCTCTTGTGAGAGGTCTGGTTTGTATAGGTAGTTAAATTAATATGCAACCTATGTATGGTTATAGTAAATCAAGTAGAATTATTGTTTTAATTAATTGGATCCAGCTAATTAGAATCCCCTTGATTGGAGGATAATTAGTTGATAAGCATCTGGTAAAAAATTTATGGTTGTAATGAATTCATTAATGAAGGTTACAAAGTAGTAAACTGGAATATGACACCATTGGTGCAATACCCACAAAATCAAAGTGAACAATTCGAAACAAACTGGTGGACTAACTTGTACAGGAAATGGAAAAACGTTACTCTCCATATAATAGTTAACATAAGAAAATATATGATTGGATGGAGAGCCACGACATTTGTTTTGAATTACCACATAGTTCAACATACAATACCTTCTGAGAATTAGAATGTTCCATCCTATAGTTCCTTAAATTGCATGATAGTTTTGGAATTAGAAGAGATCTACAGTGTCGAATTTCTGGTAGTAGATCCATAACAAAAAAAAAAAGTGTCTGTGATTGTTCAAGAAGAAATGAAACGAAAGATACGGTAGAACTAGGACAGTTATTGTATGAGGTCTACCCAATGCTAGATGTAGAGGTGCATAATAGATCGATATGAACATCACGAGCTATCCCATAAAAAACTAGTTGTTGCTGATACCTCCTCGGTTCCTTCTTCCATAACCCTATCTCAAATAAGGAAAAGATAAAGAGGGCCCTATGGAGAATGTGGTCAGAAATCCATAATAGAGTCTGACCACAATGACTGAATTTATTATCTTCATGCATAAGGATAATAGATTACCTTGTGGGAAAGACTTCAAAATCTTCACAAACCTCCCTTTTTTCTTTTCTATTGCAATTTCTTGATTATTATATGATGGTTTCTTAACTTTCCACATATAGAAATTAGAAATAGATAGTCTCATGGTGGCCTAATATATTTATTTAGGGTCATCCTCGTGAATTCTACTTTTTCCATTTGACCCTATTTGAGAACGTGTTCCTTATAACTCCACAAACTAACATGCTTCACTACTTTATTCAAGGTCTTAATTGTTTCCTACCTCTTTCCCCCTTAATCCTTTTTAGCTTCTTGAACTAGTAACCCCTCAACAAGTCATACAAGAGTGTTGATCTAGGTGCACATGCCCAAACCATCTTAAAGGGCTTTCCTTGATTTTTTTTTACTTTCCTACTAACGTAATGATTCCTAATACTATCCTTTCTTGTAACTCCACACATCCATCTTAGCATATGCATCTCTGTCACATGTACTATTGCTGCTTCTTGTGTCTTCATTGCCCATTATTCTGCTCCATACTGCAGTTGAGGCCCAACTTATAGGGGATTTTCCAATTGTTTTCCAGTTCATTTATTTTCTAAGTTCCCTTTAATCTTACGTCCTTCTATTTATCTATTTGGTTGATTGTCACTTGTAGTAACAGTTTAGGTGCCTTGAAACCCTAGTTCACCTGACCGTAACATCTCATGATTGAAATTTTAGTTTTCTTCAATTATTGAATGTGTGGTGCTCCTATTAGCACAAGTATCATATTTTATTGGTTTTTGGCAGTTAATTGCATGTACTGGGAGAAAAGATTCCCTCGCTTACTTAGCACTCAACAACTGAAAGAACTAAAGGAAAAAGGCAGCCCACTAGTTGGAATATCTGATATAACTTGTGATGTTGGAGGCTCAATTGAATTTGTAAACCAAACTACTTCATTTGCTAAGCCTTTCTTCAGGTATTTTTTTTATGTTTCTTTTGCAAAGTACACTGAAAGCCATCATGTGCATCATGGAGTTCTTTTGAATTGTTAATATGTTTTTTATTTTATTTTTTCATTTCTGACATTTCTGCCTGTTAACATCTTTATGTTTTGGCCTAAAAGATATACATTTAGAAAAGATCCCATGTAACCAGAAAGGGATGTCAATGGACCTCATCTTGCCCAGTGACCTGAATCTTCTGGTACAGACCTTATTTTTGGACCTGATAGATATTTGTGCCCAGGTCAAGGTCCAGTCAAGTCTGCTCCTAAATATGTGTGTACCCGAGAAACAAGTATAAAAAGAACATATATAATATAAAATATATATTTAAAAAATGATCTGATCAATATTATTATATGCAAAAGAGAGCATGAAGAGCTTGTAGCACAGTAGGTTTGTGATGTGCACTTAAGACCTAAGACTTGCAGGTACTTGCAGGTTCAAAACCTAGTAGCAACATCATATATTTTATTAGGTATTAGAGACGTGGTCTAAAGGTTGACTGCATCTACTGCACCACCTAGTAAATAAATTTCTGGATGTCATTATCCAGGCATAGTCCAGATTGAAAATCCGACCATCTAACTCCCAAAACCCTCAAAACCCAACACAGCAGCGTAAGTGACTGGGAAAAGTTAATATAAAGCAATGAGAACTAACCTCAATCATGGGTTTCAGATACTCAATCCAATGGAGAGTACGTCATCCAGGGGGGCGAAAAGGAAACTAATTTTCATTGAAAATTTCTGAATGTCTTAGTCATCCCACATAAATGGTATATATAAAACTAAACCTTAGATCCAATCCCTAAACAAATGACTTCATTCCTAAGTACAACTCAGATGAACCTTAAAAAATAATTAAAACTGAAAAGTACCACTTGGTGGAATGTCCAGACTGCTGGGTACTGTTCTGGATGTAGGGCCAAGGTGGCCCACCATCTGGATAGATTCACACCTCCAACATCTAGGGGACCCTTGGGCAACCCAGAGGGTGGTCCCTTCTAGGGTTTGGGGTGGGCCCATTGAAGCTCATTTGAATGAGGCACACTAAGGCTAAGCTATTCTGGATATTTTCTGATCTGTTTATTAATTTGATTCTATTCTGTGGGTCCCCACTTTGATCCTAGACTTTCAATTTTTAATCCAGCCCTAACTGGCTTTACCCTCATGATGCTTTTTTATTACTATTCAACCTTTCAGGCAATAGAAATTACGCAAGTCATTATCTATTCCATTGTCACATCTGCTAGTGTACATGCTATTGTATTCAATACTTCCCCATGATCATTTAAATACTAGAGTCCTCTAACCCCAAGGGGTTGGTTGAGTGGTCAGGACAACGGTTCCTCCCTCTTCCGGAGCTAGAGGTCTTGGTATCGATTCCCGGATCCCCCTTTTTCAGGAATCGAAGGTTGAGTCCACTAGTGCTACCACTTTGGAGCCATAGGGGTGTTTACCCGGCTTCCCTCTGGGCCTGGAGGGATTAGTACAGCCCAAAGGGTTGGGAACCCTCCAATAGCAAAAAAAAAAAAAAAAAATACTAGAGTCCTCTAATTCATGACCTGGGCTGTACCACTAAATGAGGGAATACTGACACTTTTTTAGAACACATTTTTTCCATCAGTTGGTGGTGGTATACTGGTATTGAAGGGTAAGAATCTTGATGCACAAATATCCTCTATAAATTATCTCAGGTGCAGATTTTCCAAGTCATTAGAGGAAAAGGAATGTTTAGTGTAGTTATTTAAAGATATTTGAAGTCATTTACAACTGTAAGAGATGTTGAAGCTATTGTTGGCAGTTGTTGGAAGTTTTGCCCTTTTGTTTTGTAATGTCTTATTTTTTAATATTTTTTTACCATGTGTTTGAGTGTAGTTTAATTCCTTGGGCTTCATTTTCTGCATCTTCTTCGTGATGTGTGGGATCTACTATTATTCCTTTATATATATATATTCTTTTGGATCTTAGTTAGATAGTTCCTGTTATGATTCCTAGATACAACCCTTCTGCTGATTCATACCATGATGACATGGATGGCAATGGCGTAATATGTCTAGCTGTTGACATTCTTCCAACGGAGTTTGCAAAAGAGGTGTGATATATCATGTTTAATCTTTTTAACTTTTAGCACTAGGTTTTCTCCATTTTATTTGCATGACAGGTGGCATATTGTGGCAATATTTTATTTCTGGCTTATTCTGAAGCTTTACATCTGAATTTTTTGTTGATTCTGAGAAGGCTTCCCAACATTTTGGAGATATCCTGTCCCAGTTTATTGGTTGCTTGGCTTCTTCTAAAAACATTTCAGAGTTACCTTCCCATTTAAGACGAGCCTGCATTACTTACAAAGGAGCACTCACTTCCTTGTATGAATACATCCCTCGCATGAGGAATTCTGATTCAGCGTAAGCTTCTGAACCTATACTTTTTTTTTTCAATACTATTGTTGTTTTTGTTGTCCTTAATTGTTGAAGAGTTCATGGGATGCCTTAAGCGTTTGTACATAGACCAAATAACCTATTGTTGGTTGTGGTAAATAATTATCATTGTTCTCTTACAGTTTCCTGAATTTTCTTCTGTAATTCTTTATCACGACTTCTGAAATTAGCTTGCTTTATTGAAATGGAGCAAGTTGGTGATGCAACATTTTTGTCTAGAGGGGGTGACTAGTCAGTATTATCAAACTAAGAACCCATGAGAAAACTGGTCATTCATTATTGAGATAGCCTTGAAGGACACACATTTGTATTCACCATACGATGTGCTTATGAGTTATGGGGGTTTTTTTTTTTTAATAACAGTAAGATTTTATTAAGGCAGAAAACACCAAAGGAAAAACCACCAAAATACAAATGCAGAATGTCTAAAAGAAACTAAATATCAAAAGAAATAGAAGATAAAAAAAACTCCCTCCTTTGCGAGGCCATCCGCTCTAACATTAGCCTCATGTAATACATGATTAAAAATGACACCCAGCTGTCTTGAAATATCCTAAATTTCCTCGTCCAAGTCTGCCAAACTCCAAGGGAAAGAAGATTTGCTAGATTGAGGTATGGGATCTTGATGAGGTTATAGTACTTTGGTCATTCTAGAATGTTTAGCGATTATGATCAGAAGATAGTTGGCTTAACAAAATTAACATCTCTTATTAGATACTATATTTGGCCTTTTTTCATTAGCGAAGGTTGTTTAAAGAATAGTTATTCATTTTTCAAAATTAGATCTGTAACAAGAATTTTGGCTTAATACCTGCAGACTTAATGGAAGGTTGATTCCCTACCTTTTTATCTTTTTGGTTGTTCTTTTGGACCCTTAAGTGCATTCTAACTGCATTGTTTTGTCATTGTTCCATTTTTATTCTTATCTGTTCATTCTAAAAACAGAAAGGAATAGAAGCTAGTTCTCAACTTCTCATACAATCCAATTGGCCATCTTCATAAAGGATATGGACTTTGGTGAATTGTAGTGGTCTCATATAGTATCATTTATTCTTGTTAGCAATATTTTGTTAAGTTTTATGTTCAATATGATGGATGTATCATTCTACTATTTGCAGAAACTCGTCACTAGTACCTGGGAATGGTCAATATAGTTGGAAAAAGTACACTACATTGGTGAGAAATTTCATTTCTATATATTTTGTTCAGAATAAATTTCTCAGTAAATTGCATGCACCTCATCACCTCTTGTTTTCCTTTCACCAGCCTAATGGCCTATGCTTCCATCCCATTTCGTATGTGACTAGAAGATTCATGAGTGATTGATTCATCTTATTTTCCAATAATTGTGATATTCTCTCCTTGTGATACTGGTGCTATTCAAAATGACAGGTATCTCTTAGTGGTCATTTGTTTGATCAATTTCTGATAAATGAGGCTCTGGATATTATTGAAGCTGCCGGAGGCTCTTTTCACTTGGTCAGGTGTGATCTGGGTCAAAGTGCAAATTCTGTGTCCTATTCAGAACTTGAAGTAAGCCAGCTTTTTCCCCCAAAAAATAAAAATCTTTTGTTATCTCTAGTGAACTTAAAAGTCCTATACAAAACGTGTTCCATTATTTTCTTCTGACAACCTGTTGGAAATTGACTTGATAGATTTCCTGTGTTGCAGTTTATATACAGTCTTTTTAAAATTTTATTACTAATTGCGGGAATGTTAGTGCTAGATGTTTGAAATTCATGTGGAATCTTGATTGTGCTTATTTTAACTATATGTTATGAGGAAATTTTTCAGCCACAATATTGTCCGATGCCAGTACAACATCTAATGATTTTAGATGTATTTTGGTTTTTTGGATGTGTTCACAAATTTCTTGAAATTCTTGAAAAAATAGGATATGAAACTAAACATCCTGGTATTTACTATTAATACAAGAATATCGAATGCTTTGGATCATAAATTGGGGGCCCACGGAAGTGCAGAACATTAGATTATAGGTTAGGACTTCTTCACAAATTGCTCAAGATTTATGAAGATTTAAGATAATCATCTTCAAGATCTTGGGGTTTACTAGTCCAATAAAAAAGTTGAATGGTTTGGATTACAAATATGGAGCCCATAGGAATAAAAAAGAGGATTTTACCAAAAAATTCATCGTAGGTGGCAGTTGCACGAAAAAAGGTACGTCGACCCATTTTCATTTTTTTTTTTTTTACACTTTGAGAGCAGCGACGCTAATGTCACTCGTCTCTGACGGGAGCAACGCTAGCGTCGCTTGTCGTCCCCGTCTGTTATAGAGTCCATTGCACTACTCATTTGTCTCGGCCAGAAAACTGAATGGAGTGGCCTAGTCTTGAGTGGAGCCATGTGTGGGGTGTCCGATAAGTTCATGGAGAAGATGACATTGTTTGTGATGCTAGTTCTGCAAGGAGGGTGTTTGAAATGGCAAGGAGCAAAGACAAGACCCTCGAGATCTTGCCCGGAATGTGGCATCAATTGGTGGGCGAGAAGGAAGGAGGAGTCAAAGCATTTGGGAAATATGATTGGTGGACGATGTGATGAAAACTACAAAAATTTTCCTTGCAAATGGAATGCAACAACTCCAACCATGGCATCTGAAGCATCTAGGAAATATGATTACTAAAACGCGCATGGGAGGTCCTTTGGAGTATCCTTTCCTATCTTTGAGATGGGTGGCTCTCGCATTCAAGTCGTTAGGATCAGCACTGAAGCAGATCCTAAAGTTCCAGGTCCTCTTCAGCATGTGGAAGATCTTCCGTCTCCCAGTCTGAACTGGTTACTGAAGATAATCTGGGATTGTCGATAAGAATTTTTAAATGTTTGTGGAGTTTATGGCTCTGTCTTCAGGATCTGAAATACTATCCTTTCCAAAGAATTATGTAAACTGTCCCCATTATCATCGTTATCATTTTCATTTTTTTGTAAAGCTTTGAGCTGTTCTGAATGTCCTGTCTTTATTATTGTTAATAGTTGAGTTTGTGGATTCACGAGTCTGGCATATCTGGGACCATTTCTTTCTGAAAATGGGGTTTCATTTTTTGTTAAAGTTGCTAGCATTTATGATTTACTTCTTCTCTGGCCTCCCTTTTGTAACTTACAAGAAAATTCCATCTTCTTTATTCTTGTTGTATAAGACCTTCTTTCTCCAACTAGTCTTGAGTTCATACCTTGTAGAAGATGCATGATCTGTGCTTACAACTATAAAACCAGCTTTGTTATTGAACGAGGTCTCAATATTTGCTTTGAAGTCCGAGGAGGAAGAGAATGAAGCAAGTGCTAAAGTTCCAGGTCCTCTTCTGCATGTGGAAGATCTCGTCTCACAGTCTGAAATGGTTACATCCGTTCTTGTTGCTTAGAGTCGGACAAGCATCGCTCCTTGGGATGATAGACCCCGTTTGTAAGGCCCGAACTACTATTCCCTTTTTCGTGCAACGGCCACCTACGATGAGTTTTCCGGTAAATCCTCAATATAAAAAAAGGGTGTTTGGTGGCCCCCATGGGAATGGAATCACGGTGTAAGAAGTGTACTAGCACCTTTTGAGTCACACCTATTCAAGTGTGAACTTTGTTGTGTAAATGGCCTTATTGACACCATTTTTACACGTCATTTACGCATGTGGTGCGTAAATGAGTGCAACATGATGATGTGTAAGCATTACACATGGGAATCATTTAGATATGTAAATGGCTGCAAACAACCCATTAGGAATCTTCGGAGGCATAACCCAGGAAAATAAGTAGAATTTTGTAATGAAATCTAGTTGGAAAGCCGAGTAGCTTCTGAAAATCAATGATGAAGTGAGGAATTAATTTTTATTGCATTAAATTATATAGATTACAATTGCAGCAAGTCAAGGAGATAAACAAGGAAACTATATCTACTCAATCCTAATTAAAATAATCCCTACACTGCTTAGATGCTTTGAAAGAAGAACCAGTGTTTGAATTGATGGATGCAATTTATTGAGAAGTTGTTTTCTCATGTTAGTTGCTGAACTACTTAATGGCAAAAACTTCAATATTAATGAGAATGAGAAGTTATTTACTAAACAAAAATGTATCCTTCCATTCTAGGATGATCATTATTATTATATATATTGAATGGTGGGTTAATTATTTTTTACTGAAGTAGATTATTTTAAGTTCTGTTTTTCTGGTTTTCTTGGTCTTCATAGGCATTCTCTGTTTTTATTTTTTTCCACAGGTGGGTGCTGATGACAGTGCCATTCTGGATCAAATCATTGATTCCTTAAGTAATATAGCTCATCATGGTGAGAACAGTCAGGTTTTCAACAAAGACACAAATACATTGTCCCTGAAGGTTGGCAGGCGTGGTGAAGGTACTACAGAGGATAGAGAAAAGTCAAAGAAACCTACTGTTCTAATTATTGGTGCAGGCCGAGTATGCCAACCAGCTGCTGAATTCTTAGCATCAATTGGAACTGTTTCATCTCGCCAGTGGTTTAAAACATGTATGGCTGCTG